>BSBM01000370.1:42702500-45102500 GCA_027924585.1 Larix kaempferi
CCTGGTTCCACTTGTTATTGAAAATGATACTTTCTCTTGACGAAACCAATAAAAAATATGCCTGTATTATAAATGGAAATCCTATTACAATTTTCGTCGGAAGAAAAGCATAGATACCTACAACCACCATATTTCCTTCTGTAAGTCGCTCGCCCATCGGAAAAGCTAATGTAATAGCCCATTTCCCAACATCTTTCCTCTGCTCAACCCTACACTCGTTTTCCATGCGAAACCGCTGCCTCCACATGTAATAACTACATTGTTTTGTTGAAAATTGATCTTCTTCTGCTAACAAATGCAAAATGAAGGATTTATTGTGATTGCTATGGGAAGTTCTAAGGTTAGTTTCTCGTAAAACAGAGATTGTATAAATCCTGTTAAGATCAATATGTTCCAGCTCACGAACTGAGAGCTTCTTTATCTTAGACATAAACAAAAGAGCTTCAGGATGAATACTAGAGAGTTGTTGCTTTACAGCTTCAACCTTCTTAGGACGTAGGGGTATAGAACGAGCCATAGAATGACGACTATGGCTCGGATCGTCCAATTAAAATTCAATTGGACCCATTAAAATTCAATTGGACGTGACATGAATGATTAAAATTAAACTCTAGATGCATACGCAAGCCACTTGGACGATGGCTGAACATCCGGTACATTGATGCTTTAAATGACGAATTGTTTCCTTTATGGCATTATAGGGATGCTTACCCTACATTTAACGTCGGCGTTAATTTTAGTTAATGGCTTCCATGTTCGGAGCATAGAGAAAAACTTCGGTCACATTACAAAATCCTTGCAACGTCATACAAATACAACATTTATTGCCCTCAACCTAGCTCATTTTACCTCTTCCTAGTTCAAAGGCGCTCATGATCCCCTGTTTAAAATCACATAAATTTTGGACCGAGATATCAATGATGTGCAAGCAGGCTCGACCAACTGGCTGGCCATGGGACCGACGGAGAGGGGCACCCCTAGCACTATCCCGAAGTCCTGAATCCAACGGAGTTAATGGTTTGTCGATCCGAGCCACGGTCGTCATTCTATGGCTCGTTCCGTCTGTTTTTTTTTTTTGTTATATTAACGAAAATGCGCGAGCGTTATGGTGATACATAACGTGCACGTGTTATGTATCACCATAACGTGCGCACGTTTTGTACTCCTATCCTACATGTTAAATGACATGGCAGGTTCGGAGCCTGCCATTCCTAGTTTTACATAACGTGCAAGCGTTGTGAATTTACACAATTCTCGCGCCTTCCGCATTTACCCATTGCATCTAAAAGGTCCCTCAACTTCGTGCGAGGGCCCTGCTAAGTATATTGTTTAAAATCTACAGAATTATCATTTGCCAGTTTGCAATATGCATTAACTGCCAAATTGAAGAATTGAGACTACAGATACTGATCCATGGAACAACAAACAAAAAATGTGTTAGGATATTTAGACACTTAGGAGTTAGTTAAGATCAACTTGTGTAATCTATCCGTTAGGGATAGTGTGTTTCTTTAGTATGCATTAGTATGCATTTGTAAATACTTAATCCGACGGTCACGATATGTTTCCGACATAGAGTGATCCGACGGCTCAACTTCTCTTAGATCAAACCTAACCTTGATCTGTGGCTTAACACCCGATTGGTCCATGATCTCTATTTAAAGAGCATGGAGGGTCATTGTTTAGTTGATGGATTATGAGAAGCTCATTTGTAACTTTCTTTCTTTGCATAATAAATTGTCCCGTAGAAGCTATTTGGCTGGGGCCGTGGAGTGTTTGACTCAATAGGGTTTAAACCACGTCAAAACATCGGTGTGTTGATCTGTGATCTGTTTGTGTGAAGTGGTTGCTCTTGGTGTTCGGTCCTTTGGTAGTACCCTATGTACCCGAACATGGTATCAGAGCTTTTATGAAGTGCCGCTTCCGGTTATGATCTAGATCTTGAATTGTTGTTGCCGAAACTCGAAAGGGTTTCTAGTTCGGGTATTTCTGTGCATTTTTGGGCTGTCGGATGTGTTCCATTGTGTCCGGAGCATCGTTTCCATTGGGAAATAGTTTTCGTTTGATTGAAAACGGTTCCCGGTTGCTCCAGAAACGCGTATTTCATCAGATCTGAAGGTATAATGTTACAGTGACGCATTTTTTTATTTCGTTTTTTGAAAAGAAAAAATATCATATTTCATCTTTTTTTACTGTTAGATTTTTTTTGGTTCGGATTGTTGTTTTCCCGTCTACGTATGCTCTTTGCCATGCACCTTGAGCAATCTCGGCAAATCAGAAACAGAAAGGGAAAGGGTTTTTCTCGGTTGCGTATGCTCTTTGCCGTGCACCTTGCGCGATCTCAGCAAATCAGAAACAGAGAGAAAACGTATACTTTCCGGGCAAGCTAGCAAGTTCTAACTCCATAAGTGTGGAAAAGTTTTTTTTGTTTCGATTTGTGGTCTGTTTTGCAGGAAAAAGGGCAAGCACGCAAACCGAGCAAGAAGAGTAAAAAAAAAAAAGGCCCCCTTCCTCATTCCCATATTTTACATACCTTTTAATCTAGCTCACTTGGTTCAAAGTTGCTTTATTCCTTAATAGGTCTTGAGTTCAAGTCTTAGGAAGTTACTTTTAAAAGAAAAAGTGCATGCAATTTCTATTTTCAAGTTACTTTATTGTAAAAGTGCATCTCACTTAAATAATAAAAAATAAAAATACAAGTGAGTCACTTAAGTTTTTTTATTGTTGCACTATTTAAAAGTAATATCATTGTAAAAGTGAAATCACTTATTTTACAAAAGTGGTTCACTTAAAACAACTTTTTTGTAAAGTGATTGTCAAAAGGTTCATTTTGGGAAGAGGGGGGTTCCTTTTTTTTAGCTAGACATTCTCTAGCTACCACGTCACTATTGGGGACGTCTTCAACAGTTTCTTTGTTCAAGCATAACTTCATCATACAGAGTCAGTTTTCAGTGCCGTTTTCTTTTAAACCACCTATTTTTTCGAGCTCTTCGCATCCAGACTATTGGTTTCTGCTTTTACAGCCATTAATTTACAAATATGGCCGCCCCTTGTGATATTCTACTTAATAGTTCCAACTATTTCTCATGAAAATCTCGTATGGAGGATGTTCTACGAAGTAGGGGACTTTTCAGAATTACAACAGGGAAAGAAAAAGAACCCACTGATGATGATAAGAAAATAAAATGGGCAAATAGATGTGATGAAGCTCGTGGACTGATTGGGATGTCAATCTCTACTGATTTGCGATTCCACATATCTGGAATTGATGAACCTAATGCTGCTTGGGACAAGTTGGAAACTGTGTTTGGTAAACAAAATGAAATTCGAGGTCACCAACTCGAAAATGAGTTGATTTCTTTAAATCCAAGTGACTTTTCATGCATTCAAGATTATTTATCTAAGTACAAAACTCTTAAACTCTTATGTGCAGAATGTAAGATTGAGAGGGAAGACAAACAGTGCATTTATCATATTCTTTCCAAACTTGGACCTGCATATTCTGTTTTTGTATCTACATTTTACTCCATGAAAGCATCCTTGAATGCAGCTAGCTATCAAGAGCCTAGTCTTGAATCCTTTTTTGATTCCTTGATTAGAGAACAAGATAAACTCATTCATCTTGGAATAATCAACAATGCAGATACATCTGGGAAAGCCTTATTGTCCCAACATAAAGAAAAGTCCAAGCCTCCCAAGAAACAAAATTTTCGCAATAATAAGTCAAACAAGGGTCCCAAACCCTCTCAGTCAGCTCTTTCTTTAAAAAATGACAAAGGATCAAAGCAAAAAGGCAAGAAGACTGAGCGTCATTGCAACTATTGCGGAAAAGATAATCATGATGAATCTAAGTGTTTCAAGAAGATGGCAGCCTTGGAAGCAGCAATGAAGAAGCACCACATCAGCCTAGATTCGTCTTCAGAATCTATCTCTCATGGAAATGCACTTTGTGCTTCTGGTTATTCTTATAATGCATCTTCTTCTTCTACTTCAAATGAATGGCTCATTGATTCTGGAGCATCTTATCATATGGCTAAGGATCAAGCCATCTTTTCTACTATGCATGAATGTAACACCAAACAAATATTTGTTGGTGATGATAGATCTCTAAGTGTTGTAGGAGCTGGAACAGTTCCAGTAGATAATGGTCATTTTAGTGATGTACTATGTGTTCCAAGAATTTCCTACAATTTGTTATCAGTCTATCAGATCACTCATTCTGGTGAAGGTAAAACTGTGACCTTTACACCTCACCAAGTTGTAATCAAGGATTTTAAAGATCCTCAACAGGTCCTAGCTACCGAAATTGTTGATGATATTACCAGGTTGTACAAGTTTAACAACTTTGGGTCATCACCTTTCCCTTCAGTTTTTGTTGCTCATAGTGATAACTTGAGCAAACTTTGGCATGAGCGATTTGGTCACTTAAATTATCGCTCATTGCAACAACTATGTAAAGAAAATATGGTGACAGGTCTTCCGATGGTATCTTGCAGAGATGGTGTTTGTTCCGGTTGTGTACTCGGAAAACATCATCGGGACAGTTTTGACAAACATGCCTCTTGGCACGCCTCGGTTCCCTTGGAGCTTGTGCATAGTGACTTGTGTGGTCCTCTTCCATCTACTTCCTTTTCTGGTTTCAAGTATTTCTTAACTTTCATTGATGATTACACCAGACGCACTTGGGTTTATTTCCTAAAACTTAAGAGCGAAGTATTTAACATGTTCTTGGCCTACAAGGCCCTTGTTGAAAAACAATTTGGTCATCAAATTATTAAGTTAAGATCTGACAATGGAGGAGAATATGTTAACAAACAGTTCACTACTTTCTGCACTGAACAAGGCATCCAACAACAGCACACTGTTCCATATACACCACAACAAAATGGTGTAGCTGAGCGAAAGAACCGCACTTTAAAAGAAATGGCTAATTGTATGATCCAATCTAAGGGACTAAGTCTTCAATTTTGGGCTGAAGCCATAAATTGTGCAAATTACATAGTTAATCGCACCCCCACAAAAGCATTACAAGGTATAACACCAGAAGAAGCATGGAGTAAAATTAAACCTGATGTAAGTCACTTTCGTGTGTTTGGTAGTGAAGCATGGGCTCACATTCCGGATGAAAAACGGAAAGCATTGCAGCCTAAAAGTGAAAAGTGCATATTTGTTGGATATTCTGAAGATGTAAAAGGTTATAGACTTATTCAACCACATTCTCATGCTATAATCATTAGAAGAGATGTTAAATTTGATGAAAATATCTTGGCCTGTGAGCCTAACTCGGCGAGTGTGCCATCTTTGGCCTGCGAGCCTGATTCGGCGTTTGTGCCTTCTTCTTCTTCTTCCAACTTCCTTGACAGGTTTCCAACTCCAGTTTCTGATGATGACAGTGAGGATGAAAATCCACCTCCGCCTGCTCATGTTCCTCCAGTTGCACCAGCACAAGTGCTTCCTCGATGGGTCCGTTCAACATGTGAAGCAGCTGGTGATCCTAGAGATCAACGTCGAACACGTTCTCAGTTTCAGCGAGCCTCTTCTCTTTTGGCTCAAGTTTTCGAGAATTATGATCCAGAAACCTTTGCAGAAGCTTCAGGGAATCCAGATTGGGATGCATCCATGGATGAAGAATATCGTTCCTTAATGGCGAACGATACTTGGGATCTTGTACCTCTTCCAAAAGGAAGAAAACTTGTCAGATGTAAATGGGTCTACAGAACTAAGTATGCATCAGATGGAAGTGTTGAAAGACTTAAGGCAAGGTTAGTTGCCAAAGGTTTTTCCCAAGTTGAAGGGATTGACTACAATGAAACCTTTGCTCCCGTCGCCAAAATGAACTCCATCCGCCTTGTTCTTTCCCTTGCAGCCTTACACAACTGGGAAGTCCATCAAATGGATGTCAAGTCTGCCTTCTTACATGGTGATTTACAGGAGGAAATTTACATGGAACAACCTCCTGGCTATATTCAGAATAACTCTAGCCTTGTCTGCCGCCTTAAGAAATCCTTATATGGCCTTAAGCAAGCTCCTAGAGCTTGGTATGCCAAAATGGATAACTTTCTCCTTGACACTGATTTTTCTAGATGCCATTCTAACCCCAATGTCTATACGAAGAAAGTAGGAAACCATCTCATCATACTTGTTCTATATGTTGATGACCTTATTCTTACTGGTAGTGACCCTAAGCTTATAACCCATGTGAAATCCAGTCTTAAACAAACTTTTGAAATGTCAGACTTAGGACATTTGCATTATTTTCTTGGTCTCCAAGTTCTGCAAACCAAAGAAGGAATCTTTCTTTCTCAGTCTAAGTATGCTTGTGACCTTCTTCGTCGCTTTCACATGGAAGATTGTACACTAGCCCCTTCTCCCTTCCAGTCTGGAGTCAAACTTTCTGCCACTTGTACTTCACCTGAAATAGATGCCACCTTGTATCGTCAGCTTGTTGGTAGTATTTTATACTTGACTCATTCCCGTCCTGACCTTTCCTTTGCCGTTGGTCGAGTTGCCCGTTATATGCAGACACCTCATGAAAGTCACTGGAAAGCAGCTAAAAGAATACTTCGATATATTCGAGGTACAGTTCAGTTTGGGATTCATTACAGTACAGGGGGGAAACCTTTGTTGGTTGGTTTCACTGATTCAGATTGGGCCGGCGATCCTGATGATCGAAAGTCTACTGCAGGTTATGTTTTCAGTCTGGGATCTGGACCTATTACTTGGGCTTGTAAGAAACAACAAGCTCTTGCTCTTTCTTCAGCAGAGGCAGAATATCGAGCAGCAGTTAATGCCAGTCAGGAAGCTTTATGGCTTCGACAGATCCTTTCAGAGTTTGGATTCGAGCAGCAGCAGCCTACTCCACTTTGGTGCGACAATCAAAGTGCCATCAAGCTTGCCAAAGATCCAGTTCTACATCAACGCAGCAAACACATTGAGCTACATATGCACTTCATCAGAAATCTTGTTCATGGTCGTGTTCTTGAAGTGCTCTTTTGCCCTACAGATGATCAAGTTGCAGACATCTTCACCAAGTCTCTTACAGAAGCGAAGTTTTCTAAACTTCGATCTATGTTAGGAGTTCAGGAACTTGTCATTAAGGGGGGATAGGCTCTAATGCCTCCTTCCTTCTCCTAATAGTGTCACTTTTGTAAATCCTTCAATCCTATCCCAAGTTGTTATTAAGGGGGGATGTTAGGATATTTAGACACTTAGGAGTTAGTTAAGATCAACTTGTGTAATATATCCGTTAGGGATAGTGTGTTTCTTTAGTATGCATTAGTATGCATTTGTAAATACTTAATCCGACGATCACGATATGTTTCCGACATAGAGTGATCCGACGGCTCAACTTCTCTTAGATCAAACCTAACCTTGATCCGTGGCTTAACACCCGATTGGTCCATGATCTCTATTTAAAGAGCATGGAGGGTCATTGTTTAGTTGATCGATTATGAGAAGCTCATTTGTAACTTTCTTTCTTTGCATAATAAATTGTCCCGTAGAAGCTATTTGGCCGGGGCCGTGGAGTGTTTCCCTCAAGAGGGTTTAAACCACGTCAAAACATCGGTGTGTTGATCTGTGATCTGTTTGTGTGAAATGGTTGCTCTTGGTGTTCGGTCCTTTGGTAGTACCCTGTGTACCCGAACAAAATGAAACATGCATTATGTTTTGAAGCATAACCACAAAGAGAACGTACAAATTCAATTACTTAATTTTGTAACCTTGTGAATTATAATGCCTTGGAAACATTAATTGTTTTTACAGGATAACCTACATATCTTGCAAGTCTTGATATAACAAATTAAAATGCTGATGATACACATGTTTCATCTTTAAACATTCTATCCATAACAAGAAAAATTCTTAAATGAACTTGATGGCTTATTGTGATAGTTGCCTGTTAAAAACCCATTGCAGCCAGGTGTGCAAAATAAACTGTATCATGCCAATCAACGTTAAAACCAAACCAAAAGGACAGAAGCTGAAAAATCAATATTGGTCTTGCCAATCAATGTTCAAAACAAAATGACAAAATTGGAAAAAAATTAATGTTTCATCATTCTCCAATAAAATCAAACTTCTTTCCAACTTCCCTGCTTTTGAGAAATCTAAGTCACTCATTTTTGGCATACAGAAGCAACCCCATAGGCTTATCTTAGGCTATAATTTTTGTTGACTTAAGATAAAGATTGTCTACAACTTTTCTAATGTTTGAAATGGTTTCCAAAGTGGAGGAGAAAATGCCATCTGGCTTTGGATCGTAAATAATAATAAGACAACCTGCTCCCTGATCGAGAGTCCAAGTGAACTTTTTCTCCAAAATCATCTGAGAGAGCTGCTTTTCCATAGTATCGATGGGCAATCCAATCAATTGAGATATATGTGATATTTCAACCCTTGAATAAGGTTCAATCAATCGTTTGACTCTGTAGAGTCTTTCTAGTTAAAATCCCTGAGAATCTCAAGCTTCGATGAAGTAGCATGATACTAACGAGGGCGATAATGGGAATTATGACACCTTTGGTCTTCTGTGGACATGGGAGAAGTCACTGTTTTCATTCTCAGATAATAACTCAATACCAAGTACTCCTTTAATCAATACTGGCTCACCTGGTATATTTTCCAATGCAGGGTCCATGGGTGATCATAACTCACACTTCAACAGTGGCTAATTTGGTTCTCGTGATAATTTTTCTAGGTTTTACTCTATAAGCAGTTTCAAAGATGCTGGGAACAATAGAGGTTTTACCTCATTTGATGATACTGATCCATTTTCCAGTGCCGGGCCTTTCAGTTTTGGAGGACAAACACCAAGACACACATCTGATGGTTGGAGTGCATTCACCTATATGCTATATATAGAATAGTACTCGACAACATATTCAATTTGTTCTCCATTTCAGTGATTTCCTATTGCTAATGAAAATGACGAAATTTGGAACCAACTCGGCCCTTATTTATTTATGTTTTCTCAAACTTCTCGTTCCTTGCTATTTCTCACCTACTTTATAGTAGAAATATCAGTAGGTTGATTAAATTCACATATTCAACATATAGTTGGAGGTTACCTAGGCGAATTGTTTTTTTCTTTCTGAAACACCTTTGACAAACTGGCTCAAACTTTGCTAGAGAGAAAACAGACTTCGAATATCAATATGCGTCACTCTATCACTCAAATAAAATTTTGGTAAAAGTGCTTGGAGTTAAGTTGTAACACTTGTTATATCCATATTTTTAGATTTTTGCACATTGATTCCATATTATAAAATCCCTGCATGGTGATTACTCATTTCCCTCCTACTTTGTTATTTCAATGTTATCCATATTTTTAGATTATTGCAAATTGCTTCCATATTATTAATTCCCTGCACAGTGATTACTCAATTCCCTCCTGCTTTGTTATTTCAATGTTAATTTATACATTTCTCTTTTTTACTTAACATGCACACCGGGGGCAGCTTCCAGGTGTGTTATTGGATATCGTAGGAGCCATTTCTGGTTGGATAGCCATGCTTCTTTTCATGTGGTCTCCCGTGTCACAACTGGTACAGTGCTTAAACTTTAACCATCTATTCAATCTATCCTGTAGATGGTAGTCCACCCCAAATTCTCCTTCAATCTAGGATTGGGCATAGTCAGTCAGACTTGTATTAAATTGAAATCATTTAACTGAAATAATTAATTTAGACTGAAACTATGAATTGTTGATTAATAATTTGTTATTCTTGTGTTAGGGCCTCCATGGCACACAAAAAATTACACTGATCTGACATAACAACTAAATTAGTTGCTCGTACTAAAGTGATATCAGAAGGTGGTTGTGATGCTAGGGTAAACTCAAATCCTTTTGTTTTAATGAAATATTGGCCAGATTAATTAATATTTAAAATTGAACTGAAGGCCGGTCATGCAGTGGATTGATTTTGTTACACCGATCTGACATAACAACTAAATCAGTTCCTCCTACTGAAGTGATATCAAAAGGTGGTTGTGATACTAGGCCAAACTCAAATCCTTTTGTTTTAATGAAATATTGGCCAGATTAATTAATATTTAAAATTGAACTGAAGGGCGGCCATGCAGTGGATTGATTTTGTTTTGTGTTCTAATGAAAATTTGAATAAATTTATTAATGTTTATACTTTAAAATGTTTTAGAAAACTCAAGCAGAGGTTATCTACAATGGAAGGCCTGCGCAAGAAAAGAAGCGATAAAGGAGAGAATGGACATGTAGAGGTACAGTAACACGGCATTTTCCCGGCAATACTGTACTTAGGCCAACAACAAGAATGAGAGCAAGAGTTATTGCAATCCAGAATGATTTGCAACAATTCCCACGAAAGGTTGATATTTTATATATAATATCTCTACCTTCAACATAGCACTTTTCCTATCTAGAGGCTAGCCCAAATTTGTTCCGAAAAGGGATATGTTTATTAAAACAAAAAAAAATAGTAATAATAATAAAGCACTAATCTAGATGCCCAGTCCACGTGCTCATGACCTCGACCTAGAGAATGAGGGTAAAAGACCCAATCGAAACAAGGTTTTCATATCCTATTCACAATATGGCTAGGTGTATGCATCTAGTAGATGCCCATCAACAGATGTCACTACTTACAGAAACATCTCAAGATTCTTAGAAGCATACGAGAAATTCTAAACTTCACAAAAGTAAACAAGTATGTCTCCAAATCACCATCAATCTACTATCCTACAAGAAGAAACAACAAAAATTGGTACCACGGTAATATGCTACTACATTATACTTAAGGAAACAAAAAAACCCTTTTGCCACAATCTGCAATTAGCACATTGTATGGTATGTTGTTATCTTGAAGACAGATGCATGCGTTGGCAACAGCATTGGAGAGGTTCTCTAAAGTATTACCCCCTTCAAAAACCAAGCCTCTCATAGTATAGTTGCAGAGTTCAAAGATCTTGACCCCACTTTTCTTAGACTTCCATGGTACTCTTTTTGTGGGTGTTTTTTCAATAGGGAAAGGAAGGGCCAAGTAATAAGCCTGCCACAGTATTCAATTCATCATGCCAATTTGCAATGGTCATAAATCATACCTCTACAGTAAAAAATTAGTTATTGAAATCCAAAGAAGTGATAACAGTGTCTTCTTTAAAGTTCTCTTCTCTATGTTCCAAAGGTGCATACAAACATTGATAGAACAAAGAGTCAACTATTGCAAATGAAATAGTGGTATCACCTGGAAGTGTAAATGATTTATAGTTGAAAACACTCCCAGGCTGTTGTACCCAAGACGAAAATATGGGTTTCCATCCTCAGCAGCCAAATGCATAGCTAACAATAAGCTATCATGGTCAATGCGTTGGGGCAAGCAGTCCAATACTCTTGGCACGAGAAGCACGTGCCCGTATTCAATTGGACTCACCTGTAATAAAACAAAGTATGATCGATGAACATCATCTTTCAACATTCAAAACACCTCAAACACTACATCAAAAAGTGTTGCCATCATCATCGATTCTGCTTACATTGATAGCAATCACGTTTGGACTGTCCAAGACGAGGGCCTTTTCCAAGTACTGAACTTTGTTTTCCCCACTTTCTTCAAAACGGAAGAGCACCTCTTCTTGTCGTACTTTTGTGAAATTGAATTTACTGGGGTCAAAGTCTTGCATGAAAAGGAGGTAGGGGAAGCATTCACGTTCAAACCTAGCAGAAATTCACTCATTCATATTCATACAAAATTAGAAATTCACGGCATTCACAACATATATTTTTCAGCAGCATAATATTTATCAAAACTCTGTTTTTATCTATTACACACCTTCATCAAAATGGAAATCTCTGCAGACAGACATAATTCAGAAAATTCTGGAGCAAGCTCTATAGAACGAATCATACTGGAAAGTTCTTGGTTGTTTCCAAAAAACCAAAAATCAGAAGTTTATCTACCGCATTAAACTCAAGTTAAGAGGTGGAGTTGGATACATCAATCGCATTCAATGCAGTGGTTGAATTTACATGAAGTGTCACAACATTCTCCCCTTTAAATTCAACCACCTACACATTTACAACATAATTAGCATCACAGATGCCCAGACTTTGTCTTTGAAATTCAAAAGTGTCTTTTGCCAGTGCCTTAGTGAAAATGTCAGAGAGTTGTTCCTTTGAATTGCAAAAACAAAGTTTAATTTCTTCATCATTTACCAATTCTCTAATGTAATGATACCGTGTGTCAATATGCTTGGTTCTCTTGTGGAATACATGGTTCTTTGACAGTGTGATAGCAGACTTATTATCACAAAATATTGTTGTTGGCGCTCCTTGTTCATGCAACATATCAAACAAAACTCTTCTCATCCAGATGGCTTGACATGTTGCTGACGTGGCAGCAACATACTTTGCTTCTGCGGATGAAATAGTGACTAAGGGTTGTTTATTTGATGCCCATGAGACAATTCCTGAGCCAAAAAAGAATGCATATCCAGAAGTGCTTTTTCTATCATCAACATTTCCAGCAAAATCACTATCTGTGTACCCTGTCAATTTGAAATCTGAACCTGTTGAATATAAGATTCCATAATTCATTGTGCCTGCAACATACCTCAAAATTATTTTACCTGCAAGCCAATGAGTATTCTTCGAAGACTCCATGAATCTTGAGATTAGACTCACAGCATACATGATGTCTGGTCTAGTTGCAGTTAGATACATTAAACTACCAACTAGCCTTTTAAATAGCCTAGGATTTACTTGACCTCCAACATCTTGCTTGCTTAACTTAGTGCCTGTAGCTACCGGTGTTGAAGCTGGCTTGAAATTTAACATTCTAAATCTTTTTAGTATATCGTTTTCATATTTAGATTGTGAGATAAAGATTCCACTTTCAGATTGCAAGACTTCAATTCCCAGAAAAAGCTTCATTAGTTCAAGGTCAGTCATCTCAAACTCACTCCTCATTACTGTTTTGAATTCTTCTAACATCAAATTGCCAGTATAAATGATATCATCAACATAAATGCACACAATTAAGACCTCACCATGCTGATTTTTCTTGGTGTATAGAGTAGGTTCATTGATACTCCTCCAAAAGCCATTGCTTATGAGATAGGAATCAATTCTGCTGTACCAAGTTCGAGGAGCTTGCTTCAGCCCATACAAAGATTTCTTCAATTTATAAACCTTTTCTTCATGTCCACTTATCTCATAACCTGGAGGTTGTTTTACATATACCTCTTCTTCTAAAATTCCATTTAAAAACGCGGATTTTACATCCAACTGGTATACTTTCCAACTATTATGAGCTACAATAGCTAAAACAATTCTAATTGTATCTAATCTGGCAACAGGTGAAAAAGTTTCATTATAGTCTATTCCAGGTTGTTGAGCAAAACCTTGAGCAACAAGTCTTGCCTTGTGCTTCTCAACTTCACCATCTACATTGAACTTTGTTTTATACACCCATTTCACACAAATGCAGTCCTTTCCTTCAGGTAGATTCATTAATTCCCAAGTATCATTCCTTTCTATTGCATCTATCTCATCATTCATAGCATCCACCCAAACTTTATCTTTGATAGCATCCTCATAACTAACAGGTTGATATGCTAACAATGCAAAATTTGAATTTAAATCTAATTGGTCTTCATGCTGATCATATATCTCCATAAGACTTCTAGTCTTCTTTCCTTTAGCTCTAGATCTTAGTGTAGCTAAAGTAGGATCAGATTCATCACTTACCTGCGAACTTGGAGTAGGTTGATTTCTTTGCGTTTAGACCTCTCCTTGTGCAAGACTTCTTGGTGTTCTGACTGAAGTGGATGCATTTCTTGTTGGTGTAGTGGTAACAGGTGCTTGTACTTGTTGTCCTCCTTGATATTCATGCTCTTCTTCATCATCATGTTTATGAGATAATACAACTCCTCCTGTAATAAACTCATCTACACTTCCATCCCATGCTTCTTCCTCTTTGAACTCAACATCTCTACTTATAACAAGCTTTTTGGTAATGGTATTGTACAATCTATATGCTTTAGATTACTCACTATAACCGATGAATATACATTTCTCACTATGATCATCCAACTTTCTCCTTAATTCAACTGGTACATGTGCATATGCTATGCACCCAAAAACTCGTAAATGTGAAATTGAACATTTTCTACCAGTCCATGCCTCTTGAGGTACTTTATTAATCAAGCTACTTGTAGGACTCCTATTTAGAATGTATATTGAACACCAAATAGCTTCTGCCCAATAGTCATTTGGTAAGTGCTTTGTCTTCAACATGCTCCAGGCCATGTTCATTATGGTCCTATTCTTTCTTTAAGCCACACCATTTTGTTGTGGTGTATATATGGTGGTAAATTGTCTCTTAATTCCATGATCCTTGCGGAAATCTAAAAATTCATTTGAACTATACTCACCACCTCTATCAGATCTTAGCACTCCAATGTACTTACCACTTTGATTTTCAACCAAAGCCTTGAAGTTCTTGAAGACTCTGAAAGTTTCAGACTTTTGTTTTAAGAAATATGCCCAAGTCTTCCTGCTATAATCATCAATAAATGTCAAGAAATAGTAAGCTCCATCCAATGAAGGGGTTTGCATTGGCCCACATAAATCTGTATGTATGATTTCCATAGGTACTTTTTCTCTATAGGAAACACCTATAGGAAAGCTTTCTCTGTGTTGTTTTTCCAAGATACATGTCTCACATGAGATTGTTGGTTGTTCTATGATTGGCATCCCTTTCACCATTTCCTTCTTCTGCAATGACCTCAAACCATCAAAATGTAAGTGACCAAACCTCAAGTGCCAAAACCAAGATTGATCAACACTCTTAGCCTTGTATGCATTAACAGAATTTTGACTATCACTCCTCGTTGTAAGAGGGAACATCCTTTTCTTGGTCATCTCAACCCTTGCAATCAACCTGTTACAATGAGCTCTATCTTGAATTGTGCAAGCTTTGTCATAAAAATTTATCTCATACCCATTCTCCATTAGTTGTCCAATACTCATCAAATTACATTTCATTCCAGGAACAAGATAGACATCTTTTACAATCTTCTTCTCACCATTCTTTGTCAAAACATCTATTATTCCTTTGCCTTTGACAAAAACTCTACTATATGTTCCAAGCTTTACTTCTGATTGAACAGAAGCTAAACAACTCTTGATCTCCATTCATGTGCTTGCAACAACCACTATCCAAAAGCCACACATCTTTTGGACTCTCCTAAGCAATATTACAAGTGATAAACATAGACTCTGTTTTAGTCTCAGATACCTCAGATAAATTAGTTGATTGCTTGCTTTCATTTGCTTGTCTTTTTCTGCAATCCCGAATTACATGCCCAAATTTCTTACAGTAAAAACACTGAACCTTCGATTTATCAAACCTTCTAGATTGGTGTTGATTAATATTACTCCTTGAACCTCTGAAATTTCCTAAATTGGGGCTTTGTACTGATTTACCGGTTTCATCAGAAATTGGTCTTTCATTACTTTGATTTTGGAATCTTCCTCTACCTCTATGACTAAATCTGCCTCTGCCTCTACTAACTAAAACCTGAGTCTTGAATGCAGATTCTAATGAGGGATTTGAGTTCCTACTCAGTCTAAATTCATGAGACAATAGAGATCCCATCAATTCAACAACAGACAATTGTGATAGATCCTTTGATTCCTCTATTTCCACTACAATTGCATCATATTTGTTGGGTAGGCTACGCAAAATTTTCTCCACAATTTTTTGGTCATTTAAATCCTCCCCATGTGTTTTTATCTGGATCACCACATTCATGGTTCTATTGAAAAACTGGTCAATTGATTCTGAATCCTTCATATGAAGGGTTTCAAATTCTCTTCTAAGGGTTTGTAGCCTGATTGTCTTAACCTTAGAAGAGCCCTTATAGGTTGTCTCTAAAATGTCCCATGCTCTTTTTGAGTTATCTTCGGAAGCAATCTTTGGAAAGATTGATTCATCTAGACTCTGTTGGATGAAGAGTAGGGCTTTAGCATTCTTCTTTCTATTATTATTGAGAATAAATCTTTCTTCCTGAGACAAAGCCAAAAATGCTGCCTCATCTTGAGGTTCAGGATACCCATTCTCAACTAAATCCCAAATATCCTGAGAACGAAAAAGAGTTTTCATTTTTGCTGCCCAAAAATCATAATTTTTACCTGAGAACGAGGGAACCTATGGCTGCACAGAGTTGGTTGTGGTGGCCATGGTTAAAATTTGACTATCTATGAATCCTCTGTCTGCTTGTTCACAAACCCAGCTCCCCCTTGCTCTTTGAATGGAACAGTCTTGGCTTTCTGGTGCTTGCAATTTTTTTTTATTATAAACCAGCTAACACAAATCTCTTTTGCTACAGATCTCTTTAAGGAAGAGCTTCACGAGTTCCAACTTCTACCTGGGGAACGAACGGTGGAGAAAACTTCAACACCTTCACACATCAGACCTCACACAACTGTCAGCTCCTTCGTTTAGGCTGGCGGCTTCAGAAATGGCGGAGACTAAGCTCTACGCATTGGTATTGGCTCTGATACCACAATGAAAAGGAGGCAGGGGAAGCATTCACATTCAAACCCAGCAGAAATTCACTCATTCATATTCAGACAGAATTAGAAATTCACAGCATTCACAACAGATATTTTTCAGCAGCATAATATTTATCAAAACTCTATTTTTATCTATTACATGCCTTCATCAAAATGGAAATCTCTGCAGACAGACATAATTCAGAAACTTCTGGAGCAAGCTCTACAGAACGAATCATACTGGAAAGTTCTTGGCTGTTTCCAAAAAACCAAAAATCATAAGTTTATCTACTGCATTAAACTCAAGTTAAGAGGTGGAGTCGGATACATCAATCGCATTCAATGCATTGGTTGAATTTACATGACGTGTCACAACATTGCAGCACCTTGTCCACTCGAAATTTAGTGGGACGTTTCTTAAGATGGCGCCCTTCATTCAACTGAGAAATGAAACCATAATTGCCAGGGATGGCCTGCAATCATTCCCACACAGCATTTGCGGGTATAATTCAAATTAAAACATGTTCCTGTAAATATCACCCTAAATAATAATAGGCATCCCCAAATTGGAACAAGTGAACATACCTTAAAAAATAGAATCAACAGTTAAGAGAGTATGTCCTACAAAGGGTTTTGTTTAAACAACTGATAACTGAAAAAATTGTTTGAACATAATTCCAACCTTGGTTTTGCAAGTAGTGACACCCTAGCAAAATAGACCCCTCTGCATCCCTTCCTCCCATTGCCAACACACCGTGAAAAAAAAGTTCAAGATTGGTAAATGTTTCTTTAAAAGGACATACTCAAATAGTGTTTTTGCTTTAAAAAATGAAAAAAGTAAAGATAAAAAATAATTCACACCTGGACAAGAAGGACAGAGGCAAGGAAAGGAATATATGCCACCTCGACATCTTTATCTCCAGCAATGGTATGCCTTCTCTTGAAGGTGTACAAAGGCAACTTAGATCCTGAAATCAAAGGCAAATATCAGAATCACTGCTAAAAAATAGTAGTCCTCTGAGTGTGTTGGGTGATCTGCAGCTCTGATTTTAATAGGCTTGGATTTAAGAATGCATCACAATTTGAGGCAAAGTGGAAAACTGGTCCTTTGTGGCATTTATACCCCAAACGCAGGCCACAAACTGAGATTTTAGATGACAAATGGTCCTTTATGGCATTAAAACCCCAAACTCAAACCTAGGCCACAAATTGAGATTTTAGATGACAAGTTCAAAGATTTAAAAGTGGAAAACAAATTGTCTTAAAAATTAGAATCCAAAATTTAACTAAGTCAACAAAGGCTTGCCATGCAAGTGCAGACTAGAAGTGAATATAGCCCCCAGTAGGGTTCAAGTCCTACCAAGTATGCCACAATACTAGATAGTGGTTAGAACCAGGTGCAAATCCTAGACGAATAGTAGTTAGAGCTAGGTGCAAATCCATCCTGGAAGACTATTGGCCGAATAGATACCCATTTGATAGAATAAATACCCCACTTGCAACTGCTTAGCCTAAGGTTGAATGGTGCTCATTGTTCCCCACATAATAAGATAAGAGGAACCAAGCACAACAAAGTACAAAGTAATTTCAAAAAAGGAAAAAAGAGGGAAAAAGAGTTAAAAACCCTAAAACCATTTACTTAAACCATTTGGTGCCTAAAACCATGGGTCAATACTCCACCACCCGAAATATCTATAAAAGGTGATGGAGGCCCCCCATTTCACATCCATCATCCACTCTAACCTTATGCTTCCAAAATTCACATTGAACCCTAGCCCACCATTCTAGCTTGAGTTCTCAACTCTAGGTGAATCCTTGGCCAACATTGAAGCATTTGGAGAGAGAAGGAAACATTGGAGCACTGGTGCAATACTCCTGTACGACCGCAAAGTCTCCAACAACCTCAACATTTGAGGTAAAACTCATGCAAACCCTTGTTTGCCATTAATAAAAAATGTAAATATTTATTTACTGAGTTCTCATGAATGTTTTTACTGTTTACTGTTGTATTCTAGATTTAAATCTTACTATTTCCATGCACATGTTTTAGTTTAGCGTTTAGTCTTTCTATTATTCTACATTTAGTTTTTACCCATTTACTGAACTGCTACTAAGGATTCCTTAATCCTTAGTAGGTGCTCTTTAACACAAGTTGGTGTGAAAACACCAGCTACAGTTTTGGTGACTCCACTAGTTTGAATATTTGGTTATTTTTGAGTTTATATTTTCCATTTTGTTTGTTTTTTACAGATCTGGTTCACCCTTAAGCCCCAATACTTGCAGACCTGTCCCTTGCTATCTCTGTGAGCCCCTAAATCTCTATTTTTTCGCTTTGTCCGACACTTTTCGCGGTCGTTTTTCATGTTGTGAAGCACGGGTTCTAGCCTGACAGTCGCGTCCCAAAGCATCACTTTTGACCCGACAGTCCCGCCTCAGAGCACCGCTCTCGGATCAACACCTGCGCCCTAGAGCGTAGCCTTCAGCCCACTAGCCGCACCCTAGAGCGCAGCTTTTGGCCCGCCAGCCGTACCCCAGAGCGTTGGTTTCGGCTCGACAACCGTGCCCCAGAGCGCTGCTTTCGGAACGATAGTCGCGCCCTAGAACGCAGGTTTCAACCTGACAACTGTGCCCTAGAGCGCATTATCCATCCTTACAGCCACGCCCTGTTCTCTGTTCCTGTCAACCATTTTTTCCCAATCTTTCTGCAGTTTCTCGTACCCTGCAGCTAATTTTTCTTGTTTTTTCTGCCCTAACAACCACCTATTTTGCTTGCATCCCCTTTTTCTAGCTGTATTTTTCTGCTATCTGCTTGCTGTACCATTTAAAAAAATTATTTGAACATTTACATTTCAACAAGTTTATCAAAGTTTTACATAGCAGTTATTACTTGTATTTATAGTTCTAGTTAGTTTATTGCCACGGCTTGGCATTTGTTGGGTACATAACATTTTTTGCACACACTCTGTCACCTTAACTCAAGTGAGCCCTAAAATTTACTTAACTCAACCAACCATTAAACCCATTTGGGGAACAAAAAATAAATTTGTTGTTGGGTAGGACACTAGGGATAGGAATCCAAATAACACCACTTTGTCACTTACACTTGAGACATAGCAGTTGACCATTAGGGTACCAAAATCCCCTACTACTTGTTGGCATGGTTATAAACCGATTTGTCGAAAAAGGCATCTCCCTTAGGAGGGTAAGTCGTGAGATTGGTTCCGGAGGACTACGTGGATTGTCTCTCTCCACTTAGTTCTGAAGGACACCTACTCGTTGTCCCCATTACACTTCCATACCAGGGCTATAGAAACCATAGGACTGACACGCTGATTGCTTTTTCTAGACGTGCCATGAATGAGGTATCCTAGTTTCCATTCTCCTAGGGCTCTTTTACCCGGGATCCCTCTCGGTAGAGAGATATCCCCCACCTACTTCGTTCTCCATTTCGTATCGTCTGATTGCGGATTTCATCACCCTATAGAGGATACGATTTGCGTGAGCTTCCATATATTCTAGTTAGGTGTTTGCATGCTCCTATATCCCCATTGGATTAGCTAGTCTACCTTTTTTCTTTTTTTTAGGAACCCTGCTTGTTGGTATTCTGACCACTTTTTTTTGTCGCTCCACTTGTTGTAGCACAACTGTTACAGCAAGTGTTTTGAGATTGTTGTTGGCCTGAGTGCCATATTTTTCGCACTCTCCTTTTGCACACACAGTTGCATTAGTATTTTTGAGCTTTTCACTCGCCACAACCCATTCACATTATTCCCATTGTCACCATTGAGTCTCCGAGACATTCTCGGCGCTTACAAGGCCAGTCCCCGCAGCACAGTTCAATTGACGCCACTCATCACAGGCGTAGATCCTCGCCACCAGATCCTGACGCCCCTTATTTTACATATGATTCTGAATAAGAAATACCCATATTCACAGCTCCATCTAGCCCCATGGTTGGCGTTCCCTCCAACCCCTTTTTTGGCGGGGTCATTGGTGGTGGATGCACCACTAGCCTAGCTACCACTTTAGCATCTATCCCTACCATACCCTCTATAGGACCTACACCTAGTATTCCTATCACTACATCCATCCCTATGGTTAGCGGATTATTTACAACTACATTCCCATTGGTGACTAGTAGCACACTTGGGGGCGCAGGCCCTTCCTACATGATTCCCCCACCTTTGACTGGAGGTCCCACGATCCCCATCATGGCTCATACCATTGCTCCCCACATTAGGGGCAGTGGCCCCACAATTTTCGCTACGACTAACACATACACCCCTGCAACCATGTCACATCCTTCTTCCAGTTCGTCATTCATGGCTAGCCTCAACCTCCTTGATCTGGCCAGATTGACCAACGACCCGATTCTACATGATCCCACTTGGCCTCACATGCCTACCAAAATCCCTTCGGACATCCTTAAGTTCGAAGGGAAGGAAGGTGAGGACCCCCAAAACCACATCATGTCCTTCCATTTATGGTGTTCCTCCAAATCCATTGTGGATGACTCTATCCGTCTCCGCCTTTTACAACGGACCCTCATTGGCTCTGCAACTAAGTGGTACATCGAACAACCTCATGGGACCCACTCCACCTTCACATCCCTCGCTTCAACTTTCCTGTGGTTCTTTCAGTTACTAGTCCGTTATGACGCTGGTGTAGAGATCCTATTGTCTTGTAAATATAACATAGCTACCCACGTCACTGACCACATTCACTAGTGGCATAAACGTCGAAGTTTATGCAAGATTAAGTTAGACGACCGCATCTTCCTAGATTGGTTTTTGAAATCTCTTATACTGGTTATTGCCAAGGATGTGGCATCTAAACGACCTCAATCCGAAGAAGAGGCCATCCTAAAAGCCCAGCGATTCGACCTCATCTATGCTCAGTTTGGCTACTTATATTCTATTTTACCTGATGCTCCCTACAGCGACTCCTCCCGGAATGACACGCCGGGGGCATCCCACACTACCGACATCATTATCTGTCACGTTGCGTCACATAGTAATCCTTTTACTGCTATTCCCCCTACTAACGGCCCCGGACTTTTGCGTGCCACAACCCATTCCAGAGCAATGACCTCGTATGCTCCCATGGACCAAGCCCCTCATGTCCATGGACCTTTGTGTCCACTGCAGTGTTAAAACCATACACCACCAGCTTACAGGGCCTCCAGCTACACCTACTGCCTATTACCATCAATAGGCTACACCTGCACCTGCACAACCTCAGGACCCTCCTGCTTACTACCCACTGTAGGTAGCACCAACACCTGCACAACCTTAGGCCACTCCTGCTTACTATCCACCGCAGGCAGCACCAGCACCTACTCAACCACAGATTCCTCCTAACCCCCAAGGGCAAGTCTATGCCCATCAAAATCAGCAACAAAACCAGCCTACCCAGTGAAACCAGCAAGGCCAACAAAATCGAGGGAGAGGACGTAACCGCGGGAACAACCAACCCCAAGATCAAGGCAGCCAACCACCCAATCCCCAAAACAATAACAATGCCACCCTAGCCAATCAAAACCCAGAAAGACCACCTCGTCAAGGGAAGAACCCCAATTTACGAACGAACCACCCATGTTCTATATGCAGGGTATACGGCCATTATACGCACACTTGTCCCCATTTGGAGTGAGCTCGCCAAATTTGGACTAATGACACCCAACGCCAAGAACATGATGCTCCTCTGGCACCACCTAATCCCCCACAACCTCAAGCACAACCAATGGTGTTGTAGAACCCCTTACCCACACAAGGAGTAGTGAACACCCAACCATTGGCTCCCCCTCAAGGGGCTGCACCACCACAACAAAAAATCACTTATGCTGAACCTACTAGTCAACCCATGGACTGGGGTACCCATCACCTTCTAATGATGTCATCAGCTGACGTAAACTTCAAAACACACCGAAATCAGTATGGTTCCACCACCGAAACCATTCCCGCTGACAAGGCTACTAACACTCTTCCCACTGATCAGTCGTTATGTATACCTGTAGCACCGTGCAATGGGCTCCCTAAAGCTCCCCGCTTCCCATTACATCGCATTAATAACAACCCCAACGTGCACTGCCCCCAATTATAATATCGTGGATGAATTAGCCCAGTCCCCTCCTGCTATGTCAACCCTCGAGTTTTTGAAAAACTATCTTGGACAACACAAGACATTGTTATCTTCCATTGGTGCGATAGACCCTTCCGACTCACAGACGGTGGAATTCGATTTGGACCAATCTAAACCATGCATGCCTTCCACATTAGCATTCCAAGTTTCTATGTCAATCTAGAATCTTGGTATCCATTGATGCATCATCGATGAGGGTGCCTCCACATACATCATGTCTACATTCGTTTGGAAAAAGCTCGGATCCCCTACACTACAGCCATCCACGACCTCCTTGCGAGCTTATGATGGCCACTCAGCTCAACCCCAAGGCCTCTTGGCCAACGTTCTAGTCCAACTAGCTGGTAAATCTATGTGCCTGGAACTTATCCAACGACCTCAAATGTTCAACATGGAGCATCTCTTCTAAATCAAAGAAGCCATAAACATCTAGTTCTTGGATCCTTGTCAGATGCACAGAGCCCATTATGTTCTTCAACTTCACACACTAACACACGAGCAACTGTTCCAAATATTAGATTTTTTCAATACTTGGTATCTCATGAACTTCTTCGCACCAACAAATCTTCAGCATCGATGTTTTGAAAGACCTGTCACTACCATTATATTTTCCTCAATTTAGGACAACCGAACAATTAGAGTTTTATGAGAGCATTTGGAAATGCTCCAACCTCCACCAGATCTTTACATTCCATAAATAGTTTAAAAATTCATGGACAAAAGTAGTACAACGTCATGTCAGGGGATTTGACCATTTTTTTCTTAAAAACCAGGAAACTCTTGTCGTCACCTTTTCAATAGATAAGAGATATCTTCATAAGAAAAAAATATACAAAATAAAGGATACCTAATCTTATGATATGATAGAAATGTTTGTAAGGAAGTGACTACAATATAAAAATTATATCATTTCCAAGGAAAACATCCTCAAAGAATAAATTTAATAGTGTGTGCTAGATAATCAAGATCATCTCTCCTACTTCAAATTCTCATTAAATGAGGATGTACACTAGCATATCAAACAATCCCCTCACAATGAATTCAATAATAAGACAATTAATATAATATAATAATTGGGGTTTTAGAAAACATCGATAGTCAACATTTCTAAGTAAAAGATCATACTTGAATACATCTGGCCTTTGATCATATTCTACATTCAACTTAGTAGAGTTATCCTTCCATCTTGTTAATGCATAATCGACAAGGCATATGCACCATTCAGAAACAATACAGAGTTAAGTTTCATGGATGGAAGTTAAGAATGTGTGAAAAAACTCACCCAATCCAAGATCTACAAGGAAACGTTTATTTTCATTTATTGTCCTAATTGGTGTACCAAGCAAAGAAAATTTATGGATTCGCATCCTCATAAACATATCTACATTAAACATAAAGAAGTAAGATTCTTCAATGTCCTCAGATAATTCCATAAAATAAATGATTTCTTATAGAAATGTGGTAAATACTAGCTTGAATGAAGTGTGGTAAGAATAACCAAAATCAACTAGAGATTGATGACCATTTACACCAAGTCTACCCTTGTAAAATAATTGGTGTCCTTATTGTAAAAGAAATTTCAAATATATTTATTCTATCAACCTTTATGTTCAATTGACAAAAGACTTGAACAACACCAGTTAATACAACCTTTATGTTCAATTGACAAAAAACTTGAACACCGTCTTTTGCAACAACTTAGAAAAGACAATGGGAAATTACAACATGGGAACAAGTCCTACTTCTCCAATGAAGGATCAATAAACATAAACATGGTACTTCAAAAATGCAATCTAATGGCACATTATTTTAATGAGTTATCTGCAAGAAGTAGGTTTCAATCTTGCTAATGGCCTATCCTAGCCTAATCATGCTCTAGAAGCTAAAACCAATTGCCTAAAGAAAACAATAAACTTCTTATAACATGTCATATCAGATCAAATATCAGGCATTTCATTATCTCTACAAAGTGGATAATCCATTTTAGTGACAATAAAATGAGCTATAAGAAACAATGAAATCGCATTTGATTGTTCTTAGAAAAATAAAATCAGCCACAAAATGCATGAGTCACACCATTATTTCATGCAAAAGGTCATTGAATTCAATCCATGGTTGAGAAAGACAATTATGAGAAAGCCCCTTAGAAAGACTAGGAAGAACATTGGGCTTAATAGAGGAAAAAAGGATGTTTGGCCAATAAACAAATTAGTTTACATGCAAATAATAAAGGGCTTACTGTAGGAAAAAAATGATATTTGGCCAATAAAAAAATAGGTTCACATGTAAATGATAATGGTTGAAAGAACCTTATGAATGGATTTTGAGAGAAATATTATTGCACTATCATAGTGATTATTCTCTAATCGATACTCCATGAGATTCATATTAGTCATATCATGTTTCAAGCAAGGGGGTCAGCCTCTAGAAATCTTCCAAGAAATATCAGTCAATCCCAAACTTAAATTCAAGACCATGAATGTAAATGATTCACATGGGTGTACGTGTATCTACAATGCCATAAAAAAAAGATGCTTAAGGAACATAATTTATTCCATTTAATTCAAGAACACTATAGCTATTTCTATTAAATGTATTTAATCCCTACATAAACAAACCATGCCCATAGCTAGATTTAAACTATAGGGTTCCTAGTCTAAGGGTCTATCTCTAAATATCTATTTCATTTCATTTCATAATCAAATTCAAAATTGTAAATCAGTTATTCATATCTTATATAGTTGTAACGCCCCATTTTGACATTACTATCTAAACTACTATTATATGTTGTATTTGTTTGATTGTGAGACTTCGTCAGTTTGACGACACTGTGGACATATGGTTCTATTATTTTTCCGATATATATATGTGTGTGTATGTGATGTTAGTATTATGATCGGTAGTCATGTTTAGATATGTATCATGTGTTAATTATGTCTCATATATGCAAATTATTGAATGATGGATATGTGGATACCGTTACAGTTATATGTTGAATAAATGAATGTTATGCCAGCTGCATGGAGAATAAATGAGTTTATTGTTGTTATGTTATGATGAAATGTATGTGTACATGTTGAGGATTTATGCACGATATTCTATATTGTATGTCGAGGACTGACTTACAGGTTGAAAATTATAAGTGATAGCTGGATCCTACAAGGTGGGAGAGCCTCGGGGACATGGACTTCGACAGATAAATGGTATGCAAGTGATGCATTATTTACTTACACATGATTATTATGATGTATATTATGATATGGGTGGGATGGGGTTTTAGGAAACTCAACCGCCCAGATTGGTTATACGATGACAGACCGAGTACAAGTGCAACGCTGTTATTATGTTGGGTAGACATAATTCATTGTTCCATTAGGGGAGTGAAGGTTTTACCCACCATTTATCCCCGAAACCCAGAGTCATGGGAGGGATGTGCTACGGCGCACTCCCCAAGGTGTGTGATGATGACTGGTGTTTTCCTGCTGGGGAAGCTTGGTCGATGTAGTCGACACTTCCTCTTACGGGTTCTAGCTGGAGCCGGTCATGGCTTGACACTTCAGGGTAGTCCAGCAGAGGACATAATAGGGTGTGGAAGATAGTCGAGATTTAGGTAGATGATATAGGTAGATAGGTGTAGCTCGAAGTTGGGATGGAAACAAGATACAACTGTGTGTGCGGGAAAAAGACCTTGATTGATTATGTGTCGTAACTCGGTAATGTATGGATTGTCGTAACTTAATAAAATGTAGTTAGGTAAAAGACGACACCTTGCAAACTATGTTAAAACATGTGTCAGTAAACAATAAGTTTCGTGATTATGATTGATGTGTGTGAATTATTACTGTTAGTGTACTTACGCGAGGCATGTAAGCAATAGCTACGCTTACATAAATCGCCTACATATTTATAAATTGTGTGAAATATTGCTAAATAATGATGTTAATTATTGTCGATTAATAATTAATTATTGTTGATCAATGTTAATAATGTCGATTAAAGTTAATAATGATGATTAATGTTAATAATGTATATTAATGTTAATTCTTGTCGATTAAGGTTAATAATGTTGATTAATGAATAATTATTGTCCATTAATGATTAATTAGTGTTGATTAATAAACAAGTTACGGTTAACTTAAGTGGTAAATAATGCAATTTGGTTAGTAATGTTTAATTGAATGTTAATGAGTTGATTAGTAAAAAACTAAGGGTTAAAATGTTAAAAGGGATTGTAATGTTAGTAAGAATAATATTAAACTTGGAAGGGTAATACCAATTAAGTATCAAATGATAATAATTAATTAATTGAAATATAGGGATAAGGTTCAATTTATATATATTACTAATTTATTATAATTATGTCATAGTTGTTTAGAACCATGGTGTAAAATTCTAAATAATACAATATGCCATTTTTAAACAAGTGTCGAATTATATGTGAGTTAATTAAATAAAAAAAATGATTTATTAATTATAATTGTGAAACTTGAGTTACAAGTCCACAGCGGTAAATTAGAATTTATTACGGTTGATATGTATACTAATAAAATACCTATGAACCAACCCATGCATTTATTACACAACAAATATATATAATATTTAATTATTAATGAGAGTCAAAGTTGAGGGCTCGAGGACTGACATGGGGGTTGAGGTATTTATGTTAGGGATAGGGTATTAATGGTGGAAGAAAAGAATCGACAAGAAAAATGATAAGGTCGAGAAAAAGAGTAGGAAAAGGGGGATCTTTTACCTTGGGTTATTTTTGGAAATTGAGAGCAGAGATAGAGGAAAAAAAATGACAAAGCAGAGTTTTTGAGGGGGTTCTTGTTGGAGATTTTACAATGGGATTTACAGGTTGGCTTGTACTCTGTTTGGGCTCGGGGGTCTAAAGGGGTACCTTTGGAGCTAGGTGGTCGGTGAGACCTCGCCAGTTGGCAGGGTGGAATACCTGTTTGGGCTAGTTGAGTTTCAAGGGTTTTGGGAAGATTTTGGTTGCGGGGCTAGCAAGCAGGGAAAAAGAAGCAACAACATCAAAGGGGATCTACTAGCTATTGTAAGGTAATTTTCAGTCAGGTATATAATCCATTTTTTACTCTGTTTCAATTTTTACTATGATAAAGTTATATGATAATGGAATATTTGCAATTTAGTACACATATTCATATATGCTATGGAACCTGCACGATTGGTAAATGTTAGAAACATAAATGATATAACCTGTACATGTTAGAAATAGTGAATATTTTAATAGCAACCAGTAAATGTAAATTTGAGATATTTTACCGACATGCAAATGGAAATAAAACACAAGTTAGAAAATCTAAACCAAGACTTGAAACAAACCGAAGAAAGAAATAGAAACATGGATTTATTATATTAAACTTAGTAAAACTAGGATGAGGTGCTACATATGATATCAGAGGAAGTGTTACCTTAGAAGCAGAAGTGGAGGCCCCTCCACTAAGGGAGGAAGTTCCTATGGTAGAAGTGAATACGGAAGCAAGACCTCCGCATCAGGATATCACAAAAGAGCTTCAGAAGATAATCTCGGATAGGGATTCCAGGTTTACGTCCAGGTTTTGGACAAGTTTGCAGTCGGCATTAGGTACTCAGTTGAACCTAAGCACCGCATACCATCTAGAGACAGATGGACAAATAGAAAGAGTGAATCAGGTGATGAAGGACATGCTTAGGATGTATGTCATGGATCAGCAAACTCATTGGGAAAAGCACTTACCTTTGGTAGAGTTCGCTTACAACAACAGTTACCACAGCTCAATTGCAATGCCTCTGTATGAAACGTTATATGGAAGACCATGCAGAATGCCATTGAGTTGGGAGAGGTTAGAGGATCGAGTAATTATAGGACTTGAGTTGATTCAGGAGATGGAAGAACAGGTTGTTCAGATTAGACAACGGTTAAAGGAAGCTTGGGATAGATAGAAAAGCTATGTTGATGCGCATAGGGTTGACCGAAGCTATAAGGTTACCTAGCAAAATTACAATCAGGTTTGGGAAAGGAACAAAGTTGTCGCCACGATTTATAGGACCCTTTGAAATTTTAGAGAAGGTTGGACCCGTCGCGTATCATCTTGCGCTGCCACCCCATTTGTACAAAACTCATAATGTTTTTCATGTATTTTTTTATGACATTATGCAGCTGATGAGTCTCATAAAATAGATTGGAAGGAACTGCAAGTTTTGGACAAGGGGACCATCAGGGTCGAACCGTTACGTATATTGGACTGCAAGGTTAGACAGCTGAGGCACCATTTGGTGGACAAGGTTAAGGTCCAGTGGGACCGATATAGCCCAGGGTCTGCTACCTGGGAGGACGCAGAGACCATGCGTCGTGATTATGCCACACTATTGTGACCTTAAATTCAGGACGAAGTTTCCTGAAGGGTGGGTGCATGTATGTTACGCCTAAATCTTGCCACCATCAGGTTCAGTGTATACATCCCTAAAGTTCCATTGGCTAAGTCATTTACCTGGAAGGGACATCATTGTGCTTTTTCTAGGTTTTGAGAGGTCGTCGCAGGCTGCACTCAATCAACCTGCGACGTCGCACCTTGCTCCATTACAGGGTGTGACGAAGTCAGTTAATGGGAAAAAATAGCTTCTTCGAGCTCATTCTCAAAGGTTGCTGACTTGGATCCTTATCCCTGACCTGTTGGAGGAGCTGGCCTTCGGTTCCTAACCTCTAGGAAGGATACCCTATCTCTCTCCTACCATATCTCAACTTATCCTATCCATACCCTATCCACTTAGTTTTATATAAGTGAAGCCCTACCCCTCTCCAAAGGGAGGAAGTCTATAGTGTCTACATGCTGGTGAAATCATCCTTGAGAGATCTCTACTCATCCTTGAGAGACTCAAGCTTCCTTAGGAGGATATGGAAAATGGCTTGGAGGGAGAAGGGTTGCAGCGTTAAGTCTTGGTTGTAGTTCTATGTCTCTACTATGTATTTCCCCATTTACAGTAATACAAATGCTTTCCGCCAATATTGTTCATGCGTGTGATGATATCGAGTAGTTTACTTGCTTAACTATTTACTTAGATCTCTTATTCTATAGATGCTCTTTACTCGTTTGTGTTTGTTCTTGTGTCTTGACAGGTCTTGCAGCTGAGATCTGACGACCGTGGGATGTGGAGTAGCATTCAAGAAAAAGGATTGCGAAGTAAAAGGTAAGACATCTAGCACTTGATCCTTAAGTAGATCTAGGAATTCCATTTATAGTTTGTTCTATTTGTTCTAGACTCGCATTGAGCTAGGGAAATTTGGCTCACGTCCGCTCGAGTGGATTGTCCATCAAACAAATCTGGCGACCATACTGGGGAATTAGATTGCTTTCTAGTTGTCAAGTTGAATGATATTTTCAGTTGATTTCTTGCTAAGCCTTTTTATTTGTCATTTTCTTCTTGAGTTGGTTTCACCATCAGATCTTCACTTTGAAGACTCTGATCAACTTCCTTTGGATCTGCATTCCCATTCCCAAACCTGTTTATTGCTCATTACTTGGAGATTTGGCTCATCTTTGAACTTAGATCTCGCCTGTCGCACCTGGGTGATATACACAGAACGACACTGTGTCATTCTTGGTCTCTATGATTTGTCTGTTGGCTTGTCGTCACAACCCTATCACTGTCCTTTTGCGACACCGTCGCACTCCCCGCATTGGTGAACCGCGACGTCGCACTGTGTACAAGCACAAAGTGCACTGATCTACCCTTTTTTCCATATAGGCGCCTTTTCTCCTCTTTTTTTTTTAGTGTGGTTTGTATGCAGACTCCCTCTGCACTGTATGATCTAGTCAGAGATCCATTTTTTGCTTTGCGCAACTGAGTTGTTTGGTTTTGTTGGAGTTGTATTGGGTTACATTATTGGACAAATCTGAGATTTGGTAGCAGTGGACACTTTGGTCTCCCCCACCTTCATCCATTCACCTTTGCATTCCCTCTTCTCCTAGCTTGATCTGATCAAGTGTATCGGATCATTTCCAAACCTCATCTGCATTTCGTTTTATGAGATTTGCGTGCTTTAGTGCTGCTTGCTACTGTTTGACTTTGAGTGTTTGAATGTATTTTCAGTTCATTGAGTGCTTGCTTTCTCTTGAGAATTTTCTGAGTTGTTAAAGTGCTGCAAGTCATCTTTTCAATTCAAGTACCCATGTTTAAAAGCATAGTTGTTATCAAATTATCACTTTGGTGCACTCATTGAAAGATCAAAAGTACTTAGCTTCCATTATTTTTCAAGATCATTTGAAGAATTGTACATGCATTGGAATGTCTCATTTATGAATCTTTTGGAAAATTTGAAAGAAAATTGCATTATTTGTGTTTTCATGAATTATGAATTGCTCATTTTCTTGAAAAATTCGAATAGACATCAAGTTTTGCAAACGTAGTTCCATGCTTGGAAAGTGCATTGTATCTTTTGATTTTTATGCTTTTATGCCATCATAGTGAAAGTGAAAAGTTTGCACATTCTGCTTAGAAATCCCCTCTTTTCATTACTTAACATCATTTTCGTTTTGAAAAGACAAAAGAAAAAGAAAAACATATTTTGATTTGGCTTAGTAGTGTTGTGAAAAATTTTCGTGTTTCGTTGAAAAAGGAAAAGAATATTTCAATATCATTTTTCGTAGATTTGGGATTGTGTTGCACTACATTCTTGGTAAAATTGTTGGAAAGAAAAAGAAGATTTCTCCTTCCCATAGGTAGCATTCATCGAAAGAAAAGCATACTTTTTGCATGTAGTTAGGGCCTGCATTATGTTTCCGATTATGTACTCACCTCATGCATTCACCTAACCGTCCAGATAAAATTAATGGTAGAACTAGGGTAAAATTTTTAGTAACTTGTGTGTAAGTTAGAGACGTGTTCCGGCGTCGTTAAGCGTGGCAGCTGTCGTTATTTGCCAGCACTGTATCCCGGGGGTATTGTAGTCTTCCACGTACTTATCGGTATATCGAGCTCCTTCACGTACCCACCAAGTCACCTTGAGTACTTAGCGTATATCGAAGGGTGTATCACGTACTCGGTAGTATATTGGAAGGTCTCTTGCCGAACGGTTGTGCATTAGACAGCACCACTATGGATTTGAGCTCCCACGTACCTTGCGTATATTGGGAGACACCACTAGGATTCCTGAGACCAACTGAGTTAATCTTTTGGCCATCTTGGCAGAGCAATACACCGAGAACAACACTCAGGGAGCTACTACGCATGTATCGTCCAGGTAATCGGGTATGCAAGCAAGGGTACGGTCCCAATCCTCCTTGTCGCGTCATATTGTTGGACCCTGCGGTATATCGCGAGTTGCGAAGCTTTGATAATCGTGTGAGGATCCAAACTTTGAATCCACTCTTATCACATAAGTTTTCTTGTGGCCTTAGTTTGTGTAGGGTTTTGTCTGGTCTACTTTTCTTTTATCTTGCCTTAGGAGAAACATTTTGTTTCAGTCACTCTGGCTTACTTTCCTTGGAGAAGGTCCCGTAGAATCCAAAACTTTCCGCCTGAATATCCCCTTAATCAGGAGGTAATTTCGAGGGTAAGGATGGATCCACACGCCAGGGTTGGGTCACATGAAGTGGAAAACCCCACTTTGAATGTTGGAGGATTTTTGTTTCCTCATACTCCTCCAGATTCACCTGCCTCTCATCCCCTGCAGGATGAAGAAGCACAAATTCCCACTTCACCAAACTTACCCCCCGTCGCTCCGGAAGAGCCTGGATCGTTGGAATGGATAAATCAACCCCAGGATGACCCCACAGCAACTGTTGGTCCTTCAGCAGCTTTTTGAACATCTTCTACCGATCACTCAGTGGCCCATTTTTCCGTTGCACCTCCACCCAATGGGACTACTCCAGACGACCCTTTACCCTACTATCGTGAACAATTAGCTCACTTTCGTTATATGGCTGAGAAGTTCCAGAGATCAAGTCTCCAACGAAGGGTCCAAGACCCATCGTTACCTCCTTATCGATCGATCCCAGGTCACTCTTTATCTTTCGAATCACCAGATTCATCCACGCAACACGTGACCACTACTGAAACTGGTCAACCATCCATTCATGTACATGTATATCCTAGACAGGAGACCAGTTCGGTACTTCCTACTGCCCAACCTGTTGAACAACAACAGTCCAACACGCCTGTCACCACCAAGGTTACGTTACCTGCTCCTCCCCCACCCCAAACATTGCAGGGAGGATACTCTTTACCCCCTACCCTTTTTCCAGATAACGTCAAACCTACGACGAATAATCAACAACTAGTGCTGGGTCAACCTTTACCTAGTGGTCAGCAAGTTGTTGCTGGGGGGTAACCCCCATCTCTAAACCATAATACTGTAGCCGGAGTTCCCATCGGTCCTTCCGTTGGAACCTCCCTACCTCCCGGACCTTCCACTTCGAGACTATCCCATGTTGGGGGATCGTTCAACGTAGTCCAACCTCCATCGATTCAAGCGTAGCCAGATCATTTTAACCCTGTGTCGGGTCAACATAATCCTGGAAATGCACTCTACGGGGTACCATACCCCATTAATCCTTACACTCTTTGGGGACAACAAAATGTTTTACAACATGGACCCCCACTTACAGTCCCTCAACTCCCTCCACCCAAATTTGGTCCACCCCCACCTCCCGTTGGAGGCAGTGGGCCCCCACATAATTCTGGATGAGACGGAACTCTACCTTCTAGCAGTGGTCCACCTCATTCTGGTCATCATGGCCCACCGCCCCTCGGAGGGCCGTCCTATCCTGGCGGAGGAGGTGAAGGACCATCTTATCCTGGTGGGGTGGTGGCGGACCACCACCCTACTATTGTGGAGGCGGCGGAGGAGGCCCTTACCCATCTGGCAGCGGCGGTGGTGGACCACCACCTCCTCCCGGCGGAGGTGGTGGAGGCCCATCCTATCCTAACGGTGGTGGTGGACCACCACCTCCCCTCGACGGAGGTGGTGGAGGCCCATCCTACCCTGGCGATAGTGGCGGACCACCACCATTTGGAGGAGGCCCACCCCCTCCCAGCGGTGGAGACGGGCCACCACCTTATGGTAATGGACCACCTTATTATGGTAATGGACCACCTTACTATGGCGATGGACCTACATTTGGTCCGAGTGGCACATACCCCTACGGCCAGTTTCCTCCTGGTACACCTTATGGTCAGCTGAAGCAAGGTCCTTATAGGCCTTATCTGTACTATCAGTACTCGCAGCCTAATCCACAGCTGACCCTTTTGGCTACTTTGGACCTACCTGACCTGTCTCGGTTAACTAATGACCCCATCTACCACGGAACTAATTGGCCACCTATTCCGGTGAAACTTCCGTCTGATATCCCAAAATTTGATGGCAAGCCGGGTGAGGATCCTAAAAATCACGTCATGACATACCATTTATGGTGTTCATCTAACTCCTTGATGGACGACTCGATCCGTCTTAGATTGTTTCAAAGGACTCTTACCAGTTCAGCTTCCAGGTGGTATATTGAACTACCACCGCATTCTTTTCCCGATTTTGGTTCTCTTGCTATGAACTTTTTGACTCACTTCCAGCTTCCTATATGGTACGAAACTGGTACAGAGCTTTTAACCTCGCTCCGTCAGAATACCGCCACTCACATTTCTGATCATATACATGAGTGGTGATGGAGATGACGTCTCATTAATGCTCCTATTCCAGATCAACTCCTAGAAAACTAGTTTACGAAGTCTCTCCAACCAGCCATAGCACAAGATGTTTCCATGGGCGGTGTTGTCACTGAAGAACAAGCCATCGCATGTGCCCACTTACTAGACTTAGTCTATGCTCAGTCTGACACATTGTTTGATATCCTTCCTGACGCACCCCGCAACACTTATGACCCTGTGAAACCACCCAAGGGACCCCAAACTGATGGCATCATTGTATCCCTTACCACCCATCCTTCTTCTCAAACCATTGGTTCATCGAACCCTCAGGGTTCTTCCCCATCACCAACACAGGCTGGTCACGGCACCACCAAATCACCCATTCCTGCTGTCATCGAAGAAGTGAATTCTATTTCATCAGCTTCACGTCAAAATTTTGGTGGTAAGAAGAAAAACAAGGGGAAACCTAAGAAATCTTCCACCTAGCAGGAACAAAGGAGCACCCCTGATGATACCAAACAGAAAAGGAAGTTAAAGTATCCTTGTCTACTGTGTGGTGATGACCATTTCTCTAAGGACTTCCCCCATAGAGACGAAGTTCAAATGTTTCTTAAGGGAAAACCCACACTTGTAGTTCTCAACGATCCCTTCCCTGCTCAAAATCAGCAGTCGATCGCTCACACTTCTTCTTCCCAAGGAGAAGCACCCAACACCGCACATGTTCTGATGTTGCGCAATGAGACCATCAACTTGAACACTCGTTCTCGTTCGTATGACTCTATTCTAGCTAAAGAACCCGTTGGAAGTAATACTGAAAAAGTTTCCACCTCGATGCCTGAAGTCACCATACTGACTGCTCCTCTCACCATAGAGAAGCCCTCTCTAGAGTCAGTATTTCATCCACCCAAGAGCACGATTAGAAAATCGGTTTTTAATCCTAATCCTCGGGTTGCTCAAAACTACAACATTGTAGAGGACCTAGCACAAGCTCCTTGCGTTATGTCGACGTTGGAGGTTTTGCAAAACTGTCCTAATCAGCACAAAACTCTCTTCGTTGCCGTCGGTGCAGTTGACCCAGACTCATCGAATACTATTATGTTTCGGCTAGAATACTTCAAACCAAGGCTCTCCCATCAGTTGGCATTTCAAGTTGCCACAAACATCACTGGGAAGACAATCCATCGTTCCGTTTTGGACGAGGGCGCCTCCACTTTAGTCATGTCTATCTCATGTTGGAGAGCCATTGGATCTCCCGAGTTGAACCGTTCTCCTACCACTTTGAGAGCCTTTGACGGACATGGCTTTCAACCTCATGGGTTGTTACAATCTTTACATGTCGAGTTGGGAGGCTAGACCACAACCATTAATGTGGAAGTAGTCGCTGCCCCGTTAGATTACAACATTTTGCTTGGTCGTAATTGGTTTTACGCCATGACTATGGTTTCCTCATCAGTCTTCCGCATAGTGCAATTCCCCCATCAAGGCCGAATTGTCACAGTCAACCAATTGGATTTCTGCACACCTGACACCGCTACTCACCCAGGTGATAACATTCCATCCATTGGACAATCTTCGCAAAAGTATGAGAGTGTGGGGGCTGGCCTCCTTAAGGATTCATCCCTTATGGGATTCTTTCCTACTTCGGATCCCCCAAACCATGTTGCCACGGTGAACATGATCTCCTCGTAGATTTCGTCCATTCCCAACTCCATTGATTCATGGCTCGTCCCTGCTGAAGCCACCACACACCTGATTGGAAACATTATGCCTTTGTCACCCACCGAACTTATGTACGAGGTTATCCAGTCAGTCTCAGAGGATCACTTAGCAGTTACCTCCACCTGTCGTTCTTTGCAGCGGACATCATCCGACCCCTTCCTATGCACTTTTCATTTTGATGAGTCCATTATGGAAATCATGAGTGCGGATGATCCTCCGTGGGAAGACCTCCATCATCGTTCATCTTCCCTTCCCATTTTGGATACTATAGAGAACAGCATTCGCACCATCTCTACACCGGATGTCCCTTCTGGCTCTTAGTCTTTGATACTCGCATATCAAACAAATTCTAAAGGCAACTTAGTCAACATTGAGCCCACCACTTTGATCGAAATCTCGGTTAAACCTGGTGTAGTGGAACACATTCAGTTAGGCCAGAAGTGTTCCCCTGAAGAAGTCATTACTGCTACGGCCTTATTTAAGTGATTTCAAAACGTATTTGCTTGGACCTACGAGAAGATGCCTAGGATAGACCCCTCCAGTGTTTTGCATGAGATCAAAACCTATCCTGACATCAAACCTGTCCGCCAAAAGTTACGATCGGTACACCCCCGGAATACTGTAGCGATCAAGGCAGAAATTGAGAAACTCTTGAAGGCCGGCTTCATCTACCCTATCCCATTGACAGAGTGGGTCTCAAACGTTATCCCTGTTACTAAAAAATAGGGTACTATTTGTGTCTGTGTTGATTATCGGGATCTCAACAAAGCTTGTCCCAAGGACAACTACCCAACTCCCTTTATTGACCAGATTATCGACAATTGTGCTAGAAGCGTCATCTTTTCATTTATGGATGGCTTTCCTGGGTACAACCAGATTGAGATTCACCCCGCCGACCAACACAAGACTGCTTTCATCTATCCTCGGGGAACATTTTCATACTGCAAACTGTCGTTTGGTTTTAAAAACACTGGTGCCACATTCCAGCGGGCCATGTCGTACTCATTCCATGATGTGAAGGACTTTTTGGAACCTTACTTGGACGATCTCCCTGCCCATTTGAAGCAGCGTGATTTCCACTTTGATCATCTGATGGTTGTTTTCCTCATATGCAGGCGGTACAATATCCGTCTGAATCCTCGTAAGTGTATTTTTTGTGTCGAGTCTGGACGCCTCCTATGGTTTATTGTGTCGAAAGAAGCGATCCGCATTGATCCCTCGAAGGTGGAAACCATCATCGCTCTTCCACCTCCTACCAATATTACAGAACTTCAGAGTCTGCAAGGACGAGCGACTTATTTATGGCACTTCGTTTGTAATTTCGCGCAAAAGACGCAGGTTACATGAGGTTGATGAAGAAAGACGCCACATTCATTTGGGACGACCAAGCTCAACAATATTTTGATAGTTTGAAGCATTCCATCACGCATGCCCCCGTGCTCCAACCGTCGAATTACTATTGAGATTACATTCTATATCTCGCTGCTTCCGACACCATTATCGCCATGGTTTTGGTTCAGGAAGACTAGGACGCCCAGGAACATGTGATATATTATGTCAATAAAGGTCTCATTGACACTGAAACCCGGTATTCACATGTTGAAAAACTCGCTCTCGCGGTCGTTGTAACCATGCAGAAGTTCCGACACTACATTTTGCTCTACACCACCACCATCATTGTCGATTCGAACCCCATGTACCACGTTCTGACACGTTAGGTGCTTGGGGGAAAGTATTCACGTTGGATCGTGATACTTCAAGAATTTGATCTTCTTTTCATAAAATCCAAGTCTAAAAAGTCTTTGGTGTTTGTTGAGCTTATCTGCGACCTCCCCCGTACTGATGAAGAGTCTGAGCCCAATGACTCCTTTCCATATGAGTCATTGTTTCTTATTAGTACATCTGACCCATGGTATGGAGATATCACATTGTATCTTCAAACCCAACGTTTCAGTCCCTAACTGTCTCGTGACGACCGTCGTCGGATACACCACCATGCAAAATATTGCTTGATCATCAATGATACCTTGTATCGTCGCGGTGTCGATTCCATTCTCCGACGTTATCTCACTCATGATGAGGCTGAACGCGTTCTAAATGACTGTCACACTGGGGCGTGTGGCGGTCACCTCTCTGGGATGGCTGCAGCCCAAAAGATTTTGCGTGCGGGATATTATTGGCCTACTATCTTCAAATATTGTATTGAGGCCATCAAAAATTGTCCTCCATGTCAACACTTTCATACGAAAAAGCACACCCACCCCACCCCGTTACACCCGGTTATTTTCATTGGCCCCTTCGCTAAATGGGGCATATATTTCATGCATTGTAAGCCTACATCAGCCGAGGGGCATAGTTACATCATTGTAGCTATGGACTAATTTACAAAGTGGGCTAAGGCAATGCCTAGATACACAAACGAAGGCAAGACCGCCACACTCTTCATGTTCAATCATGTAATAGCGCGGTTTGGAGTTCCTCAAGTGATAGTTACCGACCATGGTTCTCACTTCATGAACCACATGGTTGACGAGTTGAGTGATAGATTGGGTTTTCACCATGAAAACTCAACACCATACTACCCGCAGTCGAATGGACAGGTCGAGGCCATTAACAAGGGCTTGAAAACTATGGTCCAACAAATGGTAGGAACACATAAGTCCAACTGGCATAATATGATCTTCTCTGCACTTTGGGCTTATAGGACTTCCATTAAAACTGCCACTGGATTTACTCCTTTCCAACTAGTGTATGGATTGGAGGCAGTCCTCCCTATAGAGTGTGAGATTCCGTCTCTCAAGCTCGCCATCGAACTTCTCCCATACACTACTACCGAAGAAGAATGTTTCCTCTACCTAGCTAAACTCGACGAGACTCACCGAGATTTCGCTCTTGCCAACGAGGCACATAAGAAACGCATCAAAGCACAGTACAACAAGTTGGTAGAACCCCACGCTTACAGCGAAGGAGATTTGGTCCTTACATACAACCAAAAACATGATAAGCTGGGGGCAGGAAAGTTTGAGTCCATGTGGCATGGACCTTACATAGTGAAATGCGTCTTAGAGAAGGGAGCTTATGAGCTTGAAGACTATGACGAAATATCTTTGGGCGAGCCACGCAACGGGCTCTACCTGAAGAGGTACTATGATTGAGTCTTTCATGCATGAGTACTTTTGTATATACTGTACATGGTGTGCGTGTGTGTTTTTTGTGTGGTGTGATGCTTTGATTTCTTGCATGTTTAGGTCTTGTTTCGTTTCTTAGACCATGTTTTGTCTGTGTGTGCAGATGGCAACTTGTTTCAGATTCGCAGACGGTGCCAGTCGGCATACTCGCAACCTTGCTTCGGCAGCCTGGGTTCTCTATTCACCTATTGGCGAGCTCATCAACTCAGGGGGAATGTGTCTAGGTTTCGCGACCAACAATGTTGCAGAATATCAAGCAGTCATTGGAACCCTAACAGACGTTATTTCTTTGGGTATGGACCATGTTGTCATCCACCTGGATTCTCAACTAGTGGTCTCTCATATTAACCGAGTTTACGCCATCCACGATCCCTTTTTACTCCGTCTCTATAGACGAGTCCGTCTTCTGGAAAGGTCCTTTGAATCCATTAAGTACCTGCACATTCCACGAGATGTTAACAAAGTTGCCAACCCTATGGCCAACTTCATCTTAGATTGGTACATTGCACACACATAAGCATATTCATGAACTGTTAAAAGTAGACATAGCATGTAAATAATCATTTTTATAAGCAAACACATAAGCAAGACCACATCATTCACTCATTTGAAACACATAATGTATAAATCGTCGGAATGTCTGTATATATATATAATCTCAAAAGGTAGTGCTGTTACAAAAGTCTGAAGCACGACGGCTTTCAGTGAGTCTCTACAAAATCTGAAGCCTCGTAGCTTTCAGTAGTACAAAAAATCTTAGGCTTCTAAGCTCTCAGTACACACACAGTAAACAACATATGGCCTATCGCCTGGCCCGTAAATCCCTAGGAGGTCTAACACCTCTGGCATGTTAAGTCTGGAAGTAGTCAACTGCTCTCACAACCCTGCGAAGCAACGCATTGAAGCGCGCAGTAGCTCCAACCGTGTGTACCTACATGGGCTACGGCACCTCATCTACCGTCGGCTCAGGAACGCCTAATGTCAGCCCACTCAGGTTGGCATAGACTCTATCCATCTCTGCGATGGCAGTGTGCACAGCTGGACCCACGACTGCTCCCTCTCCTCTCTCTCTCCTAGCAAGAAGAGAGGTCCCCACTGCTCGTACTGGCCCCACACCTGCACACACATGTTGTTCACCTATCAGCACTATATCAAAAAAATCATAAATGCACAAAACTTAAAAACTACAAGGGTCATTTGTTCTTACTGAGGTCTCCCCATGCCGCTCCCTCTGGCAGCGGCAAGTCCGGGTCATCTCTAAAGTCCGTACCACTGTATGGGAAGTCCTCCACCATCAGTAACTATCCCTCCATCCAAGTGAAGAACTCGGGAGGGTATCCAATAATGGGGCCCCCACCATGTCGGGCCATCACATTGGTCCACCTAGCCATGTGAGGATCTCTAGGATCCCTATCCTCCAATGGTACTTGAGGACACAAAAGGGGAACCCATTCCAATAAGAATGAGATCACTATCGATCCATAGCCAAATTGTATGAGCTCTTCCCTCCGACACTTTGTCAGTTGAGCTCACATGTTTGCGAGGACTCCCTCGCACCAGTTAAAGATCTTCGAAGACATACAGTCCTCCGCATAAAGCATCTGTGCCCCGGTGGCTAAGTGAGGGGCTTGGCTCCCTGCCATCCTCGTAATGGTGAACAGTATAGCGCGCACTGGACGTTCTCATACATCTTTGATGGGAATCTTCCCACTAGATGCACGGGTGTTGGGACTACAATGTTGTCGGATCATATCATCCACGGTTCGATCACTCCTGCGTGATCCAGTAAGTAGCACATTGTCCCCTCTTCGGGACAATCCTTTCAAAAAGTAGATGTCCTCGACATCTATGGTAAGCTCGTGCTCACCGATCAAGAAGTATTGTTGGGCCGCATCCCAGCATCGGAGCATATGAGTCAATAGTGGGATTTGGGATCTCATCCCCTGGATGTGAAAGAACTTGAGGAGCCCACAGTTCCTCAATGCTTCTATGCATTCCGGATCATTTGCAGCATGCATGTCATCTAATTCATGCTCCCTTTCTCGCCACTCCAAAACTATTTTGGATGCTTGGAACCTATCAACAGGGGAATTTTAACAATGTTAGAACTTGTTTCAACCACTCAAAGTCCTTCTTTTTTAGCTTGGCTTGAGTTTTGGGATTGACGTCGCCGTTGTCGCACCCTGATTTTTCAAATAGAGCGACGTCATCGCTGTCCAGTTGTGAGACCCTTGCAATGACTCAGTCTCGTAGCAATTCCCGAAAGGGAAAACTACGACAAGCCGAGGGCGCAACGGCCCTTCCCAAATCAAGCCAAAACCCAAAAAAATGACTGAAATTCAAAAATGTAAACCACTATAATTTTGCTGGACGAATTTTAGGGTTACCTTCTCCTGACGGAAAGTGAAATGGCTACTCGTAGCTCCTGGAATCGACGAGTGAAGATTTGGCTCCAAATGGCACTGCTCCTCCCAAATTTGGCAAATAGAACAATGGTGACTATATTTGGTTTTTATTTCTATTTATAAACAAAATGGAATATTCCTTATTCAAATATTTGATGTCATTATGCCATTCGCTATAGTTTGGATTGATTTTATTATATTTGAATGTTCGGTTGACTATTTGACCTAGTTTACGAGTGTGCAGGAGTTGTGAAGTGTTTTTCTACGCCATTTTTCCATTGGAACGATCATCTCAGGTATGAACACTCCTTGTGTATTTTGTCATTTATCTTTTCATTTCATTAGATTGTAATTATTTAATGATTGTGAGATTACTCTTTGTTCTTTCTTGTGCTCTTGAAACTATGAGAATATGTCACCGAGTTACGATTTATCACTTTTTTGGGCTCGTTAAACTCCTACGGAAAAGGAACCCCCCCGTAGTCTATCTTTAAGCTCTTTTCAGGCTCTCGAAATATGAAAAGATTGCCAAGCGAACTTGTCGTGTTCACGCTTGTAAAAGAATTTGAATGGTCATCTTCCTAGTGATAGTTTACCCCTTTTTCGAACTAGGGGGCACTAGTTACGAAAAAGGTATACTCCAGCCCATCATGACTGGAAGAGTCCTCTCCCGCGTTGTTTTACCCTTTTTCGGGCGATGAGGCTAACTTTACGAAAAATAACCGTTGGAGTCTTCTTTAGTTCTTTTCAGACTCTCTAAACATGAAATGATGACCGAGTTTGCCTTCTATGGACTCATTAAATTTTCACATTGAAGGGCCTGCCATGGGACGAACCCCTCCTATCCCAGGTTCGGAAAATGTTTGGGATTGGACTCATCTATGAGATGAGCTATACCGAGCATCTGGTTACCCTCATCAAGCTCGTAAAAAACACATGAGGCACTCATCATTCATGATGGGGAAAAAAGGAAATCTTTTGTATTGCACCTTTATCAGTGGCAATACCTAGTCGTTGTTGAACATGGCACTCATCTGCATTTGCATATAGTACTTGGATCATCTTTTTTGTCCTCGAGTTCCACTTACTTCTTGAGTCTTGTTACTCCTTTGAGTCATTCAAAGAAAGCTTCCATCATCAGTTGCATTAGGAATTTGTGTCATGCTCGTCATGTCAATACTGCCAAGTCATGCCATGACCATGTTCAAGAATACTTTCACTATTCATTTGCAGTCAATACACCTTCAATCATGTCGGTCTACTCTGAGTCAGTCTCGCATATTACTGTACCATCCGATCCACTCTACACATCCTTTGTCGTGTTTCGTGTTGATGATGGGGGATTCATCATGGCCCTCCTTCAACGGATTCATCCTTGTCGACTTCAACACATCATCAAGGATTGAATCTAGAAACCAACCAAGTACCTTGGCCCTGCATGCTTCAATGGCAGGTTACCTCGCTTTTGACATGAGTTTACATCATTGACTCTTGATCAAAAGATTTCATCTCGCGTTCAACTCCAACTCATTTATTCACGCTTGGTGATATGTACTATGATACCTTGGGGATCATTGACATTAATGGTGATTTCCCTCGTACTTGTTAACGGTATACATCAATGACCGGTAATCAAGTGGTTTCTACCATGTTCGACGTCAAGACATTTGTAATCACATGGATAGATTCGTATCATTGCGGATTCAACTTGAAGACCCTAGGGAGTCATGTTTTACCTAGGTTGCGATGGAGTTTGTATTGAATCATATCACACGGATCCACATTTGTACTGGTTGTGGCTGTGTTATCATCTCATCATGGATCTATGTTTGTGGCTAGTAGCCATGATTGTGTCCAGTCAGTCATTACTACCATGGATCTGCAATGTATTGGTCAGTAGCCATGTTGTACAACATATGAGATTGTCAGTTCAGAGTTAGTTGTACTGCAGCAGTGTCCTTCATCTGACAAGTCCATTTTTCCATTCTTTATGTCAAAGCATTTCACTTGTCCAATATTTAAACAGTTTCATGCTTTCAGGGGCATTTTGTTACACCTAAAATCTTTCCACCATCAGGTTCAGTGTATACATCCCTGAAGTTCCATTGGCTAAGTCATTTACCTAGAAGGGACATCATTGTGCTTTTGCTAGGTTTGAGAGGTCGTCGCAGGCTGCACTCATGCAACCTGCGACGTCGCACCTTGCTCCATTACAGGGTGCGACGAAGTCAGCTAATGGGAAAAAATAGCTTCTTCAAGCTCATTCTCAAAGGTTGCTGACTTGGATCCTTATCCCTGACCTGTTGGAGGAGCTTGCCTTAGGTTCCTAACCTCTAGGAAGGATCCCCTATATCTCTCCTACCATATCTCAACTTACCCTATCCATACCCTATCCACTTAGTCCTATATAAGTGAAGCTCTACCCCTATCCGAAGGGAGGAAGTCTATAGTTTCTACATGCTGGTGAAATTATCCTTGAGATATCTCTACTCATCCTTGAGAGACTCAAGCTTCCTTAGGAGGATATGTCAAATGGCTTAGAAGGAGAAGGGCTGCAACGTTAAGCCTTGGTTGTAGTTCTATGTCTCTACTATGTATTTCCCTATTTACAGTAATACAAATGATTTCCACCAATATTGTTCATGCGTGTGATGATATTGAGTAGTTTACTTGCTTAACTATTTACTTAGATCTCTTATTGTATAGATGCTCTTTACTCGTTTATGTTTGTTCTTGTGTCTTGACAGGTCTTGCAGCTGAGATCTGACGATCGTGAGACGTGGAGCAGCATTCAAGAGAAATGATTGCGAAGTAAAAGGTAAGACATATAGCACTTGATCCTTAAGTAGATTTAGGAAATTCATTTGTAGTCTGTTGTAGTTTTTCTAGACTCGCATTGAGATAGGGAGATCCAGCTCGCGTCCGCTCGAGTGGATTGTCCGTCAAACAATGTAACGCCCCATTTTCACATTACTACCTGCACTACTATTATATGTTGTATTTGTTTGATTGTGAGACTTCGTCGGTTTAACGACACTGTGGACATATGGTTCTATTATTTTGCCGATATATATATGTGTGTGTGTGATGATAGTATTATGATCGGTAGTCATGTTTAGATATGTATCATGTGTTAATTATGTCTCATATATGCAAATTACTGAATGATGGGTACGTGGATACCATTACAGTTATATGTTGAATAAATAAATGTTATGTCAGGTGCATGGAGAATAAATGAGTTTATTGTTGTTATGTTATGATGAAATGTATGTGTACATGTTGAGGATTTATGCACGATATTCTATATTGTATGTCGAGGACTGACTTAGAGGTTGAAACGGCTAAGTGATAGCTGGATCCTAGGAGGTGGGAGAGCCTTGGGGACATGGACTTCGACAGATAAATGGTATGCGAGCGATGCATTATTTACTAACGCATGATTCTTATGATGTATATTATGACATGGGTGGGGTGGGGTTTCAGGAAACTCAACCGCCCAGATTGGTTATACGATGACAGACCGAGTACAAGTGCAATGCTATTATTATGTCGGGTAGACATAGTCCCTTGTTCCATTAGGGGGGTGGAGGTTTTACCCACAGTTTATCCTTGAAATCCAGAGTCATGGGAGGGTTGTGATACAGCGCGCCCCTCCAAGTGTGTGATGATGACTGGTGGTTTCCTGCTGGGGAAGCTTGGTCAATGTAATCGACACTTTCGCTTACAGGTTCTAGCTGGAGCTGGTCATGGCTTGACACTTCAGGGTAGTCCAGCAGAGGACATCATAGGGTGTGGAAGATAATCGAGATTTAGGTAGATGATATAGGTAGATAGGTGTAGCTCGAAGTTGGGATGGAAACAAGATCTAACTGTGTGTGCGGGAAAAAGACCTTGATTGAATATGTGTCATAACTCGGTAATGTATGAATTGTCGTAACTTAATAAAATGCAACTAGGTAAAAGACGACACCTTGCAAACTATGTTAAAACATGTGTCAGTAAACAATAAGTTTCGTGATTATGATTGATGTGTGTGAATTATTATTGTTAGTGTACTTATGTGAGGTATGTAAGCAATAGCTACGCTTACATAACTCGCCTACATATTTATAAACTGTGTGAAATATTGCTGAATAATGATGTTAATTATTGTCGATTAATAATTAATTATTGTCGATCAATGTTAATAATGTCGATTAAGGTTAATAATGATGATTAATGTTAATAATGTAGATTAATGTTAATTATTGTCGATTAAGGTTAATAATGTTGATTAATGAATAATTATTGTCCATTAATGATTAATTAGTGTTGATTAATAAACAAGTTACGGTTAACTTAAGTGGTAAATAATGCAATTTGGTTAGTAATGTTTAATTGAATGTTAATGAGTTGATTAGTAAGAAACTAAGGGTTAAAATGTTAAAAGGGCATGTAATGTTAGTAAGAATAATATTAAACTTGGAAGGGTAATACCAATTAAGTATCAAACGATAATAATTAATTAATTGAAATATAGGGATAAAGTTCAATTTATATATATTACTAATTTATTATAATTATGTCATAGTTGTTTAGAACCATGGTGTAAAATTCTAAATAATACAATATGCCATTTTTAAACAAGTGTCGAATTATATGTGAGTTAATTAAATAAATAAAAATGATTTATTAATTATAACTGTGAAACTTGAGTTACAAGTCCAAGACGGTAAATTAGAATTTATTATGGTTGATATGTATAATAATAAAATACCTATGAACCAACCCATGCATTTATTACACAACAAATATATATAATATTTAATGATTAATGAGAGTCAAAGTTGAGGGCTCGAGGACTGACATGGGGGTTGAGGGATTTATGTTAGGGATAGGGTATTAATGGTGGAAGAAAATAGTCGGCAAGAAAAATGATAAGGTCGAGAAAAAGAGTAGGAAAAGGGGGATCTTTTACCTTGGGTTATTTTTGGAAATTGAGAGCAGAGATAGAGGAAAAAAAATGACAGAGCTGAGTTTTTGAGGGGGTTCTTGTTGGAGATTTTACACTGGGATTTACAGGTTGGCTTGTACTCGGTTTGGGCTCGGGGGTCCAAAGGGGTACCTTTGGAGCTGGGTGGTCGGCGAGACCTCGCCAGTTGGCAGGGTGGCATACTTGTTTGGGCTGGTTGAATTTCAAGGGTTTTGGGAAGATTTTGGTTGCAAGGCTAGCAAGCAGGGCAAAGGAAGGAGCAACAACAAAGGGGATCTACTAGCTATTGTGAGGTAATTTCCAGTCAGGTATATAATCCATTTTTTACTCTGTTTCAATTTTTACTATGATAAAGTTATATGATAATGGAATATTTGTAATTTAGTACACACATTCATATATGCTATGGAACCTGCACAATTGGTAAATGTTAGAAACATAAATGATATAACCGGTACATGTTAGAAATAGTGAATATTTTAATAGCAACTTGTAAATGTAAATTTGAGATATTTTACCAACGTGGAAATGGAAATAAAACACAAGTTAGAAAATCTAAACTGAGACTTGAAACAAACCGGAGAAAGAAATAGAAACATGGATTTATTATATTAAACTTAGTAAAACCAGGACGAGGTGCTACAATAGTATAAATGATTAATATGTGTCTAATATGGAGGCGTGCAACAGCGTCTTCAGTCCACATGCTATGGAACCTACTTATACTTTTAGTAAATTTAAGATGCAATGTCACAGAATTGGACTTAAATTGAATATGCGTTTGGGTTAAACATAGGACATAACAAGACATAGTGAAAGCACATGTACTTAATAAGAATAGAGTTATATTTGATCCCCAAGCTATGCAAGCTCAAAAGCTAAATAAAGTACACAAAATATTTTTCGTGCCATGGTAAAACTTCTCAAAACAAATTTCCTTGTTCATTAAAAATAAACATTGCCTGTTCAATTGTTTTTTTCGATTGTAGTTCTTTTTATTTGTCTAAGTAACTGCATGCATTCAAAAAGGAAAAGTTTGCTGCAAAAATATGAATTGAGGAGTTGCTCTCTCATTGGAAAATTAATATTTCTTCCCTAGGATGGTTTGTGAAGTATCTTAAATACCAAAACCCCGCCAATTCTAAAGGTAGCCTTGAACTGCAAGTGGCCAAGTTGAAACAATTCTTGATTGAGATTGTAAATTTTGATTTATTTATCAAGAGGTTTTCTTAATCATTTATGAACAACTAATGATTGTTTCCTTTGCATGGAATGACCTTCTACAAATATTTCCTTGATGAGATGTACAATTTCAACATAGAAGACCTCACAAGACATAGTGAAAGCATAGGTACCTATTAAGCATAGAGTTATATTTGAGCCCCACGCTATGTAAGATCAAAAGAAAAATAAAGTACACATAATATTTTTCTGTAGTGGTAAAACTTCTCAAATAGTTTTTCTTTGTTCATCAAACATAAACGTTGCCTCTCAAATTTTGTGCTTCCAATTGTAGTTATTTCTCTTTGTCTAGATGATTGCATGCATTAAAAAGGAAAAGTTTGTTGCAAAACTATGAATAGAGAAGTTTCTCTCTCATTGGCCAATTAATATTTCTTCCCTAGGATGATTTGTGAAGTATTGTACACACCAAAAGCCTGCCAATTCCGAAGCTAGATTTGAAGTGTAAGTGGCCAAGTTGAAACAATTCTTGACTGAGATTGTAAATTTAGATTTATGTATCCATCACAAGATATTTTTGAATCATTTGAGAACAACTAACAATTTTATTTCCTTTGTATGGAATGTCCTTCCAAAAAGCTTTCCTTGATGAGATGTACAATTTCAATTGCTTTCCATTTTCAAATAATTTTGGCGAAGTAAAGTGCATTAATAATATTGTCTTCCTATTTTTAAGTAGATTTTAGTAACCTAAAAATGAACAAATAGGAAAAGACAGTCTTATGAGCTCATGCAAAACTATGCAATACTCACAATTATATTGGGTTTGCTCTAGTTCATGTTTAGTTCGCTTTCCAAAACAATCATGAGTTTATAAATCGATGTTCTTATGAGTATGTAGATAGAAATGTGATGATCATTGTTAATTTGTAAGCAGACATAGTGGAACACCCAAAACATGGTGAAAGGGTGGGTACCTAATGAGAACATAGTTATATTAAAGCCCTAGGTAGTGCAAGCTCAAATGAAAATAAAGTACACATAATATTTTTCGGTAGTGTTAAAACTTCTCAAATAGTTTTTCTTTATTCATCAAACATACACATTGCCTCTCATATCTTGTGCATCTAATTCTAGTTCTTTCTCTTTGGCTAGGTGACTACATGCATTCAAATAAGAAAATTTTGTTGCAAAACTATGAATTGAGGAGTTGCTCTCTCATTAGCTAATTAATATGTCTTCCCTAGGATGATTTGAAAGTATTGTACACACAGGAAGCCTAAAAATTCCAAAGATGGATTTGAAGTGCAAGTGGCCAAGTTGAAACAATTATTGATCGAGATTGTAAATTTAGATTTATTTATCCATCACAAGATATTTTATGAATAACTTAAGAACAACTAATGATTGTGTTTCCTTTCTATGGAATGAACTTCCAGAACATTTTCTTGATGAGATGTACAATTTCAATAGCATTTCCTTTTCAAAGTAGTTTAGTAGGGTAAAGTGCATCATTGATCTTGTCTTCCTATTTTTAAGCAGTCTTGGTTTGTGGTTCTTTTATTACACTAAAAATGAAGAAACATAAACAAACAATCTCACAGGCTCATGCAAAACTGTGTAATACGCACGATTATATCGGGTTTACTCTTCTTGATGTTTAATTCCTTTTCCAAAACAATCATTAACAAAAGGATTTAGATGGACATTAATATCACTGTCTCACCATAAACCAAGAAGATGGAATGGGAAGAAAAAGCACCATAAACATAGAAGAGGGAATGGGGAAGAAAGTGTGCCAAAGTTTAAATGTATTTTGAGAGCTCTTCAAAATATTCTAGTTTTTCAATACTTAGTAGCTCATGAACTTCTTCGCATCGGCAAATCTTCAGCATTTGAAGTTTTGAAAGACATGTCACAACCATTGTATTTTCCTCACTTTAGGACAGCCAAACAATTGCATTTTTATGAGAGCATTTGGAAATGTTCCAACCTCCACCAAATCTTTACATTCTCTTATGTCAATATGTTGGAGGTTGGAGAAAACACCATTAGGAAATGATACCTTTGATATTTGTGTGTTGTGCAGTTCCAAGTGTTCGAGACAAAGCAGGCAATTGTCAAACGAAGAGTCCAAATTATCGAATGCTCTTTGCCCTCTCAACTATGTTAATGTTTCACTCTTTCCTTCAACACTTGGCAGCTTCTCCACTTATTTGCACAGCCTTACATCCAACATATGAAGTTTTGCAAAACCATATAACAGTTTTATTTTCCTCAATTTAGGACAACCGATCAATTGCAGTTTCATAAGTGCATTTGGCAATGTTCCAACCTCCACCAAATATTTACATTCCCTGATGTCAATATGTTGGAGGTTGGAGTAAACACCAGTAGGAAATGATACCTTTGATATTTTTTTCTGTGTAGTTCCATGTGTTGAAGTCAAGGCACACACTTGTCCAAATAACTGGAAGTTCTTTGTCCTCCTGAGTTTGTCAATGTTTGAATTCCACCTTCAACCGCTTTAAAATGCAGTTCTCGTGAGGAACAATCCTTCATTGTCCACTCAATTAATTGATTCAACAGTAAAACAGAATCCGACAAACGTTTCAAATTCAGACAGCTCTGTAGCTTCAAATTCTTTACATTAGACCAGAGCCATCATGCCTCTAACTGTTGAATTTTCTGGCTCCTGAAGACATATGAGACCTTGCTGAATCTAGAATGGTGCCTTTCTCAAGAGATTAGATGCCTATATTTTTAAGGATAGTCTCCACAATATGAGGCCCTTGAAGATGGATGGAAAATACATCCAAATCCTCATTAGATCCTCCCAAGCCTCCCGCGGGCTCTTTAGTCAGCAGTTATAGCCACTAGGTTGATTATAAAGTGGCGATCGTGCCCACTTTTGTTGAAGCTGAGCTCAGTGTTTGATAATCTATCTCTATCAGTGGGGTTAAGAGTAAAATTGTAACACCTTATGGTGTTATGACTGTGAAGATCGCATTGCTTGTGGGGGAGTACCTAAGATTTCAGGAACACTCTGCAAAAGAGGATCATGTGTATAAGCAAAACACCTTGGGATTACAAATTTTTAGGTACACAGTAAACAAACTCCCTTGTTTTGTCCTTGGTTATGTAAAAACCCCAGGGATGCTGAAAGGTTAACATAACTAAATTCTTTCAATTTGCTATTGGTTGCAACAAAATTCATTATTGGAACATCGACGTTATTTGTGTTATTTGCCTCTATATGCAAGAAAACTAGAGAACAACACTGTGACAATTCCCCCAAATTTACATGCCAGTACCTCAAGGTTAGGGTTTCAGGTTTACAGTTTTTTACAGCAAGTGATCTCAGGGCAGACTAATGTCGAGGGTTTCGAACTAGAGACTTACAGTAACCAAACCTCGACAATTTTCACTAATTCTAATGAACCCCCGAGGGCGTAAACATAAAAAATATCTTTAATGTCAATTCTTTGAGAGACTTACAGTTCAAGAGCACATCCAAGGCATCATCTATCATATTTCTGCAACTTGATAGAGTTGGGGCTATCAAGTCACGTTCTCCTATGACAAAATCAGGCACCCTCACCATTAGAATCCCCTTAACCATTGCAAAAGCACATAATCATCTCTTAGAGTTTGCATTATTCTCTTCATCTCGATCTCATTTAGGTGTTTCTGCATTATCCCCAATCTTGAAGCCATCTGCACTAAGTGTGTAAAAGATCAAATCGCTAACTGTGATACCGAGGGTGTAGCAAAGTGAATACCCATTGTTGTAAAAGATCAAATCGTGAACTGTGATACCAAGGGTTTGTAGCAAAGTGAATACCCATTGTCATATCATAGGCTTAAAAGATACTATAATTATTTAATATACGCTATCAAGATATTATACTTATTTAATAATTTTTATTTATTTTTAATTGTCCTGGATATCAAACCTACGAGTCAGGGCCAGCCTAAATGTTGAACAAAGCTTCCAGTAAGAGTACGGGCACCACTGCAATCGTACAAACTTTTTCTGAGTGCAGTTTTCTATTTATGATCAAATGCTTTGCAAATATAAAGCTTAAATAATTTAGATTCGTTAAAATTACAGTAAGTTGGTTTGCATGAACAGTTTGAAAACAAAGTTTATAAATGAACCCGCATGAATGAGTGAGCCAAAGCTCTCTAATATACAATCCATAGAAGACCATTAAATGTCCAACTAATTCCCACGCAGCATCACTGTCACCACAACCCCAACTACCAACACCGCCTTGACCATCCATATTTTCTTTGTAAATTCCGTAGTAGTGTAATAAATAGTGTACAGGTTGGGGCTGGCGCTGACATATATACATTGGGATGTGTAGGATAAAGAACGGCTGAAACGCCCAGTTAGAACCAAAATTTGGCTTGAAAATGGTAAGATTTACAAATATGTGTAATTTCAGTAATTTGAAATACGCCATTGGATTTTGGAACTACTCAAATTATCGAAATTGCAATTGGAGCAACAGGACTTAGGAGTTGCGATTTGAATTTTTTTTTTTTTTTTACCAGATTTTGATTGCTCCTTGTACAGCTACACTAAAATGACAGTATATTTAACAACTACAATCTTTATTATCTTTTACGGTGTGATGTTTATATTTTTACCATATTTGTTTTTCCATTTTTCTGACTGACCCTAAATTTTAAAAGGTACTGTGCACCCATTTTCTGACCGATTACTTATTTGCTATTTTCCATTTTTCTGACTGACCCTAAATTTTAAAAGGTACTGTGGACCCATTTTCTGACTTTTATTTTTCCTTATTTAATCTCATTTCATTTCCATTTTATGAAAAAGGTTTTATCAAAATTAATTATAAATTAAAAGGTTTTATAAAAATTAATTATAAATTAAAATTTTGATTTATTGGATTGGTTTGGATTGTTAATAGTAAATGATAATAATAATAGCAAATGAATTGTAACATGAATTGTAATAGTAGATAAAGTTTCTTTTTTAATGAATTTAATTTATAATTAACATTTTTAAGGAAATAATTTTGGTCTTCTTGTATCATTGAAAATAAGTTTTGATTCCTCAATTTACATTTTTAGATAGGGTTTGGTGTTTATGAGTATAGATAGGGTTTGGTTTTTATGAGTGTTGATTATTAGTCCTTGCTAAGGCAGGGATTATAGCAATCAGTTTGCATTTAATTTTTAATTAGTTTGCAAATTTTTAATCTAAATTTTTATATAGTTGTCCAATGTTTTATGGATTTTAATTATTAAAATGATTTTTTAAACAAATAAAATTACAATTTAAATTTTTTTTTATTGGCTTATAACATATTTTCTATTTTTTTATTGGCTTTAAAACTTGATGTGACAAATTTGCCCTGCGTAGATGTGACTTATGTTAAATTAAAAATAAAATAAAAAAACAAAATCTTAGAAATGCCTCCTCTCAAGTTTTCTTCTACCACACACAAATGCCGTCCAGGCTTCAAATTTGAAGCCTAAGGGCCCTTCAAAGGCCATTTTACACGTCATAGAAGGCCACTTCAAATTTTACCATGCAAAAAAAATTTAATTTCATGGTAAGCCCTTCAATAATTAAATTAACCACTACTGTTAAAAATTGCAACAAAAGGGTAGCTTCAAATTTCACCCATCGACAGTTTTCAGTGGGAAATTGGGAATGTGGCTACTAGCTAGGTGACTTGGGAGTGGGACTCGGTTACTCTCCAATATCCACGTGTTTGATCATTCATGGATCATGGACCATTGGGCCTCTAATAATATCATTGACCAACTTACGTGGACGAGCTTACATTGAGCAACCCATGGCTTGAACGCTTCTAAGTTCTCATGTTTGTAGCAAGTGCTTACGTGTTTAACATATTTAATGGAAGCAACAAATTTATTAAACCTGGTTGGTGGCTCATACGTGTTGTTGGCAGTGGGCTTACCAAGTTACCAGTTATCACATACCAATTCGTCTATTCTGACTCAGTGAGTTAATTGAGTATTCAATGTATAATATATTATGTTAATGTGCCCCGAATTTGGCATTTCAGACAAAATCCACAATCGAGAAACTTATTGTAATGTTGCAGGTTGTTGCTCCTGCCCGTGGCCCTACCCATGACCCTGCGTTTTATTTGTTGAATCAAGTTAATCCTACCGTCTATGGCTCCCAGCCTCACACCCTGTGTTTTCTTTGTTGTATCAAGTGAATCCTGCGGCTCCCAAGTCCCACCTTGTGTTTTCTTTGTTGTATCAAGTCAATGCTCGAGTTCCATGCTTCCATGGCTCCGACCATCAATATATAATATTACAGGAATACAAACAAGCTTTTTCTTGTACCCCTACTCCACTATGGTTGAGCTACTTCCAAGTTCCACCTACCCTATCTCCTCCAGTCCTCCATGAGAGTTTGCGGAGCGAAGCTACCAATGCTAGCCTGCCATAAACATATATAAAGAAATTAGTTTTCTTTGAGGAGCTCAACTTCAAGGCTGACTAGATTGCCGACATCCTATGAATTTACAGGTATGTACATCATTTTATCCATTCATGATCCCATCAATTATTTAAAAATTTTGTTATTTGATTAAAATTCTGTAACTTCAAAGTTCAAACACAATATTATTATTTGACTGAAATTTTGTTACTTCAAATGGGCCTTGAAGGATTCAAATTTGAACCCTGGACCTGAGAGTGGGTTTGTCATGAATGTCCATCAAAGGCTGTTTAGAACGACATTTATCAATTCCCAAATGTAGCAGCAACAATGATTGATTCTTTCTTCATATGTCCCGTGTATACGCATATGATTCCATGTGCTCCTTGCCTTGCCCTATTTTCCATTGTCGCCCGATCGAAGCTCTTGAGAATTTAGCTGCCCTTTAACTTTCCTGAAATGGAGGGGACAAGAAAGACCATTTTTTTCACTCTGAAACCGAGTTCTTCCCCATTCAGCTTCCACTGGCCACAGTTGCATCCCTACAGGAAATAGGTGTGCGCAGTGCACCCCCCAGCTTTACCAAAAAGCTTGGGGATTTGGGGAAGTTCCCACTCTGCCAACCTCCATGCATCTAGTTAATGAGTTAGATCAAGAATCCAGACTTTGTATCTAAAACTGTATTACATGAGCTATTTTCCCCAATTGCTCAGTCGTCGAATCCACACCTTCCTCTAGTACGTGGTTTAATATTCTTGGTATTTATTAATATGAAGACCACTGATGCTACTACACTTACAATCTGCGTTCGGCTGTACGAACTGGGACAAAAATGTTTTTGTAATCTTGATTTTTAGAACGATAGTGCTACTTTACCTTTTGATTTTGTTGCCCTTATCGGCTAGTCTGGAATAAAACAAGAACTTCAACCATCTATGCATCTCCTCTCTACTTGGTCTACCTGCGTTTTACTTATGCTTCACAAGTTGCAACCCATCCTCTACTCCATCATACCATAGATTTAGTATGTATAACGAGATCTAGGGGGAGGGCTATAGAGAAGGAGCGTCCAGGGTCCTTAATCAGCTATTGAGAACAAAATTTTCCTGAGGTCGGATAGTTCTCTTTGCTCAAACCATAACATAGCATGTAACATGTAAGGAGTGCTTAAACTTATTCTATCCCAAGTACGTGTGGCATTCATAGTGTTGAATTAAAAAATTAAAACATATATTGTTGTCATTGGCATTCAATTCTGTCGTAGGGTACACAATTAGAGTGACAAAGAAACTTGCTATTAGTTTTCAATCCAATCCAACTTCTTTGTTGAACTGTTCTCTCTAATATACTTGCATGAAGGAGGATTATAAATGGAAACACAGTTGTTTGATAGAGGTGCATGAAAGTGAATTATGGTCCTCAATTCAACAAAGTAAAAAAAAGTTATCATTCAGATTCTGTCCCTTCATCTTTTTTACTTCCTTTGTGCATACATCTCTATTGTTCACTAATTTAGTAACAGATACAGACTAAACTGAACGTCCAATGTTTTTGGCTTATGAAACAATTTCTTCCTTTTTTTTCTTACATTATCATTTTTTCCATTGTTAAGTATGCTAGAATTTATATTAGTTTGAAGAACGCTAGTGATTCACACAGATTGAACTTTTCCAAGAAAAAGCATCACGTTGCTTTTAGAAGAGTTGAAGAACCCAATTCTTCATCAAGCTTGTAGTGTTTGAAGTAGCCTAGGAACCCATTGTAAGAGGTATTAAATATTATTATACTGGTTAAAAGTTGGATTGGAATTGGGCTAGCAAGCTCACTGTAGCTAATGCAGAAAAAAAGATCTATAAATTTAGTTATGGTAATTCACACTAAACATCTGGAAAGTCGATTTTCTATGCGTCTCCTAAGTTATGTTTAACTAATAAATTCCTCATGTTCAAGCAAATCATGAAAGAGTAAAATAGTATTAATTTTGGTTGTAAGGATGAAAGTTGGATTGGAATGGGCTTAGCAAGTTAACTATATTATTATACTGGTTAAAAGTTTAAGAGACAAGATCAATTTGGGAAAATGCTAAGATGGCAAAGGTGGCATAGTGTCCCTATATCGGGGTGAAATATAGTTGTGTTATATGACATATATAACGTTCAGTGTTGCTATATCCATTGCAAAATAAAACCTCTAGACTTTACTACGTAAGTAAACATTGAAATTTTGATGTACTAGTACATTTTCAAATGAAAAGAATGACTTATTTTTACATGGCAGCATTGAAGGGTTCAATATCTCATAGCCCTTCAAAGTGAAATGGGACCCCACCCTTCAAATTTGATCCCTGATGCCATCGTTTCTCACACTCTTCAAATCCACGTACAGTATGGCACACTGTGCCACTCGAAATCAATTTACAATCTCGCATACCTACACACGTCCTCCAAATTTTGAAATCTGTCGTTTTTCATTAAATGAATCTGGCAAACCGTGTTGATTAATTAAATTTTAAAACCTGTATCCGTATCCAGGCTATCATGCCATGCAGATTAATTACATTTTGAAGTCCGTATCCATATCCAGGCTGTCATGGTATCATTAGTGTTAGTATTCTTAGGGACTGTTTTTTAATTTAAAATAAATTTGGTAGAGTGGAAGAATCAAATTTCAAATTTGTGTGATTTTACTTATAGTTTTGTTTAAATTAAATTTAACTAAAACAAGGTTTTATAACTCTATAAATAAATTTCAATTTTATGTTTTGGTAGGCCAAAATTTATTATAAATCATTTATATATTAAATAATTATAACATTATTAAAATAAAAATAAAAAAAATTATGAAATTTTACTCTCTAAAAACATAATATAATAAGTATTTATATTACAATATAAATAATATATTAAAAAGTTATTAAATTTTAAATTAGCAATAAAATAATATATAATTATTAACTTTAAAAAAAATTATCAGTATTATAAAAACTATATTGAAAATAAAAATTAATAATAGATATAAATCAATTATATTATTTTTTATTATCATGTTGTAAAATTATTTTCAATGAAAAATAAAAGTACAAAATGTATGGAAATGGAGTAATGTGTTAAAAATATAAAATATTTTATAGTAAATTTAATTTATATATATTACTTTTTAATTAAAATATAATAAAATCAAATTCCACTATTATAACATCAACATTTAAGATATAAGATGCTTATTTTCTAAATTTGTTTTAGTTTTGAGCAGACAACATGGAATCCATATTTATCTGAGATATGTTTTACCCCATTTAGGAAAACATATGACTAATTGTGTTTGCATAGTTATCAAAGATATGTCTTGTCTTGCCCTTGTCCTATTAGGGAATAAAGATGAATAATTTAATTTGCAAATATAGAATTATAGAATTATAGAATTTAGTGACTTTAAAAATCAACTAAAATATAAATTGAAAAATTCTTAATTTTATCAATTCAATAGTTGTTTGTTTACATATTTTTAATAATTTTATCTATATTATTTAAATAATTATTAATTTTATAATTTTTATTTTTATTGTTTGGATAATTTCAAAATAAAATCATATTTAATTTTTATTAATTTTAAAATCTTTATTTCATTGAAAACAAACTCCAAATTTATCCATAGTATTTGAATTTATGTTTAAAAAATTCTTCTAAAGATTGCATTGGAAATCTAAATTATATAAAATAGGTAAGAAAATAAATTAATAATAATTATTTTATTCAAAAAAAATGTGTTGTAATGGTTTATATTACTCCTAATTGGGTGTCCACTTTATTATATTTTAACTAAACTTTTACTACGTATGGCATACAAAAATGCACTAAGAATGGAGCTGGATCTAAACTCCCACTTGTCTATCACACTCAACAACACAAGCAAAACCAAAACAATTCCAAGACCATTAGCTATTGCAGGTAACAACTAAATCACAAAATGTCAAATCATTTTTTAAAACTATAATTCTAAAGTAGGGACTAGCTGCTTTGCAGCTATTTTGCTTGTTTTTATTAAAACCATTTAAGCGACCATAAATTTTAACAGTAACATACAATTGTAACATGAAATATCCAGTACACCAATACTTTATTGTGCACCCATCTTTCTGATTTATCACTTATTTCTAATAAATTTATTTGAATGACCATAAATTTTTCTATTAGATTTATTTGAATGACCATACATTTTAAGAAAGAGCCCATACATACAACTAAAATAGGAAACATATACTTCCCCAACTCTATATTTTAATTGGTCACATCTTTGGTGCATGGAATGGGGACTCCATACAGTCTTGTTTACAGAATTGGATCAGATACAACTCAAAACATGCTACACTAGTGGTTTTCATTATATGGGAAATTTGGCTTGCTTGAAACTTATGTATTTTTGAAGATAATCATCTCTCCAGAATGGCATGCGAGGAAATTTGTGGCAGACGATATGGAAATCTCAGTTTCAGATAAACGCTATAATGACATATCCAAGAATCCTCGCTCTATCCTTCCATAGAGACATGATTCCATGGATTTCTTTGATGGTGCTTCACAATAGGGGGGAGCTTCTTGCGATGCAGGGGCTCTCTTTTCTTTGGACCAATCTCGACATTTCTATGTCTGGATGAATGGGGGTATGGGCTCAAATACATGGGGAGAACTTCTGGCATTTTGGATGGTCCTTTTTTTGCAAAATGTATAGGCATCTTACTTCATCACATTGATGGTGATTCACTTACTATTATAGATTGGGCTAGTGATCGTGGATCCCTTCGTTCTTTGGTCCTCTCTCCGTGGATGACCATGGTGGAATTACTGCTAAAAGACTTTCCACTTGTCTTGATATAACACATTTTTCGAGAACACAATATGCAAGTAGACTTACTGTCAAAGAAGGCTCTCTCGGCAAAGCAGGGCTTCATACATTTTGAGTATTGGTCACAATCCATGCTCCTTACTGGTGGGTGCATGCCCCTGTCATCATCCTCTTGAGCTGTTGGTGGCCGACTACACTTTTTTTGTGTTTTTGGAGGTTAGTATCACTTTCTTTTCTTCCTTGTCTATATTTTTATATATTATCCTTAGATTATTATTATCTTTTCTTCCTTTCTTTTTGATACATTCGTTGGATGACTTTGGCTCTTGTGATTCTCCTTTGTTTTTTTGGTCAATTTGGGGATTTGTGGATGTCCACTCTGGAGTTTTTTAGCTCTTGTAGTTTTGTTTTGGAGTTTATGTGATAGATGGCTTCTTCCTGGTTATGGATGGAATGTAAATGCTTCATATAATTATATTTTGATAATAAAAATATAACTCTTTTTCTAGCTACAAATATTTTAAGGTGCACATTAAAGACTTTTTGTATTTTTATTATTTTTTTTTACATTCATGTGCTTATTTTATTGAAAAGAATATAATGTTTATTATTAAGCTTTAATATTTTATATTAAAATTTCAATAAAATGAAATTTTTGTTTATTAATTTTTTAGTTTTAAAATAGATAAAAAAAAAAATATTTAAATTTTTAAAATTCAATTTTTTTAATTAATAAAAATCACCAAATTTACTAAATATTTTATTTGAACAAAATTATCAAATAAGAAAAAATTATGATATATCAAATGTAAGTGAAACCTATTTTTATTTCATATTTAATACGATCGAATTTTAAAAAAAATGAAAAGGATTAAAAATGGTGGCATGAGAAATCCTTCCATCCAATGCATGAACATTGATGAGTGTGTTTCAATTTCTTCAATAAATTCCTATATTTGTACTTCACATTCGTGACTTCTCACTTATTTTTGTGTGGCTTATATTTGTGTCCTCACCTTTCACACTTAATGTTTCACATGCACATCCAACAAAAATGCGATTCAATAATAAAAAACAGTAAACTATTCAAACCAGGGACATTGATGAATAGGCTTCGATTTTCTCTATAAAGTCCTATTTCATTTATATTTGTGTCCCCACCTTTGTCACTTCTCGCTTGTTTTTGCGTGACCCTTTCATAGGGACCCCGTCCATTTTAAAATTTCTTATAATTAATGTTTACATTTGATACACCCTTTCTATTTTTCAATTTTCAAATGGTTCACTCGGCGATTTACCAATAAATAGAAACTATTTACACACGCTCATACAATTAAAAAGAACGGAGATGGACGAGCACGTCGGATAAAGATAACCAAAACGTATTGTTTTTTTTTGCGATTTTAAGATAAAAAATTGGTTAAAATTCTTGTTGGAAATTGTTATTTTCGTATTTTTATAATTTTAGTAATTGGGATTCTTGTTCTACATTAATTGTTCAATTTTAAAACTATCTAAATCACCGAAATTACAATCTGAACACTTCAAAAATTACTCAACTAAATACATCGAAACGTTTTAATTAACCTTTATACAACTCCATGGATGAGTAGTCCTCTATTTTTGCTATAAATTCCTTTCACTGGTTTGTATTGACTTTATTTCACATGATGCTAAATTCTGAGAGAGGCATCCGGTATAGCGTGAAACATCATCTTCACCAAGTAACCATTTGAAATGTTTTATATTTTTAATATTTCGTGAATATTAGGGTTGACATGTTGTAAAAGGATAGTAGAGTGTTTTGTATGGTCTTTTCATCTTAAACAAATTTCACATTCATATGAAACATATAATGATCTCCAAACTACAAATAGTGATTGCTACGTATACTAATGTTCCATTACTTTGATCGTTTCAAAATTGATTTTTTTATTTATTTATTAAAATGGTTAACTTAAATAACTAACAAGATGGGTAAGGAAAAACCAGGAAAAACTCTTGGAAACTTATATATTTTTCTTTATCTTAAATTAAAATTTAATATTTTTTATTAAAAAAATATATATTTAAATAAAAAAATTTAAATTGAAATTAAAGTTGTTTAATAATAAAATAGATAATGAATGGATGTACTATTAAGCTAAAGCTACTCCTTGTATAAGATTATCAATTCAAAACTTTGTTTTTTATATATATAAAATTAAATTAAATTTACTTTTTGTATAAACTTATATTTTTCTATATATTTGTGAGATGGTTTTTAATATTAATCTATATTTTATTAAATTTAGAAATAATAGCAATTTAAATAAATCTTTAGTATTTAAACATTTAGAAATTGTCTTCCTTTTATAAATAAATATGAAATAAACCCTCATTAATTAGTAATAATAGTTTTAAATATATTATATAAAAATAACTTAATAAAATTATATATATATATATATATATATATATATATTATTCAAGAAATTGTTGTGATCAAATCTAAATGATTAGACATATTTAGTTAATAAAAATGGTGTAATTATAAAAAACTCACATTTGAAGTAAAATGCACACCACATTCTACACATTGATCAATAATTGAAAACAAAACCATATGTCTGAAGCAAGATACATTGTTCATAAAAACCTCTTTCAGATTCTTAAAATGGGGGTGATTTTCCCGCAATATAAAGTAATACTATAGGTCTAAAACTAGATACATTTTTCACAAAAAATTCTTTCATCATCACCATGCCCATTGTCACAATCACCATCATGCTTCATCAAATGTAATGTTCATTGCAACCATCACCATCCCTCGTGTCTCGTTGTCTCATTGTTACCATCACCATCCTTATCCTCATTCTCATTGTCACCATCGTCGTCATCATTCTCATTGTCACCATCACCATCCCCATTCTCATTTTCACCATCGTTCTCATCTTCATGTTCATTGTTTCTATATTGGTTGAACTTTTCATATTCATAAACAACTTGATAAATTGCACAATCTTTGTCATGAATTTGTTGTCTTTGTTTTTTTCTCTCATCCAAGAACACCTTAAGATCATCATCTATCATCTATCATCATCATGCTTCACCATCCCCATGATCATTATCATCATCACCTGTGTGCTTCATCAACACCATGCATCTCACATTGTGCCACTCCCAATACTTATCAAGCAAAACATCATTTTTTCTTTATTGGTTTAACTTTTCATATTCATAAACAACTTGATCAATTGCACAAGATTCGTCATGGATTTGTTGTCTTTGTTTTTTTCTCTCATCCAAGTACACCATAAAATCCTCATCCACCACGCTTCATCATCCTCATACTCATGTTGTCACCATAACCTTCCTCATCATCCTCACCATTGTCATGTCCACGGTCACCATGGTCATTATCCTCCATTCAAAAACATTATAATAGAATAAAATTATATATGTTTTTAATCTTGATCAAAAAGAAAGTAAAGAACTATTACCTTTTTGGAAAACTTGAATTTTTTAATTTTAATTTTTTAGCCTTGAAAAATGGACATAATTTAACATAGATTCTTTACATTTAGAATATCATATGCTAACCTAATTATCTAGACAAAGTACCAACCTAGACTTGCATACCCCACTAGACAACCCTAATCTACCCTAAACTACCCCAACCTCAGTTAGTACCTTAACCTCACCTACAAACCTAGAAACCTAATCTAGGCCTAGAAACCTTAGAAACCTAATATAGCTCTAGAAACATTAATCTAACCCTAGAAACCTAGAAACATAATCTAGAAATGTAGAATCCTAAAAACCTAATCTAACCCTATAAACCTAATCTATCCCTAGAAACCCTAAATGTCTTCTTCATTCCATAATTGTTGATGGGCAACTATACGTCTTCTTCATTGTAGGCTCACCAATTGGCCTTCCTTAACGACCTTGGGTGAATATGAAAGATGAAGGGTGCATGCATGAAATGATGATTGCACATGTGGAATTGGAGAATGCACATACAAGCTTAGTGTCTAGAGGGGAGCTAATGTGTGTGCGCATATTTTAGAACTTGGTGTGCACAATGCCACTTGCAATAATTGTTGAAGTTTTCATGTCATCACTACTATTCATATCATAATTACTATTTTTGTTATCATCATCATTTCCATCATCATCTTCATCCTCATTGTTATTGGCATTAGCATTGTCGTCCTTGTCCTCACCATCCTCATCATCATCATCATCATCATCCCCATTGTTTGTACGTTGATCAATCATCATCACCAACATTTTCATTGCCATCACCGTCGACATCATCATCGATGTTGCCATCGTCATCACTGATTATGTGATTAAGAATGCTAATTACATCTTGATTATATTTTAATCTATTTCTTATTTAGGATACATTTTGGGGCGGGTAATTTCTTATGTAGGATGATGATGATGATGTTTTTTAAGATGATTATGATGATGAATAGTGATGACGATGATGATGATGATGTTTTTTACGATGATGATGTTGATGATGATGACAGTGATGATCATGATGATGACGATGATTATGATGGGGATGGTGATTATGATTATGTTGATAATGATGACGAAGATGTTGCCGACGATTATGATGTCAGTGATGATGACAATGATTATGATGGGGATGGTGGTGATGATGATGATGCTACCAATGATGACGATGATGTTGTACATGTTTCTGAAGATGATGATGATGATGATAATGATGATCATCTCTATGACGAAGATTATGGTCATGATGAAAACGCCGACAATGATGATTTAGTTATCAACATCATCGTCGTTATCATCATTGGCATTGTCATTGTCATCAACACTGCATCGTCATCATCACTGATGTCATCGTCATAGTAATCATTGATTATGTGATTAAGAACACTAATTATGTCTTAATTATATTTTAATCCATTTTTATTTATGATACATTTTGGGGTGGGTAATTTCTTATGTAGGATGTGATGATGATGATGACAACGATGATGTTGTTTAAGATGATTGTGATGATGAATAGTGATGTTGACGATGATGATGATGTTGTTGACAATGATGATGACATTGATGATCATGATGATGACGACGATTATGATGGGGATAGTGATGATGATTATGACGACAATGTTGTCAACAATGATGATGTTGATGCTGATGATGATGTCAATTATGATCATGATGATTATGACCATTATGATGGGGATGGTGGCGATGATGATGATGATGATGCTACCGATGATGACAATGATGTTGTTGTTTAAAAAGAATAAGATGATGATGATGATGATGACCATCTCTATGACAACGATGATGGTCGTGATGATAATGACGGTGACGATGATTTAGTTATCAACATCGTCATCATCGTCATTGACATTGTCATTGTCATCACCACTGTCATCGTCATCGTCAACAATGTTGTTATCATTGTCATCACTAATTTTGTAATTAATAACACTAATTACACCTTAATTATATTTTAATCCATTTCTTATTTAGGATACATTTTGGGGAGGGTAATTTCTTATGTAGAATGGTGATGATGATGATGATGATGATGATGATGATGACGATGATGATGTTGTTGACAATGATGATGTTGATGATGATGATAGTGATGATCATGATGATGATGGCGATTATAATGGGGATGGTGATGATGATGATGATGATGATGCTGATGATGATGATGATGATGATGATGCTAACGATGCTGGTGATGATGTCAGTGATAATCATGATGATGACTATGATTATGATGGGGATGATGATGATGATGATGATGATGCTACCATTGATGACGATGATGTTGTTGTTTCCGAAGATGATGATTCATCATCATCTCTATGACGACGATGATGGTCGTGGTGACAAAGACGATGACGATTTAGTTATCAACATCATCTTGATCATCATCACCGACATTGCCATTGTCATCACCACTGAAATCGTCAGTCATTGATGTCATCATCGTCATCATCAATGGCATTGGCATTAAATTCTCTATTTAAATTTTTTCTATCAAAACGTTTTTCAAAATTAATTTTTTTTTTTATATTAAAATTTTATTTTTCTATTTATGTATACGACTATATATATATATATATATATATATATAATAATTACCAAAATTACATATATATAATTTAAATAATAAATAAAATTTTAAAAATTACATATATAAAAATAATAAATAATAAATTACAAAACTTAAATACATAAAAATTACAAATATAAAAAAAGGGTCAAAAATGTTTACCTGTCCTATGCATACCCGAATTCATTTTTGCATTTCACTACTAGTTACAGTGATGCTGTGTGAGCAGTGAGAAAATCAAAGACTTGAGTACTGGTCATAATCCATTCTGAGCCGAGATGAGAGCAAGTACTAGGAGAGTTCGGTGTGAGCCGTGAGAAGAGAAACTGGGAGAGTTCGGTGGCAGTCAAGGGAGACTAAGTTCAGTAGCGTCCAAGGGAGACTGGGTTCGATAGCAGCAAAGCAACACTCAGAGGATGCCTCCAAAGTCTGAGTATAATGCCCTAAATCATTCCTCTGTGATAAAATATGTTTGTGAATAAACGTCTTTGAAAAAGAGATTGGAGTAATCTAATTCCCTGTTATTACTTTAAAAAAAACTGGGATCGAGTTCAGATAGCCACTATGGATTGTGTCTTGACACTTATCACACAGTTAAACTTATCAGTCTTGCTTTCCATTAACTTCAGTCTTCAACGATGTGAGAACCCATTTCCTCTTCCCCCAAGACCTTGAGCTTCGGAGCTCCAATCACAACTCTTCACACCTCAATTTACAGAAAATAATATAAAAAAACACAATTCAATATACAATGGCAAACATCGAGACATGAAACCTCTGCCTACACCCATGCTTGACGCCGCTAAACTTCATCCATTTCTACGAGATCCCATTTCCTCTTCCCTTTATGTAACTTGCCATTATAGTCTCCATTGATACATTGATATATTTATAGCTGAAAATTTTATCTTGATTAGGGGCTTCTTTGATTGATTGAAATTGTGATCATTTTGGAGAACCTGATGTTTCTAATATTTTGGCCAGTAGCTTTCATTTTTTCTTGTGAAATGGCTTATTTTAAAGATATCTTGGGTTATTCATCAACCACTTAGCAAAGACATGGTTTCATGAGGAAGGGCCCTTAAACTTATTGATTGCTTCCTTTGGGAGGAGAAGGTCACTTATACTTATTGAGCAACAAGCAAAAATGTCATAGGTTGTAATCCCACAAAGTCATGCTTGAGGAAATAGAATCAATTGTTTGATATTTATGAGTAGCAATGACAATTCATAGATATTGAAGCAACTTCCAATTTTGCTCAAAGTGAAATTTTAGAATATGACAAATTATGTTAGGATTAGGGGATCAACTTTCTAGCCAAAATACTTACATTTTTTGTTGTTGATCCCCCTCCCAATGATAAAAATAAGCAGCTATGGCTCAAATCTCTTTGGGGTTAAAGTTGAGGGCCCTTCGAGAAGCATGGTTTCATTAATAATTTGAGAGTAATAAATGAACTTGACCCCCATACAATTTTCATGGAGATTAGTCAATTTAATCTCGCTCGCTTGAATATAGGAGATAGACCAAAGTGAATGATCCATATCTCAAGTTCATAAAATATGGCAAACTATCAAATTTTAGTCATGCAGTTTTAACTTTTTGCAATTTGCAATCAATGAAACTTGAACTATGTGCATTATATACACTACTTTAATGGCTAGAATGCATCCTAAATTTATGAAACATAATTCACCATGAAATACTTTGCAATTATTAGCACAAAACCTACAAGAAAATGTCTTTAGTAAGCATTAAGGGGAAGAATATTTATGTTCTATTTGCTATTAAAAATTAATTGCAAAACAAAAAGAAACAATGAAAATCAAACCCTAGAAATGATGTAAAGAGAGTGAAAAATACATTGTCTTGAGGGTTTAGAAATCTCGAAAAGATGGAAGCATTAGAAGATTCATATTTCTAGCTTAAAGAAGGGTGAAAAATGAAAGATTTTTTTATATGGTTGATGAGATTGACAAGAAACAAGTGCCTTGAATTCTTGGTCTCATGGGGTCATACAAACAGTTCTCCTTGATCTTAGTTTGAAGACACTTGAGTATGGAATACCTGCAAAACACATGACAATCCCATTCCAATCCTTTGGGGTTTGATGCAAAATCCTTCCAAGTAAGAGTCATCCTTTAGACATACATTATTCAGCAAATAGGCCTAGCATATAATTTAACATATATATGCTCATTTAAACCTGCAAAGCTCACAAAGATGCCACCTACAAGCAAGATAACAAATCCATATCATATAACAAGGTGTGGATATTTTCTTTTACTTTATTTCAATGGAGCAAATTTACTCATCTATGAACTAGATCTAATAGCTTGACAATGGAATAATAAACATATTACCTCAAGATTAAGCATGGAATACATTACTTGAAAAATACAATTATCAACACTTCAAAACTTAGAGAGGCACTAAGTTGATGCATCCCCATTACATAAAATACTTAATTGTTAACACTTGTAATCCATATGACACTTGTAATCCTACCTTTACACAACTTGTATGGTGTTTTAGGACCTTGTTCATCACACATGGTTCCTAGAAGTATGATTTAATAGGGTCAAAGATGTTGTTTTCAATGTCAATATGGATAAGGCCTTCTGACCCTTCCTTAGTTTTGCAAGAACTTATAATTGAATTCATATGATACCAATTATATTAGGAAAATATCCCTATTATAGGACCTTGTTTCATCATTATGACCCTTCATCCTGCAAACTTACCCCTCATCGAATAATGGTCATTTTTTGCATATTTAGGAGCTGTATGATCAACATTGAACTCATATGATACTTCCAGTATGGTTATGTTAGATATTCAAACAATTTATATATTATCACAATAACCATATGCAATAGGATCAATGAAATATAGACAAGCACAACATAATAAGAGAACAAAATTATTTACCCTGGGAAACCCTCTCAAGGGAAAAACCCAGCAAAACTTCTTCAATATAGATTCGTTACAAGTACAATGCCAATCTAGTACATCAAAAGATAAAGGATATTACACAAAGATCCCAAGAATAAGATAAGATAGAAAACCCAAACATAAGCTTCCTCCAACTGCAACTACTCTCCCACGCAGAATTGTTCACTTGCTTGAGCGAAATTGTGATGATACAAATGAGCAATTCGACCCCCTTATTTATATACGTCTGGTTGAATTTTCCACTATAGGGTCGACTTGACTGAGGCAGTTATGCCCATTGTTTGGGGTAGACTGCTCATTGTTTGGGGCAGTTTACCCACTGACTTCTATTGAGTCGGCTTGTCTATTTTGACTTCTTCTTTTAGGGTTTTTACATAATCAAATACAATATGAATATTTCCCGAAGGAAGTACAATAAGAATATCTTCTGAAGTTACACAATCTTCAACACTCCCTCTTAACAAGGAAGGTATTCTTCTAAAACAAACATCATCATCATTATTGTCTTCATCATCATCATCATCATTATCACTGTTGTTGCAACTATGTATTCTGACCATTGACTTGTGACATCTCTCTCAAATCTATACATCACTAGAAGTTCTCTCTATGAGCAAGCCATCTGGTAGGTCCATCCCAGGAGCATACATTACGTCGCAATAATGACCACTTCCATTACCTCACCACATGTCCAGATCATCTCGTGAGTGTATCCTAGGAGACTCAATTACGTCACACATAGTGACTACCGGCTAGCACATCACATCTCATCATGTGGAGAACAGCCCAGGTTCGAAACTTGCGTCTTCACACATCAGGGCAACACAACTCTATGAGTGTAGCCTAGGAGACTCAATTACGTCACACACAATGACTACCTTCTACCACGTCACCTCATGTGGAGAACAACCTGGGTCTGAAACCTGCGTCTTCGCACATGTGTGTTTCACAACATACCACCACAATCAGGAAACTCAATTACGTCACCAATGTGACTACCTACTGCATCCTCGTAGGTGTAGTCCAAGAGACTCAATTACGTCACCGAAGTGACTAACCGCTACATCCTCGTGAGTGTAGTCCAAGAGACTCAATAACGTCACCGAAGTGACTACCCACTACAACATCACCTCAAGTGGAGACACACCCAGGAGCTCAATTACTCACTATGTGACTACCTACGTCTCACGCGTGCTATGTTACGCATACCTCCCTCTCGATCTGGACCACTCCAAGCTTGTCCCTAAAGTACGCAAAGTTCACTCTCGATAGAGGCTTGGTCAACACATTGGCTATCTGCTCATCTGTCGCCACATATTGGAGCCTCACTGCTCCTCTCTACACCATATCCCAAATATAGTGATACCTAATCTTGATGTGCTTCGACTTGTCATGAAACACTGGATTCTCAGACAACTTCACACAACTCTGGTTGTCATAGAAAATAGAATTCGTCTCTAACTTGAGATCAAACAATCTTGCAAGTAAATTTTGAAGCCATACTACCACACAGCTAGCCAAACAAGTTTCCATCTACTCTGCTTTGGTTGTACTAAGTGCCACACTCATCCTCTTCCTACTGAACCAGGACATCATACCTGATCCCAAACTGAAGCAACATCCTGAAGTGCTCTTCCTTTATGTGAAACTACAGGCCCAATTTGCATCAACATAATCCTACAGGTTAATCTTCTGATCTGTAGCATATCTGAGCCTATAATCAATCATACCCCTTAGGTACCTCAACACATGATTTATTGCAATCAGGTGAACATGCCTCAGCTCTACCATGTACTGATTCAATGTGTTCATCGCAAAGCATATATTTGGACTCGTGTTCATTAAGTACATCAACGAACCAATCATTTATTTGTATACCATGGCATCCACTATCTCTGAAGAAGTATCACACAACCACTTCAAATTCGATGCCATAGGTGGGGCCATGTCCTTGCAATCCATCATCCCGAATCTCTTCAGTATCTCTACTGCATATTTTTCCTTGGCTAAGGGAAAGTTCTTTTGGATTCTCCCACACCTCAAGACCAAGAAGTAATGCATCATACCCAGTTCTTTCATCTCAAACTCTGCAGCAAGTTTCCTCTTTGTTTCTGCAATGAGCTTCTCATCACCTGTCAGGAACAGGTCATCTACATACAATAGTAGTATCATTGGTTTTCCATCCTCAATCTTGAAGTAAAGGTTAGAATCCACTTTACTCTTGGTAAATCCCAAGCTCATCATAAATCCATCAATCCTACCATACCATGTCTTGGGTTCTTGTTTCAAACCGTACAAGGTCTTCTTCAATTTGCACACATGAGTCTACCTGTCATGTGTCTCAAATCCTAGTGGTTGCTCCACATACACTTCCTCTTCTACTATGCCATTCAAGACAGCAGTATTTACGTCCATCTGGTGTACCTTTCACTTCATCATTGCAGATATCGCAAGTATAGCTCTAATCAAAGTGTATCTTGCTACAGGAGCACACATCTCATCATAATCGACACCCTCTTTATGAGAGAAACCATGAAAATTGCCTTGTACTTCTGTAGTATGCTTGAATTTGAAGGTCACTGTTTGAATATTTATCACTTGTTCTTTGGAACAAGTCTTATCATCCTTCTCTTGTAGTTCATAACACACAATTTTTCCTACAAGTCAAATTTAGTCATATTATTAGTAACTTTCCATGTAATGACAACTTCTTATGCGTAATGCACACAGTCATGTAATCAATGCATCTTAGCCAATGCTTCGGCACAACACTCATCCATATCTGATCCGGGTCGTGTCCAGGAAGCACAAGGGGGACAACAGTTCGACTGAATGAGTCAGCTTTGTTATGGCGGAAGCTTAAGAAACAGAATGAGCAAAAGTAGGATTACACAACACAGATAAACACAAATACGCACAAACAATATGCAGGAATGCGGACTGTTCTTCTCTATTAGATGTAAATAGATTGATTGATGTATGTTACAATATTATACATGCTTATATAGAATTCTGAGATGCTTGGGTGCCTGCCCATTACGTTCAGTTACAAAGAAGAAGTTAGAATGGTTCAACAGTTCAACCGTTACAGTCGACTGGAAAACATAGAGACAGTCTGTCGAAGCTCGACAGTCGTCGGTCGCATGTCGACGCTGCATGTCAATGTCACGAACTGTGAGGTTGTTGAACATGTCGAAGGTGTGGAGTGCGTCACAGTATGTCGAAGTTGAGACTCGTCCGAGTTGTGTCGAAATCGAAACCTATCGAAGTTGCTATGTTTGTCAAAGTCATGTCGAGTTCAAAACTTATCGAAGTTGTATCGACATTGATGACTTGTCGCAGTCAATGTTAGCATTCGACAACAATGCCAACTGCGATATGGATCAGACCTCATTCCTTAAAAAACAATGGTCTCCATTGTTTGCTCGCGAAGGTGAGGAAACTTGTCGGTTATTTCAATAACAGAGTACCACTTTCCTTGAGATGGGAGCTGGCCAGCATTGGCAACCTGAAACAAGGGAATTGTGTCCGTCCTTGTAAGGTGTACTCGTCGTCCCACAATGGTGTCGCAAAGAAGAAGATCCTGAACATCTGGATGGATGTCTTCGGGTTCTATTGTCTGCAAGTCGTTATGTTCCAACAAGGGTGCATGGTATGGTCGAAGTAGATCCACGTTGAAGACTAGATGTAGACCGAGGCATGCAGGAATGTTGAGCTGGAAAGCATTTTCGCCAATCTGTCGAAGAATACTGTACGGACCATATCGCAAAGGTTTTAACTTCTTGAATGGACCAGTGAAGCACTCCTTCTTAAGATGTAGCCAAACCTTATCCCCAATGTGGAATGATGAGGAATAAGATGCTTGTCGTGTCGGGCCTTAGCTTTCTCGTTTTCTCTATGCAACATGTCCTGTGCTTGTCATTGGATGTCGCAAATTTGTTCTTGAAACTTGACTGCTTTGTCAACTTCTCGGTGGTTGTAGTCGGTGTCAGAGTTCGGCTATGTCAAAGAGCTTATCAAGTCGATAGGAGTTGAGGGTTGAAATCCGTAACAGATCTCAAATGGACTCTTTCCTGTAGAGTTGTGTTGAGCACGATTGTAGTTGTGTTGTATGTATGAAAGACTTTCATCCCATGTGTGTCGATGCTTGTGGTTGTACATGCAAAGCAGTTGTACGACCAAGCGATTAACAGCTTCTGTCTGTCCGTCGGTATGAGGATGGAAAGCTGTCGACAATGAGAGTCGTGTGTCCAGTTGTTTCCAAAGGGTTTTCCAAAAGATGCTGACGAATCTGGCATATCGGTCGGAAATAATGGTTGTGGTTAAACCAAAGTGTTTCCAAACATGTGTAAATAAGAGTTGAGCGGTCTGTTGCGCTGTCGTGGTCTTCTTACATGGTATGAGAATGGCCATCTTGGAAAATCGGTCGACTACTACTAATATCGCGTCATGCTGATGTCTAGTAGTAGGATAACCCGTCAAGTAGTCCATAGAAATAGATTCCCATGGTCGACTAGGAACTGGCAGAGGTGTGTACAATCCCTGTCGTCGATTAGGCGGTTTAGCAATGGCACAAACCGCATGATCGAATGTACTTGTTGACGTCGAATTTAAGTGAAGGCCAAAATAAATACTTATGTAGAATAGCAAGTGTTTTTGCTACGCTAAAGTGTCCTGAAGTCTTGCTGTAGTGCACATCCTAAATGAGGTGCTATCGGTGCTCACCGGTCGGTACACAAAGCTGTCCAAGATTGTATAGCAAGGTGTCTTTCAAGAAGTAGTCGGAGGTCGACGACTTGTTAGTCTGTAACTGTCGGTAGACTACTGACAAGTCACTATCGTCCTCATTCAACTGTGGCGAAGTGGTCATGTCGTATCCCTGCATACTCATCACTGTCAAAAGGAGAGTAATGGGTGGTCGACTGAGGCAATCGGAGACGACATTAGCTTTACCTTTCTGATACTTAATCACCAACTGGAATTGTTGTAGGTAATTAATCCACTTGAGTTATCGGTTTGTCTGCAACTTTGATTGTGTCCGAGCGAATTGTAGAGGCTTGTGATCAGTGAGAATGACTGTTTCCTTGCCAAGGATGTAATGCCTCCATTGCTTGAGAGCTTGCACAATGGCGTACAGTTCTTTTTCGTACGTCGAGTATCTTCTAACTATGTCATTAAAAGTCTCGGAATGAAAAGCGACTGGGTGACCAGACTGAGTGATCACTCGCCCAAGGCATAGTTTGACGCGTCTGTCTCAATCTCAAAGGGCTAGTGCAAATCAGGTAACACAAGTACTGGTGCAGTGGAGAGCCTGTGTTTGAGCTATTCAAAAGCTGCTTGATGTGTTGTTGTCCATTGGAAGAGAGTTTTCCCATTTCCCTTCGTCAACTGATTCAAGGGCTAGGCTATGTGACTGAAGCCGAGTATGAATTGTCGATAGAAATTCGCCAAACCAAGAAAACTTCTTAGTTCTTGAATTCTTCTAGGAATGGGCCAATCTTTGAGGATATGTACTTTGTCTGGATCGACGTGAATGCCTGCAGAATCAATTACATACCCCAAATATTTGATGATGTTCATCGCAAAAGAGCACTTGTCCATGTTCATATAGAGTTGATGTTGCTGGAGAATGTTGAGGACTTGTTGAAGATGTCCGACATGTTCTACCATGACCGACTGAAAATCAATATATTGTCGAGATAGACAATGACCTATTTGTCAATGAAAGGTCGAAGAATGTTATCCATATGTCGCATGAAGGTCGCGGGTGCATTGGTTAAGCCGAAAGGCATAACTAACCATTTGAACAATCCTTCCTTGGCCTTGAAAGAAGTTTTCCACACATCTGAGGGCTCGATTGGAATCTAATGGTATCCCGACTTGAGGTCGAGTTTAGTAAATAGTTTAGCACCTTTCAGACAGTGGATGAGCTCGTCTATCCATGGCAGAGGGTAGCGATTCTTTACAGAAATTTTGTTGAGAGCTTTGTAGTCGATGCACATGCGCTAAGTCCTGTCTTTCTTCGGAACTAGAACGACTGGACTTCCACAAGGAGAGGAACTGGGGCGGATATGACCTTTGTCGATTAATTCTTGGATTTGTCTGCAAACGTCTTCATTTCGAGAATGAATCTTCTGTAAACAGATGCATTAGGCAAAGAAGAACCAGGAACAAGTTCAATTAAGTGTTTTACCTGAAAATGTTGAGGTACTCTGTCAAGAGCTTGAAAGAGGTTCTGGTACTCATCGAGAATATGATCGACTTGCTCCTTCTGTTGGGAGCTGCATTGGTCGGTGACTCAACTCGTCGTTGCAATCTTTTGAGAATGTTGCGGCTTTATCATGATTAATGCGAACTTCTGAGCATGATTGATGGGATTCTTTATCTGTTTGGCAGATATCAGTGCAACCGTTGGTGTAGGTTGACGCTCTAGTATGTTGAACCATCGATTTCGGATTCTGACAATCACCTTCTGAGGCCGTGACTGGTAACTTCCATGGCTATCCCAGAGGTAAGGTTTCCCAAATAGGGCGTCGACTACAGAGAGTGGTGCCACGTCGCAGAGCACTTCATCTTCAAAAGGTTTTATGAAGTAGGCGAGCTTGCATTGTCAAGTGATTCGTAGTTCTTGTCCATCCTTCATCTAACCGATGTTGTAAGGCTGAGGATGCGAAGTGGTAACAAGACCTAGTTTCTTTACGAGGTCTTCAGAAATGAATTTATTCTAGATACCATTGTCCACAATCAGATGTAATGGGTTGCTCTAGACCCATATCCATGTATGGAACAGATGTTCTCGTTCCTCCTCGTTGACTATCCATGTATGGAACAGATGTTCTCGTTCCTCCTCGTTGACGATAGTCGAGACTGCTGGAGTGGTCAATGTCAAAAGGGTCATTGCGTCTGGATCAGATTCTTCCATCGTCTTGTCGAATGCGTCGGAGGTCAACACTTTTGTCAAAAATGTCTTCCGATCTTTGCATTCAGACGTATCATGCCAAGATGAGTGGTGGTAATCGCACCATTTTCTAGTCAGCGGTTGTTTGCTACGTTCCCTCTTGTGAAAAGGATTCTTGTCATGGTCTGGTTTTGGCGGTGTCAGCTGAGAATATTTCGACTTGTCAAAGTCGGTTGGTGCCTTCTTGTTGGGTGGTCGTCTTGATGTCGACTTTGTTGCGAAGCGTGCTTTCCCTTTTTGCTTGATTTCCAATTTTCTAGCATAGTGGAATGCATCCGCAAGCATAGTGGTAGTCAGAAATTCCATCTCCTGCTGGATGTACTGGGACAATCTGCTAATGTACTTCATAACAAGAAATTTCTCTTCTTCTTGGATGCCAAGTCTAGCCATGAGTCAGTAGAACTCATCGGTGTAACTCTGTACTGATTGGTCTTTCCATTGCCTTAGCTGTTGCCACTTCTTATACTGTTGCTCGACGTATTTGGGCGGGTAAAATTCCTTCCGAATGTGTTCGACGAATTTATCCCATCTGTCGATGGGGTCTCTACTTTTCTCCATCTTTGTCGAGAGGTTTTCCCACCAACAGTGCACATATGTTGACATATTTAAGGATGCAATGGTGACTTTTTCAGCTTGAGAGTTGATTTACAATGTAATAGGATTCCAATTGTTGCACCCAATTGTCAACGGATTCCACGTCAATATTACCTTCAAGATTCGGTATGTCCAAATTCATTTGCACTTTGAAGGGGTTGATTTTATCGGAGTGAGTTCTCGTCGAAAACCCTCCGGATGTAGAAGTAAATCGCATGAGAATTTTGTTGAACTGGGCGAACATTTCAATCCATTGTCGAGCCAAAGCTTTCTCAATAAGCTCTGTTGTCTCGTCAGCTGCATGTCTATCATCTGTTTCTTCTGTCATTTCTGGAGGTAGCGTCTGCTTGGATTGTTGTGATTGGCAACGAGTTTGAACCGGCATAAGTCAGGAAAATTCAAGAGAAGTGTATACGCAAAACTTAAGAATAAACAAAGTTGAGTGCTCTGATACCAATGATCTGGGTCGTGTCCAGGAAGCACAAGGGGGACAACTGTTTCAACTAAAAGATTCAGCTCTGTTGTGGCAGAAGCTTAAGAAACATAATGAGCAAAAGCAGGATTACACAACACAGATAAGCACAAATACGCATAGAAAATATGCAGGAATGCGAACTGTTCTTCTCTATTAGATGTAAACAGATAGATTGATGTATGTTACAATGTTATACATGCTTATATATAATTCTGAGATGCTTGAGTGCCTTCCCGTTACCTTCAGTTACAATAAGTTAGAACGGTTCAACAGTTCAACCATTACAATCGACTGGAAGACAAAGAGACAGTCTGTCGAATCTCGACAGTCGTCGGTCGCATGTAGACGCTGCATGTCGATGTCGTGAACTGTGAGGTTGCTGAACATGTCGAAGGTGCAGAGTTTGTCGAAGTCGAGACTCATTGGAGTTGTGTCGAAATCGATACCTATCGGAGTTTTTGATTTTGTCGAAGTCATGTCGAGTTCGAAACTTGTCAAAGTTGTATCAACATCGATGACTTGTCGCAGTCGATGTCATCATTCGACAACAATTCCAACTGCGCTATGGATCAATATACCATATACACACAGTAACTATCTAGATGCCTTCCATCTCTACCAAAACATACTATTAAGAGTGTGCACTGCTCTCAACATGTTAACAAAGAGGTTTCATCCTAGACTAGCACCATCAAGGGCTCATGGGATGTTGTGTAGCACTATAGGACACTTACCCATAACATGCACTACATGATCATACTACTAGTCAATATTAGTCATATATAAATACATAAAATAAAATTGTATCACGGATCTAGATATAATTGTTATGAGCAATATTCTTCAAAATACTCAGGAATTCATATGACAATAAATACTTATCTTTAATATGTTTTGTAGGCTCTCTCTTGGTTTCTACCTCCTTATAGAATTCACTAGAGTTCTTGGAAGTGTACTCTGCTTCATCAACTGATTCTGAAGACCTTGATCTTCTTCTTCGTCTAGTCTGTAACTTTCTGAAGTGTACCATGTACTGGATTCAAGATCTCCTTTTGCTTGGAAACATATTCTTCACATCCTTTACATACACCATATGTTTTTTCCAGATCTCAAGTAGACCAGTCACCACCTTGTAGTGTGTGTGTGTGTGTGTGCGCACGCGTGTGTATACATGCAAGCCTTTTTGTGCCATAGTTCACTTGGTTCCATAGTGTCATGAACCAATGCATGATCTGGTTGGCCTTTTTAATTTGTACAAGCCTCTCTCTTTCTCTCCAATTACTACTGTATCATCAAAAGTTCAAGACATATTCTTCATAACTTGAGGAATCTTCCCTTGATTTCTTCTTAACGGGTTCTTCATCTTCTATAGCATGAGCATGATGCCTCTTCTTATTTCATTTCTTGTTGTTGCCTTTGTTCTTGGGGAAATTTCTTGCAATGTGTCATTTTTCATCACAATTGTAACGCTTGAAGTTTGAGTAGTCCTTGTGAGGTTTTTGATTCTTTTGGAATCTTCTAAACTTGTGAGAGTGTTCTTCTTTCTTGCTTTTCTTTGCATGAGTTTACAAGGCTTGGTTATCATCTTCACCCACCTTCTCTTCTCTAGCTTCAAGTCTGGATTCCTCTTAAGTATAATTTCCCCATAGCCTAGTAAATTTGGTGAGCTTCCTTCTAGAAAAAATCCCTTGGATGAATGATTCACATGATCTTGGGAGACCATTCAATGTAGTCATCACCAATTCTGCTTCTTCAACATGGTCTCCAATAGCTTCTAATTGTTGTTTGATTTGGGAGACCCTTGTGAAATAGGATCGGATACTTTCTGAGCTATGCATATTCACACCCTTGAGTTGAGTTCTTATGGTCATCTTCCTATTAATGTTCTTTCCTTCATATAGTCTCTTCAATGCATCAAAAATATCCTTGGGAGTCTTCAAAGATGAGATATGGGGGATCAAGTGATCCTTGATGGAGTCAGCAATGATCCTCTTGGCCTTAAACAATTTATTCTTGTGTTTATCGTTGTCTTCATCTCCCTCTGGCTCCGCAACTTCTTCATTGACATAGTTGTCAAACTCATTCTCTTCTAGAATGAGCATCACTCTATTGTTCCAGGAACGGAATTTATCTACTCCTTCAAGCTTATCCTCAAGCTTGGTATTGTTTGTCATCTTGATAAAATGAGAACCTCAAATGGAAATAAAGATAATAGGACTTACCAATTGAGATGCTCCAATCAAGTGCTTTCTTCAATGTCTTTTGAGATCTGACTTCTGGTTGACCTAGGGTTTGTTAGAGAAACCCTAATTTTTCAACCTTAGAATCTTGAAAATCTGAATGGAGAGAGATATGTGCCTCCCTAAGGCGATTTGAGAAAAGGTCCTTTTCTTTTAAATCTATGGACAGAACTGCCAAAAACTTGATGCTCTAATTTTTCAGGAGCAGTAGTGAGAGGGCCAAAAATGAAAATTATTTGATCTGAATTCTGCCTCCACAGAAAAATGTGCCCTCTTAGGGCGAGGTGCTTTGAACTCCTTTCCAGGACAAGCTATGGTGAAAATCCTTTGGAATAGAAAACCCTAGTTTTCACTTCCGACAATTTATGTTGCACAGGGTCTTCTTTCATGCTAGCTCTGAACCCATGTTAGAATTTTGATACTTCCAAGATGGTTGTGTTAGATCTTCAAACAATTTATATATTATCACAATAACCATATGCAAAGGGATCACTGAAATATAGACAATCACAGCGTAACAAGAGAACACAATATTTACCCTGGGAAAACCCTCTCACGAGAAAAACCCAACAAAAATTCCTCAATATATATTCGTCACAAGTACAATGTCAATCTAGTACATCAAGAACTAAAGGCTCTTACACAAAGATCCCGAGAATAAGATAAGATAGAAAACCCAAACATAAGCTTCATCTAGGGGCAACTTATAATATCCCATGCGCACTTGTTCACTTGCTTGAGCGAAAATGTGATGATACAAATGAGCAATTCAACCCCCTTATTTATACACATGTCTGGTTGACTTTTCCACTATAGGGCCGACTTGACTGGGGAAGTTCTGCCCATTGTTTGGGGCAATTTACCCACTGACTTCTATTGAGATGACTTGTCTAATTTGACTTATTCTTTTAGGGTTTTTACATAATCAAATACAATATGAATATTTCCCGAAGGAAATACAATAAGAATATCTTCCGAAGTTACACAATCTTCAACATTAAGAATGTATTTAATTTATTTGAGCTCCTATACAAATATGTAGTAACCATTTTGAACTCATAAACAATTCCAAGATTCACAATTAATTGATTTATACACTCTCAACCCAATTGAACTCATATTAAAACTTAAATTACAACCTAATATCTTAACAATGTACATAAGATTCTTATAATGAGTTAATATTAAAAAAACTTAACTCATACTAAATAATAAAGTTGAGAAAACATACATACAACAAAGCTTATTGGCCACTGCAAAGTTGTCGTCATTGCAATAAAATCAATACCTGCAGGGAATGAGTTGGTCAATTATCATTTGAACGGGATCTAGGAATCAGTTAAGTATGGTTACACACTCATGTCCATCATTTACTAAAAAGCATGTATATTATATATGCATTATTTTTCATTACATATAGTTTATGTCGTAATGTTGATGAAGAGAATTTAGAACTTCCACCTGTCTTTGGATATATGTTTAACAAATCATCATTTGTGTTATAGGTTGATCAGGGGAAAAGCATCAACCATGGGCATGTGAGGTAATATATATATGATTATATGATATGATTATTTGTAGGATCTCATGTCAGTACCTCATCCTCATCAGGATAACATAGACATATAAGGAGCTCTTGACCCTCTTGCAGCTATTAGAAAAAATGTTAGTAAATTAGCTAATGAACTAGCGGAATTGGTAAGTGCTAAAGATACTCGTGAAACTGAAAGAAAAATCCAATTCTTGATGGAATGCAGCTTGAAGTACAATGTATGTTTTTTTAAATTATATTCCATTAATTCTTTTAAAGAACATGACATTTTTTTACAAGAATCGAAGAGCTTGACTCGGTGAATTCTATTATTGCAGACATTCCTGAGACAGAAAGAACCCGATGTTGGGAGTAGAAAACATGCATATGTTCTTGCACCCTCAACTTTTGTTGCACATGCTACTAGTGCCTCAACTCTTGGTATTGTCACATATGCCCTTGATTCTACACCTAGTGTTGGTGGGGGGCAATCCATGACCCCAGCTATACCTACAACCCTCGGTTCTAATATTCATGTGCCTTAACCATCAGATGTTGATACAAGTGCCACAATGCCAGGCTTACTTGTCAAGAGCACCAGGTAATTATCATTTTTTTACAGATGGACCATGATTTGGTGCCGGTTAAGGGATTAAAACTCCATGGTGATTATGTCCAATCCATTGGAATACTTTGATTTTATACAAAGAAAAATATTTTTATATTCATTCTATCTATCTAATCGAAATATTTTGTTGCAATGTAAGAAATAACATGTTCTACCAACAAATGCATGAAAAGGCATTTGCTTTATTTGCACCTACAATTAGAACAAGTTTTAAATATCAAAACAATGACCCGAAGAAGGAGTTGATGAAACACATCACCATGTTGTGTGGTCCTATATTCAACCAAAAGTCGACCCAAACCATGGTGGGGGAGTACATGAAATCAGTGCACGACAATTACCACACTAATATTGGTTGATACCCCATTTATCAATGTCCTGGACTAATTCCAGAATGGGAGTGGGTTGCACTACTAGAGGATTCCAAGCAGAAGAAGATGAGAAGAGAGGGATACTTTCCTCTAAGTGAAGCGAAAACACCAAATTGGATAAAATAGTGTACCGAACAATGAAATTATAATTTGTATATTGCATTTTACCATAATTTTTAAATCACATAAACATATACTTGACCGTTTTTGTAGGCTCAAAGATACCTCAAAGGATACACAGGTTCGACTTGAAAAGGTTGACTAACACAAAGTTAACCTGGGGGCTACAATAAAGTAAAGGGAAGATATGTAAGTATTACGATTTAAAAATTGTTGATGTTGCATTTTCATTTGTGTTTTAAGCATTTTCTTACTAAAATGTGTTATGTTACGGGACATGTAGTTCATAGACTTTGGCATCGTTCCCATATCTGAAGAGCTTCAACTTGACTTCAAAGGAGGCTACAACACCATGGTTGAAAGGAGAAAAGATAATGCAACTAACACTTCTACTGCCAACAAGGAGGTATACAAACTCAATGCATTCCGATTGACTACTTCATTATAATGTACACGTGACATTGTGTAGTTCTACAATAACTACAATTATTATTGCAAGGAATACAAGAAGATTTAGGTGTTCCTCATTAACCAGTTTTAGAGACCAAAACCGGTACTACTCAACCAAAGGTTCTCCCTATTGCACTTACAAGTACCATGAATTAGTTGAATTATAGAAATTCATAATTTTTTTGTTATTGTTTAATATAAATAAACTGATCAAAAAATGGTTTGTTTTAATTGTAGTTGGTGTCAACTCTAGTCCTAGGAAGCCTACACATAGATGTATCTTGCAGTCACATGATCTTAATCCAGTACTACAAGAAACTAGCTGAGATAAGAATGAGGAAGTTGATGCCAATGACATAATTGTGGACTTCATTAAAAAAAGAAACCTAAAAAGAGAAGGGAAATAGACATTGGCAACTATGCATGGCAGACACATTTTGTTGTATACGATATTGTGCTATATATATTTGCTTGAGGACTTTGATTTTTACAGCGTATACTTGATTTGATTATATGTTGATTTTTATAGTTATGTACCTCTATTTTATATTTATAGTTTTTGTGATGATGTTTTATATGCGTAAAATTTATATGAGTGTTATGTTTTATGTTGTATGTATGTTCATTTTCTTTTATTTGTAATTAGTCTCTATTAAGTTTAAATGCATGTTATGTTGTATGTAGTTGTGTTTCTTTCAAGTATGTTGTAGTAAATCGATTGGTTATGGAGAATTGAGAGCAATGTGAGGGGAGGCAGATGAGTTTCTACCTTCACATGGTTGACCTTGTTCTGAGAATAAATTATTCTCAAAACACAGAGAAGTTCATACAAGTATTCCCCTTTGGTCTTTTTAGAGTATGATACATGTTGGTTTGCATATTTATTTATCATTTCATTATATATATATATATAAACTTATTATTCCATCATTATTTCAATAGGGTTTCACATGCAACATGAATGCAACTAATAACTATAAGTAAATCCATTGAATTTGATTAGTAAAAGATATCTGCATTTTCTTTACGCTTATAATTTTTTAATGAATGTTTTGTTTATTTATTTTATCGGTTTATGTTGTATTTAGTTAATTGTGCAATATATGATCTAATGCTATTTGTTCTCTTTGTATGTAGGCATGATGTCTGGACAGACACTTCGGCCACCTTGCATGCTCATGACTGTGGGTAAGGTAAGTTGTACTTGCATTTAGTGACATTTCTCTTGCATTGATTCTGGTCATTTTGAAAGTTGCGGTGATGTCACACATTACACAATACACATTGGAGAAAAACATGGATGTCATACACTAGGATATGCTCAAGTAATTTTAGGGCTCTACCCCCTTGTCACCAAAATAGACATAAAAACACTCAAAGGGATCGCTTTCATGTATTAGGGAATAAGGTTGTTTGATGGACAATCTACCAAGAGCGGACTCGAGGCCTAATCTCCCTAGCTCAACGCGAGTCTAGAACAAATAGGACAGAATATAAATCACTTTATTAGATATAATTAGAGATCAAGGAACTAGATACGTTTACCTTATAGATCGTTGATCATTTTCTCCTTGAATGCTGCTCTGAGCTTGACGATCTTCAGATCCAAGCTGCAAAACCTATCAAGATAGCAAGACAACAAAACAAGTAAAACGTATCTACACAATAATAGATCTAAGTAAGCAGTTAAGTAGGCAAACTACGCAATACATCATTAACACAATGAGACTGGTGGAAAGTACTTATATTACTGTATTGAAAAGGGAAGTACATAGGATGAAGAGATTACAACCGATGACTTAACGCGGCAATCCTTCTCCGATCAAGCCAATGCCAAAGCCTCCCAAGGAAGTATGAGTCTTCCAATAGATGAGTAGAGATCTCTCCTAAGGTAATTTCACCAACATGTAGACACTATAGACTTCCTCCCTTCGGTATGGGAGTGAGACTCACTTATATAGGACTAAGTGGATAGGGTAGGTTGAGATATGGTAGGAGAGAGATAGGGGATCCTTCCAAGAGGTTAGGAACCGAATGCCAGCTCTCCCAAAGGGTCAAGGATAGGGATCCATGGCAGATATCTTCGAGAATGGGCTCGAAGAAGCTATTTTAGTCCATTAACTGACATCGTCGTAGTCTGTAAGAGGCCAAGCTGCGACATCGCAGGTTGCATGGGGACAACCTACGACGACCTCTCAAAACCTAGTATAAATGGGTTTGCACCTCGTCTTGGTTAATGACTTAGTCAAGGAAACTTTAGAGATGTTTACATTGAGTCTCATGATGGTAAGATTTAGGTGTAATAGAATGCTCTCCAAAGCATTAAGCTGTTGAAATTGGACAGGTGAAATGCTTTGACAGAAGGAATGGCAATGGACTTGTTGAACGAAGGACGCTGCTGCAGTACAACTAACTCTGAGCACATAGCCTCATATGACGTACAACATGGCTGGCGACCAATACAATGCAGATCCATGATAGTAATGACTGACTGAACACAATCATGGCTACTAGACACAAGCGTAGATCCATGATGAGATGATAACACAGCCACGATGTGGATCTGTGTGATGTGACTCAAAACAATCTCCATCGCAACCTGGGTAAAACATGACTCCCCAGGGTCTTCAAGCTGAACCCTCAATGATACGAATTTATCCATGTGATTAAAAATGTCTTGACGTTGAACATGATAGAAACCACTTGATTACCGTTCATTGATGTATACTGTTAACAAGAGCAAGGGAAATCACCATTAATGTCAATGATTCCCAAGGTATCACAGTACATATCATCAAGCGTGAATAAATGAGTTGAAGTCGAATGCATGACGAAATATTTCAATCAAGATTCAATGATGTAAACTCATGTCGAAAGCGAGGTAACCTACCATTGAGGCATGCAGGCCTAAGGTACTTGATTGGTTTCTAGATTCAATCCTTGGATGATGTGTTGAAGTCGACAAGGATGAATCCGTCGAAGGAGGGCCATGATGAATCCCCCATCATCGACACGAAACTCGATAACAGATGTTTGGAGTAGATCGAATGGTACAGTAAAATGCAAGACTAACTCATAGTAGACCGACATGGTAGTAGGCGTACAGACTGCAGATAATGAATGGCGAAAGTATTCTTGAACATGGGCATGGCATGACTTGGCAGTATTGACATAACGAGTATGACACCAACTCCTAATGCAACTGATCATGGAAGTGTTCTTTGAATGACTCAAAGGAGTAACAAGACTCAGGAAGTAGGTAAGACTCGAGGACAAACGGATAATCCAAGTACTGTATGCAAATGCAAATGAGTGCCATGTTCAAGAACGACTAGGTACTACCACAGATAAAGAGTGTAACATAAGAGCTTTCTGTTTTCCCCATCATGAACAATGAGTGCCTCATGTGTTTTTTACGAGCTTGATGAGGGTAACCAGATGCTCGATATAGCTCATCTCATAGATGAGTCCAATCCCAAATATTTTATGAACCTGGGAGAGGAGGTGTTCGTCCCATGACGGGCCCTTCAATGTGACAGTTTAATGAGTCCATAGAAGGTAAAACTCTGTCATCATTTCATGTTTAGAGAGTCTGAAAATAACTAAAGAAGACTCCAACGGTCCTTTTTCGTAAAGTTAGCCTCATCACCCGAAAAAGGGTAAAACAATGTGGAAGAGGACGCTTCCAGTCATGATTGGCTAGAGTATTACTTTTTCGTAAGTACTGCCCCCTGGTCCGAAAAAGGGGTAAACTATCACCAGGGAGACGACCATTCAAATACTTTAACAAGCGTGAATGCGACAAGTTCGCTTGGCAATCTTTTTGTATTTCGAGAACCTAAAAAGAGCTTAAAGAAAGACTCCGGGGGGGGATCCTTTTCCGTAGGAGTTTGACGAGCCCGAAAAAATGATAAATCGTAACTCAATAACTTATTCTCAGGGTTTTAAGAGCATGAGAAAGAACAAAGAGTAAGCTCGTCATCATTAAATAATTAAAATCTAACAGATGAAAAATAACAACAAAATATTTGAAGGGTTGTTCATACCTGAGATGATCGCTTCAATGTGAAAACGACGCAAATAGAACACTTTAATGACTCCTGCACACTCGAAAACTAAGTCAAAAAGTCGACCGGGTATTCAAATGCAATAAAAATGACCCAAACTATAGCAAATGATCTAAAAGCATCAAATATTTGAAAAAGAATATTCCTTTTTGTTTATAAGTAGAAAAAAAAAAAAACAATAGTTACCATTGTTCATTTGCCAAATTGGGAGGAGAAAAGTGCCATTTGGAGCCAAAATTCCACTTGTCGATTGTCGGAGCTACGAGCAACCATTTCACGAGCCGTTCGGAGCAGGTAACGCTAAATTCCATCTAGCACATTTCCAGTGGTTTAAAATTTCAATTTTAGTTCATTTTTTAGGTTTTTGAGCTGATTTTTGGGGAGTTTGTGTGCCCTCAGGTTGTCGCAAGTCTCCCTTACGGGAATTGAGATGAACCCGGGTCATCACAGATCCCGCAAGGGTGTCCTATGATGATGTCGCACTATCTGCAGGGACGGGGTGCGATGGCGGAAACACCCATGTACAACTCAAAATCTAAGCCACAAGAAAAAATTTGGATGGTTGGGGTGAAGTTTAATGGTGTTTAAATACTGCTTTTGACAGGTTTGTGGCCGCTGATATGGTCCTAGAGTGGCGTGAGAGAGAACATGAGGTAGATGATGTGAAAGATGCAAATGATCCATTATATGTGACGACATTTAGGAACTGTGGACTTCTAAATTTCTTCCAGGTCCAGGGTATGAGGGCCCAAATCCCGCTGCTAGAACATATGCTTCGGAGTTGGGATGCAGCTCAGCAGCATTTCATGATCGACGAGCATGTACTAACCATAGATTTCGAGGACATCTACTTCTTGACTGGATTGTCCCATAGGGGGGACAACGTGGCTCTTACCGGATCATGGGGAAGTGATCGGACTGTGGATGACTTGATTCTTCAGCATTGTACTCCTCATGCTCGTGCCTCTAGTGGGAAGATTCCCATCAAAGAGGTACAAGATCGCCCGCTGCGTGCCGTACTTTTTACCATAGTGAGCATAGCAGGGAGCCAAGCGGCTCATCTAGCTACTAGGTCCCAGATGTTGTATGCGGAGAACTGTATGTCTCCGAAGGTCTTCAACTGGTGTGAGGGACTCCTCACCAACATTCGAGTTTAGCTGACCAAGTGTTGGCATGGAGAGCTCAAGCAATTCGGATATGGGTTGATAGTGATCTCATTTCTATTGGAGCGGGTTCCCCTCTTGCGCCCGCAGGTGCCTTTGGATGACAGGGATCCTAGGGATCCTCACATGGCCAGATGGACAAAGGTGATGGCCCACCATGGTGGGGGTCCTCTCATCGGGTACGGTCCTGAGTTATTCACCTGGCTGGAAGGCCTGCTGCTCATGGTAGAGGACTACCCATACAGTGGTATGGATTACAGGGAGGACCCAGACTTGGCGCTGCCCGAGGGAGCAGAGTGGGGAGACATTGGTAAAAACAATGACCCTTGTACTTTTTAGTTTTGTGTATTTATGATTTTTTTGTTATAGTGCTGATAAGTTAATAACATGTGTGTGCATATGTGGGCCCTGTGCGACCAGTAGGAGTTTCTCTTATTGCAAGGAGAGGAGAGGGAGCAGCCATGGCCCCAGTCGCGCACGCTGCCATCATGGAGATGGAGGACGTCTACGAGAACCTGACTTGGCTGATGTTAGATTTTCCAGACCCTATAGTAGATGAGTTACTGCGACCCATGCAGAGGTATGCGGTTGGGGCGTCCGTGCGTTTCAATGTGTTGCTTCGCAAGGTGGCGAGGGAAGTTACTTCCATGGTCAGCAGGTGAGACCTAGAGGTGCACGGGCCAGGTGCTAGGCCTTTATGTTGTTATTATGTATGTACTGAGAGCTCAGTAGCCTCATATTTTGTACTACTGAAAGTTATGAGGCTTCAGTTTTTGTATAGACTTACTGAAAGTCGTCGTGCTTCATATTTTGTACCAGCACTACTTTTTATGATGATATATATATATATATATATATATATATATATATATACAGACATTTCCGACAGTTTTATACATTATGTGTTTTAAATGGATGAATGATGTGATCTTGTTTACATGTTTTCTTTTATACAGTGGATGATTTTACATGTTATGAATTCTTTGTGAATGTATTATGTGTGTGCAATGTACCAATCCAAAATGAAGTTGGCCATCGAGTCAGCAACTGTGTTCATGTCTCGTGGAATGTGCAGGTATTGAACAGATTCAAAGGACCTTTCCAGGAGACGGACTCATCTGAAGAGACGGAGAAAAGTGGGATCACGGATAGCGTAGACCCGGTTTAGATGGGAAACCACTAGTTGTGAATCCAAATGGATGATGGTGTGGTTCATACCCAAGGAAAGAGCGTCAGTTAGGGTTCCAATCACCGCCTGATACTCTGCGGCGTTGTTGGTTGCAAATCCAAGACAATTTCCTCCTGATCTAATGAGCTCGCCCGTTGGGGAATACAGTACCCAGGCTGCCGAAGCAAGGTTACGGGTATGCCGGTTGGCACCGTCCGCGAATCCGTAGCAATTTTCCATCTGCACAAGCAGACATAACACGGTATAAGAAGCGGAAACAAGATCTAGGCACACTAAAATAAACGCGTCACACCACACAAAAAACACACACACCATGTACAGTATATACAAAAATGACTATGCATGAAAAGTTCAGGCATAGTACCTCTTCAGGTAAAGCCCATTGCGAGGTTCACCTAAAGATATTCAGTCATAATCCTCGAACTCGTAGGCTCTCTTCTCCAAAACACATTTAACGATGTAAGGTCCGTGCCACATGGACTCGAACTTTCCTGCCCCCAGCTTGTAGTGTTTTTGGTCATATGTAAGGACTAAATCACCTTCGTTAAAGATACGAGGTTCTACTGACTTGTCATACTGTGCTTTGATGCGTTTCTTATGCGACTCATTGGCAAGAGAGGCATCTCGGCGAGACTCGTCAAGCTTTGCTAGGTAAAGGAATCATTCTTCCTCGGCAGTAGTGTTAGGAAGAAGTTCGATGGGGAGTTGGAGGGACGGAATCTTGCACTCTATGGGTAAAAATGCCTCCAATCCATAAACTAATTGGAAGGGGGTAAACCCAGTGGCGGTCTTAACGGAAGTTCGGTACGCCCATAATGTTGAAAAGAGCATATTATGCCAGTTTGACTTGTGTGTACCCACCATATGCTGGACCATAGTTTTCAAGACCTTGTTAATGGCCTCGACCTGTCCGTTGGACTGTGGGTAGTAAGGTGTTGATTTTTCATGGCGAAAACCCAATCTATCGCTCAATTCTTGAACCATGTGGTTCTGAAAGTGAGAACCATGGTCGGTAACTATAGACTAAGGAACTCCAAACCGCGCTATGACATGATTGAACATGAAGAGTGCAGCGGTCTTGTCGTCGTTCGTGTATGTAGGCATTGGCTCGGCCCACTTTGTAAAGTAGTCCACAACTACGATGATGTAACTATGCCCCCCAGCTGAGGTAGGATTACAATGCATGAAGTCAATGCCCCATTTAGCGAAGGGGCCAATGACAATAATCGGGTGTAACGGGGCAGGATGGATGCGCTTTTTTGTATGAAAATGTTGACATGGAGGACATTTTTTAACGGCCTCGATACAATCTTTAAAGATAGACGGCCAATAATATCCCGCGCAAAGAATATTCTGGGTTGTAGCCATCCCAGAGAGATGACCACCACAAACCCCAGCATGAAAGTCATTTAGGACGTGTTCAGCCTCGTCATGAGTCAAACAACATCGAAGAATAGAATCGATACCATGACGATACAAAGTATCACTTATAATCAGGTAATACTTTGCATGGTGGCGTATTTGACAACGGTCGTCATAAGACAATTGAGGGCTAAAACGTTGGGTCTGATTATATAAAGTGATATCTCCATACTACGGATCAGACGTATTGATAAGAAACAATGACTCATCCGGAAAAGAGTCATTGGGCTCAAGTTCTACATCAGTGCAGGGAAGGTCGCAGATGAGCTCAGCAAACAGCAAAGAATTTTTAGACTTAGCCTTCTCGAAAAGGAGATCGAATTCCTACAGTATCATGATCCAGCGTGAATACTTGCCCCCAAGCACCTGACGTGTCAAAACATGGTACATGGGGTTCAAATCGGCGATGATGGTGGTGGTGCGAAGCAAAATGTAATGTCGGAACTTCTGGACGGCGATAACCGCCGCGAGAGCAAGCTTCTCAACATGTGAGTAACGGGTTTCAGTGCCAATTAGACCCTTACTTAAGTAATATATCACATGTTCTTGGACGTTCTGGTCTTCTTGCACCAAAACCATGGCGATAGTGGTGTCGGAAGCTGCGAGGTATAGAATGTAATCTCGACAGTAATTCGGCGGTTGGAGCACAAGGGCATGGGTAATGGCATGTTTGAGACTATCAAAGGATTGTCGAGCTTGATCGTCCCAAATGAATGGGACATCCTTCTTGAGTAGTCTCATGTAGCCCTAAGTTTTCTGCGCGAAATTACAAACGAAGCGCTATAAATAAGTTGCTCTTCCTTGCAGACTTTGAAGTTTTGTAACATTAGTTGGAGGTGGGAGAGAGACAATGGCTTCCACCTTCAAGGGATCAATGCGGATCCCATCTTTCGAGACGATAAACCCTAAGAGGCATCCAGACTTGACACAGAAAATACACTTATGAGGGTTCAGACGGATATTTTACTATCTGCATCTGAGAAAAACAGCCATCAGATGATCTATGTGGAACTCCCGCTACTTTGAGTGGGCAGGGAGGTCATCCAAGTAGGGTTCCACAAAGTCCTTCACATCATGGAAGGCGTACGACATGGCCCACTGAAACGTGGCACCAGCGTTTTTAAGACCAAACGGAAGTTTACAATATGCAAACGTTCCCCAAGGGCAGATGAATGCAGTCTTGTGTTGATCGACAGGGTGGATCTCAATCTGGTTGTATCCGAAAAAGGTATCCATAAATGAAAAAGTGACGCTTCCAACACAATTGTCGATAATCTGGTCAATAAAGGGAATCGGATAGTTGTCCTTAGGACAAGCCTTGTTGAGGTCCCAATAATCGACACAGACATGAATGGTACCCTGCTTTTTAATGATAGGGACGACGTTTGAGACCCATTCTGTCAATGGGATAGGGTAGATGAAGCCAGCCTTCAAGAGTTTCTCAATCTCTGCCTTGATCGCCGCAGTCTTCCGAGGGTGTACCGGTCGCAACTTTTGGCGGACAGGTTTGACGTCGGGATAGATTTTGATTTCGTGTAAAACAATGGTGGGCTCTATCCTAGGAATCTCCTCGGGTCCAAGCAAACACGTCTCAGAATCATTTGAATAAGGCCGTATAAGCAATGACTTCTTCAGGGGAACACCTCTGGCCTAACTGAATGTGTTCCACTACACCAGGAGTAACCGAAATGTCAATCGAAGTGGTAGGTTCAATGTTCGCAAGGTTTCCCTTAGTGTCTGTATGACAGGTGAGTATCGGGGATTTAGAGCAAGGGTAGACATTCAGCGAAAAAATGGTGCTAACGCTGTTCTCCACATAATCCAATGGGGGAAGAAAAGAAGACCGATGGTAGAGGTCTTCCCATGGAGGGTCGTCTGCACTCATTATCTCCATGATGGACTTGTCAGAATGAAAAGTCCGGAGCAGAGAATCGGGTAGGGATGAAGTCTGTTGTAGATAACAGGAGGTGGAGGCCACTGCGAGGTGGTCCTCGGGTGCTGATTGGATAGCCTCATAGGTACGTTCAACAGGCGAAAGAGGCATTATGTCTCCAATCAGGTGCGTGGTGGCTTCATCGGGTATAAGCCATGTATCAGTAGGGTTGGTGTTGGAATAATTAAGTCTTCCTACCATTTATTTAATTACATAAGATGCATTAATTAATCATTTATTGGTTAATTCTATGTCATATATTAGGAAATTGCAATTGTGTGGACCACAAGGCAACATGGGAGGCTCAAATACATCCAAGGTGTGGACCACAAGCCACCTAGGCCACTTGTGCGCTTTCCTTAAAGATTCTGGATAAGATTTGAGGAGAAAAGATGCCCTTCTAGATTTTTACTGCTTTTTCCCCCATAGGGAAAAGCTAGTCTACCTAGGAAACTGTTTTTTACACCAAAAACTTTCCTTATTGTATTTTCCACCCAAATTTCGTATTTGGCATTTTTTTTGTCCATATTTCACCTTCAACTCACTAATTAGAGAATTCGTGAGCTTTTGGAGTGATTTGGAAAGTCAACTTGCCACCTAGGGGGGATGGGCATATTTAGCAAGTCTGATGATTAGGAGATTCTTTTGGCATCTTTAGCCATTCGATTTTCTGATGTAATGTTATTTAATAGCAGCCTATATGTTCATAAGGTTGGATAATGTATTTTTGTCATGAGAAGTTAATACAGAAATCTACTCTTGTGCATAATTTTTGTGTCTTTGACTGGTTGTGTGAGATTTTTCACATGAGAGAGTGTAATTTCTTGAATAGTTCTTGGATGTGATCTGATTTTCACATGGTATCAAATCCATCAAGCTATTCCTTTCATCTATTGATTGTCTTGCAGGATCCAATAGTCTCAGGAAGGGCGCATTGATCAATTCACCGAGTGAATTCTATTCTCTGCAGGGCGCATTTTGGAATCCAAAAGTGTTCTAAAATCAGTCAATAAGTTTATTTCAAAGAAGAAATGGATCGCACACAGCAGATCATCCTCACTCCTTTCAATTACTTTGATTGGAAAGCACGGATGGAGATTCTACTGAGGAGCAAAGGGCTCTACAAGGTGACCTGGCAACTGAAGCTGAGCCAACCTCAGCAGTAGAGAAATCTAAATGGCATAATCGAAGGGATGAATCCTATGGGCTGTTATGTCTCACTACATCCAAAGAAATCTTATTTCATCTTGATGGCCTCACTTCACCCAATGAATTATGGTTGAAACTTCAAGAATTGTTCGAGAAAACTGATGAATTGAGAGGCCACCAATTGGATAACGAGCTAGTCTCTTTGAGCCCGCAAAATTTTGATAATCTACAGGATTTTTTCTCCAAATTTAAGTCTCTTGTATTGCAGCTGAAGCATTGTGGTATAGACAAGAAATATGAGCAATTAGTTTTGGCCATTCTCTCCAAGCTTGGCCCCGACTATTCAATCTTTGTCTCAACCTTCCATTCCACCCGGAAAGCAATTAAAAATTGGAATAGCTCGACACTTTCAGAATTCATGGAGTCTTTGACACAAGAACAAGACAAATTGGTCTTGATGGGAGCCATTAAAAATCCATCCAAAGACCACTGTCTGAATGTTGGAGATTCAAGGGGTTCGAAAGGCAAAAAGAAGGGCAATTTCAAGAAGCCCACCAGTGAGAGGAAAGACAAGCAGATTTCAAATGGAGAGACATCCAACTTCAAGAAGAATCCAAACAAGAAGAATTAGAGGACAAAGTGCAATTATTGCAGCAAAGGCTTTCATCCTGAAAGCTCTTGCATGAAGAAAACCATTGACCAATTGACTTCACTCTTGGAGAAAGCCAACATTCATCTTCCAGAGAGCGCAAGGAGGAAGGATGGAGGACAAAATTCTGATGATAAAGAGAGAGTTCATGCATTGATGGCCATCACATCAAAATATTCATCATTCATCATTGATTCCGGAGCTTCAAGACACATGATGTCTACAAGTAAGTATTTTACTTCACTTGACTCTTCCAGTGGTCCAAACATTGTATTGGGAGGCAATTCTGAAACTTCTAGCAAAGGCAAAGATAGCATAGATCTTGGGTTTGAGTCATTTAATAATGTTTTATATGTCCCTGGACTTGCTGCAAACCTACTATCAATCTATCAGATGACCCATACAGAGCTGCCCAAGAGAGTAACCTTTACCCCCAATGATGTTGAGATAGCATAAATTTCAATAGGAAAAGTTATTGCATTTGGTACTGCTGATCATTGTTCTAGAATTTACAAGTTTTCTCATTTTGTGCCAAACCCTTCACCTTCTACTCTATTAACCCATGCCAATGAGTCCAGCAAGCTATGGCATGAAATATTTTTCCACCTAAACTACAAATACCTTTCCCAACTTCATGAGGAAGAGATGGTAATAGGGCTGCCCAATATCAAATTTTCCAAAGGTGTCTGTCAATCTTGCATCCTAGGAAAACACCCTGAGCATAAGTATGGGAGATCTACCACTGAGAGAACCACTACACCATTGGAACTTATACACACTAATATATCAGGTCCATTCCCTCATGATTCATTGAATCATGCAAAATATATTCTCACATTCATAGATGATTTCAGTAGGTATTGTTGGATTTATTTCATCAAGCTAAAATCAGAAGTTTTTGGGTTATTCAAGTTATTCAAGGCCTCAGTTGAGAATCAGCCTGGTAAGCATATAAAAGTTACAAGGTCTGATAATGGTGGTGAATATGTGAAAGCAGAGTTTCAGAAATTTTGTGCTTCTTCAGGCATACAGATGCAACATACAGTTCCATATACACCTCAGCAAAATGGGGTTGCTGAGACGAAAAATAGATCTCTTAAGGAGATGGCCACATGCATGCTTGAGCCAGAAGATTTGTCTCTTAAGCTATGGGTTGAGGCAATAAATTGTGCCACCTATATTCAGAATAGAGTGCCACATAAATCATTCAAAGGTGTCACTCCCTTTTAATCTTGGACAAGGCACAAACCTGACATCTCTCATTCCAGGATTTTTGGCTCAAAGGCTTGGGTTAGGATTCCACTTGAGAAGAGGAGGGCTATGCAGCCCCAAAGCCAACCATGTTTATTTGTTGGATATTCAGAGGACTCCAAATCTTATAATTTGTTGAACATGACCACTCACAAAGCATTCATCGAAAGAAGTGTGCAGTTTGAGGAAGAGCCCTCTCAGAGTGCTGAAATTGGAGAACCATCTTCACCACTGTTTGAAGAAGAAGTAAGTGATGTTCTTGATGTTTTTGATTCTGATATTTTTGATGATGAGGATCATTTTATTGCATATGCTAACTCACCTACAAGGCCTAAGTGGGCTGCAAAAACTTTACAAGCAGCAGGTGAACTAGCAGGCAATCCTCAGGACCAAAGAAGGACTAGATCACAGTTTGAGACTGCTCTCAATGTGAATGATCCTTACCTTTCTTAGAAATTCTATATGATGATAGATTCTGATCCAAAAACATATGAAGAAGCCTCACATGACCCAAGATAGCAGATTGCTAGGGATGAGGAGTTTCAGTCATTGCAGAAGAATGAAACTTGGGAGCTAGTCAAGCTCCCCGTAGGCAGAAATTTGGTAAGATGCAAGTGGATTTATAAGACTAAATGTGTAGCGGATGGTACAGCCATTAAATACAAAGCAAGGATGGTAGAAAAGGAATATTATCAAGTCCAAGGACTTGATTATAATGAAACATTTGCACCGGTAGCTCAGAAAGACTCCATTAGACTAGTTTTGGCAGTGGCAGCTTCCAAGCAGTGGGAAGTACATCACATGGGTGTGAAAAGTGTTTTCCTCCATGGGGAACTTGAAGAAGAAATATATATGCAGCAGCCACAGGGGTACACATCAGATCCAAACCTTGTTTTTAGGTTGAAAAAATCTTTGTATGGACTTAAGCAAGACCCCAGGGCTTGGTATGCAAAGATGGACAGTTTCCTACTGTCACAATTTTATGCTCGATGTAAATCTGACCCAAATGTCTATATGAAGTTTGCTGATGGTTTTATAATGTTAATAGTGATGTATGTTGATGATTTGTTGATCACAGGTGATAGCACTGAACAAATAGCATCACTGAAGACCGCAATGCACCAAGCATTCTCCATGAGTGACTTGGGAATTCTTAAGCAATTTTGGGGGCTTGAGATTTCTCAAACAAAAGAAGGAACCAAGGTATGTCAGTCAAAGTATGCTTATGATCTGTTAAAGAATTTTAATATGGCTGATTGCAAGCCTTCTAAGACTCCATTCCTTTCTAGAGTTAGACTAGAAGATGCAGAATCTACACCATTGTTTGACAACACTTTATATAGACAATTGATTGGCAGCTTGCTCTACTTGACACACACTCGACCAGATTTTGCTTATGTTGTGAGTGTGGCATCAAGATACATGGAGAAGCCACATGAGCTACATTGGAGGGATGCAAAAAGAATCCTTCATTATGTGCAGGGCACAAAGAGTGATGGGATTCACTATGTTGCCGATTCGAGCCTAGATCTCTTGGGCTTCACAGATTCAGATTGGGCTGGTGATAGCCTTGACAGGAAATCCACATCATGATTTGTATTCATGCTTGGAGGTGGCCCTGTTTGCTAGTCCAGCAAGAAACATAATGCCATAGCACTATCTTCAGCGGAGGCAGAGTACAGAGGAGCAGTGAATGCTGCTACACAGTGTGTTTGGTTGCAGGGGATTTTGCCTGAGTTTGAGATTTCTTTCAGTACTCTACTGTCATTTATTGTGACAACCAGTGTGCCATTAGAGTTTCATGTGATCCAGTACAGAGGCAGAGGACCAAGCACATAGAGATTCATATGCACTACATTAGAGGCCTAGTGCATGACCAGATCATAGATTTGCAGTATTGCCCCACAGGTGAGAAAACTGCAAATATCTTCACCAAGGCTTTCACAGAGAAGACATTCGGCTATCTTAGATCACTGCTTGGGATGGTTGAACATGTGGTGGAGTGAAGGGTTGATCAGCAACCTTTCAATTTTGATATGTCCATGTTTTGAGGGGAGGTTTTTCCCATGAGGTTTTCCTTCTATCCTTGTTTTTGTGGACCGATAGTATTTTGTACGGGGTGACCAAGTCTTGTTACTGGGCCCTTAGTATTTCATTTTATGATATTTAGATCATTTAAATCAGACTTAAGAGGGGGTGTTGGAATAATTAAGTCTTCCTAACATTTATTTAATTACATAAGATGCATTAATTAATTATTTATTGGTTAATTCTATGTCATAAATTAGGAAATTGCCATTGTGTGGACCACAAAGCAACATGGGAGGCTCAAATACATTCAAAGTGTGGACCACAAGCCACCTAGGCCACTTGTGCGCTTTCCTTAAAGATTCTGGATAAGATTTGAGGAGAAAAGGCGCCCTTCTGGATTTTTATTGCTTTTTACTACTTTTTCCCCATAGGGAAAAGCTAGTCTACCTAGGAAACTGTTTTTTACACCAAAAACTTTCCTTATTGTATTTTCCACCCAAATTTCGTATTTGGTATTGTTTTTGTCCATATTTCACCTTCAGCTCACTAATTAGAGAATTCGTGAGCTTTTGGAGTGATTTGGAAAGTCAACTTGCCACCTAGGGGGGATGGGCATATTTAGCAAGCAAGTCTGATGATTAGGAGATACTTTTGGCATCCTTAGCCATTCGATTTTTTGCTGTAATGTTATTTAATAGAAGCCTATTACTTTCATAAGGTTGGCTGATGTATTTTTATCATGAGAAGTTAATAAAGAAATCTACTCTTGTGCATAATTTTTGTGTCTTTGACTAGTTGTGTGAGATTTTTCATATGAGAGAGTGTAATTTCTTGAATATTTCTTGGATGTGATCTGATTTTCACAGTTGGGAAATGATGAAATCTCTGAGGAGATCATGTTCATCGAGGCAACATGATGAGGGGGATCCGGTCTCAGAAAAATTCCCATAAGAGATGAATCTTTTATGAGACCAACCCCTACACTCTCATACTGTTGCGAAGATTGCCCAAGCATTGGGACATTATCACCGGGATGAGAAGTGGTGTCTAGTGTGCAGAAGTCCAGTTGGTCGACAGTGACAATTCGGCCTTGGTGAGGGAATTGCACTATGCGGAAGACAGATGATGCTACCGCGGTCATGGTGTAAAACCAATTACGACCAAGCAAGAGATTGTAATCTAACGGGGTTGCAACAACTTCCACGTTAATGGTGGCCGTCTTGCCCCCAACTCAATTGGAAAATCTTGTAGTAACCCATGGGGTTGAAAACCACGCCCGTCGAATGCCTTCAAGGTGGTGGGAGAACGGTTCAGTTCGGGAGGGCCAATGGCCTTCCAACAAGCGATCGACATGACCGAGGTAGAAGCTCCTTCGTCTAAGACAATACGATGGATTATCTTCCCAACAATGTTGGTAACAACTTGAAATGCAAGCTGATGGGAAAGCCTTGGCTTAAAATACTCAAGTCTAAACATGATGCCATATTCGAAGAATCCAAATCGACTGCACCGATGGCAGCGAGGAGAGTCTTGCGTTGATTGGGACAATTCTGCAAGATTTCTAGTGTCGACATGGCACAAGGATCTTGTGCCAGGTCCTCTACGATATTGTAATTCCGAGTTGCCTCGAGCATTGGGATTGAAAACAACTTTCTAAATCGTGCTCTTGGGAGAACGCAATACTGACTCGAAAGAGGGCTTCTCAATGGTGAGAGAGGTCGGTGGTACAGTCACCTCAGGTAGAGAAGTGGAAGCTTTTTCAGTATTACTTCCAACAGGATCCTTCGAAGGGACTAAGTCGTACAAACGCGATCGAGTATTCAAATTGACCGTCTCACTACGCATCATGAGGACATGCGCGGTAGAGGATGCCTCTCCTTGCGAAGGAGAGGTTTGAGCAATCAACTGTTGATTTTGAGTAGGGAAGGGATCGTTGAAAACTGCGAGTATGGGTTTGCCCTTAAGAAACTTTTGCACTTCATCTCTATGGGGACACTCTTTAGAAAAGTGGTCATCACCACACAGTAGACAAAGATACTTCAACTTCCTTTTCTGTTTGGTGTCATCAAGGGTGCTCTTATGTTCCTGTTGGGTGGAAGATTTCTTAGGTTTCCCTTTGTTCTTCTTCTTACCACCAAACTTCTGAGGTGAAGCTGATTGAACAGAATTCACTTCTTCGGTGACATCAGGAGTGGATGATTTGGTGGTGCCATGACCAGCCTGTGTTGGTGATGGGGAAGAACCTTGGGGGTTCGACGATCCAACAGTTTGAGAAGGAGGCTGGGTGTTAAGGGATCCAATGATGCCATCAGCTTGGGGTCCCTTGGGTGGTTTCGCGGGGTCGTACGTGTTATGGGGTGCGTCAGGAAGAATATCAAACAACGTGCCAGATTGAGCATAGACTAAGTCTAGTAAATGGGCACGGGCGATGGCTTGTTCCTCAGTAACAGCTCCTCCCATGGAAACATCTCGAGCTATGGTAGGTATGAGAGATTTCGTGAACCAATCCACTAGGAGTTGGTCTAGAATAGGAGCCTTAATCAGACGTTGTCTCCTCCGCCACTCATGTATATGATCCGAGATGTGAGTAGCGGTATTTTGACGGAGTGAGGTTAGAAGCTCTATACCAGTCTCATATCGTATAGGCAGCTGGATATGAGTCAAAAAATTCATAGAAAGAGAACCAAAATCGGGAAAAGAATGGGGTGGTAGTTCAATATACCACTTGGCAGCCGAACCAGTGAGAGTCCGTTGAAATAACCTAAGACGGATCGAGTCGTCCATCAAGGAGTTGGATGAACACCACAAGTAGTATGTCATCACAAGGTTCTTAAGATCCTAACTCGGCTTGCCATCCAATTTGGGGATATCTAATGGAAAGTTCACCGGAATGGGTGGTCAATTAGTTCCATGGTAAATGGGGTCGTTGGTCAATCGAGATAGGTCAGGTAAGTCTAAAGTAGCCAAAAAGGAGAGCTATGGATTAGGTTGCGGGTACTGATAGTACTGATAAGGCATGTAAGGACTAGTGGGACCTTGCATCGACTAACCATAAGGTGTTCCAGGAGGAAACTGGCCATAGGGGTTCAGGCCGCCCGGACCAAATGTAAGTCTGCCGCCATAGTAAGGTGGTCCATTACCGTAAGGTGGGGGTCCACCACTGTCGGGAGGGGATGGAGGTCCACCGCCACCACCGGGAGGGGGTGGAGGGCCACCGCCTCCGTCGGGAGGGGGTGGAGGGCCACCGCCACCACCAGGAGGAGGGGGAGGTCCGTTGTAATAAGGTGGTCCCCCACCGCCTCTGCTTGGAGGGGGGGTGGGGCACCTCTACCACCGCTACCATAAGGGTAAGGTCTGCCACCACCGCTTCCGCCATAATAAGGCGGTCCTCCACCTCCTCCGCCTGGAGGGGGTGGTGGGCCACTTCCGCTTCTAGAAGGATGGGGGCCACTTCCACCACCGCCGCCATAATAATAAGATCCACCACTGCCTCCGCCAGAAGGGGGTGGTGGACCACCTCCACCACCTGTGGGATGTGGTCCTCCTCCATCACCGCCACAATGGGATGGGTCTCCACCACCTCCGCTAGGGGGGGTGGTGGACCATTCCCTCCGCCACTGGAAGGGTGGGGGCCATTGTTAGTGGAATGGGATGGGCCTCCACCCGAAAGCAGGGGTCCGCCTCCTCCGGAATTCTGAGTAGGCCCGTCGCCTCCAGCGGGAGGTGGGGGTGGACCAGTCGGGGGTGGTGGTACTTGAGGGATAGTTGCTAGGGGTCCATGTTGTAAAACATTCTGATGCACCCATAGAGTGTATGGGTTTCCGGGATAAGGTATCCCGTAGAGTGCGTTTCCGGGATTGAATTGACCCAGCACAGGGTTAACATAACCTGGATACGCTTGACTCCATGGTGGTTGAATTACATTGGATGGTCCTGTTATCACACCATAGTAGCAGGGCTACTATGGTGGTACAGCAGATATCTGCACATTCCAGAGCTTCCTTATTCCAGAGCATGGCTATATATTTTGGATCACTTATGATCAGAGCAGTACATTATTCAGATTTTATGACCTTGTGTCAAGGCTGAGCCTTGAGAGTTCAGATTTGATGACTGATGTGACCACTTATCCCATTACAGTTTCAGTTCAGTGCCTAGAGATATATTGCAGCAGTGTTTCAGATGATGCATGATGATGATTATTATGATGATGTTGTATGATCTATGGATATGTTCTCACTGACTGTGGATTATTATCTTGTTGATTTAGTCATGATCATGGCATGTGCTTGGTATATTATTCCTGATGTGGCAAACTATTTAAAATGAACTGTAAATCTTAAAATGGACAATTGCTTGCACTTTTTAGGTCATTTAACAAAACTTACTGGTATTTTACCTTACATAGACATGGTCTTTCCCCGACACCAGTTGTCTGCTAGTGTAGGCTCCATATTCACTTGCCTCCATCCATACATGACCTTCCTGTTTGACTTTAAACCCTGACATGTCTCATTTGACTTTCTGATACTGAGGACTTCCCCATTTTTCTACCTCTGTGTTTGGACCGCATCCCTGTTTATTCAGTGTCTCGGCTCTGAGTTGGTGACAGAACTTGCCTTTGGTGAGTTGGATTGTAGGCCTTGGCTCGAACTCCCCCTAGTCACTTGAGATGTTGTTGGCTAAAACTGAAAGCTCATGTTCTACCTATGGAAACTAAAAATTCGCCCATGGAAACAAAAAAGGGCAAGAGCAGTGAAAAGCTAAAAAAATATACTCCTCGAAAAGTATAAGAAAGGTCCAAAAAGCAATAGTTCTTAAAAGCTATATCTAAACAATTGCTGACCTTGTATAAATATATGAAAAACATGCCCTGGATGCAAGCTGCAACTAGTTGTGCTTCTCAGCACATCTGAAATCCGAAGGGTTATGTAGGCCAAAAAGGCCATGGAAATAAAATTGAATGATCCTAATGAACCTGGATCAACTTGATGTAGACATGATGCCTAAGTTGAATAAACACTCTCTAAACAACTTATCCATTTGTGAGGCACAGCCATCCCCCGTGTTCTTTTGTCCAGCACAGAGTTTGTAGCTTCCCCCTTCTCCCAGTCCAAAGTATTTTTGAGTTGAGTTAGACAAGTCAAACCCTTGGCTCAACCTTGCTCCTAGCCTTCATCCTTTACTAGCAGTTTGACCATGTCCAATGGGTGAGTTTGTCATTTGAACTATGGTGCAAGTAATTTATTATAACAACGGAATATGTTAACTTGATTAATGCCACTGAATGGAATTTATACTTTGAGCTTAGCTGTGGGAATGATTAGAGAAGCATTGTCTTAGTCTACTGATGTGATTTATCCTTGATTATATATTCTTGGGATCCGTGATGATGTGGACCATGTATGGATGATTATTGATGATGATTTATGGGCCCACATGTTTGAGGATGATATCATATGATGGACATATGATGCAGATGATGTTTGATCCAGTTCAGCAGGTTTATTATTATTTCAGATCAGCAGATTATACATTGTCCATATATGGTGGACCCTACAGCTGGCCCATTAGGGCAACCCAGGGTGTAGGAGTACTCATTCCTAGTGGATTTGGGTCTTCTGGATCCATTGAGACACTTATCTTTCAGTTCCGGGCACTTCTGACAGTGATTGATGCAGTTTTACACTTGTTGACCAGATTTGGGACTGATTTCCCAGCCTGAGCAGCAGGGGCCCCGAGAGGCCAGTTCACCTAGGGCGCTGATGATGGAGGGGGTGGTCCAGCCACTTGTCATTACCATTTATCCCCCCTCCCGGAGAGCCTGGTGGGCTCAGATGGACAGCGCTAGCACCCTAGGAGGCAGTTTTGGCACTTTCACAGTTCCCGAGGCAGTTAAAAAATGGGATAAAGTGGTCACTGAGGAAATCGATTTGGGCAATTGAGGCAAGGTTTTGGCATTTGGTTTTCACAGAGGTCTTCCAGGATGGCATCACTACCTTCCAGCCAGTTTTCACCATGTGGGTATGCCCGGATTGATCACAGGAGGACATTTACTGCTTGACTGTCATGGATTCTGAGGACAGTTTTGGTCATTTTTATTATATTGGACATATTTTATTATTTTATTGTGCCTTGGGGTGAGCTAGTAAGGATTGATGCCTCCTAGCCCCACCATGTGCTTATTTTATTATGTCCTAGTCATCATGAGGTGGATTATTGTACTTTTTACCCCTCTAATGGGATGACGTCACCCTCCATTGTACCATTTAGTGAGGGCGCTTTTGTTATTTTGAGTGATCCATGTGATATATTGTTATGGGTCATCTTAGCCATTGATTGTATGATGAGATCTTATAATCTCAACCACTCATTTGATGTAGTATTATGAAGTGGTATAGGGTTTTGGTCTTTATTATCCTATATAAGGAGGAGACCCCCCATTGTAAAGCTCACCTTTGGAGCTCTGGAATATTGGAATAGAAGATTTTTTGTGGAGCACATCTCTCTTGGCTTGTGGATTCTCTTGCATATTGAATATAAAGTATCTCTTCTATGTATCATTGTGGATTTTGGTGTTTTTGCTAACCTTTTGACAGGAAAGTCGAATTGGAGAGAGGAGGGCGACTTTTTGAGGGTTATTGTTGGAGGGATCCACATATTCTCTCTTGGGTTGATCTTGTGACAGGGAGTATCATTATTGTATCTTCGTGACATAGTTGATGCTTTCTATTACATCTTTCTACCATTTTCATAATCATCTTGCTTGACTTGTTTCTTTGATCTTGTCTTGTAGGAGGAGAACGATTTGGCTATCTTGGAGAAGGGCGATTTGGTTGGAGCACTTGGATCTCACTCTTGAATATAAACATAGGAGAATGCTATCAACTTGCAAGGTGGCCATAAGCAATTGAGGTAAGATCTACAAGGTATGTGCCTCTTTCATCCATTCTATCTCCATTGGTCATAAAACCCTAATTAAATCAAAACCCCAATTTTGGTATTTTTTTTAGATCTACTTAGATCTACCCTTGCAATTGAAAAGATATTAAGAACCCACCTCTATAGGATCCACCCCTAGTTGGATCTATAGTTTGGTGGTGATTGGCTAAAAATTGACACACCTTTCAATGCAAAAAGCCTTCTTGAACCTAAATCGATTTTCCTAAGAGAAGCTTGTTGGGTAAGATCTAGCACATGGGTAGGTGAGATCCCACTTGATTTGACATCTAGACACTTGATCACCTATACCCATATCCTTACTTTGGTGAAAACTACCTTGTGGACATCTCTCCATGTTTTGAGGGGTTGAAACCCCCTTTTGATTTTCTTGGTACCTTAAAACTTAGATCTACTAAGATCTACCCATTGGATTCACTTGAAACTTTGAAGGAACATAGATCGGGGTACTAACATCCCGGATCTACATTTTGGTGGCCATTGGACTTGGTTTGGTCCACCAAACCCACGTTTTGCCTCTCCTTGAGAAAGTCGCACCCCTTTGGAGTTTAGAGTTGGACCACTTCTAGGAAGTGGGTGTTGGAGATTCTCGTGGATTTGGAATGCCCATGCCTTAAAACCTAGGTCTAGACTATCCTTTTGTCCCGATCTACCTTGGGGATTGCATTCCTTGTTTTAAGGAATTGTGGTCCACTTTTGGTCTTCACTCAAAAACCAAGATCTAGCAAGATCCAACCATTGGATCTCATCCAAACCATTTGACTTGGCTTCTAGGTGTCCCGATCTATACTTTGACATCCTTCTTGACCCCATTAGCCCATCCAACAAGGCACTAGTCCTTCTCCAAGCAAGGCGCACTTCTTGGGATTAGTGTCAAACCCTAGATCTAGCACATGGGTAATCCTAGAACCAACTCTAACTTGTAGATCTAACCTAGATCTAGCCTATAGTACCATCCTCACACCTAACTTCACCTTGTGGGTCCACCTAGAACCATTTCACACTTCCCAAGACAATAAGATCCACTTGTGTAAACACATGGTACTACACCTAGTAATCATACCCCATCATGTGGCCTAAACCATACATAGGTTGAAACACTTATTATCCATTATACCACCTTCAACCATCCCTTAACCCTTAGGTCCACTTAGCCTTGCATTGGTTTCCGTAACTCATCATTTACATATCCTTTGAAACCTTTGTTTGGACCCAATCAACTGTGATTGGGGTATAGGGTCTCCCCCTTGGTCTAGTTATACCTTGACCTAAAGCGAAGAGTGCCTCGGTTGACGTGACTCCCACCTGCATTGGGAACCGTGGCATCTCTTGGGTCACCTCTTTAGTTGCCTGACTCCTCTACCGTCCCGGATGGGATACCTCTAGGGGCAACTACAAGTTGTGTGATAACAGGTCCCTCAACATGGGACAATCCCGTGGTGGATGGGTTGGTGGGGAGTGTAGTGCCAACGGAAAATCTGATGGGGACTCCTACTCCTAGATTCGGGTTAGGAGACGGGGGTTGCCCCCAAGCGATAATGTGTTGACCAAGCTATGATGGTTGACTCGACGCGGGTTGCTGATTATCTACTGTAGGATTAACATTACTTGTAAGGAAGGTAGGGGGTAAAGAGTATCCACCCCGTGAGTTTTGAGGTGGGGGAGGAGCAGGTAATGTAACCGTAGCAGTGACGGTTGTGTTGGACTGTTGTCCTTCAACATGTTGGGTCGTGTGAGGTATAGTACTGGTCTCCTGTGAGGGTTGACCAATTTCATGGATGGTCAGGTTGTGGATGGATGGTTCCGGTGAATCAAAAGATACCATGTGAATCGGGATTTCTCTAAACCTGGCCCTATATGCGAGACTTTTTCGTCGAACTTCATTACCCAAGGAACGTAAATGATCCAAGCGCTCACGAAGAGGTCCGAAAATCTCGGCGGAATTGAGCCAGCTAGTTGGTGGAGTACCTTCTGGAGTGGTCCAGGTAGGTGGGGATGCAATGGCAAAATGAGCCACTAGGTGGCCTAGAGATGAAGTCCAGTAAGCTGCTGTAGGGTCATCCCGGGGTGGATTTATCCATTCCAATGATCCAGGCTCTCTCGATAAAACAGAAGGTAAGTCTTGTGAAGTGGAAGTTTGTGCCTCTTCACCCTGCAGGGGGTGGGAGGCAGGCGAATCTGGAGGAGTATGAGGAAACAAGAGTCCTCCAACGTTCAAAGTAGGGTTTTCCTTGGCTTGTGGGTCCATTCTTACCTTCGAAATTACCTCCTGATTAAGGGACCTTCTCCAAGGAAAGTCGGCCAGAGTGACCGAAACAAAAGTTTCTCCTAAGGAAAGCTAAGCAAAAGAAAAGAAGTGTAGAAAAATCCTACACAAACTAAGTCCGCAAGCAAACTTGTGATAAGAGTGGATTCAACAGTCTGGAACCTCACGAGATTATCAAGGCTTCGCAACTCGCGATATACTCCAGGGTCCAACAGTTATACTTGGCCCAAATTTTCAGAGCACTAACCAGGGAGGATTAGGACCGTAACCCTGACCATATAACCCGACTACCTGATAGTACGTGCGTAGTAGCTCCCCGAGTGTTGTTCTTGGTGTATTGCTCTGCCAAGACGGCCAAAAGGTTAACTCAATTGGTCTTAAGAATCCTAAGGGTGTCTCCCAATATACACAAGGTACGTGGGAGCTCAAATCCGTAGTGGTATTTTCTAATGCACAACCGCATGACATGGGACCTTCCTATATACTACCGAGTACGTGAAACACCTTTCTATATACGCCAAGTACATGAAACACCTTTCGATATATGCCAAGTACTTGAAGTACTTGGTGGGTACGTGAAAGAGCTTCAATATACCTGGTTGGTACATGAAAGAGCTTCGATATACCGATAAGTACGTGGAAGACTAAAATACCCCCGGAATACAGTGCTGGAAAATAACGACAGCTGCCACGCTTAATGACGCCGGAACACGTCACTAACTTACACACAAGTTACTAAAAATTTTACCCTAGTTCTACCGTTAATCTTATCTGGACGGTTAGGTGAATGCATGAGGTGAGTACATAATCGTAAACATAATGCAGGTCCTAACTACATGCAAAAAATGTACTTTTCTTTTGATGAACTCTATGTATGGGAGGGAGAAATTTCTTTCCAAGCGATTATTGCCAAAACAACAAAATGCAACGCAATCCCAAATCTACCAAAAATGATTATGAAGTATTCTTTTCCTTTTCAAGTGAAACACAAAAATAACACAACACTACTAAGCCAAATCAAAACATGTTTTTCTTTTTTTTATCTTTTCAAAACAAAAAATGATGCTAAGCAATGAAAAGAGAGAGTTTCTAAGTAGAGTATGCAAACTTTTCACTTTCACTACGATGTCCTAAAAGCATAAAAACCAAAAGGTGAATGTAACTTTCCAAGCATGGAACTACTTTTGCAAAACTTGATATGAACTTGAATTTTTCAAGAAAATGAGCAACTCATAATTCGTGAAAAATACAAATAATTTAACTTTCTTCCAACTTTTCCAAAAGATCTATAAATGCGACATTCCAATGCACATGCAATTCTTCAAATGAGCTTGAAAAATGATGGAAATGAAGCACTTTTGATTTTTCAATGGATGTATTAGAATAACAATTTGATGGCAACGATGCTTTTAAACACAAATACTGGAATGAAAATATCACTAGCAGCACTCCAACGACTCAGAAAATCTCAAGAAAATGGCAAGCACTCATATGGATTGAAAATACACACAAACACTCAAAATCAATCAGTAGCAAGCAACACTAAAGCAAGCAAATCTAAAAAATGTACGCAAATGAGGTCTGGAAACCGATCCAATACAATAACCAGATCCGGCAAGGAGAGGAGGGAATGCAAGGGTGAGTGGATGCAGGTGGGGGAGACAAAAGTGTCCACCACTACCAAATCTCAGACTAGTCCAAGACGGAACCCAAAACAACTCCAAATAAAACCAAACACTTCAACACACTAATCGAGAGTGGGGTCTCTGACTGGATCTTGCAGCACAGAGAGAGTTTGCACACCAAACCAAAACTCAAATCAGAAATGGAGAAGGGATGCCTGTATGTCAGTTTTGACAAATCGGCACAGTCTGTGTTTGTACACAGAGCGACCATCGCAGGTCACCAATGCAGGAAGTGCGACGATGTCGCAGTCTACCAATGAATGGGTTGCAACGATAGGCCAAAAGACAGAGAGAAGATATCAAGAAATGACACAGTGTCGCTTTGGCTCCACTGCCCAGGTGCAATAGGTGAGATCCAAGTTCAAGAATGAAAAATCTCCAAACAATGAGCAATGAAATGGTTTAAAAACAATGAGTACAAACTCATAGGAGGGCTACAGACTCTTCAAAGTGAAGATATGATGGTGAAACAAGGCTTAGAAGGAAAATAAGATTATGGATGGCTTGCTAAAGCAATCAACTGAAAATGGCATTCAAATTGATAACTACAAACAATGTCTTCCCCAGTATGGTCGCCAGATTTGTTTGAGTGACAATCTACCAAGAGCGGACTCGAGGCCTGATCTCCCTAGCTCAACGCGAGTCTAGAACAAATAGGGCAAAATATAAATCACTCTCCTAGATCTAATTAGAGATCAAGGAACTAAATACGTTTACCTTATAGATCGTTGATCCTTTTCTCCTTGAATGTTGCTCCGAGCTTGACGATCTTCATATCCGAGCTGCAAAACCTGTCAAGATAGCAAGACAACAAACAAGTAAAACGTATCTACACAATAATAGATCTAAGTAAGCAGTTAAGTAGGCAAACTACGCAATACATCATTAACACAATGAGATTGGTGGAAAGCACTTATATTACTGTATTGAAAAGGGAAGTACATAGGATGAAGAGATTACAACTGATGACTTAACGCAGCAATCCTTCTCCGATCAAGCCAATGCCAAAGCCTCCCACGGAAGTATGAGTCTTCCAATAGATGAGTAGAGATCTCTCCTAAGGTAATTTCACCAACATGTAGACACTATAGACTTCCTCCCTTCGGAATGGGAGTGAGCCTCACTTATGTAGGACTAAGTGGATAGGGTAGGTTGATATATGGTAGGAGAGAGATAGGGGATCCTTCTAAGAGGTTAGGAACCGAATTCCATCTCTCCCAAAGGGTCATGGATAGGGATCCATGTCATCTAGCTTCGAGAATGGGCTCGAAGAAGCTATTTTAGTCCATTAAGTGACATCGTCGCATTCTGTAAGAGGCCAAGCTGCGACGTCGCAGGTTGCATGAGGACAACCTGTGACGACCTCTCAAAACCTAGTATAAATGGGTTTGCACATCTTCTTGGTTAATGACTTATTCAAGGAAACTTTAGGGATGTTTACACTGTCTCATGATGGTAAGATTTAGGTGTAACAAAGTTAGTGTAGTAAAGGGAACCGCAGGAATATAAAGTAGATATAAACAAGTTTGAAGGTTTAAGTCCAACAGGTTGGGTTACTAAGATGGAACACCACTTCTCTCTTCAAGCTATTGCTATGACCTCATGAAACTGAGAGAATTTGTTATACATGGATAGGGATCATTGGTTATGGTGGTAACATCATAAGAATTCCTATGGGGGTTACATTGCTTGGACCCACTTTGTAAACACCATTTAAGGTCTCTTTGAAATTTGATACTCGTTCGAAAAGTCTTGTAAAATGTAAGTTGATATTTTGTTGGGTATTTCTACCCTAGCTAGTAATGTCTTACATAAGTACAAGATTTACATATGTACCTAAACACTTTTTGTCATGTGCTCATTAATGCCATTGATAAAATATATTTTTATATTGCTTTTCAATCTTAAAGAAAAAGAATTTATGTAATAATCTACTTTGACATCAAACACCTCATTTCTATAAGAATATAGGCCTGCATGTGAAGTGATTCCTCTTTAAGTGACACATGGCATGCTCCAAAGTGAAGATGGCCAAAAAAGAAAGTCTCCAAGGTGTGAAACTCTCCTCAAGAAGCTACAATGCTCCACCTCCACAGGGCTCCAAAGCTTCAATGCTCTTCCTAATCCATGTGCTCCTCTGCGTCCATCCCACCTACATGATAATTACCTCAACCGAAGTGTCTTCAAATAAAGCACACACATCCATGCAAGAAACCAAGTGTGCCCATGTCATCTAGGGCTCAACACCCTCCTCCAAGGTGCCCAATATTCCTCCTCCAAAGCAATTCATTCACACTTGTAGGAAACCAACCTCCATGTGGCCATCATGAAGATGTCACCAAGCTCCACAAGTCACCAATGCTCCAAGGAAGAAAGCCAAAAAAGCACCAAGATGAGGTCTAGCAATCAATAGCAATCCAAATCATGTCTATGTCCATGATGACACATCCAAGATTCATCCATACACCATGCACCTCACATGACATAAAGCAATCACAAGCTAGGTGTAAACACTTTTGGAGTAACCTCGAAAGCTAACAAACACTTCTATGACCTAAGAGGAGGTTTGGAGCAAGTGGGATTCATAATCCTTGAAAAAATACTTGTTACATAACATTAGCAATCTTGAGCCTATTGGAATTGAGGATGGAGGCAGATATTTATAGATCTTCTTACAGCCAAAATTGAGCTTGAATGAAAAAACACATTAGTGTGAATATGATAACTCAAAGTATGGCCAATGACTCTTCAATTGATGAATTGGTTCCACTAATATGGACATGAGTTGACCAAAAATACTCTTGAAGAGTTTGTCTCATTGAATGGGCCATGGAATTTTTCAAAATCCCATTACTACAGACAACATGTTTTAGGTTACAGCCATGGATAAGAATCCAGACAGACCCTCCATGCCTTTTTTTGTTATAGCCATTTATAAATATGGCTTATTTCATTTGACCGACGTTCGTCCGACGTCCGAGTGGTGTGGATTGAACATTGGTAGCATAACTCTAACATCGATTATCCAGAGAATACTCGACATTATTTCGACGGATCATCCACGGTTTTTTTTCGCTCAATGCAATTGTAGACGTCTCCTTTTGGACATTCAATCGACATTTCGTCTATGTTGTGAACATCTCTTTCCAAACACTAAACTGATGTTAACTATACTTTGAAAACTACTTTTTTCGGACATTAAACCAATGTTAAGTCTACTTACAAAATGTCTCTTTTCGAATGCTAAACTGACATTAAATCTGATTTGCACACGTCTCTTTTCAGGCATTTGTTGGACGTTACTTCCACTTCAACTAACGTCTATTTGTTGACAAGATACCAATGTACTGTAACGTCGTTGTGCACTTCGGATGGGCGTGCTTTTACACGTTAGACGGGCATCACTTAAGCAACATTACTTAGCGTTTCTTAAGCGACATCTAAGACTAATTTTTGAAATTAAAAAATTGGTCTTAGACGTCGCTTAAGGGACGGATTTCTAGCGACTCCTTTCCAACATGTAAAGCATGCCCATCATATGCAAAAAAACGTCGAATTTGGGGTCCAAATGTAGTAGTGATGCCTTAAAACATGATCTTATTGTAGCTCCATTGATTAGTCCTCTAGACTTCACAAAGGATTCCATCCTTTACATCTCAACATCTCAATATGTTTTCAGAGTGCTCATCCAAAAGGGCTTCGACCATCAGGAACATGTCATATATTATGTTAGTAAGAACTTATATGGGCCCTCTATCTCATACCCTCATGAGAAGAAGCTAGCCTTCGCTGTTGTCTTTTACGTTCAGAAACTTTGTTATTATATTCTCATGAGAAAAATCAAAATCTTCGCAAACTCGAACCTTATCCTATCTCTTGAACCAATGCCTCATTCAAGGTAAGGTCACTAAGTGGATCGTTATCCTTCAAGAAATGACCTCGATTTTGCGACCCCCAAGAGCAAAAAATGCTTTTGAATTGGTGAAGTTCATTACAAATCTACCCTCTAACACCAACCCATCCCCTATCCATTACCGTCTTCTAAATGAACACTTGTTCACCATCACATCGGGTGATTCGTGGTATATGGATATCCTTGTTTATTTTCCCCTCATAAGTTCGAATATCACCTCAATCGCGACAATCGTCATCGGATACCTCACCAAGCCCCTTGATACCTTCTCATCAACGATGTTCTATATTGATGTGGTGTCGATACAATCTTATGACGATGTCTCACACGATGAGTTCAATCAAGTCATAACCGACTGTCATAGTGAGGATTGTGGTGGTCATCTCTCAAGTATGGCCACTTCCCAAAAGATCATACACATTGGTTATTTATGGCCCACCTTATTTTCGGATTATTTGAGGAAGTCAAATATTGTCACAATTATCAACTCTTCCCCGAAAAGTGAGGACCCTTCTTGCTTCATGAAATGAAACTCTGTGTCGATCAGTGGCCATAAATACATTGTCTTAACTATCGAATATTTCACTAAATGGTTCAAATCCATGCCAACATACAATAGCACCACTACAACGATGGTGCATTTATTTAACCGTGTTATCACTCAGTTTGGTCTCCCCACCAACTGGTATCCAATCATGGCAAACACTTTGAAGACACCGTGTGGAAAGAACTAGCGCACCATTTGAAATTTGAGCATCAATTTTCCTCGTGTTACTCTTAGAGAATGTCCAAGTTGAGGCCGCAACAAAGTCTCAAAACCATGCTCCAATAGATGGTGGATATGCACAAGTCCAACTGACATCATAGGCTTTTTCATTCCCTATAGGCATATTGGACATCCACCAAAAATCCCATTGGGTTTACTCCATTTTATCTTGTCCATGGAGTGGAGTCTATCCTACCTATTGAGTGGCAAATCCCATCCTTGCACCTTGTCACCGAACTTTTTCCAGAGACCTCAACTCTAAAACAATGCTTGGTCACTGTGGAACATGCGAACGAGGATCGTCGTGTTTCCCTACAAAACATCCATGCTACCAAACAACATTCAAAATATCATTACAACAATCACCTCCATCCATGCTTATTCCATGAAGGTGATCTTGTATGTGTTTACGATCAAGCTCATGACAAACTTGAGTCTCTATGACAGAGACCCCGTTTCATTAAACACTGCCTCGACAATGGAGCATACCTCCTCGTTGGTCCAGATGGAAACCTTTTGAAGAACCCTCGCAATGGGTTGTACATCAAGAAATACTCTCCATGAGATCGGCCCACCATTTTTGCTTGTATCATAGTCTTATTTTATTTTCCTTTGCAGTGAGCCTTATGGATTGTTTCTTTGTTCCCATCAGATGGCTTGTCAACCTACCTATTACGTCGATTACACCGATAATGCAAGTCGAATCTTTCTGAATCTTGCATCGACCACTTCGGTCCTCTATTCCCCGTCACACACCCTGATCCATGTCACTAGTGTATGTATTGGTGCAACCACCAATAATCAAGCATAATACGAAGTTGTGATTGGATTCTTGACTGATTCTCTCCATATGTGCATTCGTCACCTTCGTGTTTTCCTTGATTCTAAGCTGCTTGTCGCACAATTGAATAATTATTATAGGGTACATGATCTTGTCCTCTTTAGAAAGTACCTACGCACTCGACAATTGATTAGACAGTTTGAATCCATTACATTCATTCATATACCCAAGAGTCTCAATAGTGTCACAGATCATACAACAAATCAAATTCTAGATTAGCATATTCATCATCAACAATAAAGAAATAAACCATGCATGTGTATTTCATCTATCAAATAGTGCATCCACATGTACATAATAATCATTCATTTGAATAACATCACATCGTCATAATATAAGGCTCATGTAAATAAAATTTTCTTCCATGTGCATCTATAAATATATAAGCATATGTCCAAAATAGAAGTGCTTACATCTGTGAGCCCCAATAGCTCACTGAAATATGTAATACGTTGGTCAAAACTCCCATGTCCATAGCATGGTGGCAATCCTATAATATTGTTTATTCATCATTAGAATCGTTATTGGAGTCCCCTAACTCCTCATCAATGGTATCGTCATCCCTGAAGCTAGGGACAATCCCCCTCATCATATCATGGATACCCTAGGCGGCCACGGTTATGCAATGCATGGTCGTGCGCCACTCTAGTGGAGCCTAGTAGTATACAACAATTAACTCGCCATCCATATGTTGTCAGTCGTTGTTGCTCACTCCCTCCAGCAAACGATCAATGTCATGACACAATCCCTCCAAGATCGCCTTAGCACTTCGTTGTCAATGTTGTGTTCAGGAGGTAAGATTGACTCCCTCGACTCTGCTGTGTCTGCATTGAAATCTGACTGGGGGGCCCGATCCTACATCTACATACACATATACAATGAGTAATTAGTACCATGATTACATAATCACATCTAGTTATCATCTACACTAGTATGTAAGCACAACTATCATACTCATAATGCATAATCATACATTCCATATGACCCCCAAGCCTGGCTAGGTGGGCATGGAAGTTTCGGGTCTCCTCAGAAGTCCATCCCAGCATACATGTCATTCTCAATGACTACAATGAGTTGGCACCGTTGTGCGAATAATCCTTGGCCGAATAGGTTTCCCACTACTTCACCTCCACCCTATACCATCATCTCTCTCCACCGCCACATCCTAGGCTCCATCATCCCACCATCTTGGACTACGACGTGGGGGCATAGTGTTGGCACCTGCTAAAAGAAACGCATAGATGAAGTTTCCAAAGCCGAAGTCACCTCCATGCTGACCGAGTGGTTCAGATGTCGTTGAACCACTGTCAAGAAGATCTAGTCCCACCCGAAGTAGGTCCCCCCTAGTACCTGCTCCACCAGCATCATCTGAGCCCTAGAGATCTTGTGGGTCCCACTCGACCCTAACACTCATATGACGCCAACAGTAACTGCTCGCATCTCTAGGATAGCAATGGTGAACAATAATAAAGAGGACCCATGTAGTTGTGGATACTCCCTACAGTGTTGGGCCAACACATCCTCCATGTCAACATCTTGTGGCTTCACACGCTGCATGTCACATATGACTCCTAACATAGGGAGCCCCATCATTAAGTACACATCTTAGAGGGTGATATCGATATGCTTGCATCATATGATGAATGCACCCACGTCTCTATCCCAATACTTGATGATGTTGGTCCGCAGTAACCTCACCGACCTCATCAAGGGGTTCTCTTTGAACTTTAGTAACCCATATCGTGTAAGGCTATCCCTCACCCAATTGGATTTTCCTAATGTCTCTCTGGATCTCAGCAACATCTCACTCTCTCCAGTTTATCCTCATCCTGCATTAACCAAGCCCAAGTGTGAGTCCACATAAAAAAAACAATTTAGTGAATGAGTCCATCTTTTTCCCCCAAAAAGAGCAACCTAGGTCACACCTGGTAAAGAAATGTGTGTGTGTGTGTGTATTCCCTCACTAAATATTAAATATGTAATGTATTATTAACACCATTATCTATACATCACACATAGAGATCATGATCCAGACATGAGATCTATCACCCCAAAGTTGGGGAGGTCACAGGTTTGACTCTCTTGATCCCCTCAGGGTTAGGCTCCATTATCAAGGTTAACGGTTTACCCCATTTAGAATCCATCAATCATGGGGAAGTATTCATAGGGTTTTCCGCAAGGTCATTCCTTGGAATGAATATATATATATATATATATATATCGATAGCGAACAATTCTACCATTATCTATATACATTAATATGATAAAATATATTTCACTCATTAGTATTATAACTTTTGATGGATTTAAGTTATGATAAAATCCATAAATCGAAAGCTTGTGAGGATAAATAAGATCTCGTCTTCCTCAGACATAAGGAAACTGGATGATGGCCCAAGACCTAGAGGCATTTGACAAGAGTGGAAGTCTAACCCTTTATGGACCACCAACGGATTATTTCAAGTGGCATGGTTTTCCTTGAATAACAATGATGAGTCCACTAGCATTTGAGGATAGTACCCAATGATGGCAATTCTCACTACTAGTTTGACAACTGAGTTATGATAGGTTTTTCCATCTTCGGAAAAACTATTGAAGCAACAAGTATAGGCCCTTGGAATGTCAAGTTCAGCATGACCAATTTGAAGTTAAATACCACTCTACAAAGGTTGTCATATCTTCCCAAGTTTATGATTCAGTGTTCACGGTTTGGTGCCTTACTGCTTCAATGTCGAGCTTCAATTTGATTTTCTACTTCTTTGGATTTTGTCAAATTGCAATTCAATTCTCGACACTAATATCCATTCAGAGTTGCAGATGGCCTTTTTCAAATCTCAACAATATCCATTATTCAAGTAGAGGGAATGGAGAGTGATTTGAAAGAAATAGTGACTCTCCTTTTTCAAATCTCAACAATATCCATTATTCAATGATAAAAAAATCCAATACGGATAAAATACGGAAGTAGACTTTCTATATATAATACTTTTAATCAAATATATAAACCAAATTAGCATAAATGTACATTAAAAACCATTCATTTTTATAAGAAAGTAATAAATTGAATGTTATTTATATTTTATAGTTATTAAATAATTAAAATTTGGTTTTTTAAAATTGGTTTTTAAAATTTACTTTTCCATTAGCAAGAATCTATATTCATATCATATCTATACCAAATATTTGACGAATTCGAATTGCTCAAAATTTCCGTACAGGAAATGCCAATACGACCGAATTATGCTACTATGCTCTAAACTTACTAAATCCAATATAGAAATGATGTTTTCATAAATGATCCCTATGACACTCAAGAACTTTGAACTAATGATAAACACTTATTGGGATTCTTCTAAGGTGGAGAACTTGATGATAAAAGCTCATAAACATTATTAGTTTTCAACCCGTATCACCCATCCATATTGTAGGATGGCGTTATAGAGGTACACTTGTATTTCATTAGTGAATTGGATACATAAAGGAACTTTGGAGTTAGTACACTGCAATGCTCAAGATCAGACACTTGCACTTCATTAGAGAATTCAGAACTGATACATAAAGGACCTGTGGAGTTCGTACACTGCAATACTCAAGATAAGACAGTAGATATTTGTACAAAAGCCTTGACAGAGGAGAAGTTCCAATTTTTCATAGACAAACTTGGAGTTAAACAAAATGTGTATTTTGCGGTACATTGTTTCGAAATGCAACATCATGTAGCTTGGTCATGTAATTAAATAAATTAATAAAATCAAAGTGTTGTGCATGTATGTCTGCTCATGAGAGTGAAGGGAGTTACTAAGTCTTGAGCAGTGTCCAGGTGGCACATAGGAGTGTCATAGATGTAAGAAAATGTGTAAGTGCATGTAAGAGAATATATATTAGTGTAGTCCTAAATTGAGTAGTTGAAATCTTGTGATGTGTCATTGGGCAACAAGGAGAATACATGTGTAAATATACTTTTGCGGGAGTGAAATAGCATGACACATTTTATATGACATCTTTCAGTATAATGTGATTTTTTAATGTGATATTGCTTCTCTACATCGTCTTGAGTGTCTCTAATGGTTAAGAACATGTGTTTCTTTCAGGAGGTTACAGGTTCAAATCCAGAGGTGGGTACAGCAGTCAAATGCTGCGCAGAGGTGGATCCCTTGTCCCACAAACAAGGGGTCTCATACACCAATTTGGTGTCTGTCTTGGCCACGACTTTAAAATTAAATTAAATTATTATTATTGTTATTATTTTCTTGAAAAGTGAAAAGTATAGCTATTAGTTACCAATAATATAAAAGTTTAGTTTACATATTTCAAACTCTTATCTAAGAATTATAACGTCTTTTTCTTCATCTCGTGGCAAGTGCAAAAGTGAATCAAGTCTCGAATATTTTGAATGTTTAAACCTGAACTGACACCCAAATATTTTGAATGTTTAAACCTGAACTGACACCCACAATTTCACCCTTAATGAGGGTGCTATAAGTAGGATAGCATGGATTGGATTTAATTCCTACCGTTATCATTGAAGTATGAAAGAAATAGTGATTTCTGTGACCATAAAGGAGAGTCTCAATATTTCTTCAATATCTAACCGGCACAGCCCTAATGAAAAGAAACCATATAGCCACATATGAAGAGAACCCATGATAAAATGACTGAACACTTGACTGTTACACTCTACTGTCACAATCACAATGCATATTTATATTATAGGCAGTATAATTTTCAGCTCTTTGAAGCTAAATGCACTAATGAAGGAATATAAATTAATTGTGCTGAAATTAAGAAGATCTGAATGGGATGTAATGTGGCTTATGTTTTTCATATTTATCAATTCTGTTTCCAACATAGGAATCAGTATCGACGATGGAATAAGAATGCCACGAACTCTGTTTAGCAGCAGTAAGTGTATGGTACAACTAAAAGGACACTCATGATCATCAGAGACTAAATCAAAACATCAAAAGAATCAAGTACTTGTTCCAACCTCATTTGAGCATTCGGCAAGAGAGGCTTATCTGGACTGTCCGAATAGGAAATGCTCAATAAATAAAGCTTCTTGGATGCCACAGTAACTGCTGATAAAACTCTCTTTATTCCCCTTGAGCTATCCAAAGAGTATTCCAGTTCATAAAGAGGAATATCTCCATGGATGGCCCTCTCCTCAATTCGAATGAGCTGCACATCATTTGTACTTGGCTGTGTGACATTAATTAAGCAAAAAACAATGGCTTGGTATCAGAGGGACCAAAAGTTATGGCAACAAACTCCAAGGAAAAAAGCACCAGGCACTAGATCACTCTACATCATTAGGAAGACATAGCTGCAATATCAAGATCAACCAGGATGAGCCCATAACAGAGAATTGTATTAAATATGTCTTAAATGGGACTGGCGTTACCTTTTTCCTTTCTGCCTGCAAAAGTTTGTCAGCAACATCCTGAGGAGTGCCAAAGTCCTTGAGAGAAGATATGCGTACAGGATTAACTACAACTCCTATGTTGTTGGTCCTAACATCAGGATCTTCAAATAGTACTGTAGCTCCTGCTTTGTCAACCTACTTTAAAAAAAGTTCAAAATTCATTCTTGTATGCACATACAACTTTCCATATCCAAGAAATTTCAGTACCAACATCGTGTAAAGTACAAATATAGTAAAAGAGCTTAAGCTTTTAATGATTTAATTTCATGACTGAATTGAGTCAAATTCTGAAAGTGGAAGTGACAGTGCAGCAATTCCCTTCCTATCTGTAGTGGATATGCATTTACCTTGTTCCAATTGGACGGTTTTAGGAGAGAAAACCCTTCTTTTTCATCAATGAATTTCTCAAGGCTAGGCATACTTTTCTCGTCTGCATTTCAAGCATAAGAGGATCTTCACAATTAAGCACTGATAAATTAATAAGACTATGTTCAGAAACCACAATTTTAATTGAAGTGTACATGCATTTAGTTTGCAGATTAGGTTTGAAAGTATGCCAATCCCATAAAATTGTTCTATGGATGTCTACTGTTCAGAGTCAAAGAAAGTTGAAATTATTTCCAATAAAGACCAAATATGATGGACCTGCCTAAACTTTATGGATAGTAGAGCTTCTTTACATACAACCAATCACCTTCAGAATGAAGGAATGATCATCCTTTAGATATTATTCTGATTTGGGAACTTGTTATAAAACTTAAAGGCATATACTTATGTAGTTCCCTCCTTTTAGATGTAGGAATTAAGTCTTGCATTTGTTTAAATGGCTATTTGCTTGCAGCCCTTCTATGAAAACCAAAAATATTTTTGAAAAAAAAGGTCTTCAAATATTTTCTTACCATCATGTTACCTCTAAGAAAGGAGGAGCAATTATGAAATATGAACAGAGACCTTTATGACATGCATATCAGATTAACAGTGGTTTATGACTGGCATTAAATGATTAAAATAATAAATCGAGTTTTAACCTGTTATAAAAAAAAAAATGAAATTTGGCATATAGGCATTTGTGTAAAGCAAACTTATGATGATGCCAATCAGTATATGGTACTTTTCAAAGAATGATTACTGCACCACTCATGAGAAAGGACTTATAAATAATCACCTAGTGATGAAAATGGGCAAGCTAAATGCAACCAAACTATAAAACTGGCCTCATTACGTTCTTATTTGTTCTCCACAATGTGTGTGTACATGGGCCCATAAAGTGAGCCTATGAGAAGAAAAGGTGGGGTTGGATTAATTGACAGAAGGTTTTGGTCCATGAAAACCCACATGACAAGGATCATGTCATATAGCCTATATGACATGAGCCTTGAAAACCTACAAGGCTCCTGCCATCCCAGAAAACCCAAAGGGCCTGCAAGGCTTGGGCATTATGGACCCACAAGACAAAAAATTTCATGCAAGGCACACAATGCCCAAAGGGCCTACAAGGCTTGAGCATTGAGGGCCCGTTAGACAGAAAGGCTTATGCAGGGCTGGTAATGCCCAAAGGGCTTACAAGGCATGAGCACTATGGGTCTGTAAGACGAAAAAGGTCCATGCAGGGCCCGGAATGTCCAAAGGGCCTGCATGGCAGGAGCATTACGGGCCCATAAGACAAAAAGGCCTTGGTCCACGTAGACCAGCATGATAGAATCCATGTGGTTCATAGGTCTCATGACATAGGGCCTGCAAGGCATAAGCCTTACAAACCTGTAAGACAAAAAGGTCACAATAAGAATGAGCAAACACCTTAAACATATAATGATGGCATAGATTAAGTATTACATCATGTTAATATTTGGCATAAGCCCAGATGAGTGTGTGTATATGTACAGATCTATGCATGTATAACTTGGAACTTATCCTTCTATCCATCCATACAAACTCACTACAATGCAAATGTCTAACCCTTTAGCTCTTTAGCTGCGTCTGCATTGGCATAATAAGTAAAAATCATGTATAGGAATATATATAAAGAGAGAGAGAAAGAGAGACAAAAAATATATTATTGACATCATTATATGCGACACGGGTGCTCCCATTTCAACAGCTACAATGCTACCATAGAACCACAACATCCTGCAACCATTGAACTGTAATTGCATGGTCATTTCAATCACTGTAGATGACCATTTCAATGGTTGTAACACATGTACTCATGAATAATATATATATAGTATAATGTAATATAGTCTAGTGGCCCATGGTCTACTAGTAATGTTGAGCAGCTACCATGATGATGATCAGATTCAAACCTTGATGGGCATTCTTCTCTGTGGTAATGTGGGCCTGCAATAAAGGGGAACTTGGGTAACATGTGGAGCTAATATGGACCTGCAGTAAGTAGGTCCTTAGGTATTATTTGAAGCTCAACTTCAACAGGGATGAAGGGGTTACCAAGACTGGTGAGATGTGGAAGTTTTATTAGAAATGCCAAAGTTTACTTAGTTGCAGGCTGCAGCATTCTGCAACTTCATGGGAACAGCAAGTAATAAAAAGCAAAAGCTAAGGCTATCGATAGAGGAGTAAGCTTGGCCCTAAGAAAGCACATAAAACATTTGGAGGTTGACGGGGACTCATAAGTCCTCATCAACCTTTTGAATAAAAGGAAGCTCAAGAAAGGCCCACACTTGGAAGTTCATGCAAAAATAATAAAGCAGGCCTGTCGAAACTCATAAGTTCAATATCACTCAATATCATTCAATCCCATGTGTAGAAGTAACAACAAGCCCGTTGACTGCTTAACCAACTAGGCAATAAACAACAAACTTACATATTGGGTCCAGTTAGTGAGAATCAAGCTCAAACGGTGAACCTAACTATATGGGCAGGCCTCAAAAGATGATTGAAGTTTAACCTGACCCAATCACTTTCAACCAACAATAATACTAGTACTTAGTATCCCCAAATGGATTTACTCCCTTCCCCCAACTAATGCTCTCAATTCTCCAGCTACTCATTTAACGAAGCCCCTGCTCTCTCCCATGATAGGATTCTCACACTTGATAGCAACCCCCGGACATGGATTTATGGAAGTTTCCTTTTTGAATGCTGAAAAGACAAGTCACGTAAATCCTTGTCCTTACAGCCATTCTAATTTGGAAGCTCTCCTTTTGTCATCCCTTCTACCTCCATTTCGCCCACTCCCTTCTTTCTGGCTCCTCTCAACTAAACTTCAGCATCGTCTTGTGCTCTCAGTCTCCTAACTGCTTTCTCACTATGCTCCAGCACCATGAAAACCATAAACACTGCATAATCCCCAACTCAAGAAGGACCCTCAGATGGGTTCTCTCACAAGAGAGGAAAGATATTCCTTAATGGTGCTAGGCAAAAATGAATTCAGAGGTGCATGAAGCACACTATTGTTTTTTAACCAAACCTGGAGATGTTAAATCAAGGGATTCAAGATGGTAGCCATGTTGAATTAAGATGTAGCTTCAGAAGATATTCTTATTGTATTTATCTTATTGTATTTGTCATGTATTTGCCATGTAAAACCCTAAGAAGATATTCTTATGTCAGCCCAGAATATTCTGAAAGTCAACAAGAAGTCAACCGAAGAAAATGGAAGTGAAAAGAAAAAGGTTGGGACTATGGTACAACAGTGTACCCACACTATGGTGGTAATCTTACCCACACTATGGTGGTACTCTTAGACTCCTACCCACACTATGTGAAGTGATTGGGTGTGATCGGGACTACTAGAAGGAGAGAAGATCATAGAGAATCTTCTAGAAGACTCCAAGAAGTCATTAGCAGTTATCCAGAGTAAGCCGACAAAAAAAGAATATCAGAATTAGTATGAATAAGTTAAAGAACAAGCCGACCTAGCAAAGTAACCCATATTAAAAGTAAAGTGACTTCACTTGTATAAATAGAAGTCAAGTTGGCTCATTTGTAACACACTCACAGCAAACAAGTTCGCTCAAGATGCAAGAAGAAGACTGTTTTGGGGTTGTAGAAGACTTGGAGGACATCTAACTCTTGATCTAGGGTTTGTGTAGAGTATCTCTATCTATCTATAAGAGATCTCTAAGATTCTTGTTAATATTGTGACATTGTACTTGGTTGACGAATCTATACTAGAAGTTTTGTTGGGTTTTTCCCATGAGAGGGTTTTCCCAGGATAAATCTGTGTCTACTGTTGAATGTCTTTCTTTCAGTGATCCTTATGAATGCAATTATTATGATGTGATATGCTAAATGATTAAAAGTCTAACATAATTGCTTGTAAGTCAAAATTCTAACATGGTATCAAATTCGTGCTGAAAGAATTCTTGCAACAGCTATAACAGATGCAACTACCGAAGATTAGGGCTTCATGCTTGAAACCCTAGCTGGCAGAATCTAGTAATCTAGGTATTTTCGGTATAACTTGCTTTTGGTAAAGGTTCAAGAGCTGAAACTCGGACATACAGAAGCTGAGATATTGTTGTACCTTGTGTGCGAGTTTCAGACTCAGATTCTCTGTACTTTATGGGTTATGATCCATGCAAAACAGGGTTCTAGCCTTTTCCAGAATTCAGTTTTAAACAGGTGACCTAGGGAAAAATGTCATATCTCGGGCTAGGAAGCTCCAAATTGAATTTCATAAAATGTTCCGGAAAGGGAACGGACTGTAGTTTCGTTGGTGCGAGTTTTAGAACCCAAAGTGTAAACAGTGACACGTGGAAGTCCATACAAGTTTGCTATACTGAACCAGTCCATAAATAGGTCACCTTGGGAAACTTAGCATAAATTCCTCTTGGTGAATCCAATTCTGCTCTAACCTGTGGGGTTGGACAGAGGACAGATGAGGCTACCTCAGCCAAAAGTTTCAGACCTTGAGAAGCATAAATTTCAGAGTTACAATAGAAGTAAGACCGGACAATGGAACAAGCTTGGCAGGATAAATTGGAGATTAGGAGGAAATCTTCTTTTAAGGTTTCTGGCCCTGTAGGCCTGTAAGGACATTGATCAGCATTGGAGACTTCTGATGCAACATTGAGAATTCTGAAAATGAATTTGGAATCCTCTCGTCATAGAAATTAATCTCCCATCACAACGTTCTGGAAAGAAGGAAGTTTAAAATTAGGGTTTTGTCCCTATAGAGGAACCTACAAGTAGTCCTTCATTCAAGATATATATTCTAGATCTAAATTGCTTACTTTTGATTTTAGGAAATTTTTGAGGAATGCAGGTTACCAACAAGAGACAAAGGAAGAAGACAAAAGGAAAAGATAACTTATGATACTCCTAGTAAAAGGTACAACTAGCAAGCATAACAAGTATGACTAGAAAGGATACAGGTATGTCTTCTTATGTTTTGAAGTCTGCTTAATATATCATATGATTGGGATCTGGGCAAGTTTATCTTCATATGATTATGTTAGCATGATTGTTCTTGAGATTAAGGTTTGTACTTTGTATTATTACTCTGTTCTTCATTTTCATGTCAAGGGTTTATATGATCATTCTAGCTTGATTGCCTTAGGGTTGACATTGACAGTATGCCTTTGACAAGTTAAGTGTTTTATGGAACAATATATGCATGTGTGAAGAAATTATCTATTAAACCCCTGTGTCAAGTATGTTGGACATGAATGAGTGTGTGTACTTACTAGAATGATAAACTCTTATAATAAGTTACACAAGTAACTATGCTAAGGTACATTTGTATAGAAAATGATCATGTTCAAAGCTATGATATTTATGATGGTTATGATCTTGATGCTACTAATAAATACTTGTGATGATGTATGTGACACTATATAAGGATGGTATGATGCTTACAAGATTAAGCTCAGGTTTAGTAACAAATATTGGTGTAGACTATTGAAAATTTCAATGAGACATGATCATGATGCCATCATGTCATGATAGTGATTTCTACAAGGAAGCAGAGATCAAGAAGGAGTCAACCAAACAAGCAAAGTATGAAGGCAATGAAAGCAATGATCCATGATCAAGATTTACCCATGTCTTATGGGCAGAAATATCTAGTACGATAGTTATGCCTCACCAGACAATAAAGGACAAGACAATTGACTATAGTTCTATACAGTTGACCAGATTTGACAGCCCGACCAAACTGTCATAAGAAGAGTGGGACAAGTATTGACCACATGAAAGATAAGTATTTAAACTGTCATTTGAGTTATTTCTTAAATCTCCAAGTGTTTAAATGATATTGTTCAGGAAGTGTATTATGCATATTATAGTGAATGCATTGATATGGCTAGGACAGTATACTCTTAATGTGCATGTGATGGGTAAGTGGCCTATGGTGCTGCACAACATTCCATGGGCCATTGTTACTTGTCTAGAATGAAACCTCTTTGCTAACATGTTGGGAGCAATGCACGCTCTTGATAATATGTTCTAGTAGAAATGGAAGGCATCTAGATAGTTACTGTGTGCAATGTTGAAAAAGTCGGCATCGGCAAAAAGTAGGCAAGGGTCCCGAATACAACTTCTCGGCAACATCGGCAAAAATACGGTAAAAATCGGCAAACATTAAAAATACAAAATACATTCATTTTTTTCAGAATTTTAAACATATAAAGCAACAATAACATCAAATAAACACCTTGGAACATAAATATAGAGAAAGCGCTGATATATAGATGTAGTGAATGCAAATAACTCGGAGCGGTTTGATTTCAATGACTCGGACTGCTAAAAAATACATAAAATTTTACAATTTTAATGAAAAAATATATATTAAAGATACCAAGCTATGATTCCAAACCATTAGAGACAAAATATTATCAAAATTGCACCAAGTACAATACATATCTAAATCAAAATTGAAAAAACATAATCATCAAAATCATTGTCTATGTTTGGGATCCTATTCATCAATAACACCATGTTCCCCAACCTCTAGGCTCTATCCCTTGCCTCTACCTCTAATCTCGAAGTTGATCCTCCAAGGACATAAATTAACACCCTACAATTTTGATGAAACTTCTTAATCCAAGCATTAAAATAAGGTAGAAAGAGATTCCCATGCTTAATAAGTGATTTTTCTTGACTGAAGAGTACAATTTTTATTAAGGTCATGACAGAGGAATTCAATCAACTTCAACAATCAGTCATCGACACCACCAACATCAAGGTAAATAGAGAGCTTGATGTGCTTCATTAAATTCCAATTCCTTACCCACATACATGATAGAATCCAATGGAAACTTTGCAATCCTGAAATTCTGAAAACCATTAAGTCTGTTGAATTCTGAATGGGATCTAAAATTCTACTTTTTGCAAATGAAATCCGATGAGGTTGGAACCACTCTCAAACATCCTGAAACAATTAATGGTAATGTTCAAAATTTAAGTAAAAGGATGGAAAATGAAAGATAACATTACTATTTAGTATTGTTGACATCAATGTCACTTGTACAAAACTCATAACATTACCATTTAGTATTGTTGACATCAATGTCACTTGTACAAAACTCATCAATTTAAAAAAAAAAAACTAAGTTTTTAAAACTGTGAAAAATCCTCCTTGGCGATTTTTTCCATTATGGAGGCCTAGGCGACTTTTTGGGTCGACCCGCGCTTTTTACTAAAAAGTTGCGACTTTTTGGAAAAAATCGCGCCTCCATGACTTTTTAAAAAGTCACGATTTTTTCTAGCCGGTTTTTCGGCTTAGGGAAAAACTCGTGAATTTTTAAAAAGTCGTCGATTTTTCGACGAGGTTTTCAACACTGTGTGTATACAGGATATGGATGAGTGTTGTGTTAAAGTATTGGCTAAGATGGTTACATAATTGTGTGAATTATGTCAGTATGCATAAGGCTATCATTAAAATGTCAATACGATTATGAAGTGTTACTAATCATATGACTGAATTTGACTTGTAGGAAAGATCGTGTGCTATGACCTACAAGAGAAGGATGATGAGACTTGTTCCGAAGAACAAGTGATGATTGTTCAGTGTTCAGCAGTAACCTTCAAGTAGATTTGCAAAATCGAGAAATACAGAAGTACAAAGCAAGGTTCATGGTTTCTCTCAGAAAGAGGGAGTCGATTATGACAAGATGTTTGCTCCAATGGCCAAACACACTTCTATCAAAACTATTATAGCTTCAGTGATGGAAATTACACCAGATAGATGCCAAGACCACTTTCTTGAATGGTGTATTCGAAGAAGAAGTGTATATCGAGCAACCTCCAAGATTTGAGACTCTCGACAGAGAATCACATGTGTAGAAGGCTTTGTACAGGCTCAGAAGGCACCCAAGGCATGGTATTCCAGGAAAGAAAGTCATTTGATGCAGATTTCAACCTTTGCTACAAGGTTGAAGATGGTTGTTATATGCAGATGACATGTTCCTTACAAAGGATGAGATATCATACACAGAAGATCAACAGTCACCCAATACAAGATGTCCCGATGCAGAGAGTACAAGATGTTAAGATGCAGAGGGAGGATAGTGCTCAATTATAGAAGGAGCATAAAACTCCATTCAAAGGGAGTGACTACACCACAGATTGCGAGACATTATCACTTAGCCTCTATCCAAGAAAGGATTGTTTGCCTCAGTATCTCAAGGATATGCTCAGAGTGATACCAGATGTCTCTCCTCAATAGAAGAGAGTAGATCTCAGATTTCGAGAATCTTGGCATGATTCTTGGGATTAGATGTGTGGCAAAGACCAAAAGAGATTTTCCTGAATCAAGGAAAATATGTTGTAGAGATCCTGAAGAGATTCAAGATGATGGACCGTAAGCTCTTCTTCAGATTTGATAGATCCCATGATGTACAAACAGATGATTGGTTCATTAATGTACTTAACAAACACAAGACCAGATATATGCTTTGTTGTAAACACCTTGAGTCAGTATATGGTTGAGCCGAGAGGTGTTCATTTGATTGGTGCAAAGAATGTGTAATATCCCTTTTTCAAATTTTATTAAAATGCCCAATTTTCCACTTTTTTTCCCAATTTCGACCTTTGACTAGTTTTACTGTTTTGACCTCCAAATCAATCCAAATGCTCCCAAATCTTCTGTAGGAGTGTATGAATGGTATTTAGACTTGAATATAAGGTTCAAGGATGTTTTATGTCCCTCCAAATACTGCTGCAAACTTGATTTGTATTCTGATCAATATATGTAATTTTGACTAGTAATTTGTGCATCAAATCCCCCTCGGGTAACACTGCAAATGGCCTTCCAAATGCCTCCAAACTCCCACAAATTTATGAACAGAAGTATCTAATGTGTTAAGTATGTGATTAAGGTCTCATATGCACCATTAATTTATTTTTAATACTGTTCTAACTCTCTCACATTCAACAGCAAAAACCCCCAATTCGACCCTTGGGGAAATGGCACTATTTCACCTCCCAATACAACTAAACTGAGTAAAAATGCTTCAAATGCTCAAGTACAGTACATGAAACTTGTAGAAGACATCCATGGCAGTATATTTATCACAAATATATCAGAGAATCATCCATCCATTCGAAATAATCAACATTATAGTGTCATACATCAATGCATTGGGGAAATGGACATTGTTTGCTCATTAATCAATAGTTTTGCATACAACCAGTGGGTATTTCGACCTGAGACTTTCTGAATATGAATAACAAAGGATATGAAGCTATTACAATCATAAATATGTAATGAGAAGCTCTCTCAATAAGCACAAGTGCTCACCAAAAACGCCCTCCCTCAAGGAGCACGAATATGCCTTCAAAACTGGAAACGGTGAAAAGAAAGTGCTGCACTAAACCAAACCATGAAACTTCCTGTAGCTGATACCTGCAAATACAAACTCCATTAAAGCACCATGAAAGACCTGAGTGGCCTCTCCAAACACCAACTTGGATGGGAATCTTTCACCCTCGAAATTGGCTAAGGCAAGAAACTAGTCATCCACTAGCTCTCTCTTCACAAATGCATTTTTTTCTCAAATCATCAAAAGCCATTCTCATACTTGATTTCTACATTTTATAACCAACATTAGCCTTCAAGGGGTCGAAATCCTCTCAATAGATTCAATAATTTTCCATTTAGAAAATATTCCTCATTTGCCACTTGTCTCCTAGTTCCAACCTTCCATCTTCTCCCAAATTCGAATTTGAGTCTCTTTAGATTCCTCCAACTCCATGAGCACCTTCTTGAGCCTATTTTTGGGGCTGACATGTCATAATGGTCAGGTGTAAGAAGTCAGGTCTGAATTTTGTCATAAAATGTCATAGATGCTTCATTATTGTTGTCATAAAACTAGGGAATCTAGCCCATGTGTCCACTAGTCTCCAATTTGACTCTTCCTCTCCCATGGAGGTTACTATTCCTTCCCATTTCGACCTAATATGCTCAATGCCATGTGTTATGACTTACCAACTCACCCAAGAGTGTTCACCTTCCCATGAATTCGAATTGGCAAGAGAGAGCTGCCATGTGTCATTGAAAAATCAAGCTAGTGTGGGTCCCACCACCTCCATATGTCTCCAAAACCACTTGCCACCTAGAATTTCTCTTGAATTTATTTATTCATCATATTTATTAAAGGCTTGAACCCTTCTAATGTCTAAATATCATTTATTAGTTTCCTTATTACCATCCCACATGTGCCCATCCAACCTAGGAAACTAGTAGGATTGATGGGATTGTCTTACTATGCATTTATTTGAATGGGGACATTACAGTCCTCCCCACCCAAGATTGCTTGTCCTCAAGCAATTTCAAATTTGGGTGCTGCAGAATCTTCTCATCTTCCCATGTGGCATCTTCATTTGGTAAGTCCTTCCATTGCACTAAATATTCTTTGATGATTCTACTCCTCAACCTTCTTTCCCGTGTCTTCAAAATCTTTTCCGGAACAAGTGTGAGTTGACCTTCATCATCCAAAGGAGGAAGTATTTCTGAAGTGATGATTTGCTGACCAAGAGCTTTCTTAAGACAAGAAACATGAAATACATTGTGGATTTTACTCCCTTCCGGAAGTTCTAGTTCATATGCTACTTCTCCAACCTTCCGCACTACCTTGTATGGCCCATAGTACCTTGGTTTTAATTTTTCTGCTCCATTCTTTTTGAGAGATGTTTGTTTATAGGGCTGCAACCTTAAATATACTAAATCATTGACTTGAAAGGTTCTCTCTTCTCTATGTCTATCAGCATATTATTTTTGCTGATTTTGAGCAACCTGCAAATTGTCTTTCAAGAGCTTTAAAATTTCTTGGCTCTCTTCCACCCAATCTTTAGCCTTTGGGGCTCTACTATCACCAAATATAATGTCAGCAAATGTAAGTGCATCATAACCATATAATGCTTTGAAAGGAGACATTCCTATTGACATATGATAAGTGGTGTTGTAGCAAAACTCACCCAAGTGTAGCCATTTTGCCCATGCTTTTTGCTGCCCTCCCACATAGTTTCTTAGGTATCCTTCCAACCATTGGTTTACCCTCTCTGTTTGTCCATCAGTTTGTGGATGATAGCTGGTACTTGGAGTCAATTGAGTGCCTACCAATCTAAAAAGTTCTTGCCAAAAAGCACCCATGAATCTACTATCTCTATCACTGACAATGCTCTTGGGGAGCCCATGCAATCTGAAGATTTCTTTGAAAAAAATATCAGCCACTTGTGCAGCACTAAAAGATGATGTAACAGCAAAGAAATGAGCAAATTTTGTCAACCTATCAACTACCACATAGATGCAATCCTTACCTAAGGATTTAGGCAATCCGGTGATGAAATCCATGGAAATACTGTCCCATTTTTGCTCCGGAATGGGAAATGGTTGTAATAGGCCGGCTGGACATGTAAGTTCTGATTTGTTTTGTTGACATGCTTTACATTCATTCACATACTTCTGAACATCTTCCTTCAGCCCCTTCCAAAAAAATCTTTGCCTCAACTGTCTATAAGTTTTGAAGATCCCCGGATGGCCCGCTAGTGGGGAATCATGTGCTTCTTGCAAAATTCGGTACTTGAGCTTGGAGTTATGAACTAAATAAATTCTTCCCTTATAATATATCAGCCCATTCAAAATCCTATAATTATCATCCCCTTTGATTCCATCCAACACATCACAAGCAAATTTGTCTTTGGCATATTCAACTAGTAGCATGTTTTTCCAATCCTTGGCAATATCCATGAGAGAAAAGGAAGGCCTTCTTGACAAAGCATCTGCTACTATATTATTCTTTCCTTTGACATATTCAATATCAAAATCATAAGCTTGAATCTTGCTTACCCACTTTTGTTGCCTTTCATTTAGATCTTTTTGGGTGAGAAAGTGTCTTAGACTATTATGGTCAGTTTTCACCACAAACTTGCTGCCCACCAAGTATTGTCTGAATTTGGCCAATGCATGCATAATGGCCGGCATTTCTTTATCATAGATGGAGTAAAGTTTTTCATGAGGCTGCAACTTTCTGCTCTCAAAGGCTATGGGGTGTTGGCCTTGCTTTAGGACAGCCCCTATTCCTCCACCTGAAGCATCACATTCCACAACAAAAGGTTTAGTAAAATCAGGAAGTGCAAATATGGGACAACTACTCATTACCTCTTTCATTTTTTGGAATGCTTTTTCAGCCTCTTCATCCCACTTGAAAGCATCCTTCTTAGTCAAATCAGTGAGTGGAGAAGTCAACTTGGAGAACCCTTTCACAAATTTTCTGTAGTAGGTGCATATGCCAATAAAGCCTCTCAATTCGGTAATATTTTTTGGTGATGGCCATTCCAAGATAGCCTTGATTTTTTCCATGTGTACCTTCACTCCTTCTTGCCCAATAATGTGCCCAAGATACAGTAGTTCTTTCATCCCAAACTCACATTTTGATAATTTAGCAAATAAGGACTCTTCTTGCAAGATTTTCAACACAATCTCTAACTGTTGCAAATGCTCTTCCCATGTTTTACTGTAAATGAGAATATCATCAAAGAAAACCAAAACAAACCTTCTTAGTTGCTTGCAAAATATCCTATTCATACATGCTTAAAAGGTGGCTGGAGCATTAGTTAACCCAAAAGGCATGACAAGAAATTCAAAGTGGCCAAAATGACATCGAAAAGCGGTCTTTTGCACATCTTCATCTTTCATTCGAATTTGGTGATACCCTGATCTAAGGTCAATTTTTGAGAAGTATTTGGCTCCATGTAGCTCATCCATGAGCTCATCAATCCTAGGAATAGGATACCTATTCTTGATAGTCTTTTTGTTCAAGGCTCTAAAATCTATGCACATTCTCAATGTTCCATCTTTTTTCTTCACTAGCACTACTGAAGAAGCATAAGGGCTAGAGCTTGGTCTAATGAGCCCCAACTCTAGGAGTTCTTGGATAGCTTTTTCAATCTCATCTCTAAACCTTTTAGGATGTCTATAAGGTGGTATCTGAATGGGTGAAGTACCCTCCTCCAAAACAATACTGTGCTCAACCCCCCTATCTGGTGGCCTACCATGTGGAAGGTCTCTAAAAACCTTTTCATATTTTTGAAAAAGTTTCTCTATCTCCTTTGGGTGTTTGACAATATTTATAGTTGGCTTGGGAGATGTAATATGACATTCAGCAACCCATTCTATATCCCCATGCCTCAATATAGATCTCATGCTATTGCAAGTCACTACTTGATTTGGATAAGTGTGTTGCCCTCTCACAACTCTTTGTACTCCTTTTGAATCTTGGAATTTCATTTCGGGAATTTGATAATTTACTGTATGCTCTCCTATTGAATACAACCATTGCACTCCCAAAACCACATTAGTATCAGCAACATCAACCACATAAAAACTATCAACAAAAGTATAGTTACCTACGGTGACTTGCAGCTTTGGAACCCATGTTTTGCATTGCATTGTGTTGTGACCAGGAATGACAACTGTGAAGCCATCAAATGGTTCAATAGGTATCTTTCTTTTCTCTACCATCTCTGCATCAATGAAGTTATGAGTGGCTCCTCCATCTACCAAAACTGAAGTTCTTTGTCCTTGTACCACACCTTTGCATCGAATAGTATGATAGCGAGGTACTGCTGAAAGCACTGCCATTCTTGCTTTGTCCGGTGAAGGCTGATTTTCTTCTTGTCTTTCCTCTTCTACTGCTGTCTCATATGCCTCTTCTTGATCTGAAATATGTACATCTTCATCCATGCCCCCATCATACCCCTCATTATCAGAAAATACTTCTATGTATTGAGCCTTTCCTTTGGTACATTTGTGCCCCGGTGTCCATGGTTGGAAGCATGTGAAGCATAGTTTCTTTTTTCTAAGTTCATCCCTGTTTAGTCCCTCTTTTTTATTCCTCTCAAATGACTCTCTTTGCCAAGGTTTCTTATCATATCCATCCCTTTGCCAAGGTTTCTTTTCAAATTTATAGCTAGGCTTAGGAGGAAATCTCGTTCTAGGAAGCTTATTTTGGAGATCCCTAGTCAAGCTCATTGCATCTTTTAATGTAGTTGGCTTGTGGGATTTGACCAAACCTCTTAAGGGTTCAGCCAAACCTTCAGTGAACAGCAATACTAATCTTCCCATAGATACATCAGCCACCTTGACTGATAATTTTTGAAAGTCCAACATATATTCGATAGGGGACCCAGTTTGCTTCAATTGAGCTAGTTCTTTGAAAGGCAATTCTGGATCTTTTTGTTCAAATCTTTCTAGTACCCTATCAACAAATTCTCCATATGTTTTAACCTGATTATGACCCAAGGTTTTCAGCCCATGAAACCACCATTCATTGGCATCTCCTTCCAAATGCAAAATGGCCATTTTTAATGCATCCTCTTCCAACATAGGATTCAGCTGAAAATATACATCCAATTTTTGCACCCAAGTGTTAGCAGAATTTTGAGAAGAACCATCAAAAGTAGGAAGTGACATTTTTCCAATAGCACTATTCAATTCTTTGTTATGGAATGGACTCCTATTGTCTCCCTTCATTTTAATCTTTTGCATAGCATCAATGTAGTCACTGAGTGGTACACCTCTTTTACACTCTTCATTCAAATCATTCCAATCATTTACTAGTTTCTTGTAATCCAATTCAAGATTGGGCTCTTCTTTGGGTGTGAGAAATTTAGGTGCAGTATGCCTTTGTGTGCTTTGAAATTCATCAGGTCTATTATGAGGTCCTGTACTTGAGAAAATATGTTCATTCCCTTTCATCTTTTCCCCTGAGTGTGAACCACTATTATCTCCTATCATCCCTTTACCTGAAAGTTGGCTACCCAACAATTCGAAACCTTTCATCATTTGTTTATTCATATCTAGCATAACCATGGTAAGTCCTTCAAAACATGGTTTTAAGGCTTCAATAAATTCCTCCTTATGTCTTAATTTTTCCTCCTCCTCTCTACCCATTGTTTTAGAAAAAAACTCTTTTTCTGCTACTATCTCTTCTTCAACCAAAACTTCTTCAACTACTGATTCAAAGGGTGGTGTTTTATTTGTTTGGCTTCTTGTTAATACCATCAGGTGCCAAGACCATGCTCTGATACCACTTGTAATATCCCTTTTTCAAATTTTATTAAAATGCCCAATTTTCCACTTTTTTTCCCAATTTCGACCTTTGACTAGTTTTACTGTTTTGACCTCCAAATCAATCCAAATGCTCCCAAATCTTCTGTAGGAGTGTATGAATGGTATTTAGAATTGAATATAAGGTTCAAGGATGTTTTATGTCCCTCCAAATACTGCTGCAAACTTGATTTGTATTCTGATCAATATATGTAATTTTGACTAGTAATTTGTGCATCAAATCCCCCTCGGGTAACACTGCAAATGGCCTTCCAAATGCCTCCAAACTCCCACAAATTTATGAATAGAGGTATCTAATGTGTTAAGTATGTGATTAAGGTCTCATATGCACCATTAATTTATTTTTAATACTGTTCTAACTCTCTCACATTCAACAGCAAAAACCCCCAATTCGACCCTTGGGGAAATGGCACTATTTCACCTCCCAATACAACTAAACTGAGTAAAAATGCTTCAAATGCTCAAGTACAGTACATGAAACTTGTAGAAGACATCCATGGCAGTATATTTATCACAAATATATCAGAGAATCATCCATCCATTCGAAATAATCAACATTATAGTGTCATACATCAATGCATTGGGGAAATGGACATTGTTTGCTCATTAATCAATAGTTTTGCATACAACCAGTGGGTATTTCGACCTGAGACTTTCTGAATATGAATAACAGAGGATATGAAGCTATTACAATCATAAATATGTAATGAGAAGCTCTCTCAAGAAGCACAAGTGCTCACCAAAAATGCCCTCCCTCAAGGAGCACGAATATGCCTTCAAAACTGGAAACGGTGGAGAGAAAGTGCTGCACTAAACCAAACCATGAAACTTCCTGTAGCTGATACCTGCAAATACAAACTCCATTAAAGCACCATGAAAGACCTGAGTGGCCTCTCCAAACACCAACTTGGATGGGAATCTTTCACCCTCGAAATTGGCTAAGGCAAGAAACTAGTCATCCACTAGCTCTCTCTTCACAAATGCAATTTTTCTCAAATCATCAAAAGCCATTCTCATACTTGATTTCTACATTTTATAACCAACATTAGCCTTCAAGGGGTCGAAATCCTCTCAATAGATTCAATAATTTTCCATTTAGAAAATATTCCTCATTTGCCACTTGTCTCCTAGTTCCAACCTTCCATCTTCTCCCAAATTCGAATTTGAGTCTCTTTAGATTCCTCCAACTCCATGAGCACCTTCTTGAGCCTATTTTTGGGGCTGACATGTCATAATGGTCAGGTGTAAGAAGTCAGGTCTGAATTTTGTCATAAAATGTCATAGATGCTTCATTATTGTTGTCATAAAACTAGGGAATCTAGCCCATGTGTCCACTAGTCTCCAATTTGACTCTTCCTCTCCCATGGAGGTTACTATTCCTTCCCATTTCGACCTAATATGCTCAATGCCATGTGTTATGACTTACCAACTCACCCAAGAGTGTTCACCTTCCCATGAATTCGAATTGGCAAGAGAGAGCTGCCATGTGTCATTGAAAAATCAAGCTAGTGTGGGTCCCACCACCTCCATATGTCTCCAAAACCACTTGCCACCTAGAATTTCTCTTGAATTTATTTATTCATCATATTTATTAAATGCTTGAACCCTTCTAATGTCTACATATCATTTATTAGTTTCCTTATTACCATCCCACATGTGCCCATCCAACCTAGGAAACTAGTAGGATTGATGGGATTGTCTTACTATGCATTTATTTGAATGGGGACATTACAGAATGTGATGAGGTACCTGAAAGGTACGATTGATTATGGACTCAGATGCGTTTCAAATCATGAGATCATACTACATGGCTATGCTAATTCAGATTGGGTCGGTAGTGTTGCTAATAGGAAGAGCACTTCAGGATGTTGCTTCAGTCTCGGGTCAGCTATGATTTCGTGGCTCGACAGGAAGCAGACTAGTGTGGCTCTCCGTACAGTCGATCATACTGCATGACTATGCTGATTCAGATTGGGTCGGTAGTGTCGCTGACAGGAAGAGCACTTCAGGATGTTGCTTCAGTCTGTGGTCAGCTATGATTTCGTGGCTCAGTAGGAAGCATACTAGTGTGGCTCTCAGTACGGCCAAGACAAAGTATATAGCAACATGTACAACCAGTGGGGAAGATGTGTGGCTTCGAAAGTTGCTTGCAAGTTTGTTTGATCTCAAGTTAGAGGTGACTTGTATCTATTGTGACAACCAGGGATGCATAAAGTTGTCATAGAACCCTGTGTTTCATGACAAGTCCAAGCACGTCGAGATCAGGTACCATTACATTCGTGATATGGTACAGAAGGGAGCTGTGAAGCTTCAGTACGTTACGACAAACGAGCAGGTAGCCGATGTGTTGACCAAGCCTCTGTCAAGGGTAAAGTTTGAGTACTTCAGGGACAAGATTGGAGTGGTCCAGAGGGACTTCCCTCGTAAGAGGAGTGATGTGTCACATATGCGATTTCAAGAGGCAGTAGCACACTGAGTGTCGTAGCAGCGGGTGGTCATTCACGGGCACATTACCGATTGAGGCACAAGTCGGCCTGACCTTGCACAAGGCCAAGGGTACCCAGTCTTCAAGACTGGAAGACCAGGTCATGTGGACTAGTGGATGCCTAGCCTTCGGGATGGAGGGATAACCTGAGTGGGTTGGAGGATTCCTAGCCTTGGGCTAGATAGCTAGTGTGTGCGCACTAGATCGCCTAACCTTTGAGGTTAGATGCCCAGATTCTGTGTGAGGTGGATGCCTGGTGGTGCCAACTAGAGGGTTGCCTAGTTCCATGTGAGTTAGGTGCCCAATTCCGTGCGAGCTGGATGGTTGCCTAATTCTGTGTGAACTAGATGCCTATTTTTGTGTGAGCTAGACGAAAGTCTCGTATGACATAATGTGCGCTCCTGGATGTAAGATGCTATGATGAGATCCTAGATGCATGATGTGACGAAAGGGCTTGCTCGTGCAAAAGTTCTATTGATGGATAGATTCATGAAAAGGTCAACAAGCGGTCAAGTACAAGATAACAGAAGCAGTGTTGAAGATTGCGTCAAAAGAATACCTTCCTTGCTAAGAGGGAGTGTTGAATTAAGATGCAGCTTCGGAAGATATTCTTATTGTATTTATCTTGTTATATTTGTCATGTATTTTCCATGTAAAACCCTAAGAAGATATTCTTATGTCAGCCCAGAAGATTCTGAAAGTCAGCAAGAAGTCAACCGAAGAAAATGGAAGTGAAAAGAAAAAGGTTGGGACTATGGTACAGTGTACTCACACTATGGTGGTAATCTTACCCACACTATGGTGGTAGTCTTACTCATACTATGTGAAGTGGTTGGGTGTGATCAGGACTACTGGAAGAAGAGAACATCATAGAGAATCTTCTAGAAGACTCCAAGAAGTCATTAGAAGTTATCCAGAGTAAGCCGACAAGAAAAGAATATTAGAATTAATATGAATAAGTTAAAGAACAGGCCGACCTAGTAAAGTAACCCAAGTTAAAAGTAAAGTGACTTCACTTGTATAAATAGAAGTCAAGTTGACTCATTTGTAACACACACTCACAAAAAGCAAGTTCGCTCAAGCTGGAAGAAGAAGACTGTTTTTGGGTTGTAGAAGACTTGGAGGACATCTATCTCTTGATCTAGGGTTTGTTTAGAGTATCTCTATCTATCTGTAAGAGATCTCTAAGCTCCTTGTTAATACTGTGACATTGTACTTGGTTGACAAATCTATACTAGAGGTTTTGCTGGGTTTTTCCTGTGAGAGGGTTTTCTTGGGATAAATCTTTGTGTCTACTGTTGAATGTCTTTCTTTCAGTGATACTTATGAATGCAATTATTATGATGTGATATGCTAAATGATTAAAAGTCTAACATAATTGCTTGTAAGTCAAAATTCTAACAAGCCACAGCATGGCAATGAACCAGGTGCAGTCAGACTTGGATTCAAATGCAGAAGAGGCAAGGATGGCAGGAAATCACGTTAGCAGCTGATCTCTACGTCGTGATCAAGCAGTCTTGAAAGCTTTGATCCAAGTCATACAAGCAGTGACGGCAGAGCCAGCCGAGACAGAGGATGTGTCCTCTCCAACTCTCCAGAGAACTGCAAAAAATTCTCAAGAATGTCAATGCTATGGAGAAGAACTTTAACACCATCATGTCTCTCATGGCAACAGACTTTGCAATATTGAAAATGGAGATTGTAGCACACATTCGACAAGGGACAAAGCAGCCAACTACTAGTGAGAATATGGAAGAAGCTGTGCTATGACACCAAGCCAGTCAGCACCCAACAATTGACAACACCAAGCAAAATATGTTTCCAGTTAAGGTCTATGTTTGTTTTTTCTTTTTGATAAGCCTGGCCAATAGGCACAGGGCAGAGGGATGGTAGTCATTTTTTATTATGGTTGACATGACCTAAGTAGAAATTGCATAAACAAAAATAATGAAAGGGTGTCACTGCTTTCAATGACTATTGACAGGATGCCTATCCACTACAAAACCCCTGATGAGAATCTAAAGATGGAGCGTTTTGTAATTCCACTGTTCTCATATTGTGGATGTAATGAAAGCTTTTTATTAAAACCAAATGAACGAATGACGATACAAAGCAAGCATTACTCCTCCTGATAGTACCAGGTTGTTCGAAGCTACCAAATGGAAAGGTTACACCATAGACAAAAAGAGAGTTTGTTATTCCTAGAGTGAGCCTGAGATATAATAGGAACAGAAATGTTTCTCAAAAGAAGGTTCTAGCTAGGTGAATCAATAGTTGTGGCTAGGCTATGGGTTTAACTTCCAATCCTGAAAGAGATGGAGATCCTACCTTTCAAAAAGGCCTATAATCCCGGTTCCAGCGTACCCATTAGAAATGACTGTGGAAGAGGAAGTTACATGTCATGGAGGGCATGACAGACAGAAGAGGATGGGGTTGTCGGAGGGCATAACAAACAGAGGAGGATGGGATGTTTAACATTTATTGAACCAAAAACTGTCGGTAGGATGTTTGTTGTAGAGGGGGCGCAAAAGTTACAATTGAATATCCCAAAAATTCCTTAATTGGAATTTACCATAATAAGCATTACATTTGGAAGGGGGGTGAGAAAAGACCAATTCATTTCCTGAAACGTACTGTTGGAATCCAGATTTCGTATCTTAACAAAATTAAAATAAAACGAAAATTTAAGACAAACTTGAAGACCAACCTTGAGCTCCAGCATTGCCATGAGCTGAAGCCATTGTTGCAACCAACAGAGCTAGTGAAATCAAGCCCTCTCTGCGAGTGGAAACAACTCCTCCTCTCTTAGAATAATTCATTCCACATTGCCCAAGTCCAATTAGATGACTTGTGTAAGGACTTGGCAGCAATGACCCATCTGACAAATCATCTTCCCTCTCACCCAAATGTTGTTGTTGCCATGAACATAACCACCTAAAACGCAGAGACCCATTTGAATCTTTCCTTCTCGATGGCTGTTGTATTGCGGATAACAGTAGCAAAAGAGAAGCACGGGAGGATTTGGAAGACGGAAGATAAGACGGTTGAGGGAATGGGTTTGGATGAAGATGACAGGGAAGTAGACGAGAAATAATGCTCGTCATCTTAAGATAAACCACTTGCAGTCCACGTATTCATGAAAAATAATATAATGTCGACATTTGATCTAATTGTAGAAGGATTGAATTATATTTTGGCCATCCAGGCCGACCAAGGAGAGGAGGGGAGCACTATTTCTATTTCCAATTGCGGATATCCAATGGCATGGAAATGCTTTGTGCTTTGTGGTGTGCAGGAACACATCAATGGTTAATATTGTTCCTGTTTTATTATATATATAAATAAACAATACAAAACAAAACAAAGTTAATACATATATAAATTAAAACAAAACAAAACAATGTTAATACCATTAACCACTTAATTTATAACATACATATCTCCCAACGCGTAGGATAAAAGACAACTAAAACGTCCCTCTTTTCCTGTAATTTTTTAACAAAAATGGGTAAAAATTGTTCGGCAATTTTGTAATTTCAGTAATTGTATTTGTCCATTCTAAATTATGTCAGATTTTAAAACAACCTAGATTGTCCAAATTGCAATTTGAGATCTCCAAATTGCAATTTTAACAATAATTATTTTTGCAGGATTCCGAGAGTCTGAGGCATTTTAGTTAGCCCTTATACTGCTCCATTTCCCAATAGCAAGGGGCAAGTTGTGTCATACAAAATGTATCGTATTGTGAATTAAGTGGTTAATTGTATTAATAAGAATACAATTAACTACTTAATTCACAGTACATATATTTCTCAATGGCAAGGGGCAAGTTGGGTCATACAAAATGTATTCTATTATGAATTAAGTGGTTATTATTATTATTATTATTATTATTATTATACTCTCAATAGTAAGGGGTAAGTTGAGTCATACAAAATGTATTGTAAATTAAATGGTTAATTGTATTGAGTTAAGTTAAGTGTATTTCATAGCGTAAGATCAATTCAATTTAACTTCAAATTTCCTTAGGAGAGGTTTGAGCTTTGGTTTATATCAATATTGATTATAATAAAATAATTGTTGATACTGATTATAATAAAATAATTATGGATACTGTAAACTATATTATTTATTATAAAATATATTATAAATATTTTAATTATAGTAAAGTTGTGGGACAATGGACCTCTCTCTACGTAGAGATGTAACTGTTAAAGTCTATAAAGGTGTACATACCCTACCCCCTCCAGATTTGAACCTATGAACTCCTACGATGAAACATATGTTCTTAACTGTTAGGCTCATTTAGGCTATGCATATGATCAATTGGGTATTGTTAGAGTGGTAATGGGATGGAGCGTTATCTTCCCCATCCAAGTTATATTCATACTAGTGACATGTTAATTATTTAAGATGGATCTAAGTGCATATGAAAAAAGGGAGTAGTATTTCTCATTTTATCTCTCCATGTAGTGGTTTTCATATTACATGTACATATTGAATATCTCTCTTTTGTATAGAGAAATATTTTTATTTCATTTTGTATCCATATTTAGCTAGCATATAGTATCATTATTATTTGTTACAACTACGATAATTTTTTTTGAAGTCAACATGTAAGTGTTACACATGTGACAAACGTGACAACATCTCTATCATAATATGTTGTGAATACACATCACTACTCTCCAAGCAATAATCATTATTGCTTTGATAAATAAACATTGATGCTCAATTACATAAGCATACCATTTATATTGATAATTAACTAGGTGTATTGCATATTATAATGTCAAGCAAAATCAAAATCTCTATTGGCACATCTTTTAGGATATATGATTGTCATTTTATAGTTTATATTAATGGACATAAAATACCATCCTTAAAAGATTGTGATTTTCCTTAATAAAAAAGACATATGGTTTAAAATAACCTTCTTAGGCTTTTTCTACTTTATTTTCTTAACTTCAATGCACCCCCTATTTATAAGATTTAATGTATAGGGGCCTTTTGGGAACCTTGATTGCTTTGCACACATTAAATTTTTAGATAAGGATGTCCCTTGTCTCTGTTCTTCCCCCTATTGAGCCCCCTAGGTGGTATTCAAGACATAGAATTCAACACCTCCTCTTTAATATATCATTACCATTATCTTCATCCATCAAATCTTTGTCGTAAGACAACCATCAGTGATCGGTCTTTATCAACTGCGAGGTCCACCTCCTTGATTGGGTTCATGACCTCCACCAAATAATGATGTTCCTCAACACCTTTCTAAAATGTGGGTTTGCCAATATTATGTTTTCTTCTCTTCATCCCATATGGTTTATGATGATTCTTGATAGTTTTGATGCAATGCTGACAATAGGAAGTCACATACCCATAGGAAAAGCATGATCTACATCTAAATGCAACTTGCTCATAGCCAAATTTTCACTTCCAGACCTTATCAATCACCTTAATCAAAACTTATTCAAGTAGACCATTGGTATACCTTCTAAGGCATTCAAAGGATTTGTAATGAAATTTCCCAAGAGAATTTCCAATGGAAGTTAGAGATTCATGAGTCTAGAAGTATAAAGGCGGGTTGGGAATCCTTATCCTCCTTGGTATTGAAGTTAAAGAATTTATGGGGGGGTTGAAGTGGGGTACCAAGGTCCTTATAGATTGGCATGTCCCAAAAAAAGGGCAAGAGTGAATGATGAACTCCCTATCCTCAATAGAGCCAAAATCCACAACAAAGAGACCACATATATATGGGTAGATGTAAGCTTCCTCTTGAATAAGTGGTTTCCAAACTTGATAAATCCATTGATGCATGTTTAAGAGTCAAGGTCAAAATTAATTAAAGAAGCATTTCTAATTGTGGGCATAGTGAAATTATTCTTACTCTAAAACCTCATAGCCGAGGGAAATGAAAATAATAGAAGTATCATTCTCAATAATAAAGCAATATGGGGGGGGGATTGAGGTTCCTCACCACAACTAGTAGGTGCCAAAGCATCCTAAAAATACTTTTCTAAGTATGCAACATGGGAAAGTCCCGTTGGAAAAAACTAACAACAAAAGGTGAGAGTTCCTGTGTGTCCTTCTAGAGCAAACCAAAAGGGTCCAAAGATAGTTTAGACAACACAACACCCACTCTAGCTAAAGGAAGAGTAGACTTCAAATGTGGATATGCAATCACATCCTTTAAAGGAATAATATTGTTTCCTTAAAGGAAAAGAGGTATGAAAACATCAATTAAGATGAAGTCACTCCCTTCTTAGAAGATCTTTCCCCCTACCATAAAGAAATTATCCTCGGGAGGAGTAGAAAAGAAGGTTAGGAAATGCGGCACTAATACATTTGGGATTACTTATGTTTGCAGATTTGCTTTCTTTACCTTTTCGTCACCTTTATATATACCTATGAGTTTGTCCCAAACCTCCTTGGTTGATGCATAGTGCATAACCTTAATGAATGTGTCACCTATCAAGCCACATAGCAACACATTTATAGCTCTAGCATTTCTTTCATAGATTCTCCTTTCCACTGGATTGACTGGTACTACTATTGGGACATCGTAACCATCGACGATAAATTGCCAAACCTCTGCTCCTAGCGATTGCAAATAAAATTCCATACGTACCTTCCAGAAAATGTAATTGGTGTCATCAAATCTTGGTGCTCTATTGGTGGAAAGGCCCTCCTTCTTATCCATTTTTGCACAATGATATATCTTCCATATGTTAATCTGTTACTGAAGACACCCGCTCTGATACCAATTGTTCGAATCGATTTAATACTAAGAGGGGGGTGAAGCAGTATTAATGCAATTATCAACAGTTTTTACATTATTAAACAGATTAACCTTTACTTAATTATTATTTGTTGTTATGCATCAATTAATAAACATCCACACATATATGCACCAGCATAACCAACACATAACACGTCCAATATTTTTACGTGGAAACCCAAACGAGAGAAAACCACGAAATGCTTCTTTATGATGAGAAAGAATACATTCGAGGAAGCACCAACTTCCTGTGTTTACCCGCACCAACTGAAAGGAGGCACCAACCCCCTGGTTTTATAGGCAGCAACCTGAAGGAAGATACAACTCCCTGTGTTTTCTCCAACACCAACTGGAAGGAGGTACCGACCCCTTGTCTCCTTTGTTTTATAGGAACCAAACCTGAAGGAAGATCCAACTCCATGTCTCCTTGCCTTGTTCGACTGCTCTAATGTCCAATATGTGTTATTGACTTACTGAACTTCTACTCCATGCACTCTTCTGATCTTCTGCTGATGATTCCATTGTGCGATGTCTTCTTATGCAGTCTATACTTTGTCACTGCGTTGTATACATCACTTGACTTCTCATTCCTCTCTAAACACACTTCTGTTGATGACTTAATTCATGTACTGTGTGCTTTGTTGATACTGCAGTCTGCGTCTCTGGTTATCTCAACGTTCTGCTCTGTGTGATTGCTATGATCAACTGATATTGTGCTTTTAATTGATAGTTTGTTGCTATGAAATGAAACACTAGTAACAAATGGAATTGTGCACTTTTTGATATGTCCGTTATGATTAAGTGCTATAGTCTCTCAGACAATCTACGACGTTTATGCATCAAATGATTCGTCCATTCTATTTAACGACATGTCTCAAATCATCTGCATCATGATGTGCTAATCAGATCCTGATGTTTTTCATCGTTGCACATCAGATGGAGTTCTCAACTTCGCACACTTTCACTTCTACTCATATGCATCAACAAGACATCTTCGCATTGTTTGATAAACTCTGGTTCTATCTATGTGCTTCTGTCTTTACAATGTCTGTGACTATCGGTGTGCTAACTGTAATATTGTCCTTCGAAACATCAAGTACTTGCGCATACTTCAATATTTCTTCCTTTTAGTACTCGCGCATTTGTCACAGATCTACAACATCATTCTGCGCACCATCAAAACTTCATTATGCTGCATGTGCACATTTGGCTCCTCGCTAGATCATTATGTTATGTCCAAGAGCCCCTTGATGCCTCGAAAATTAAACTGAAACTTACACTCAAATCTCTTATGCTCTCTCCATCAAGCTTAATTCAAATCTCCAAATTACATCTCTATTTATACAGGTCCTACACGAATTGTATGTTCACAAGTTAGTCGTGGCATCCCTTCTTCCATACTTCACGGATATATGCCACATGTCATCTTCTGCACTATTGACGTGTCATCCTTGATGTATCAAGCGCCCTCATGGTCCACAACTTAGTGGGACTTTACACCTTGCTGGTGTACCTTTGCGCTCTTAATGTATCATTACCTTAAAGTATGTGCACAATCATACACTTCATTTTGATGTGTCTATGACCTGTGTTGTATCGTCCCTTGTGGGTAATGCACCCTTGGAACCTGTGCATTCTCCGACTTCTACTTGGTGGAATTATGACCCTTCCTTGTCATCACTTGTGGGACTTGCGCACTTGTTGTACCGTCGGATGTGGAATTTTCTAATAGATGGTCTTCAACTGCTGTATCCTATTGGGAACTTGTGCTTGTTTCACCTACTGAAAGCATCTTCTGATTGGCTATGCTTGCGCGCTTTCAATATTTTCCAACCATTAATTGCTTGCGCACTTCCAACCATTAACCAAGCATGCTCATGCTTGCTTGCGCATTCCAAAGACTTCCTTCAACAAACTTGTGCACTTATACCATTAGCTCAACCAATCTCTTGGATGCTTGTGCATGTGTACCATTGTCCAACCAACTCTTTTGACTGCTACCGTGAAAGAGTATTACTTGGTGGACTTGCGCAATGACCACGTGTTGTAGAATACATTACTTTTGTTCTTTCTTTAACTAGATCTGCATTATGTATTTTCCTTATGTATTTCTTCATACTTGTCATGCATGATGTATCCTTGGACACACATATTCATACTAGATCTAGCATCTAGATATAATTTTTCAGATTGGCATCCATATATGTCACCTTCACCAGTGCACAAATACTACTTCATAGTGTCTTCCATTACTTCTTAATACTTCTGCAGGAATGTTGTATCCACTTTGACTTCAACTGATATCAATTACTTAGACTGAATCAGTTGGCATCCTATTTGAAATTAGTTGACATCATCTTTAGTTGACATCAATGACAACCAATATTCAACAATCTCCCCCTTTGGAATTGATGTCAACACCTTATGAAGTTGTACTTGATCTTCTTTGAACTGTATGCTTCATCTATATCTGGTCACAGTGCTCCCCTTGTGTATAAGATCCCATGAGTTCTTTGGGTTGTTGGCTATTGCACGATGTGTTGTTATTAATTCTGCTACCTTTGTGTAAACCATGCTACTTACTGCTACTTCTGCGCAAACCATTATGATCAGTGATCTTCATGCTATTGAAGTGATCTTCTTTCACGTATGCTAAGGATTCATGTTGTTCCTTTTTGTTGTCTACAATTCTCCCCCTTTTATGTTGTCCTATTGACTTCACACATTGATTCTATGTCCAACCTCATCATGGATGTATTAGCTTCATGCATCTCTCCCCCTTTGACATCAATGTAAAATAGGTGCCAATTATTTGCGCTATGTAGGTTCTTATGTTTGTGTTGCGCTAGAGTCCATTATGACTGTATCCCGGATTAAATCCCCATGTCTTTATGCTACATTGCTTTGCAGAGCTTCTGTACTGATATCCTTTTCATAATTATCTTTGATTCATTTTCTGATAAAGATGTTACAATGCTCCTTCACCTTGATCTCTTGTTCATGTCACAATACCTCATCATTGCTTGGGCAGTGGTCCATGCCATCATCTTTACTTGTTAGTTGTGCAGTGCATAGGTTAGTCCTTTACTGATCATGCATTACACTTCACGCACCTGACTGCTTCACCTGCCGCATTTATTGCGTTGTCACAGGACCTTGTCGCATTTAATGTTGTCACATCTTTTTCCAAGACAACCAAAGATATGTCACATTTTTCATTTATCGACTAACTCCGCATAAAAGCATACATGACACTCAGTTCGTGTGGAAACAATGATGTGTCGCTTTTGTACTCGAACCTTTTGAGGCAACATCCTTCATCGTATGGTGCAATGAATCGAATTTCCACCTTTTTGTATTGTTTCCAAAATTTATTAAGTTGAGCATTTAATTTTGGTGACTCCACCACCTTCTTCGACTTTGTACGACATTGAATGCCTATCTCATCAACTAATTGCATTCGCGCAAACACCCTTCAATGAATTCTATAAGATCTCTGCGAACAATGCCTATTTCATGGCTTCTTGCATCCTTACATTTATGTGTTGCATTCGATGTTTAATCCTTCCTCTAGTTCTTTTTCTTTCCAATGGCCTGCTTTTATCATAGAGTAAACAATTCCCTTGAGAATGTGCATTTTGTCGTTCAGACTCAGCAAGCTGAGTTTTCTCGCTTGAGAACTGATATGGATTCCTGGCAGCAACAAGTGTAGGACAACCAGATTCTTCATCAATACTCTAAGTCATAGGTGAACCATAGGCATTCCGAGCAACTGAACCTTCTGACTCGTCAGGTTGATAATATGGAGTGTCAGTAGCAGCATATTATGGATGAATTGTCTCGTCTTCGGCCTCAACATGATGAACCATCGTCGTCTACCACTCTGCAACTTCTTCCTCTACACCCTGCTTCTGAATGCACAGCCCTGGTTCTGGTGGATTTGGAGCTACGTCTTCCGAACCGACCAAACTCTAAACTTGACCTCGAACTGCGATTGTACAATTCTTCAACACTTTCTAATTTTGCTCATTTTCCTTCTTCCTTGTATATGCCATTCTTGGCTTCGGCATGGAGTCGTAACTCATGCAATATTTGTAATCATGCCCAATTTTGATTACAATAAAAAGACTATTTTTCGCAGTCTCATGTCTTTTAGTGAAGATTTTATGTTTGTATTTATACTGCTAAATTCGATGTTCTGTCATGTATAATATGCAATGTAAATCTTCAACTCCTTAGTGTATACATGCACTTTTCCCTTTCTGCGACATAATCAAATAATAATTTGCGAACATAATGAACACATTCTAACTTTAGACACATTCTAACCACACATTTTGACTAATATCACGCATTCTTAACCACACACCTAACTAACATTCCCTTGAATTCCTTAAGATGCATCATGTTGAACTCAAAGGTATCCCATAGTCCTTATGGGACTAGCCTGAGAGGCAACAATTTCTTGCTACGCTTAGATCTTCAATGTTCTTCTAAGGAGATTTCTTGACCCAAGTCTTGTTGTGCACAATTTTGTTTTGATTTTGCTCCGTAGATTTTCCATTGAAGTCTCTTTGAGTCTAATAGCATTTGTGAAACAAATATTCATCCAAACAGTTTACTACTCTTCGAAAATACATAGCTTTGTGTCCAAAACAATCACATGCATAACATCTCACAGTTTGACAATATTCTGCAATATGGCTAAAACAACTGCATTTATCGCACTTCACCCTATTGATCCTTCTTTGATTAGTATATCGAAAAGAATTATAGCTAAAGGAACCATCATACCTGAAATACTTGTCATGACTCTAGCAATGTTCTCTGTCATAGACCTTCTTAGGTGTCTTTACATAACCCATACCAGTTTTGTCTTCTAGTGGTCTCTAATCTTTCATAATCCTGTTCAGTATTGATGTGTTGTCTTTTAACCAGTTATGCACTTCATCTTCAGATTCTGTCTTGTTACTTCCTGATTATGCGCAGATAGGGTCGCTACTTGCAATACGCACTTGTTTCTTGCCCTTTATTTCAGTCAATTTGTCTTCTAGACGAGATATCTCTTTATCCTTTTCCTCAAGTTGATTTTTCACATACTGATATCCTGCGTCAATTCCTCCAGTGAAGCTCTTGATGCAGATCTATCTCTCTCAAGTACTAGAACCTTTTCTTATTCGCAACTCAGTTGAATCTCATAGTTGGTTATCCTTTCACAAATATCTACGCCAACAGATTCCTGACATGGTTTGTCTTGTTCTTCATACTTTGATAGTTGTTCCTACAATAGTTTATTCTTCTTCTTAGACTTCTTTAACTCGTCCAAGGCACTTGTCAATTCACCTTCCCAGTCAATTTCTGTAGTGTCTTCATCATCGGATTGACTGTCAGTCTTGACCTCTTCAATAGGTTTTGGAGGTGTTTTGAACAATCCACTAAATAAATACTTGTCTAGTGATCCTGGCTTGCTTTGTGCAACTAGAGTATTCTTCGAACTGTTCTTATCTCTTTCATATTTTCTTTCTTCTACCACATGAGCCATGAATATTAATTCTTTAGGTTCTTCGTCATAGTCACTTCCTTCAGATGCATTGCTTCCTTCTTCAGTGTACAGACTCTTCCTATGTTTCAGGATCCTCCTTCTATCCTCAGGTCTATGTTGTGAGCGCGTAATCTTCCGACTAGATTCCACAACACTGTCGATGTCTCCATTTTCTTTGTAAGGACACTTTGAGGCATAATGAACTACTCCTCCATATTTGAAACATTTAAAGGGTATCTTGTTCTTGTACTTACCTCGTCCTCTTTTCAGGTTCTTGAAAAAGTTTGATTCTTCATCATCTGACTCAGCAAAACAATATTTTTCATGGTCATGCTTATACTTCCCGGTGGCTTTAAAAGCAACTTCCTTTCTGATGGGAGTCTCTTTCTCATTTCTCATCTCATATGCAGTGAGAATCCCCTGAAGTTCATCCTTCACTAGGTATTCAATATTATCTCAATCCTCTAACACGGATACCTTCGCATTGAATTTTTGAGGCAGATTTCTCAATATCTTCTGTAAAACTGATTCTCCATCCAAAGTGACCCCAAGAATTTTGATAGCATTAACTATCTCATCTACTCTTAAGAAGTAAGATGTAATGTTCTCTTCATCTTTCATTCTCAAAGATTCAAACTGCCCAGAGTAGTTTTGCAGCTTTGATTTCTTTACCTTGTCGTCACCTTCATATATACCTTTGATTTTGTCCCAAACCTCTTTGGTTGATGCACAGTGAATAACCTTGACGAATTCGTCCCCTTTCAAGCCACATAGTAGCGCATTTCTACCTCTAGCATCGCTTTCATAGGTTCTCTTTTGCACTGGATTGGCTAGTACTACTGTTGGGACATTGTAACCATCGACGATAGATTGTCAAACCTCTGCTCCCAACCATTGTAAATAAAACTCCATACGTACCTTCCAGAAAATGTAATTGGTGTCGTTAAATATTGGTTCTCTCTTGGTGGAAAGGCGCTCCGCTTATCCATTTTTGCACAATGATCTATCTTACAGATGTTAATCTGTTACTGAAGACACCCTCTCTGAAACCAATTGTTGGAATCGATTCAATACTGAGAGGGGGGGTGAATCAGTATCAACGCAATTATAAACATTTTTTACCCTCTTAAACAGATTAGACTTTACTTAATTCTTATATTTTGTTATGCATCAATTAATAAACATCCACACATATATGCACCAACATAACCAATACATAACACACAATATTTTTATGTGGAAACCCAAACAGGAGAAAACCATGAAAAGATTCTTTATGATGATAAAGAATACATTCGAGGAAGCGCCAACTACCTGTGTTTACCAACACCAAATGGAAGGAGGCACCAACACCTTGGTTTTACAGGCACCGACCTGAAGGAAGCTACAAATCCCTATGTTTTCTCTAGCACCAAGTAGAAGGAGGCATCGATCCCTGTCTCCTTTGTTTTACAGGAACTAACCTGAAGGAAGCTCCAACTCCCTATTTCCTTGCCCCGTCCGACCACCCCGATGTCCAATATATGTTACTGTCTTACTGAACTTCTACTCCATGCACTCTTTTGATCTTCTGTTGATGATTTCGTTGTGGGATATCTTCGTATGCAGTCTATACTCTGTCACTACACTGCATACACCATTTGACTTCTCATTCCTCTCTAAACACACTTCTGCTAATGACTTACTTCATGTACTGTGTGCTTTGTTGATACCACATTCTACTTCTCTAGTTATCTCAACGTTCTACTCTGTGTGACTGCTATGATCAACTGATACTGTGCTTTCAATTGATATTTTGTTGTTCTGAAATGAAGCACTAGTAATAGATGGAACTGCGCACTTTCTGATGTGTCCATTCTAATTAATTCTACAGTCTCTCAGACAATCTGCGACGTCTTGTTCATCAAATGATTCGTCTATTCTGTTTAACGCACTTGTCTTAGATCATCTTCATCAAGATGTGCTTATCATATCCTAAAGTTGTTATGTCGCTGCACATCATATGGAGTTCTCAACTTCGCACACTTTCACTTTTGCTCATATGCATTAGCAAGACATCTGCACATTGTTTGATAAACTTCGGTTCTATCTATGTGCTTTTGTCTTTACAATGTCTGTGACTATTGTCGTGCTGACTGTAATATTGTCCTTTGAAACATCAAGCACTTTGTTGGCTTGTATAACTGTTCTCGAGGTTTTCTATAAAGACCCAGGTTCTGCGTGGTTCGAGGAACCAACAAAACCCCTTTTCACCGACCCTTTCGGCAACAATCTGCGAACAGACTGAGGTCTCACCCGAGGCGAAGTAATGGGGGGGCTGTGGAATCAGGTTTCCACAGCCAGGTGATGAGTGTTTAAACAAAATTGGCGGGCAGCGCGTTACGTCACTCGTGCTGTGAACTTAGGACTACGCGAAGTTCCACTTCTTCGCGGTTAACACCTAGGCTATCACGCATCCAAGGACTGCGGGATGCGAGACGGTTCTTCGTCAACATGACAACGCCATAGAGACTGTGCTTCCTCGTTGGTACTTAACTAGTTTTATGGATATTAATTAGTACAAAAGACACATTCAACAGCAAAATAGCCTGCAACCCTTGCGAACTTATACACAATAACAAACAACAATATCACTGCACACTTCTGGTGCTGCGCTAAGTGTTTATCTGACTCATTCATACATTCATCTAACTGCAAAATATTGGTGCATCTGACATTCATTCATACATGTGATTACTTAACATATTATTCCCATTATCATCCTTATGGCGAATACATATAAAATCAAAGCACATAAACTCATAAACAACGCTTAACCATTCATCATAAGTAAAGACACAACAGCAAACACATAGCAATCACATAACACATAATTGAACGTGGTTCACCCCCAGGATGGGAGCTACGTCCACAGGAACTGTTGTTATATTATCTTTGGGAAGGGTACAACATTTCCAGTCTGCGCACTCAGTTGTAGACTCTCTTCTCTCTCTGTAGGTCTCTATGCACGCAGCTGCAGAGCCTTTACAATCTTCTCTCAACGGAGATCAATGTTCAACAACAAATATTAACAATTCATAACAGAAGATTCAACAACTACTAGAGATTATTCAACCCTTTCCCTTACAAAATGTGCCCTTTTATAGATCATGCCCTTAGGTCACGTCTTTACAATGCATAGGCTCAAAAACCCTAAGGTTACCAAAAACCGTCCTGGCTACTCCGCTAACCAGGACTGCTAGGCTCTGATAGAGACTTCTCCGACGTGGCCATCCTTCTGCGCATGGTCACGTCGCTTTCATCCCGCCGTGTCAAGTGCATGCCGACGGGTCACTTTCACCCTGTCGTTCCTTCTCTAACGGCTCTGTGCAGCCGGTTCACATCGTGTTGCCTCTGCTCATGTGACCGATCACTTTCCTTCAGCACCACTCCTTACACGCCTGCTGGGAATCATGGAGTACTTCGACAAAATAGGTCGCTTTCTCAGCTCGACCTTCCCTTATATTCCTTACCCAAAATAGGTGCCCTATTGGCACTTCGCGGCACTACCACCTCATGGAACCAGATCTCAACTGCGCGGCTCCTATCCTGCCGATACTACGCTGCACTCAACTTCATAGCTTCCAAAACTGTCTTACCAAAAATTCCTTCATCTGAGCTGCGTTGCAGCTCCAAAACTGTTCTTCTAAAAAATGCCTTACTTGGGCCAGGCCCAATAGGCCCCTAACACTTACATGTGGCTCGTCCCTAAGCCACTTTCAACCTCTGGATCCAAGAGCTGCTTGTCCTCCCGCGGAGCTATTTTAGCAGCTAACTCCTGATACGTTGCACTCAACTTAGCAACCTCATCCTTCGCATCCTCTTAAATCGCTTTGATGGTGTCCAAAACATCCAATTTTAGGTCATCCTGAGTTTGCTCTTCTACTGACGCCTGCACGTCGCAGAGTTCCTGCATTTTTCCTTCTATCTTTTGCGTTAGTTCATGGGATTCCTCCTACAGGGGCTGTGATTTGTCTCCGACTTCAGCCTCCTATTCTCTTAAGAGTACAAGTTGTCTCTTTAATTCTCTGACTTCTAGAAATCTGTGGAGTATGTCTCTTGGTGGCAGGGTCTTTATCTTCGCGTTCAGTGTGTCTAACGCTGCTTCCTTTTCCTTCAAATTTGTCTGGACCTGCAGCAGCTTGGGGTCCTCTTGTAGCATAGTGAATACTCTCGTAGATTTGTCCAGTAAGCCTTGACACTTTGCTACTTCGTTGGTTATTGTTTCCGCAGTTGCTTTTAATTCTGTTGTTCTGAGCTCTTCCTAGTCTAGTGGCGTCTTTGGTTGATTCTGTGATTCCAAGACGGCGATATTTGCTTGGTAATCAGTCTCCATGTCCTTCATTCCAGTCTTAAGATCGCTGACCACCGATCTGATCTTAAGGATAGTATCCGTGATCTCTCGCTGTTCTTCGCATTCTAATATCTCCGCGCAAACCGAAGCGACAGTATGCTCTATTCTTCTTCGCCAGTCCTGCTCATCTTCAAGTGCCATAGTTTTCTTTAAGCTTGCTTCCTGCAGCTGCTTATAATTTTCTTGGAATTGATGGTGTTGGGTCAGAGCGACCACACTTCTATCATGAATCTCTTTAACAACCCACAAGTGCAGATTGTGTAGGCCCTCTAGTAGCAACATCGCGATGTCGATGTCCACATGCTCTATGTCCTGCGCGCCCGAAGCTAATTGTTCGCACAGTAACCTTATGCTTAACGGGTCGAGTTGGACTATGCACGATTTCGGTGGCAAGGTCAGGGCTAGACGTGTTTTCTTTGGCTGCGAAGTGTCCCTTGACCTTCCTTCCAACTCTGAGTCACGCGGCAAAGGCAAGTTGCACTGGACTTGCTCAAACTTCTCAGTTATGCCTTGCAGCATGGTGAGATTCTTCTGTAAATTTGCTTGGATTGCCTCATCCTTACTATATTTGAGGTTCGACGCATCTTCTAGATGCACGGTGACCGTGGATGCGATCATCTCATAATCATCGCCGTGGAGCTTCGCTTCTGACTAGCCCTTTGAAGCCTTCTGCTTCTTTTTCTGGACTTTTTCTGGTACTGAGCTTCCGGGCTCCTTCCTTTTGCCTGACGGTGACTCTTCAACAAATGGTGTTGGAATAAGATTACTTTCTTCGGAGTCATTGTCAATGATCATAGGTCCTTCGACCTTCCACTCATCAATCCATTCCTTCATGATGAGGTCTATATTTGCTTCATCCATGTGATAGTTCCTTGGAACCATTCCAGATTTTTTTTCAGTGCCTTTGCTTAAATGTAAATGGAGTGCATGTCAGCGCAAAAATTTATGGTGCAAATGTATTTAGATGTTTCCTGCTTGGCTATGCACGGTGTGCGAATAATGATGTCGCACAGCTGCTCATCCTATGTGTGGAATACTTCGTTCGATGCATGTTGTCTCTCTGGAATCAAATTCACCCAGAGGTTCACATATCTAGCTCCTCTACAGTCCTTGATGGCGGTGTTGAGGCCAACATAGTATTTTGGGTCCTTCCATCCCACAAACGCAATCAAGACCATCAACCAGCTATAGTGGAAGTTGCTGTCATGCATCTGCGTGTCGCGCACATCCTCTAGAAATTCATTCAACAAGTATTGGCACCAGTTAAATCTTCCGCCCGTCGCGGTCTTCGCCCCAAGGAGCACCACTTCGGATGGTACTTCAGTAGGTCTTTCCTTTCACAAAATTTTCCCTGCTAGCAGTTGTCTTACGACCCACGTAGCATCATCGGCGATATCGTCCGTGACGAATCTTCTTTTTCCTTTCGGGACGTTGTGTGTTGACTTCATTTGCGCGGAAACCTCCTTGTCCCTGTGCTTACCTTAAAAGAATTGCTTAGGGTCCTCACCTCGCTTGCTTAACCCTGTGATGCGGTGGATCAAGTTGATATTCAGGTCGACGTTTCTATATAGCCAAAGATAACCTTGGTGTGTGCGCGATATGAGTGTGTGCACCACCACGTTCAGTTCTGGGCTTCGATCGAAGTGCGAGAGCCTCAACAGATTCAACAATCCTGATTCTACTACTTCAGATAACCAATTTTGTGTGACCAGCACAGAATTTCCCTTCACATCCTTCTTCCAACACATATACTAATCTGGCTGAAATTGCTGGTAGCTCGGCTTGGCCGGGTCCTTTTGTATTTGGAGTAAGTCGTGGTCCTCGAACTTACATTTTGCGATTTTACCAAACAGATTTTTGTCTGGTTTCACATGCTTGGATATTGGTGGAAGCGGTATCTCATACTTCGCATTCCTAGACAGCTTAACGGTCGGTGCATCCTGTGCACGCGGAGTGATATACTGAGGTGTCAAAGTAAGTGGGATTTCCTTATCGCTGAGCGACACTTCTGGTATCGTGGAGCTCATCATCTTTGGTTTTGTCTTCTCCATCGCTGGCTCCTTACCCTTGGCTTGCATAGCTGTGGAATGTACTGGAGATCTGAATGAACCCTGTCCCTGCTTTGTAACAACCTTCTTAGTGGGGGTTCTCATCAACCCTTCAATCCCTCTGTACTTAAACACCCTCACAGTCTCCTTGACTGTGAATTCTTGCTCAATAGAGGAATTTTCAAACATTCACTGGATAATCTCTTAACGGACTCACGGGATCACTTAGCGCTCACTGTAAACAAATTCAAGCTATGGCTCGCAGGAAAATTTAAGAGTTTCGGTAACGCCCGCGAGTCCAAATACAGTGGTATTTATAGGCGCAGTTGAGCCTTAGCCGCGCCCATCAACGGTTAGAAAAGCATTCAATGGCATATCTGTTGGCCAAATCCGCTAAGGATTCGGGTCCTTTTATTCATTAATTTCTTTAGAACGACTATTTTTGCGTTAAATGCTCAAGCGGTCGTCAACAAAATCACTGTATAACGGCTAGTTTTTCGACCGACATTTCAACGGCTAGTTTCTTGGAGCGTTGCATCGAACTGCGCGACTGGTTGTCACTACTCTCAGCGTGGTTACTTCACTGTGTCGTTCTTCTTGGTTCTGAACTTTGCATCTTCTCTGCTTCATTGGATCTGCGCATCTACCTTTTGAGCTTTGAACTGTGCGGTTCTTCTTTTCTTTTCCCTTTTTTTTTTATTCGCGCAGCTTCTCTTTTCGACTAGTGTTGCACTGTACATGCATCCTTTCTATCAAACTTTGTAGATCGGTCCAAAACTGTGTACAGACTCTGCCCAATTTCAATTGTACTTGACACTTAGAATTTCCCTGTTCTTTCGATCACTGAGGGTTCTACGAAGTAGGACTATCCCGATAGGGTTTTAGTCTACTTCCATTCACCAAACCTGGTAAGGTATCTTCGGCTAACGTGGCTAACTGAACTGCGCCACCATTAGTAAGATGCATAATAGTATATGGGCCAAGCCAATGCATCCTAAATTTTCCAGGAAATTTCATAAACTTGCTATCATACAGGAGGACAAGGTCACCTACCTGAAAGGACTTGTTCTTGATATGGCGATTATGCAATGCTTTTTCTTTGTCTTTCTGCACTTGCTGGTGGAAGCCTGCTATGAAACGATCTTCCTCCAATCCAACCAAGTGTAGAAGCCTTTCTTTTATTGTTTGTTCATCCTCCATACCTATGAATGCAGCAATCCTTAAGCTTGGTACGATGTACTCCATCGGCATCACAGCGTCCTGTCCATAGGCCAATATGAATGGTGTATGGCCTGTCAACTTCTTGCAAGTGGTCCTGTATGCCCATAACACAGCTGGAATGCGCAGATCCCAATTATCCCTATTGACATTGCATACCTTTGTCAACGCATTCTCTAGTACCTTGTTGAAAGCTTCAACAATTCCATTGGCTTGAGGATGGTACGGTGTACTTCTTTGATGATAAATGTGGAACTCTTCAGTAAGGGATTCAATAGTTCTATTCAAAAAGTGAGTCCCTTGATCACTCATCAAAATCTTCGGGCATCCAAATATGGTCAGGATGTTGTCAAAGATGAACTGTGCGGCAGTAACTGCGCTACAGTCCTTCACTGGTTTAGCCTCTGCCCATCTAGTGAGATAATCAGTCGCAATGATAATGTATCTCGCACCAATCCTTTTTCCTGGTGGGTTAATAGGTCCCTCGAAATCAATAGCCCATTTCTCAAATGCTTGAAGTGTCAACTGCGGATTCAGTGGCATTTCGTCTCTTCGTGATGGCCCTCCTATCCTCTGACAGATCGCAGCTCTGGAAATGTTCCTTTGAATCTTTATGAATTGTAGGCCATCATAGCCTTGCCCGCAATATCTTCTGCATGGTAGCTCTTCCTGTGTAGTGACCTCCCGATACACTTGAATGTGCATCAACCAATAAAAATGGCTTCTCATGCTCCAGCACGCATCTGTGTAGCACTTCATCCGGTCCCAACTTATATAATTGACCTGCAATTATAGTTAAGTCTGTTGCTCTTACTAATAGCTGCTTCGTGTTGATGTATTTGTAACTTCGGAAGATATTCACTTGTATATTGTATTTGTACTTTATTGTATCCCCAACGGAGATGTATTATTCCTCTGGTTGGAAGTGTCATCAGTTGTACTTGCAAGTGTCGCAAGTTATATTATAAGTGTCGTAACTTATACTTGATGGGTTATTAGACCACCTTGATGGGGTCAGCCCTGTATGATTCATGTGGGTTAAAGGGTTATTAGACCACACTAGTGGGGTCGACCAAGTCAACATTATGTTAAGTGGTTAAGTTGGGGCCGACCTAGTTGAGTAAAGGTCAAGTGAAAGTAAAAGTATAAATAGAGAGTTGGCTCTCTCATTTGACACATTCTCTGATTCACTCACTTCGCATTAGTGAGAGAGAGGAGGAGTGCACACAAATGGAGGAGGAGTAGCTGTTGCAGTCATCTATCTCTTGGGGTTTGATCTTTGTGGTCTTTGTATTGGTGCTTATTCTATCTCTGAGGAAGTTGCGGGGTTTTTCAGCTTCTTGGTTTTCCCCGGTGAAATGTTTTGTGTCTCTAGTCTCTTGTCTCTTATGATTGATATGTTGTACATGTTGTTATTTTAGTTAAGATCCTAGATTAGATTGAATTAAATGTTGAAAAAATAACATGGTATCAGAGCTATCCTGAGGGAAGGCATGGTATGGCATTTATGACACTTGTTGCACTTGCGACAAATTGGAAGCTAGGGCTTGGTATAGTAAAAACCAGTCATCATGGAACTTTCGCTATAAATCCATTTTGGAAAAGGTTCAGGTTCTGAAACTTGTTCAAGTCAAAGATAACATCCCCATGTACCTTGTGTCTGAAGCACAACATCTAATTAATTTTACTTTCTGTTTTATGATCCGTACAATTTAGGGTTTCTGCCTCTTCCAGATCTCAGTCATAAACAGGTGACCTAGGAAAAAAGGTCACAAATTGGGCTAGGAAGCTCCAAATGAAATTATGTAAAAAGTGACAGTAAGAGAATGGATTGTAGTTTCACAGGTCGAGGTTTCAGAGGCCAAAGTTGAAACAGTGACACGTGGCACTCCGTACAAGTTCGCTATACTGTTTAATCCCATAAACAGGTCACGTTGCGACATTTGGCATATCTCTCTCTTAGAGAATCCATTTGAGGTCAGACCTATGGGGTTGGAAATATGACAGGTTAGGATACCATAGGTTGAAGTTTCAGACCCTATGGATCCAAAATTTCAGAGATACACCAGAAACAATAAGGCACATATTTCTGTGAAATAGAATTGGATTCTGAGCATTCTCATTTTTGGCTTGTCACTGCTGCGGGAAATTAGGGCTTTTGAAAGAAGTGGAATTTTGGAGTGATCTTAGCATAGGATTATTCTCCTTGGCAAAATCTAAATTTAGAGACCAATTTCAATTTTTTTGGTTGGGTAGAACCCCGGGCATTATCAAACCCTAGTTGGAGATCTTGATCAGAAAGGTGGAAAATTAGGGTTTCTGCAAAAGTTGAAATTTTTGGAATCTGTGACAACGGCTGAATGCTCCTAAGAAAAATTGAAATTTAGAGCACAAGATCGAACCTTTTGGCTGGGAAGAACCCCAGGCATTATCAAACCCTAGTTCGGGATTTTGACAAGAAGATCCGAAAGTTTCAAAGGCAATTTTGAGGGGTCAAATTTTGGAGATTTCAAAATTGAAGTATACCAGCTTGATCAGCTCAACAAGGCACATCTTTTCATCGAATCAGGAGTTTGAAATTCAAAGTTTGAATTTTTAGGGTTTCTCTAACAAACCCTAATCCAGCAACAGATCCAGTTTCAGCAAATCAAAGTGGATTGGGTTAATCCTAGAAGAGAATGAATTGGACACCTACATAAGTGAAGAAGTTCCAGTTTCAGAGGGAGATGAGGCTAAGGCCTTACATAAGAAGATTACAAGCAATTCCGTCAGGTATGACTTGAAGAGATACAGGTATGTTTTGAAATCTGTTCATGATTAAGTTTATGATATGTTTGTCTTCATTTGAGGTTAGTACAATCTTGATTAATTTTAGACTTGTCTTATCACCCTAGTAAAAGTATGAATGCATGTGAATACATTCATTGATTAGGGGTATGACACTTATGATTGTACTAATACACTGTGTTGCTGTGTGAGGATGATGTTGTCCACTAACATGAAGGGTACATCAAGAAAGACAAATCAAGTTCTAGATCAAGAACATATGACCATGGTGACATGAAGACAAAGACTCATCCATAGTCATGGATCACATAAAAGCTCTACTTATGAGGTATGTATAACTCGGTTCTACAATTATTAACTTATGAGATATGCAGGTTGCTAGCACAAGGTCTCTAAAAGAACAAAGAAGACATTGTTTGGGTATGTTAGACAAACATGATAATCCATGTATGTTTTCCTATATCGAGTTAGAATCCTACTTTGTGTTAGGATCTTAGATAAGTATACTTTTGTATGATTGATAATGATTATTCATGAAGTTATAAGTTTGAGTAATCATGGGTTTATGCATATTATACTTCTTACTTTAATTGATGATATGGAAAACCAAAAGAGTCCTACGGTCAAATAAAAATATTCATGAGTAAAAGAAGCACTCCCTGAAACCTTGAATACTAACGCTTGTGATAAATTACCTGTGTATGAAATGATCATGACCATACATGTTTAATATTATTTAGAATCATAATGTTTTGATAGTATTGAGGTTATACTAATGGATGTATGACTATGTATGAGATCTTGAGGATGACACAATGATGACACTAGTGCACAATTAAGCATGCATAGCGGTCCAGGATGGATATAAGTTCAAGGACAGATAATCCAGGAAGCAAAGATCAAGAGGGAGCACACTCCAGTAGTTCCTGCAAGGAAGCAAAGATTGAGAGGGAGTCCACCCACAACTAAACAAAGATAAATATTTGAATTGTCATATGATTACTTAAATAATGTTGTCTAGTCATGTACATACTTATGTTCCTAGATTTAGGATGTATATTATGCATATTAGAAAAGTTGCATTAATGAACAAGATACTACTAATATGCAAGTAATGGGTAAGTGGCCTATGGTACTGTACAACATTCCATTGCTACTTATCTAGAATGAAACCTCTTTGCGAACATGTTGAGAGTTGTTCACACTCTTAAGAAATGTTTTGGTAGAGATGGAAGGCATCTAGAAAGTTACCGTGTGAATACGGGATATGGATAAATGTTGTATTGAAGCATTGGCTAAGATAATTGCATGATTATATGACATATGTATTTATGCATAAGAATTTGTTTTGAAAAACTATGAGAAGTTTCTAATCATGCAATTGAATTTGACTTGTAGGAAAGATCGTGTACAATCACCTACAAAAGAAGGACAACAACATTTGTTCCAGCAACGAAGTTCACTATCTATTGGAGATATTGAAGAATCTAAAGTTCCCAGGATCCAGGATGCAGTAATGGAAGGATGCCATGATCGAGGAATACCAATCGATCATGAAGAATGATGTTTGGGATGTGGTCCCAAGACTAGAAGGGAAATCTGTTGTGACTTCCAAGTAGATCTACAAGATCAAGCATGCTGTAGATAGTAACATAGAGAAATACAAGGCAAGTGATGAAGTGGAAGATACAAGACAACTTTCTTGAATGATGTAGTCGAAGAGGAAGTGGAGCAGCCACTCGGATTTGAGACACATGACAGGGAGTCACATGTGTGCAAATTGAAGAAATCCTTGTATCGTTTGAAACAAGCACCCAGGACATGGTATGGCAGGATAGACAGCTTCCTAACCAGTTTGGGATTTACCTAGAGTAAAGCAGATTCCAACCTTTACTACAAGGTTGAGGAAGGCAATCTAGTGATACTCCTATTGTATGTGGATGACCTGTTTGTGGCAGGTGAGGATGGATTGATTGCCGACATGAAGAGGAAGCTTGCTGCCAAGTTCGAGATGAAGGACTTGGGTATGATGCATTACTTTCTAGGTATGGAGGTGTGGCAGAGTGCATATGGAATCTTCCTTGGACAAGGGAATTATGCAGTAGAGATCCTGAAGCGGTTCGGGATGATGGACTGCAAGGCCATGGCCACACCTATGGCATCGAACCTGAAGGTATTGAGTGATGCTTCATCATAGTCGGTCGATGCCACAATGTATCGTCAGATGATTGGGTCCTTGATGTACCTGACGAACACGAGACCAGATATTTGCTTTGCGGTGAACACCTTGAGCCAGTTCCTGACGGATCCTAGACATGTTCACCTGATTGCTGTAAAGCATATTCTGAGGTACCTGAAGGGTACAGTTGATTATGGGCTCAAGTATGATGCGAATCAAAATTTTAACCTGGAGGGTTATGTTGATTCAGATTGGGCAGGAAATGCTACAGATAGGAAGAGCACTTTGGGGTGCTGCTTCAGTATGGGATCATGTGTGATCTCTTGGTTTAGCAGGAAGCAGTCCTGCGTAGCACTGAGTACAGCCGAAGCAGAGTATGTCGTAGCTTGTTCGACCAGTTGTGCGACAATATGGCTAAGGAAGTTACTGTATGATTTATTTGATCTCCAGTTAGATGCTACTTGTATCTATTGTGACAACTAGAGTTGTGTGAAGTTGTCAGAGAACCCGGTGTTCCATGACAAGTTGAAGCACATTGAGATCAAATATCACTATATCAGGGATATGGTGTAGAGAAGAGCAGTGAAGCTCATGTATGTTGCGAGGGATGAGCAGATTGCAAATGTATTGACCAAGCCACTAGCCGGAGTGAAGTTTGAGTACTTCATAGAGAGGCTTGATGTACTTCAGATCGAGTTTCCTTCCAAGGGGAAGTGATGAGTCCGGAAGACGCAGATGCACATGGGATTTTCTGACATGGTTGTAGATATGTTCTCCCATGGTCATGATGTAATTGCTGAGCCATTCTCACATGGTGGTAGATGTGTTCTCCCATGGTGTAGATGTAAGGGCTGAAGCCATTTTGTTTCACATGGTGGTAGATGTGTTCTCCCATGGTGAAAAAGTAAGGGCAGGAGCCTTCCCCGAATGGTGGTAGATGTGTTCTCCCATGTTGGTGGTGTAAGTGCTATATGATGTGCATCTGGGCTGTGCTCCATGGACGATAAGATGATCTGAATAGGACGTTTCTATAATGATCAGGATGATCATGTGATGATGATGAGCATCAGGACGATGCTCCAGATGATATGCATCAGGACGATGCTATGACGATGATCAGGATGATCATGCGATTATGATATGCATCAGGACTATGCTATGAAGATGATCAAGATGATCATGCGATGATGATGTGCATCAGGACGATGTACTGTATGATGATGATCAGTAAGATCATGAGTATCAGGATGATACTCCATTGCCATGGACATATTGTGCAGGTAGCATGTAATAGCTCCCTAGGAGATCCGATAGTCTGAGCTTGGATGCTCTTGCGAGGTTTTGCTATAGGTTGGTTGCAGACAGAATGTGTAGGTAGCATGTAATAGCTCCCTGGGAGATCCTATAGTCTATGCTAGAATGCTCTTGCGAGGTTTTGCTACAGGTTGGACATGGACAGGTTGTGTAGATAAGCATATAATAACGCCCTTGGAGATTTGCAGATACTCTTGCTAGGTTTTTCCTATGGCATATAATAGCCCCTGGGAGATCTGGCAAATGCTCTTTCGAGGTTTTGCTTGGGAGGACATATAATAGCGCCCTGGGAGATTTGCAGATACTCTTGCGAGGTTTTTCCTATAGCATATGATAGCTCCCTGGGAGATCTGGAAAATGCTCTTGCTAGGTTTTGTAATATGGCATGTAATAGAGCCCTGGGAGATCCGATAGGTTGAGTTGTGTGCTTGTAATCAGTCCTAAGATGCTCTTTCAAGGTTTTTCCATGACCACATGTAATATCGCCCTGGGATATATGATAGGTTGATCTGTGTGCTCATAATCAGTACTGGGATGCTCTTTCGAGGTTTTGTGGTGGTCACATGTAATAGCTCCTTGGGAGATCTTGCCGGTTGTGCTTAGGCACATAAAGGATCCCGGGATACTCTTTCAAGGTTTTGTTGACGCACATAATTAGTCCTGGGATCCACAGTATGGCCAAAGATGATGAAGACCTACAGGAGGCTAGGCCTACATCCAGCATGAAAAAGGGATGGCTCTGTAGAACTTCCTATGACGAGAAGAATTGAGAGATAGCCCAGAGATCGAGATGACGAGTACAACAACAGTGACGATGATGCTCTGTGATCTAGTGACGATGATCCAACTCCAGAATTGAAGACTTGTGCCAATATGTATTGATGACCTGTGTCAAGAGAATACCTTCCTAGTTAAGAGGGAGTGTTGATGTATTTGTAACTTCGGAAGATATTCACTTGTATATTGTATTTGTACTTTATTGTATCCCCAACGGAGATGTATTATTCCTCCAGTTGGAAGTGTCATCAGTTGTACTTGCAAGTGTCGCAAGTTATATTGTAAGTGTCGTAACTTATACTTGATGGGTTATTAGACCACCTTGATGGGGTCGGCCCTGTATGAGTCATGTGGATTAAAGGGTTATTAGACCACCCTAGTGGGGTCGTCCCAGTCAACATTATGTCAAGTGGTTAAGTTGGGGCTGACCTAGTTGAGTAAAGGTTAAGTGAGAGTAAAAGTATAAATAGAGAGTGTGACTCTCTCATTTGACACATTTTCTCATTCACTCACTTTGCATTAGTGAGAGAGAGGAGGAGTGCACACAAGTGGAGGAGGAGTAGCTATTGCAGTCATCTATCTCCTAGGGTTTTATCTTTGTGATCTTTGTATTGCTGCTTATTCTATCTCTGAGGAAGTTGCGGGGTTTTTCACCTTCTTGGTTTTCCCCGGTGAAATGTTTTGTGTCTCTTATCTCTTGTCTCTTATGATTGAAATGCTATACATGTTTTTCTTTCAGTTAATATCCTATATCATATTGAATTAAATGTTGAAAAAATAACACTTCTTCTGCTGTGTAGTGAACTCTGTCGGTGCCAACCCAATAGTCAAGAAATCGACAATGTCTTTATAGTAGTCATCTGCGATCTATAAATACTAGAATATATAGGTAGCTAGGACTATTGTGAAGTTAAGAGATTTATATGTGTGGCCACCACATAGAAGTCTCCAAACCACACTAATACAATCAAACGCCCTAAGTTACAACATGCTCTTAAGTAATTCCCTATGAGTCTAGTATGCAACCATATCAACAATCATGCATCATACATACATAAGCATTAGATAATTAATTAATAATTAATGACTGTGTGTTTCTTTACTTCCTCTTTCCTTACTCACCCTCTCCCTGAGAATCATACCATCCGATCAACCTCCGTACACCTCCCCTCCAACTCCGGATGGTCCCGCTTGCCATGGCACGGGCCCTCTACTGTAACTTGTCCGTGGATCATACAGTAGGCATCAGAAGTTCCCCGGGAAGTTACCGTGACATTTCCACCTTCCCAACTTCTGGTAATAATACGGCCTCATCGGATTCTAACCGGAATCAGGGCCTCATCGGTACTAGCTGGCATCTGGTTCTTGGTACCCCGATCCTGATACTCTCGGTACCCCTAATCCTGATATCAGGATCATTATACCCCAGGCATCTCGGAAGGCTAGCCTAAACATCCTCCACAGCACCCTCAAGGCACTAGCCCCAGTCATCAGAAGTCCTTCTACATAAACCTCCCTCTCGGTGAGTATGTCTCCAACCGTGGACTCTAGTCACATCAGAAGTTCTTCGGGAAGTATCTGTGGCACTGCCACCTTCCCAACTTCTGGTACAAAAGTCAAGCGCTGCTGGCATAGAGCTAATTGTTGGGCTTGTCCCCTAGCCCATAATATATTTATAGTATCCATTCTCATTCGTGCTTATGGGCTCCCACGAAATCATAGAATACTTAGCCTCATCAGGCTATTTGAGTGGATCACCTGGAACAACTAGCACTTGCCATAATGAATAATCATTAGTAACCATTTCTCAATATAATAATATCATGGGTCAACCTTGAATCATGCGCTAACAAGAATGTCTAGCCACCAATTCATATTGCATTACATTGCATCATAAGCCATTGTCACGATAAGTCATGCCAAGTTTAACATCTAATGCATTTAGGTGCTTCGTGCTACCATTTTAACATAACTGGTCATGATACTTTCGTAATTTCACTAAGCATATCATTAATATGCCATGATAAGCTACCATATTTCAACATTAGTACTATCAACATGGAGTAACAACTCACATAATCCATCATCATATCAAATATGCATTATGACAACCCACATAATCGATCATCATATCAAATATGCATTATGACAACCCACATAATCCATCATTATATCAAATATGTATTCTACGAGGAGCAATAAGGGTTAGCATGAAACAATAACATGTCATACCAAATATCTGATATATTATGTTATTCTCCACTAATACATGATAGAGCTGTAAAATATCATATTAAACCACAACATGATTTTATACCATTTATGTGCCAAGTGTCATTTATCCCTAGATGCCATGATAAAGCTATTAAAATGCTAAATTAATGTCATCACGAATTAATATCATTTTATGTTCCACACATCATCTATCTTGTAAAGCACCATAACTTCTTGAAATAACATCAAGAAGTATCACATGCACAACTCATGGCTAGAAATAACAACATCAAATTTCACATGAATAATGCATGACCATTGAGGCATCATTCCAAAAACAACATGTTGCATATTTCATGATGATACTCAGTTTATTGTTCCATGTTGCTACTCAGTTTTCATGATGCATATTTCATGTCGATACTCAGTTTATTATGGGTTCTAGATGCATAGGACATAAGGCACATGATGCGTTGATTTTTGATACACCTTCTCTTCTAGGATGGATAAGTCAAGATATGTATTTGAGACAATGCAAGTAAATGGTGGATAGACTTTCATTGTTAATGTTCATAAAGGAAAATAAAAGGTCTCCTTGATAAGCACACAACAAGAAAGAATGTCGATAAGTACAAACAAAGTTTACATTGATGTTCTTGAGTGAGGATCAACATAATGAAGGTAAAATGAAGGTCAAATCATCCTTAGAAGGTTGTAATAAGGAGCAAAAGAAACAACTAGAGAAACTAATGAAGGCATTAGAGAAATGTTTCAGGAACCCAAAGGGTTGCTACCAAAGAGGTAAGTTGAACACAAAATTCAGCTACTACTTGAATCTCCATTGCCTAGCATTGGATTGTATCATTGATCAATGTTGAAAGAATATAAAGTAAATCAATAATTACAAAAAGGAGTTATAAGACCAAGCACTTCGCCTTGTGGGTCACCAATTATTATTGTGCCTATTGTAACAGGGTTTTCCAAGCACTTCGCCTTGTAAGTCACCAACCATTATTGTGCCTATTGTGACAAGATTTTTATTTTTATTATTTATTAATTTCTTTTAAAACCTATTATAACAGGGTTTTTATTTTTCTTATTTCTTAATTCTTTTAAAACCTGGTTAGAACTATCATACTTTATTAGAGAAGAATTTTTATTTTTTCTTTAAAAGTATGCGAAGGGTAAAGTGAGACAATGATTTTTTGCGTTGCAGAGGAGCAATCCCACCGTTAATCATATTTCTATATCTATGGTATAGATTCATTTTGGAGGATAAACATGATCGCACTTTAATAAACCTTTTTCCTCCAAAACACGTCAGATTGTGACACTTGGTGGTTGATTGGTTATATAGCAGCCTCGAATAACATTCTTTCTATGTTGTTTTCTGGCCTCTGAAATTGCTTTGGAAATTTGAATGCCATTTCATGAATTATTGTGGACGAATTATGACATTTAATAAGTGAATTTAAAAATTCTCGTAAACACACCTGAAAATCTTAGGGAAAATGTATTTAAAAATTTCCAGTCCTCTGATACACATTTCCCTGCTGGGGAGACTGGCTTAGCTCAATCTATTCTTCCTATTACATTTCATGTTCTGGATTTTGTTGCTTCATGTTGACAATTTTATAATTAGCAAACTGGGTATTTTCACAAGATGGTACTATTACTTCATCTATTATAGATGAGAATCTATCTCTCCTAAAGGACGAATTTTGTTTAAATGATGATGAACAAATCAAAATATTTAATATTCTGTAAGTTCAAGCAAGGCAAGAATCAATTTTCAGGTGGAATCACACCTCTCCCTCTAATTTTAATCTTAAACTACTTGTACAAAGCTCAAATTTTCCCAGAAAAACTCAAGAAATCATCTCTAACTTAGCTATAGTTTTGGGATATGACAATGCAGTTATTTTACTTCTCCGGGATCACCACTTGTCAAGTTCAATTATGATGAGTATTTATCTGAAGCTATCGATGAGCAATTATGCAATTTCTCTACTTTGAGGTTTTTCATATATCATTCTTGTCTTGTCTACATGTTTTTGTACTTTTAACATCATCACTTTGAGCACTTTGGCTTGAATAGGTTAGATAAACATGGTGAGGCTTTACCTGTAGTAGAACAGTCTAGAATTATGATCTCAACTAAGAAAGGTTTTAAATCTTTTGTGGAGAATTTCTTTTTCCATGCTCATAAACTCTTCCATGGAATTTTTCCTCCAAGGATGCCTTTAGATTTCAAAAAATATTTGAAGTTATCTTTGAATTAAAGGTTGGAGATTGATGGAATTTTTCCTCCAAGGATGCCTTTAGATTTCAAAAAATATTTGAAGTTATCTTTGAATTAAAGGTTGGAGATTGATACCTTTATCAAGATTGCATTGTTATTACTTGTTACCGTGTTTTTACGTTGCAACATATTTGACAATTATTGTCTTCAATTTTTCTGCATCTCTCTTCAAAACACCAAAAAGCTACTTTTGTATTGCTAGTTGAAATCAATTCTTTTGTAGATAAAAAACCAAATCAGCTATAGAGATTGTATATAAAATGTTGCAATCCTTTGGATTTGAACTTGCACCCATATGGCCTTATGATCCGCATGATATTATATCAAATTTGAGAATGTCATTTAATTATTTTGTATATAATCATCATAGTAAATTTGCTTTGGAGATGCTAGCTAATAGAGACTGTGGGAGAAATGATTTATTGGTAGAAAATGATATGATGAAGATGACAGTAATCATGTGGAATACAAATCAATTTGATTTGGTAACTACAGGAGAAAATAGAGACGATTTGAACACGACTAATTCAGATGGAGAAAATACTTCAAATTCAATTGAATAGGTAGCTAGGTAGCTAGATCAATTCCAGGTAGGTATGGCAGTGAATTCTGAGCCAGATTCAAACAAAGGTCAAAATCGTGAGTCTCCTCATTCAATGTTGTCACATTTTGACAATGTGAAAATTAAAAGAAAGATAGATGACACTGTTGACGAAACTAAGTCTAAAAGACTTAAAATTGGTGATCTTAGAAATCAATTAATCAAGTATAGACATTTCAAGAAATATCTAAATTCAAGTTATGAACTCTTCCTCTTGAGATTTCAACTACAATTTCTCAGGCCTGATCTCAAAGGATAATATTAAAAATCTTGTTGTAGATCCATCTATTCCTGTAAATGATTCTGAGAAAGAATTAATTTCTCAGATATTACATTCAAAAGAATTAAGGCCAAGTCAACCAGGAAAAGTTGAAGTAAAACCAATCATAATTCTTATCATTTTAGAATATTGATACCATGTTAGAATATTCAGAATATGCATAAACATACAACAATATGTTTGATAATATGCAAATCAATAACAAGAATCTACTACAAGAGAAAAGAAAGTGAGAAAACATCCACAAAAGGTATTGTCTTCTCTTTACAATTACATAAGAATATAATTCTCAATATATTCATAAAGGCTCTCTTTCATCTCTATTATATAGCTAAAGGTAAGGAAGAATTACATCCCATACTATGTGGGATAAATGATTTTCCACCTCCTTATGTAATGAATGGTAATAGGAGAATATTTATCCATGATGCATGTGGGATAACTCATTTTACATAAGATAGAGACAATTATGCCTACCTTTGCTAGATAAGACATCATAATATCTTAAAACATCACACTAGCTATCATTACACATGTAATATTAACATTACACATTTCAACATATTCAAGTCAATTTAAATCAAATGAATGCAGTAGACATGATTGAATGACATCTACATATTGGTGAAATGGTTTCTCATAGGTTGCTTCAGAAAACAATAAATATTAATAGATTGCATTCTACGATTCAAAATCTTGAGAAACAGTTAAAAAATGAGAAGTTATAAACAAAGCAAAGAATTTGAAAATACAGGATCCAGAAGGAAAATTAATTTCTATTGGAATGACATTCCCTGGATCAAACAATTTAAAAGCTTTTAGCAAATCAAAGGATGCAGAAATATGGGTTTTGAAATCAAATATTAAGATTCCTCAAGCTTATCATTTACAAATTGTAGAATTAATAGATTTTGATGAGGATAAAGAAACAACTATCTAAGAAAAAAATTCTCTGAAGCAGCAAAACAATCATCTCGCAAAAAGAAATAATCTGCTACAAGAAGAATCTAAAGTGACTCGAGAGTATATTGATTAGTTGGCCAAACTTCAGAAAGAATTGTCGAATAAGTCAGCCCAAGTTATTACTATGTCAAACTTTTCATGATGATAAGATAAATGATATTTCAAGCAATGAAGATCATGTTTATAAAATTTATGAAAAATTCAATTCTTACAAAGCTAAGGTTTTAGAGTTGACCTAGATATAGACATTGATACTTTAGAACATAACTTGCAATAGAGGACTTTAGAGGTCTAGAATTAGACACAGGTAGTAGAGGAACTTAAGAAAAAGCTGCATGAGCTAAAGGAACAAGTTGCAGGAAAGAAGCATTTGAAAATGGGAAAAAATGAACCCTACAATCAAATAAAGAATTATATACAAAGTTTTAGACCTTATTTTGATTATTTCCAACTTATGGAAGGTTTGAAGCAAAATGTACAATTGGACATTGACAAGTTCTGGAAAGAAATTGCTGAAAAAGTTAATCGTGTTGATAAAATCATTCCTTATCTATCTTAACAGCTTAAGTGCGGATGATTTAAAGGATTTTGGTGTATCAGACGAGGCTTTGTGTAGTATAAATGCAAAGAAAATCTATATCATGAAATATTTGATCTTTCTTGCTCAAGAGAAATGTTATGAAGTTGAAAAGGAAGCTAAAGCTTTTAAAGATCAATTTTCTTCTCTAGTGAAACTAGGATTACCTTCTCCTTGGACTCTTGATTGAAGGCTATACTCTGATTAAGTTTATGATGATCTCTTTTAGAACAAGAATAAGGATATGTTAGTTATTCAAGAATGGATTGGAATCTTAAATGGAAAATTCATCAGAAAACAGTTGTTATTGGACTTTGAAATCTTTATTGGTCTTAAAACTTTATTTCAGATAAGCAACCCCATTTTTTTTAAGACTTGTGTACATAATTGGATAATTCACATCAAAAGCTTAGACAATGTGAGTACCCAAAGGGAGAGGAATGGAATCAAATATATCGGCTTCGACCAAGAAATCAGAGTACATTTGTCATTCAACATTGCACTACATCAAACCATTCCAATAGACAACATGTAGCTGAAGAAGAAGAAAGGTCATAAATTAAGTCTATCTTCTTAGAAGATAACTATTCTCAAGCACTCTCTTTTTTAGAAAAGTTTGTGCCTATTTTTTTAGAAAACCAGTTATAGGCAAAGAGTAGTTAGAGGTTATAAGTAGTGAAGACAAAGGAAATGAGGGTTAGCATTAGGGTGAAAAGATTGAAAGTTTTACAACAAAAAACTCTATTTTCTTTGCAGAGGGTGAGCTTTACTCTTGATATTTTATCTTTCTATTCAATGAACTTGTTTCCTGAGGAATCAACTCTTTATTTTTACAGTTTGTAACTTCATCCCATCCTTATTTGGAACTCTTTAATGTGATTCAAACTGAACCATATAATTATAATTTTAAATTTTATGTCAGTTAGTATTACCAATTTATGAATATTTATGAGTTCATTGGTATGCACACTTTCTTATTACTTTAAATTTATGTAGCATACATAACATGCAATAATCTTTATTAATGTTCACATTATTATGCCTGCATAAATCCTAGAAATTAAAGTCCTTAAATTCTGAAATTGTTTTCATAGATGTTTTACAATTAAATAATGTTTATTATTATATTGTTCCATTAATTGAAAATTTATTTCAAGTTTAATGAAATTGTTAATGTAATTTTGTGATTAATGAACTATAAGGATTGTGTAAACATCTTATAAGTTTTTTTTCTTCACTGTTTTGGAATTATTAGAAAATTAATTTTCTTTTGTTGAGGTCTGTTTGTTTAAAATTTTACTAACTTTATTTAACGAATTTGTCTTTAGATTTTATTTTATTTCATTCTTTATATTTAATAAATATATATATATATATATATATATATATATATATATATATATATATATATATATATATATATGTTAAATTAAAATTCAACTATTTTCAAACCAAGACAAATTGATTGAAGGTAAACTTTGTTTATTTTCATTTAGTTCATTTAGGATTTTCACTTTGTTGATATAAATTTTATTGCACTTGCAAGTGCTTAAACAATACAAAAAATTAGCGAGGCTTACCCCCTCTGGTTGTTGGATTCTTCCAAGGTAACCTAAAGCAGGGATATTTTATCTCATAAGGTGCCTTGGCATCATTCCCTAGCCAGGAACATCTCGAGGAACAATAGTGCCCAAGAAGGATGGAAGTTGGAGGATGTTCATTGAACAAGATAACCATTAAGAATTGTTACCCATTTCCATGGATTGATGACTTGTTCAAACATATGTAGCAATCAAAGTACTTCACCTAGATGGACATGAATTCGGATAGCACCAAGTGTGGATGAAAGAAGAAGAGACTTGGAAGACTTCTTTAAAAACAAGAAAAGGCATTATGAATGGTTAGTTATTCCTTTTGGTTTATGTAATGCACCATCCACTCTTATGCATCTAATGAATGATGTACTTTATCTATTTATCAATTCTTTTGTAATTTTATCTTTGGAAGACATATTAATCTTCAACATGGAGGGTTGGAGGTAGAGATATAAACACAAAGAATGTGCAAAACGAGTTGTTGCTCTTGAACTTTATTGATAATAACAAGGAGGATCTAATTGATGCAATTACAATGAACCCCAAGGCAATTATTTATATGCTTGCTACATGCTAAAACCCCAGGCTAACTCATGCATGCATGCTAATCAACTAAACTGAACTGAAATTCTAAACATAGAACTAAGACTAAGCGGGAGTTAATTACTCTTTCTAACAAACATCACATGAGAAGATTATGTTTCTCAATTGAAGAAGGTACTAGAGGAGTTAAAGAAGCACCAACTATTGGAAAACCTCATGAAATGAAATTTTGTTAACCAGTCCTTGGTTTACCTTAGATATTTGATCAATAGAGGTGATTTGAGGATTATCTAGTGAAGATTGAGGCCATCAACAAATGGGCCATGCATATCAATGTGATAGAGGTGAAAAGCTTCAATGAGGTAGCTCAATACTTGAGGAAATTGATTGTAACATTCTTTGCAAGTTCTACTCCACTTTACGCAGTCGTTGCAAGTGAGAAGAATTTTAAATGGGAAAACAACAACAGAGGTATTTCAGAGAATTGAAAGTGAATATCCATGAGGCATCAATTTTGGAAAATCCTAATTTGCAAACATTATTTGACATTGAGACTGATACAAAAGTGGGTATTCCATGGGTGTTGTGCTTATGAGGGGAGCAATACCCATTAGCTATCACTTTGAATTGTTTCATGAAGCTATTTTGAAATATCCCACTTATGATCAAAATCTCTATTGTTAGTGCAAGTTCTAAAGAAATGCAAGCACTACCTATTGGGTAATAGGATTATGATCCATACCCCCCACTAATGTCTTCAATATTTGCAAATTCAAACCAAATTTCAATAAGCAAGGAATTATAAGTCTATGGGATTCCTTCAACAATTACACCTCTTCATCAAGTATAAGAATGACATGGATAACATGGTAGAGGATATATTATCCAAATCACCCATGAAGAAGACCTTAGTTGTGGGCATGATAATAAAGCTTGAACCAATCACTCATGAATTTTATGAAGAAGATTACATGGGGGATGCTAACTTTGGAGGTGTATATGAACAACTTAAGAATGAAGTAGCACTTAAGCTCAAAGAGAATGAGTACCCTCTCCAAGATGAAATGCTATAAAAGTTGGGAGAGCTTTGCATGAACCCACAAAAAGGAAGGCTTTAGGTCATGTAAGATGCTCATACTTCTAGAATTATTGTATGTTTCAGCGTTGTTAAAACAATGGAAAATTTACAGAGGAATATCTATTGGTCAAAGTTATAAGAACTAGTTTCTAAGTTCATAAACATGTGTGATATGTAGTACTACTAATCCTAGCAATAGAAAGATTGGAATTTATATACCTTTGTTGGTCCCCAACACACAATGGGAGAGTGTCTCTATGGAATTTATTGGAGTGCCAAGGACGAAACAATGACATGATTACGTATTTGTAGTCGTGGATAGATTCAAAAAAATGTGTGTGCTTATTCTATGCAAGAATACCATTAGAGATCATGAAGCAATTGAGTTATTATTTCGAAATGTGTGGGTACACTTTGGAACACCTACATTGATTGTATCTAATTGAGACTCCATATTTTTGTGCAAATTTTAGACAACGTTGTGGGATAGAATGGACACAAAAATGAAGCACTCTATATATTTTCGTCCCTAGATAGATGGGTAGACATAAGTTGTGAGCAAAACTATGTTGTAGTTATTGAGAGGCTACATTAGAAAGCATCTAAATACTTGGGAAGAGAAGTTGATTTATATACATCATGTTTATAATAGGACAATACATTATTACATACCAAAAAAACCTTTTGAATCTTGTTTTGATTATTTCCCAACATCACCTTTTGATTTTGTTTATGGGTAGCAAGAGGAAAAAGAACTAGAGATGCACAAGGATGAAAGAAGAGAAAGTGGGTTTATTAATAGATTTAGTTGGTCCCGTCAACAAATATAGAAGTAATTGGAATGAATCTAGGTGAAGTACAAGATCTTTAATGACTAACATCAAATATATCATAAGTTCCAAGGTGGAGACTATGTCTAGTTATATCTCAACAATGAAAAACTCTAGGGAGAAGCAAGAAGTTAAAGCCACTGTAGAGCTTTTGACATTGTTGAACAAGTCAACAACAATGCTTTTAGACTAAATCTAGTATTGTATATGTGGATGTTTTTGGTAGTAGATGTTGAGAATATGTGCCTCTTTGAACCATCTACATTGAATGAGGAGGAGGAAGGGAAAGTACTTTCGTTAATGGAGGATTTCACCGCAAGAGCTCTTGAGGAGTTGAAGGAGGATTCATTTTTGTAAGTATAGGTATGAAATACATGCAAGGGGTAGTGGAAAATCTTGCAAATTGGGCTCAAAGGATAGTTACTAAGGAAGGTAAAGTGGTATGAGAGGAATAAATCAATTAATTGTTCCCTCACCTTCATTATCAATATTTTTTAGGGACTAAAATCCTCCCAATTTGGTTTGATTTGAAAAGGATTATGGAAATGGAATGGCAATGCATAAGTAGTTGGTGTGCTTAATTGAATTCGTTGACCACCTTTTTGAGTAAAATAACTCGCTACCATTCAAACTAGATTGCACTCACTTGATTGAATGTTCCTTGCATGCATGGGTTAAATATCCTTGCATGGATTGAGACAAAGGCAAGGTCATGCACCCATTGGAATGAAGGTGGCAATCTATAAGAAATGTCATAAAGGAGCATCGCAGTATTTTGATCGAAGACCAATCACAACATTTAGAATGAAGGAACCACAACATTTAGAATAAAGGGGTAACATCCTTTTGTGTCAATTTCATTGCCATCATTTGTATGAGGTTGATTCATTAGTTTAACTAGGGTGGCGTCAAGTGTTGAAAGGGAAATCACAATATTCAAAGTGAAGGAAATTGAAATACTGCAATTTAATGAGATTGCAACCACTCACCTAAATGAACTCACATATGTTTCCCTGAATTCAATCACAACCATTTGGTTGAAGGCAATTTACAACATTTGGAACAAGATGTAGATCACATTGAATGGAATAAAGGTTACTTACATAAAGGAAAGTACGTGAGGTCACACCACATTGAACAAGGTAAGCCACACATGTTGAAGTGAATGGTAGATCACATGTTTCATGGTGATTGTAATCCTATGAGTGAGAGAATTTGTACCTAATGAAGTGAAGTTTAATCAAAACCATTGGAAAAGAAAGAGGTCACAATTGTTCAAATGAAGGTGGAACACACCTATTGAAGCAAATGGTAGAGTACTTGGAACATTTCTATGAAACTCGCTTGGAGGAATGAAAAGGTATAAATCCTGAACTAACCCCCAACCCCCCCCCCCCCGCAAAGTTATATGATGCAATTATGATGGTAACAACCCTTTAATACGAATAATGTGATTTGACCAAACAAATGGCCATCCACTCCTTTTGATGTGATTAGGTGATAACGATTTGTGCTAAATGATGCAATTGGATGGGAATAAGAACAACCATTATATGACTGAATGAAATGTTTGGAATATGAAAGGCCAAATGAATGAGCATTGTAGGAGTCACAAAGTGAAATCGAATAACCATTATCCAAAATATAAATTTCCCTTCAATGGATAACAAAAGGGTTGAGTGATTCAAATACCATATTTAGAACTTGAATGTTCCTACTAAATCATGGATCATGTTTTAATGAGTTATTGAAGAGTTGACAACTAGAGATAGAGCAGAAGAGAATGAATATAGTTTGGAATCCAATATCCAGTGAGACAAAGAAAGAAAATGTTGTAGGATCCAAAGTCCCATGCACAACATTCTCTGTGCATTTTAGCCACTGCAATATGTACTTCTCTTGTTTTAAAAGAATCAATAAATCACAGTGAAACCCATTACATTGTTGGAGTTTCCCGAATTAGGTTTCTTTAGGGTAAATATGTGTTGAATTGTTCGTAGTTCAATGTGTTTTTCACTCTAAATTTCTATTATTTATTTTTTTGTAATTAGATAGCATAAGCAAATTTACCAATTTTGTTAGAAAATAATAAAGTTATTTGAAGATCCATTGTGACAAATTATTTAGAAAGATACATGTTATAGGTTACTTGTCCATAGTTGATGTTATGCATTAACTGACCACTAACCCTAACATAATGTCCACTAAAAAATATAATAAAGGCCATGGTTAACCATTGTTGACTAATTTAAATGGTTGATTGTAACCCTATTATGTCAATGGTTGAAACTACTAACCGATTAACCACCACCCCAATAACGATGGTTAACTACAAATGACCATGATTGACTTGGTTAGCCATGGTTGATGTGACACACTAACCAAACACCAAGTCTTGACATAATGCTCAATAGAAAATATGGTTTACTATGTTTGACTATAGGTTTCCATCTTTGAATGTAGACCTATTATATAAATTGTTGATTCTATTATTCAACTAACCCATTAACACCTAAAAAAACAAAAATGGTTGGATATGGTTGACTTTGGTTGACCTCTATTGACCATAGTTGCATATTTTTTACCATAGTTGATTATGCACACTAACTTACCACTATCCCCTAACATTATGTCTACTAACAAATATAATTAGGCATGGTTAAATGTAGCTCTAATCATGTTAATGTTGAATGTTACTAATGCATTAATTCGCAACCCGATAACCACTAACCCCTCATTTACCACCAACACCTAACGAACCACTAAACCAAATCCCCCTAGCTGCACACTAATCATTGACAATCCACTAACAAATATGGATGACAATGGTGTTAAAGAAATGTAACTGCGGAAGGTATTCTATATGTATTTTTCTATTGTATTATTCTATTCCTCCTTCGGGAGATGTCATTGATGTAATTGATGATGTAAGAGTCATTGAAAGAGTCAATCTAAACCCTAACTGTTAGGTCATCCTGGAAATATCTAGAAAATAATATCTTATTATAAAGAGTACAGGTCGTCTCAGTTAGGTGAGTCAAGCCGACCGAGTTAGTGAAAACGTCAAGTCAATTGTAAAGTATAAATAGGAGATTGAGTTGCTCACTTGGATCACTCATCTCACTCACTCAAGTTCACATAGGACAGAGAGAAGTTTGCATAAGAGAAGGAGAGAAGCTGATTTTGTCTTGGGGTTTGATCTTGTACTTGTGAATTCTATATTTAGGGAGTTTTGTCGGGGTTTTATCCCTTGTGGTTTCCCCAAGAGAAATATTTTGTTCTTTGTGTTTGTTGTGCTTGTATTTCTTACAGTGATTATATTGTTTAATGTTATTATGCTAAACAAGTAGAAAAACTAACGTGGTATTAGAGCAGGCTTGAAAGAAAACATTGTACAACCTCTACAACTGTAGAAACTAGGGCTTCTTATTCCGAGAGCTCTCTCCACAGATCAACTGAAAAAGAGGGTGCATCTAACTTGCCTCACTAGGGCGCATATTTCTGTTGAAACATAATTCATTTCCGAGAATTTTCATTTTTGGGTCCCCCACTATAGCCCGAAGAAACTAGGGCATCAAGTTTTTGGAACATATGCTCATAGAATCGGGAGAAGGAGTACTTTGCTCAGCTCTCCTTGGGGAGGCGCATATTTTCATCCAATTAGTTTTCCAAAATCCTGAATTTGTAAATTTAGGGTTTCTCTATCAAACCCTAGGTCAAGGTAGAAGCAGTTTTCAGAAGGACGGATTCACTGGGGAGTCCTACATCTATTCTATTTCCATTTGAGGTTCTCATTTTATCAAAATGAAAAACAATACCAAGCTTGATGATAAGCTTGAAGGAGTTGAGAACTTCAGGGCATGGAAATATAGAGTCATGCTCATTCTTGAAGAACACGACCTAGAAGGTTTTATAAAAGAGGGACTTACAAAACCAGAAGGAGATAAGGCCAAAGCAAGACACAAGAAGAATATGGTCAAGTCTAAGAGGATCATAGCTCATTCTATCAAATATCACTTGATTCCTCAAGTATCCTCAAAGAAGACTCCGAAAGAAATGTTTTATGCTTTGACCAGCCTGTTTGAAGGGAATAACATTAATAGGAAGATGACCATGATAAATCAACTCAACGGTGTGAAGATACAGAAGTATGAGACTATGCACTCATACTTCTCTAGAGCATCCCAGATCAAAGAACAATTAAAAGCTATTGCAGGTGTGGTGGAAGATGTCGAAGTTGTAATGACCACTCTGAATGGTCTTCCTAGAGATTGGGAACCCTTTGTTCGTGGCATATGTGCTAGAAAGAAACTAATCCAGTTCAAACAACTATGGGAAGAGTGTGTGCAAGAGGAAGAAAGAATAGCAGTAAGAGAGGCGAAATTAAATGGCAATGAATATCAAGCCTTGGAAACTCATTCCAAAGGTGGAAGGAAAAGAAAGAGTGATGTACGTACCCGTGACCACTCTCCCAGAAGACCTCAAAGATATCAAAGGAGCAAGAGGTTCAAGAGAGACCTCTCCTCAATTGAATGTTACTCTTGTCACAAGACAAGACACATTGCAAGAAATTTTCCATCCAAATCTGGACAACCTAAGAAGCAAAAGAAAATATTTCATGCTCATGGAGTGGAAGATAGTGAATATGATGACGAAGTCAAAACCAAAGAAGATGAGGACTCCAATGAAGAATATGTACTTATATCAGCCCTCATTGGTTCAATATCTCATGGAAGTGATACTTGGCTAGTGGATAGTGGAGCCTCAAAACACATGACGGGATACAAGGAGTCTCTTTCACATCTCATGTGGAAAGATTATCCACACAAAGTAAAGCTTGGGGATGATTATTAATACCCTATCAAAGGGATGGGAGAAGCATCCTACAAGTTGGACTCTGGAATGTCCATGAACATGAAGGAAGTGCTATATGTTCCAGGTTTGAAAAAGAACCTTCTTTCTATTTCAAAATTAGATAAGAAAGGTCTTAGAGTTGCATTTGTAGATGGTGAAGTTCTTATGTGGCCAAAGGGGAAGACTATCAATGATGCAATTGTTATTGCATTTGAAGAAGGAGGAATCTATAAACTTAAGGGTCATGCAGATTCATCACTGATGGATAGTACCATGAGCCCCTATGAACTATGGCATAGAAGACTAGCCCATGTACACTACAAAGCCTTACCAATAGTGAGTAAGGTGGTGACTGTTTTACCAGAAATCCAGTTTGATCATGAAGGGGTGTGAAAAGGATGTGCACAAGGAAAAAGTACAAAGAATCTATTTCCAAGCAGTGATAACAAAGCTAAAGGCATATTGGACATTATTCATTCCGACATTTGTGGACCTATGTCTACCACCTCATTAAGCGGGTATGTTTACTATATTTCTTTTATTGATGATTACTCCCGCAAAACATGGATTTATTTTTTAAAGAATAATAATGAATTTTTTTGAAAAGTTTAAAGAGTTTAAGGCTCTTGTGGAAAACCTCTCTGAAAAGAGGATCAAGATACTAAGGACATATAATGGAGGGGAATACACTTCAGGCGATTTCAAATACTTCTATAAACAAGCAGGGATTAAGAGGGAGCTTACTATTCCCTATAATCCACAACAGAATGATGTAGCTGAAAGGAAGAACAGAACTATCATGGAAGCAGTGAAGGCCATGATCCATTACCGAGACCTACCCACGCATATATGGGTTTAAGCAGCTAGAAATGCAGTCTATCTTCAGAATAGAATCTCTCACAGTGCTCTTGGAAACAAGACCCCAGAAGAGATGTTTACCGGTATGAATCTTGAAGTCGGTCATCTAAAGATATTTGGATGTCCAATATTTATTCACATTCCAAAAGAGAAGAGATCGAAGTTGGAACCTTCAGGAAAGAAGGGAATATTTTTGGGTTACAGTGAGCAATCAAAATATTACCGTATCTACATCCCAGGATACCGCCAGATTGAGCTTAGCAGGGATGTTACATTTGATGAAGACACAGCCTTCAACAAGTCCAAGAAGACTCATGAGGATGAAGAGGAGCATGAAGCTCCTAGAGTTACAGAAACTAATGATATACCAGATAGAAATATTGAAGAGGGACCTATTCCAGAGGATCATGACATGACATAACCTCAGATACCCGAGGAGACACGTCGTGAGGAAAATACACGAAAGAGAAGACCAACTTGGGCACAAGAAATAATACAAGATACAAGAATATATGGTGCCACAGAAGGAACCAGTAGAGAAAGTGAGAGACCAAGGCCATATTCCAGTTATGTAGCCTAGATGTGTAGCCTTGTTGAAGAAGAACCCAAATGTTTTGAAGATGAAGTAAAGAAGAAGGATTGGTTGGATGCTATGAATGAAGAATACCAATCCATCATCAAGAATGATGCTTGGGATGTGGTACCAAGACCAAAGGACAAGTCAATAGTTTCATCAAAATGGATCTTCAAAACAAAACACTCAGCATACAAAAGCATTGAAAAGTACAAGGCAGGGTTCGTAGCCCAAGTGTTCTCTCAGAAGGAAGGAATTGATTATGAGGAGACCTTTGATCCTGTGGCTAGATATACCTTAATTAGAACCATCCTTGACTTGGCAACTAAGATGAAATGGAAATTACATCCGATGGATCTAAAGACAGCTTTCCTGAATGGAAGGATAGAAGAAGAAGTATGCATCGAGCAACCAAAAGGATTTGAAACAAATGACAGAAAAACACATGTATGTAAACTGAAGAAAGCATTATATGGGTTGAAGCAAGCACCCAAAGCATGGTATGGAAGAATTGATGGTTTCTTGATGAGCTTGGGCTTTACCAAGAGTAACGCAGATTCTAATATTTACCATAAGGTCATAAATGATGACCTATGATATTTCTATTGTATGTGGATGATTTGTCCCTGATAGGGGAAGGCAGTCCCATCACTGAATGTAAGAAGAAGCTTGTTGCAGAATTTGAGATGAAAGACCTTGGGATGATGCACTATTTTCTAGGTCTTAAAGTATGGCAATTCCCAAATGAGATTTTCCTGAGTCAAGGAAAATATACTGTTGATATCCTGAAGAGATTTGGGATGTTGGATTGTAAATCCATGACTACTCCAATGGTGACAAACTTGAAGCTCCCGAATGATGCTTCATCAGAGATAGTAGATGTCATGTTGTACAGACAGATTGTTGGGTCATTAATGTATTTGACCAACTAGACCAGACATATGTTTTGATGTGAACACCTTGATCCAGTATAATTTGGAGCCCATACATGTTCACCTGATTGCAGAAAAACATGTGATGAGGTACCTAAAAGGTACATTGGACTATGGACTCATATATGCTTCCAACAGTGAGTTCAGACTGTACGGATATACAAACTCATATTGGGATGGAAGTGCCAAAGATAGAAAAATCACTTCAGGATGTTGCTTTAGTTTGGGATCATGTATGATCTCATGGCTCAGTAGAAATTATCCCTGTGTTGCTCTCAGCATAGAAGAAGCTGAATACGTAGCAACATGTTCAACTTGTAGCGAAGCAGTGTGGCTTTGCAAAATGTTAGCAGGATTGTTCGATGCAGAGATAGATGTGACTGATATTCTCTGTGACAATCAGAGTTGTATCAAGATGATAGAGAATCCAGTGTTCCATGATAGATCGAAGCACATCGAGATCAAGTTTCACTATATCCGGGATATGGTGCAGAAGGGAGCTGTGAAGCTCAAGTGTGGTCCTACAAAGGAAAAAGTTGTTGATGTGTTGACTATGCCTTTGTCTCGCATAAAGTTTGAATACTTTCGAGACAAGCTTGGTGTGGTCCAAAAGGACCTACCGCGAAAGAGGGAGTGATAGAGATTCAAGTCCTTTCTGATTGGAGATCAGTACTTGTCGACTAATAGAGATTCTAGTCCTTGCTGACTAAAGATCAGTACTTGCCGATTGATAGAGATTCCAGTCCTTGCTGACTAAAGATCTATACTTGGCGACTGATAGAGATGTCATTCCTTGTCGACTGAAGATCGGTACTTACCGAATGATAGAGATTCCATTCCTTGTCGACTGAAGATCAGTACTTGTTGACTGATAGAGATGCCAGTCCTTGTTGACTGAATATCAGTACTTGCCGACTGATATAGATTCCAGTCCTTTCCCACTGAAGATCAGTACTTGCCGACTGATAGATATTCCATCCCTTACGAATTGAAGATCGGTACTTGATGACTGATAGAGTTTCCAGTCCTTTCCAACTGAAGATCAGTACTTTCCGACTGATAGAGATTCTAATCCTTGTTGACTGAAGATCAGTACTTGCCGACTGATAGAGATACCATTCCTTGCTGACTGAAGATCAATACTTGCCGATTGATAGAGATGCCATTCATTTTCGACTGAATATCAGTACTTGCCGACTCATAGAGATTCTAGTCCTTGCTGATTGATAGAGATGTCAGTCCTTGCCGACTGAAGATCGGTACTTGCCTAATGATATAGATTTTAGTCCTTGCCGATTAATATATATGCCAGTCCTTGCTGACTGAAGATCAGTACTTGTCGATTAATATATATGCCAGTCCTTGCTGAATGAAGATTAGTACTTTCCGACTGATAGAGATGCCAGTCCTTGCCAACTGAGGATCAATAATTTCCGACTGATAGTGATCCCAGTACTTGCCGACTGGTGATGTTATCTCAGTACTTGTTAATTGATGATGTTGTTTTTCCAGTATTTGTTTACTGATGATTGATGTTGTTGTTCTAGTATTTGTTTACTGATAATTGATGTTGTTGTTGTTCCAGTATTTACTTACTGATGATTTTTGTTCTAGTACTTACCGACTGATGATTGATTGTGTTCCAATGTTCATACACTGATGATGATGGTGATGATGATATTCCAGCAGACGATGATGATGATGATGATGGTGATATTCCAGCAGACGACGATGATGATGTTGATGGTGATATTCCAATAGAAGATGATGATGTTGATGGTGATATTCTAGCAGATGATGTTGATGATACCCTAGACATATGATGATGTTCCAAAAAATTACTACGACATATAGAGATTCACAAGTCAGTTGGACAGTTGTTGATGTTGCTGATGTTGCCCGCAGAATACTTTCCTAGTTAAGAGGGAGTGTTAAAGAAATGTAACTGCAAAAGATATTCTAAATGTATTTGTCTATTGTATTATTGTATTCCTCCTTCGGGAGATGTCATTGATGTAATTGATAATGTAAGATTCATTGAAAGAGTCAATGTAAACCCTAACTATTAGATCGGCCTGGAAATATCTAGAGAAGAATATTTTATTGTAAAGAGTACAGCTCGGCCCTGTTAGGTGAGTCAAGACGACCTAGTTAGTTAAAAGTTCAAGTCAATTGTAAAGTATAAATAGGAGATTGAGTTGCTCATTTGGATCACTCATCTCACTCACTTAAGTTCGCATAGGAGAGAGAGAAGTTCGCACAAGAGAATGAGAGAAGTTGATTTTGTCTTGGGGTTTTTTCTTGTACTTGTGAATTCTATATTGAGGAAGTTTTGCCGGGGTTTTCTCCCTTGTGGTTTACCCGAGAGAAATATTGTGTTCTTTGTGTTTGTTGTGCTTGTCTTTCTTTCAATGATTAGATTGTTTAATGTTATTATGCTAAACAAGTAGAAAAACTAACAAATGGTTTACTATAGTTGAATGTAGCCCTATTACACCAATGCTTGATGCTACTAAGACACCCAACCCATAACCCGGTAATGATGGTTGACTATGGTTAACAATGGTTAACAATGGTTAACCATGGATACGTATAGTTTTCTTTAGTTTATGGTATCCCACTACTTGACCACTAACTCCTAACATAATGGTCAATAACAAATTAATTAAGTATGGTTGACAATCTATGAAAGCGGACTTAAGGCATGATCTCCCTAGTTCAATGCAAATCTAGAACAAATCAGACAAAATACAAATCCACCTTCCTAGATCTAATTAGAGATTGAGAGACACGAACATATTACCTTTCAGATCTGTAAATCTCTTTCTCCCTCGTCGCTCCAAGCTCCACGGTCATCAGATCCAAAGTTGCAAGACATGTCAGAACATGCAAGAGACAAAAAAGCAGTAATAACACATCTACACAATAATTGATCTAAGTAAATAGTTAAGGAAGTAAACTATAAATGTCAAATGAATAACAAGACATTTATGGAAAGAGTTTTGTATTACTGTATAAAAGTGGAAATACATAGAAGAGTGAGGATTACAACCAATCCCTAACATTGCAATCTTCCTCCAACAAGCCAAGCCAATGCCTCTAAGGAGAAATGGGTTCCTCCAATGGATGGATGATGATCTCCTAAGCTGTATTTCACCAGCATATGGATTCTATAGCCTTCCTCCCTTTGGAATGGAGAGGGATCTTATATTTATAGGACCAAGTGGATAAAGTAGGTTGAGGATCATGGGGAGAGGGCTAAGGGATCTTCCCATTAGGTTAGGGAACTGAAGGCCAGCTCACCTAGGAGTTAGGGATAGATATCCACCTCATCCAACTTCTAGAATTCGCTCGAAAGATACCTTTATCTCATTAAACTGTCTTCGGCGCAGGCTGCATGAGGACAACATGCGCCAGCGCTTCTTGCTCAAAGACAACATGCGCCGGCCTAATTAGGAATGTGGATAAAGGACATCAACTTGCTCTAACTGACTAACTTGATCATGGGACTTCAGGGATTGAGACAATGAGTTCATGATGGTGAGATTTTAGGTGTAACAGACAGCCCCCCAAAGCATGAAGCTGATAGAACTAGACAGGTGAAATGATTTGATAGAAGGATGGAAAGGAATTTTCGGATGGAAGATGCTATTGCAGCATAACTGACTCTGAGAACACAGTCTCATATGACTCATAACATGGCTTTCGACCAATACAATGCAGATCCATGGTAGTAAAGACCGACTGAACAAAATCATGGCTACTAGACACAAGCCTAGATCCATGATGAGATGATAACATAGCCATGACCAATACAAAGTGGATCTGTGTGATATAACTCAAACAATCTCCATCGCAGCCTGGGTAAAACCTGACTCCCCAAGGTCTTCAAGCCGAACCCGCAATGATACGAATATATCCATGTGATTACAAATGTCTTGACGTCAAACATGGTAGAAACCACTTGATTACCGATCATTGATGTATACCGTTAACAAGCGCGAGGGAAATCACCATTAATGTCAATGATCCCCAAGGTATCATAGTACATATCATCAAGCGCAAATGAATGAGTTGAAGTCGAATGATTTGACAAAATATTTCAATCAAGAGTCAATAATGCAAACTCATGTCAAAAGCGAGGTAACTTGCCATTGAGGCATGCAATCTTAAGGTACTCGTTTGGTTTCTAGATTCAGTCCTCAGATAATGTGTTGGAGTCGACAAGGACGAATCCATCAAAGGAGGGCCATGATCAATCCCCCATCATCAACGCGAAACTCAATAACAGATGTTTGGAGTAGATCGGATGGTATAGTAACATGCAAGACTGACTCATAGTAGATCGACATGATGGAAGATGTACTGACTGCAAATGATGAGTGGTGAAAGTATCTTGAACATGGGCATGGCATGACTTAACAGTATTGACATGATGAGAATGACGCCAACTCCTAATGAAACTAATGGTGGAAGCATTCTTCGGATGATTCAAAGGAGTAACAAGACTCATGAAGTTAACAAGACTCGAGGACAAGTACTGAATGCAAATGCAAATGAGTGCCATGTTCAAGAATGACTAAGTACTGCCATAAGTAAAGGTGTAACACAAAAAACTTTCCTTTTTCCCCATCGTGACTGATGAGTGCCTCATGTGTTTTTAACGATCTTGATTAGGGTAACTAGATGATCGGTATAGCTCATCTCATAGATGAGTCCAATCCCAAATGTTTTTCCGAACCTGGGAAAGGAGGGGTTCGTCCCATGACGGGCCCTTCAATGTTGAGTTTTAACAAGTCCATAGAAGGTAAACTCAGTGTCATTTCATGTTTAGAGAGTCTGAAAAGAACTTAAGAAGAATCCAAAGGTCCTTTTTCGTAAGGTTAGACTCTTTGCCCAGAAAAGGGTAAAACAACGCGAGAGATGACTCTTCCAGTCATGATTGGCTGGAGTATTTCTTTTTCGTAAGTAGTACCCCCTAGTCTGAAAAAGGGGTAAACTATCACCAGGGAGACGATCATTCAAATACTTTTACAAGTGTGAACGCGTCAAGTTCGCTTGGATATCTTTTCGTATTTAGAGAGCTTAAAGAAAAACTCCAGGGGGGGTTCCTTTTTCGTAGGAGTTTAACGAGCCCAAAAAAGTGATAAACTATAAATCCGTGACTTATTCTCATCGTTTAACGAGCACGAGAAAGAACAAAGAGTTAGCTCAGTTTTCATTAATAATTTGTATTTAATGAGCGAAATAATGACAAAAAGACGCTCTATGAGTGTTCATACCTGAGAAATTATGCAAAAAGACCATGCCCAGGAAAAACTGGATCAAAGTGGTGTTAAAATTCACCTGCAAGCTTGAAACTAGGTCAAAAACGATTAACCGGATATAAACAAGCCCAACTATAGCAAAATAACCCATTCTAGGATAAATTAAAAAGGGAATATGTTCTTTTTCAATATAAATAGGGGTAAATAGTAAAAAGAATTACTATTTGTTTTTTACCAAGTTGGAGAGGTGAAAAGTGCCCTTTGGAGCCGTTCTTCTTCTCCTGATTCTGGGAGCTGTGATCCGTCATTTTAGGAGCCGTCAGCGATAGGTAACCCTAAACCTATCTCTTTACCTTTCTAGTGGTTTAGAATTTGCTTTTTCTTGCATTTAGGTAGGTTTTGAGTATGTTAAGTTGGTAGTTTTGCGCTAATGGGTCGGTGCAGGTTTCCCTTTTGGGATCTACGTTAGCGCATAACCTGAAAGGGAGTTCTGCGTCGGTGGCGCACTGTCCACATGGACATTCTGCGTCGGTGCAAACCGCCAATTTAAACTCAAAACCTGGCCAAAATAAAAACTTTTTAAAGGTTGGGAAAAGTTCTAAAGGTGTTCAAATGTCTTTCTTGACAAGTTTGGGGCGAGCACAATGGTTCTTGAGTGGCGAGAACGGGAGCATGAGCTCGAAGATATGCAAGTGGAAAATAATCCACAATGTGTTGCAACGTTGAGGAACTGTGGGCTACTCAAGTGTTTTCGAGTTCTAGGAATGAGATCCCAAGTATCACTGTTGACATACCTGGTCCAATGTTGGGACCCTATTCAACAACACTTCCAGATAGGTGAGCACGCACTTACCATGGATGTCGAAGACATCTTCTTTTTGATAGGGTTATCCCGCCGAGGGAGCCCTGTGTCCTTGACCAGATCACGAGGTGGTGGTCGCTTGGTCGAGGACATGATAGATGAGAGGTGTTCTTCAGGTACTGCGATGGTTGGTCCCATCAAGGATGTCAGGGACGAGGCTCTTCAAGCGATACTCTTTACCATTGTGCAAGTTGCTGGCAGCCGATCTGCTCACTTAGCGAGCAAATCGTAAATGATGTATGCCGAGGAGTGCATGATCTTACTGTGTTTAACTGGTGCGAGGGGCTTCTCACCGACCTTTGAGATCAGTTGACCAAATGCCAGCACGGGGCGTTGAAGCAATTTGGGTATGGTTCGGTACTGGTATCCTTTATGCTGAAGCGGGTGCCTCACTTGCGCCCGCAAGTGGACTTCGAGGATCGGGATGTACGTGATCATCACATGATGAGATGGACAGAGGTGATGGCTTGCCATGGTGGCGGGGGTCCCATCATCAGTTTTGGTACATGGTTCTTCTCGTGGCTACAGGGACAGATCCTCATGGTGGAGGATTACCCATACGCTGGCACAGACTTCTGAGGAGACCCAGACTTGGTGCTTCCTGAGGGGGCACAGTGGGCGACATTGGTAAGAACAATTGCTTGTGTTTTTTATATTTTATGCATTTTATGATTTTTTTGTAGTAGTGTTGATGATGTTTACATATTTCTTGTAGATGTGGGTCCAGAGCGACCACTTGGAGTCTCTCGCCTTGTGAGGAGAGGACGAGCATTAGAGATGGAGCCCGCAGTCCGTGATGCTCTTGAGGAGCAAGAGGTGATTGGGGAGAAACTCCAGAGGATGACCTCAGATATCCCAGAGCCTACTGTGCATGACCTACCCCTCCGTTATCAGGAGTTGACTGTTGGGGTATCAGCTCATTTCATCATGCTGCTCCGGAAGGTAGCAAGGACCGTAGCCTGTTACCATGCTCATCCTAAAGCTGAGCGGCCTAGGGCCATGCGACGTAGAGTTTAGGAACATGGCTTATATATGTATACACTGAAAGCTTACAGGATTCATATTTTTTGTAGAGATGACTCTTACTAAAATATTTGCATGCTTCAGACTTTTGTATCAGCACTACCATTTTGTATCGATTGATATATATATATACAGACATTATCAACGGTTTTATACATTTTGTGTTATAATGGTGAATTATGAGATCTTGTCTTACACGTTTTCTTATACAATGGATGATTTACATGTTATGTCTATTTTTATATTTTATGAATATGTTATGTGTGTGCAATGTACCAATCTAGAATGAAGTTGGCCATCAAGTCAGCAACTGTATTCATGTCTCGTGGAATGTGCAGGTATTGAATAGATTCAAAGGACCTTTCCAGAAGACGGACTCGTTGGAAGAGACGGAGTAAAGTGGGGTTGCGGACAGGGTAGACCCAGTTCAAATGAGAAACCACTAGTTGAGAATCCAGATGGATAACAACATGGTTCATACCCAAGGAAAGAGTGCCGGTTAGGGTTCCAATCACCGCTTGATACTCTGCGGCGTTGTTGGTTGCGAATCCTACGAAAATTCCTCCTGAACTAATGAGCTTGCCAGTTGGGGAATAAAGTACCTGGGCTGCCGAAGCAAGGTTACGGGTATGCCGACTGGCCCCATTTGCGAATCCGTAGCAAGTTTCCATCTGCACATGTAGACAGAACATGGTATAAGAAACGAAACAAGACCTAGACACACTAAAATTAAAGCGTCACACCACACAAAACACACACGCCATGTACATTATATACAATATATCTATGCATGAAAGGCTCAGGCATAGTACCTCTTCAGGTAGATCCCATTGCGGGGATCACCCAAATATATCCCATCATAGTCCTCTAGTTCGTAGGCTCCCTTCTCCAGAACACGTTTCACTATGTACGGTTCGTGCCACATGGAATTGAACTTACCTGCCCCCAGCTTATCGTGACTTTGGTCGTATGTGAGGACCAAATCACCCTCATTATAGATGCGGGGTTTGACCGACCTGTCGTATTGTGCCTTAATGTGCTTCTTGTGTGCCTCGTTGACAAGAGCAGCATCATGGCGGGTATTGTCAAGTTTTGATAGGTAGAGGAATCGCTCTTCCTCGAGGGTGGTGTTCAGAAGAAGTTCGACTGCGAGTTTGAGTGATGGAATCTCACACTCTATTGGTAGGACTGCCACCAATCCATAAACTAACTGAAATAGTGTAAATTCGGTGGCAGTCTTAACAGAGGTCCGGTATGCCCATAGTGCGGAAAAGAGCATGTTGTGCCAGTTAGACTTGTGCGTACCCACCATGCGTTGAATCATGGTTTTCAAGACCTTGTTATTGGCCTCTACTTGTCCATTGGACTGTGGGTAGTAAGGGATTGATTTTTCATGACGAAAACCCAGTATGGCGCTCAATTCATCTACCATGTGGTTCTGAAAGTGAGATCCATGGTCAGTGACTATGTCTTGTGGAACTTCGAACTGTGAGATAACATGATTAAACATGAAGAGTGTGGTGGTTTTTCCGTCGTCAGTGTATGAAGGCATAGCCTCGGCCCATTTTGTAAAGTAATCCACGGCTACTATGACGTAACCATGCCCCCCAACCGAGGTAGGTTTACAGTGCATGAAGTCAATGCCCCATTTTGAAAAGGGGCCAACGACAATAACCGGGTGTAACAGGGCTGGGTGGGTGCGCTTTTTCATTTGAAAATGTTGGCATGGGGGACATTTTTTAACATCCTCAATACAATCTTTAAAGATGGATGGACAGTAATATCCCATGCATAGTATCTTCTGGGCTATATCCATCCCATAGAGATGACCGCCACAAGCCCTAGAGTGACAGCCATTCAAGACGTGTTCAGCCTCCTCATGTGTCAGACACCATCAAAGGACAGAATCAATACCCTGACGGTACAAGGTATCACTGATGATCAGGTAATACTTTGCGTGGTGGCGTATTCGATGACAGTCATCATGAGACAGTTGGGGGTTGAAACGTTGGGTTTGGAGATATAAGGTAATATCCCCATACCACGGGTCAGACATCCTGATAAGGAACAATCATTAGTATGGAAGAGAATCATTGGGCTCAGATCCTAAATCGACATGGGGAAGATCGCAAATGAGCTCGGCAAACACCAAAGACTTCTTAGACTTAGATTTCTTGAAGAGGAGGTTGAACTCCTGAAGTATCACAATCCAACGTAAATACTTTCCCCCAAGTATGTAATGATGGTGGTGGTTCGAGTCAGCAATGATGGTGGTGGTTCGAAGCAGTATCTAATGACGGAACTTTTGGATGGCGATGACTGCTGCAAGAGCGAGTTTCTCGACATGTGAGTAACAAGTTTCAGAGTCAATAAGACCCTTACTTAGGTAATATATCACATGTTCCTGGGCGTTATTGTCCTCCTGCACCAAGACCATGGCGATCGTGGTGGTATGAGCGGCAAGATAAAGAATGTAATCTTTGTAGTAATTGGGAGTTTGGATCACAGGGGCATGCATAATGGCATGTTTCATACTATTGAAGGATTGTTGCGCTTAATCGTCCCAAATGAACAGGACGTCCTTCTTTAGTAATCTCATGTAGCCCCGTGTCTTCTGAGCGAAATTACAGACAAACGTTGGAGGTTAGTTGCATTCCCTTGCAAACTTTGTAGTTCTGTAACATCAGTAGGAGGTGGGAGAGCCACAATGGCTTCCACCTTTAGGGGATCAATGCGGATCTCGTCTTTCGAGACGATGAAACCTAGGATGGGTCCAGACTCGACGCAGAAGATACACTTGTGAGCGTTCAAATGGATGTTATACCGCCTGCATATGAGGAATACGGCCCTCAGATGATCAATGTGGAACTCACGCTGCCGTGAATGGGCAGGTGGGTCATCAAGGTAAGGTTCCACGAAGTCCTTCACATCATGAAAAGCGTACAACATGGCCCACTGGAATGTGGCACTAGCATTTTTGAGACCAAAAGGGAGCTTGCGATAAGAAAACGTTCCCCAAGGACAGATGAAATTTTTCTTATGTTGTTCGGCTGGGTGGATCTCAATCTTATTGCAACTGGAGAATCCATCCATGAATGAAAAGATGACACTTCCGGCACAATTGTCTATGATCTAATCGATAAAGGGAGTGGGGTAGTTGTCCTTAGGACAAGCCTTGTTCAAATCCTGATAATTGACACAGACACGAATGGTGCCCTGCTTATTAGCCATAGGGATGACATTTGAGACCCATTCTGTTAATGGAACAGGGTAGATAAAGCCAGCCTTCAAGAGCTTCTCAATTTCTGCTTTGATTGCCGTAGCTTTTCGAGGGTTTATCGGTCGTAAATTTTAGCAGATTGGTTTAGCATCGGGATAGGTTTTGATTTCATGTGAAACAATAGCAGGGTCTATCCTGAGCATTTCCTCATAGGTCCAAGCAAACACATCTCGAAATTGCTTTAATAAGGCCATAAAAGTAGTAATCTCTTCAGGGGAACATTTCTGGCCTAAGCGAATATGTTCCACTACACCAGGGGTAACCGAGATGTCAATTGGGGTGGTGGCTTCGATGTTTTCCAAGTTCCCCTCAGTGTCTATATGACGCGTGAGTATTGGGGACTGAGGGTAAGGGTAGACATCTGACATAAAAATGGTGGTGATGTTGTTCTCTACAAAATCCAATGGGGGAAGGAAAGATGATCGATGGTGGAGGTCTTCCCACAGAGGGTCATCCGCACTCATAATCTCCATGATGGACTCGTCAGACAGAAAAGTATGGAGCAGAGGATCAAGTAAGGATGACGGTCGTTGCAGAGAATAGGATGTAGAGGCCACAACCAAGTGGTCCTCAGGTGCTGACTCGATAGCCTTGTAAGTGAGTTCAGCGGGTGAAAGATGCATAGTATCTCCAATCAATTGCATGGTGGCTTTATCAGGTACAAGCCATTGATCGCTAGAGATGGGAAAAGATGAAATACAGAGGAGATCATGTTCACCGTGGCAACATAATTTTGGAGATCCGAGGTTGGAAAGACACCCATAAGAGATGAGTCTTTTATGAGGCCGACCCCCACGCTCTCATATAGCTGCAAAGATTGTCCAAGCAATGGGACATTATCGCCGGGATGAGTAGCGGTGTTCGGTGTGCAGAAGTCCAGTTGCTCGACGGTGACAATTCGGCCTTGGTGGGGGATTGCACTATGCGGAAAATGGAAGACGCGACCGCAGTCATTGCATAAAACCAATTACAACCAAGCAAGAGATTATAATCCAAAGGGGAAACGACTACTTCCACATTAATGGTTGTGGTCTTACCCCCCAAATCGACTGCTAAGGATTGTAATAGCCCATGGGGTTGAAAGCCATGACCGTCGAATGATTTCAAGGTAGTGGGAGAGCGGTTTAACTCGGGAGAACCAATGGCTCTCCAACACGATATCGACATGACCGAGGTAGAGGTACCTTCATCTAATATACTACGATGGATTGTCTTCCCAACAATATTCGTGGCAACTTGAAATGCCAACTCATGGGAAAGCCTCGGTTTAAAATACTCGAGATGGAACATGATTGTATTAGAGGAATCCGGATCAACTGCGCCAATGGCAACGAGAAGAGTCTTGCACTGATTGGTATAGTTCTGCAAGACTTCTAGCGTCGACATAACACAAGGAGCTTGTGCCAAGTCCTCTACAATGTTGTAGTTTTGAGTTGCCCGAGCATTAGTATTGAAAACTGCTTTTTGAATAGTGCTTTTGGGTGGATGCAACACTGACTCCAAAGAAGGCTTCTCAATGGTGAGAGAAGCGTGTGGCACGGTAACATTGGGAATAGAAGTGGAAGATTTTTCAGTATTACTTCCAATGGGTTCCATCTGAGGGACTGAGTCGTACAAGCGTGAACATGTGTTCAAGTTAACCATCTCACTATGCATCATGAGACCATGCGCGGTGGAGGATGCCTCTCTGTGTGAAGGAGAGGTTTGAGCAATTAGCTGTTGATTCTGAGTAGGGAAGGGATCATTGAGAACTGCGGGAGTATGGCTTCACTTAAGAAACTTTTGTACTTCATTTCGGTAAGGACATTCCTTGTAGAAATGATCTCCACCACACAGTAAACAAGGATACTTCAACTTCCTCTTATGTTTGGTGTCTTCAGGGGTGCTCTTATTCTCCTGCTGGTTGGAAGATTTCTTAGGTTTTACCTTTGTTTTTCTTCTTACCACCAGATTTATGACATGAAGCTGATTGAACAGAATTCACCTCTTTGGTGGAGGCAGGAGTGGGTGACTTGGTGGTGTTGTTTCCAGCCTTTGGTGGGGATGGGGAAGAACCCTGGGGGTTCGATGATCTACCAGTTTGAGTAGAAGGTTGGGAAGTAAGGGAAACAATGATGCCATCGGCCTGAGGTCCCTTAGGTGGTTTTGCAGGGTCATACGTAGGGCAGGTTGCATCAGGAACAATTTCATACAACGCATCGAATTGAGCATAGACCAAGTCTAAGTAATGGGCATGGGAAATAGCCTGCTCCTCAGTGACGACCCCTCCCATGGCCATGTCTCGAGCTAAGACAGGTAAGAGAGACTTTGTGAACCAGTCAACTAAGAGTTGGTCTGGAATATGAGCCTTAATAAGACGTCATCTCCTCCGCCACTCATGGATATGATCTGAGATATGAGTGGCGGTGTTTTGATGGAGCGAGGTCTGTAAATCCGTACCAATCTCATAGCGAGTAGGCAACTGGAAATGGGTAAAAAATGACATAGCAAGAGAGCGGAAATCTGGAAAAGAGTTAGGTGGTAATTCAATATACCACTTGGCAGTTGGGCCGGTGAGAGTCCGTTGGAATAACCTAAGACAGATCGAGTCATCCATCAAGGAGTTGGATGAACACCATAAATGGTATGTCATCACATGATTTTTTGTATCCTCACCAGGTTTGCCATCAAATTTGGGAATATTGGATGGTAGTTTCACCGGAATTGGTGGCCAATTATGTCCATGGAAGATGGGGTCATTGGTAAGACAAGACAGGTTGGGTAGGTCCAAAGTATCCAAGAAATGTAGTTGTTGATTCAACTGCGGGTACTGATAGTACTGATATGGCATGTATGGACCAGTGGGACCTTGCATCGACTGGTTGTAGGGTGTTTCCGGAGAAAACTGGCCGTAAGGGGGTGTGATGCCCGGACCATGTGCAGGTCCGCCGCCATAATAGGATGGTCCATTACCATAAGGTGGGGGTCCGCCACCACCGCCAGGAGGGGGTGGGCCTCCTCCAAATGGTGGGGGTCCGCCGCCGCCCCTGGGATAAGGTAGACCTCTGCCGCCTTTGCCGGGATAAGGTAGACCTCCGCTGCCTTTGCCGGGATAAGGTGGTCCTCTGCCGCCTCCGCCGGGAGGGGGTGGTGGTGCACCGCCTCCACCGAAAGGCTGGGGACCTCCACCACCAGCTCCACCAAAATAGGGTGGTCCTCCACCACCGCCATCGGAATAGGGTGGTCCTCCAACATGATGTGGGGGCCCACCTCCACCAGGGAGGGGGGATGCTCCTTCGCCTCCGTCGGAAGGGGGAAAGCCTCCGCCTTCGTCGGGAGGGGAAGGGCCTCTGCCTTCGCCGCCGAGAGGGGGTGGGCCACGATTTCCTGAATGAGGTGGTCCTCCTCCAGAAGGTAGTGGTCCGCTGCCTCCAGAATTATATGGGGGCCCGCCGCCTCCAGAGGGAAGTGGAGGGGGACCCAATGCAGGTGGTGGCACTTGAGGGACGATCGGTGGGGGTCCATGTTGTAAAACATTTTGGTGCCCCAATAGAGTGTATGAATTTCCAAGATAAGGGATCCTATAGTGTGAGTTTCTAGGATTGAATTGTCCCGACACCGGGTTAAGATAACCTGGATACGCTTGACTACATGGTGGTTGAGTTGAATTGGATGGTCCCCCAACATGAGATAATCCCATGGTGGATGCTCTGGGGGGGAGGGAAGGTTCGAGAGGAATTCCTTCTCCAGTATTATGGTTAGGAGACAGTGGTTTCCCCCAGCAGCAATGTGTCGACCACTAATCAAAGGTTGACCCAATGTGGGTTGTTGATTACCTACTACGGGATTAACATTACTCGTAAGAAAATTGGGGGGGGGTAAAGAGTATCCTCCCCATGAGTTTTGGGGTGGGGGAGGAGTGGGTAACGTTCTCGTAGTAGTAAGAGGAGTATTGGACTGTTTTCCTTCAACAGGTTGAGTCGTTCGGGGTATAAAACTGGTCTCCTATCTAAGGGGTGTACTTGCAGGAAGTGAGGGTCGACCAGGTTCATAAGTGGTCAGGTTGTGGATGGATGGTTCCGGTGAGTCATAAGATAAAGTGCGAATCGGGAATTTCTGATATGCAGGTAATGTCGGGTCTTCAACCCTTCGTAAAAGACTTTTTCTTCGAAATTCCTCACCCATGGCACGTAATCGATTCAAGCGATCACGAAAGGGTCCGAAAATATCGCGAGGAGTGGGCCAACTGGGTGGGGATGTAGTGGCAAAATGGGCCACTTGTTGACCTAGAGATGTTTCCCAAAAGGGTGCATCTAGACCAAACGCAGCTGATACAAGGTCGTCTTGGGAGGGATTTAACCATTCCACAGATCCAAGATCTCTTGGTAAAACGGGAGGGAGAGGTACGTCTTGTGAAGTAGAAGATTCTGCCTCTTCACCCCTTGAGGGGTTGGAGGTTGAGTCTGGAGGGAACATGTGTGCTCTAATGTTCAAAGTAGGTTTTTCTACTTCAGGTGACACGACGGTGACGTGTGGGTCCATTCTTACCTTCGAAATTACCTCCTAATTAAGGGGATATTCGGGTGGTAAGTTCAAAATTCTGTGGGACCTTCTCCAAGGAAATTCAGCCAGAGTGACTGAATGAGAATTTATCCTAAGAGTATTCTAAACAGAAGAAAAGTAGTCCAAAAAAATCTACACAAACTAAGGTCGCAAGGAAACTTATGTGATAGGTGTGGATTCAAAAGTCTGGAACCTCACGGGATTGTCGAGGCTTCACAACTTGCTATATACCACAGGGTCCAACAGTAAAATGCAACAAGGAGGATTGGGACCATACCCTTTCATGAATACCCGACTACCTGGACAACACGTGTGTAGTAATCTCCCCGAGTGTTGTTCTTGGTGTATTGCTCTGCCAAGACGCCCAAATGGTTTGCTCAATTGGTTTCAGGAATCCTAATGGTGTCTCCCGATATACTCAAGGTACGTGGGAGCTCAAATCCGTGTTGGTGTTGTCTAATGCACAACCGTACGGCACGAGCACTTCCGATATACTACCGAGTACGTGAAACACCTTTCGATATATGCCAAGTACGTGAAGTGCCTTTCGATATACCCTAAGGTACATGAAAGAGCCTTCGATATACTGGTTGGTACGGGAAAGAGCTTCTATATATCGGTTGGTATGTGGAAGACTTACAATACCCCCGGGATGAAGTGCTGGCAAATAACAACAGCTACCATGTTTTAAGACGTTGGAACACGTCTCTAACTTAACACACAAGTTACTAAAGATTTTAACCTAGTTCTATCGTTAATTTTATCTGGACGGTTAGGTGAATGCATGAGGTGAGTACATAAATGTAAACATAATGCAATCCCTAACTACATGATAAAAAAATGCACTTTTTCTTCTGATGAAATCTATGCACGGGAGGGAGAAAACTTTTCAAGTGGTTTTTACCAAAACAAAAAACTTCAACAAATCTCAATTCTACCAAATTCGATTATGAAAGTACTCTTTTCATTTTTTCAAACAAAACATGAACATAAACAACACAACAAATCCAAATCAAAGCATTTTCTTTTTGTCTTTTCGAATCAAAAAATGAAACTAGGTGATGAAAAGAGAGAATTTCTACTTAGAGCACACTAACTCTTCAAATTTCACTATGATAGCCTAAAAGCATGAAAAACCAAAAATGCATATAACTTTTTCAAGCATGGAATCACTTTTGCAAAAACTTGATTTCACTTGGATTTTTCAAGAAAATGAATGGCTCATAATTCGTGAAAAACAAAAATAATTGACTTTTCTTTCAAACTTTCCAAAAGACTTACGAATGATAAACTCCAATGCATGAAACAACTTTTACAACAATTCTCAAATTAACTTGAAAAAAGGTAAAAATGAAGCACTTTTTGATTTTCCAATGAATGCACCAAGACAACGCTTGACAATAATAACGCTTTCAAATGTAAATGGCTGGAAAGAAGAGATTACTTGTAGTACTCTAATCATTCAAAAATTCACAAGAAAATGACAAGCACTCATACAAACTAAAAACACACAAGACACTAAAAAACAACTGGATGCAAGTAAAACTAAAAGATGTGGGCAAAAAGAGGTCTGGAATCAGATCTAATGCAATGACTAGATCCGGTGAGGAAAGGAGGGAATGCAAAGTCAAGTGTATGAAGGCGGGGGAGACTAAAGTGTCCACCACTACCAAGTCTCAAGCTTGTCCAAAATGGGACCCAAAACCAATCCAAACAAATCCAAACACTACCAATGCAAAAATCACAAGATCCCTGACTGGAAAGTACAGTACATAGAGGTATTCAAATCAAACCAAACTTAAAAATGGAGAGGAGATTACCCAAACCCTAGGCTTGAGTGCTCGGCGCAGCGTGTGGTTAGGCACAGAGCGCCCGACGCATTATATGTACAGATGATCGACGTCGACGGTGCAAGATGCAGATCTAGGTTTAGCACCGAAGGCACAAGTTACAGAGAAGTAAAAAGTGCCCATGAGAGGACGACACTCTGGCTGTACTGCCCAGGTGCGCTGGGAAAAATCCCAATGCAAAAATATAAAAAACAAATCTCCAAAGATGAGCAATAAAAAGGTTTGACAATTACACACAGACTCGGAGAAAGCTAACAAGCTCTTCAACAGGAAGATCCGGTGGTGAAAGAGGCTTAGGAGGCAAATGAAATGGCTCACAAAGAAATCAAATAAGATGATATTCAAATTGAAAACTTAAAAAAACGTACGTATTCCCCAGTATGGTCGCCAAATTTGTTACCGGACAATCTACCGAAAGCGGACTTAAGGCATGATCTCCCTAGTTCAATGCGAATCTAGAACAAATCAAACATAATACAAATCTACCTTCCTAGATCTAATTAGAGATTGAGAGACATGAACATCTTACCTTTAGGATCTGTATATCTCTCTCTCCCTTGTCACTCCAAGCTCCACGGTCGTTAGATCCAAAGCTGTAAGACTTGTCAGAACATGCAAGCGACAAACAAGCAGTAATAGCACATCTACACAATAATTGATCTAAGTAAACAGTTAAGGAAGTAAACTATAAATGTCAAATGAACAACAAGACATTTATGGAAAGAATTTTGTATTACTGTATAAAAGTGGAAATACATAGAAGAGTGAGGATTACAACCAAGCCCCAATGTTGCAATCTTCCTCCAACAAGCCAAGCCAATGCCTCTAAGGAGAAATGGGTGCCTCCAATGGATGGATGATGATCTCCTAAGGTTTATTTCACCAGCATATGGATGCTATAGCCTTCATCCCTTTGGAATGAAGAGGGATCTTATATTTATAGGACCAAGTGGATAGAGTAGGTTGAGGATCATGGGGAGAGGGCTAAGGGATCTTCCCATTAGGTTAGGGAACCGAAGGCCAGCTCACCTAGGAGTTAGGGATAGAGATCCACCTCATCCAACTTCTAGAATTCGCTTGAAAGCTACCTTTATCTCATTAAACGGTCTTCGGTGCAGGCTGCATGAGGACAACATGCGTTGATGCTTCTTGCTCAAAGACAACATGTGCCGGCCTAATTAGGAATGTGGATAAAAGACATCAACTTGCTCTAACTGACTAACTTGATCACGGGACTTCAGGGATTAAGACACTGAATTCATGATGGTGATATTTTAGGTGTAACAACTAACCTTGGTTGACCATGTAGTATATAATTGTCCATAGTTAATGCTACATCCTAATCAACCACAGAATCATGGCATAATGTACACAAACAAATATGGTTAAGTATAGTTGAACGTGGTTGAATATAAGCATCCATGGTTGAATATCACCCTATTATTTTAATGTATGTTAATAATCCACTAAACCATTAAGCTTTAACCTAGTACTTACAGTTGAATTTAATTAACCATGGTTGCATACATCATACAAGGGGTCCCTTGTCCCGCAAACAAGGTGGTCTCATACATCAATTTTGGTGTCTAGCTAGGTTGTGACCTCAAACTTATATTATTATGATTAGTAGTAGTAGTAGTATATAGTTTCCCATGGATGGTTCTACACATTAATCAACAGCTATCCCCTAGCATAATGTCCACTAACAAATACATGTAACTATAGTTGATTGTAAGTGTACATGGCAGAAATTAGCCATATTATGTGAAAAATTAATGCTACTAATCCACTATCCCTAACCTTATCATTATGGTTAACAACAAATGACTATGATATTGATTGGCCATGGTTACTATAGTTGTCCACAATTATTTCTATGCATTTACTAACCACTGACCCTTGAAATAATATTCACTAACAAATATGGTGGACCATGGATAAAAACCAATGTTCATGGTTGAATGTAGCCCTATTATGTCAATGTTTAATACTATGAATCTAGTAACAACTAACTAACCACTAAGCTCTACCCCAATAATTGATCATTAACTCTTGACATAATGTCCACTGACAAATATGGTTAATTGTGGTTGAATAAAGTTGACTAACCCATGATTGACTACTAATATCTAACATAATATCCACTAACATATATGGTTAATTATGGTTGACCATGGTTGACCATGACTATAAGTGTCCATGATTGAATGTAGCCCTATTATGCCAATGGTTCATGTTATTAACCCACTAAACCATTAACCTCTAACCTAATCGATATAGTTGACTAAAGTTGACGATGGTTTTCATTTGTTGACCATGGTTGCATAGAATTGTCCATGATTAATGTTACAAACTAACCAATCACTAACCTCTAACATAATGTCCGTTAACAAGTATTGTTGATTATGGTTGACTATAGTTGTGCATGTTCAAATGTAGCCCTATTATGTCAATGTTTTTTTACTTGACTTGTAAATCATTAATCCCCAACTAGGTAATGACTAACCCCTAACAAATCTATTAACACTATTCTATATCATGCAGGGCTCCAAAAAGGGGGGAAAAAAATACCCAATATCTAAACCAAAAACAAGAGCTGCAAGCAGCAATGTCTATGACATTAGCTTGTAGCATAGATGCATTGACATGCAAATGAAGGTCAATGACAAAACTGGTTTTACAGACACCCAATTTTAGATGCGGCGTTTATGACCTGTGTGATGCCCATTAATATATTTCGTCGTCTCTATAGTATCCACATGTGTATCGTTTTCCAACCTGCAATGGAAAGTCCAAATCTGGTCATAATCTTTATAATATTCGAGAGTCATTGAGTTTAACTATTTTTTTGATATGAAATTATATGTTTTGTGAACACTCTTGTTCAAAGTTGACGCCCCAACAAATGTTTCTCCATCGATGTACCGTAGGTAGCCTTTGATGCACTACTTAGTTCGGTTGTCTATTTCTTTACTATTCAAAGTAAATGGTTGATCTGATGCTTTCCCATTTAGGCGACAATATTTTATATTAGCGACAGAAAGCAGTTTTTAGCATTTCGTTAAATAAAGATATATTAAGATGACGGTCAGAGAACTAACCATGACTCATCTCCAGGTGTCAGCAAATGAAGGTAACGGGGGAAAAGCATAGAACCACAACTGCAATAGCCAATCCGAACAACTCTGGTTAAATATTTTCTGCATATAGTAACTGTGCTCACAAAAAGAGAAAAAGAAGGCACCACCACTACGTACATAAGAAATGCCCTTTTATGATCCAATCCAAAGAGTAGTATATATTAATAAAGAAATGCTTACATTTGAAGACATGTCTCAAGGTGTTGTAAATACAAGAAAATACTTAAGTGTGACTTAGAGCACCAGCAGGTCCAACCTATAAGAATGCTTTGCTTCACCTGGTTGGAGGCCAGTTTCAAGTTCTTGTGCCCGTAACTAAAGTCATTGCCTCCTATATCTAGGATGTAGATTCCCTTCTCAAATGCATATGTTGGTGGAAAATAGCTTTGAGCACCTGGCCCACAAAGACAAAAAGGGGAAAAAGTTCATGGTGAGCATCTCTTCCACGGAAAAGCCGTGATTCAATTTGCAATCATTCCAAAAGCATGAATGACTGTACAAACCCATCCATTGGAATTAACCAACTGATTATAACAAATATTTGCATCAAGGAAAGTGGTGTGGACGTGCATTCTATAGGGTGGTTGGGGATTTGAGTGTGGAACAACCAAAAGACTTTATATTTGCCTAAATTCGGCATACAAAAAATAGTTGAAACTGCAATCATTAGTTGTTCAAATCGTATTTTAGGTCACTTGGTAGTTTCAAAATATTCCATTTAGTCTAGAACAAAAATGGGTGATTGCTGAAATTGCAAAATTGCAAAAACTGCAATTTTCAGTCAAGTTAAATTGCAAAATTGCAAAAACTGCAATTCTTAGTCAAGTTTTTAACCAAATTCAATGAAAAAAAATACCAGAAAAGATGGGTGATTTAGTTTGTGTTTATCCTCTACAATTTGAGTGTATCTCACTGTGCTCATTGGGAAATTAATAAGCACCCTTACAATACTGTAGATTTGTAGATTTGTTTGGAACTGTGAAGTAATAGGGTTTTGTTAAAAAGCTTTCACAATTAGGGATTTGGGATAGGGTTTTGGTTTGAACAGTTTTTTATGGGTGCATTAGAGGTGGCTAATTATTAAAAAAACGTTTTTAGCAAACTTCCTCTAGTTTTCTAAATCTAGTCAAATCTCATCCATCCATGATTCCAAAACTTTGATAGAGTTTTGATTATCTACACCTTGCTTACATGGATTTGGATTATAGGGCATAGTTAAAGCATAAGATAAGCCCTACCTCACATTGAATGCATTGATATCCTAATTATAAAATTGTAGAAACACAATAAAATCATAGCACAAATGTAGCCTACATAGAATATCCACAATTTAATTAATCAATCATACCCTACATTGTATACATTGATATTCCCATGTTGTGCATTGAATATTATGCACATCTAAATGTGATAATTCCATAAAATGTCATATAATATGGAGAAGCACAAAGCATAAACATTGGTTTCTTTTTCTAATGGTTAAAAGTGGAATTAGCTACGTCAACCTCTTGTTGAAATTCATGGTCAAGTTCATAGAAATAGACCTAACAATCTGATGGTGCATTTTGAAACGAACAAAAATACGTGTTACTAGATTTCATAAAAATTACCAATTACCCAGTATTCTGTAGAAAAGAAAAAAATTAACCAACTATCATGTTCCCTAAAGCTCTACATATGCAACCTTATAACAACACCCACCCAGTTAGGAGCCATATGATCCAAATCTCATAGAGATCTCTATTGTAAACTCGATTATTCACATTGTTACTGCGTAGATAGCTCCACATAAATTAAATGCAACAATCATATAAACATATTAAAAAAGTAATCCAAAGCCTCAAACCCAATTCATTTAGATGGGTAATCATATAAACATATTAAAAAATGTAAGCCAAAGCCTCAAGCCCAGGTCATTTAGATGGGTTGAGGCTGCGCTAGCCATTATTCAAATTCCCATATGGATTTGAAACTACAACAATGGATGTTCATTATTGATGGCCTGAAAAATAGAACAGATTGCAACTGAGCACATTAGATTAGAGTTCACAAAGCCATTAAAGCTTCCTTTACCGTGTTTGTTAATGGTTTCCAACACCTACTTCTTGAAGACCTTGAACTGATTAATCTGAATATTGAGATAAATGGGGGCAATGAAAGAAACATCCCACACAGTAGCACCAACTACAACAACGCTAGCTTCGTGCCCAAAATTAGAATCCACAAGCTGCAAGTATGGACTCAGAAGTGGCATCCTAGAGCCGAAGCTACATCAAAACAAAAAGACATGTCACATTATCAAAAAAATACCTGCAAGCAGCAATGTCCATGACACTAGCTTGGAGCATAGATGCATGGCCATGCATAACCATGCAAATGAGAATTGAAAATACCAATGGAGGCAGGATACCAAGGACTAGACAATTGTGTAGCATTGACCTTTTAAATTTCCCATGATATTGAGCTCTTTGACTTAACTCTGGGCTAGAAAGCAACAGATAATCATTGATATGAAATAGATAATCAGTCACTGATGGGGCAGAGACAAAAAAATCATCAGAGGTAGATCATCATAGGTAGATTCATGATCATTTTAAAAAATGATTGGCATACTTGCCACATCATTCCTGAGCCCAGAGCAGAGAGATTGCGTGTTGAACTCAATTGCCCTGATGCAACAATTTTTTTTGTCAAAAACAGGATTACATGGGACTTCCTATTAATCTACTATTCATTTTATTATTTTGTAAAAAACAATAGATGTATTAATCAGAATTAATCCATCTTATTGAATAGATGAATTAATCTACTTGAGACAGGATTACCTCGGACTTCCTCTTTTTCAATTTACTTGTGACTTTGAAATTGAGGAGATTCTCCTCTTTGGCAAAGATGTGGTGGATGTTACTCATCATGATGACTTTATTTTTTCAAAGATGTGGTGGGATGTTAATCATTATGACTTTATTTTTGCAATATTTAAATATCTCTGTAATATACAATTTATTTATATAAATATATTGGAAAAAAAAATAAACATGATATAATGCAATTAGTAATAACTATTCAAATTTATAAAAAATATGATTTTTATAATGCAATTAGTGATAATTATTCAAATTTATAAAAATATGAGTGGAATATTTGGATATTTTCAGCTGAAATTGGAACTGAATTACTAAACTCCTCGCAAAATATGTAACCTTCCTGATTTTGAATGCTAGCTTTGACAAAGCATCCACTTCATGATTCCGCTCCTTGAAAATATGTTGGAATGAGATCCCATTGAACTTAATTGTAACCTTTTTGATATTAATTATCCAACTTTCCAAAGCCAAGACTTGTAAATTGCATTTTGATGAGGCCCTATTTCTGATTCCGTCTCCGAAGGCACCTACAAGGGCACCTACAAGATTGGGCCCAGGTTGTTTTGTTTCATAGTAGCATAATTCGAGTACGAATATGATTCGATACGGAAAAAATACGTAATGAAAATATCTAATACAAATAAAATATAGAAGTAGATTGCTTATATATAATATTTTTAATCAAATATATCATAAATATACGTAGACATTTATATGATAAAATTTAACATATATTTAAATAACAAAAAATATAAAATCTCAACAACCTCCGATATGGAAGTGTGAGAGACGACAACTACTTATTTATAGTTATTTTAATAAGTAAGCATGAAATTGACTTGTATTTTTGTTTTATAGTGTTTAAATAATTAATTTTTTTATTTCTTTCTTTAAATTGGTTTTCAAAATTTAATTATCCACTAATAATCTGTATCTACATTACACCTACACCGAATATTGGATGAATTCGAATTTATTCCAAATTTCTGTACAAGAAGTACCAATACGGCTGAATTATGCTACTATGTTTTGTTTCGGTCGATCTAATCTGAAAAGCGGGAAAGGCGGGTTATGCAAGAGTGGTGGGAAAATATATTTACTATAGCTATTTTCTGAGCACTCCTAGCAATAGTTTAACTAGATCCATTAATGTGGAAATGTAAAGAAAGGCCTGGAGTGAGAAGAATGGAAATATCTAGGTTTGGCATGGCCAGATTGATTGCCACATTGGTAGAACTTCTTACTTATGTTTCATATATTAACAGTATCCATGGTGATTATACTAGTGATGATGGCCGCCAAGGAAAGCAAGTTGTCACTGGTGTTTTACTTGCTAACTTCCTGTTTTCTTATCTATTCCCACCCATCCGGTCGTACCTGAACAATGATATTCCAGGGGAAAATGCACCTAAAATCAAATATTTCGAGTCGGCTTCCGTGGGAAATTCAGAGTTCCTTTTTGATGCTGCGATCACGTAAAAACATGAACTTTTCAAATCCCATGCAACCTAAAGATATAATCAATTTAGTTCCTGCAACTTGAAGATATAATAAATTTTTAATTCTAGCTACAAATAACAAGCACCATAAGGTAATCAACTTGCTCTTGGTATTGGTTCGAAAGCCACAATTTAATTGTTCATCTTATGACGTTGTTTCCCATCTTCAACTATAAGGACAACTACCGCCCCACACTTATGAAAGCAATCCTGAGAAACCCTGTAGAAAAATCCTAGTGCCCAACCAGTTATGAAGACCCAATCTTTAATTATGCGAAGCTATCCACCCTGACACCGAGGTTTTCCCCTCAAAAATTCCCTGAAAGCCGCAACTTCCTTTGAGCCCACAAGCATCACATTTTTCCTTTTTCCTTCAAATAGAACAGTGTTCCTGTATTTCCAGACAAAACAACAAATGAAACAAGGTATCTCATTCATAACAATAGAGATGAAGTTTATCACCATCTTATGGGAAATTCTTACATTATGAATCTCTAAAGAGAAAAAAAAAAGCTAAAAATTTGGGATATATCTTTACATATTTGCAGTTTGTTCCTCATAGGTAAACTATCCTCTGCAGGCTTTCAGAAGTTCTTAGTAGTTAAAAATATTTCAAACTTGGGAGCTCTTATTATCCACCAGGAACAGTTTAGCAACCAGGGTTCTCTCTGTTTGGGGCTTGGATATATATTTTTTCTGAGAATTCCACCAGGCTTGCTCTGTCCCCGACTCCCCACAGGCATCCCAAATTAGATTTTTTGCTCAACTCCATCCCTCGGTCTTTTGAAATGAAAAATGATGGTATACATGAAATCAAGAAAATTCACTTGCAAATGAATTGTAAGTTAGGAAGCATGAAACAATCAATAGAAATGTCAAGTATTGATATGAAAAAACAAAAAACCAAGCAACCAAGCAGGGCACCATAGAAAATAAGTTGTTGCAAGAATTAAATAAATTATGACAAACTTGCATCTGCCTCAAACATGCTACATTCAGGGAATCATTCTGAGATTTTTCAGAGGCTCACAACCAGCTATAGGGTGCCCAGGACCGTTTTGAAGGGCATCATTCTAAGATTTGTCAGAGGCTCACAATCAGCTACAGGGTGTCCATGACCATTTTTTTTATGATAAAACTATAGTAAAACAAACTGCATTGGATTTCTCCAAGCATAATAGGAATCAAGAGGTCCAAGGGCCAGCCCAGAAAGGACGGGAAATGGAAATAACCAATAGTGACAATAATCTCAGTCGTCTTTAATTCTTTTCATGTGCATAATCTCAGTTTTTAATTCTTTTCATATGCAATTACCTGTCATTTTTATTAAAGCTAATATGTAAAACGGTTCAGTACTAGATATGAAATAAGATTAGCATATCAAGAAAGCGCCTGTCATCTGACAAACAACAAATGAAAACCTAAAAACAACATCTTCTTATCTTATCTGGCAATGGCGTCACCATAGCCAGGATGCTCTGTTACGTGGAGCTATGAATGAGATTATATTTCAAACATAACAACGATAACTATTGAATTTTTAGTCCCAACAATTCGAGATAGAAGATGGAAAACTCTGATCGTTCACCTAGATCTGAACCCCATAATGGGAAATGTTGTTGTATACTTGGAATATGTTCTATATACAGTTGATACCAATCAATGTCCGACTCCTGGGCTCGGGGTAGAGCACAGTTTGCGTTTATTTCTTTTATCGTCTCCATTGTCGTGGCGGGCTTTGAGGATGTCGTTGTTTATTGTTTGAGATCTAGATCGGACCATCTGCATGTGACCTACCCCAAGACTAAGCTTGGATTTTGAGAGGCATTGCTCGATCAACATGGAATTTACTTTAGGACTGAGACCAAAAGGTGTTACTATAGGAATGAGACCTGCAGGGAGAGCGATACTCCATATTGCATCGGGCAACATATTTAAACGCTCCACCTCCTCCCCAGCCCAACCCCCAATTGACAGCATATGACATATACAATATCAATTACAGTCATGGGAGACAGGACGGCGCAGCAGCAGGACTACACGAATCAAGGACACGTGGCAGGTGAAACTCCCGCATCAAATTACAAGGAAAAATTGAAAGCTAAAACATTGTAAAACTTAGGAAAACAAAAATTGCTTTGTTGTATGGTGGGATTAATATTTCCAAAATGGATACAATATGTCATAGACATAATAATATCTTAATATTCAAAAAGTTTAGGAAAAGAGGAGTATGACAAGCACCCAAATTGTGTCCCTCAGGACCAAAAGTATTGAACAAACAAAAATCATATTTCAATGGGAAGGAAGAGAAAAGGTTAAAACTCAAAGAGTGTTTCATAAGCACAGGAAAAGGACTTATGAAATGAGTCATGCTAAGCAATTAATTTCAGTTACATAATTTTTGTAATATTTTTTGGTTGTTATGCATTAAAGAACAATACATCCTTTCATGTGATAGTACATGTTTTATTTAGATCTTCCATATAAGTTTAATAACAACACAAAGAAAGTTATACATAAACCAATAAAATCCATGAGGTATGTCATAATTTATAATTAAATGTTATGATTTATATTTGGATGGCAAACATTGTAGAGGTTCCATTGTATCATATATTTATGGTTGCACGTATTTTTGGCACATGTAGATGGTTTTAATCTAATTTACATTAGGAATATATAAGGAATTAGAACAAAGAAATCCCTTATCTAACGTGTTATATGAAAAAGTAACCACCTTCATGTTTTTTCAATGCATAAGAGCAGTACCTCAAACACCTAGTTAAGTAGGTTGAAATATGTGGATTTGTATACACAAGGTCAATGTGGTTAGTGGATATGTACATGAAGGTACTCAATAGATTTTCTACATAGAGATAATATCTAGAGGGTCAATTGATGAGGTCTATATGGTATGTGATGTTAATATTTGGTTGAGCTTTGATCTTTAATTCTTTTGGATGCATAAATTTGAAGCAATGAGACAATTCAATCACATGAAGTTCATACAACCATAACACAAGATATACCCTGGGGAAAATCCTCAAAACTATGAGAACAAAAACCCCAACAATTCTTCTCAGTATAATATAATGCGTAGCAGAGAATGCTTTCTTTTACAACATAGCAAATTGATTTCGGAAGATAAGAGACCACCAAAACACTCTTGGTGAAGATACAGAAGAAATAGAGAAGAGAGATCAATAAGAGAAGCGCCTTTCCTTCAATAATAATATCCTGCACACAAAGAGAAGCGCCTTTCCTTCAAAGGAGAAGAGAATTAGCTTCACACTGAATTCTTCAATCCAGTATAACATATTTATACATTCTTCTCTTCTATTTTTATCTTCTAACTTCAAGATGAACTCGCCCTCAAACTTGATGTATCAATATTGCATGCAGAAGTGCGCCCCACTTTTCATGCAGTGCTTTATCTCATTGAGTTGTCGCTTAGGATGAACTCGCCTCTTAATTGAAATCTTTCCCACTTAGTTAGGTGGCTCACTTAACTTTTAAGTGTCATCACTTAGTTAACTAGAGTTAACTAGATATTTTTTGTTGTCACTTAGTTAACTCTCTTTAACTGATTTTTGATAACATCACTGTAGTGATCAATTCAAGTTCTCCTTGATTTACTGAAGTGTCATCTTTTAGTTTAACTAAAGTGAAAACACTTTAGTTAACTAGTCCTTCTTATTTAACACTTAGTTAACTGAAATGAGGCTGATTAATTTACTTAAAGTGACCAATGTGAGTTCTTTAGTTAACTAAGGCATATCTTTAACTAGTGCTTTAACTAAATCATTGATTGAGGCATACATTGATACTTAATTGAAGCTTTATAATTGAACCTTTAACAATTCGATTTCTCTTTAATTAGTTGAAGTGTCTACATGGGAAATTTTGAATTCTCTTGATCTCTGTGCGTTATATTTTATTTCTTTATCTCTTATTACATGGTCAATATGTGCTAACTTTGATTATCCATCACATTACATTATACTAAGAAGAATTATCGGATGTTGTGATCATATTATATTATTCCGGACCAAATGATCATATGCTAAAGTAATTCACTTTAGAGGTGATTAATCTCTAAAGGAGACTTAATAGCAACTAGTGATCATGGTTAATAATACATCACACAACATTAAATTATTTTAACAAGTAAAGCATGACTTTTATACGAAAGGTCCACCTCTGTACGGGAGGTCCATCCCATGGATACCTTTATACATAATGTTCACATGAGAATCATGACTTGAAACACACAAGTTCATATCATTTTCAAACAATACTTTACAACATCATTACTTTGATCAATTACCTCTATACGGGAGGAATAACCTTTACACAGAAGGCAATCAAAGTGCTCATCTCTATATGGGAGGATCAATCTTGTCTACACAAGATTGGTTTGGAGAATGTCTCCTGATGTTGTATATTTAACACTCCCTCTCAGCGAGGGAGGCATTGTCTACCATACCAAGCTTGTCTTGGAAGTACCTGAACTTTGTCATAGATAGAGGCTTTGTTAACACATCTGCAATCTACTCATTAGTATCAATGTATTGAAGTTTCTCCGTACCTTTCTGGACCATATCTCAGATGAAGTGATACTTCATTTCAGTGTACTTCGACTTGTCATGAAACACTGGGCTTTCAGAAAGCTTGATGCAACTCTAATTGTCACACCTAATAACTGTATGCTCAAGCTTTTCACCAAACAACCCTACAAGTATATTTCTGAGCCACACTGCTTCTCGATGGGAAACACTAGCAGCTATGTATTCTGCTTTGGTAGTGCTCTAGGCTACGGAGCCCTTCTTCCTACTGGAGCAAGATATCATAGTTGATCCTAGGCTATAACAGTAGATAGATGTACTCTTATGGTTGTAATGTCCCTTATTAGGAATTTTATTAAAATTGCAATTTTCCACTTTTTTTCCCTAGTTCGACCTTTGACTAGTTTTGATCTCTAGGTCCCAAATTTGCCCCAAATGATCCCAAATCTTCTGAGAAGGTATATGAATGATATTATAACATAAATATGTGTTTCAGGGATGCCTTTGGACCTTTAAAATACTTCTGCAAATCCTCTTTCAATTCTGATCAATGTAGGTAACTTTACTAGTGATTTTCCTTTGACTAGTATTGGTCTCTAGGTCTCAAATTGACTCAAAATCCCTTCAAATATTCAAGGAAGGTGTATTAATGATATTAGTACTTGAATATGATGTTTAGGGATGACATATGGCCACCAAAAGACCTCTACAAACTCTCTTAAGATTCTGGACCAAGTATGCAATTTTACTAGTAATTTGGGGTTCAAATCCCCCTAGGGTAAGTACTGAAAATGGCTTCCCAAATGCCTCCAAAGCCACTCAAATTTATGAACAGAGGTATGTAATGTGTTATGTATTTTATTAAGGTCTCATATGCACCATTAATGGTTTATTACAACTGTTCTCACCCTCTCCCATTCAACTGCAAAAATCCCTAATTCGACCCTTGGGGAAATGGCACTATTTCACCTCCCAATACAACTAAACTGAGTAAAAATGATTCAAATGCTCAAGTACAGTACATGAAACTTGTAGAAGACATCCATGGCAGTATATTGATCACAAATATATCAGAGAATCATCCATTCATTCGAAATCATCAGCATTACTTTGATTCACAACAAGGTAGTGGGGAAATGGCACTGTTCTTTCATTAAAATTGAGATTTACACATTTCTACTTGGGATTTCGACCTGAAACTTTCTGGAGATGAAGAACAGAGTATTTAATTCATATTACAAAATAAATGGGGCATTAGAAGCTTCCCCAAAGAGTACAATAGCTCACCAAAAATGCCCTCCCTCAAGGATCAATAATATGCCATCAAAACTGGAAATGGTTGAAGGAGTGAGCTGCAATAGAAGAAACCATGAGCTGCCCTGTAGATTACACCTGCAAATAAAGACTCCATTAAAGCTCCAAATGAAAGGTCTGAATGGCCTTTCCAATTACCAACTTGGATGGGAATCTTTCACCCTCGAAATTGGCTAAGGCAAGAAACTAGTCATCCACTAGCTCTCCCTCTTCACAAATGCAATTGCAAATTCTACAAATGATCAAAAGCTGGTTTCATTCTTTTTTATTGACATTTATAAACTTCTAATTTCCTCCATGGGTCAAATTCCTTCCAAGAGACTCATGCCAACTCAAGTTGGGAAGAGATTCCAAAGAACACCACTTGTACAACAATTCCTAGTCTCCCCCTTCCACCAAATCACATGTGGAAGCATCTTAGCTGCCCTAACACCCTTGAGCGCCCTCTTAGAGTCTATTTTTAGCCCTGACATGTCATATATGTCATATGTCATCCTTCAGGTCTGATTTGTGTCATAGGTGTCATAGCATCTTCATCATTATTGTCATAGAGCTAGGGAATCTAGCCCAAGTGTCTCACTAGCTCCAAATTGTCTCTTCCTCTTCCATGGGAGTTACTCTTCCTCTATATTTCGACCTTGGATGAGTCATGCAATGAATAATACCTTTTGGACTCCCCCAAGTATGTTACCATTCACCTTGAATTCGAATTGGTGAGAGAATGATGCCAAGTGTAGTGGGGAAATCTAGCCATATGTGGGTCCCACTTCTTCCATGTGTCTTCATGATCAAATGCCACTTTGATTTTCACTTGTATATATTTATTTAGCTCCTTTATTAAATATTTATGCCATTCTAATGTTCAAACATCATTTATTATCCCCATTATTCCAAATCCCAAAGCTTCCACCCCAAACCTAGGAAACTAGTAATTTTTCTCCTTGGCAATTATTTGACCTTTAGCATCAATTTGACAAACTCTAATGAATAGGGCCAATGTGATTATGCCATTGTGACCCAATGCCAAATTTGGGACATGACAAATCCTCCCTTCCCAATATTGCTTGTCCTCAAGCAATTTTAAACATGGGTGTTGAAGAACCTGCTTTCTGTATAATTCTTTGAAGTTGCCATTGAATTGCCCAACCTTGAGTCTTTGAGTTTCCATGAAGATTTTAGAGAGGAACCACCATGCTTGCTGCTGCACTACTTTGATAAAAATCACTTTATTAAGTGGGAAAATCCATCTCCCATACTGCTTGTTTCCCAAAAAATTTGAAACCAATGAGATAAAAAATTATTCCAGGGTCCCATTGCTTGTATTGCACCCCAATAATTAAGAGTGCTCTCCAACCCACACCATTAGTTAAGAGGATTCCTGGATCCCATTTTCTTGTATGCATCCTTCCAAACATCATGAGTACCAAATATATATCATCAAAGTACATAACAACATAATGAAAATGTACATCAAGGATATGCTTCATCAAAGAGTCATGAAAGTGCTTATACCTCCAAGCAAGTAGACCACCATTTTCCAAGTGCATACAAGCTTCAAGTGACCAATCAAATCTGCTCCAATGACATAGGTGAGGATCCCATGTCCTATAATTCTGCTCCAAAAGGATGTGATATGCATCAAAATATTCAACCATGTATTCTTTCATCCAAGAAGTGAATGAAGAATCTCCACTAAAATCTGAACCAAATAATGAGCAGAAAAAACAAGGAGACTTCAAATGACTCAAAGAAGTCTCACCCGTACATCCCTGAATGTGAGAGTCATAAAGATATAACAAAGTATGTGTCTTGCAACAAAAATGTTCTCCAATCATAAATCTATTCACCCAAGTGTTGGACGAAGTTCCTCCTACATCAAATGAATCAAGTGTTGAGCAAGAAAAACCATGAGTCTTCAAGTGACTCAAATGCATATCATAGGTGCATTCATGTAGATGTGCATCATCATAAAGTAACAAAGGATGTTGCTACAAATGTGAATAAGAATGTGCTCCCACCATGTCATCATAAAATTTAAATCTAGGAGTTCCATACTTCTCATGTGGCACCATCAAAAAGAACCCTTTCACCCATACTTCATTGAGACTAATGTTGCAAAACATGGAATTGTAGGATGTAGGAGAATGAACCAAATCACCCAAATGATCAAAAAGTACAGAAGTTTCATCATGGGAAGGATCCATATGGGTAGTATCATGCATCTCCTTCAAAAGTGTGAAACCTTTGTCATAGATTGGTTCCAATGTAGAGCAATCATGCTCTTCTTTAAAAATTGCATAACCTTCATCAAGAGACAATTCAAGTTCCTCTTCCACCACATCAAGTGTTTGGATATCTTCAAGTTCATCTTCAAACACATTAAGCACATTCAAATTTCCACATTTCTCATGATCCACCATGTCATGAGAATCCTCCAAACAATCTACCATTTGACAATCTGAAACATAGGACAAAAAACAAGTATCTTGCAACTTTTCAAGAAGTTGCCCATTTTGAATTGTGAGCTTATGATTATCCTCATTATTCTTCAAGTATGCATCATGTAACAATTCATTAAGCTCAAACAAATGGTTTCTATCAAAAAGCAAAGACATGAAATTACCTTTGATGTGGCACATTGCTCTTTGAATCTTCTCCATGTCTTCAAGGAAGGATGTTTCCTCCAATGAAGTAGCTCTCCAACAAGAATTTGACACCAATGCTTGAGTGTCATGGAGAATGCTGAGGGACTCTTGGATCTTCTTTTCATTCATCTTTAAGGACCCTTCAAGAAAATGAGGCTCTTGCAAATGAACCTCCTCATCTTCTTCATTTTTTCTTGGACCAACTTCATGAAGCTCAAGTGGTGATGGGGAAGTTGATCTTGGTTCTTCTTCAACTGCTGCAAGGTCTTCATTATCATGCTTAATGGAACTTGGGCTTGCAGCAACACTTTCAAAAGTGATCTATATGTCACCAACATAGAGGTGTGAGCACCCATCAGTAGTTACTCCTTCATAGTTTAAGCATCCATCAGTAGATGCTCTTTGGTTCATGTCTAAGCTAGAAGGTGTCTCGAAATGATCTTCCATATTTTCAATAGAATCTTCTTCATGATCTTGTGATGTCTCTTCCTTTTGCTCCTTCAAGCAAGCTGATGCATTTTGCCCCTTAGTTTTCTTAAAATCAATAATTTTTTCCACAAGTTCGATAGAAAACAATTCGAATCCTTCCTTAAGTTGCTTGGTAATATCTTCAAATATTGTTTTCATAATTTTTATATGCTCCTCACCATCATATGAGGCTCCCTTTTCATCCCTAGTCATAATTTCCAAAAAAATTTGCTCTTCTTCTCCTACTTTTTTTTTCTTTTCCTCTTCAACAAAAGCACTTTTGGTTTCAATATCTAATGGTGGTACCCGAATTCTTGTCCTCATGAATATTATACCACATCAGGTGCCAAGATCATGCTCTGATACCACTGTAATGTCCCTTATTAGGAATTTTATTAAAATTGCAATTTTCCACTTTTTTTCCCTAGTTCGACCTTTGACTAGTTTTGATCTCTAGGTCCCAAATTTGCCCCAAATGATCCCAAATATTCTGAGAAGGTATATGAATGATATTAGAACATAAATATGTGTTTCAGGGATGCCTTTGGACCTTTAAAATACTTCTACAAATCCTCTTTCAATTCTGATCAATGTAGGTAACTTTACTAGTGATTTTCCTTTGACTAGTATTGGTCTCTAGGTCTCAAATTGACTCAAAATCCCTTCAAATATTCAAGAAAGGTGTATTAATAATATTATTACTTGAATATGATGTTTATGGATGACATATGACCACCAAAATACCTCTACAAACTCTCTTAAGATTCTGGACCAAGTATGCAATTTTACTAGTAATTTGGGGTTCAAATCCCCCTAGGGTAAGTACTGAAAATGGCTTCCCAAATGCCTCCAAAGCCACTCAAATTTATGAACAGAGGTATGTAATGTGTTATGTATGTTATTAAGGTCTCATATGCACCATTAATGGTTTATTACAACTATTCTCACCCTCTTCCATTCAACTGCAAAAATCCCCAATTCGACCCTTGGGGAAATGGCACTATTTCACCTCCCAATACAACTAAACTGAGTAAAAATGCTTCAAATGCTCAATTAAAGTACATGAAACTTGTAGAAGACATCCATGGTAGTATATTGATCACAAATATATCAGAGAATCATCCATTCATTCGAAATCATCAGCATTACATTGATTCACAACAAGGTAGTGGGGAAATGGCACTGTTCTTTCATTAAAATTGAGATTTATACATTTCTACTTTGGATTTCGACCTGAAACTTTCTGGAGATGAAGAAAAGAGTATTTAATTCATATTACAAAATAAATGGGGCATTAGAAGCTTCCCCAAAGAGTACAATAGCTCACCAAAAACGCCCTCCCTCAAGGATCAATAATATGCCATCAAAACTGGAAATGGTTGAAGGAGTGAGATGCAATAGAAGAAACCATGAGCTGCCTTGTATATTAAACATGCAAATAAAGACTCCATTAAAGCTCCAAATGAAAGTTCTGAATGGCCTTTCCAATTACCAACTTGGATGGGAATCTTTCACCCTCGAAATTGGCTAAGGCAAGAAACTAGTCATCCACTAGCTCTCGCTCTTCACAAATGCAATTGCAAATTCTACAAATGATCAAAAGCTGGTTTCATTCTTTGTTATTGACATTTATAAACTTCTAATTTCCTCCATGGGTTGAATTCCTTCCAAGAGACTCATGCCAACTCAAGTTGGGAAGAGATTCCAAAGAACACCACTTGTACAACAATTCCTAGTCTCCCCCTTCCACCAAATCACATGTGGAAGCATCTTAGCTGCCCTAACACCCTTGAGCGCCCTCTTGGAGTCTATTTTTAGCCCTGACATGTCATATATGTCATATGTCAGCCTTCAGGTCTGATTTGTGTCATAGGTGTCATAGCATCTTCATCATTATTGTCATAGAGCTAGGGAATCTAGCCCAAGTGTCTCACTAGCTCTAAATTGTCTCTTCCTCTTCCATGGGAGTTACTCTTCCTCTATATTTCGACCTTGGATGAGTCATGCAATGAATAATACCTTTTGGACTCCCCCAAGTATGTTACCATTCACCTTGAATTCGAATTGGTGAGAGAATGATGCCAAGTGTAGTGGGGAAATCTAGCCATATGTGGGTCCCACTTCCTCCATGTGTCTTCATGATCAAATGCCACTTTGATTTTCACTTGTATATATTTATTTATCTCATTTATTAAATATTTATGCCATTCTAATGTTCAAACATCATTTATTATCCCCATTATTTCAAATCCCAAAGCTTCCACCCCAAACCTAGGAAACTAGTAATTTTCCTCCTTGGCAATTATTTGACCTTTAGCATCAATTTGACGAACTCTAATGAATAGGGCCAATGTGATTAGGCCATTGTGACCCAATGCCAAATTTGGGACATGACAATGGTCCACAATGTTTCCTCCCCAGTCTGAGTCTATATAACGAAGTAACATGACTCCTCCACTAGAGGAATATCTGGGTACCTATGAAATTGTACCTATGAAATTGTACCTCGAAGGTACCTAAGCACATGCTTAGTATCTATCCAGTGTTTATATCTCGGATCAGACATAAATTGACTCAGAATTTTCATGGCATAACATACATCAGACCTCAAATGTATTAAGTACATTAGCGAGCCTATAAGTTGTCTATACAAAGTGGGACCTACTAGATCTGATCCAAAGCCTGACTCATGAAGTTTCCTCAAATTGGAAACCATTGGTGTAGTCATAAATTTTCAATCTATCATGCCAAACCTGCGCAATATATCCATAGTGTACTTCCCTTGAGATATAAAAATTTCATCTTTTCTTTTCCATATCTCAAGGCCAAGAAAGTATGCATCAAACCTAAGTCTTTCATCTCGAACTCTGAGGTGAGATCCCTCTTGCACCAAGCAATCAAATGTTCCTCTTCCTTGAGAAACAAATCATCAACATACAAAACCAATATCAACAGTTGGTTCTTCACTACTTTGAAGTAAAAATTTGGATTAGCTTCACTCTTACAGAAACCCAGTTTCTAAAGGTAGCTATCAATTCTGGAGTACCGAGCCCTTGGGGCTTAATTAAGCCCGTATAGATATTTCTTTAGCTTGCAAACATGGGACTCCTTCCCATGCACCACAAATCCTTCATGTTGTTGAATATAAAACTCTTCCTCAACCTCACCATTGAGGAAGGTTGTCTTCACATCCATCTAATGAATTTTCCATCCTAAAACAGATGCAAGTGCAATCATTGCTCGGATTGTGGTGTACCTTGCCACAGGGGAAAAGGTCTCATCATAATCGATGCATTCTTTCTGAGAAAAACCTATGGCAACAAATATATCTTTATACTTCTCAATTCTACCATCCACATCATGCTTTATCTTGTAAATCCATCTGGAAGTTACAATGGACTTCCCATCAGGTTTGGGAACAACCTCCCAAACATCATTCTTCATTATAGAGTTGTACTCTTCTGTCATTGCGTCTTTCCAAAATTGTTGCTTTGCAGCTTCTTCATATGAGGATGGTTCTAAATCACTGATGTGACTCATCAATGCAACATACTCTATATATCTGTCAGGTTGCTTGCACTCTTTGGATGAGCCTGTTGGTGCTCCATGTTTCTCTGTATTTTGTAAGATGTCTCGGCACCAAGAAAATATTCTTTTAGAGGGAAGTTCATCAGGTGCCCTCTCAACCAGTTTTACTGGTTCTTCAGGAGCTAGAGAATCTGAGCCATCTTCTGGTTTCTCCCTCTCTAACTCTGAAGGGGGAGAATCAGACTCGAGATCCTCCATCTCTGAAACACATTGAATCTCTTTCGATCTTTTGAAAGTAGCTTCCTCATGGAAGGTAACATATCGGATGACTTCAATGTGTCTCTCACCACGTACATATATTCGGTATGCTTTGGATGACTCGTTATAACCCACAAAGGCACCTTTCTTTCCAGAAGGATCCATCTTTGTTCTCATTTCTTTCGGTACATGAATGTATACCGGGCTCTCTAAGATCCTCAAGTGTGAGATGTCTGGCTTCTCACCAGAAAATAGTTGTTCTGGTGTCTTCTCATCTAGAATGGAATGCGGGCTTCTATTCTGGATGTACATAGTTGTACAGGAGGATTTTTCCCATAATTAGGTAGATATATCTTGATCATGCATCATGGATTTTGTAGCCTCACATATGGTTCTATTCTTCCTTTCGGCACCCCATTTTGCTGAGGGTTGTATGGTACTGTTAACTATCTGCATATTCCTACATCACTACATAGCTCATTAAATGCATGTGAATACAATTCACCTCCATTATCAGACCTTAATGCATGAATGTGCCTTTCTTTCTGATTTTCAACTAGGGATTTAAACTCTTTAAATTCACTAAGAGTTTCACTTTTAGCCTTCATGAAATAAATCCATGACTTCCTAGAAAAATAATATATGAACAATACAAAATATAAGAAGCCACTCAAGGAGGGGGATGACATGGGACCACATACATCAGAATGTATTAAATCTAAAATCCCTTTAGATCCATTAGTGTTGCTTGAAAAAAATTTCTTAACATTCTTCCCAAGTGCACAACCCTGACATACACTATCATGCTCAAAACAAATACGCGCATACCTTTTACCATCTTTTGAAGTCCTGGTAGTGCTTTGTAGTGTAGGTGTCCAAGCCTTTGGTGCTATAGCTCTCATGGACTAATAATGTGGTGAATCATAGCTTGAATGTACTTCCTAGGTACCTTATAGAGTCCTCCCTCTCGAAGTCCAATCATAGCAGCATATTCTAGGCTTTTATTCTTCGGCCATAAAAGTTCTTTGTTATCCATGAAGATAACTCGGAAGCCTTTGTCTTCAAGAATTGAAACTGAAAGGAGGTTCTTCTTCAATCCTGGAACATATAGAAAGTCCTCCACATGTAAAATATCACCGATGCTCAGCTGGAATGAGGTGGATCCAACTCCTTGGATCGAATAAGTTGAGTTGTCCCCCAACTCTACCATGCATGTGAACTTTTTCTTCTTTAGGTCAGTGATGACACTCTTGTAACCAGTCATATGTTTGGATGTGCCATTTTCAATCAACCATGTGTCTTCACTTGTGATGACGAATCCCAAAAACGATGAGATAAGATAATATTCCATTCTTGTCTCCTTTTCTTCGAATGCATTCTTTTGAGTGGTTCCATCTTCTTTGGCGGTAGAAGCATGAAACTTTCCTTTATGCTTTGCTTTGCACTCTCTTGAGAAATGACCTTTCTTGTTGAAATTGTAGCATATAGATTTTGACTTCTCAAATCCTTTGTTGAACTCTTTCTTCTTTGGATGAGAGAAATTATTTTGGAAGAAGGGTTTCTTTCCTTTCTTAATTCTTGTCATGAGGGAAATGTTTTATTCATTGATGCACACCAACTTTCTCTGGATTCGCCCCTCCACTTGGAGGCAGTCATGCCACAACCTTTCAAACTTAGGTTGTACCTCTCAACCATTTACCATAGCTGTTAGGACTGGAATTGTACCTAGTCCCTATTTGATTTTTTCTTAATTTTTCATTCCTTATTACCTTAATTTTGCTTTATTTTAAGTTGAATGGTTTAGATTTTCTATGTTATGAGTATTACTTTATTTTATTTTATTTTAACTTTATCTTAGGTTATACATAGTGGCTTATTAAGTGTTTTATTTCTTTAAAAGGTCTTCAAAATACTTATTAATATTTTCCCTAACTCCTATGTTGAAAATTTAACCTCTATGTTGAGCTTGTTTGAAAAATTGTCATATGGAGACATTCCCGCAGCGTAGTAACTAATCTGCATGCATTAAGGCGTTGCTGGAATCTGAAATAATGGAGGATCATGGTTGATTCATGGCAAGTGTTGGCACATTACATTCTATGATGTTCGAAGACCTCGAGGCAGTTGTTCCTTATATCATAACTGTTAGAGCAATATTATACCTTAGTACCTTAATCATTAATTAATTAATGGTTATTAGGTGCTAAACTGGTTAATAATACATCCCTAGGTGTCAAACTAGTTATTATGAAGTGGTTTGGACTTATTTGGATAAGTGTGAACAAGTTCACAGTGTATGATCAAAAGTATGGGCCAAGAGGTGGTCAAACTAGCTGTTAGGCATGCTTATCCAAGCATTTATTGCCTCAGCATGCCTAAGGCGCCCTCCTTCCCTGTTTTAAGGAAACACATTGACCAAGGGTGCTCATGATCTATATGTGGAAAATTCCCACTCCCTAGGCCAGTTTTGGCATGCCTAAGCCTAACCAACTTCCACCCAACCTTATCCTCACATGTGTGAACCTCATTATGACTTCCCATGCTTACCCAGTGTTCACATGCATATTTTGAACCTGCTTGAGTTATTTTGGAAACCATTTTGGTTAACCTAGGGGGGATTGGGGTAAATATAAGCTAGCTAAGTGTGGACACTCCAAGTGGATATTTTTCCTCCTATTTTGTATATAAGGATGAACCAATCTATTTCATAGCATTGGATAGTTAATAATATATGACATTTTACTCCATTTCATGTGTTATTGCACATTTGTTGTTCATTTTACAGAATTGTGATTATTCCTGTAAATGTGTTGCAATCTTTCACTAGTGAGGAATCCATTGTAGCTAGGTTCTGCTATGACTAAGATTTTACAATAACATTCGTCAAAGTTCATGATGATTCATCACCGAAGGAGATGAAAACAGGGGGAGCCATGCGCATGGTTCAGAGGACACTAGGAGAGGACTTTGCAAATGATATTGAAAATGTGAACATAGTTGAAGCTTCATACTACAATCCTTGGAGGCGGGATAACAGATAGAGTGCCATCTATCACAACAGAATGCATAAAGATGATGAAAGATGCACAATCATGGTTTGTTTTTCACTGTTTTAGTCATTATAATTGAGCGAAGATTACAAGATGATGGAAAAGAATTTTGGAAAACAAAAACAGGTGTTTCTCCAAAACAGACTCATTCACAAAAACCTCTCTCATTTTTTCAACAGATGTCATGGTTTGAAAGATTCGAATTGATATTTATGGCCTATTTTTCAGGCTTTAAAATATTAAATAATTTACTGTTTTAGTTACAAACTTTCGGCACGTCTTCCGATCAATTGGAGAATAATTTTTAAAAACCAAGAGAGGTTTTTGTTCATCATAGACTCATTTACAAAAACCTCTATTATTTTGTGCACAGGTGTCCCATATCGATAGATATGGGGGCTTCTTTGAGACCCATTTTTCATAAATTCGTCAAATTTCCCCAAAATCCAATTTTGCTATTTTGGGCATTTTCGACCCTAGGGTTTTGGATTTCATGTAACTGCTAGATGTCACTGTTAAGGATTTAGAGGCCTAAATAAGTGGTTATGAAACTTCTTCATTTTGTAATTATAAAAGAGGGAAATAGATACACTATAGAGTGGGTTTTTTGTTCGGGAGAAAGGCATTAGGGCTAAGGATGCTATGTTACACTCAGACTTATGATATACACTCTCATGTAAGTTCTTTTTGAAGACTGGATATTGATCTAAATACATTATATAAGCCACTTATTGAATCTTTTTGTTGGTTATGTTTATGGCCTGTTTGACCACCTAATTTGTGATTTCATTTCTTGATTAAGGTATTATTCATGTGAATGTTTATGAATTTGTGGACAGAACCAGTTTCCTGTTTAATGAATGCTTATGGTTTATGTATGTGTTTTATATATTTATATCTCAGCTCTTCAAGATTTTTTATGATTTAGTTGTATACTTTTGATTATCAATTATTCCTTTCTTGTGAATGAGACCTTCAAAATAAAACTATAAAAACAAGTTCATTTTCCTTTAGTTTTCTTGAGATTGTTCTATTTTTGTACCCTTTGTAGTCTAGGGACAATTTCTAGCACAAACATCTTTGGTGCCTTTGCCGGGGACAAAAGTGAAGAAAAATATTCCATGGTTATTAACATCAGTAGATCCAGTCTTTGGTGGTGAACAAGGGATGGTTACATTATTAAGACTACAGTTTTTCACCGGCTGACTCCACGGGGGAAGGATCTATTGGTGAATCCATGTTTGAAAAATCCAGAAGCAACTTCATAATTTCAGAATGTCAAGGTCTTTTGTTGCTATGTTGGCACAAAGGTTTGCTCCTCTTAGCTTTGTTGATATTCCAGGATTTCCAAATGCAGTACCTATCATGGATGAGTGGAGAGATTTCCTTCCACGGTTCAGAGAGAAGGAAGAGGACAATCCAACACTTCATGTAATTAAGTTTCATCAATATATGGACCAATTGAATATACATCATGAGGATGTATTGATGAAAATGTTCATGTACTCCTTGGAAGGGGATGCGAGAAAGTGGTACAGGTCTCTTCCCGTCTCTAGCATTTCTTCATTAAAAGATTTTCATGTTGTTTTTCATTTGTATTGCAAAAGAATTTATCCAGCTGAGTGTCTTTTAGACCATTGTTGCAAGGGATATGCTTTATATATTCATTCTTTAGTAGAAGATTCCTCTTGTAGTGTAGATGAAGCAGATGGTTATACTATGAAAGAGGAAGAAGACTCGTTATCAATTTTATTTTCTTCTAATTCTGTTTTACAAAATTCTGCTGTCAAGGAAGAGTCTCATAATGCTTTAAACAATTTTGAAGATCAATCTTTGGTTGAAAAAACTATTGTTTTAAATCATGTTGGACATTATTTTTTGGATGAAGATCAACCTTGTAATGAAGAAATCGTTGTAGAAATATTTGGTTCTCATGACTCTCAAGAAGTTTCTGGCTATTTGCATGATAATATACTGTCACAAAAGGTTGTTCATGATCTATTGGACAAAGAAAAACATGAATCTTCATCATTACCATTAAAAACTTATCAGCAAAAGGATGTTCAGAAAATATTCATATTGCAGTTGGTAATAATAAGATTACAGATACCTTTGATATTTCATCAGAAGTTTCTTATACTCATGAATTTGTGGTTCAATATGTCTATGAAGAATTTCCTATTTTTAATGAATATAATGATGGTATTAAAGTTTTAGATCAGAAAATCTATGATCAACAATGTCATGAGGACATAGATTTGATATATGGTAGCTATTACCCAGAAACAGAGCCTAATCTTGAAGAGCATCACAAAGCAAAGGTCTCTAATTTTCAAGAATCAGAAATTTGTAATGATCATCTTGTGTTTGATGAATATAGACAGGATTTGGAGCGGATTTTTGTTTCAGCATCAAAATAAATTTTGAACAATGAACCCATGTATGATAAATATAAAGCAGACTTTTTAGAAAGCATTGAAGGAAACATAAATGAGCAGTTGAACCTATTTTCTTTTTCACCAAAAAATGACCAGTATATTGCAGAGATCATTGAGCCCAGAGTTGTTAGTCTTGAAGTACGAATATCAAAAGAGCAGTTTGATCTTGTTAATCAATTGGAGATGTTTCATGTTATTCATGATCCAATATCCATCTACATGGAAACAATCTTTTCAAAAGATTCCAATGTTGTTATATTTGGGATAAAATCAGATTGCAATAGTAGGTATAGATTTCTCATTAAATTCCTGATGTGATTGTCATGTTCTTTTTACATCTTTTCACAAAGTTGCAAGCAAGAAAATCTCTTCAGCAATTAAACACTTAATTGGCTACATTGGAATTTTTTCTTTGCATGATCAAGATAGTCTCTACTGGTTAGAAATAGAAGTTGTAAATAAATAAGCTCCTTTTTCGAGCACTGGTTTCAGTTTGTAGAGTATAAGTATGGATCAATTTTCAATGTGCAGTTTCTTTTCAGCAAGTATGGTTTGGAATGAGCAGTTTCAGTTTGTTTTGAACAGTCAGAAGAGCAGGGTTTCAAGTTTTGGAACAAGTTGGGAACGAGATACAAATGACTTCATCACCCAGTGAATAAGGCACAAGGTCTACATGATCTTGAAACGTCACAAGGAGAATTTCATCCATCAGCCGGAGCCAGATGTTAGGACTGGAATTGTACCTAGTCCCTATTTGATTTTTTCTTCATTTTTCATTCCTTATTACCTTTATTTTGCTTTATTTTAAGTTGAATGGTTTAGATTTTCTTTCCATTTTCTATGTTATGAGTATTACTTTATTTTATTTTATTTTACCTTTATCTTAGGTTATACGTAGTGGCTTATTAAGTGTTTTATTTCTTTAAAAGGTCTTCAAAATACTTATTAATATTTGCCCTAACTCCTATGTTGAAAATTTAACCTCTATGTTGAGCTTGTTTGAAAAAATTTCATATGGAGACATTCCCGCAGCGTAGTAACTAAACTGCATACATTAAGGTGCTGCTGGAATCCGAAATAATGGAGGATCATGGTTTATTCATGGAAAGTGTTGGCACATTACATTCTATGATGTTCGAAGACCTTGAGGCAGTTGTTCCTTATATCATAACGTTTGTCAAAGTTCATGTTGATTCATCACCGAAGGAGATGAAAACAGGGGGAGCCATGCGCATGGTTCAGAGGACACTAGGAGAGGACTTTGCAAATGATATTGAAAATATGAACATGGTTGAAGATTCATACTACAATCCTTGGAGGCAGACTGACAAACAGAGTGCCAGCTGTCACAACAGAATGCATAAAGATGATGAAAGATGCATAGTCATGGTCTGTTTTTCACTGTTTTAGTCATTATAATTGAGCGAAGATTACGAGATGATGGAAATGAATTTTGGAAAACCAAAAGAGGTTTTTTTCCATAACAGACTCATTCACAAAACCCTCTCTCATTTTTTCAATAGCTGTCATGGTTTAAAAGATTCGAATTGATCTTTACGGCTTATTTTTCAAAGTTTAAAATATTAAATAATTTACTGTTTTAGTTACAAACTTTCGACACGTCTTTCGATCAATTGGAGAAGAATTTTTAAAAACCAAGAGAGATTTTTGTTCATCACGGACTCATTTACAAAAATATCTCTCAATTTGCACAAAGGTGTTCTAGATCAAGAGATATGGAGGCTTATTTGAGACCCAGTTTTCAGAAATTCGCCAAATTTCCCATAATCCGATTTTGCTATTTTGGGCATTTTCGACCCTAGGGTTTTGGATTTCATGTAACTGCTAGATGTAACTGTTAAGGAGTTTGAGGCCTAAAGAAGTGGTTATGAAACTTCTTCATTTTGTAATTATAAAAGAGGGAAATAGATACACTATAGAGTGGGTTTTTTGTTCAGGAGAAAGGCATTAGGGATAAGGATGCTATGTTACACTCAGACTTATGATATACACTCTCATGTAAGTTCTTTTTGAAGACTGGATATTGATCTAAATACATTATATAAGCCACTTAGTGAATCTTTTTGATGGTTATGTTTATGGCCTGTTTGACCACCTAATTTGTGATTTCATTTCTTGATTAAGGTATTATTCATGTGAATGCTTATGAATTTGTGGACAGAACCCATTTCCTGTTTAATGAATGCTTATGGTTTATGTATGTGATTTATATCTTTATGTCTCGGCTCTTCAAGATTTATTTATGATTTAGTGTTGTATACGTTTGATTATCAATTATTCATTTCTTGTGAATGAGACCTTCAAAATAAAACTATAAAAACAAGTTCATTTTCCTTTAGTTTTCTTGAGATTGTTCTAGCTTGTACCCTTTGTAGTCTAGGGACAATTTCTAGCACAAACAACAGCCAAGAATGTCTCCCATGAGGATGGGATACCATCAATATCGGTTTGGAGAATATCATCTTTATCCATCGCTACTCCAATACTAGTAAGCTGATATCTTACCTGAGATATCTTGGTGAAGAAGGAGTCCACTATCTCATCCGTCTCCATATTTAAGTTTCAAAGCTTATTCTTCAATGCCCTCTTTTGACTCGGGGCCTTCTTCACATATATATTAGTCAATGTATCATAACATTCTTTCGCGGTCTTCAACGGTGTGATCACGAGCATCAAGTTATCTTTTACCGAATCATAGATGATCTGTTTGGCCTTAGCTTGATTCTTCTTGAAGTTGATGCACCCTGCATTAGATGTAGGCTCCTCCACCATAGTGGATACATATCCATCCAAGTCATGTTCCTCTAGGATGTTGAGAATCCTATCCTTCCAAGTGTTGAAATTTGAGGTTCCCTCAAGACGATCTTCCGATCGCACAAAGATTGATGCCATAGTCAACTTCTCGGGATCAACGCAGGCTCTAGTTGGCACCGTGAGCTCTAATAACATGTTAATGTTTGGTTGAGATTTGATATTTAATTCTTTTGAATGCAGAAACTTGAAGCAATGAGACAATTCAATCACATGAAATTCATACAACCATAACACAAGATATACCCTGGGGAAAATCCTCAAAAATATGAGAACAAAAACCCCATCAATTATTCTCAGTATAATATAATGGATAGCAAAGAATGCTTTCTTTTACAACATAGTATATTTCTTTTGGAAGATAAGAGATCGCCAAAACACTCTTTGTGAAGATACAAAAGCAATAGAGAAGAGAGATCAATCGGAGAAGCGCCTTGCCTTCAATAATAATATCCTACAAACAAAGATAAGCCCCTTGACTTCAAAGGAGAAGAGAATTCTCCTCACATTGAATTCATCAATCCCGTATAACATATTTATAAATTATTCTCTTCTATTTTTATCTTCTAACTTCAAGATGAACTTGCCGTCAAATTGGATGTATAAATCTTGCATGCAGAAGTGCGCCCCACTTCTCATGCAGTGCTTTATCTCACTGACCTGCCACTTAGGATGAACTCGCCTCTTAACTGGAAGCTTTCCCACTTAGTTAGGTGGCTAACTTAAGTGTCGTCACTTAGTTAGCTAGATCTTCTTTGTTTTCACTTAGTTAACTCTCTTTAACTAATTATTGATAACATCATTGTAGTGATCAATTCGAGTTCTCCTTGATTTACTGAAGTGTCATCTTTTAGTTTAACTAAAGTGAAAACACTTTAGTTAACTAATCCTTCTTATTTAACACTTAGTTATTTGAAATCATGCTGATTGATTTACTTGAAGTGACCACTGTGATTTCTATAGTTAACTGAGGCATATCTTTAACTGACGCTTTAACTGAAGCATTGATTGAAGCATACATTGATACTACTGAATATTTAACAATTCGATTTCTATTTAATTAGCTGAAGTGTCTGCATGGGAAATCTCGAATTCTCTTGATCTCTATGCTTTATATTTTATTTATTTATCTCTTATTTCATGGTCAATATGTGCTAACTTTAATTATCCATCACATTACATTATACTAAGAAGAATTATCGGATGTTGTGATCATATTATATTATTCCGGACCAAATGATCATATGCTAAAGTAATTCACTTTAGAGGTGAGCAATCTCTAAAGGAGACTTAAAAGAAACTGGTGATCATGGTTAATAATACATCACACAACATTAACACAACATTACCACAACATTACCACAACATTACCACAACATTAAATGCTTTTAACAAGTAAAGCATGACCTGTATATGGAAGTTCCACCTCTATACGGGAGGTCCATCCCATGGATACCTTTATACATAAGGTTCACATGAGAATGCTTACTTGACACACACAAGTTCGGAGCCTTGTCCAAAAAGACTTTACAACATCATTACATAAATCAATTACCTCTATACAAGAGGAATAACCTTTACACGGAAGGAAATCAAAGTGATCACCTCTATACGGGAGGATCAATCTTGGCTACACAAGATTGGTTTGGAGAATGTCTCTTGATGTTGTATATTTAACATGTGATTCCATGCTATTGTATCTTAGCAAGTACCTGCACCAAGTACATTTTAGTGTCCCTTGCATATGGTATGACAATTTCACCAACATGTTTTAAGGGTCGGTTTTTATGGGTAAAGATAGACTAGAAGAGTAAAAGGTGATCTAATGTGATTGCATTTCTAGTACATTCATTTGTGTAATTGCAGCATGATTTGTAAGTAAATGAAATCTTTTCTTTTTAAGGTAGTGAAGAGTGGGACACAATGCATTTGTGCATTGCAAAATTTTGATTTCTTTAAGGTATGCATACAATGATGTGAAGAAGTATCCTTAATTTAAGATGGACTGGGTTTTTGCAATTGGTTCGACAAGCATACTTCAATGGCGATACTAATCTTACATAGAAGGAAATTGATTTAGCTTTTGGGGGAAAAGATAAAAAGGAAATAATGGTTATTTTATCTATTTTCTCAAGCATTTTATGTTTTTTTGTTCTTAATTTAAATCATACATTAAGCAATGTATTATTCGGTCCTTCCTAATGTGTTCCATATAAGGGAACAAACACAAATCTATTTGGTGCAATGGTGGAAAATTTTGCATCAAATATTTGGATGATAAGAAGAAACCATGTAATAGTGGGATAGTTATAATGTTTTAGGTATCATTCTTTCGATAAGCATTTCTCACTTGTCAAATTTCAAATGTTTCATAAAAACTTACAAAACCTCATGTGTTTCTATTTTGGTCTTATTAAACCCTCATTATATAAGCATTCATTTCCATTTTTTATATGCCCAAGCTACTCATTCACTTATCCATACGTCAAGGGTTTGTCATATTTTTTTGCCTTGTCATGATTTAGTTGTTTTATTAATTAATGGTTTTTTATCCTTAAGGGTGAAGGTTATGTTGACAAGGATATGAAAATTATGGGAGAATAAAAGAAAATAGCAATGAAAATACTTCTAGACTTCTTGGGAAATCTAAAGAATTACAAGAAAATAATACAAAGACTTGCATAAGACTAGACTATGCATTAGGATTTGTGAAGTGCCATGGATATTCCCATGGTCACTCACCAAAACAAATCTAAAACTTACAACCACTAAAATGAGCCTATGCTTGGCTACATGACTATCTTTTTGTATTTGTAGTGCTTTCACATAAATACAAACACACAATTTAGATTGTTTAGCAACCATGACAAAGAAAAAATAAATATGATATCAAATACACACAATGGAACAAAATAATTACCCTGAGAACACCAATGTCAAAAACCCAACAAAAAATAAGGTGTGTGCCTTTTGTCTTTTATATAATGGATATTGTTATGCATATTACAAAGCAGTGTAATCTTGTTGTGAAGCTATGAGATCACTATAGTTTACTACAATCTGCTACAAATTTATTCTCTCATTTTGCATTGTCAAAATATCCCCCACACTCACTTCTCATACTATGGAACAACAAAAATGACCAAAATTCATGGACTCATTTCCCTCCTTATGCCAAGTTTCTTATAGCTAGAATTAGGGTTAGGTTTAGGGTTTAAGAACATTGTTAAAATATTCATGATTCCTTTGGAAGATTTTAGGGCATTATCATATGTTATTAGTTCCACATGGGTAAATTATGGTGGGTTGGCATGGTTGCCACTTGGAGGTGTGAGGAAAAATTACATTGTTATCTTGTCAAGGGAATACCTTTAACATATGAATGTCATTTGATAAAAATGAACCACCATTGGAAATATATAAGCCCATTGAATGTAGAGAGGACTTATAGGATGCATTTTATCAAGGCGTGATACATCAAAATTCTACTTCCTTGACCCCAATCCAAGATATTTTTAGCTATGGACTATTAGTGTGGTTTTTAGGATCTGACTCAAATTGACCATTCTAGGTTCCAAATTTCATATATCCAATTCCAAAGCATCAATAAAGTCATATAGGAACAACATATATCCATTTTGGATTAACACTCCATATTTTGGGAGGATTTGGGTATCCAAGAGCTTAATTTTTGAAGGGGATGAGGAAACAATTCCTCAACATTCTCCTTGAAGTAACATTTGAACTTTGCTAGGAGTTCTCCCTTAAATCCCACTTGCCAAAATATTTGTTGACACTTTTCGGTTAGTCTGATCTTCTTCTGCAAAATTATGTCCCCTGGTAACTAAAAGTATTAAAGGCTCCTTTGAAGGATTTATTGTATGTTCTATTCCACTCTTCAATTGTCTAGTATCTATGATATTTGGACTTTAGCACTTTAGGCCATGATCCTTCACTAAATAATAATATGTAAAGACTTTTAGCATCCATAGCTTTCCTAAAGAGATAGATGTTATTTAAACATGACTTTATAAATCCGTTTGCAGCCAATAGGTTTCTTCCCTAAAGGGATATCTATAAGAACCCATATCTAATTTTTCATCGTAGTCTAATGTTTTCTTTGCATGGTATTCTCCCATTCCAATCTTCTTTTGGCCTCTTATATTCTTGAGGTTCATATAAGTCCTAAATGTTAGCCATTGAAGCATAATTGATTGTTATGTCCTCATATCATCTAGTCAAACATCTCTAATGGTGTTGTGCCACCATTTTGGTCTCTTGTTAAGACCCTCTTCTTCCACATCGATACCTTATTATATCATGCTAACCAAAGAAAAATTCTTAGTTTTAAAGGACATTCTATATTTTAGACCAACTTCTACCACCACACCCTTTTCTCACCAATATCTTCTTCTATATTGACTCCCTAGCTTTTCTTTAGAAATCTGGTAGCTTTATTATTGGACCATTTCACTCATCATCTTGATTATATAAAACTATAGCATTATTCTTAAAAAGAGAAATAGAAATGGAGAACTATGTTTCCATATCTCCTCGCAAGTTTAGAACTTTGGAAAATATCCAACCCTGAATCCTACCAAGCACCTCTTATAAGGCAACATCTTTGAGTCTTGTAAGACCTTGAGCATGTAATTTCTCAATCAAAATAGGAGACATCCTATGACTACCACTACATCCAATCCAAAAATATTCACCCAATCTCAATTTATCTCCTCTACTAAATTTCCAAGTTACCCATTTGCCTATCAATGGAAAATCCATGACTAGACCTTTCTTGACTATTAAGACTCCTTTGAAGGATTTTCTTTATGTTCTAATCCACTGATAAATTGTCCAATCTCTGAGATATTTGAACTTTAGCACTTTATCCCATAATCCTTCACTAAATAATAATCTCCAAATACTTTTAGTAGCCAGAGCTTGCCTCAAGAGATAGGTGTTCTTTAAACTCGACTTTATACATCCATTTGCAACCAGGGTTTCTTCCCTAGAGGTAGCATTGTAAGAAACCATGTTTGATATTTCATCATGGTCTCATGTTTGCTTTGCATGGTCTTCTCCCATTACAATCTTATTTTGGCCTCTTATATTCCTGAGGTTCATTTAAGCTGTCAATGTTAGCCATTGAAGCATAATTGATTGTTCTGCCCTCATCTCATCTAATAAAGCATTACTCTAATGGTGTTGTGTCACCATTTTGGTCTCTTGTTAAGACCCTCTTCTTCCACATCAACACTATCATTTTGTTTATTTGGGGTACCTACAACAACTTCGTGACTAGATTTTTTCGAAGACTCGTCCTCAAAATTCTCTCCCCCTTCAAGTGGAGGTTGTACAAACATCCAATCTAAGCTGCTAGTGAAAACTTTCTCCTTCTAAAAAATGTTAGATCCAAACTCATTTGAAATAGCCATTCATTCTCATCAATCACAACATCTTGACTAAATCTTACTTTGTCATTGTCTACATCAACTAACTTATATGCTTTGTGAGTGTCATTGTAGCTTGTGAGCATCAATTTCTTATTTCCAGGATCCATTTTGGTTCATTGTTCTTTAAGGACCCATTGATATACAAGTGAATGAAAAACTTTGAGATGACTTATTTGTGGCATTCATACAGACCATGCTTACTTTGTAGTCTTACTCTGCACTGAATTTATCAAATATCTATTAAGAAAATACATAGTTGTGTGCATTGCTTCAATGCAATACCTGTAAGTAACAAAAAAAAATTCTAACATGTAATGTGTGTCATCTTGACAATAGTGCAGTTACACATCTCTACCACTACAATTTGTTGTGGAGTGTGGTTCACTGCTTTTGAATACATAACTTAATAAATTTCATGGAGCAAAATTCTTCACCATTATCAAGCCAAAAGATTCTGAAAAAGACCCTAGACTATTTTTCCACCGTTGCTTTAAACTTCTTGAACTCAATCAATACTTTGGATTTTAAATCTAAAATGTACACCCACATTTTTCAAGTGAAGACATCTACAAACAAGAAATACCTAACACCGGAGACTAATGATGTTTTCATAGTTCCTAAACCATCCACATGAATTCACTGGAGAACCTCATTGGCTCTCCAAGCCCATAATTCATCAAATTGAGCTCAATGTGGCTTTACCACCTGACAAACTCCTAAAATCCCCTATTGCTTGTGTTGAATCTCTATAAGACCAACCGCTGACCTTTCTTTAGCGACATGAGAAAGATAGTGCAAATTCAAATGTTTGTATCTTTGATGCCAAAGTGAACTGGTTTCTTGAATACATTTATCCAATAATGCATTTTTTTTTGCCTCCTCTATATCAACAAACCTTAGTAGTCTATGATATTTAATACCAAGAGAAATTGTCTTCTTGTTTCCATTATCAACCATCTAGCATTTATGGTCGCTGAAAATAACATGTAAGTGAGGGATTTTGCCTCATAATTTAACTTACTAAAAGCAAATTATGTTCCATACCTGGAACATGGTAGACATTAAGAAGGACCAGACGCTTTCCTCTTGAGGTAATATGTACATTTCATTTGCCTTCTATTATGAACTTCTCCACACCACCAAAAACCACAAATGAAACACAAGCATCATAGTGAACAAACCAATCATGTATATTGGTAAAATAATGTTATGCACCAAAGTCAATATACCAAGCATATGACTCTCCACGATCTACTTGTTTAACCATGAAATCAAAGAGAGAAATGTTTTATTCGTGTTCTACAACATGTACCTTCTCTTTATGTTGATAGCCTCTCTAGTTGTGCTTCTCATCCCACAATCACTTTCTGCAAAACTTATTTTTATGGCCCACCTTTCCACAATGACATTTGAAAATATTTTGATTACCTTATCCATAAATGTTTCCTTGACTATTTCCATTGTTCTTTCAAGGAAATTTACCCTTGCCTTTGAATTTTGTTGTCAATGCTAGTTCTAAACTCACTATTGTGCATCCATTGCCAAACTATTTTCCACCTCTTGCTACAAAGGCTTTGTGTATAGCTCATCAATCTTCAAGTCTTTGTCAACAATAGTAACATTAAGTATTACAATAAAATGTCCAAATGCAATTGATAAACTCTTTAGAGTAATTACCACCATGTCTTCTTCTTCCATCTTTGGCAATTAACTAATCTATAATATCATTGATCTTTGCCAAATGTTCATGGAAAGATTCATTTTCATTCATATTAATAGAAAACAATATATCTAAAAAAAGGGTTCTACCTTTATCTAGAACTTCATGTAATCCTTTCAGGTACTTCCAAATGGTTGCAACATCCTTCATAGTGCCATCATCCCGCAATTCTATTTCACGTGTCATAGTCTTTACTTGTTGACAGTTGAGTTTCCTTCCCCAACACGGATTGATCCAAACCCATGAACTAAAAAATGTCTAACATACATCGTTTCCAAGTATTATAATTTTTACTAGAGAATTTGTAGTGGCCCTCCAACATGATATTCGACAAACTAGCCATTTTTCAAATAATTTTGCAGACGAAAGCATTTAAATACGCTGCAAAAAAATAGCCTTTAAACTACAGACCACAAAGAAAAAATAGAAGATAATTCCGGCCCACAACAACAATAGATACCAAATACAGTTGAAAATCAAACAGAGTCCCACTAAATTTGCTCAAAATTTTCCCAAACACCAACAGTTTTCTCCGAAACCACTAAATCTACCACTGCTCAATGAAATTTCTACCAAAACCAGAGACATTTCTGAAATACAATAGAAAAATGCACAAATACGCCACAAATTTGTCAAGAAACTAATAAAATATAGAAATTTCCTTTTAAAATTGTAGAAATTATTGAAAAAATCCAAAACTTCAACCTAAAAATAGAAAATTACAATGAAACTTTCAAATCTTGAGCAGATAAACAAAACCCAGAAAATTGTATGTATGCAATACGGATCTGTATGTATGGTATCTCCATCCAATCATACAGTATGTCCATACAAATTGTACAACTAAACAAATCAACTTCCCAAACCCCTACAGGTCAAAGTTATTCTCTCTTTTTTTCTAATTTTAATCTTCAATTTAACCCCCCAAAAATATTTAAATCCGACTTTAAATCAAAATAAAATTGTTTTTTTCTTATTTAAACCTAGCTTTAAATCGAGCAAAAGAATAATGCTCATCTTTTAAACAAAAAAACAACACCTAATTTCGACTATCATGAAACCCCTTTAGCTTCTCAATGCGTATCGAACAAATTCCCTTGATCCATCATTGAATTTCTAGGCCCTTCTCTTACTTCACCTCAACTTCCTTTCACCATGGCCTTAATACCATATTACAAAAACCAAATACAAAAAGCAACGAAGAACACAAAGAGAAAAATGTTTCTTCAATTATAAACTGAAGAGAATAACCATCTCTTTATAATGATGAGATATAAACCCTAAAATGACTTGTGTACTTTAATACAACAATTAAACATAAAGTCATCAAGTCTAGATGACCTTTATGTTCTAACAATTGAGCTATTTTAGGAAGATGACACCATGTCCGTCAACCATGTGTTGAAACTTTGCATATGCCTAAGGTGGTGACTGCACTACCTATCCACTTTTAAGGTCCATGAATACTAAATAGTGGCTAGAGTAGTGAATAGGGATGCTACAGTGATAAACAATCGTTGGAGTACAATCATTGACACCATTGAGAGTAGTTCATGGCCTTAAGTTTCTATGTCTATATGTTTTTTAACAATTAGCTTTTATATCTACTATAACAGCTTTAAAATTAAGTTACGAAGGTTAAATTGTACACATTTCTTGTCATTCAAGTTATAACAGTAAATTTTGTAAACATTTGTCTCTGGTGAATGTTTTTTTTTAACATAAACTAAAACGGGGTTTATATATTAAAAAGGTTGTGTACAACCATCCAAGTACAAAAAGAGAGCTAGTCTGAGGTCTGAAAATGCTTGCATTGGAGCTACTAAAGCAGGAGCTACATACATACTACAAAATTTTCATGCAGGTCTTATGGATTCAACCATATAGTTTGAGGGATAAACCCTTACATATTGACTACATAAAAGAGCACAAAAAAACATTCAAAACAGAGACAAGGTGATGCAAACTGCTTAACCCTTCTTTCCTAACAGGCCTTGAATCGGTTTTTGTACAGATGCTTCCTCCATGAGGCGGTCTTCTTCACCAAAAGTATCCTGCCAGTGGTTTCATTATTTCATCCTTTCCATTTTCATAATTTATTCCTTAATGAGGTCTATTGTGCCCATTAATTCCCACATGTTACCTTCCATGTCTTTCAATCTAGAATCAAAGCATGTCAGCTGGTGCGTGATATACCTGGTTTCCTCCAAAACTGCAGCAGACTTCTGTAAGCTTATGCAAAGCGTCTAATACACCTTCCTGGGATGTTTTTTAAAATCCTCCATGATGCCCTTGAAATAAGCGCCAATTGACACCCAGCCTTCCATATCCCTTGAAGCAGAGAGAAACTACATATTGAACGCCCGAGAAAAGGAATGAAGGGGACGGTCGAGAGCCTCACAATTGCGCCACTGCAACTCTTGAAACAGTTCTGTAATCTCCCCAATGTGCTGACGTCCCTGTTTGATCTCAAACCCACTCATTCTTCTTTCAATGCTCTTCACCTCAACGTTAATGCAACTCACACGAAACCAAAAAGACAGAGTGGGTGCCAGCGGATTGCAGTTAAGTCATCTACGGGAGGTCGTCCTTTCAGGATATCTAGCTCCTTCATGCAACCTACCATGTGTCCCCCTCATGATCCATGGTGTCCTCCCACACTTGTACACCGTGAGGCCCATTCCTTGAACCTTCAGTGAGATATGAGCAATGTAAATGTTTGCTAGGGGATACATTTAAAGACTTGGGTATGGTTTGCTAACACAACCATTCCAACCTTGTTTGTAACCCCTTGATTTGCAAGCTTGTCTGTAGCTATGTTATTAACCCTTAGGACATGATAGAAAGTGTGAGAGGGGGGATTTGGAATCGGTTTAATTCCTCATAGATTCTTCGACATCTGAGGGAGACATCTTTGTAATATTGTCTCATTTTTTGTATGGCCTGTATGGAGTCTCCAAATACTATCAACCTTGGGATATTCAGTTTTTAGACTAGTTTGAGGCCAAGAAGAAGGGATAGCCATTCCGCTTCATTGTTGGTCTTACGTCCTATTCACCAACAAAAAGATATAACGAATTTTCCTCCTAGATCAAAAATGATCCCTCTCGCACCTCCCTCCCATGGGTTTCCTTTTGAAGCTACATAATTAAATAGAGAGTAGAACTGTTGATTACCCCACCAAAGTGTGAAGTCTAACTTATTTTTCTTGATTTCCCACTGTGTAATCTTAGCTGACTTGTGAATAATTTTGGACTGAAGCGATCTCACCTAAAGAAATATTTTCACCCAGATAGCTTCTTTGGGTGGGAGAGGTTCATTTTCAGGGAAATACAGACTACGAGGAGCCAAACTTTCAACAGTAAGGTTGACTGCCCTGTATCCTACCCTGCTATGGTGTGCTTTTTTATCCTAGAAGATTACTTTATTTCTGGTTAACCAAAATTGCCAACAAATTTTCCTTGGAAGGGCCTCCCATCACGTTGGAGTGTTGGTTTCTTATGGAGAGTGCCAGGGAAGAATTTCCTCCAATTCCCAATTACCTCTTACATTTGTGCAAGTATGAAGGTGTTTTCAAAATAAGCTCCTAGCACATACTCCCACACTTTTTTAGAGATATCAAACTCCAAGAAGATATGCTTGGAGTCTTCCTCATAAGAATGACATAGAATGCACCAGGAAGGACCCATTATTCCCCCGTTTTACAAGTTTTCAGCAGTCAAGAGTTTGCTATGCATTAACCAAGTAAAGAAATTGATTTTTGGTAGGCAATCCTAGTTCCAAACCTTATTCTATTCTTTATATGTTGGAGGTTGTCGGGCATGATATGCTATCTTCCTATAGTCATCTTTAACCAGGTAAGCACCACAAGCTCGACATCCTTTGTGATCTGGCTCTCTAAGGTGTAAAGGGACTTTCCCATTCAGTGAGGCGAGTAATGAGGATAAATCTTGTTTAAGATGGGTTGGAGGGGATAAGATCTTCCAGCTATTCCAAGCTCCAGTGGGTGCCCATTCAGAGATATCATAAAGAGTGTTAATGCCATTCTCTTGCAACCAAGAACATATGCCTCCATTAACTGCAGTTGCTCCCAGGGGGGGTTGTCCCAGAATTTTGTATGTCTTGAGCTTGTGGCATGTCCCCAATTAAATGATTTTTAGATAAATAATTAAGTTTTCCTAACCAATTCCTAAGGGTTTTGTGGGAGAATTAAAATATTGACATTTAACACCAAGGTCTATAGTTTCTCATGAAAATTCAATATTCTAAATTCATGGTGGAAAAATAGGTCAATAAATTATGGAGTAAATGTTAAATGCTCCAAAATGAAGTGGCATTAGGTCCTAGTTGGACTTGGGGGCGCATAAGTGGACATGTGGGGTCCACATGAGAGAATATTCCTCCTTTAAACATGGATTCATCCCCAAATTCGAGTTGGAGGGAAGATGTAACATTCTTGAAGGAAGAGGAAGAGTCATAGGGCTAAAAATAGGCAATGATGGAATCTATGACAAGCATTATGATAGATTCAATGACACGTATGACACTTATGACAGATTCTATGACATATATGACAATGTAAGAGATACAAATAGACCAAGAGGGAGCATGAGAGGAGTTACACATCTCCAAAGCATCCAAAATATTCCCCAATTCGAATTCATGGAGGAGTTGGAGACAAAAGATGAGCCAAGTGTCATGTGGGGCAAATGAAGGGTCATAACCCCCACTAATTCGAATTTCATGAGTAATTAGGAGATAATTTGAGTTCTAAAGAGGTAAATGAGTCAACTAAAGTTATTAAAAGGAGGCCAAGTCGAAATAGAGCATCTTTTGATCATTTCTCATTTGGCAGATTTGGAAAGCTTAGCGTGTCCTTGCACGGTGGATGTGCATTCTCCCTGCCTTATAACCAATTTCGAGGGTGCAATATTCCCATCCAAGTTGGTTGATGGAGAGGCAATTCAAACCTCTCAACAGAGATTCATGGAAATGTTTTGATGCAAGTTCAACCCCCATCTGAGTTCGAGTTCATATTCACTCTTTCTTCTATATTCTCATTCTATTATATTTCTCTCAATGTCATGTAAAAGTGTGATGGCGCACCTCTTGTTGCATATAGTTAATGGAGGATTGTTGTTTCGACCATATGGACATGTTAGTTGTTGTATAACTCTGTAATAGATATATCATGGGAGCCATAGCTCGAAATACCAAGTACTTCATGTAATATTTCCAATTAAAACTTAGATTCGAGCCATTTCCCTCATAGTATTTTCATGGTGATTTTGGGATGATAATGTACCTGTTTGAGATCATATCTTTTCTAAGTTTTTGTCTATGTTTCGAGCTACATATGGAGTTAAATGAAGGACCAAAATTTTGTATGCAGACTCTTGAATTCTTATTCAATTTTGTGCAATAAATTCATTGCCCCTAGTCTACCATTTTTTCATAAATTCTATGCTCTACAAGTTGTTGTCTTTTGGAAGATCTATCTGACCCTAAACTATGATATAATGTTGCAAAAATGTTGTATTTGATGTCCTCTAATAGATCCCAATTCTTAGAATAAAAATTTGGGAAGTTCGTACAGTGTTAGGGAGGCCAATTAGTAACTAACCTAGTGGGGTTTTCCACCAATGCATTGGCTAGTTTTGTTCCAAATCTTCCCTCCTTGAAAATTGCAGACCATGAATGTTTATAAGAGATGCTTGGGTGTCTAAAGGTTGTATTTTTGAAAATACTCACAGCAGATCTAAGAGATGGTGTGTACCTCACAAGAGTAATTATGATTAAGCAGGAAAATAGAAGAAGAGTGAACAATACAGTATAATGAGCAACAGAATAATATGGTATAGTAGAACTCGGATAGAAGCAATAATACTTCACACACACTAATTAATTAATCATAGTATGGACAAATAAATAGTACAATGATAGAGAGGATTCGAATGCCTAAGGTGGCAATTTGAATTAGCCTCTCAGAGTGATCATAAGATCAATAGAGTGTCATCGGAGCACAACTAGGTGTCCTCATGATCATCGGAGCGCAACTGGAAGTCTTCATCATCATCAGTGGAGTCATCAATGCTCAAGTAACTGTCAACCATCAGTCAAACTAACTCTGGTAGGTGTAACTGAGTGTAACTCAATGTAACTGAGTGTAACTGACTGTAACTGAGTGACAACTGGACTGGTAGGTGAAGAAGGGTTAGTTGCTCCCTAAAATCAAGGAATAAGGGCACATTAAGCAACTAGAGGGATAAAACTGAATAGTGAGAAGCTCCTGGGGGCTGGCTAACTAAGGGCTAGGTGCTGGACTAATGACTGGGATGCATGCAAAATGCATGCAAACCCTAGAATGCATGCAAACCCTAAAGGTGCATGCATGACTGAAAATGTAAATGATCAAAATACTGGTGGGACTAGGATGGAGTATAGGAATATCCTAACACCCCCCCTTAATCCATCCTGGGCCCTGGTAACTAAGACCAAAGTTCACCCAATACAATGAATAATAGCAATCAATAAACCAAGGAAGTGGAAAAATTTCATGGGAAACATACCCCCTCCTCAAAAAATAGACTGTAAGGCACACATAAAAATAAATGCTCCAAAATCAAGCATGTGTGATGCTTGGTCATATGTCTGGAGGTATCTTCTTCTTGGGAAGAAGTGGATCATGCTCAAAAAGCATGTGCGTGTACTTGCTCTTCAGATCGAATGTGATGAGAACAAATCCAACAGTATGAGAATGATCTTTGAACCTGTTATTCGAATCAGCTGAGGTAGGATCAAATCTGTGAAAGTGCATATAGTCTTTTGTCTTCTCCTTCGAACCACCATGGGTGAGATTATGCCAAAAATAACTATTACATGTTTGCTTGAAATCAAAATCAGATTTAAGACTTAAAAAACAGTTTCTTAAGATCTCCTTTGAACCAGCAGGGGTGAGATCAAAACTATCATATGCATGAGAAATTATCCCAAGCAGTAATTGCTTAGAATCCAAATTAGATCCAAGACTTGAATCATGGTTTCTTGAGATCTCCTTTGAACCATGAGAGGTGAGATCAAAACCAGTAGATGCATGAGAAATTATCCCAAGCGAATGGCAATGGCCATATTCTTCAATGACCTTCTAAAAGCATGGAATTATGATCATATAGTAGTATAAAAGAGGAGTTAGCTGGAGAGGAGCGAATGCATTACCTTCAAAAGCTGTTTTGACCTCCGAAATAATCATGTGATCATGATGCAAACCAACAGACTCTGGTGCAAGAGAGGATTTAGGACCTTCTGCAATATCTAGAGTGTGAGCTGGCACGGAAAGAGAAGAAAGTTTGAGCATGAGTGTAGAATCTGCAAGTTCTTTGTCAACAACTTCAATATGAGATGATACTGGTGCATGATCTGAGAGACCATCAAGAGGAGCGAATGCATCACTTTGTTTTCTTTCGAATGGGTTGGGACCAAGTCCTTCATTCTCTCTGTCAAATTTTCCATCCAAGTGAGCCCATATCTCTTTTGGAGTCCATAACTCCTTTGGAGTTTCAACACCATTACGGTATTTGAATTGGAATCTCTGGTATGCAAACAAAGAAAACATTATTGCTGCAAAGTGCATGTCACTTTTATTTAACTAGTCAATCTTCTCTTCAGGGGATTCGAACTCTCTTTCAAAATAACAATAAAAAAGATCATGGATCTTCAAGTCTGCTATCATTCTTGGTTTCCATTCATCATAGTTGAGTGGATCAAGAGGAGTAATTCCTGATGAATACATTGAAGCTGTAGAGGACCTGCAAAAACAATATAGAATAATTGCAACTGCTACTGCTGCAAAAAAATGCAGAAACTGCTGCACTCGAAATCTTGGTAATAACCTGCAAAAAACTCTCAAGAATAAAGATAAACAATACTCTCAACATGCTCTGATACCATGTGAAAATACTCACAGCAGATCTAAGAGATGGTGTGTACCTCACAAGAGTAATTATGATTAAGCAGGAAAATAGAAGAAGAGTGAACAATACAGTATAATAAGCAACAGAATAATATGGTACAGTAGAACTCGGATAGAAGCAATAATACTTCACACAGACTAATTAATTAATCACAGTATGGACAAATCAATAGTATAATGATAGAGAGGATTCGAATGCCTAAGGTGGAAATTCGAATTAGCCTCTCAGAGTGATCATAAGATCAATAGAGTGTCATCGGAGCACAACTAGGTGTCCTCATGATCATCGGAGCGCAACTGGAAGTCTTCATCATCATCAGTGGAGTCATCAATGCTCAAGTAACTGTCAACCATCATTCAAACTAACTCTGGTAGGTGTAACTGAGTGTAACTCAATGTAACTAAGTGTAACTGACTGTAACTGACTGTAACTGAGTGACAACTGGACTAGTAGGTGAAGAAGGGTGAGTTGCTCCCTAAAATCAAGGAATAAGGGCGCATTAAGCAACTGGAGGGATAAAACTGAATAGTGAGAAGCTCCTGGGGGCTGGCTAACTGAGGGCTAGGTGCTGGACTGATGACTGGGATGCATGCAAAATGCATGCAAACCCTAGAATGCATGCAAACCCTAAAGGTGCATGCATGACTAAAAATGTAAATGATCAAAATACTGGTGGGACTAGGATGGAGTATAGGAATATCCTAACAGTATTAGAGTGTCCTATATCCTCCTAAGTCCCTCCATATAGAATTCGAAACCATTTGGGATCATTTGGGACAGTTTGGGGTTTCACTAATTCAAGGTTCGAAAATTGGCCAAATTGGGTAAACTTTCAAATTAGGGATATTACAGTGGTATCAGAGCATGTTCCTTGCACATGTGCATTAATATCATCCATCGAAGAATAATTTGCATCCATGCCTTACTATTATGATGACCACTATGAGTACAATGCTTATGAGAAGTATGAAGATGATTGTGAGCAATATGAAGAAGAATGTGAATGGTATGAGGAAGAGGTGCCATCATGCAGCACTTCTTGCAAGTTCATATGGCATGAAGGTTATTCATATGACCCTATGTATGATGAATATGTATGTGCTGAACCACCAAATGGTAATTCTATGAATTAATTACAAAGATTGAGAGCAACATGTAAAACCTTGCCCCAACAATATCAGGCATATCTTGATCTGTATAAGGGAGATACACAAAAGGCCATTCCTATTGAAGACTTTTTGGATTGGATGTTTGGATATAGGCCCAAGAATGAATATGTGGAGTTAGTGAAGAAAGGTTTATTCCATTCTTGCAAAAAACCTTGGAGAGAAAATCATATATGTTTGAGTGAAAAGGAGGAGCGAAATGAGGAGACCCATGAGCCACCTAGCTTTGAAATAGGTACAGCAAAAGAAGCATTACATGAAGAGGGTCGAAATTCACTCCCAAGTGACTCTAAAAAAGATGAAGAAACATCACATGAGCATGAAAAAGATTCCATTGAAAATACTAAATATCATTCTGAGACACACTCTACTTTGGACATGAATCAAAGAGCATCTACTGATGGATGCTTGAACTATGAAGGATTACCTACTAATGGGTGCTCACACCTCTATGTTGGTGACATAGAGATCACTTTTGAAAGTGTTGTTGCAAGCCAAAGTTCCATTGACCATGGAGATGAAAACCTTGTAGCATTTGAAGAAGAACCAAGATCAACTTCCCCATCACCACTTGAGCTTCATGAAGTTGGTCCAAGCAAGAAGGAAGAAGAATAGGAGTTTCATTTGCAAGAGCCTCATTTTCTTGCAGGGTCCTTGAAGATGGATGAAAATAAGATTCAAGAGGACTTGAAGACTCTCCATGACACACATGCATTGGTTTCAAAATTTTGTTGGTGTGTGGAGGAAAAGTCTTCCATTTAAGACATGGAGAAAATCCATAAGGCAATGTTGGACACCAAAGGTAATTTTCTGAATTTGCTTTCTGATAGAGATTATTTAATTGACCTTGTTGGTTTGTATCATGGAATAAAATTGAAGGATGCAGAAGAGAATGACAATCTCTCAAATGAGTTGGAATCCACCCAAAATGCACTCAAAATATCTATGGTGCATATTGAACAACTTCAAGAGAGGTTACAAAGGTCCTTTACACCCTCCTACCTATCAAACAATCATTCAATGGTTGAAAGACTTTATGTTACAAAGGAGGAACCTCATCTGATGGTGGAACATGAGGTACATGTTGATATGCAGGTGCTTGAAGAGCCTACATTCAAACAAGAAGGAATCCAAGCACGTGTGCTTGTTCAAACGGATTATGAGTTGACTCATGGTGAGAGTTGCAGAGCCTTGGAGGAGGTGCATGATCTCACAATAGTTGGGCCAACCAATTATGGATAAGATGCATTCAAAATTTTGATGGTTAAGAGTTGCAAAGAGGCAAGGTTGGTTCACAATTCTTCAGCCCCTACTTCTTTTTCAGCCACATCAATTTGGAATGAAAATTGGGTGAAAGGTTTCTTTCTGATGGTGCCACATGAGGAGTATGAAACTCCTATCTCTCCTTCTGATGATGACATGATTAGAGCACATTATTATTTACAATTGAAGCAGCATCATCATTTGTTACCTTATGATGATACACCTATACATGGATGCACCTATGATGTTCACTTGAGTCACTTGAAGACTCATGATTTTTCTTGCTCCTTACTTGGTTCAGATTTTAGTAGAGGTTCTTCATTCACTTCTTGGATGAAAGAACACATGGATGATTATTTTGTTACATCTTACATTCTTTTGGAGTAGCATGAACATATTTTTTTATTGTATGATTCCTACTCTTTTGGTGATGAGACATGGGACTTTCACCCTTGTCATTTGAGCTTCAATGGTCTCACTCTTGATTCTTGCGTGCATTTGGCACATGAGGACTATCTGGTTGATTGGGGGAGACTTGTTTACATTCAGCCTCACTTTGAGGATATGTATTTCATGATGGAGAGTCTCTCTTGGTCTCAGCCCAACCTTGAAGAAGTTTATATTTTGATGTAGGGGCCCTCAAAGTTTCAATTGTGCACTGGAAATGTTGAACTTCCAGTGTGGTGGTATGATCTTTACATCCTTCCTTGCATTTTTCAAAGTGATGAATTTTCATTGTTGTTACTAATGTTTGGAAAGATGCAGATGAGACAATGGGATCTTGGCATTCTTTGGAATATTAGTTTTCCACATGTGACACTATCATTCAAAGATTTGCAACTAAGAAAGTGGGATCTAGGCAGGTTTTTTCCCGAAAATTTTGTGGTAGAGCATGCCTATCTTTTGTTGATGTATATGTAACTTCGGAATGTATTTCATATATGTATATTGTACTTCTATAGAGATGGTATTATTCCTCTATACGGAAGTGTTTGTATTCCTACAGAGATGTTATTATTCCTCTATACGGAAGTGTCTTCATTTATATTGTAAGTTTCGTAACTTATACTTGATGGGTTATTAGACCACCTTGTTGGGGTCGGCCATGTATAAGTCATGTGGGTCAAAGGGTTATTAGACCACCTTATTGGGGGTCAGCCATGTGGTTCAAAGGGTTATTAGACCACCCTATTGGGGTTCAACCCAGTCAGCATTATGTTATGTGGTTAATTTAAGACCAATCTAGTAAAGGTTATTAGGCAAGTCAAGTCAAGTATAAATAGAGTGCGGGAGGCACTCTATTTCATCATTTTATTCTCTCACACACTCTTGGAGAGTGGCGCACTTGTGGAGGAGGAGAAGCTGCTGCTAAGAGATGTCTATCTCTTATGCTTGGGTTGTATCATTGCTCTATCTATCTCTGAGGAAGTTATTGGGGTTTTTCACCTTTATGGTTTTCCCCAAGTAAACTCTATGTCTCTTGTGTGCTTGTATTATTGTGTCCATGATTGATATGTTGTAGATATGTTGTACATGTTGTTCTCTTAGTTAAGATCCTAGATCATATTGAAGTAAATTCTGAAAAAACTAACATGGTATCAGAGCTAGCCTGAAAGAAGGCATGGTATGGCATGTATGACACTTGTTGCACTTACGATGATAGGGCTTGATATAGAAAAAAACCAGCCATCGTAGCACTTTCGCTATAAATCCATTTTGGCGAAGTTTTCGAATCTAAAACTTTTACAGGTCGAATATCAGATCCCCATGTACCTTGTGTCCAAAGGAAAACTTCTAATTCATTGTACTTTGTGTTTTATGATCTGTACAATCTAGGGTTTCTGTCTCTTCCAGATCTGAGTCATAAACAGGTGACCTAGGAAAAAAGGTCATAACTTAGGCTAGGAAGCTCCAAATGAAATTCCGTAAAAAGTGACAGGTAGTGCACGGGATTTACTTTCTTAGGTAACGTTTTTAGAGGCCGAAACTAAACCAGTGACACGTGGCACACCATACAAGTTAGCTCTCTTGTTTTATCCCATAAACATGTCACGTTGCGACACTTGGCATAACTCTCTCTCAGAGAATCCATTTGAGGTCATACCTATGGGGTTGGAAAGCTGACAGGTCAGGCTACCACAGGAAAAAATTTCAAACCCTGTGGATCGGAAATTTCGGAGTTACACCAGAAACAATCAGGTGCATATTTCTGTCAAAACAGAATTATTTTTTAGCACCTTCATTCATGGCTCCAGGAATTAGGGCTTCTGCAAAAGTTGGAATTTTTGAAGTCTGTGACCACGGCTGGAAGCTCCTCAGAAAAATCAAAGTTTAGAGCTTTGGATCGAACCTTTGGTTGGGCAGAAGGGTGGGCTTTATCAAACCCTAGTTCAGGAACCTGTCCAGAAGATCTGGAAGTCTCAAAGGCAATTTTGAGGGGTGAAACTTTGCAGTTTTCCAAATTTTGAGTATACCGACTTGATCATCTCATCAAGGTGCATCTTTCTATCCTTTCAAAAGTTTGAATTTTTAGGGTTTCTCTGACAAACCCTAATCCAGCTCCAGATCCAGTTCCTACAAATCAAGTGGATTGGGTTAATCCTAGAAGAGAATGGATTGGTCACCTGCATAAGTGAAGAAGTTCCTGTTTCAGAGGGAGATGAGGCTAAGGCCTTACATAAGAAGATTACAAGCAATCTCAACAGGTATGACTTATCCATGTATGTTTTGAGATTTGTTCATAATTAAGTTTATGGTATGTTTGTCTTCATATTATTATGGTTAGTACAATCTTGATTAAATTTAGACTTGTCATATCACCTTAATAAAATTATGAATGCATGATAGAAGATATTCATTGATTAGGGTGTTGACACTTATGATTATACTAATGCATTATGGTGTTGTATGAGGTTTATGTTGTCCGCTAACATGAAAGGTACACCAAGAACGACAAATCATGTTCTAGTTCAAGAACATATGATCATGGTGACATGAAGACAAAGATTCATCCATTGTCATGGATCACTTAGAAGATCTATTTACGAGGTATGTATAACTTGGTTCTATAATGGTCAACTTATGAGATATGTAGGTTACTAGCACAAGTCATTGAAGAGAACAAGAAGACATCATGTGGGTATGTTAGACATAACTAGCTAACATACTAATCCAGGTATGTTTTTTTTTTCTATATCAAGTTAGAATCCTACATTGTGATAGGATCTCTTATATAAGTATACATGGCATGATTGATAATGATTATTCATAGGTTTGAATAATCATGGGTGTATGCATATTATGTTTCTTACCTTAATTGATGATATGACTAACCAAAAGAGTCATGAAAGTATAGGTTTGAGTAATCACAGGTTTAGGCATATTATGTTTCTTACTTTCATTTATGATATGACTAACCATAAGAGTCCTTGAATACTAATGCTTATTATTTCTGTTTGAAATGATCATGACTATACGTGCTTAAGATTATTGTGTTTTGATAGTATCGAGAATATAGTAATAAAAGTATGATTATGTATGAGATCTCGAGGATATCACAATAATGATACTTGTAAGCATGCATAGTGATCGAGGATGGATATACGTTCAAGGACAGGTAATCCAGGAAGCAAAGATCAAGAGGGAGCACACTCCAGTAGTCTCTTCAAGGATGTAGATATTCAGAGAGAATCGACCACTTCTCACAATCCACCTCAGAATGGAGTTGAAGAAAGGAAGAAAAGACTGAGAGGGAGTCAACCCAAAAAACAAACAAAGATAAGTATTTGAATTATCATTTCTTGCATAATTGATTGTTTAAATAATAATGTTCAATGATGCATATATTGATGTTCCTAGAATTAGGCTGTGTATTTTGGCATATTAGAATAATTGCATTAATGAACAGCATACTTCTAATATGCATGTAATGGGTAAGTGGCCTATGGCACTGTACAACATTCCATTGCTACTTATCTAGAATGAAACCTCTTTGCTGACATGTTGAGAATAGTGCAAACTCTTAACAATGATCTGGTAGAGATTGGAAGGCATCTAGAAAGTTACAGGATATGGATGAATGTTCTATTGAAACATTGGCTAAAATAATTGCATGACTGTATGACATATTTATTTATGTGTAAGAATTTGTTCTGAAAACTATGAGAAGTTTCTAATCATGCAATTTAACTTGTTTTGTAGGAAAGATCGTATACGAGCACCTACAAAAGAAGGACTACAACATTTGTTTTAGCAACAAAGTTATCTATTGAAGATATTGAATATATTGAAGTTCCCAAGATTCGGGAAGAATGCCATGATCGAAGAGTACCAATCGATCATGAAGAATGATGTTTGGGATGCAGTCCCAAGACCTGAAGGGAAGTATGCTGTGACTTCCAAATGGATCTATAAGATCAAGCATGCTGCAGATGGTAGCATGGAGAAATACAAAGCGAGGTTTGTAACTCGTGGCTTCTCCCAAAAAAAGGGATTGAGTATGAAGAGAATTCTACACCTATAGCTAGGCACACTTCCATCAGAACAGTACTTGCTTTGGCTGCAGTGATGAAATGGAAGATACACCAGATGGATGTCAAGACAGCTTTCTTGAATGGTGTAGTCGAAGAGGAAGTGTATGTGGAGCAGCCACTCGGGTTTGAGACACATGACCGAGAGTCACATGTGTGCAAACTGAAGAAAGCCCTGTATGGTTTGAAACAGGCACCCAAGACCTGGTATGGCAGGATAGATGGCTTTCTATCCAGTTTGGGATTTACCAAGAGTAAAGCGGATTCCAACCTTTACTACAAGGTTGAGGAAGGCAATCCAATGATACTACTTTTGTATGTGGATGACCTGTTTGTTACAAGTGAGGATAGATTGATTGCCGACACACAATGGAAGTTTGATGTCGAGTTCGAGATGAAGAACTTGGAGATGATGCACTACTTTCTAGGCATGGAGGTGTGGCAGAGTGCAGATGGCATCTTCCTTGGACAATAGAAGTATGCAGTAGAGATCCTGAAGAGGTTCGGGATGATGGACTGCAAGGCCATGGCCACACCTATGGCATCAAACCTAAAGCTTCTGTGTGATACTTCATCTATTCCGGTTGATGTCACTGTGTATCGTCAGATGATTGGGTACTTGATGTACCTGACGAACACAAGACCAGATATTTGCTTTGCGGTGAACACATTGAGCTAGTTCCCGACGGATCCCATAAGTGTTCACCTGGTTGTTGTAAAGCATATTCTGAGGTAACTGAAGGGTACAGTTGATTATGGGCTCAAGTATGATGCGAATCAAAAGTTTAACCTGTAGGGTTATGTTGATTCAAATTGGGCAGACAGTGCTGCAGATAGGAAGAGCACTTCTGGGTGCTGCTTCAGTATGGGATCAGGTGTGATCTCTTGGTTTAGCAGGAAGCAGTCCTGCGTAGCACTGAGTATAGCTGAAGCAGAGTATGTTGCAGCTTGTTCAACTAGTTGTGAGGCAGTATGGCTTCGGAAGCTACTGTCTGAGTTATTTGATCTCCCGCTGGAGGCTACTGGTATCTTTTGTGACAACCAGAGTTGTGTGAAGCTGTCTGAGAACCCAGTGTTCCACGACAGGTCAAAACACATTGAGATCAAATATCACTATATCAGGGATATGGTGCATAGAGGAGTAGTGAAGCTCCTGTATGTTGCGACGGATGAGCAGGTTGCAGATGTGCTGATGAAGCCACTAGCCAGAGTGAAGTTCGAGTACTTCAGAGAGAGGCTTGGTGTTCTTCATATTGATGACACTTCGAGGAAGAAGTGATGGACACATTTGCAGGAGCCATTCCGAGCATGGTGAGAGGAGGATCCTTCCATGGCTGTGGATATAAGCATTGGATGATGAGCATCAGGACGATGCTCCAATTACTGCTCTGTATGTGTATACATGCATCATGTTGGATGCTGGATATGATCAGTTGGATCATTTATATGTATGTACGCATCATGTTAGATGCTGGATATGATCAGTTGGATCATTTATATGTATGTACGCATCATGTTGGATGCTGGATATGATCAGTTGGATCATGTGTATGTATCTGTAGATGTATCAGGTGGATACATTGTATGATCAGGTAGATCATGTATGTTGATATGTATCAAGTATGATCAGGTGGATCATGTATTTGTATGTGTATCAGGTGGATACATTGTATGATCAAGTAGATCATGTATGATGATATGTATCAGGCAGATACTGTGTATGCATTAGGTGGATGCATTGTATGATCAGGATGATCATGGATGACGAGCTTCAGGATGTTGCTCCAGATGACATGCATCAGGACAATGCAGTGTTGATGATCAGGATGATCATGTGTACATTAGGATGATGTATGGTGAGTATCAGGTTGATACTCTGTGGCCGTGGACAAGTTGTGCAGGAGTATCATGTAATCAGACCTGGAGATCTAGACAGGATGAAAAAGGCCTCAGATGCTCTTTAGAGTTCTTGCTTGGCAAGACACCCTTTTAAGGTTTTGTGGTAGAGGTCACATGTAATCAGACTTGGAGATCTGGACAAGTTGTGCTAGTCACGTAAAAGGCCCCAGATGCTCTTTAGGGTTCTTGCTTGGCAAGACACTCTTTTAAGGTTTTGTGACAGTCACATGTAAAAGATCCTGGGAGATCCGATAGGTTGAGCCGTGTGCTTGTAAAAGGCCTGGGATGCTCTTTCGAGGTTTTGTTGACGCACATAATGAGTCCTGAGGATTCCACAGTATGGCTAGTGATGATGAAGACCTGCAGGTGGTGGGCCTACATCCAGTATGAAAAATGACTGGCTCTGTAGAACTTCCTATGACAAATAGATCCAGAGATTGATTGAGATAGAAGTAGTAATGACGATGACGATGTATCGATGATGATGATCCAGAGAAGAAGACTTGTGCTAGCAGATCTATGTCGAGAAATACCTTCCTAGTTAAGAGGGAGTGTTGATGTATATGTAACTTCGGAATGTATTTCATATATGTATATTGTACTTCTATAGAGATGGTATTATTCCTTTATACTTAAGTGTTTGTATTTCTATAGAGATGTTATTATTCCTCTATACGAAAGTGTCGTCATTTATATTGTAAGTGTCGTAACTTATACTTGATGGGTTATTAGACCACCTTGTTGGGGTCGGCCCTGTATAAGTCATGTGGGTCAAAGGGTTATTAGACCACCCTATTGGGGGTCGGCCATGTGGGTCAAAGGGTTATTAGACCACCCTATTGGGGGTCGGCCCAGTCAGCATTATGTTATGTGGTTAAGTTCAAGCCGACCTAGTAAAGGTTATTAGGCAAGTCAAGTCAAATATAAATAGAGTGCGGAAGGCACTCTATTTCATCATTCTATTCTCTCACACACTCTTTGGAGAGTGGCGCACTTATGGAGGAGGAGAAGCTACTACTAGGAGATGTCTATCTCTTATGCTTGGGTTGTATCATTGCTCTATCTATCTCTGAGGAAGTTATTGGGGTTTTTCACCTTTATGATTTTCCCCAAGTAAACTCTGTGTCTCTTGTGTGCTTGCATTATTGTGTCCATGATTGATATGTTGTACATGTTGTTCTCTCAGTTAAGATCCTAGATCAGATTGAAGTAAATTCTGAAAAACTAACATCTTTTGGAATGCAACACAAGCAATGGGATCATGGCATTGCTTGTTTTCAGTTCATTTGGAACAGTACTTTGGTTGTTGGCTTGATGGAGAAAGCTAACCTTCATTTCATTGAGTTCATTTATGCAGAGTATTGTTTTAGTTTCTTTAGTTGGACTCAGTTTTCATATGCTTCGTGTGTATGGAGTTTAGTTGCAGATATTTCTCTCCATGCATACGACAAGATCATTTGGGACCCTGGGATCACTTTTGGTCTCATTGGTTTCAAATTTGGGGTATAGCAAGCAGCTGGAAGTTCAAGTCACCACTTACGAAAGTGATTGTATTAGAGTGGAGCAGCGGAAGCATGGCCTTTCCTCTCATAAATTTTCTTGGAAACATGAAATTTTGAAAATTTTGGCAAATCAGTGGCAACTTCAAGAGGTTGTTCAGTGCAAGTATGAAGGTTCAAATGATTTTTTAAACAAGTTGGAAGGAAAACAAGTTCTTCAACATCAATGTTTGAAATTGCTTGAGGACAAGCAATCTTGGGTGGGGAGGACTGTTGTGTCCCCAATTAAATGATTTTCAGATAAATAATTAAGTTGGCCTACCCAATTCCTAAGGGTTATGTGGAAGAATTAAAATATTGACATTTAACCCCAAGGTCTATAGTTTCTCATGAAAATTCAATATTCTAAATTGATGGTGGAAAATAGGTCAATAAATTATGGAATAGATGTTAAATGCTCCAAAATGAAGTGGCATTAGGTCCTAGTTGGACTTGGGGGCACATAAGTGGATATGTGGGGTCCACATGAGAGAATATTCCTCCTTTAAACATAGAGCCATCCCCAAATTCGAGCTGGAGGGAAGAGGTGGCATTCATGAAAGAAGAGGAAGAGTCATAGGGCTAAAAATAGGCAATGACAGATTCTATGACAACTATGACCAACATTATGACACTTATTACAGATTCTATGACACCTATGACACTTATGACAGATTCTATGACATCCATGACAATGTAAGAGCTAAAAATAGACCAAGAGGGCGCATGAGAGGAGTTACACGTCTCCAAAGCATCCAAAATATTCCCCAATTTGAATTCATGGAGGAATTGGAGACAAAAGATGAGCCAAGTGTCAAGTGGGGCCAATGGAGGGTCATAACCCCCACTAATTCGAATTTCATGAGTAATTAGGAGATAATTTGAGTTATAAGGAGGTCAATGAGTCAACTAAAGTTATTAAAAGGAGGCCAAGTCAAAATAGAGCAGTTTTTGATCATTTCTTATTTGGAAAATTTGGAGAGCTTAGCTTGTCCTTGCACGGTGGATGTTCATCCTCCCTGCCTTAGAACCAATTTCGAGGGTGCAAGATTGCCATCCAAATTGGTTGATGGAGAGGCCACTCAAACCTCTCAACAGAGCTTCATGGAGATGTTTTGATGCAAGTTCAACCCCCATTTGAGTTCGAGTTCATATTCACTCTTTCTTCTATATTCTCATTCTACTATCTTTCTCTCAATGTCATGTAAAAGTGTGATGGCGCACTTCTTGTTGCATATAGTTAATGGAGGATTGTTGTTTCAACCTTATGGACATGTTAGTTGTTGCATAACTCTGTAATAGATATATCATGAGAGCCATAGCTCGAAATACCAAGTACTTCATGTAATATTTCCAATTAAAACTGAGATTCGAGCCATTTCCCTCATAGTATTTTCATGGTGATTTTGGGATGATATTATACCTGTTTGATATCAAATCTTTTCTGATTTTTTGTCTATGGTTCGAGCTGCATATGGAGTTAAATGAATGACCAAAATGTTGTATGCAGACCCTTGAATTCTTATTAAAGTTTGTGCAATAAATTCGTTGCCCCTAGTCTACCATTTTTTCATAAATTCTATGCTCTACAAGCTGTTGTCTTTTGGAAGATCTATCCGACCCTAAACTCTGATATAACACTGCAAAAATGTTGTCTTTGATGTCCTCTAACAGATCCAAGTCTCAGGTTAAAAATTTCGGAATGACGTCCAGTGTTTGGGAGGCCAATTAGTAACTAACCTAGTGGGGTTTTCCACCAATGCATTGACTAGTTTTGTTCCAAATCTTCCCTCCTTGAAAATTGCATACCATGAATGTTTATAATAGATGCTTGGGTGTATAAAGGCTATATTAGAGTGTCCTATATCCTCCTAAGTCCCTCCATACAGAATTCGAAACCATTTGGGATCATTTGGGACAGTTTGGGATTTCACTAGTTCAAGGTTCGAAAATTGGCCAAATTGGGTAAACTTTCAAATTAGGGATATTACAGTTTGATTTTTTTCCCATTGCTCAGAATCCAATGAAGGGAGTCTTTAATGAGGCATGAAGAAGCTTTGCAGAGATCCCATATAGGAGACCTTTTTCCTTCCAGAGATTGATCCAAACATCTGAGGCGAGGCTTCCTTATATATTTTTTCCTTATAACCTCTTTCCACCATTCCTTTTTCCCTGTGGTTAATCTCCAAAGCAATTTTGCTCCCATTGCAATGTTCATCTGCCTTGGTTCTCTTATTCCAAGTCCTCCAACCCCCTTTGGATCCCTGATTGTATTCCAATTAACTAAATGAAACTTTTTATTAGAGATTTTCCCTCCCTACCAGAGGAATTACCTTATCTCTAGGCTGATGTTGTTCATAATTCCTGAAGGTGTTAGAAGTAGAGCGTTGGTATAGAGAGGATAAGATGACATAACTAATTTAATAAGAGTTACCTTATCGGCAAGGTTTAGCCACTTCATTCCCCAAGATAACATCTTATCTTTGAATTTTTGCACCACTGGTTGCCACATAGAGGAATTTACCTTTTTTAAAGATATAGGCACACCCATATATTTGAAAGACCATTCCAACTTCGCTTTGAAGCCCAAAACATGTGATATATCATTTAATATCCTGGGGCTACAATTCCAACCATAAAGACAACTCTTGTCTGAGTTTTCCAGCCCACCTGGGGCCTTCAAAAATAAGTCCATGGTGCTTTTAAACCTTCTAGCAATTTGAGTCGAGGCGCTCCCCAAAAGGATTGTGTCATCCACAAACTGAGTGTGATTCACCGGCTGCACCACCCTAGCTATTAGGACTCCAGGGATGTTCCCTTCCAACAAAAGCCTATTTAAGCTTTTGCTCAGGGTATCAACAACTAAGATGTAAAAGAAAGGGGGCAGGGGGCACCCTTGGTGCAGCCCACGAGAAATGTTGAAGAAATCAGTGGGACGTCCATTTACTAAAGGCGCGAACCAAGGCTTGTTAATGTAAGCCTTGACCCATCGAATGAAGAAGGGAGAGAAGCCAAACTTAATGAGCACCATAAAAAGGAACTCATGACGAACCCTGTCAAACGAATTCGCTAGATCTAATTTGATAGCCATTCTCTCTTCCTTTCTTTTCTTGCTTGAGTGTATAGCCTCTTGAACTAGAAGGATGCTGTCATAAATCTACCTTCCAGATATAAAACCCCCCTGGTTGTCTGAAATTAACTTAGGCATGACTCTCTTAAGTCTGTTGGAGATGATCTTGGTGAGGATTTTATAGGACGAGTTGCAAAGAGAGATATGCCTGAAGCGATTGATGGAGGAGGGATTTATTTCTTTTGGAACCAGAGCAATAAATGAGGAGTTAGTGACTTCTCCTATGTTATCGATGTTCTTAGTCCAATTTAGCATCTTAATAAGTCATTCTTGATGATACTCCAATAGCTTATGTAGAAGGATATAGAGAAGCCATCCAGTCCTAGGGCTTTGTCTAGATGTAAGGACTACACAACCTTATGGGATTCTTCTCTGATGGGTTGACATAATATAGAATTTTCCTCTTTTGTGTTTAGAGTTGAGGTGTCCTCACACATTTGCTCCATATCATTTATCATAGCACCTTCATCTTCCTTATAGAGGTACTCAAAGTAATCTTTGATTTCCTTCTTTATTTCTCATTGATCTGTTATCTTTTCCCCACCTTCTTTGCTTAACTCCCTAATAGTGTTCTTATGTTTCCTATCTTTGTATTGATTATGAAAAAATTTGGTGTTTATGACTCCTCCCTTTAACCAGAGGCTCCTCGATTTGTGACGCCACTCTTCTTCTTCTTTGCTTGCAAGGTCTTGTATTTTCCTATCTAGATCTTTCTCCTTGTGCAAAATTTCTTCCAGCACGGAGAGAGTATCCATTCGATCCAGTAATTGCTCCAATTCCACTTGAAGCATGTTTTTCTCAGCCCCAGGGTCCTTGTAGTTTGAGGCGGCCCACCTTTTTAGAGCTTGCTTAATGAACCTCAACTTAGATTCCCAAATGTAGCTTGGGGAACCCACAACGTGGCAATTCCAAGCTTCTATTATGACCTCCATAGACCCTTCTAATTTCATCCATACTGGATTGTATCGGAACGGTAATGGGTCGAGGTTACCAATTGAAGTGAAATATAATGCAATTGGTTTATGATTTGACACCACATAAGCTATATTTTTTTAATCTGGAAGAGAGGGTTTATTAAGAAAAGAACTACTTACAAGAAAGCGGTCAAGCCTTGCCGCAATATGTCCTGGCCCCGCTCGCTTGTTATTCTAAGTGTATCTTCCTTTGCTTGGCTTGATGTCTACCAAGTTCCCAGCAACGATTAGATCCTTCAGACGCTCGCCATAAGGATCTCTAGCCTTGGTCCCGCCTCTTCTCTCTTCGGATGAAATCGTGGCATTGAAGTCCCCAACTATGATACAATGGTTGTTGCCTCTGCCTTCTCTCAACAGTCCCAAGGAGTTCCAAAATCCTTCCTTATGCCCAGGTTGAGAGGGCCCATACACATTGATCAGCAAAAAGCGTTCCTTAATTTCTATTTCTTCTAGCTCTACTAGAAGCCAGTTTTGATTCTCACTATTGTCCTGTAAATTGTACATTTTTTTGTCCCACCAAGTTAATATACCTCCAGAAGCTCCTATAGCGCTAATAGCCTTGCCTTCATCGTTGGTCCAAATCCTACTCATTGCCTTTATACTGTCTTTTTCCTGCATTTTTGTTTCATGGAGCAAAAAGATTGTGGCAAACTCCATTTTGTTAATTCTCTTCACAACCTCAATTTTATGTTTACCACCTAATCTTCTGCAATTCCAGGAGACTATTTTCATTATTTCTTTTGACTTTGGAGGGGAGCCTTGTCCTTCTTTTCCTTTGTTGTTCCTTGAGTTTGTTTTCCTGGTGTTATTATTCTTACATGCTGATCCAAACTGGTTTGCTTACCCGCCGCATTTTCCCAGGATGCCTCCAAGTCTCTTAGGGTTTTGTTAGGCTTTCTTCCTTTCTTTGCTTGTGGTTCTGCCTCTTCCTCCTTACTTTCCAAAATTTCCTCCTGCTGAGCTTTTGTTCTAGAACACGTTACTGATCCCCTTGAGTTAAATGAGGACTCTGGTCTTGCCTCTCTATTAGTCCTGCTTGGCTATAGGCTGGTCATTGTTCTCTCCTTGTCCTGTTTCAATCATAATAATATTGTCTTCTAGAGCTTTAAGGCCTTCCTCAATGTTTCCTTCCAACTTCTTTGTTTCTTCTTCTTCCTTCTCGTTGGAGAGGGCTTGAAAATTGTTCGAAGGTGTCTTTTTCTTCAAAGGGGGACTGTTGAGTGTTGGCATGGGCCTTGTTTCCTTCCTTTCTTGTTACCTCATTCCACTCTTCTCATGCTACTTCTTATGTGTCTTGTTGCTTCCTTTTTGGACATAAACGAGCAAAGTGCCCATACTCGTGGCAAACCTTGCATTTGAAGGGAATTTGTTCATAGTCTACTGTATGCAGGTGACTCCTGCCATCCATTGAAAAATGAATTGCTTTAGGAAGACCCTTTTCTAAGTCCACCTCCACGCAAATTATGGCACGCGAGAACATTGGGGGTTTGGGCTCCAACTTGTCTATGTATTTCCCTAATGCATTTCCGATAGTCCTGAAATCTTCATCATTCCAGCAATGCAAAGGAAGGTGTGGTAGTTTTACCCATACAGGGACAACATAAGGGATGTCTTTCTCCGGATCAAACGAGAGGTCCCATTTGTTGAGGTACATGCCTCTTAGTCCCATGAAGTACGGCCCATTTCTGAAAATTAGATCTCGATCCTCCTTTTCGAAAAGAAACACAAAAAACCCTTTCCCACAGAAGTTTTGCTAAACTTCTCCCTGAATAAGCGGCCACTAGTTTTTGTTTAGCCAGGTTTCAATGGCCCACGGGGATGGACACAACCCCGTGAAGTGCACGACTAAGCCTTTTTCACTCAGGACAATGACCTTGTATTTGGAAGCCGAGGAAGAGAGCTTAAATTCCGGCACTGTAGTTTGTTTCACAAACTTGGAGTCGATGGCGGCCACAAATTTACTAGAAGTGTATTGTGTCGCGACTATCCTTCGAAATCCATCCTCAAGCAGTTGGCGGCGTTCCTCTAGTCCAGGGTCCAGGGGAGGGGAGGGCTCTGAAGCAACCATTGTTGGGGAGAAACCCTAAGCGAATCGCAAACAAAACCCTAGGAAAAAAATTTATTCACCCGATATCTTGTTGCTCAAAAAATTGTCTCTGATGAATGTTAACTTAAGTAAACATAATAATATTATGAATATAGAACATGAAAATCTTTCATGAATTGACAAAAATCCAAATGTTTTTTTCTTCCATAATGTTCAAATTTTTTAATAGTTCAAGGTGTGTGTTGCCATGATCAACTGGAACGTATTGTAATTTTTGGTCTTCTCTACTGTCCTCTGTGAACATTTGTAATATTTTGTTATCAAAATCTAGTAGAGCTCACACACTAAACATAGCAAAGGTACTGCCACTAGGAGATCCATTTCTTTTATGCACTTATACCACAAAATGGTGCCAAGGGAAGGGATCAAATTCTAAAGCTTATAATGCTTGATATGTGGAGTGTACAACCAAACTGAGTGTTTCACAATACACTCCCTGATCAGGTATTGGAAATTCACAAAGTTGTCTTCCACTTTGACAATTGCATAATTTATCAACAATCTACAAAGCCTGCTTTTAGGTCAGCTTTTAGTCTGGAACCCAAAGGGGCGATCCTGAATATAGATAAACTTTGACAATAAAGTATCAAATAACTTGGTCATAATGCGCTTAAATAATGCAATGCAACAAATTCAGCTGTTATGGATCGTTAAACAAGTCTATGATGATACAGGAGGGTATAACTTGAACATGGCAATATGCTTACAATAAAATTCGGTGACATGTTGCTTTCACATCTAGTCATTAAAAATGTAACTTTGTACGTTACAGGAAAAGCTTTAAGCTTTAGTGTGGATTAATATATCATTCTCTGATGACCCATGTTGAATTTCCTTCAAATGGTCACAATAGAGAAATCATTTGCCACTAAAGTTTACATGTGACACATCTTAGGGCAGATGGTATGCCACTTTCATTCTGTCAAACATCGTTTATGTTTCAGCAATGGACACAGTGGTTTTATTAGAAAAATGCACTGAGTTAATCTACTCTGCCTGAGGCAAAAACAGCAATACTTCTCCTATGACTCTGTTTCCTACAAACTGCCCCTCAAATCAAATCCCCTGCTAATCTCCAGCTCGGCAGAAATGGTGGCAAGTCTGTGAGACAGAAAAAAATAGACTCAGGTGGATTATAAATAAAGATACAAGAAATTACTAGAATTGATTGCAAACATGTAAAATGGATGTGAAGAAAAGATTAAGTTAAACATAAAAAAAAGTTTAGAGATGCGAAGCCTTGCCAAAAAAATTAATGAATTTTTTACTTGTTTACCTTTGGATCGATAGTGAATAAGTTCATTGTTCAATCTTCTGACTTATGATCTTGTTGAGCAAGTCATCTTGTATTTTATTCAAAAGTATAAATGGATCCATGACCTCTCATATCTTATTAATCTCTCCCTGAGAAGGAAAGAAAACGATTCTCCCATGCATTTGCAAGATATAGTTTTTATTTTGACTTGCCTTCAAACTGCTGTCGTAACCTTTCATACCTACTAAGTTCTGCCTGAGAGAGCGATGGGGATAATTCTCCAAGTGCCTGCATAGAACAGAAAATCCCTGGTTAGGCAATCGTAAATATGAGAGTATTGCAACCTGATAAGACAAACATCAAAGAATTTGATACTGCCAAAATATATATTTTAAAAGTGCAGATGGTATGTCTGTGTTTCTTATGCTTCCTTTTTCTTTGGCTAAACGGACTTTTTATAAATCACTGAGTGGGCTCCACCCATCAAAACCACTTGGGACTTATACCTGGCCTTGAGAATTTTGAAAAACACCACCACTGTGGGCCATCAAGGTTTCTGGACTTCCACCCAGACTCAGTTGCAAGAATTTTGAAGCATGTCCATCAGGAATTGAACTCGGGTTATTTGCACAACAAGCGCTCCAACTTGCAACTAAACCAGGGCCCAATGGACATGTCTGTGCCTCTTATCATAAATGAATGTGAAAATGATTGACTTGTACACAGAGTCCGTAGTGGATCACTTGTATCGCTATATCTATATGCAGTGTGCACACGCATGCATACTTTTGGATAGCATATGAGATATATTTTGAATTAAAAGTCCTAGACCTGGACCTCATAATTTTGTATGGTAGCAATATCAATCGATTGATATCAGACATGTAGTACGTCTATGGTGTCCTGCATATTAGACCTTTTAGTAGTTAACTATAAACACTTTAATATTGACAATTTAAGGTTAGTTGGTACGTTGGACACTGTAAACACACAGCCCGGTTTCCCTCTTGAGCATGACGATCCTTGAACAGCTTTAAATATAGCATTCCTATTTTGGCACTGCTGTACCAGCAGCAGAACAATTTTTTACATTACACTAGGGCAACTCAGGGTACTTGTTGGACTCTACAATTGTTATTGACATGGGAGATCTGGAGATTGTTCCAGATATTCTGAGGACACCTACGGAAATCAAGCCAGTTCAGTACAGCCTAAACATTTCAAATGATAAATTTTCCTGCAAATAGCATGGAAAATGAAATTGCACTAATAAACCCAGAATCTAACATGACTTTGCAAGTCAGCTAATAAGTTTTCATGGAGGCTTCTATGGAAACCAGATAAAGACTCATTTGTAGAGATATGATCCATTTACCTGATGCATTAATTCCTTGTCAAAAGCTCTTTGCATAATTATGAAAGTTACTTACAAGGAATGAATTAAAAGTGATCGCAACGTAGGGGTTAGGGCCCTTCTACATCTACTGAGCTCAGAAATTGCTAATTACCCGCATAGATCCATCTTAAACCCAGATCTATCAAGCACTGAGAGGGATCAAATTCCTTGAGGCATAAATATTTTTGTTGATGTGTAAAAAATTTACACCTCAAGAAATTTGGTCCCTCTCGATGCTTGATAGATCCAGGTTTAAGATGGATCTATGCTGGTTTTATTTTTTTTATCTTTTGTGTAAAATTAAAATTGAGCCGACATATACTCCCAAATAGATTTATCTAATTTTTGTTGTCAAGTATGTTATGTTCATGACAACATCTCCCCCATACTGGGTTGTAGAGCACCTCAGCGACATATACTCCCAAATAGATTTATCTAGTTTTTGTTGTTGTCACTTACGTTATGTTCATGACAACATCTCCCCTGTACTGGGTTGTAGAGCACCTCACTACTCTCGGTGCAAAAGCTCTTTGCATAGTTATGAAAATTAATTATAAGTAATGAATGAAAAGTGATCACAACATAGGGGTTAGGGCCTTTTACATCTACTGGGCTAAGAAATTGCTAATTAATATAGTAGCTAGAACAGCAATTATAGTCATTATTGCAAGGCATCTGAAGGAAATGAGTGGTGGCTGGGCATTTGCCTCAAGGTTATTTGGCAGTATCGTGAAAATATGTAGACTTATCACAAATTCTGCAAGAAGGTCTAGTTGCTCTTGTCAAGTTAAGTATCCTACAAAATATTTCGTCCCTTTTCAAGTACACATAATTCCACATTTACTAATAAAACCATGTTAGTTGAGGGCTTCATTTCAAGCAGAGTGCTTTGCCGAGGTGAGATCCTTAAATCAAGTCACAGGTCATGAGATGCTATTTAAGAAAGCATTAACTTAATAAACTAAACACTCAAAAGCATGCACAGTATCCTGCATATAGGTAGTAATAAACACATAATTTAACTTGCAATATCGCTATCTCATTTGTACACAAATTACCAGGATGCACTTCTCAAGTATAAAACAATCATGCCTTTGTATAAAAGAATGAGGGAGTGACAAAGCTAATACCTTCATGAAATCTTCAAGCCCAACAATAACTGAATCGTGATCTTCATTGTCCCCTGAGGTGTCTGCCCTTTTACCTGATAACTGCCAGAATCCAAGACAGCGCAACAAAAAAATCCTCTAAATAAAGTCATTGAAATCCCCAAACTTCCAAACATCCCGAAAGAGCGGAAATAAATAAAAGATCCTATCAAAATCTGCTCATAAAAGTTTTCAAAAAATTACATCAAAAAAATTAATTAAAAACGAACACAAGAAAACGCTAGTTCCTCTATCAGATTGTAAATTATTTTCAGAACATTTCCAAGTGTATGTTTGAATAAAATTTAAATATTCAAAATGAGTAAATAAAAATAATTTAACAGCTGGACATTCAATATTTTGATATCTAACCCGAAAAATGATTGCCTCTACAACATAAAGGCAAGGCAATATTAAGTAATGAAAAAACATCAATAGGTGTACCTTTCGCTTCACAGCTTGAAGCCAGGCATCCGCACATAAAGCATACATGTCAGCACCAGTAAAATTCGGGGGGCATCTTTTGGCTATTGATGACAATGATACATTTCCATGAAGTTTGAACTTCCGGGTCAATGCTCCCAGTACCCTATTTATAAATATGAAAGCATTTTCAATCATCAAACAATCTACTTGTTATATAGGAAATAGCTAATGATTTGTGAACCTGTCTATAAACTTACCGTTCTCTATAAGATGAGTCGGAGCTGATACCAACGTACAATAATTTGTCAAACCGGCCAGGCCGTAAAAGGGCTGGATCAATAAGATCAGGCCGATTACTAGCCCCTATAATAAACAAGTCCTGGAGAAAGATGGACAGAATAACAGATCCTTATTTACAGAAAGCTAATGTGCATAGACTATAAAAATGCAGTGCCAAACTAAAAATTTGATATACCTGGGTAGTCTCATTTAGACCATCAATTTCAGCAAGCATCTGTAAAACAATAAAATATGGATCATACAATTCGTAACATACAGACATGTATGCCTTCCACCCTTTATATGAGTGGTGATCCATATAGGTAAACACTTGTGTTGATTTGCATGTTTTTACAAAGCGCTGAAATGAAATTCTAGCTCTATACATCATATAGAAATAAAGCATGTAGTCAATGTACCTGAGATACTACTCTGTCCATGACTCCACCTGAATCACCAGATGCCCCACGAGCAGGAGCAAGAGCATCAAGCTCATCAAAGAAAATGACACACGGTCGAGCAGCCCTTGCCTAGGAAGCCACAATATTCCAAGTTCGTTTTCATGGTCAAATTCAAAAGCTGTCTGAAAAATATGCAGCTTGATTGACCTTTACAAAATAAATGTTTCTTTGCTTGCTCTTCAAGAATATACCTTTTGGAATATATCTCGAACATTCTTTTCTGACTCTCCTATATACATGTTGATAAGCTCAGGTCCCTTCACACTGAGGAAATTCAGTGAACACTCAGTTGCCACTGCTTTTGCCAACAATGTCTGGTGAGCAAAAAAGATACATGATCTCAGGTAAGTCAATACAAAATGCTTTAACTCTAGAACTCAAAGCATTATCAACTTTCATGAATGCAATTTACCTTGCCCGTGCCAGGAGGCCCATATAGAAGAACACCAGAACGTTGACGCAACCCAGACGAAAAGAGCTCTTTGTGCACAAGAGGCAGCTATGAACATCATGCCAAAAGGACTATTAGTTGCTGATGCTAACAATCACAACCACAACCTTTTTTCAAAACAACTGTAGCCATATTTATTTTACCTATAATAAAATCAATCTATTACAATCAATCACTACAAATCAACATGTGTAGCTCCTGCACGGATAGCACATGGACATGGTGATTTAGCAATAGCAGCAAATCTAGTGAAGTTTTTCATTTGGTATTCTTTAAGAATTCATTCAAATAGTTCTTTCAATTTATTTCTAATTTGATCACAACAAAGTTGTTGCCTCAAGATTTTCCACCTGTATCAATTCCTATATTGTTTCAGAAATGTTGCTCAATGCTCATTATGTAATTCATATCCAACCTTGGCCTTTTGGAGGAGCTGAACATCAATGTGACCCCAGAAGTCTCATTATGCTTCAAGCGGTGTGATAATGTCTTCTCTTATTGTTATTTACAATTTTACAGCTAATCAAGGTAATTCCAAGATTCTAGGGAGGTCTGATGCAAGAAACATAAAGACAGAGAAAGCATGAAGACAACATGATGCTCAAGCCATCTTCTAACATTGAAGTATCCTAGGTGCTAACAAGGTGCAAGAGATGTTGACTGTTGCTTCTGATTCAAATGAGCACAAATTGTCCTACATGTACATCACCATCCGTCAATTTCTGAAGTTTATTTATTCACTAAACTACATTCTATTTTCAAATCACTTCCATACAGAAGAGCTTCTGGATATGTAATGATATTCATTTTTTCGTCAGAGTTGATTCCAGCATGGCTTTTCTTAGTGCTCATATCAAGAGTGGCTGTAAAAATGGAGAGATAAATCAGATGTACCTGTACTGTGTCAAGAATGGACTTCTTCACATCCTCAAGTCCACCAACATCTTCCCATTTTACATTCGGCACCTGTGAAAATTATGAATATGGCTCTCAATCATTACATGGTTATGACGATCTAATCCACGCTTTTTGTAACAGAAACAGAGAATCTTTGAATTTTAAGTTATTCGCAGTAACTAAAATTTACATGAATCCAATCCTCCAGACAAACCAACAAACCAAATTTCAATACATGGCACCCGTTTTTTTACTAATAAATTTTCAAGACTGCACTTTCCCATGATTTTACTCTCACTGAATATTAGAGAATGTAAACAGAGACATTTCCAGCTTAGTTGAGTTTGTCTTCCTACTTTTGGTGTCCCCAAAGCTGTTGCGGTTCTCTTCTTCATTCGGTCTAATGCTTTTTCCAAGTCTTCCTTACACAAGGAATCTACTTCCAAGTTTGAATATCCATTTCTGTTCTCCATAGCATTTGACATCGCATCAAGGCTTTGAGTATTTTCATTCAGTTCATTTTTCTTATCCTTTTCCATGATTCTGGAAACCAGGCATGCTCCTGCATCAGCAATTAAGCCTCGAATGTCCCTAGGCATGAATCCTGAAGTTTGTCCAGCAATGTCCTTCAAAATAACGTTAATACTATCCTGCTAGCAACAAAATTAAAATTCATCAAATTGTCAGTACAATTACAATTGTTAATCAAAGATATTAGATATCCAGAAGAAAAGAAATGGTAAAAGGATAACCAGTTTTTTATTCCTCACATTGTCAGAACCAGTTGCCACACTGTGAACAGAATGAGAGAGCAATTTGATCCGTTGTGTCTCTGTAGGAGCCCCCATACTTATCTCATGACTGAAGCAATGCCTAATAGAGGATGTGATATCCTCGGTACTGTCAGCTGCTGCAACTAGGAATACTAGACCTTCTTTCAATCCCCATGTTTTAGATGCATTCTGAATCAAAGTAAACTACAAATTATTGCTGAAACGCCTTCTCATAAAGTAGGAGCTAACCTTAAAAGACGAACAAGAACAACCCACTTGAACCAAAAGTGGAATATCAAAGATGTCTTACAAGTGCATCCCTCATTTCAACCGCATCAACATCATCCTCTTGCTTATTCATGTGGGCTTGAGTAAATTGGTGAAGAACAGAAGCAACTTGAGAGGCAGACCCAATCTGATCAGATGACATATTTCCACTCGTTGAAGACTTTCCCAAGGCATTAAAACGACGCAACAGAAGAATAACAGGAGCATATCTGTTTATGCATCACAAGATGATAAGAAATTGTATGCATCACTCACAATCCTATTACATGTGTATCTTGATAATACATATTCAAGTACTTAGAGAAAGGAACATAGATACAATTACAAACAATATCATTAGATATTCAGAGTTAGAATAAATTTTAACAGTAGAAACAGACTCATGTTGCTAAGCTCCACTGTGCTTATATTGGTAAAAAATAAGGTAACAACTAAAAGAATTAGGAGATATCCATGAAGACATTGACAACTGAAATTGAGATATCAATGGTAAAAATGTGTATTTACTAAAAACTACTGGAATTTAAATGATAGATTCCAATTTTCTGAAAACGAACATCTACACATTTACGTCTTTGGCCACATTTGAAGACCATTATTTTACCAAGGGAATCATAAAACCAGCCTACAACTGGAACATTTCTCGATGTAAAAAAAACGTGTATATGCAAGAACTGGGTAAGAAATTCAGTGCAAAGGCAAGAGAAAGTGTTTTCCCAAAAATCTAAGCCATCTATTCTTCAAAGGACATATTATAAAATTTAAGATAAAAGGATAACAAAGATCACCTCTGAGCAGTATTGAATGCTTGTCCAAGAGCAACAGATGTCTTCCTTTCTGAAGCTCCCAGCAGATCATAACAATTATATTCAACAACATGAAGACCCAAGCTCTTTGCAACCTGTCTGACAACAGTGCGTTTTCCACAGCCTGCCATAATCAATAAAGATGGTAAGAACAATAAGTCACTGCCAATAAAGTATTTCATCCTTTCCTACATTGTCTGATAAGAACTTATCAGCTTCAAAATCCATTAAAGCAGAATGCAACTCAGGCATAGCACAAAGTATTTTCATTTGAAAACCAATGTACACAATGCATTCATAGTCAAGACTCAATATGCATTTTCCCTCAAATATTAGGAAGACTGCAGAATAATTAGTCTTACAAATTGTTGTCCATAATTAATGCTCAAAAAGGAAAAAAAACTAATGCACAGCAGGCAAATATTATGTTTGGCATAATTAACATAGGGTTTGATGAAAAGGAAAGAGACTTAATGCAGTTGAGAAGGTATCCCTCTTGTGGATATCGTGATGGGAGAACCACTCCCATTGTGGGGGGAATAAGGCCATAGCTCCACGTCAAATGAGTCCCTGTAAGGAAGACTGACAAAAAAGTTGATCCATTTTCCAGTGGGCAAGTCAAAATCACCCTATGAATCTACACAATGGATACTGTTAAAACAAAAACTATTATCTATAATGAATATCATGGCCTAGATTTCTTTCCTCATTAAGCGTTTAACAATATAAGAAGCAAACAATTAATCTCATAAAAATTCATCAGATAGTATACAGATTTTTACAAACCTTCATCACAGAGTACACAGATTTTTACAAACCCTCCCAGGGAATAAACTCCATTTATCATCAATTTTAGAGAATGTTGATTAGTAAGTATTTACAACTGCAAACTTGCTCAACCTCTGGGATTCCACCTTCACATGGTTGCATTTTACAATGTCTGATATTCTAGGTAACAAAGTCTAGGCATGTCCTTTCCACAAGGAACGTCCTTCCACTTCTTGTTGCAATTATTCTCTAAATCAGTTGTGATAGCTCAATCGACTTTGTCAAACAGATTGTCCAATCTCCAAACTCTCTTCTTCTCTCTCTAACCCTTCTCCTTCATGTAGTGCACCTTCTTATGGGCTATATCCAAAACTCGGTTACAACGGTTCAACTTCTCTTGTGTCCTTTCAATTATCAAACAGTTTGACTCCCTTTTGTAACCAATGATAACCAAAGCGTCTAGTCAACTTTTCCCGGTCATCAAATGCCATATAGACATCTTGTCCTCATTAACACTTGTCGCACTGTCATAATATTGCTGACAAGGCTCCTGGTAATCCTTCAATTTACATCTTTCATTTAATCTAGTCAACTCCCATTCTGTTCATCAACATATGCATAGTAGTCATCCCCAATCTAGTTGACTTCATAGTATCTTCTTTTAGTCGTTACTTCTATATCAATCAATAGACTTGGTTCAATCAATTTTCACAATTGATCATACCTCCAATCTCTTTTCTTCTTCTAGTCGATCTAATTTCTGATCAAACCTCTCACCTTTTTGGGAGTTTCTGGTCCCCAAAACCTAACCAATTAGGAAGAAGTTCAGAAAATATGTCCTTATTATGTCCTTATCCTCTAACAAATACCATTTTGCTTTTGTAGGAACTTGGCCCTTCATACTAATTCTCAGCAACTCTTATTTACCCTTACTGGTTTCACAAAGCTCCTTCGCAACATGGTATCCTGTAACTCAATGTGCACACTTGGTATTAAGTCTTCAACCTCTGGTAACAGTAGCAACTCTTCCTCCCTTTCATCAAGCATGGAAGGCTCAAAAGGCTTCAAATTCTCTGCATTGATAACAAAATAGATGCTCATATATGGTAGCAACTCAGCCAAAAAGCATTTTCCCCCACCTATTGCCAAGTCTCAAAGGGACCATCCCTAATGGGTTTTAGCTTCTTGCCTAGGCCTTGTACCCATTTCTTACCAATATGTAACTACACCATATCTTTCACCTAAAAACTAATGAGACACCCTATATCGATCATGCCTCTCTTTATAAATTTGTTGTGCTCTCTGCACTTGCTCTTTCCACTTGCTTATGTATCTATTGAATTCTTTAAATGAACCTAATGCCTTTGTTTTGGTTGTCATTATGCTTCATTGACTTAAATAATTTGCATAATTGAAATCTCAAAGTGTATCCAAGGCAAAAAATCCAAACACATTTCAAATGGTGACTACCATTAGATGTATGCACTGCCCAATTATAACAATGTTATAGGGTAGGCTTTCATCCCAAGTCTTATGATGCCTTCGATTAAACTCCCTCAACAAATGAACCACGGTCATGTTTACTACTTCCATATGTCCATCAGTCTGGATGAAAGGATGCACTCTTCAACTCAGTATCTGTTGTACCCCATAATGCTCTCCAAGTCAATTTAAAAAACTACTATCGCTGTCTGAAATAATGGTTTCAAGCAATCCAAAGTGTAACCGTATCTTTTGGAAGAGCACTCGGCCACTTCTTCTCCAACTAGAAAGTTTTGTTCTTCGTGTATTTATGTAACAAAGTGACGTTTATGTAAATAAAGTGAAAGAGATGTTTTGTACTTTATAAAAGTGGGTCACTTAAGTGATGTATTTATTAATTAATTATTAATTGAGAAAAGTGCATCTATTGTGAACCATAGATCTCCTAATCTAATCCTAGCCATTGATTAGGTAGTTTCTTTGGTAGTTAGGGTTAGTTGATGAAAAGTAAAGTATAAAAGAAGACAAAGAGACAAATGAAGAAACATTCACCATCAAAAGAGAGGAAGAGGAAGATTGAAGACAAGAAGAGTTCCCTTGCAGAGAAGGGCACGATTTCCAAGAGAAAGGAGCAGCACAAATCCCTAGGCAGTTTGCAGCAGCCGTACAGCAGCATTTATGACAGTCACATGTGTGGGCTCGAATCCCAAGAAAAGTGGCTCGAATCCCAAGAAATGACTTCACATTAAATGCAGACCGTACAGCATTAATTGCAGGCACGTGTGGGCACAGAAATCGAGGGCAGAAAGTGTGCAGGCCATACAGTACCATACAGCATGTGTGGGCAGCCTTACAGCAGACCGCACAGTACTTTTTGGCACAGATTTCAAGGTAGTTTTGCTGCTGTTCTGTTTTGAGAAATTTTGTCAGTAAGGGTTAAAAGAAAGAGAAAAATGCATTGTAAAGATTTTTCTGAGTTTGCTCTTCTTAATGAAAAATCTTCTTCTTGGGTTTTTCCCCAAGTTTGTGAGGTTTTGCCCGGTCTTTGACCAAAATTCTTGTGCTCATCTTGCTTAAAGTTATTTTCAGTATTTGGGAGTCACTTTTATAAAGTACAAAACATCACTTTCACTTTATTTACATAAACATCACTTTGTTACATTAATACACAAAGGACAAAACTTTTTGGTCCTCCTCATCACACCCACACCAAAAATATGAGAGGACTTCCAGAGTTATCTTTTTCAACAGCCATATCTTCTAGAGCATTCTCCTCATTGAGGTCAACGAGGCTAGGATTTTAGATCTAGGGCTGCTAGTTTTGACCATGCCATGTACATATTTTATTATTTTCTTTAGAGGATTTAGCAACTCTCTCATCTATATAAGAGAGACTCCTCTCATTGTTTTTTTTGCTAAAACTTGTGGAGAATAAAATCACTCTTGCTATTTGTTTAGTTTTCTTTGTGTGAGAGCTTTGATGAGTATTCTAGAAGCTAGTTGGAACTTTTGGTGCTTGATGTCAACCATGAATATCTCCTTCAAGTGATAATTCTGCATAAATATTGGGGCAAACTTTTTGCTTTCAATTTAATTTTATTAATCTTTCATTACTAGCTAGCATATATCTACTCTTGATTAATGTTACTTGGAGTTTAGATTCAACAAAGTTGTATGTAGGATTATTTGGGAATTCAACTCTTTTGTTCTCCTTTGATAGAAGAAGTGAGTGTCTTGGTTATCAGAGGCTAGGACAAGGGTTTGAACTCATCAACCCACTCCTACTCCTTGATCCCCAAAACTCTACAAGCTTCTTTTATGACCCCATTGTCCTCTCTAAAGCAACTAGGTACTAGTCACATGATTTTGGCCATTTAAATTTAACTTAAGTCCCTATTTAAATTTCTTTGCAATTTTGGAAATTAACTTGCATCTTAAGCATAAATTTCTGCAAAATTTTAGCTATTTGTTGTCTCTTACGTTCTGATTTTAGGACAGCTTATCATCTATTTTGCATTATGTTCATTAACACTTAATTTAAGGTGAAAATTAACTCTAGATTTGCTTAAATTTAACCATTTTATGCATCTATTTGATCTATTTTATGGTTGGGTTGATTTCTGAACTGTTTTGAGTTGTTTTTTGTTTCAATTTTTATCTTGCAAACTCTCTTTCAACAGTTATTCATTTAAATTTTAGATCTGAAATGTTTATGAGACAATTACAAGCAAATAAAGGCAATATTTTTTCACTTTCACTCTCATTTAAGTGTCTACAATAGATCTGGAATTTTCTGTACTATCAACCTATGCTAATTCACACACAAATACTGAGTTGATGGTCCATGCAAGTAACTAGAATTTTATTTAATTTCTAGCATGTGGTTACTTGCTACATTCTTGACTAACTTGCACATATCTTCAAAAGGCTAAGGGCTGGAAAAATTATTGTTTTAACCATTAAGTTGCACTTGCAAAATTTAACTTTTGGGGTTGACAAACATCTTTGCATTTGCTTGTTTAAATCTGGATATCATATTGTAAGTTGTAACTCAACTCTATTGGCAAATCCAGCTTTAGAGTAAGAGTTTATGTGGTTTAACTTTTATATTTCAGATTCTACTTCCAATTTTTATTAAATTTCAAATCAGTTTGCATATATTTCACAATCTCTTTATGGTTTAAAACATTATCTGCATTGCTGGTTACTAATGTTTGCTAATCACATAACTACAAAAGAACTGTTTTCTCATAGATCTATAATTGCTTAAAGGGATGAATTTCACTTTCTGATTTACATCTTAACAATTTGGATATATTTCTCTTGCAATAAATTGTTTATTATTCACTTGTTAATGTTATGCTTACTTTTCCTTTCATTTTGAAGCGAGTATATTTTTCTTTAATCATGGATGTCACATTTAATCAACGGTGAGTAGAATCTTTGGATCAATTCACAAATTTACATGTTTTCCTTTTGCTTTAGCATTTAATCTGGCCGCATTAACACAGACTCTCTCAATGAATTGATGGTTAAATTGTTAGCAATTTAAGTAATCCAAATCATATTTTGATCATTAAGTGCTTAGTTGCCTTAGGGACTCCTCCCATATGATTGGATTTTATCCAAGTCACTAAAGAGTAGAGAAGTTGTCTAGGTGACAGTGGCAACACTTCTATAGTTGCACTTAGCTAGAATCCTATGAGTCCTTTCATTTAGGGTGTTAGTTTTTGCAACAACGAAGCCAATCATTGTTCAAAGGTGTCACTAAAGAGTAGAGAAGTTGTTGTCTAGGTGACAGTGGCAACACGTCTATAGTTGCACTTAGCTAGAACCCTATGAGTCCTTGCATTTAGGGTGTTAGTTTTTGTGATAACAAGACCAATCATTGTTCAAAGGTGGAACCAATTGAACACTCCATTGCACACTTTAGCACATGCTTTGAATCCAAAATTTTATGATGAAGACATCATTGCTCAAAGAAATGGGAAGAGGAAGGCCCCACATAAGAATAGGGAGGTGGCAAAGGGAGTGAAGAAAGCCTTATGAGGATATTCCAGGTTTTCCACAAAGACCATATACGTTCTACCTTTAGCATCCCTGTGAACAATTTTATGATTATTTCATAACCCAAGTTTTCTAGATAGGGGGATATGTAAAATTCCAACCAAGTTGAAGAGAAAAATGATAAATCGTACTACAAAGCACAACTCTACTTGTTTTTTCCAAGGAAAACCTTGCGGGGAAACCCAAAGGATGCTTCCCTACATTTGTGAATGGCATCCCTAGTAAACTCGTCAATGTAAACTAGTGCGCCTAACCCAGGGGATTCAAATCGGGCATCTACTGCAAGGCTGTGGGGAAGCGCTCTAGCCCCCTCCGCTTCGCTCCCAAATTGCGATCCCGGAGGAAGCGATGAGGAATCGATCCCGGGATTGCGATTCCTCTTCGCTTCCTTCGGGATCATGATTTGGGAGCAAAGCGGAGGGGGCTAGAGCGCTTCCCCGCAGCCTTGCAATAGATGCCCGATTTGAAACCCCTGGGTTAGGCGCACTAGTTTACATTGATGATTTACTAGGGATGCCATTCACAAATCTCTGGTTTATACGGAATCACTGAGGGAGCGATGAGGGATCGACGGAGATCGATTTCTGAATTCACGATTCTGTGGAAAAAAAAAACAATCTCTGGTTTATACAGAATCGTTGAGGGAGCGATGAGGGATCGACGCTCCCAGAGCGATCCCTCATCGCTCCCTCAGCGATCCCGAACCATAAAAACGATCCCAAAAATGCTTCCTGAGCAATTCCGCGGGCTAGGCAAACTTGATTCGGATTTTCTCAAATTTGCAAAAAAAACTTGTTTTTTAGTGATTAGCTAGGGTTCATTTAGGCAATATAAACACTATTGGACTCCATTTGGACTCATTCTATTCCTCATTTCATTGATTTCACTTCTCTTGCTAGGGCTTTGAGTGGGTTTGCTAGTTGTTTGAGAGCAAATTTATGGGAGCTTGGAGGGGAGATTGAAGGCTTCTATTTGTGAGGGCTTGGAAGGGAGATTGAAGGCTTCCATAAAGACATTCAACTACCATTGAAGAGCTAAATAGGTAGGCTCTAAAAACCCAATCTTTGTTTATTTTTTAAAAAAATATTTCACTATGTTAAAATTTTAAATCTTGAATGTTTTCTTTTCCTACTCTTTCCCATTTATTCTTCTCCTTCATTCTATTGCAGGCAAGAAGTGATTCTCATATTGAGTCAAGAAGCATGATGGGTATGTGGATTTTTTTTGGTTCCACTTCTTCTCGTGATGATGGTGTTGGGAAATAGATTTAGTGGTGGCAATGATGAGGAGGAAGAGATAGGGAGTGGCACATACCATGGAGAGGAGGAGGAAGAGGAAGAGGATGATAATGATGATGAGATTGAGAGTGATCAGGGGAAAAAACAAAAAGGCACAACACCTTTGTGGAAGTATGTGACAAGGCTTGGGGGAGGGAGAGGGGGTGGAACCACAAAGTTTGCATGCCCCCATTGTAATAAAACTTACACAGGTTCATATACCCGTGTGAGAAAGCATTTGTGTGGGATTATGCCATGCGATCAAGGTAAGGCTACTGGAGTCAAAACCTGTGACAAAGTGTCAGCTAAAGAAAGAAACAAATACAAGATGGAAGAAGAGGCCGCTCAAAACAATTCCAAGAGATCAAGGGTTGAATATGAATCCTCACAGAGAATGTTTGGTAGTGGATCTGGATCATCATCGGCTCGATCGGGACCTTCATCCCCCCATGGTAGTGGAATCTCGCCTATGCGAAGAACATTATTAGATTTCCTTGACCAAGGTTGTAGAGATGATGTGGATTCAAAATTTTATAGGTTTCTCTATGCATGTGGTGTGCCATTCAATGTTCTTCACTCACCCTATTGGCATGAAATGGTACAAGCCATCAATGGTGCCCCTAAAGGATATAGGAGCCCTGGGTATGACAAAGCTAGAACTATGGGACTTGACAAGGAAAGAGCCAAAATCAATAGTGCTCTTGGAAAGTTTACAAATGATTGGTCCAACTATGGGGTATCCATTATATCTGATGGGTGGACGAATGTTAAAGGAAAGCCATTGATAAATATCCTTGGTGTGTCTGCTAGTGGTGCAATCTTCCTTTCAGCTCGTGACTACTTAGATCGCTACAAGAATGGTATTAATATTGCACAACCTTTACTTGAAACCATTCAAAAGATTGGGCCATACAATGTCGTTCAAGTCATCACTGATAATGCTGCTAATTGTAAGGCAGCAGGAGCAATCATTGAGGATAAGTATCCCAACATATTTTGGTCAAGGTGTTTGGTTCACGCATTGAACCTTTTGATGCATGATATTGTTAAAATGAAGGACCCTAATTATCGATGGATTGGTGCCTTTACAGGAGAGGTAAGAAAATAATCAAATTTATTACCAATCATAGCATGGCCCACCACATTTTTCGCAACCACTCTAGGTTGGAGCTATTGAAGATTGCAAAGACTAGATTTGCTAGCTACTACCTCACCTTCAGGAGGCTTTTGAAGGTAAGAGAGGCATTGGCTAATATGGTCTCAAGTGATCCATGGCAAGAATTAAAAGACAGGGCTACAAGCGCAGCTGATAGACATGACTTTCAGGAGGTGGAGGACACCGTTCTTGATGGTCAGTTCTGGTCACAGGTTAGGTATGTTCTGCAGTTCACCAAGCCAATTTATAATATGATTCGTTTTGCATATACAGATCAGCCGATGATTGGGGAGGTATATGAGCAAATGGATAACATGCTTGGTCAAATCAAAGACATTGTTGAGCAAAGAGATGCAATCTTGTATGACCATATTCAAAAACATGTGGTCAAAAGGTGGGATAATCTAAATGTTCCACTCCATGCCCTTACATATGTCCTTACCCAAAATATTATTCTCCAATTTGGTTGGCCCAACATGCACCTGGGGGTGGAGTTAGGAAAAAACCACACACAAATCCAGAGGTGCAAAATGGGTATATGTTTGCATTAGACAAGTTGATCCCTGATGAGGAGGAGTGTGCTCAAGTACGAAGTGAATTGAGTGAATACATCAATGAGCATGGAGTCTTTGGTACCCTGCATGCAACCAAATATCGAGATAGATTGGATCCTATCCGTTGGTGGAACATGTATGGCTCTGGAGCCTCATATTTGCATAAATTGGCGGTGAGGGTGCTTTCACAGGTTGTTAATAGTTATTTTGCAGAGAGGTGTTGGTGCTTTGTATCCACAGTGTCAAGAGAAACAGTTTGAATGTAGAACGTGCAGAAAGCTTGGTTTATGTGCACTACAACTTGAGGTTGTGAAGCGGCCAAGAATGATAGAACATTTTTTACTTGGGACAACAATCCAGAGGAGGCTAATGTGGAGGATGGAGCCATAGCATTAGAGCGCTTGGAGGCTAAACTATTGGGTGATCATGATGGTGATCCAATTCATACTACAGAGATGCCACCCCCAACCAGCAACAGGTTTCTAGATGCAGGAGTTTTGCCTTTAGCTTCACAATGTCCAACAATCCGTGGGGGCCATTCAACTTCTTCTCATGTTCCACAATCACTTCCAGCAGCTCCTATTCCACCTAGACCACGAGAAAAGAAATTGGAAGTTTCTCATGGCAAGCGGAAAGCTTAGTAGATACTAGATAGTATCATAGTACTTTGTATTTCATGTTTATTATGGCCTATTTTGTAAACATTATGGCCTACTTTGAACTTTAGTCTTTGACCTTTGAATCTTGAACGGTTGAACCTACCTTTGAAGTTTGAACTTTAAATTTTTGATTGCATCCTACAACTCTTTGGTATTGAATATGATATTATGATGCTTTGTTTCATTTCATGGTTGATGTTATCTGTTAGAGTTTGTTGATGGCAAATATTATATGTTGAAATTTGAAGGTTGATGTTGTTGATGATTGATCATTGATCATTTAATGACAATGTTATTGTAGAAATTTCTGCACTTTACTGTTTGCTGGTTTATGTCAACATTTGTGGTTTTCACTTACAGCCGGTTATGCATTGGTTGTAGGTTACTTATGAAAAATTACTGTAACAATTAAACACACAGTAAAATGCTTCTAACAGGCTGAAAAACACATTTAAACATTCACACCATGAAAATGATAGACTCATAAATTTTTGGCCAAAATCAAGCACTGGAAAAAACCCCACGGGGAAAACCAGTTAGAGAGAGAGAGATTTATTATTCTTCAGCAAATGTAATTTCAGTATAATAATTTTTTTCCAGCAAAAAATGTACTTATCTTCACCCAGAAAAAAAACACAGAGGCTGTCTCGATTTCTGTGCCACACTGCTGTCTCGAAATCTGTGCTAATTTCCAGCACCTCGAAAACTGTGCCCACCTCGATTTCTGTGCAGATTTGTGCCTCAAAAACTGTGCCAAACTGGTACAGTCCATACAACTGTGCGGACCTCGATTTATGTGCCCAAAAATCCATACTGTACGAAATTCGTACACCTCGAAAATCTGTGCCTTGTACTGCTGTACGGAATACCTCGATTTTTGTGCCCACAACCTGCTGTACGGATGCCTCGGTTTCTGTGCTGAAATATTAAATGTTGCTGCCTTGAAAATCGTGCTGCATTTAATGCCCTCAAGCTGCCTTGAAAGTCGTGCCACGTGAAAACCTGCTAAAATGCTCTCTTGAAATTCGTGCTCTTGGTCTCTTGCTCTCTCCAGCTCTTTCTCTCCTCTTGAATCTCTCAAAAGTGAGCTCAAATGCCTCCCTCAAGCCTTTTTGTCTAAACCCTAGGGTTGTTCTAATCCAACGGTGGAGATTAGATCTCATCCGATGGTTGAGATTCATTGAGAGTGAAAATACCTTTTATTTAAATCACTTAAATAAATTTCACTCACCTACTTAAGATTTATCAAAAAGTGACTTTAACTTTATAAAGTCTCATTAAGTAGCTTTTAATGTGAGGGTCACATTTTTCCCCCTTCTAAGTGACTTTAGGCAAAAGTCACTTGGGGAACACTTCCCTAGGTACAAAACTAACACTCCCTCTTACCGAGGAAGGTGTTCCGCACCACTCCCAACTTATCTCTGAAGAAGACAAACTTCCCCCTCCCCAAAGACTTCGTCAGGACATCTGCAACCTGCTCATCAGTGGATATATACTGTAATTCAACTGCCCCTCTCTGAACGTAGTCCCAAATGAAGTGGTACCTGATCTCAATGTGCTTCGACCTGTCATGGAATACTGGATTCTCAGAGAGCTGAATGCAACTCTGATTGTCACAATAAATCACCGTAGGTCTCAGTTGCTGATCAAATAAATCTACCAATAACTTACGAAGTCACAGTGCTTCGCAAGTCGCCTGACTAGCTGCCATATACTCAACCTCAGCAGAACTCAATGCAACGGACTTCTGTTTCCTGCTGAACCACGACACTGCTGCCGAGCCCAAGCTGAAACAACAACTGGAAGTGCTCTTCCGGTCCCTCACACAACCTGCCCAGTCTGAATCTGCGAACCCAACCAAGCTGACTCCACCCGAACCCCTGTAGTCCAAACCATAATCCACCGTCCCTGCTAGGTATCTCAAGATGTGCTTTCCGGCCGTCCAATGCACACTCCTAGGCTGCACCATGAACTGGCTAAGAGTGTTGACCGCAAAGCACAAGTCTGGCCTGGTGTTGACCAAATACATCAACGATCCGATGAGCTGACGATAAAGTGTGGGATCCACCAACTTACCCTCTGAAGCATGAAGTTGCTTCAAGTTGGTGATCATAGGTGTAGACATAGGCCTACAGTCCTCCATCCGATAACTCTTCAAAATCTCCGCTGCATACTTCCCCTGTCCTAGGAAAATATGTCCAGGCTCCTACCAAACCTCCATCCCCAAATAATAATGCATCAGCCCAATATCAATCATCTCATACTCAGCTGCAAGATCTCTCTTGCACTGTGCAATAAGACGCTCATCTCCAGTGATAAATAAGCTCCGTTGCACGGGAACCACTCCCAGGTTTTAGGAAACCCGTTCCAGAAGTTCCCACGTTCCAGGGAGCTTTGTAACGGGTACGAAACGTTCCAAAATGCATGGGAACGGTTCCGGGAACTTGGGGACTTTTTGGGAGCTTCGAACATGAAATTGTAGGAGCTTGGGAACTTCAAATCTGCCGTTCCTCATTTCGGGAGCTTGCACGCGCTCCGGTTTTTCAGGGAACTCCTAGTCGTTCCGTCTGCGAGTGCGAGTCGAGCCGAGTTCCGTCCGTGAGTGCGAGCCGAGTTCCGTCCGTCTGCGAGTGCGAGTCGAGCGAGTTCTGTCTGCGAGTGAGCGAGCGAGTTCCGTCTGCGAGTGCGAGTCGAGCGAGTTCCGTCTGCGTCTGCGAGTCGAACCGAGTAGCATCTGGTGTGGGAGAGACACCGTTGCCGTTGCCCTGCGTGGTTCGCCTTTGCATCCTCTGCATCCCCTGCATCCCCTGCGTGGTTCGCCGTTGGCATCCCCTGCTGGTTCGCCGTTGGCATCCCTGCATCCCCTGCTGTTCGCCGTTGCATCCCCTGCTGTTCGCCGTTGCATCCCCTGCTGGTTCGCGTTGGCAACTTGGCTGTGACAGCTCAGGCTCGGGCTCGGGTAGGTAACCCGTAACATTCAATCGTTTAGTTTTAAATTTTATTATTCTATGTTTTAAATTTTATTATTTTATGTTTTAAATTTTATGTTATGTTTTAATTTTTTAAATTTTGTTTTAAATTATGTTTTAAATTATGTTTTAATTTTTTAAATTATGTTTTAAATTATATTTTAAATTATGTTTTAAATTATGTTTTAAATTATGTTTTAATTTTTTAAATTTTGTTTTAAATTATGTTTTAATTTTTAAATTGAAAAATGGGACGAGCTCTAATGCTCCAATTTAGTTATGTGTTAATTTTTAATTTTTTAGTTTTAATTTTTTTAATTTTTAATTTTTAAGTTTTAGACTTTAGTTTAATAAATTAAATTACTATTTTTAATTTTAGTATCATTAAATTAGACATTAATTTAAAATATTGTTTAAAATTTTAAATTCTAATAGTATCATTAAATTAGACTTTAATCATTAATTTAAAATAATGTTTAACTTTAGTTTAACAAATTAAATTACTATTTTAGTTTTAGTATTAACTTTTAAAGTTTTATATTGTTTTAATTTTAGTTCATTTTATTTACAATCTGAATCTTTAAATAGTTGCTATATTTTTTTTTCAATTATATTATTTTTTATATTTTTTTAATATATATTATTGCCGCTCCCAACTCGCCGTTTCCTACAAATTTAGGGGAAACTTCTAACCATATCCGACACCCGTACCCAAGTTCCCAACGTTCCCACGTTCCGGAAACTCGTGCAACATAGTAAATAAGTCATCAACATATAACCAAAGAATGAGTGGATCACCACCAACCACAATGTAGTATAGGTTGGGATCAGCCTCACTTTTCTGAAATCCCATCGAAGTCAAATATGCATCGATCCTGGAGTACCAAGCTCTAGGAGCTTGCTTCAGACCGTACAAGGCTTTCCTAAGCCTGCACACATGAGAATCTCTCCCATGTATCTCGAATCCCTGTGGCTGCTCCAAATACACCTCCTCCTGCAGAAGACCATTGAGAAATGCAGTCTTCACATCCATCTGGTGGATCTTCCAACCCATCTCTACTGCTATAGATATCACTACCCTGATAGAGGAATACCGAGCAACTGAAGCAAATGTCTCATCATAGTCAACTCCCTCAACCTGTGAGAACCCCCTAGCCACAAATCGAGCCTTGAATTTCTCCACACTGCCATCTGTAGCATGCTTGACCTTGTAAAGCCACTTGGAAGTCACAACTGACTTCCCCTCAGGTCTCGGCACAATCTCCCACATCATTCTTCATGACGGAATGGTACTCTTCCATCATGGCATCTCTCCATACCTGATGCTGAGAAGCCTCCTCAAAGGTAGAAGGCGCAGAGTCACGAAGACTCGCAACAAGGGCCATCCCATATCTGTCTGGCTCAACAACTGTCTTGATCGCCTCCTGAGGTCTACCAAATGCTTCTGCTTCCTTCAAGGTGTCCTGAAGCCACTTAGGCTTCTTCTTCCTTGAAGGCTCCTCCCAAACTAGTGTATCCTCATCTGAGGAAGTACCGGAAGCAGAAGGTCTAACACCCCGAGGACCTGTAGCTGATGAACTAGTCCCTGAGGACCCTGTAACCTGTGAGCCTGAAACCTGTTATCCTGAACCTGTGCCTGTCCCTGAACCTGTCCCTATACCTGTAATCTGAACCACTGATCCTGTAGAAGCTGTGCCTCTACCCTATGATCCAGTCACCCCAGAAACCTGCGAACCTGAAACCTGTATCGAAGAAGCCTGTCTCAACTGAGGTGTGGGAGCTGGTGGCCCCCCCTGCTCCATCTCTCTCGACTTTCGGAAGGCCCTCTCCTCATCAAACTTCACCTCCCGCCTCACTACAACTCTCCTTTGGCCAGGAATGTAAAGCCGATATGCCTTCGAAGTCTCATCGTAACCCACAAAGATACCTCTCTCTGCAGTGGGCTCGAACTTCGTCCTCTTCTCAAAAGGGACGTGAGAGTAAGTCAGAGAGCCAAATATCCGAAAATAGCTCACCTCAGGCTTCTTGCCTGAATACATCTCCTCTGGAGTCATCCTCCCCAAAGCACGGTGAGGGCTCCTATTCTGCAGATACACTGCAGTGTTGCAAGCCTCTGCCCATAGAAAGAACGACAACCCCTGATCATGAAGCATGGCTCTCGCTGCTCCAACGATCGACCTGTTCTTTCTCTCTGCTACTCCATTCTGCTTAGGAGTGTAGGGAACTGTCAACTGTCACTGTATACCCTCCTGCCTGCAGAAAGCATTGAACTCCTTGGAGGCATACTCACCCCCATTGTCTGATCTCAACATCCTGATCTTCCCCCCGTCTGCTTCTCCACAAGGGCTTTGAACCCTTGGAAGACACTCAATACAAGTGGGGACTTCTTGTTCCTCAAGAAGTAGATCCAGGTCTTCCTGGAGTAGTCATCAATGAAGCTAATATAGTACTCGTGACCAGTTAGAGATACTGAGGACATAGGACCGCAAATGTCAGAATGAATCAAGTCAAGCACTCCTGCTGCTCTCGTGTCACTGCTAGGAAAAGCAGTCTTGGTGTACTTTCCCAAAGCACACCCCCTACACACATCACTCTGCTCAGTGTCGAACTCAAGTAAACCTGTGACCATGCTCCTCAACAATCTTAGAGCGGGGTGATGTAAATGGGCCATCCTCCTGTGCCATAACTCACATAGCTCACTGCTGCTGCTGCTGCTGTGTGCTAGAGCATGCTGTGGATGAAACAATAACTTGTACAGTCATCCACATCTAACTCCAATATCCATGGGGGTAGATACACCTGTGGTCTTGGGAAACACCTGCACTCTCCCATCTGAGAAACACACCCCAAGACCCCTGTCCTCAATAGTGGAAACTGAAACAAGGTTCTTTTTCAGCCCAGGGACGTACAACACATCCCTCAAAGTCATGGGACTCATGGACTCCCTCTCAAATGTAATGGTCCCCTGACCCACTGCTCTAACAATGGTGTTGTCACCAAGTACCACCTCCACCTCTCTAGCTGTCTGTGATAGCTCGGAGAACAACTCCTAAGTACCTGTCATGTGTCTCGAGGCTCCGCTGTCAATGTACCACGTACCAGTGGTGGATGGACCTGTTTGATGCCCTGTCAACAATGAATGCTCACTCTCCATATCCATGTCTGTGCTGGTGGCTAAGGAGACTCTCTCTCTCTCAATCTGTCCAGCATATATGGAAAACTCCCTCTGAAACCTGTCACCAAAATCATCAACCTCTGCTGAGGCTGTTGTCTGCTGTCCCTGTCCCTTCTTCTTCTTCTTGCTTGGACACTGTGATGCATAGTGCCCAAACGCCTGACAACAATAGCACTTGATTTTACTCAAGTCCTTCTTCTGTCCACCCTGCGGTTGCTGCTGCTGCTGCCCCTTGGCCCCATTCTTCTTGGGACCCTTCTTCTTCTTACCCTTGGCTGTCAGTGCCACGTTCTCCTCATCTGCCCCACCACTTGATGAACTGCCCTGTACGAGACCCCTCCTGGTCTCCTCTTGCACAAAGTCATCCCACAGTCTCTCCCAAGACGGTAGGTTCTCTCTACCCACTATGGCCTGCACAAATACACTCCAGGACTTTGAAGCCCCATTCACTGCTGTGCGTACTAGCTCAATAGGAGATACCACTTCACCTACCGCTGCCAGTTCATCCCGAACTGCAGAAATCCTAGTGAGGTAAGTTGTGACTCCCTCTCCTCCATTCATCTTGATACTCTTGAGTTTCTCCTTGAGAACCATCTTTCTGTTCTCATTGGAGCTCTCATACAAGCTGGTCAAGGCACTCCACATCTCATGTGCCCTGGTCTTCCCGGAAATGTGAGGGATTATGTGGTCTTTTACTGCATCAAGGATAATCCTCCTAGCCTTACAGTCCTTCTTGTTGAAGGCTGAAAGTGTTGTTGCATCAGTGGCATCGGGAATGGTAACCGGGTTAGCTGTAGTGTTTCTCACCACCTCCACCCATAGCTCATTCTCCTCCAATATCAGTAAAATTCTGGCCTTCCAAGGCACAAAATTTTCTGTCCCATTCAGCCTATCCTCAATCCTTAGACCTGTAGCCATCTGAACACCAACCCAACAAAATGCTGCCCACTAACAGAAGATAAAAAAAACTAAAGTTTCTGAGATCTGAAAATTTCTGTGTGTCTACAAACTATCACTGTTTTCTGCCCCCTTGCTCTGATACCATGTAGAAATTTCTGCATTTTACTGTTTGCTGGTTTATGTCAACATTTGTGGTTTTCACTTATAGCCGGTTATGCATTGGCTGTAGGTTACTTATGAAAAATTACTGTAACAATTAAACACACAGTAAAATGCTTCTAACAGGCTGAAAAACACATTTAAACATTCACACCATGAAAATGATAGACTCATAAATTTTTGGCCAAAATCAAGCCCTGGAAAAACCCCCATGGGGAAAACCAGTTAGAGAGAGAGAGATTTATTATTCTTCAGCAAATTTAATTTCAGTACAATAATTTTTTTCCAGCAAAAAATGTACTTATCTTCACCCAGAAAAAAAATACACAGAGGCTGTCTCGATTTCTGTGCCACACTGTTGTCTCGAAATCTGTGCTAATTTCCAGCACCTCGAAAATTGTGCCCACCTCGATTTCTGTGTAGATTTGTGCCTCGAAAACTATGCCAAACTGGTACAGTCCGTACAACTGTACAGACCTCGATTTATGTGCCCAAAAATCCGTACTGTACGGAATCCGTACACCTCGAAAATCTGTGCCTTGTACTGCTGTACGGAATACCTCGATTTTTGTGCCCACAACCTGCTGTACGGATGCCTCGGTTTCTATGCTGAAATATTAAATGTTGCTGCCTTGAAAATCATGCTGCATTTAATGCCCTCAAGCTGCCTTGAAAGTCGTGCCACCTGAAAACCTGCTAAAATGCTCTCTTGAAATTCGTGCTCTTGGTCTCTTGCTCTCTCCAGCTCTTTCTCTCCTCTTGAATCTCTCAAAAGTGAGCTCAAATGCCTCCCTCAAGCCTTTTTGTCTAAACCCTAGGGTTGTTCTAATCCAACTGTGGAGATTAGATCTCATCCGATGGTTGAGATTCATTGAGAGTGAAAATACCTTTTATTTAAATCACTTAAATAAATTTCACTCACCCACTTAAGATTTATCAAAAAGTGACTTTAACTTTATAAAGTCTCATTAAGTAGCTTTTAATGTGAGGGTCACATTTTTCCCCCTTCTAAGTGACGTTAGGCAAAAGTCACTTGGGGAACACTTCCCTAGGTACAAAACTAACAGTTATAAGTTATAGCTCCTAGATGATTGATGTTATATCAATATGTGTACTAAATGGTTATATGAATATCTATGTTTTCATGTTTTCTATAGCTAATTTGGCATAATACATGTTTTTTTAATATATATGCATCAAAATATATTGAAATATATATTATATAAAAACGCTCCCAAAACGGAAGCTTTTGAAAATTTCGCTTTTCGCTCCCGCTCCGCACTCCCAACAGCCTAGATCTACTGTCACGGAACTAGCCAAATGCCCAGCAACATTGGCTACAACAGTTTGAGCTAACCCCTTGGGCTGACAACTCTACTTGTTATTACATTACCCACTATGGTAATAGACTCAGAGATAGTGAAACTGATTATCCTATGACCAAGGTTTTATGGTGGGGTGTGGACAGATGTCAAGCTGCTTACCTGCTTACCTGCCAACAGATTCCCTCCATGATACTTTCAGTTTTTATTTATAGTTATCATATGTTTGCTCTATTTAGTTCTAGAACTGAAGAGACCTCATCCCTTGAATGCTCATAGATTTCATGATGTATCCTTGAGGAAATAAAAATATTCAAACATCAGAAGCTATAAGACACAAACTAATTGTACAAAGCGTTACCTTCGGGGCCATGCAGGAGCACTGTCATCTTAAATTTATATGAAAATGCAGAAGGATGTAAGCAAGGTGCCAACAAAGATGCCAAATGTCGAGCTATATCCTCTTGCAAAGGTGTGCATTCTGCACTTCCAGTAGCCATAAAAGCAGGAGGCACTTGTGAAGGTACACTGCCACCAAGTACAAGGGCAGTTTGATTGCAATTAACACAGAGAATAGCTTCATTCAAGGGCTCCATGGCCATCACCTAATGATAAGCAAAACCCAGAACAGCCATTTAGGATGTCAAACCATTATAAGAATCACAAATGAAAGGGACATTGCTAAAACTTGAAAGTATCAAACCAGCCTTTTTTCATGTGTGCATGTCAAAATTGTTAATGCCAATTATTTGAGAACAAAAGCACACAAAAAATTAACTACCTTAAAATAGATGATATCTTCTGAAGAATCTGCTGCTGTCTTCTTGTTACAGTGACTGCAAATCTCTGATTTGCAATTCCAATCAAGCTGGATAGAAAAAATGTCACCCCTTGCAAGAACTCTGTCAACTTTAAAATAATGATGTAAGGCAGTATCTATCATTTCTTGGCGTTCTTTTGCTTCTAGAGAATTGCTGCTCCTCTTTAAGCCATCAAGGACTCCACTAGAAGGTATTTTTACAAAAGATATTCTTAAGTGTGAAGCATATTTAGGCATAGTAGGTTGAGAACCCTCAAAATTATGATTCGGGTTTCTAAGCAGGACTGAACATGGTGATTGATGAAGAATAGTGGATGGAATGATTTCCACTTCAGCAGTTGCATTTGGAGACTTTTTTTCAGCAGAAACACTCTCAGAAAATAGAGAATCAAAAGATTCTTTACCGTGTCCTATGAGGGTTTTCAGGCAAGTTAAATGTAGCCCGATATTGAAGGCTAGTTGAGGTGAGAGATATGCCACTTGTGGATCAACGGCTAAAGTATATTCTTCAGGCAAAGAGTAAGCCGATAGAAGGCCCATATGCTTCAAGCATGGCAGCCGAGAATATAATACTTTCTGTGATTTGTGGAATTCAATAGATTTTTTGTCTGGAGGATCCAAAACAAGGGCTCTTGCAAGCCTCCCCACATTAGTATGGACATCTTTCACAATCACCTGAGATCCATTCAAAGAAGGTTTAGCATCCTCCAATAGATTCAGAAGCAAGTTCAATCCTGGGAAACATTCATATAATCTGACAAGTTACAAAAAACACTAGCAAAATGCAAAGGCAACTAGAAGGAGAAGAGCTGAAAACATATAAGCCAATTACCTTATTATACTAATTCAACATGCACAACTAAGAGTATCCTAGAAGTACATTAAATATTTAAAAGGATACTTAGTGGTAACTGTTTATTTTAAGAAAAGCAATGAAATGGAGCATTGATGCCCAATTGGTGGAACAGGCAGCTAGGTTTGTGACAGAGGAACATCAAACAAAGAGTGATGAACCTCATTAATCACTACAACAAGAGTAATGCAGATCATGATCATGGCAATGCAAACCAAACTCACACCAATAACATAATGATGAACACCTCAAGCAAGAAGCATTCAATACAGATCGTGTTGATTATCATCAGAAGAAGTGGAACAAAGTATCACCAGCTGCATGATAATTTCTCGTTATTGCTGAAAGTTAATGTAGTCATGAAATCTGTGTTCTCACAAGTTGGAGGTTGCAATCACAGGCTGATGTGGTAAGTAAATTTGCAGAAGAAGGATGCAGAAGGTATCACTGGAAAGATGAAGGCTGCCTCTGAATTTGGAACCAATCAAAAGAGGCCTTGAGATCATCAGAGGGGAAATGGAAGAGAGGAACAGCAAGGATCAAGTATCCTGATCTAGACATACATAATGATTCATGAACGGGCTTTCAATATGTCACCCACCTGCTGCCCAGAAAAAGCTGGAAGAATTGCAGAAGCGAGGAGAAACCAAGTAAAAGGGGGGAAAATTAAGACAGAGAGAGAGCACCGTTGTGGTTCATTCTAGAGGACCCAGGTAATACAAGGGCACAGAGGTTTGCATACAGAGCAGCAATTGAAAATTAGAAACACAATGGGCAGTCAAGGATATCATGGTTGGGTTAGTGGATGAGCCAGTGGAGAGTAACGTGACAGTGAAGGGGAACATTGGATCTGTCATCTGAAGAGAGAAAGGGAACCGATGCATTGATAATGTTTCTGCAGAGGATGATAAGCCATGCATGGAAAAGAGGCTTCATATGATAGACAAACGCATGGCAGACCAAAGCATAACAATAAATTATTTGTGACAGAAAGCAAGGATCCAGAAGATAGAAGGAGCAGTCAACAAAAATCCTGCAGGACAGAATGCAAAGACTTAAAGTGGCCCAACCTCTGACGAAAGTATGAATATAAGGAATGAAGTTTCACCATCCAATTTTGTTAATACTAGTTTGTTAATGTATCTACGTTCAAAGTTGAATTTCTGGGAATATTAGTCCAGTTCTGTTAGACTTGATCTCAGAAATACAGGGTGTTACACCCATGTTCAGAATCATCATACAAATTGGTCTGTTTTGATAATAGGTAAGGAGCCAAAAAATGACAATAGGGCTCAAATATCAGATGACAGACACCAATATGGAACCTCAATATCTGTAAAAGCAATTTGTAATCCTGTAAATTCTTTAACAAAATCTTCCTTTTATTTAGAAAAAAAAAGAGAGAGAAATGCAAGGAAACAAAGTTTCCAATGTACAACAATTCTTCTAGATGAAAAATCATAGGATCAGAGCCAAGTTTACAAAACAGTCATCTTACACTTCCTATAGCGAAAAAAATATACCCGAATGTTTGAACAGTTGCATAAAGAAAAACAAACTAGAATTGGTAAATTATCAATTATATAGCTATTCATATTCAGCTCATCTGAGTTCCTTAAGAAAAGATTGTGATATGTTAGATGTAGGACCTAGATCTCATGTGCTTGCCCTACTTGATTGGTTAAGTACGAAAAAGATTATGTTGATGTAATAACAATTTTCTATATACTCTATAAAGAGTAAATCTATAAAGAGAAGGCTAATGCTTTCCTTCCATTAATGTGTATGAGAATTTTGAGATTGTTACGCTTTTAATTTTGAGCTGGTATAACTCAGGGCTCAAATGTGACTCTGTGCTTATTAGGCATTCCTGTTCTTACAGTAGTTTGGGAGGTCTACATCAGTTGATAAGTTTTTAATTGTTGCGCTTCACTCGCTCGTGATTTCGCTCATAGAGGTCACAGTGACCCGGGGCACTCCCCAAATCACTTTACTCCCAAAGGGAAGTAAAAACTAAAAGCTCATTAGTTTGTCTGTGTGCCATGAAAAAATGCAGATCCTACTGTACAAGTTTGGGTATGTTAAAGTTAGGTTCTGCGCTGATGCTTCAGGAATTAAAACACAAAAAATAAGCAGTCTGTGGGAAGATATCTGTGAAGAACTTTCCACTCAGTTATCAGCTATTAGAGAACTGTTGATAATACCTCCAATTTAAATAATAAAAAGGAAACGCAAGAGAAATGTACCTACCCATGAACCAGAAGTCAGAGATAAGTCCCTTAATGTAGTTGATGCCACCCCCACAATAGCTGCACCATCGTAAGGTGCTTCCTTCCCGCCTCGCTTGGACAATAATTCTTCCAAACTGTCATTCAATTCAGAACCCTCCTTCGCATCCCGAGGGAAACGCAGAAGCCCCGCAGAAAGACGGATGGAGCAAAAACTCGAATAATTAGATACCAAATCTGCTTGGGTACATGGCTCACCAGCAAGTTCTCCAGAAAGCAGGACGGAATTAACAACTTCAGCAGTACTAGCCAATATCAGAGGCTTCTTTCTTCCACCCATTGGTAACCACTCAGCCAGATTTAGCAGTATTATACACACAATGAAGGTCGGGATCGAAACTTGAGTAGTGGATAGTTCTGTGATTGTTTTTGCAGCTGAAAAGACACGAAATCAATATTTTTTTATTGATGATGAGTCAAATCTGTAATCGAAATAACGTTTGGCTATAGTAACCTGAAATTTGTGAAAGTTTAATCCAAACCCAAATCAAGTTCTCAATTATTCATCCTGTTTGATGACTCTTTTGGGCTTTTCTACACGAAATTATCGTGACCCGACAGCGACATCAATATGAAAAACAAAGCAACCTAAAGTCCGGGCCTGCCATATACAATTTCCAAAATCCGGGCCTGACATTTACCATATAAGATGTTGTGTAGGATATAAATATCAAACTGCCCTGCAAAGAGTAGAAACCCACTCATTCAAATGCCATGGTTGGATGAATCAGAATGAATGCTCCAATGGGTGCGAATTTTTTCATATTTTTCTCTGCCAATTCGCCATGGTTGGCAGGATCCGGGAATAGGAATAGGCTGTTATGATTTCTGACTGGCAGTGACATAAGAGTCCTTGCATCTGCATCAGTAGTCCTTAATAATTATGCCTCGTCTCCATTTGTTTCATTTGCAAAAAGTTCCATATCCCGGAGTGTTCACATGGCTTTTAGATGGTCCGTCTTGTTTCTTACATTTTTCCCGATTTGAAGGTTCCTTTGACATTCTTTCATGGAACGGCTGATGCAAAAATTGACTACCTCATTTTATATACATATTTTATATATATGTGTGTCAATATGTTGTACAACATATTTAATTTAATAATATTTTTATTTAGAGAAAGAAATTGATTAATTCATTAGTTTTTAATAATTATTATGTTTATAAGCGTTTATATGTGAAATTAAGTTTTTGGGCATTGTTTTAGATTTGTCGTTCACTTTTCTAATGGGAAGCAACCTTGTGTTCTCTAATTAAGGAGCACAATTTTGGATGAAGAGTAGTGAAACATTTTTTCAATCGGTTTAACAAAGTTGATCGGTGGCAAGTTCACACATAAATCTATGGGTTTATGAAGCTAGTGGACAAAGGAAATTGGATGCCTTGTTGTGATTCCAATAGGTTGTACAAGTCCATTGGGTTGTTCAAGTCTCTCTTCCCAAGACTTTCTAGTGACATTGAGTTGGATAGTGGCTTTGCGGTTCCAATCCCCTACTACAATCTCTCCTCACAACATGTGCTCAATTCTCGCAGCAAATAAAATGAAAAAGCGTGCATCTTGAACATGATTCAATGCAACAATTCGTCAAATGGTGGATTTGTGATTCAAGTCTTTAGAAGTATGGAATTTGATTTAATGTTGTTAGCCCTTGATTATGATGGGTTGGATTGGTCCATCTTTTGATTTTATAGCGACATCAAGTCAGATAACAACTTCGTGGTTTTTCTCCCTTACTAATGCCCCTCCTCACATCACATGGTTGAATCCTATGACAAGCTAAATGAAAAAGCATGCATCTTGGATATGATTCAATCTAATAGTTTGTCAAAGGATAGGTTTGCAATTCAAGTCTTTAGAAGTATGAAATTTAATTTAATGTTGTTAGTCCTTGCGAATGAATATTTTTGTAACTAGGGTTTTTGTTTTTTGTCTTCAAATAATGGAAATGTGATTCATATAGGGTTGCAATCTACAAGTTTTGGGGATACAGAGTTTCAATTTAGAAGTTTTTGCCATGTGCCATACTTTCACTTCTTCCCATGTTGTCCATAACTTGCACTGATAAACCAACCTAATCATCATTAAATATGCCCATGACACAGTTAGTCTTTATGTTCATGTTTCTTATATGATCAATTAACGCCAACATTGGGGATTAGTGGAGATTGTTGGACATCTTGTCAATCTACCAACCTTCCCTCCCTATGATTCATATCTTCCATGTATGAAGTCATTTCCACAACAAACAATACCTATCTTCGTGTATGAATTGTCAAGTGCTTCTTGTGAATGAATTTCTTTTATTTAATGTGTCATTGTTCTAACAGTATGCCTAAGATACAAACAAGTGGACTGTGTCTATGTCGTTAGATTTCTTATTAACAATTTCTCAATATTTCTTTAAAATACATTTTCAAAAACATTTTTGGAAACTAATTTCTTTAAAATACATTTTCCCCTACATTTATTCTTATAATTTCTTAATAATTCTTTAAAATATATTTTCAAAATTATATTTGGGGAATTAATCTCTCTAAAATACATTTTCATAAACAAAATGTAAGTTCTACATATTGTTGTATAATCACATAAATGTTAAGTATACACTAAAGTTGCATGGAATATGAAAAGTTGAGTTAAATTACACATAATTTATTGCGCCGAGAGGCACTCTATAGCCCAGTATGGGGGGGATCTTGTGAGTCGAGTGTTTGTCGAGTAACAAAATAATACAAAGTAAACAAAAAAAGAATACTACAAAGTAAAAAGTAATAAATATTATGTCGGCCATAAACAAAAAAGAATAATACAAAGTAAAAAGTAAACATAAGACTTAAACTAGAGACTTTAGAGCTTAGGATTAGGTGGTAAATATTATGTGGGCCATAAACAAAAAAGAATAATACAAAGTAAAAAGTCAATATGAGACTTAAACTAGAGACTTTACTTTTTAATTTTAATACAAAGTAAAAAGTAAATATGAAACTTTAGAGTGTTTATCGATTTGTCCAGTAACAAAATAATACAAAGTAAACAAAAAATAATAATACAAAGTAAAAAGTAATAAATATTATGTCGGCCATAAACAAAAAAGAATAATACAAAATAAAAAGTAAACATGAGATTTAAACTAGAGACTTTAAAACTTAGGATTAGGTGACTCAGGGATTGCACTCAAGGAGCTATTCAAGGAGAGGTTTGCACCTCAGGAGATTTGATTCCTCTCGTTGTTTGATAAAACCTAGAATTTGGATCTAGGCTGGTTTAAAATATTTCATATTAATGTTGAGTCTACACTAAAATTACATGAAATATAAAAAGTTAAGTTAAATAACACATAATTTGTTTAAAATATTTCATATCTTTTTGGGAAAGAATGTATAGTGCAATGAGTATCACTTTAAATTTTCATAATATAACTTAGAATGGATTATGAAAATTTGAGTTATATTACATGAAATTTGTTCAAAATTTAAGATTTTTGAAAAGATTGAGTGCAATGAGTATTATTTTAGAATTAAATTTATAAAATTATTGTAGATTATGTAAAAGAGATGAAGAAGAATTGAATATATGAGTTAATTTTTTTTTAAAGCATTATTGTGATAGTTAGAGTTACCTTCTTAGCGAGCTCGCTAAGCATGCCATCTTTAAGGGCACTAAGGTCATCGCTAAATTCACTTAGACCTAGACAAATTCTTCGCTAAGCATGCCATCTTTAAGGGCACTAAGGTCATCGCTAAATTCACTTAGACCTAGACAAATTCTTCTCTACCTTGTGCCTTTTGTGTTGTCCACTCCTCCTTATAATGTTTGTTGACAACACCTTTTCTCATGGAATGTGTCGCTTTTAACATTTTTGAATGATTAGAGATTTTTCTCACTATTCAAGTTTTTACAAATCCTTCTATTTTCCCCCTTTTATAAGGGTTTTTCTTTAGGGTTATTTTCTTATAAAGAGCCATAAGTCTCAATATTGGTGTTGTACAAAGTTTGTAGATGTGGAAGTCAATCCCAATAGTAGTGAAAGGGATTAAATGCAATTAGAGGAGATTTACCTAATGGGTTTAGAGAAATATTTAATTTTTATGTGTTTTTTAATTGGTCTTAAATGTGATTGTAATGTCTTTTTGTTTGTGAGAGTAATCACAACTACTAAAACATAAAAATAAACAATATGTCCTCTTAGTTTGATTATTGTGTTGTATGTAATGTAATGAAAAAGCAAATGTGTTATTTGTTTGTTAAATAAGATAGCTGCATTGCAAAACAAATTGAAACTCTAGTATTGAAAAAAAGCAAAGAAAAACAAAAATGTTAGATATTAATGTAAAATTAGTATGAAATTGTTATAAACATAACTATTATAATAACAACAATATAATTATGCTAATGAAAGGTCAAAGGGAACATACCCCTTCACCTCGTGACTAGTCGATATGTATAAGTATATTGTTACAAGGATCATTGTAATCATCATTTTATCAATTCTTATTAATCATCTCTCTCTCTCTCTCTCTCTCTCTCTCTCTCTCTCTATATATATATATATATATATATATATGAAATTGTATGTCAATCAAATAATAAATAGGAATTATTTACTACACTTGGTATCACTACTAAACTCGGTTCATTATTGGGTATCTCAGCAAACCATCCATACACAACCTCAACTATTTTCTATGCAATGTCGAGTGTTGTTGCTCCCAATTCTATGCATGTTGTTTTTTTAAGTAAAACAAATATCAATTTGTATTAAAAGGAGGTTGTGGAAGGTCCAAACATCCGATAATAGTACATAACAATCCAAAAATTACAAAATTGCAGCAGACTCTGTAGAGTTGGGCTTTTAACAAAAAGTTTATAAGAGGTCGCTTGACCAATTGACTCCATAATGTATCCTATCATTCATGAATCTATATTGACTGACATGTTGACCAAGAATAAAAACAAAAGTATAAACCATTAAAAACAAGCATTATGGAATTAATCAATTTCCATTGTAAGCTTCCTCCATTATAACATCCTCTTGCTCTATGTCAATGGTGAAAGGATGTTGCTGCTCAATTCTAAGTAAGCCCTTTTGTAGGACTATCATGTTCTCCACTTCATGAAATTATTTGATAGTCACTGGTAGCCAAAGGTTTCCTTGTACTTGATTGAGATCCACGTACCAAGCCAAAAATATTGAAGTGCAAGTTAATGTCTCTAGCGAATTTCTCAAATTTAATGATCTAATCACTCAACTTGACCTCCATGTATTCTTGTTTATTTCTCAAATTACCATTTGCAAGCTATAATACTCCACGTACTGCTTTAGACTTTCCATAATAGCCTCCATGTTTCCCGTATTTTATGAATTCGAGATTTCTCTCCACATTGGCTCAAAAGTTTCCTAAAGGATCAGCCATGAAGAGATACAGAGATTGTCTAGGCATAACAAAGAGCCAAGATGTCACGGGCCTAGGTTTTTTCTATCCCTCTTGAGCGTCCCATACCCTCCGAAAGCCTAGACACGCGCGGCACCAGCGTGATATTGCTAGTGGGGCTTGGCCATCAACCGCAAGTATCACCTGGACTACGCCTTACCGAAACTAGCCTGACCAACCTGCGTCAGACACCATCGAGATGTGTGGAATGAAGTGCTCGTTTCACCATAGGCGATGCATCCAACAACATCACCACCCAACCTTAGACCATGCAGTCTCGACGCATGTTCACCACCGAGCCAACACTTGCCTCGTCCTACTCGACTCGACATGATCCTTGGTCCTCCTAGCGATCAAACACGCTAGTACACCGTTCGTCCGACTGAGGCTCCAACCAACAACCGGTCGCCAAGGCTACCAAAATTCGGGGTCGTGACACAAGGCCCCATAGCTTCCTGATTGTCTCTCTTTTCACTAGGTCTTCAACAGATTTTCACCCAAATTGCAGCAAGAAAGAGACTCAACAACAAAAACAATGTGCTTAACTAGGCAAGACAATTTATAATGTGACTAAGTCCCTATCCTTTTCAAAGGTGGAATAGAGTTACAATCTTCCTTTTCGATCAAGCAACTCAACAAGTATTCTCTCCAAACATAACATAAAACTTTACCACTATGAACCTCTAAACAGTGTTGAGTGGAATCCAACTAGTAAAGGGTATAAAAATCCTAAATTTTGGAACCAAATACCCTGATACGCCCACCCCTCTTATCTAAAAACTTGATCGAAATATCAAAAAACAAGACACTATGAACAAAGGAGTACACACATATCAAATTATGGACAACTTAGATTCCATGCACAACAAGAAACCCCAAAGCACTCTTACCTCTATTAATCAAAGAGAATAAATAACATGAAATTTCACCAACAACGTAACTATGCCCTATTGTCTGGGCAAAATGGTGATGAATTCAAGTCCCTTTCCTTTCCAAGAGTGAAACAAAAATTCCAACTCCCTTCTATACCACGAAGCTTGGCACAATTTCTCTCCACAAATTGGCTGACTATCATAAACATCTAAACCATACTTAGTTAAACTCGGCTGGCTAAGTAATAAAGTCTCTAGAAATTCGAACCCATATTCTATAATTCTATCATATCTCTTATCTAAGAATTTAATTGAACCATTATAAAAAGGAAAATCCAAAATAAACCCATATACAATAGAACGAGAACTATATATAAAGAATGAGAACTCTAGCCATAAAAATTCATATTTTTGCATTAAAAACACCAAAAAACAACCCCAAATGAAAAGTGGTGATACCAATATTACCCCTTTTGAGGGGGGGGGGCTAAAATTACAACTTTTTGGTAACCTCAGATGGTGTCACTACAATCAAAACCCTAAATCAACCCCCAAATTGAAAAAAGGACCTCCTAGAATCACCATCGTTTTTATTCAAGATTAAAATTTAAAAAAAAAAATCACTTAACAAAATTGAAAAATGAAAAATTTATAATAAAAACAAAAGCAAATTGAAAAAAAATTGCAAATTTATAAAATGTATAAAAATATTAAAAAATATATAAAAAGATGTTGTAAAAAAATTTCTAAATGAAAAAAAAAAAAATTTAAAAATTTAAAAAAACTACATTTTTTTTTTAAGCAAAGGGTGAAACCATTCTATTTCATAAGGAGGAAAATTACATTCATAGTTTGTACAATATACTCGACACCAACACGGCTACCTCTAAGAGTGAAACCCCAACTGATATACAAACTAGAATTCCCCAACTTTCCACGGTGCAAAAACCAGTTCTCGGCCAACCAGTCTTAGGCTTAACCATGATATGCCTAAAATTCCAAAAACTTACATTACAACCCACATAGCCCATACAGACTTTACTTCTATGCAATATTACAAACATAAGGCCGAACAAGAAAGGCACAAGACAAAGAGATATACCAAGCAAAAACAAAACACAGTGACAACCCGTCACAGACAGAAGAGAACACAGACATTAGCCCACAGGACCAGACCCATCAACATTGTTGACGACCGGTGGCGCCTCCTTCGCCAAAGACGTGTCGCTAAGTGTGATAAATTTTGGGTTGGCGACCACCTTAGGTTTTTTCAAGAAGGAGATGTCCATGTGTGCAGCCATGGCGTCTATCTTCATGTGCATAAAACTAGTGTCCTCAGCGTGGACACCACACCGTTCTTCCAACTTTTGAAACCGTTGGGATCCCGACAAAACATCAACCCGCGCCTCAAGAGTCTGCACAATAAGCATTTTAGTCACCCAAAACATAACCACGGCTCGATTGTACAGAGCCATCCTGCCCTGAGTATTTCCAGGGTCTTGGATCCAGTCATCCATTGCCACGACCTCCGACGGCAGCTCTTCCTCCCCGACACTACGCCAAAGGTTTGCCTCAAGCTCCTCCAAGTCACGCTGTAACTCCTGAGGAAACAAACAACGAAAGAAGACCGCAATGGCTGCGGCACTCCATTGATCTCTGCTCGGTCCACCCTAGGCCAAATTCCCCCTTCTCTCTTTGCTCGACTCCCCCCGGACAGGACGTCTTCGTCTAGCAGGTCTCCCTCTAGGAGGCATTCTCTCATCTTCCTCTCTCCCGTTACCCACCCAGAGGCTTAACATAAACAACACCAGAAGAGAAAGAGCTCCACCAGAATAACAGCAGAGATGTCTGGCTCCGACCAAGGTAGAGGAATTTAAAGAAATGAGCCCACTATTCGCCATTAAACCAGCCATAATGAGATAGGCTGTTACAACGTAATTTACCACCTTGTGAGCATCAACACTCTTTGGCCTAGAGGATCCATTTTACTGACTCAAATCCACTTTATATCCTTCAGGAACACTATTTCCCTATTTTTTCCCCTGTACGCTAGCTGTATCACATCAGTGGGTGTACCCGCGAGCTGCATCACTACAGCCTGCGAGTAGCATGTCAAATGGTAAAAATCACTAGTTAATTACTTTTTACTCCCAAAAAGCGGTCATAGGGTGACCTTTGGCCCTCCATTTGCACCGAAATGCCTCGATGTGTCCTTTCACTTACCTTTGAGAGGACTATATATTAAGCACATATGGCATATGGACGGGAGGAGAAAGAGAGAGCAAGAGACCTCTAGTGGATTTTTTCCCTATCTTGAGTCTACACTCATTGATCCTTGTAGTTGTGAACCCTTTATGTTCACCTTCCAAACTCCTATCATAGTTTGAGTTTGACATTCCATAGAGGATTGAAGTGGTGGAGGCACAAGTGGAGAGACCAGATCTTGGTTCAGATTGGTTGCCGACAAGAGGTCGTATCACATTGTACTTCTTGTTATTTATTAATAGAAATACTCATATTCTCGTCCATTAATGTTGTGAATGTTGTTTATATTACATTGGGTTGCATTTACTTATAATATCATTAACCATTACTATTGGTGATGTTAACGTCGTCTATATATTATAAGCGCTTGTTGTACATCGGCTGTCAAGACTAATTTGCAGGTTCAAGTGCACGGATTGAAAGCTCCAACGAGGATCTACATCAAACGTTTGGATCAAGGTTGGTTATATTCTTCATTATCTTAGCATTGTCATTTATATAGCATAGCATTGAGAATTGAGTTAATTTCTGGTAGTCAGTTGTCTGTTGTGGTCTACCCCAAGCCATAGGAAGTTTTCTCCAACACAGAAATGGCGACTTCGCTGGGGAGAACATCCATTTTTGGGGATTTTTAGGCATTAGTCCTTATTTAGAGTTGTTGTGTGTCGAGTCTCTGTGTCATTGATTGGCCGTTAGGATACTCTATAGAAAACACCCTTTTTATGAGCCATTTGACTCTTTTTCTGCTCATTTGCTTTTACCTGTATGCGGGTGAGCCTAGTTCTGCCCGCGTCTACCCACCTATGTCTGCACTATATCCCGCGGGTACCCACAGGTATTCCTTCGACAGTAGAATACAACTCTGAGGGTGATTGGTTTATGGCCTTTGGTTGTTGTTGGGTTGGTTCTGAGTGTTCCTGAGTCTTCTTTGGCCTTGTTCCTAACTGTTCCAAGCCTTGTTCGTGACCAGAACTCCTCTTTTCTCTTGGTTTTGAGCCTTGTTGGTTTTTACCCATTTTTAATTTTTAAGCTCAATCCATTGGCTGAGTCTTACCGTTTGGGATCTGCTAGGTTGTCTGAGTGATTTCCTTTGCATTTTTGTAACTGAATATTGGGATTTTGCTTGCATTTTTCATTTCATTATATTGAAAAATACAAAAAAAATAAAATTTGCATTTTCCTTTTGCTTATAAGTGAAAATACAAAAAAATTTACTTTTATGTACTGCATTTTGCATTGAGTGCTTGCTGCTTTCATTTAAGTTCTACTTGTGCATTGAAAATATAAAAGAGTTGCATTTTTATTTCGAAATCGTTGGATTGATTTTCATTCTAGTGGCATTATTTTTATTGGATAGATGAGTCTAGAGTTTGACGATTTTGCATACCATTGAGTCATATACATCACTAGTTTCACGACCATATCCTTTGAGTAACCACGGCCATTAAAATTAATGCTTAATCTTAAAATTGATTAAAACGATTTTATTTATAGGGTACACCAACTAACATAGGTTTAGAGTCTTGGAATAGTTCATTGTGAGTAAACAATCCAAGACTACCGGACAAAACATTATGTGTCTGACCAGGGAGTGGTGAAATCCATGGTATACATCGGTGTTCTCAGGAAGCTCTACTCAGACCAGAGTTAAGCACGAGGTCATGGGAGGTTGGTTGCGGAGATAGCCCTCTAATACCAGCTGAACGTGGGAGATATTTCCAGGATTTGTTCGTATCTGGGGACTCTTGGGGGATTGACCCTCTTGAGTTTTGAGCTTAGCTACCCTGCCCATACGACGGATCCCACCTATGACTGTCCCCCTGAGCATTGGTTATACTGCGGTGACCATAGTTGCCTTACCTAGGTATCGCATAGGGTACTTGCAGTGGTTATACTATTTGTGTCCTGAGTCAGATAAGGGTTGGACATGACAGTTGTTTGTTGCTGAGGGTTACGAACCTTTGCACGCAGTGAAGCCTAGGAAACTCTATAACTGATTTTGTTACCTCTGGCTACAGTTTGGGAGTCTCAAGCCTCTCCTAGGAGAGACATACCGAATCTAGTGTCGAGAGCTCATTTAGCCACTCTGTTTGTCTGTAGTTTCTTTAGGTGTGTGCTTTTGATTTACTGTTTTTGATCGATAGTTGGCCGTTAGGGGACGCTGTGGTTTTATAGTCTCTCCGGAGATATCATGGCGCAGAGTCCTACTCTCCGCCGATCCCATCGGTTGGCTGGTTTACAGCCTGCCGAGCTTTCACGCCATGTTGCTAGGGGACGCCGGCGAGCTCCCTCTGAGTCTTCGGATTCTTACAAAACATACATCCTCAACGTTATGACTGCACTATCTGACACGGGAGAAATCCCTACGACTCCATTGGGTAGAGTCGAGCACACTTCATACACCCCTACTCCTCGTGAGGCGTGGGGGGGTGATCCACCTGAGACCCAACCTAGTTTGTTTGGTCCAGATCCACCCAAGACCCAACCTAGTTTGTTCGGTCCAGATCCACCCAAGGACGACTCATTCGATCCTTCATTTCCACATATGTTTTTATACAGGATGCCAGAGTTACATGATGACACAAGTCCTACGATCAACCCTACGACGTTCTCTTTTGGTATGCCTAATTACAACACAGTTGATCCTTCCGCTGCATTTGGTAGTCATGCTGGCACTAGTCATGGTGTTAGCAACACTGCACCCACTGGGGGAAATACCCTCGCCGAGGGCACCACGTTGTCCACTCACACACATAGTATGGGGACCAATCACATTCCTCCTAACGATGCTAATGTTGGAAGACGGCCGCCTCCTAGGACTACCCAACCTCATAGGAACACTGTTCGCAACCCAACTCGCCATCCACAACCTAATACACATGCCGCTACCCGTCAACCTAGGACCACTTTCACGAATGTTAACATTCCTCCCAATCACGAGGGTGGACACATACCGTATACTTTTATGTCCACTGTCGCTACTAGTAATGCTAATGTAGGAGGTGGGAATATACCTTATCCTCATGGTCACAACGCCACCATTCTTGCTACTAGTAACACCAATGTTGGGGTTGGGAATACATCTCATACTTATGGTCACCACACAACTGCTCACGCTACTCATAACGCTTACGCTAGGGGTGGGAACATACCTTATAATCATGGTCATTACAACACAGTTCCCGCTACGAATAGTACATATATGCCCCATAATTATGGTGGCAACCCTTACTACCACACAGTCGGTGCTGGCCACCATTACAACCCACCTCAATATGGTGCCCAGAACACATACATACCTTCTTACTCTCACACGGGTCAGGTCGGAGGAGGTTATCAACCTTATGGCCATGGTCAAGCTTATGGTCAGTCAGGTCCGTATAATCAGCAGTTTAATGCCCATGGTCAAGCTTATGGTCAGTCAGGTCCGTATAATCAGCAGTTTAATGCCCATGGTCAAACATTTGGTCCTTCTTATCCTTCAAGTTCTTATAATCAACCTTTTATGGGAGCTCATAATCAAGCTTTCAGCCGCAGCTCCCGTTCCTTGCACGTCGAAATCTTTCGAAGCTCACGAATGATCCGGTGTGTCACGACCCTAATTGGCCTCCGGTCCCTACCAAGCTCCCTTCGAACATTCCTTTGTTTGAGGGGAAAGGTGGTGAGGATCCGGGTGATCATGTCACAATGTTTCACCTTTGGTGCTCTTCCAACTTGTTGAATCATGATTCCGTTCAATTACGACTATTTCAATGCACCCTCACGGGGGCAGCTGCGAAGTGGTATGTTGAGTTGCCTGGGAACACTTATAGGGGTTTCAATGAGATCGCTTTGGTTTTCTTGGATCATTTCCAGTTGCCAGTTCGTTACGATACTGGTACTGAACTTTTGTCTACCTTCCATCAGAATAAGGCCACACATATTTCTGACCACGTTCAAGAGTGGCGTCGCTAGAAGAGGTTAGTGAAAGCCAACATTCCTCCAGAGTTTCTTTTGGAATGGTTTCTCAAGTCTCTACTTCCATATATTGCTAAGGATGTTTCGATGTCCGGTATTATGACTAAGGAACAAGCCATCTTAAAAGTCCAGCAGTAACATTTACTATACTCTCAGTCTATCATTTTATATAACATTATTCCTGACGCACGGCTAACACGACATGAGCCCAAGACAGTTTCTGGACCACATCTTGATGGCATTGTGGGATCTACAAGTACTCGCCCTATAGATTTGGTGGCTAATCAAATGCAAAATTTGTCGCTTAACCAGTCTGCTCCCGGATAGGTTCACACCTTGTCCACTTCCACCCCACCGTCTGATGTACACACTGTGCAAACGACAAACCCATCAGGTAACCAGCAGCCTGGTGGTAAGAAGAAGGGGAGAAACAACCGTAAGGGTGGAAACAATGGGAACAATAATAGTAATCACAATACCCCTCGTAAGGAGAATGCCAACCCTCCTCGGGAAGGCGAAAATGCTGGTGAGGACCGTAAACCTAAGCTAAGGTGAAATTTCCTTGTAAGCTTTGTGGGGAAGATAATCTTACTCACTTATGTCCTCGCATCGAAGAAGCATCGAAGCATCTTGCACAGAGCCCAGCTGTGTTGAAGGATCCCCTTCCTCATCATCAAAACATGGTTTCGCATGCTCCCACCACTGGTTATGGACCTAATGAGACTGCAACGTCTTCTTCCAATACTAGTGGTTATGGATGCATGAATATGGTTCAATCAGAGGTTAGTGTTGCTACTCGTCAACACGATTATGGTGCACCACAACCTAATATAGGGAGTGAGCCTCCCCCTCCTCCTGATAATTCCTTGCATATCGAGAAGCCCTATATTATGCCGCGGATACTGAAAGGTGTTCTTAAGCGCTCTACGCATAATCCCAATGCTCGAGCCGCCCAGAACTACTCCATTCTAGAAAATTTGGGCCAAACTCCGTGTGCCATGTCAACTCTTGAAGTTTTACAGGCATTTCCTTCTCAAGGGACTTCCCTTTTGAGTGCGTTAGGAGTTCAGGATGGGGGGAGTCCCAACGTTATCAAGTTCGACACTATTGATGTTCAACCTCGCTTACCTTACCACGTGGCTTTTCAAATCCATGTGGAGTGCCTTCAGAATTTTGTCAAAAGAATGATGGTTTCTACTCACGTCTAGGACCATGCTCACTGCATTTGACGGTCGGTCATTTAAGCCGCATGGGATTATCCCTTCCCTTGCTGTCTGCTTGGGAGGTAAACATGTCCCTATTGAAGTCGAAGTGGTTGATGCACCCATCAACTACAACCTTTTACTAGGTCGGAATTGGATGTACGCAATGAAAGCTGTCGCGTCTACTGTATTCAGAATTATTTGCTTTCCACACGAAGGCAAGATTGTGACCATCGATCTGCTGGATTTCGTTAATCCTCCTCCCACAACATCCACGGGATCAGTAGTCCCATAGGTTACAGATTCTCGGCCAGCAACTGGGAACATGGGTGTTGGAATGTACCTTTCATTGATGGGATCTTATGATTTCCCTTCACCCGTTAATTTTATTGGAACCATTTCCGATAATGCGTCTCCTCCATTGCACAATGTACCATTCCGGAATTCATATTTTGATGATCCCTAGACTTTACCATCCACGAGTTCTACGTCTGGAGACATTGCGCACGTCGGGATGTCTATGCCACTGTCTACTGCTGAGCTTGCTTATCAGGATATTCAACAAGCCATTGCAGAACCGGATCTCCCCTCTTCTCGGACAGATGAGGAATATCCCGTTACGCTGCCAGTTTGGGCAGTTGACTCATCTTGTTTGAACAATTTCATTGATGGTACTTTACCTTCAGATGAAGCTATTATTGAGGCCATGTGTGGTAGTGAGAGACCTTGGGAGGATATGCATCATCGCTCTTATTTCCTTCCCAACCTCGATCTTGCCGAGCAAGAAGAGTTTAGGACGACTCTTGCAGAGATGGTTGGTCACCCTATGGCTCTTTTGGGCTCACATGAGATTTATGCGGAGGGAAACATGGCTAATATTTCCCCGACTAAACCGATCAACATCTCTCGCACTCCCGGAAAGATTGAGAACGTTTACATCGGTGACGATTGCTCTTTTGAGGAAGTTTCCATTTACACTGAATTGTTTACTGAACTTCGGGAAGCTTTCACCTGGTCATATGAGGAGATGCCAGGAATAGACCCTAGTATTGTCGAACACGAGATTAGAACGTATCCTCATGCTAAACCGATTCGACAACGTCTTCGTACTGTTAACCCTAGGAAGGCAGCAGCTATCAAGGCAAAGGTGGAGAAACTGCTCAAAGCTAGTTTTATCTACCCCGTTCCCCTTACCGAATGGGTGTCAAACGTCGTTCCTATGGATAAGAAGTAGGGAACGATCCGCGTATGCACTAATTTTAGAGAACTGAATCGTGCGTGTCCGAAAGACAATTTCCCCACTCCATTCATTGATCAGATCTTGGATGCTTGTGGGGGAAGTGAGATTTTTTCGTTCATGGACAGCTTTTCGGGGTATAACCAGATTCAAATCAAACCCGAGGACCAACATAATACTGCTTTCATTTGTCCTTGGGGTACGTTTGTATACCAGAAAATGCCCTTCGGCCTTAAAAACACCGGAGCTACGTTTCACCGTGCCATGACTTATGCCTTTCACGACCTTAAAAGTATAATATAGGTTTTCTTGGATGATCTTGCCAGCCATTCTCACAAGAGAGTGGACCACACCAAGCACAGATCCCCGTTGGAGCTTTCAATCCCTGCACTTGAACCTGCAAATTAGTCTTTACAACCAATGTACAACAAGCACGTATAATATATAAATGACATTAACATCATCAATAGCAATGGTCCATGATATTATAAGTAAATGCAACCCAATGTAATATAAACAACATTCACAACATTAATGGACGAGAATATGAGTATTTCTATTAATAAATAACAAGAAGTACAATGCGATACGACCTCTTGTCGATAACCAATCTGAACCAATATCTGGGTCTCTCCACTCGTGCCTCCACCACTTCAATCCTCCATGGAATGGCAAACTCAAACTATGATAGGAGTTTGGAAGGTGAACATAAAGGGTTCACAACTACAACAATCAATGAGTGTAGACTCAAGATAGGGCAAAAAACCACTAGAGTTCTCTTGCTCTCCCTTTCTCCTCCCGTCCATATGCCATACGTGCTCAATATATAGTCCTCTCAAAGATAAGTGAAAGGACACATCGAGGCGTTTCGGGGAAAATGGAGGGCCAAAGGTCACCCTCTGACCACTTTTTGGGAATAAAAAGTAATTAACTAGTGATTTTTACCATTTTACATGCTACCCGCGGGCTATAGTGATGCAACTCGCGGGTACAACCACTAAAGTGATACAGCTAGCGTACAGGGGAAAAAAATAGGGAAATAGTGTGTCTGGAGGATATAAAGTGGATTTGAGTCAGTAAAATGGATCCTGCACCCACAGAACAAGATCGAAGGCTTGCCACTTCACCTCGACGGGACAAACCAGTAAAAAAGTAGATATCATCCACTTCCAAAGAGAGTATTTACCCGTCTAGGTTGAAGTTCTGTGCATCTATGTCACAGTAATCTATCAAACGGCGGAGCAATAGGTTTTGGGCCCTTAAACCCCCTATGTTCCAAAATTTGTATATCCCACATGCTTGTAACGCTTGTTGTGCAGGCAAATCATTGCGGATGGTCTCATCCACAAGGTCATGTTCCCTCTCACTCCACTCTAGAACCATCCCAGAGGAAGAAAAAGCAAAGAGTTTAGTCATTTGCATTTAAAAAACTAACTTCACGGTCGTACCCGCAGGCAAATTTTCTCATAGAGGTGGGTACCCACGGTCAACGCATTCGTTCACTGCGAGTACCTTGCCCTACCCACGACCTACATAATAATAGACCGCGGGTAGCGCCGCGACCATTTAAGGCTTGACCACATAAAAAATCCAACCACTGAAAATCAAAATAAAAGCATTAAAATGAAAGATATGGATGACACTACCAACCTGCTCCTGACGGTTCGGAGAACGGATGCCCATAGCTCCCAGAATCAGCAGTTGAACTTCGAGGTGAAAACTAACCACAAAACTTCAAATGGGTGAATAGTAAATCGTAATTTTTTGTTACTATTTATAATTTTCAAAACCCACTTGTCTATACTTTCCGCCATTTTAAGCTATTTTGGACTAATATAATGTCTTGGAGTAGCATTTTTTTACCAGATTTCTTCGACGAGACTTGTTTTTTATCATTTCGCGCCCGTGGCATGTATATTTCACACCTGACATATAGGTTAGATGTCATTTTCACATGCATTATGCATTTGACCTTTTGACCACTTTCATAAACCCTAGGTGCGACCCTGCTTCTTAACCGACACAGAACCTTCACATTGTTATAGAAGTGTCGTTATGTGGCGGTAGGGCCTTTCTGAACATGGGTACCCTAGTTAGAACCCCTTTTTGCACTATGGTGCCCATGTCGTTGTTTTTCCTTAGGATCAGGAGTCCTTCGTAGTTACGCCATGAATTTGCGATAAAGACTCATACTCTACTTTGTCTTATGCTGGCCATCTCCCATAAGGACTCCCCCATTTATATCAAGTTGTGATTGCATTGCATCATCCTGCTTGCTGCTTGAGCCTTGTGTCGGCTCCCGCTTACTCAGTTGTTAGCCTAGTGCCTAAGCACTTTCCCCTGTCGAGCCCTGCAGAGCTTACATTTGCCTTTCATAATTTGATGACCTTTTGATCCCGAGGGAACGCCCCCCCCCCAATTGTCCACATCCTGCACACGCTTCCTTGCATTGATCATAGGTATGTTCCACTGCTTAGAACTAGTGTGCTCGCTTTGACACTCGTTCCCTCACTTGTTGTACTATAAGCAATTTTATTCTTTTTCAAGCTTTTCCAAATATGAAAAAGACCAAAAAAATCAAATATTCCAAAAAGCCGGACGGGATTATGGTTACTACTTCTAGTTGGCAGCTGTTGTGTCGCCTTTGAACAGAGCATTCATTCCACTCCATACATTATGAGTCGGGACTATAGTTGGACCTTAGGAGCTGTACTTGTTTCTCAGTTTACTCCACCGATTGGTTAAGCTTCCAGTCATTATGGAGCCCTTTGTGATGCTTCCTGCATCGCACAACCTATATTGAGTCTATGCTTCCTGAGTCTATCCATCTGCTCATGCTCTTGTTCAAAGGAAGTCTCGAACAATGTATACGCTACAAAATTCGATTGAATCCCAACAAATGCATCTTTGCAATGAGGTATAGTCATCTTCTAGGATTTATAGTTTCGAAAGAGGGTATTAGAGTCGATCCTCTTAAAGTTGAGACAATACTTCGGTTGCCTCCTCCGCGCAACTTGTTTCAACTTCAGAGCCTCCAAGGGTGAGCTACTTTTCTACGTCGCTTTGTAGTCAATTATGTTAATCTTACCAAAGGTTTCGCGCGCTTGTTGAAGAAAGACACACCATTTATCTGGGATGAGCGAGCCCAGCAGTCTTTCGATGCCCTTAAGAAAGCTTTGGTATCAGCCCCTGTGCTTAGTCCACCCGACTTCGCACAAGATTTTATACTTTATGTGGCTGCGTCTCAGGAGACGATTGGAATGGCCTTAGTTCAGGTTGATGATGTGCTCGTCGAGCATGTGATCTATCACCTTAGTCGAAATCTAGTAGACGCTGAGTTGAGATATACTCACGTGGAAAAGTTGGCACTTGCGACTGTCCATGCAGTACAACGGTTACAACACTATATTTTGCTTAGAACGACCACAGTTGTAGCACATATCAATCCGTTTCAGTTCGTTCTATCACGACGCCTTATAGGGGGGAAGTACAATAAATGGATTGTGATCCTTCAGGAGTTCGATCTCGATTTTGCTTTGGCGAAGTCGGTGAAATCGTTGGTGTTTGTTGAGCTTATGTTGGACCTTCCGAGACTTGATGAGGATGTCATCCATGAAGATTCCTTTGTGGATGAACACTTATTTCTTATCTCGTCAGAGGACCCTTGGTATGGGGATGTCGTTGTATATCTCCAAACTTTGAAGTTTCCTTCACATTATTCACGGGACGAGCGACGGCGTGTGAAACATCACGCCAAAGATTATACTATCGTCGGTGACACTTTGTATCACCAAGGAAAGGATTCTATTCTCCGTTGTTGCTTGACTCACGAAGAAGCGGAGCGTGTGCTTAATAATTGCCATGCTGGGGCATGTGGTGGTCACTTATCCGGGCTTGCTACAGCCCAACGTATTATGCAATCCGGTTACTTTCGGCCTTCCATCTTTAAGTATTGTGTGAACGTTGTGAAGAGATGTCACCCTTACCAAGTGTTTTCTCGGAATATACGCTCGCATCCAGCGCCCCTCCATTCGGTCGTCACCGTCGGTCCCTTCACCAAGTGGGGGGTGGATTTCATGGATTGCAAACCAGCTTCGGCTCGGGGGCATCACCATATTATAGTGGCCGTGGACTACTTTTCCAAATGGGCTAAGGCCATGCCTACCGTAAAAGCCGATGGTGCTACAACATGCCATTTCGTGTTCAATCATATTATTACTCGGTTTGGTATTCCGAAAGAGATTGTCACTGACCATGGCAGTCACTTTAAGAAAAAAATGATGGAGGATTTGTATCTCAAGCTTGGGTTTTGTCAAGAACACTCATATTCTTACTATCCCCAAGCAAACGGTCAAGTTGAAGCAATAAATAAGTCTTTAAAGACCATTCTCCAACGTACCATCTAGCAAAGCAAGAACAACTAGCACATTATGTTATATCCTGCTTTGTGGGCGTATCGAACCGCAGTCAAGACTGCCACCGGGTTCTCACTGTTTCAGTTGGTACATGGTGTGGATTCTATTTTACCGATTGAATGCGAAATCCCTTCACTTAAACTGGCCATAGAGCTCCTCCCTGATACGACGGGTATTGAGCAACGTTTAATCCACCTTGAGCAACTTGACGACCAACGTCGAGATGCCGCCATGGCTATAGATGCCAATAAACATCGTGTTAAGGTTCAGTACGATAGGTCTATCCGTCCCCGGCAATATGTTGAAGGTGACTTGGTCCTCTTATATGACCAAGCTAAAGAACCCCTGGGGGCAGGCAAGTTTAACCCCATGTGGCACGGTCCTTACATTGTGAGGCGTGTCCTGGAAAAAGGAGCCTATGAATTAGAGGACTATGAAGGGAACGTCTTGAAGGAGCCTAGAAATGGGCTCTACCTCAAGCGGTATTACGCTTGAACTTCTAGTTCAGGCTAATACTTTTGTATACTATTGTATAGTTATTTCTGTACATAGTTTAGCTTTCTTTTGGTTTTCGGGTCTGCTGATTAGCTTCCGTTTGATTAACAGATGTCAGCGGAGTTTCCTACGTTCTTAGGATTCACGGATGGTGCTAGCAGTCATACGCAGCAGCTTGCTTCTGCTACCTGGGTTATTTATTCACCTGACCATCTAGTTGTGTCTTCAGGAGGTGCTTGTCTTGGTCCTACATCTAACAATGTGGCTGAGTATAGTGTCGTGATTGAGCTACTTCGGGATGCTATTTCGCATGGTATCCAGTCTTTAGAAGTTTGCCCGGATTCACAACTAGTTGTGTCTCAGTTGAATGGTCAATACCATGTGAGGGATCCTACGTTACTACGGAAATTCTTAAGGGTAAGAATCTTGGAACGATATTTTGTTTCCATTACATACATTCATGTTCCAAGAAGTCTTAATCATATATCTGATGCATACGCTAACTATGTGTTAGATTGGCATTTGTCACATTTTTAATGAAGCACACAAATAAAAGATACATTTGTACATACACACATATAGTAGAACCGGAGAACCAAAGTTTTTTATAAATAATATGTCCAAAATGGTAGTGTCATAATACAAAATTGGAGCCAATAGCCCTAAAAAATATACATATCGATACAAAAATGGGACTCTGAGATATCTAAGCCCTACGAGGAGGCCTAGCTGCCGCCTCGGCGGGATGTGTCTCATAATAATACTGTACTGCATTTTCTATATGCTGCAGTAGTCGCACCCAGCTGGTCGGTACCCCCCACCACATGGCGCTGCATATCCTCTAGTAGCCGCGCTATCTCTATACCTGGTACCCTGTTGGTCATCCGTGATAGGTTGACCCGCACAGTCTGTAGTGTATGCTCTGCTGCAACACCCACTACCTCATCACCCCTACCCCGTCGATGATGTCTCGGGAAGCCCTTGGGTCTCACTGGGTCCTTGTCTACGAGCAAATAGTGAAATACTAGTATATGATACTACCCCCAAAAATATTTTTGCATTTACATTTATAATAAAAAATCCATAAAAATTGAATACACAAAAAACATAAAAAGAGTACTCACCGATGTCTCCAAACGCTGCTCCTGGTGGAAGCAGCATGTCACGATCCTGGCGGAAGTCTATCCTTGCATAGGGGTAGTCATCTATAGCTATGACCTATCGGTCCCACCAGCGAAAGAACTCCTCTGTGTATGGTGATGCCTGACAGCCACCACCCTGTCGCGTCAAGACATCTTCCCACCAGGTTAGGGCTGGTTCGCGAAGACTGTGTGGAGGGACTTCAACCCTCAGACTGAGCCCCGAAACTCGCTCAAAGAAGAAACTGCACAAGATACTGTTGTATCCAAATTTTTTTACCTCCCCTTGCTTTCACTCCATTAACTGGGTCTTCATGGAACCCAATAGCGTTTTGCACCAGTCAAATATCATGGGTTGCATACACTGTGACGCATAGAACATCACTGGCCTGGATGCCTGGTGAAGAGCTTTTGAACCATAAATCCGCACTAAGGTAGCCACTATAACCTTCATGCTCAGATTGACTATGGCTCTGATGGGCACCTAACTCCCCACTGCCCGTGTATTTGTAACACAATACCGCTCTATATAGTCGGGGATGGTGATCCCACCACCCACAAAACGAGATCGAAGGCTTGCCACTTCACCTCGACGGGACAAACCAATAATAAAGTAGATACCATCCACTTCCAAAGAGAGTATTTGCCCGTCTAGGTTGAAGTTCTGTGCATCTATGTCCTAGTAATCTATCAAACGGCGAAGCAATAGGTTTTGGGCCCTCAAACCCCCTATGTTCCAAAATTTGTATATCCCACATGCTTGTAACGCTTGTTGTGCAGGCAAATCATTGCGGACGGCCTCATCCACAAGGTCATGTTCCCTCTCTCTCCACTCTAGAACCATCTTGGAGGAAGAAAAAGCAAAGAGTTTAGTCATTTGCATTTAAAAAACTAACTTCACGGCCGTACCCGCGGGCAATTTTTCTCACAGAGGCGGGTACCTGCAGTCAATGCATTCGTTGACTGCGAGTACCTTGCCCTACCCATGACCTACATAATAATAGCCCGCGGGTAGTGCCATGACCATTTAGGGCTTAGCCACATAAAAAATCCAACCATTGAATATCAAAATAAAAGCATTGAAATGAAAGATATGGATGAGACTACCAACCTACTCCTGATGGTTCGGTGAATGGACGCTCGTAGCTCCCAGAATCAGTAGTTGAACTTCGAGGTGAAAAATAACCACAAAACTCCAAATGGGTGAATAGTAAAAATGAATTGTAAATTGTAATTTTTTGTTACTATTTATAATTTTCAAAACCCACTTGTCTATAGTTTCCACCATTTTAAGCCGTTTTGGACTAATATAATGTCATGGAGTAGCATTTTTTGACCAGATTTCTTCAGCGAGGATTGTTTTGAACCATTTCGCGCCTACGGCAGGTATATTTCACACTTGGCATATAGGTTATAAGTCATTTTCACATGCATTATGCATTTGACCTTTTGACCACTTTCATAAACCCTAGGTGCGACCCTGCTTCTTAATCGACACAAAACCTTCACATTGTTATAGAAGTGTCGTTATGTGGCGGTAGGGCCTTTCCAAACATGGGTGCCCTAGTTAGAACCCCTTTTTGCATTATGGTGCCCATGCCGTTGTTTGTCCTTAGGATCGGGAATCCTTCATAGTTATGCCATGACTTTGCGATAAAGACTCATACTCTACTTTGTCTTATGATGGCCATCTCCCATAAGGACTCCTCCATTTATACAAGCTGCGATTGCATTGGATCATCCTGCTTGCCTCTTGAGCCTTGTGCCAGCTCTCGCTTACTCAGTTGTTAGCCTGGTGCCTTAGTACTTTCCCATGTCGAGCCCTGCAGAGCTTACATTTGCCTTTCACAATTTGATGACCTTTTGACCCTGAGGGAACACCGCCCCCGAGTGTCCACATCCTGCGCACGCTTCCTTGCATTGATCATAGGTATGTTCCACTACTTGGAACTAGTCTGCTCGCTTTGACACTCGTTCCCTCACTTGTTGTACTATAAGCAATTTTATTCTTTTTCAAGCTTTTCCAAATATGAAAAAGACCAAAAAATCAAATATTCCAAAAAGCCGGACGGGATTATGGTTACTACTTCTGGTTGGCAGCTGTTGTGTCACCTTTGAACGGAGCATTCATTCCACTCCATACATTATGAGTCGAGACTATAGTTGGACCTTAGGAGCTGTACTTGTTTCTCAGTTTAGTCCACCGATTGGTTAAGCTTCCAGTCATTATGGAGCCCTTTGTGATGCCTCCTGCATCGCACAGCCTATATTGAGTCTATGCTGCCTGAGTCTATCCATCTGTTCACGCTCTTTTTCAAAGGAAGTCCTGAAACCAGAGTCGGCCACTCCTTAGATCTCTTGACTATTGCATGTTGGCCATCCTTATTGAGTCAATCTGTTTCACCTGAGTTCTTCCAAATCTTTCAGCATAGCTGGTACCTCATGTTGGTTGATGGGGGATGCCTTAATGCCCTCCTTCCAGCGAGTCTTGTTCCGTCGACTTCAACCCATTTATTCCAGAACTTGAGACTTAGAGTTCGGTTGAGTACCTTGAGGCTTGCAGTCATTAGTGGCATGTTCTCTCACCATTGACAGTTTTGGGAATACATCAATGTCCCCTGATCGATGGATCCATCTTAGTGTTCGACTTCAACACATATATTCGCACTCTGATGATTGTACTATGTGCCTTGATGCCCATTTTCATTATTGGTGGGTTATCTCGCCTCTGTTAACGGTATACATCATTGACCGGTAATCAGACAATGTCACATCAAGTTCGACCTCAACTCCTTTATTCACTTGATGGGACTTGCACCGTCGAAGACTTGTGTAGAAGATCCCAAGCGATAGTGGCATTCAGTATGCTACTTATGATCGTGACTTTACATCTAAGATATCACCTCTCATATATCAGCAGTTTGTACCTCCAGTTTGCACCAGTTGTTTCCTTTTAAGCAGGAGACCATATCTTACTGTAGAGGGATCATGGTTGTGACCACTTATGACATGTATTCACTATGTACTGCCTAATCATGGCCATTGTATCAGATTGCAGTACTATACCGACATGTACTCAGGGATACTATTGTATTATGATGAGTGAGCTGCTCCTTCCACTTGTCTCCATCACTCCACTTTTGAAATTTATAATGTATTTCGGCCATCGTAGCATCAGTCTCTGACCTCACACATTAGGGGGCATCTGTTACAACGTAATTTACCACCTTGTGAGCATCAGGACTCTTTGGCCTAGAGGATCCATTTTACTGACTCAGATCCACTTTATATCCTTCATGCACATTATTTCCCTATTTTTTCCCCTGTACGCTAACTGTATCACTTCAGTGGGCGTACCCGTGAGCTGCATCACTACAGCTCACGAGTAGCATGTAAAATGGTAAAAATCACTAGTTAATTACTTTTTACTCCCAAAAAGCGGTCATAGGGTGACCTTTGGACCTCCATTTGCCCCGAAATGCCTCGATGTGTCCTTTCACTCACCTTTGAGAGGACTATATATTGAGTACATATGGCATATGGACGGGAGGAGAAAGAGAGAGCAAGAGAACTCTAGTGGATTTTTTCCCTATCTTGAGTCTACACTCATTGATCCTTGTAGTTGTGAACCCTTTATGTTCACCTTCCAAACTCCTATCATAGTTTGAGTTTGACATTCCATGGAGGATTGAAGTGGTGGAGGCACAAGTGGAGAGACCCAGATCTTGGTTCAGATTGGTTGCCGATAAGAGGTCATATCACATTGTACTTCTTGTTATTTATTAATAGAAATACTCATATTCTCATCCATTAATGTTGTGAATATTGTTTATATTACATTGGGTTGCATTTACTTATAATATCATGGACCATTTCTATTGATGATGTTAATGTCATTTATATATTATATGCGCTTGTTGTACATTGGCTGTCAAGACTAATTTGCAGGTTCAAGTGCACGGATTGAAAGCTCCAACGAGGATCTACATCAAACGTTTGGATCGAGGTTGGTTATATTCTTCATTATCTTAACATTGTCATTTATATAACATATCATTGAGAATTGAGTTAATTTCTAGTAGTCAGCTGTCTGTTGTGGTCTACCCCAAGCCATAGGAAGTTTTCTCCAACACACAGTGTCACATACCCCAATTTTATTAAAATAATGTAATTATTTTTAATATTCCTGAGAACATTATGTTAAATTAAATGCTAAGTAGGAAGGGATGACTCAGCAGAGTCTCCAGAAATGGAATGTAAAATCTGAATAATTATTATTAATAAATAAATTATGGAGACAACAGCATGGGAGAGCTGTTAAAAGAGGTTACTGGTCTAACTGGTGGATGGAATTAGGTGGAAGGACAAAAGACAAGTGGCAGCATCCTCAAACACTTCCTGAGTTGCAGGTGGCAACTTCCCTATATTTTGGGGTCATGATTCCCCAAGAAAGTGGAATCTGAGCAGGTGGCTCATTAATGACAGTTAGCCCAACTAAGACCTAGGCAATCTTTTAAATACTACTCAATGAACTGAGCTGGGGGTTCAGCAATTGTTCTAGAGGGAGAATACATTCAGGTGAATGCTATTCAGGAGTCCCATTGAGGAAGTGGAAAAATAGTAAGGAAGTGTTTTTGAAGCAGGAAGTTGCAGTAACTTGGTTCCAGTATAGCTAATTTGGGCTGAGGGAATTATTGGCCGTACCTAGATTCCAGCCAGTTAGACCAGAGCAAGCTCGGGGGTCCTGAGAAGTGCTGTCTGGGCACTCTCCAGGAATTGGTAGGGAGGAACAGCCTCCCATTGCTGTTATTGTCTACCATAGCTACAGGTTCTGCCACTCTTCCTGTTGTTGATTTAATTTATTTTCATATGAGATAGACTAGTACAACTATGTTTTTGACTGTATTCAACTTCAGTAAATCAGTCTCTGTACTCCCTTTTGTTATAAATTTCAGAAACGCCGATGTTATAGAGATTTCCTATTTTATTTAAATAGAGTATTTATCTTATACAGAACCTAATTGTTACTGTTATAGTTAACAATTACCATGTTTAGGCATATTCTAGAATTCCTGTTAATGGTTCAATAATAGACAGAAATATTAAATAATAGATATTCCAGTAATATACCTGCATATATATATGTATAGCATATTTCAGTCAACTTTAGTTTTAGGTCATTCTTATATTGAGTTAACAGATAAACAAAACTCATTTTAAATATATTGTTTATACTCAGAACATGTTTGACAGCTATCGATTATCTAAAGAGGTGACTGTAACAATATTTCATTGTTACAAGCTTCCACATAATCTTAATCATCTACACAGTAGTCAAACACAAACACTTAGCAACTGTATAGTATTATTCTCCTTCAACCTAGTAATTATAATACATTAGCCATGCTTATTATAATAGAATTAACAAAGTTGTTTTAAACAAAAACAAACATATTACACAACAGAGAAACTGTCGATGAACGCAACCATCTTTGGCTGTTACAAACCATCTTAAGTTTACACAGTAATCATATTTATTCAGTACAAATGTTCTTCCTTAGGTAGTCCACAAACCCTACACGGCCGTAGCCTTATATTATTCCTTCGACAGACTGAAAAACAATTGAAAAGAATGCTTTTTATGACAGACAGAACCTACAGCATCTTAACACATAGTTCTATGTATATATTATTCTATTCATAGTTTTATTTAATAATTATATAGATTCAAAATAAATTGTTACAACTCGTACCCAGTCACCACCGAGTTAACAATATCATACTTATGCATTGAACACAAAACAAAACCCCCAATTCGCCAGAATAACCCTATGCTATTAACTATTACAGACATAGTGGATAAACTTCCACAATCTTTTATTTAATACTCCAAAACGAAGAAAAACGCAGAGAGACAATCATAGGGTTTCATTTATAACAGAGTTAACATCCATTGCAGGTACCGAAGAATTCATCTATCCTTACAGTTCAAATACTTTTGAATAATTTAACGAAACCCAAAAATGAACACGGCCATGATAGGCCCAGTAATATATTAAGTATAAATTTTATGCAGCGAGGATGGAACCCTACGCTTAGCAATTACAAAGTACAATAACAGAAACCCTGGCCTCATACAGTCTGAGCCGTGAAGGGCTCTCCAATAAACATAACAAGGTTTCAACCCTTTCATTCAAACAAAATAACTTATACAGATGATTGCAACCATGAACATCAAGTCGTCAAACGACCTCACTACACAGGAGTTTTCCTCCATGACACAACCCTAACCACAAAACCAGCAAAGGAAGAGACAGCCGTGGATAACCAGGCTTACCCGGTTGAGCCAGCGTTGGAGAAAGAACCCTGTACACCTTCAGAGCCGCGTGACCTGCACATTCAATGCTGAAAGATGTTAATACACTGTTTATGCCGAGAGTTTTAAATAATTGTATATCTACACTGCTTGCAAAACAGAAATTGCGAAAATAAGGTTATTTATTACCTGAGCAATGTAGCCGTGGATATTCTGGAAGCCACCGGTGGGAGCAGACACTGAAACCCCCATCACCCTCGTCGGTTGAAAGAGCAAGGAACACCCTCAAACTCTTCCAATGACGGCCACGACAGACAAACCTTGCAGACGGAGACCTCAAACTGGAACTGAATCAGTCGAGAAGCAAACCCAAAGCCCAATGGCATCAACTCTCTCATAACCTAAAGACATTACCGAGAACCCTATCTCTTACCCACACCAGCACAGTGACGAACTGTAAATAGCTGGGACTTAAACTTATAAAGAACAACGAGACCACGAAGCAATAAAACTATAGCAGACGCTATCCCCAGAGCCGAGGACATACCCTATTGCCGAATGGAACCTCAAGGCCATAACCACCACACTCTGCACATTGTTACAGTGCCTTCATTACAAAACTCAGACAGGGAGGGTTTCATCCTTAGGACCCGAGCCCGAAGGCAACTACAATAACCTGTAGGGTTTCAATAGCAGCTTATATATCGCCCATCGCATGGAGGAGATGCAACCACGTAGCACTCAAATAAATCAACGTAGCATGGGTCGAGAACCTATAGTTTCATTGCCAACCAAATAATTATACACCGATTCTTTTCCAAATCATGTCATATATAAGTCAAACGTATGAGATAACAAATGATATATAATCATTTGGCATATAGCCTTGCAATTGAATCGTCGAGAATCCCAAGCAATGGGAATGTATAATCACTACAATGATAGAAATAAGAGTTAGTCAACATCATATATGGATTATTCCATAACTTAATAGGGTGGATAATACTTTAACATAACTTAGTTATAAATCTTATCCATGGTAAGGGAAGAACATTAGGACTATGACAAAATCAAGTTAATGCACATTTACAATGAAACCAGGGCATAGGTTAATGTCTTTCGCATATCACTTTACACAAGATGTTGGTCAACTTCAACCCTAGAGTTTTCTCTATGGCCTAGTATGATAAATACAACCATAACACTATATAGAATATAAAGTTTGCCAATGTATGGAATATTATGATTATTGTACAATCATTATATATATAAATTAATACCAAGTCATAGATTAATGCCAGGTGCATATTACATTTCTATGTTCATATAAGTACCAAGGTAGTCAACCTTCAAATTAAAATGCCTCGTTATTTAATACTTGAATGTTACCAAGTCTTTAAGACAATAAATATATTGCCATTATATACTAGCATCAGAATTGCTATCAATACTATTGTTAACAGTAACAATATGAAAAATAAACCTCTATTATTAAGATGTTGAAATAGAGCTTCATCTACAGGTGTACATCGTAAAGATAGTTAAAATCAAGGCACCGTCAAGTAACATAAGTTAAACTCTAAGTGGACATTGGACTTCAACGCATAGGATCATATTGAAACAACGCTAGAGGCGTCACCTTCTCAACTCGCATTATCAATGCATGAACAAAACAGTAGTCACCGGTATTAAGTTGACAACAGGTCACATGATGCAAAGACACTGTTACAGCCAAAAATTCTGATATCACAAATGTTTCATTTTAGTTACAACAGTAACATAGCATAATAATCATAAAAACATAATTATAACTGAGACAATGTAAATCTTCGTAACACTTGACGATACTAGCTGAATAAGAAATATCATGACGATCATTAAGTTTTGAAGTATAGGGAGTATTGATGCTCACCAAGTTTAACATACAGTGATCCTTACTTCACTGACGCACCTGAGAAACAAAAGACGACGTATGCATTAGCTCGTAAGCTAAGTAAGCCAGTCAACTACGACTAGCTCTTCCCTTGCGGTTCAAAACAAAACAATCATTAATTACAATCACCGAAATCAAAGTTTTAATAAAACAGAGTCTTTAAACAGTTTATGTTAGTTGTTTAAATTAAAACAATATCAGAAATACTACCTAATTAACATTTATTGTTACGAATAAAATTTTTTAAATTTTTCAGAATTAACGGGTTCTGACATGTGGTATCAGAGCCAGGTTCAGACACTAGGCCTGGATGTGACTCCACTAAACTTCCGTAAACAGCGATCATAAAAGAAGATTTTGTTTTATTTATAAAATACTAACATATATTTCGGTTTAATGTACAGTACAGAAAAATTCTCTTTTCTGAATTTTTCAGACAGATATGGAAAAACTGGGAGAATATGCTGAGGAGGAATCTCCCAATGCTGGGACAAGACGGATGTCAAAAGAACTAGAGGCAGAAGAAGAAATTGCTCACACCACTGAGCTGATGCAGACTATAAGAGGATTAAAGACAGAAATGGAAACGGTTAAGAAGGATAATGAAAGAATTCTAAAGACTCAGGAACAGATAAATCAGCTATTGATAGAAAAATTTCAAACTGACGGAAGGAGCAAACCAGCTGACTCAGAAGAAGTTAATCATCCAAGAGGGTCAAAAAGGACAAAACCAACTAAATCTGACAGCAGTTCCTCATCTGAAGAAAGAAAGGGACAACCCAGTTATCACACTAGCAGTGACAGCAGTGAAGCTGAGATGCACAACCGAAGGAAAAAGTACAGGCCTTATGAAGAGATTTCCGGGGAGTTTAAGAAGATAAAGCCCCCAACTTTCAATGGAGAAACTGAAACTGGAGAAGAGGCAGAATCTTGGTTATCCGGGATGAGAAAATATTTTCAGATCTATAACTACTCAAATCAGCTAAAGGCAAGAATGGCCATATACAACCTCTCGGGAAAGGCGGACATATGGTGGCAAGACCTGAAAAGGGTCAAAGGGATCAAAGAAAGAGAAGTTAATTGGAGTACCTTTAAAAGGTATTTCAAGAAGAAATTCCTGTCCGAGCAGTATTATGAAGAAAGGGCTAAAGAATTTTATGAACTAAAACTCGGATCTATGACGATGAAGGACTTAAACAGTAAATTTTTAAGTCTGTTGCGTTATGTACCATATTTTGTCGAAGAGAAACCAAAAATACAGCGGTTTCTTAGTTGCCTGCCTTATCATATCAAGGACAGAATTGAATATAACAACCCCAAAACACTGGAAGAAGCTATGCGCAAGGCAAACTTCTGTTACGAACAGAATAAAAAGAAAGAAGGGATAGCCAGTTGGAAAGCCAAAAAGAACAGCAATCTGATCGAGTACAAGAAAAAGGAATTTGTTCCCCATAAAAATTTCAAGAATGGCAAAAACGGGAACCACTTTAATAGTAAAAGTTTCCAAGGAAACAAAAATGGAGCTGTCAGCCATTCAAACAATTACAAAAACAGCAAAGAGACTCCTAATAACCATGGAAACTACATCAAAAATTTTGAGCGAAAAGAACCTGTCAAGTGCTGGGAATGTAATGGGCCACATTATGCTTCAGTCTGCCCAAACAGAAAGAAACAAGTCAGCAATATTCATACTGTTCAAGACGAAATGACAGTTGGAGATTTTGCAGGAACTATGCCCCGAATCAATGCAGCGTTGGAAAACCGCCAGGCTGACTACCAAACTTCCATGGTGGAAGTAGGAGGTATGATTAACAAAACCCCAGTTACTATATTAATAGATCCCGGTGCTAGTCTTAGTTATATTTCACCTCAGCTGGTAGAAAAATGTAATTTGACTGTTGAAAGGTTTGATAATTCTTGGTCTGTACAATTAGCTACTGGGGCTAAGAAGAAAGTAAACTGCTATGTAAAAGAATGCATCTTAAACATGACTGATTTTAGAACTACAGTTAAACTGAACGTTTTACCACTTGGCTCATATGACATACTTATCGGAATGGACTGGTTGGAACAACATAGGGTCGTTTTAAACTGTTTTGACAAAACTTTTAGGTGTATAAACAGTAGTGGACAGCCTGTAACTGTTAGGGGTATTCCTAGGAAAACAGTAGTGAGGCAAATTTCTGCATTACAACTTAAAAGAGCAGTCAGGAAAGGATGCAAGACCTATGCTGTAACTATTACAAACGAGACAGATAAATTTGAAAACAACCAGAAAACAGTAGAGAACATTCCTGTCGTCAATGAATTTATTGACGTTTTTCCTGAGGAAATTCCAGAATTGCCTCCCAAGAGAGAGCTTGACTTTACCATTGAGCTGGTACCAGGTGCTGTTCCCAGTTCAAAAGCCCCGTATCGTATGAATATCTTGGAGCTTAACGAGTTGAAAACTCAGTTGAAGGAGTTAATAGATAAGAACTATATCCGACCCAGTGTATCCCCTTGGGGAGCACCAGTGATTTTCGTTAAAAAGAAGGACGGAACTATGCGACTTTGCATAGATTATCGTCAACTAAACAAGATGACGATCAAAAACAGGTATCCGTTACCTCGTATTGATGATCTGTTTGATCAACTACGTGGCGCTACGGTATTCTCTAAGATCGATCTAAGATCGGGTTATCATCAGGTAAGAATTAAAGAAGAAGACATTTTCAAAACAGCCTTTAGAACCAGGTATGGACATTACGAATTTGTCGTAATGCCATTTGGACTTACTAATGCCCCAGCGGTTTTTATGTGCTTAATGAACAACATAATGCACAAGTACTTAGATAAATTTGTGGTTGTATTTATCGACGACATTTTAGTCTATTCTAAGAGCGAGGAGGAGCACAAGGAACACTTACGTATCGTTTTACAAGAACTAAGAGAACAACAACTTTTTGCGAAATTTAGCAAATGTGACTTCTTCAAAGATGAAATCCAGTACTTAGGACATGTAGTTACTAAGGAAGGGATTTCAGTGGATCCCGAAAAGATTCGGGCGATTGAAGAATGTCCAGTACCTAAAGATGTGACGGACGTTAGATCTTTCATGGGAATTACCGGTTACTACCGGAGGTTTATTGAAGGCTTTTAAAAAATAGCCAACCCAATCACTTCTTTGCAGAAGAAAGGCAAGAAGTTTGATTGGAATGCGAAATGTGAAGAAAGTTTCAAGAAACTTAAGACTTTATTGACAACTGCACCTATTCTTAGAATAGCGGACCCAAATAAAGATTTCATAGTTTGTACCGACGCTTGTAATGATGGCTTAGGCGGAGTGCTGACTCAAGAAGGACATGTCATTGCTTACGAATCTAGGAAGCTGAAAATCCATGAAAAGAATTATGCCACTTATGACCTAGAATTAGCTGCTGTAATTCATGCTTTAAAGATGTGGCGACACCACCTAATAGGAAGAAAATTTACCTTACTAACAGATAATAAAGGTCTGAAATACCTTTTAGACCAGCCAAATCTAAATGCAAGACAAGCCAGGTGGCTGGCATTCCTAAGTGAATACGATTTTGAAATCCAACACATAAAAGGGAAGGAGAATAAGGTGGCTGATGCCTTGAGTAGGAATGCAAAACTGAATTTTATATCAGCTAGCAGCACTTACACCTCTGATTTAAATGAACAGCTGGCTGAAGGGATAAATTTAGACGAAAATTATCAACATTTACAAATTACAGCCCAAGAACAGCCCACAGAAAGTTTGCTAAAAGGGTATAGTTTAAATGAAAACGGATTTTTGCTGTTTAAAGACAGGCTGTATATCCCTAATGCACCTACAGTTAAGCTGTTAATTTTAGACGAAATACATAAAACCCCTTACTCCGGGCACCCTGGCTATCAAAAGACTATCACTATGTTGAGAAAAGAATATTTTTGGCCTAACATGAAATCTGAAACTGCTGAATATTTAGCGAAGTGTTTGGACTGCCAACAAGTAAAAACAGAACATCAACATCCAGCTGGATTGCTGCAACCTTTACCTATTCCTAGCTGGAAATGGGAAATAATTAGCCTGGATTTCATTACGGGTTTACCCAAAAACCAACATCAGAATGATTCAATTATGGTAGTGGTAGACAAATTAAGTAAATCAGCACATTTTATTCCTGTTAAAACCACATACAAGGCTGCAAACATAGCAGATATCTTTCTAAAACAGATTTTTCGGTTACACGGTATTCCAAAGGTTATTATATCAGACAGGGATCCTAAATTTACAGGAAATTTTTGGAGATCCTTGTTCAAAGGATTAAACACCACTTTAAATTTCAGCACCTCTTTCCATCCTCAGACTGACGGACAAACGGAAAGAGTTAATCAAATATTAGAAGATCTGTTAAGGATGTATGTTAAAGATCAACCAGGTAAGTGGGAGGATTATTTACACTTAGCTGAATTTGCATACAATAACAGCTATCAATCATCAGCTAAGTTTAGTCCTTTTGAGGTTTTGTATGGACGAAAATGCAACACTCCTATCTCTTGGAGTAATCCAGTAGATAGATTAGTGTTAGGACCTGATTTATTGAAAGAAATGGAACAGATTGTGAAACAAGTGCAGGAAAACTTGAAGATTGCCCAGGATCGGCAAAAGAGTCAAGCAGATTTGAAAAGAACTCCTAAAGAGTTCCAGGTAGGTGAACATGTGTTCATCAAGGTAAGACCAAAGAAAAGCTCCCTAAGATTAGGAAGTTGTGCAAAATTAGCACCACGTTACTGTGGTCCATTTGAAATTTTAGCCAGAATTGGTCAAGTTGCTTATCAGTTAGCATTACCGCCAAATTTAAAAGTACACAATGTTTTTCATATCTCTGTTTTGAAAAAGTATATTCATGATGCTACTCATGTTATTGATTGGAACATTGTACAGGTAGAACCAGAAGGGGAAGTTCTGGTAGAACCGGATTGTATCCTCGGGAGGAGGGAAATTACTCTATGGAACCGGATAATTGGACAAGTGAAGGTGCAATGGAAGCACCTTAGTCCTGAAGAATCTACCTGGGAGCTGGAAAGTAAGATGCGGGAAGCATATCCCCATCTATTCCAGCAGGTAGCTGAAGAAGAAGAATAAGTAACATCGAGGACGATGTTACATTTTAAGGGGGTGTGTATGTCACATACCCCAATTTTATTAAAATAATGTAATTATTTTTAATATTCCTGAGAACATTATGTTAAATTAAATGCTAAGTAGGAAGGGATGACTCAGCAGAGTCTCCAGAAATGGAATGTAAAATCTGAATAATTATTATTAATAAATAAATTATGGAGACAACAGCATGGGAGAGCTGTTAAAAGAGGTTACTGGTCTAACTGGTGGATGGAATTAGGTGGAAGGACAAAAGACAAGTGGCAGCATCCTCAAACACTTCCTGAGTTGCAGGTGGCAACTTCCCTATATTTTGGGGTCATGATTCCCCAAGAAAGTGGAATCTGAGCAGGTGGCTCATTAATGACAGTTAGCCCAACTAAGACCTAGGCAATCTTTTAAATACTACTCAATGAACTGAGCTGGGGGTTCAGCAATTGTTCTAGAGGGAGAATACATTCAGGTGAATGCTATTCAGGAGTCCCATTGAGGAAGTGGGAAAATAGTAAGGAAGTGTTTTTGAAGCAGGAAGTTGCAGTAACTTGGTTCCAGTATAGCTAATTTGGGCTGAGGGAATTATTGGCCGTACCTAGATTCCAGCCAGTTAGACCAGAGCAAGCTCGGGGGTCCTGAGAAGTGCTGTCTGGGCACTCTCCAGGAATTGGTAGGGAGGAACAGCCTCCCATTGCTGTTATTGTCTACCATAGCTACAGGTTCTGCCACTCTTCCTGTTGTTGATTTAATTTATTTTCATATGAGATAGACTAGTACAACTATGTTTTTGACTGTATTCAACTTCAGTAAATCAGTCTCTGTACTCCCTTTTGTTATAAATTTCAGAAACGCCGATGTTATAGAGATTTCCTATTTTATTTAAATAGAGTATTTATCTTATACAGAACCTAATTGTTACTGTTATAGTTAACAATTACCATGTTTAGGCATATTCTAGAATTCCTGTTAATGGTTCAATAATAGACAGAAATATTAAATAATAGATATTCCAGTAATATACCTGCATATATATATGTATAGCATATTTCAGTCAACTTTAGTTTTAGGTCATTCTTATATTGAGTTAACAGATAAACAAAACTCATTTTAAATATATTGTTTATACTCAGAACATGTTTGACAGCTATCGATTATCTAAAGAGGTGACTGTAACAATATTTCATTGTTACAAGCTTCCACATAATCTTAATCATCTACACAGTAGTCAAACACAAACACTTAGCAACTGTATAGTATTATTCTCCTTCAACCTAGTAATTATAATACATTAGCCATGCTTATTATAATAGAATTAACAAAGTTGTTTTAAACAAAAACAAACATATTACACAACAGAGAAACTGTCGATGAACGCAACCATCTTTGGCTGTTACAAACCATCTTAAGTTTACACAGTAATCATATTTATTCAGTACAAATGTTCTTCCTTAGGTAGTCCACAAACCCTACACGGCCGTAGCCTTATATTATTCCTTCGACAGACTGAAAAACAATTGAAAAGAATGCTTTTTATGACAGACAGAACCTACAGCATCTTAACACATAGTTCTATGTATATATTATTCTATTCATAGTTTTATTTAATAATTATATAGATTCAAAATAAATTGTTACAACTCGTACCCAGTCACCACCGAGTTAACAATATCATACTTATGCATTGAACACAAAACAAAACCCCCAATTCGCCAGAATAACCCTATGCTATTAACTATTACAGACATAGTGGATAAACTTCCACAATCTTTTATTTAATACTCCAAAACGAAGAAAAACGCAGAGAGACAATCATAGGGTTTCATTTATAACAGAGTTAACATCCATTGCAGGTACCGAAGAATTCATCTATCCTTACAGTTCAAATACTTTTGAATAATTTAACGAAACCCAAAAATGAACACGGCCATGATAGGCCCAGTAATATATTAAGTATAAATTTTATGCAGCGAGGATGGAACCCTACGCTTAGCAATTACAAAGTACAATAACAGAAACCCTGGCCTCATACAGTCTGAGCCGTGAAGGGCTCTCCAATAAACATAACAAGGTTTCAACCCTTTCATTCAAACAAAATAACTTATACAGATGATTGCAACCATGAACATCAAGTCGTCAAACGACCTCACTACACAGGAGTTTTCCTCCATGACACAACCCTAACCACAAAACCAGCAAAGGAAGAGACAGCCGTGGATAACCAGGCTTACCCGGTTGAGCCAGCGTTGGAGAAAGAACCCTGTACACCTTCAGAGCCGCGTGACCTGCACATTCAATGCTGAAAGATGTTAATACACTGTTTATGCCGAGAGTTTTAAATAATTGTATATCTACACTGCTTGCAAAACAGAAATTGCGAAAATAAGGTTATTTATTACCTGAGCAATGTAGCCGTGGATATTCTGGAAGCCACCGGTGGGAGCAGACACTGAAACCCCCATCACCCTCGTCGGTTGAAAGAGCAAGGAACACCCTCAAACTCTTCCAATGACGGCCACGACAGACAAACCTTGCAGACGGAGACCTCAAACTGGAACTGAATCAGTCGAGAAGCAAACCCAAAGCCCAATGGCATCAACTCTCTCATAACCTAAAGACATTACCGAGAACCCTATCTCTTACCCACACCAGCACAGTGACGAACTGTAAATAGCTGGGACTTAAACTTATAAAGAACAACGAGACCACGAAGCAATAAAACTATAGCAGACGCTATCCCCAGAGCCGAGGACATACCCTATTGCCGAATGGAACCTCAAGGCCATAACCACCACACTCTGCACATTGTTACAGTGCCTTCATTACAAAACTCAGACAGGGAGGGTTTCATCCTTAGGACCCGAGCCCGAAGGCAACTACAATAACCTGTAGGGTTTCAATAGCAGCTTATATATCGCCCATCGCATGGAGGAGATGCAACCACGTAGCACTCAAATAAATCAACGTAGCATGGGTCGAGAACCTATAGTTTCATTGCCAACCAAATAATTATACACCGATTCTTTTCCAAATCATGTCATATATAAGTCAAACGTATGAGATAACAAATGATATATAATCATTTGGCATATAGCCTTGCAATTGAATCGTCGAGAATCCCAAGCAATGGGAATGTATAATCACTACAATGATAGAAATAAGAGTTAGTCAACATCATATATGGATTATTCCATAACTTAATAGGGTGGATAATACTTTAACATAACTTAGTTATAAATCTTATCCATGGTAAGGGAAGAACATTAGGACTATGACAAAATCAAGTTAATGCACATTTACAATGAAACCAGGGCATAGGTTAATGTCTTTCGCATATCACTTTACACAAGATGTTGGTCAACTTCAACCCTAGAGTTTTCTCTATGGCCTAGTATGATAAATACAACCATAACACTATATAGAATATAAAGTTTGCCAATGTATGGAATATTATGATTATTGTACAATCATTATATATATAAATTAATACCAAGTCATAGATTAATGCCAGGTGCATATTACATTTCTATGTTCATATAAGTACCAAGGTAGTCAACCTTCAAATTAAAATGCCTCGTTATTTAATACTTGAATGTTACCAAGTCTTTAAGACAATAAATATATTGCCATTATATACTAGCATCAGAATTGCTATCAATACTATTGTTAACAGTAACAATATGAAAAATAAACCTCTATTATTAAGATGTTGAAATAGAGCTTCATCTACAGGTGTACATCGTAAAGATAGTTAAAATCAAGGCACCGTCAAGTAACATAAGTTAAACTCTAAGTGGACATTGGACTTCAACGCATAGGATCATATTGAAACAACGCTAGAGGCGTCACCTTCTCAACTCGCATTATCAATGCATGAACAAAACAGTAGTCACCGGTATTAAGTTGACAACAGGTCACATGATGCAAAGACACTGTTACAGCCAAAAATTCTGATATCACAAATGTTTCATTTTAGTTACAACAGTAACATAGCATAATAATCATAAAAACATAATTATAACTGAGACAATGTAAATCTTCGTAACACTTGACGATACTAGCTGAATAAGAAATATCATGACGATCATTAAGTTTTGAAGTATAGGGAGTATTGATGCTCACCAAGTTTAACATACAGTGATCCTTACTTCACTGACGCACCTGAGAAACAAAAGACGACGTATGCATTAGCTCGTAAGCTAAGTAAGCCAGTCAACTACGACTAGCTCTTCCCTTGCGGTTCAAAACAAAACAATCATTAATTACAATCACCGAAATCAAAGTTTTAATAAAACAGAGTCTTTAAACAGTTTATGTTAGTTGTTTAAATTAAAACAATATCAGAAATACTACCTAATTAACATTTATTGTTACGAATAAAAATTTTTAAATTTTTCAGAATTAACGGGTTCTGACACACAGCCTCTGTGATAACTCTCTTCGTCCTTGTCATTCGTCATCCTTTCAGAAAACTTACTGATATTACGCAACCTGAGCGTGAGAGGCTGAGAAACCATCATCTTCTCACACTCCAGATCTCTGGAAATGATTATCATTAACGCAGAATGATGGGAAGAGGATCTGGCAAATTAAGAATTCCTTTAATTACCAAGAAGCCCCATGTCCACTCCACAACGTGGAGTACTCCTGTTGTTTATCATATCAACCTGTGTGACATGTAAAACGCCAGATGGGGGATCCATAGTACAGTTTTATGTGTCGGTGATTTGAAGACACTTAATATGGCACGTGCGCGTGGGCATGTCAAAGGTCGTGCCTTTTCATCCAATTCCCTGACAAGTGGTGCCTTGATTTGCGAGGCAATCAACCAAACCATTAGTACTCTGACAGACTTGGTGGAAGGTGATTGTTTCAATCGTTGCAAGGACTTCTCCCAAACAGTGTAGACGCCACACAAGCCGCCACGAAGGTGTTAGCATGGCTGCGTGGGACCCATTACGCAGATTATTCGTGAGTTGTAGAATAAGTTTGGAGTCACCCTCCACGTACATACATGTATAACCACGTCACACAACCATGCAAAGGCCTTGAAGCATGGCTTCACACTCCGCCATGTTGTTAGTCTCCCTGCCCAGAGATCCATAGTAGCTATCCATCACCCGTCCTTGGTCATCATGGAAGACTCTGCCATACCCTGTTATGCCTGGGTTACCTTTAGATGCCCCATTGAAATTCAATTTGAGCTAGCTTGACATGGGAGGAGACCAAACCACAGGACTGTATGGAGTGTTCGGGCGACGATGAAGGCTACCGATATGACTAGTGGCTTCTGAATTACCCAAGTATGTAAAATAGTCATCTCAGTAGCAGGAATAATCATGTCTTGTTCTATCCACGATGTTAACTGAAGAGTCTCAATGATTCCTCTTTGAATATGACCCCACACAAGCTTACAGGTCTGTTGTTTACCCATGAAGATACGTCTATTACGTTCTTTCCAAACCTCCCATGGGAGAAACCCGGGGAATAGCTTCCTTGACCGAGTCGGGAGCCTACCTTGGAAGGGGTCATCCCTCCACCACTTGATAGAGGTGATCGGGTCCGTCTTAACTCTATCTGTCAAATGAAAGACCATAGCTCCTTCATCCCATAAGGCTGAGGTGAAGCTGTAACTGTCCAGGAGATGAGCGATTGTTTCACCCTGAACTCCACATAGAACACAGTAAGAAGGACCGTCAAAACCCCTTTTTAGGACATTTTTCCGGGTGAGAATTCTTCCTTTCAAAACCAGCCATAGGAATAGCGTAAATTTGGGCCATAATTTAGCACCCCAGAGACACTTCCATTCCCGTCCCGCTGGTTGGCCTACTGAGACTGTCTGAAGTGAGTAGGCTTCCTTGATGGTGAACATACCTTTGGGAGAGTAACCCCATCAGAGTAAATTTAGCCCTCCTGGGTTTTAATCTGCCTTTGATTTAAGATGTCATAGATCTGATTCCCGACCTCAGCCCCATAGTTAGCCATCCACCAATTTAGCGGTTTCCAAACTCGGTATCCCCGTGCATCTGGTTCCCCTTGCCAATAATGATTAACAGTCTGCCAATTGTGGTTGCGAGTAGGGGAATAGTGGGGGATGTTAGACACAAGAATTTGAAGTGTAGGCTCTTGTTGCCATGCATCATACCAAAGGTTGGCTGAGGATCACTGTTGTATCTCCCAGAAGCTATGCTTCCTAATCAAATCACGGCCACCCTTGCCATATTCCATATGTGGGAGCCTTGCTCAGGTCCTTCGATCTGAATCCAGTCTTGTTGTTCAGTCAACGGGGCGTAATTCCTACCCCAAAAGCTAGCCCATTGCTCATTGGTGTGAGTGAGCCAGCGCCACCAAATTTTCTCCCCACAGACGATGCTCAACTTTTTCGGGTCTCTAAGTCCTAAACCCCCCTCCGGCTTAGATTTACATAGAGTATCCCAATCAACCAGGGGCCATTTCCGGTAATCAACAGTGCCACCCCAAAGAAAGGAGCGTTGGATACTACGAATTTCCTTCATCACAGATTTAGGGGCAGCCAAAACAGAAAACATATACAAAGGTAGGGCTTGTAGAACATCTTTGACAAGAACAACTCTGCCAGGGAAGTTTAATGCTCTCAGAGTCCAGCTTGAAAGTTTATCCTTCATTCTACTCAAAAGTTCTTCCCAGGAAACTTTCTTTAGAACAACATCAAATAATGGAGCACCAAGGTATTTGGTTGGAAGGGAGCTCTTCTTAAATCCTAAAATCCGTATAATATTCCTTTGACTTATAGGAGGAGTATTAAAGAAGAAAACTAGAGACTTATCCATATTAATCATAAGCCTAGAGGCTCTAAGGAAAGTATTCAAAGCTCTCTTGACCTGTCTGCCTTCATGAACAGAGGAGTGACCCATGAGGAGAGTGTCACTGACAAACTGCTGGTGTGTCAGAGCTTTCTCATAGGGTGGAAATCTGAGACCCTTGAGGCTCCCTTGTTCTACTAAATGAGAGATGACCCTTCCTAATCCTTCAGTCATAATAACAAAGAGGAATGGAGAGAGAGCATCTCCCTACTGGATACCCCTAGAAGGTTTGAAGACCGCTAAAGGATGACCATTGATCAGGATAGAGAAAAAGGCAGAGGAGGTAAGATTAGCTATCATTGAACCCAAACATCACTGAAACCAAAGGAACTCGTAATTTCTTTCATATAGGTCCAGTTCAACTTGTAATAGGATTTAGATAAATCCAACTTCAACATCATACCTGCTTTCTTGGTGACCTTCAAGGAGTGAAGAACCTCCTAAGCTAAGATGATGCCATCGAGAATTTGTCTACCTTCCACAAATCCAGATTGTTCCATAGATATCAAGAAAGGGAGGAGAGTTTTGAGACAGTTAGCCGGGACTTTCATGATAATTTTATAAATGATGTTGCATAAGGCGATCGGTCGAAACATGTCTGGTCTCTATGCCATTGGGGATTTGGGGATCAGAGTGAGAAAAATAGAGTTCGGAGCTAGGATAACCCCCCTCATTTTCCTTGATTCTTCCACCACTTTCCACACTTAATTCTTAATTAAGTCCCAAAAATAGTGAAAGAAGTTTCATTGTGAAGTCATCCGGCCCAGGAGATTTACCATCCTCCATTTGGTTTATAGCAACCTCCACTTCCTGGAATTCTACAGGTCGAGTTAGCATCTCATTCTGCTCACCAGTAATAAGCCTAGGAATGACACTTTTGGTTTCCCTGTAAGCCTCAGTCCGATCCAGATGTGGTTCAATTAAAACAGTCTTGAAATGGTGAATCGGTTCCTGTTCCATATCTTCGTGGGAGTCCACTACCTGACCATTGGAAGTTCGTAGGTTGGTGATTTGGTTTTGGTGTCTATGTTGTATTGTAGCTTTGTGGAAAAAATTCGTGTTCTTATCCCCATCCTTCAGCCATTGGTTCCGAGATTTATGTTGCCAAAGGAGTTCTTCTTGCGTCTGTCGCTAATGGATTTGATCAGAGAGTAGTTTTTCCTCCAAGGCTAGTTTAGTAGTCAACCCCATTTGCATAATGTTTTCCTGGATGCATTTCATCTGGGATTCTAACTTAGCTTTTTCCAGTAGTATGTTGCCAAAGAAATCTTTATTCTAGATCTTGAGTTTTTGTTTGAGCAATTTCAGTTTCTGTTGAAATTGGTACATCTTAGTACCATTGGGGGGAATGATAGCATGCCACCAGTTCTCCATTTGGGCCGAAAAATCTTGGTGGGTTAGCCAAAATTTCTCAAACCTGAAGGGCTGAGTCATTTTCGTTCCAATATGACTCCAAATTAGGGTAACTGGCTAGTGGTCTGATCCAGCTGAGGCAATAGGGTGAGAAGTCAAAGTCCCTCCTCAGAGCATAATACTTTTAGAGGTTAGGAATCTATCAAGCCTGGATATCACCAGATGATCTCCGCCTCTTCTGTTATTCCAGGTATAACCATTGCTCCCCAAACCTACGTCAATCAGGTTACTTGACTCAATAAATTCATCAAACAATGTATTTTCGGGGGTAAGGACTCTTCTTCCTCCTTTTTTCTTGGATAGGGACCTGATCATATTAAAGTCCCCTCCTAAGATCCAATGAGCACCTTCAAACGTCCTCCTAAGTCTAATCAAACTTGTGATGAGGTTTCGTTTTTCATGGTAGCTACTGGGCCCATACATATTGGTAACAATTCCTTTCGCATTAGTGCCCAAAAAATGAAATTCTGCATAAAGATTGAAGGTCATAGAGAGGAAGTTGGTAAGGGAAACCTTACTAGGATCCCAGAGATTTGCCAATCCTCCAGCATGTTCGACAACATCAAGTGCCATACTTTTACACTATTTCCATAGACTTCTGGCATTGGTTTCAAGTTGTAATCCAGAACACTTCATTTCTTGTAGAAACACTACTGCAGGATTATCCTTCATGATCTTGTTTTTTAGAGTTTTATTTTTTTGAGGACCGTTGGTCCCTCGAATATTCCAAGATAATATTTTCATAAAGCACTATATCTGAATGCAAGGAGAGCTTCCTGAATGGAAGGGTATTGGCCAGAGTCCACCAGTCTCGCCCCAATTTCCCCAATTCGCTCCCTGTTCGACCTCCTACCCTGTTTCGACCCTCCTTCTTTAAACTTTCTTTTATTCTCCTTTAGTTTCAAGGGTCCAATCCCCAAGCTAGGAGTAGGTTTTGCTTTGAGGATTGCTTCCTTCAGGAGTTGCAGTTGGTTGTCAGATATTGAGTGAACCTCCTTGTTCTTGCAGGCCTCTTTGATGTTATCAAGATCTAGGTCCCTCAGTTCCATTTCATCCAGTTCCTCGTCCAATTGGTCTACTTCAGGAGGGTTTTTCTTAGTAGAGTTGTTCTGATTAATAATCCCCATTGCCAGAGCTATGTGTTCAACTTCTTGAGGTTGAGCTGCAAGAGCCGCCGATGGCGTTAAGGTCCCAAACGGGTCAGGATCCAAGGCAACCAAACTATTCGGATTGATTTCCTTTTTGCTCAGATCTGGGCCGTTGTGCTTCCTTCCTGTTCGTTTCTTAAGTGGTACTTTAATAAAACCTTCAGAAACATGGTTCTCCTGAGATTTGTCACTAGGGTTCTCAGCTGGGAGGGTCAGAGGACAATCTCGGGCTAGATGTCCATGGGTGTGACAACGCCGACAACGAAATGGGATGTGCTCATAATCCAGGGTTTGAAACCATTCCGAGTCTTCCCAGGTCAGGGTGATCCCCAGGGAAAATTTTAAGACCCCCCCTAAATTTCTATATATAATAATTGGGCGAATCCCCATGATATACAGGAAAATATGAAGGCTATTTTATCAATGTTATATTATTTTTATATAATTTTTTGGCGAATCTCTCATTGAATTATATAATCTTGTAAAATCTTGGCGAATCTTTCACTAAATTATAAATCCTTGTAAAGTCTTGGCGAATCTTTCACAAAATCATAAAACCTTATAAAGACTTGGCAAATATTTTACTAAATTATAAATATTGTGAAGTATTGGCGAATTTTTCGATAAATTTTAAAACCATATATAGTAATAGGAAAACATATTTAAAAAATACTAATAGGAGATAAATATTAATAAATCATCACATAGCAAGCCCTCTTTTGGTGGTAGTTTGGTACCTCACTCTAACTATCACAATACATAGAAATTCACCATACTCTGGGAATATTCTTGAAAAACAACAATAGAACCACACTCCATTTGACAATGCAACTCACAATTATCATATCCCAACTATATTATAACCGTACAATTTCCATTCAAATAGAAAGCACTTGCCCAAGAAATGCAAGGAGCCATACTCTACCCATCCCCTTTCTACAAAATGTTGATTTTCAGCCCTTTTGGATGAAATACAGTTCCTGTCATGTTTGTCATGCGCACCATTCACTGTGTAATTAAAGAACCCCCTTCAATAAGGGCTCATCTCCAAACAAAAACATCAAAAAATCTCTTTCTTTGGCTTATTGGTCATATTTTTATTTGGTACCCATAACCTGCAACAAAATCATATTCTAACTATTAGATAAAATTCATGGCTAAACCCATGCAATCCCTTCATTCGAAGAAATAATAATTGAAAAAACAGGCACAAAATCAAATGTTTCTTATGCTAGACCTGAGTTCTCCATGGGGTTTGGAGAAGTAGTAGGTTTTGGTTCCTATATGTCAACCACAACAACATATGATGTTAGGAAGGTATTTTCCATGGATTCTTCATGCTCAAAGCAACACCTAACCACCTGCTTTCAAGCACAACAATTGAGAATGTTTTCAGCAAAGATACTACAAAATTTGGCATATATGCAGTTCACAACACACCAAAAAACAACATATAGCAATACCAAGTATAAAATACCAACAAATGGCCAAATAAAGAGAAATGATGGCCAGCGGCATGCAAAAACAACAAACAATTATGCTTTTATGTATGTTGAGGCTTAAGATCATGGTTAATTATGTTTCAGTGCATCGTATTGGGGCTAAAATTTGAACAGTTCACTTTCACAGAAGCCATTTACGTTAAATTTCATATATATCAGAAACACAAATTATTAAAAGACTAAAAAATGCAAAATAAAATCCATGAAACTCTAAAAGCTAAATATAACCGAGACATCTTGACAAATATATTTATGCAAATGCTAGTACAACTCCACATATCAGGAACAAAAAGGATCCAACATCTTACCTTAGTTGGATCAATTATTCCAACTTCCATCAAATCTTCATACTTGCTTGTAGCAGCATTGTGACCATATTTGGGATTATCACTGGAAATAACTTGGAGAATCCAAGAAATTAATTATATAATTTAAATCTATCATACATTAAAAAGTGAAGTCAATAAACAAATAAAACCATCTGCAATTAGGATGACACTCAACAAAATTTAGTTTTCCTGCATTAAAAATGAGCATCAATCTAATAAGCACGAAAGTAATTGGCAATTATGGCAGGTTTTGTCCTGACCTTTTCAACCACAACACTTCCAGTAACTCCAACATTCTTTGCAATTAATTTCAATGGGTAGCTCAAAGCTCATTTAACAATTCTTGCACCAATCTGCGAGCACCAAAGAGGCCAACGCAATTTAAAGCTCGTGTAATAACAAGTTACAAAAGATAAAAATTGGAATTTTGTGTACAGCTAAAATTTCTACTTTCAATAAATAATGTCTCATTCTAATTCTACTATAAAACAAGGTTCTAGGTAATATCATATTGCATCATTTTACATATTATGATTTTATACATTCCAAGGATCAAAACTAAGATATTACACTTGTCTATCTATATTTATGCTTTGTAACAAAACCCTAATCTCGACTTAAGATTAATGATTGAGATTGAACCCTAATCTAAGTCTTTAATGTGCTAAATATTTTAACTGCCAAGTCAGTGATGAATGCTCTGCTGGTTTTTATAAGAGTTGATGTGGTTTCAATGGTATCCCTCCCCACCACCTGACCCTCTCCCCTACTTTATGTGGCATGACTTTGGAAGAGCTGCTTTGCAGCTTTAGCTTTTACAAAAGGGAAATGTACTTTAAGCAGCATGATGCAAATAAGGAAAACCTTACATTTGTTGAGAACAACATCAAGTAATAATCAGGGATGTTGACATAAAACAAATTGTAAAAAATAGTAATCTGCATATCGTTTAAACTTTTTGTATGTAAAGAAGATACAAAATGACCCCTAAAATTTGAATGAAGTCTTCTATCTAGTGAATATCTTGTGCAAACTGGGTGGTAAAAATTGACTCCTACTTGGGGACGTGTGCTTGATATTTGGAAAGTGGATGAGAATCCAAAGTTTTCAATCCGTGACCTGTCAAAACATTTCAATCTTTATAGGAAACCCTTTAGTACCACATGTTCGTATAAAATCCATCCAAAATGAAATTTCAATTGCATTATTCGAAAATGAAACTAACTCTCATCTTTTTCTTCAGTGCCTATTTTCAATCCAAGTTTTGTGGGAGGTTAAGGGACTTCTGGTTTTTTCTAGTTTGTGGAATGGAAGGTGTATTGATGACTATTTTCGTGCTTGGTTTATTCGTCGGGAGTTGAGTTCAATTCACGTTGTGCCTAATCTAGTTCTATGGAATATTTGGATTACTCAGAACTCAGTAAGTGTTTGAAGATAAATTGCAACCACCCCTTCAAACCATGACAAAATCAATCAATGGGGTTTCTGTTGTTTTATAAAGAAGAGCCTCATTATAAGGAACCTAAGGTTCTAGCTTATTTCTTATGGATAAATATGGCCCCTGGGTTTTTTTTTATGGGACATGCCAAGGACAAAATTAGATTGTTGGGATTGGGTTTATTCTGCACTATGATGAATCTCATTTCTTCCTTTTTAAGGGCAACCTAGGTAGTGGAATGAACAATAGAGGTTAATTTATGGCCTTATACTATCTGATAAAGAGGTCTCTTGAATATATAGGTTTCCGAGGATTCACATCTTGTAATTTCATGGATGAATGATCAATTAAGGGTGTTGAATATTGTCTTGTAGCTAATTAGATGAGATATATAGCCAACATCTTTCATGGGATTACATTTGCACATAACTGATATAGCCGACATCTTTTACAACATGAAAAATAATTTTTATACATAAATCTCATATATAGGTAGGTACATAAGTCCACATCATAGTTTCCTCAGTCTAGGTAAGTTCAACATATAAGCAAAAAAATATAAACTCGGTCATAATGTAGTTTAGCTACATAAGTAAAAAATCAGGCGTTACAACTCCCGATAGTATTTCCCACAATTTCATGCTTTATCATGCCATTGTTCCAGGGGGATCCCCGATAAAAAAACCCACACCTTTTATACATAATTTGGATCTCTTCTCAGGTTGAATCATGGCTCCAATTGTTTCAGACAAAGTCTTGAAGGTCCTCACTACCATTATTGCCTAACACTCATATTGCATCCTTTTTTTCTTTCATAATGAAATAGACATCCACGTACTAGAACATGAAAGGTTTATATATATCCTCAAAGTAGCTTCCAATTCTCTTTCATCCATCCCTTAAAGTCTCTTCCTTAACCATTTTACCCATAGATATTCCCACAACATCCCTTACCATCAAAACTTCCACTTCTTCCATCTGCACATCCTTACCTACGACCATCTTCACTTAATCAAGGCATGATCGAATACGCATCATTTTCCAAGTATATGGAGCCTCCTTCCCTTGGCCCCTGGATAATTTCGTAGTCAAGTCCTCTTCCTTATCCATCGTTTCCTCAATTATGAATCTTCCTAGTTCCTTAAGACACATAATATTTGTCTATGGCCTGCCAAGAGTTAGGGTTTTTTCTAGAATTGAGGTTGAAGGAGAATTTAAAGAGGAAATAACTATCCCATTACTTATGATCAAAACATTATTCATGTCTTTAATAATCTCACATGATGTATCCCGCCTTGACACTCTTTACAAATACCCTTGTTGTCATGTTGTTCGTCCTTGTCTCCATGGTCTTATTATGACTTGTCTATCCTTAAGTATGGCTCTCCATTGGATCTATTGACATCATACCAGGTGTTATTTTGGACTTACCCCAAACGTCCACAAGCTCTTGATATGTGCAAAACACTAACCTAGGACTTTACTCTTCCCATTCACCGTAGTTGACCAATTCTTCCATGGCGGAAAACAAATGTTGTACATCCTACTGATTTTCCTTCTTAACCAATGGAAAGCCTGGCTTCATCAATTTCAGAACCCCATTTTCTTTGGGTATTGTGCCTACTTATTCAATTACTTATGTTAATTTATTAATTTAACTCATTGTGCCTACTTATTCAATTACTTATGTTGTTAATTTATTAATTTAACTCCTTCTGCCTACTTATTCAATCCTCAATAAAATATCATATCATATTATATTATATTAATTTATGTAATTTATTTCATTAATTTGACCATTTCTCACTCTTTATTTTAGTTTAGTTTAATCATTTAACTCAATTATCCATATAGTAAATTTCTTTAGGATTAATTTGTCTTGCTTATATTTATTCCTCCTCAAGGTTACTCTTTTCTATCTCTGGTAAGATTTTTTTTATTTTCTGGATGATAGGTAGAGTGTCCACTCAAAATATTGGGATGTTTCCAAACTCCAACTTACACATTTTATTTCTAGAAGATTTATCACAATATATATTATTTTCAAGCTCTTATGCAAGTTGCTAAATTGTGAACAATGAGCATGTCTTTCATATAGATGCATATATTCTTTATGCTTCCATTTTTTAGTATTTGGGTTAGGTTTCCTTTGTTCTCTTTTTGACTAGTTGGCTCTTCCATCCTCCAATATTTATCACTAGCTTGGATTCAAAAGCTGCAGAAGCCGATCTAATGCTCTAGATTTGCAATTGCATTTTCATGCCTTCGAACTCTAATGGAGGTTTTGCAGATAATACGTAAACTCCTTTCGTTTAGCATGGTGCATTGTCTGCGATCCACTGTCTTTGCAAACTTCCACTTGCTGGAATGATCTCCAGCGATTCAATCAATCTTTTAAAGATCTCTTTCAACTTCCCGACCTTCGAGCCCCTGAACATATCTGCACCGGCCAGAAGGCAACAATAATCTGATAAAAATAGGAAACAATATGAAAAGAAGCAAACAAGGATAATGAATTCCGAAGAAACTGAATGAAAAGAAAAAATTGGCGATTTCAGTGACAGTATCAGGGAAGAATTTTTAATTTTTTTAATTTATTATTTTTGGACAATCTGTTTGGATTTTCCCTGCAATCTTGCTGAGAAACCCGATCCAAAGACGACGCATTTAGTTTGTCAGGTGTTTGCTATCCATTTCTGCGAATCATATGAACGAACTTCATCGAGATCAAGTGGAACGATGACAAAATGATCTCCGACACCATCTGCACTTCTTTTTCTATTAACTGCGTAGATGCTCGGTATATTGGATTTGATATTCAAATCAAATATTAACCCCACACATTTTTTTGAGAAATCTCCTGGCATCTGTACATTTATCCTCCTTTCAACTTTTACTGTAGTGACAGGCGCCGATATCATAGTGACTTTTGTGATGAACTGGCATCTATTCCAGCGATAACATGGATTCCCACGTGGAGGTTCAATGTACATGAAAAGTTGATGTTGTAACGACCTTAGAAATCTGAACGTGATTCTCTTCTTCAAGCTTTGGTTTCCCACGTTGCATTTCACCAAATTTTAGGGAGTAAATCCATGACAAATCGCAGTAATAGTCAAATGCCATGGGTTTCTCTTGTTAACAAATTATGCTGTTTTCCTTTACATAGTGATGAGCTAGCGTGGCAAATAATGAAGAAACGTCGGATGATGATTTGGTGTTCATTAACTATTTCCTAGCAGTTGAATAGTTAATGCTTAAACTTGAGCTGGCACCCAACCTTTACGATCCGGTGACATACTATTTCTGCAAAATCCAAAACAGAATTGTCAAAGTCTTTTCAAAATTAATATTATGATAAACTATCCTAAAACCAAGGAAAATCAATTATCGAAGTAAAAAAAAGTTCTGATAGTTTGGTGGCTTGTTTTCCAGAGATGTGGCGGTCTTCGTTAGTTTGATATTCCTGAAAGCAAAGGCCGACAAGACCTTGAACAAGACAGAGGTGCCGTTGTGTAGAGAAAATACAATGCTGGTCTTGAAAGGACTGTTCGTTCTGGCAACGATGGGCTAACGAAGCGCCTTACATTGTCGCTTTCATCTTCAATGTTGGCGACCAGGACATCCATGCCGTAGAGCTCGGTCGCCCGAGAGCTGGGGCTGTATTGTCGAAGGCCTCGTGAGCGACATTTACACCAAGTTTAGTGAGCGTGAGCTCACACTGTGCAAGCGCCTGCGGGTGGATGATCACCTGATTAAACGATTCCTTCATTACGCCGGGAAGAGCCAGCAAGCAGTGATGAACAGGAAACTGAACCTACCTGACAATGTGAAGCCTATTAGGTCCAGTCACAAACAAACAAATATAAATATATAGAAAACAAATGTAAACAATTAAAAATTGAACTAATGGTTGAAGATGATTTACTATATAAACATATTATGATTATGTCATTCTGATAAACGACCTGGTTGTCCTACATTACAATACAAAAAAGTACTCTAAAAGCCTCTAATTTGACACATAATCGTAATTTCTGTGTATGCTCCTATTGAGCGAGTTCTCCACAGGAAGAACTGCCCGATCGGCTATCCACAGCTTGACTGCCTGAAACGCTACCTCGAACTGGTGGCATGGAACGGTCTCAGAATTGGGGTACGCTTTCCTTACTCGCTCCACATGCCAGAAATCCTGAAATTTGAAGAAACCCAAAATATTTAAGCTATGATAATAATCAAATGGAAAACATCATATGGAAATTAAAATTGAAAATCAATTTCACTCCATAATATTTGGACGAATTTACCAAAAAAAATACCGATTTGGGGCGAATTTACCAAAAACCCGATTTCCATCATCGCTCAAGGGCTAATTTACCCTCAACAACTACCATTTCTACAGATTTGGGCAAATTAGAGGTAGTGGGCTTATTTTACGGGCTATGGGAGCTCCAAATCTAATCAAACAAGGGCTAAATGGTTAGATTTACGCTCTCTTGGGCTAATGTGCCCTTTATTAAAAATAAAAATATAAAAATTGGGCTAATCATAGTAAATGATGGTTGGAACCATAATACAGGTTGTGAAAATAATGTAGCTCTTAGTCGAAGTCTATACCTTCGTTTTCGAATGGAAAGGTGATAATTAGTTCAAATTTGAACTTGTTCTTGGGTAGAAATTGCAAAATAAATATAACACGAAGATTCTGATAAAATAATTTAAAAGTTCAAAGGCTATACATTTTTTTGTAGCAAACTGTAATATCACAAGAACCGCAAGATAGGAGCAATCAAGTGTATGGAGAGGAGCGGGAGCAAGAATCACAGCAAGAATCACAGTATGAAGGTGTACGTTTAATCATGATTGGAATTACACAGAGGCTTTAGGGTGGCTTCGAGGAGGAACTTTAGCTGTGCACCTTTGTTATCAGAGTTGAAGACACCAGCCTTTGGCACGAGGATGGTTAGCAGTCGCGCATCTCTCCTAATCAGCAGTCCTGCCTTCATCGATTCCACTCTTAATTTCTTGGAATTGGCCGATGGTGTGTACGCTTGATTGACAGTTTGTTGTTGTTCGTATTACAAAGGATCGGTTTACCTTGTGAACTCTGGTGAATTCAAGTTGGAGTTCTGCGATGGTGCGGTGATGCTTCTTGATTCAGCATTGGATCTTAAAGATTGATTGAAGGCCGTGAGTACAGGGGATCCGTTGATTTAAGTAGATGTAGTCCTGCTGGGATGGGATTTCTGCTGGGAATTTTTGGTTAGTGATCGATGGATGATTTTCTTGGACGCAACCATTCGGATTACTCTGCCTGGATCCTGAATTACATTGCTTGTGCCAGCCACTACTGTTTTTCCTTTTTGTGAATTGCATTTCTTGTTTCTACTGGTTGGTTCTATTCATTGGCAGTAGGAGTGTGGGATTCTGTCTTCTGATAGAGGGCTTCTGGTATCAGGGGAAGTTGGCTTATTCTGCTGTTTCTTGGTTCGACTCTTGGTTTTGTGAGGTGCTATGATGGCTGCCCCGGGGAGAGGAGACTTTTCGCCTGTTGAAGAATCCCTGCCTCGATCAGGGATGTCTGCTAAAGCTGGATCTCTTAAACACCCAGCAAAAACGGTCAAGGAACGAAAGAGACAAGACTTGTTAGTGTTGGGGGTGGATGTGACTATGGCAGAGGCAGAGGATTTCTCTCATACTGCGGTGGTTGGTCATGTTAGGGGAAGAAGATTTGGCCATGGCTTCCTTCAACGCTGGGTGTCTGAACAGGGGATGAACTTCGTATCATCAGCTCCTGAGGTCCGTGTCTTGACGAAAGGCTGGTTTTCCTTCATCTTTAGGAACCAAGAGGAGGTCAAGGCTGTCTTAAGTAGAAATTGGTCGATTCTGGGAATCCCTCTTGTTCTGAAAAGATGGTCCCCCTTCTTTGACTCTAAAATGGAGAGAGTTGCGAAAGAACCACTGTGGGTGAAGCTTCCTGGACTTCCCATGCATATGTGGAATGAAACACGGTTTACTGAGATTGGGAATTATCTTGGTGAATATGTGTGTTCTGATTCCTCCCATATTAAGACTGGCATCTACACGGTTGCTAAGATATTGGTAAATATCGATATTCGGTTGGGACTTTCGGCTGAGATTAAAGTTCACTCCAAGGATGGGGATTTTATTCAATTACTGGATTATGTGGGTGTGCCGTTTAGGTGTCATCACTGTCACTCTCATGGTCATCTTGTAGCCTGCTGCCCTTTACCGTTTCGGACTTGTAAGCCTCTGTCCGATATTGCAGCAGATGTAGAGGCTGTTCCAGAGTTGAAGGTGGACTCTTCGACGGTGGTGGTTGATGGGAGTGGGCTTGCTATGGATGGGGGAGTGAATTATGTTTCTGTGGTACCACCCGTTCATTGTGGGAGACTTGGCTTAGAGGATTTGTTGCCACCTTTGGTAAACATTGGTTTGGAGCATAATGGGAGTGCGCCTCCTGTTGTTGAGGGGGATTCTTTTTCCATACCACCGTCTTCTTTGCTACTGGAGCTGCCTATTTTTCGTCGGGATTCATCTGCAAATCCCTCAGGTATGTCTCATTTAATTTCTCCTACTGTTTCATTATTAGACGACTCTATGGTATTGGGGGGGGGCTGCCATGGGTCTCCTCCACGCCCGGTTGCTCCTTGTCATCAGCCTGATGTGGATTGTATTGTCACTCCGACTATGGTTTCCACCAATCACTCTACCAGCTCCGAGGGCAGTATTCGTTATGCTCTTCGTAGTAGGGAGATTCCTGAATGTGGAACGGGGGGCAAGGGTCTACCTGAATTGGCCTCCAGTGTTGGGGGGAAAGGTCGTGGACGAAAATCCCATTTGTCTAAAGCTAAAGAACGGGCTAAAGTGGATTTAATGATGGGTACACAATCTTCTATTGAGTGGGCACTTAGAGCAGTGAAAGCCCATGATGGGGTTTTTTTATGAAACTTATGTCCTTCAACTGTCGTGGGTTGGCGAGTCCCATTAAAAAATCGTCGCTTAGGCGGCTGGTAGACTTAAACCAACCGGATGTATTAATGCTGCAAGAAACATTGGGTGGCACTGAGGACGTAGTTCGTACTTTAGAATCTTTGCTTCCTGGTTGGAAGTTTGTGGGAATGGATGCTCGGGGGCGTTTGGGAGGTCTGGCCTCGGGGTGGAAGGTTAAGAGTTGCAGATGTGATTGTTCTTGGGGCATCTCCTCTGGTCTCGGCTTGGAGGTTTGGGATGCTGAAATTGGTCGGACGATCACGGTTGTCAATATATACGGGCCCTACTTAAATAGGGTGGGCTACTGGGACTCCTTGTTAGGCATGGATATTTTTTATGGCAGGGATGTGATTTTGGGTGGGGACTTCAATCTTACTCTGGGGTATTCTGAAGTCTGGGGGCCTCGGGCTGCTCCGGATACATTAGCTGATTTTTTTATTCAGGCCTTTGTCAGGAAGGATCTTCTTGACATTTTACCATCCAAGTTATCTCCGACTTGGAGGAACAAGCGAGCTGGGGAACATAGGGTGGCAAAACGACTGGATAGGTTTCTGGTGGCTGAAGTGTTGGCCCTGGGTGTTGATGTTGTCAGACAGTGGGTAGGGTCAGGCGGGATTTCTGACCATAGCCCCATCTTCCTGGAATTACGAGGTAGCAGGAAAAAACCTCCTAGCCCATTCAAATTCAACCCTAGCTGGCTGAAGGAGGAGACTTTCATTAAGCTGGTTCAGGCTCAATGGGTGCATCAACCACCTGATTCTCAGATGCATGCAGGTGCTCATTTTTATCACAATCTGAAGCGAATTAAAGAGGCAACTACTTCCTGGGCTCATGACAAAAGGGTGACTGATGATCAGAATTTGCGGGATGCTGAGCTGAACATTGATAGGATTCTTAATAAACTGGGCATGGGATATTTGGATGAACAGCAGAAAGGCGACCTGTTGGAGTGGGAGAGACGCAGGAATGTGATTCTGGGCGAGCGTGAAGAGCTGTGGAGAATGAAAAGCAGAGCGATCTGGCTTCAGTGTGGTGATGAGAATACTAAATTTTTTCAAGCGTATGCTAAGGGGAGAAAATTCACTAACTCGATTTGGGAACTATCTTCAGAAGCAGGGGAACAGGTTTCCAGTTTTGATGGATTAGCTGAAATGGGAGTTCGTCATTTTGGAGATTTATTCTCTGCACAACCTGGAGTCTCCATCGCTGAGGTAATTCGGGTGACTCAGCTTTTTCCTCATTTTGTGGGGGAGGAAGATAACAGAATGTTGATGGAGGAGGTGACGCCGACTGAGCTCTCGCTGGTAATGCATTCCTTGCATAAAGATAGTAGCCCGGGGCCAGATGGCTGGCCTATAGAATTCTTCTTAGGATTCTATGACTTCTTCGGGGAGGAGATTTTGAATGTGGTGGAAGAATCGCGTAAGGCTGGGTTTGTCCATGGCCCCTTCAACTCCACCTTTATAGCTCTTATACCGAAGACGGACAAGCCTGACAACTTTGCTGATTTCAGACCGATTTCTCTCTACAATTGTATATACAAGATCATCTCTAAGGTGATGGCGAGAAGACTCAAGAATATTTTGTCTAAGCATATTTCTTGTGAGCAATTTGGCTTCTTGGAAGGCCGCCAAATTCATGAGGCCATTGGAGTTGCACAGGAAGGATTACACACTCTGAAAGTACAGAAGCAGAAGGGTGCTGTGATTAAGATTGATCTCTCTAAAGCTTTTGACAGGGTCAGCTAGCTTTATATTCGGATGCTTCTAACTCATCTGGGGTTCTGCTACGAATTTATTAGATGGATTATGGCCTGCCTCACTACGGTGAGCTTTGCTGTTCTGATTAATGGTTCTGCTAGTCCATTCTTCCAGGCGGGAAGGGGGCTTTGACAGGGATGTCCCCTCTCTCCTCTGTTGTTTCTCCTTGTTGCTGAAGGACTCAACCGATTTATTCTGAAAGCAAAAGCTGATGGTTCCTTTCGAGGCATTTCTATTTCCCAGGTATTGTTTATTACACACCTCCTTTTTGTTGATGACATTCTGATTTTCTGTGATGGCACACGTCAGGATATTGATAAGGTGGTTGAAGGTCTCCAATTAGTGCAAGTTGCAGCGGGTATGTTAGTGAATATTGACAAATCTACTATCACTTGCTCGCATTTATCCGAGCAGGAGATTCAGAGTATGGTTAACAAACTTCCTTATAGGACTTTGGATATCGATGAAGGTTTAAAGTACCTTGGCTTTCACTTGAAACCGAATGCTTATCTGAAGGCTGATTGGCACTGGTTAATTGCAAAATTAGAACAGCGCCTACTTGGTTGGAGTCATAAATGGCTCTCTCGGGCTGGGAGGCTGGTCCTGGTTAAATCAGTTTTGGAAGCTACTCCGGTGTATTGGATGTCTCTTGCTTGGATCCCCATTGGAGTCCTGGAGAGGATTCGGAGGTTGTGTTTTTCCTTTCTCTGGAAGGGTAAGGGTGAGCATCGTGCTTTGGTGTGGGTTAGATGGGAAAAAATTGCGGTCCCTAAAGCTCTGGGTGGATGGGGGTTAAAGAATATTTTTCTGTTCGCTAAAGCCTTGGGGGCCAAAGTGTCGTGGCGTCTTATCCATACACATAGTCTCTGGACAAGAGTGGTATATCATAAATACATTGCCCCACTTTCTCTTCTCGAATGGATCAGGCTGGGTAATAAGACGAAGGCTAATTGCTCTGTGGTCTGGAAAGCGGTGGTGCAGCATTTCTCTTTGGTCGGATATGGTTTAGTGTGGAGGATAGGTAATGGGCGACTCCTACGTATTGGGCTGGACCCTTGGGTTGGCAGTAGGGGAGGCCATGTACTTCCTGTGGAATTGAGGAACCATTTGGCTGCAAGAGGATGTAATGTACTGGCTGACATTGAGGATCCGGGATCTTCTTCACATTGGCATCAGGGGTGGATATCAGCGCAGCAACTTGAGATCTCTGCAGATCTCCAGGGGGCTTGGGTGGCATTTCTGCGGATATTACGAATTACTAACATTCGCTTGACCAATCGAATTGATGTACTTATCTGGGATCACCATCCCTCGGGCATTTACACACCAAAAAATGGATATATCCAGCTGAATGTAGAAATTCATAACAGGGAATTGGTGTGGTGGTGGAAGCTTCTGTGGATGTTAAGGAGTCCGGGTAAAGCGAAGTTACTTTTCTGGGCTTTACTGGAAAATAAGGCACCTACCTGGGACATACTGCAAAAACGATTTCTCCAGGGCCCGGGAATATGTCCACTTTGTCGAGAAGCGGAAGAGACCATTGCTCATCTTTTTGTATAATGTCGGCTCTCTCAGGGTATTTGGGATGGCATTTGCTGTTATATGTATTTAAAGTTGCGGTGGAGGGGCGTGAGCGTCCTGGAGGCTTTCCACGATTGGTGGTTATTAAACAAGACCACACCCTTCCGGGCCTTACCATGTATCTTTGCCTGGGGCATATGGATATACCGCAATTCAATCATCTTTCAGGACAGAAGGGTCCCGTTGGAGTCGGTGGTGGCTCACGCGGTGGTGGTCTTACAACTATCCGTGGCTCTTGTTCATACGATTAGAACTCGACAGGTGCGAGTGGAGTTGATCGACAGAACCATGCCGTGGGCCTATTTTGACGGCGCTTCATTAGACCATCAAAGGGTGTGTGGAGGGGGGGCAGTCCTTCACAAAACTGAATCCCATTTTTTTCATCTAGTGGCTGGTTTGGGGAGTGGAACAAATAACTATGTTGAGATTATGTCTCTTAAACTGCTGATGTTATTTGCACTTGAACAAGGCTGTCTTTCTCTACAGATTTTTTGGGATTCTTTGCTAGTAATTGAATGGGCTAAGGAGATAACTCACTGCCATGTTATGGTAATTTTACCAATTCTGGAAGAGGTGATCAGATTAAAGCTGGCCTTTAATCACATCACTTTTACACATATTTACCGGGAGCGGAATGGGATGGCTGATCAGCTATCCAAGGTAGCGACGCAGCAGGAATTAGCTCATGGCACTTGGAGGATAACAATTCATTCACCTGGGGGCTCTTTCAGCTATTATCACAGACCTTTTCTTGAAGAAATTGAGGCGCAGATTTGAGATATAGACCTGTTTCTGATGCATGTCACAGCACATGCCTGATATATGCGGTGGTATGGACAGCAGTACGATACTGTAATGTATGGGATAGATATGAAGTTAATATGGGATAGAAAATATGTGACAATGTAGGGATCTCAATGATTCTACTACATGTGCAGAGTGTAATTTTGATCATCTATTTGAAATAAAATTACGATTTTTTCCGAGGAAAAAAAAAAAAGTAAATGATGGTTTAATTAAAAAATAACCCACTAAAAAATTAAAACCCCTAAATTTAGCCCATGGGCTAAGATTAGCCCCTAAAATTTTCTCTGGTGATCCCCTTAGGGAGGGTTTTGGACATGTTCATATATACACAAAGGCGAGCATAAGAAACATACCTTCCTTGCTTTTTTAGGTCTAAGATCTTCACAAAATGTCCCAGAGCACCTCCAATGGCCGTCAGAATTTCAGGATCCCAGTATTCAGTGGGTAATGAGTACAGTCTAATCCATACCGGGGCTATTGATAGGTCCTCCTTGTTGAGATTAAAATGGTCCTTCCAAATTCTTAAGTATAATCTAACTGAGTAATAGAAATAAGGGCCTCCCTCAAAGATACGATCCTTGTCTTCCACATTTAGGAATACCACAGTAAAGAAACCTTTGGAGCCCAGTAAGAGGTCGAAGTGACCTTTTGGTTTCCATGTGGAGTTAATCCACCAAGTAAGAGCTTTCTCCGAAGGCCAGATACCAATGAATTTACCGATTAAGGCATGGTCCGTCATATGTTGAATTCGCTCCTTGACTCGAGTTGGGTTAACCAGAATAGCTGGGGTATTGAGAGATTTGGGGATACAAGACCCCTGCCGCGGTGTTCCTTGCATAGATGCAGGGTTAGACAGCAGAGGAGTGCATCCCTCTCCTCTGGTTCCCTGCTCCTGAACTTTCAATGGAGAAACAGCCTGATGCTGCACGATACCTTTCATTGGAGGAGGGGAAGGCCCCCTCCCCTATGATCTCACCATCCCGTTGAAGCTCAAGCTGATCAATAGCGTGTAACCCCAGACCTTCAAAATGAAACAGAGCGTCTGTTAAGGATATGCACTTCTTGGAGCACTTTCATCCCCGAAGTAGTCCTATGCTATCTAAAACTACATTTCTTTTTAAATAAGCATTTTTTTAAATTAAAAATTTTTGAAAAAAAATAATTTATTTTGAAAAAATCTCAAAGCACTACATTTTAAAATAAAATTAAAAATAATTTTTTAAATATTTTAAAAGAAAATTTATAAAAAACAAAAAAACAAAATAATTAAAATTTTAAATTTTTATTTTTTATTTTTTTAAATGAAATTTAAAAACAAAACAAAAAACTCCCCCTCCCTCCTCCTCTACAGAGCCTAACATGATTCCTAGAATCAAACTGTCGCCCCAAGGGAGCGTGCCCCTTGGGGTGGCGACGCAAATATATGAATTGCGCTGGGCTCTACAGAAAGGAAGGGAGGGGGAGAGAGGTAGAGAGAGGGGGGAGGGGGAGGGGAACGATGGGGAAGAAGGGGGTGGGAGGGCTTTTATTATTATTATTATTATTATTTTTTTTTTTAACAGAAACGATTGAGTAGCTTTGATTATATATAAAAACGGAAATTACATAGAAAAGAGGACAGATTGCTCCCATAATAGGGTGGCATCCATCACTCCATGTTCGTCTTCTTCAAGCTTATAGTTGAATTGATATTTCCCAGATCTATGAAAACTATAACACCTTACAAACTGTCCGAGAAGGATAATACATAAGTAAAACATAACTACAGTGCTGCCTTATACAAAAAACTTGAGAATGGAGCTTTCTAAAATATTGTCAAGCCTATGAAGTGCTCCCATCCTGTATATTTCAGTAGAACAGTGCAAAAACCATAAAAACAAAAGAAGAAGCATACCAAAACCAAAATTTAGAAGGGCCAACCGTAAAACTGCTAATGGAGACCAATGTCCATAACTGCGCCTCCAGATTTTGATGTCTCATTCTTATCAGAGCTGGGCTCAACATAATTTCCAGCATGAACCATGAACCGTTTCAGCTTTTCCATCTTCCTGCCGAGGTCTTCCATTTCACTGCTCGTAGCATTAGTTTTACGAGCTTTGTGGGGATAAAAGAGACCCAGAGTCTCTTCCAGATGTTCCACCTTCTCAACCACCTTGCTGTTCTGAATCTTAACGTCTGAGTGTCTTGCTTGTGCCAAGGAGTAGAGGTGGGTCAAAACTTTTTTGAATTCCAGATTCTCATTACGGACCAGGCGAGCTTGAGCCTCGAGGTCCTACATGCGATTCAACATTTCCCCTTCATTATTCGTGTTACCATGCCTTGCTTCGAAACCCTGGAGTCTACCAGATCCGGCTTGCCTACGACAGGGGCCAAGCACAGGGGTGTTGTTATGCTCTTTATTCACCATGTCGCCCATTGCTTCGTCCATCATTGCGATAGCCCAACTGCAGGTGCCATGAGGGCTTCTAATAGCCTTGCTGCATCTAAAGCATTTCAAGTAAACCTCAACCCCTTCCTGCGGATGCCTAGTAATGTGGTGCTCCATGCTCACACACAGAACCAACGTAGAGATGAATGCAAGCAAATTCCAAACAGAGAAGAAACACAAGCGGCATAAACCTGAGCAGCGATTAATGTGATGAATGCGAGTAATTTCCATCCCTTCCCGTCTTAAGTTGTTTCCTAAACTTCGCATGCTGGCCAACTGGTATTCTGATCGGCTGCCATTAATGCTGGAATGAGTGGAGATCCCGCGTAGATCAGGGTGGTCGTCGGAGGGCTTGGTTGGAATTCCAAAAAACAAAAATTCATAAACTCTATAGTTTGAAACTGTAAAATTGTGAAGGCCCCTTATAGGATTATGGAGAGCCCAAGTTCTGTGGTGAAACCTTAGGCTATGGAATCCATACTTTTTCATAGATGACATTGTCACAATCTAAGGAACCATAGGTGAGCCCAACTCCTTTGTTGGCCATGGCGTCTTCTTTTCCATTTAGACTTCTCAGAGCATGGAGAAAGGTTACGACTTTAAATTCCTTGCTAATGCTGATAAGGAGATGGTGCATCTTAGTGGAGGGGTTCTTCCTTTTGGTGACGATATTTCTGGCTTCTCTAATGACAATTACAAAGTCCCCAATAACCGTCAAGTTCTCGATGCCCAGGTCTATAGCGATATCCAATCCTTTGATGAGACCGATCCATTGTTGGTCTTTCTCCCAATGCCCCAAGCAAACTCTCTCTCGTTGTTCCCCTTGGAGTAAAAAATTACTCTTCCCGCACTTGCCAACCCTGGATAACCTCTATCAACTAGTAGGGTTTGGTTCGAGATAGAGAAAACCTCAACATCCTCAGCTTTGTGATTAAACAGAACCCCAGAATCCCCCCGATTAGGGTCAATTGTTCCGTTATTTACCGGTTTCGTGTCAAAGACAGGACATTGCGGGGAATTACAAACCCCTTTTTTTATTTTAATTACACACACACACACATATATATATATTTGTTTTCAATTTTCAATTTTAATTATATATTTTTTTAATTTTCTTTTAAAGTTGTTTTTTTTTTAAATTTAAAAAAAATTAGTATTTTTGGATTTTTTTCAAATTTCTTTTAAATGTTAATTTTTTAAAATAATTATAATTTTTTTGAATTTTTGTTTCATTTTGAATTTTTTTTACAATTTTTTTTATATATTTAAAAAAAAATGTTTATAAAATTTATAATGCTGTAAATTCTCTTTGCGGATTTTTTTAATTTGTTTTTTTTTTAATTTCTTTATAAATTTTAAATTTTAGAATTTCCACCTCCTTTTTCTTTTTCTTTTTTAAAGTGATTGTGTTTTAAATTTTAACCTCGAATAAAAAGGAGGGTGATTCTAGGAGGTCCACTTTTTAATTCAGGGGTTGATTTAAGGCTTCGATTGCAATGACACCACCCGAGGTTACCAGAAAGTTGTAATTTTATGCCCCCCTAAAAAAAATGGGTGATACTGGTATTACCACTTTTCAAAACGAAGGTAAAAGAAACTACTAAATGTGACCTCCAAGAAAACGAGAACTCGTGCGAGTTCTTCTTGTTCTATTGTATATTGTGTTAATACAATGAGCATAGGCATGCACACAAATCAAGAATTGAATAGTTGAGAGTCCATACACATCTAAAGTCTCTAGAGCATCATTAACTCTATCAATATGAGAGAACGCGAGACTTGAGAGCTCACCAACATTCTGACATTCACATACCCACCACATTTGTTGAAGAATTATCCCACCATGGCCAAGAAGGTACTAGAAAGGGGCATAAATGCAGGTAGCTTTTCACTATGAGCACGTAGAGCAAGGGACATGAGGCATGAATGAGAACCAAAGGTGCCTTACTTTGCATTAAATTCATACTAAGAAGTGTCTGGGACCTATTAGGTCCTAGACACTTCTTAGTATGTCAATTCAACATTAGACTAGACTTGTATATTCCACAAGGGGATGAAATACCCTATCAAATAAACAAGTCAGTGATGCAATGTGACCTCGAGCCTTATTCACACTTAGTCAAATCAGATGACTATGCAAGTTTGTGTAAGCACCTTGAGCCTTATCCACACCAAGCCAAATCACATGGCTAAGCAAGGCTACGCTAGGGCCATTCACCACTAGCCAAATCACATGGCCATTTCCTGTGACTGAATGTATCATTATCCTTGTTCAAATCACATGACCAATATTGTAGAATTCCTACCCAATGCTACACCCTAGAGAAACATCAACACTCCCTCTCAGTGAGGGAGACATTCTACATCACGCAAAGCTTGCTTGGTGAGAATGTCTGCAATATCTCGAGTTTCTCACTCCTTGCCAAATCACATGGCTATCTAGAGAAAGATTGTGCCTAGTCCATTCACCTCTCATGAATTTATCATTTTCCCTTGGTCAAATCACATGACCAATCTGGCAGAATGTCTACTTGATGCTGCTCATTTGTAGAACCATCACGATGTCTGGGCCATTCAATGTTGCTAATTTGTAGAACCTGTTAATATTTGGTTGAGCTTTAATCTTTAATTATTTTGGATTCTGAAACTTGAAACAATGAGACAATTCGATCACATGAAATTCATACATCCATAACACAATATATACCCTGGGGAAAATCCTCAAAGCTATGAGAACAAAACCCCCGACAATTCTTCTCAATGTAATATAATGGATAACAAATAATGCTTTCTTTTACAACATAGCAGATTGCTTTCAGACGATAAGAGATCACCAAAACGGTCTTGGTGAAGATACGAAAGCAATAGAGAATAGAGATCAATAAAATGTGTTTTCCAATGTGTCCAGCACATCAATAACAAGAAAGAACAATAACCTGCACAAAGAGAAGCGTGTTTCCTTCAATGGAGAAGAGAATTCGCTTCATGTTGAATTCATCAATCCCTTATAACATATTTATACATTCTTCTCATGCATCAACATCTTCTAACTTTATGATAAACTTGCCCTCAGACTGGATGTATCAATCTTGCATGAAGAAGTGTGCCTCACTTCTCATGCAGTGTTTCATCTCACTGAACTGTCTCTTAAGATGAACTCACCTATTAACTGAAAGCTTGCCCACTTAGTTAGGTGGATAACTTAAGTGTCATCATGCAAGTGTCGCAACTCAAGTGTCATATTTTAGTTTAACATAAGTGTCGTCATGCAATAACACTTAGTTAACTAGATATTCTTTATTGTCACTTAGTTAACTCTATTTAACCGATTCTTTCTTGATAACATCATTGTAGTGATCAATTCAAGTTCTCCTTGATTTACTGAAGTGTCGTCTTTTAGTTTAACTAAAGTGAAAACACTTTAGTTAACTAGTCCTTCTTATTTAGCACTTAGTTAACTATTATTAATTGAAATCGTGTTGATTGATTTTCTTGTAGTGACCACTATGAGTTCTTTAGTTAACTGAGGCATACATTGTGGCTTTAACTGAAGCTTGAAAATTCGAGTTCACTTAGTCATCTCCTGATCAATTTGAATTCTCTTTTTCTCTATGCATTTATCTTTATCTCTTTATCTTTTACTACATGGTCAATATGTGCTAACTTTAATTATCCATCACATTATATTATACTAAGAAGAATTATCGGATGTTTTGATCATACTATATTATTCCAGACCAACTTATCATATGCTAAAGTAATTCACTTTAGAGGTGATCAATCTCTAAAGGAGACTTAATAGCAATCTGGTGATCATGGTTAATAATACATCACACAACATTAAATGCTTTTAACAAGTAAAGCATGACCTTTATGCGGAAGGTCCACCTCTATACGGGAGGTCCATCCCATGGATACCTTTATACGGAAGGTTCACATGAGAATCATGACTCGACACACAAGTCCAGATCCTTGTCCAACAAGACTTTACAACATCATTACCAATTACCTCTATAGGGAGGACTAACCTTTACACGAAAGGCAATCAAAGTGCTCACCTCTATATGGGAGGATCAATCTTGGTTGCACAAGATTGGTTTGGATAATGTTGTACATTTAACGCTTTATACTTCTCAATGCTACCATCCGCAACATGCTTTCTCTTGTAAATCCATCTAGAAGTCACAATGGACTTCCCCTCAAGTTTTAGAACAACATCCCAAACATCATTCTTCATTATAGAGCTGTACTCTTCTGTCATTGCATCTTTCCAAACTTGTTTCTTTGTAGCTTCTTCATATTATGATGGTTCTAAATCACTAATGTGACTCATTAGTGCAACATACCCTGAATATTTTCCAAGTTGCTTGCACTCTCTAGATGAGCCTGCTGGTGCTCCATGTTTCTCTACATCTTGTAAGATATCTTGGCACCAAGCAGATCTTCTTTTAGAGGGAGGTTCATTAAGTGACCTCTCAATCAGTTATTCAGGAGCTAGCGAATCTGAGGCATCTTTTGGTTTCTCCCTCTAAAACTCCGAAGGGGGATAATCGGACTCAAGATCCTCCATCTCTGAATTACATTGAATTTCTTTCGATCTTTTGAAATAAGCTTCCTCATGGAAGCTAACATCTCGACTGACTTGAATGTGTCTCTCACCAGGTACATATATTTGATATGCTTTGGATGACTCGCTATAACCCACAAAGGTGCCTCTCTTTCCAGAAGGCTCCATATTTGTTCTCTTTTCTTTTAGTACATGAATGTATATTGGGCTCCTGAAGATCCTCAAGTGTGAGATATATGGCTTCTCACTAGTAAACACTTCTTTGGGTGTCTTCTCATCTAGAATGGCATGCAAGCTCCTATTCTGGATGTACACAGTTGTACTAGTGGCTTCTTCCCATAATGAGGTAGACATATCTTGATCATGCATCATGGCTTTTGCAACCTCACATATGGTTCTATTCTTCCTTTCGGCAACCCCATTTTGTTGAAGGTTGTATGGTACTGTTAATTGTCTACATATTCATGCATCGCTACATAGCTTATTAAATGCATGTGAATCAAATTCACCTCCATTATCATAGCTTAATGCATGAATGTGCTTTTCTTTCTGATTTTAAACTAGGGCTTTAAACTCTTTAAATTTGCTAAAAGTTTCACTTTTAGCCTTCATGAAATAAATCCATGACTTCCTAGAAAAATCATCTATGAACAATACATAATATAAGAAGCCACTCGGGTACGGGGATTACATGGGACCACATACATCATAATGTATTAAATCTAAAATCCCTTTAGATCTAGTAGTACTGCTCGAAATTTTTTTCTTAACATTCTTCCTAAGTGCGCAACCCCAACATACACTATCATGCTCAAAATCAAATTTGGGCATACCTTTTACCATCTTTTGAAGTCCTGGTAGCTCTTTGTAGTGTAGGTGTCCAAGCCTTCAGTTCCATAGCTCGCATGGAATGATAGTGTGGTGAATCATAACTTGAATGTACTTCCCGGGTACCTTGTAGAGTCCTCCCTCTCAAGCTCCAATCACATCAACAGATTCTAGGCTTTTGTTCTTCGACCATAAAAGTGCTTTGTTATCCATGAAGATAACTTGGAAGCCTTTGTCTTCAAGAAACGAAACTGGTAGGAGGTTCTTCTTCAATCCTGGAACATATAGAATGTCCTCCACATGTAAAATATCACCGGTGCTCAACTGGAATGAGGTGGATCCAACTCCTTGGTTTGACTATGTTGAGTTGTCCCCCAACTCTACCATGCATGTGAAATTTTTATCCTTTAGGTTAGTGATGGAACTCTTGTAACCAATCATATGTTTGGATGCGGCACTATCAATCAACCATGTGTCTACACTTGTGTTGACGGATCCTGAAAGGGATGAGATAAGGTAATACTCCCTTCTTGTCTCCTTTTCTTCAGATGCATTCTTTTGAGTGGTTTCATCTTATATGGTGAAAGAAGCATGAAAATTTCCTTTCCGCTTTGCTTTGCACTCTCTTGAGAAATGACCTTTATTGTTACAATTGTAGCATCTATATTTTGACTTGTCAAAGCCTTTGTTGAATTCCTTCTTCTTTGGATGAAAGAACTTCTTTTGGAAGAAGGGTTTCTTTCCTTTATTCATTCTTGTAGCGAGGGCAAGATTTTCTTCTTTAGTCCACATAGCTTTGCTTTGGATTCTCCCTTCCTCTTGGATACAATCATGCCACAATATTTTGAACCCAGGTAGCACCTCTCGGCCATTGATAGTAGCCAAGAATGTCTCCCATGAAGATGGGAGACCACCAATGGCAATTTGGATGAGATCGTCTTCATCCACTACAACTCCAATGTTAACAAGCTGATCTCTTACCCGAGAGATCTTAGTTAAGAAGGAGGCCACCGTCTCATCCTTCTCCATATTAAGGTATTGTAACTTTTTCTTCAATGCCCTCTTTTGAGTTGGGGCCTTCTTCTCATATAGATTAGTCAATATATTATAACATTCTTTTGTGGTCTTCAGCGGTGTAAACACGGGCATCAAGTTATCTTTTACCGAATCATAGATGATCTGTTTGGCCTTAGCTTGATTCTTCTTGAAGTTGATGCGCCCTGCATTAGTTGTAGGCTCCTCCAGCACAATGGATACGTAGCTATCCAAGTCATGTTCTTCTAGGATGTTGAGAATCCTATCCTTCCAAGTGTTGAATTTTGAGGTGCCCTCAGTTTGGCTTAGTCATGCACACCAAGAAAGCATGACTTTGATTCCCACCATTATCTTTAAGCTGCCATTGACTTACACCGTGCACCCGCTGTCCAGCTCATGAATTACCTGAAAGTATAGCAATTCATGTAAATTAAGCTGCTTAGGTGATTTAAAGATGGTTAGTACTAAGGCTCATAATACACTCTGGAGTTCAGCATATGATGGTCTTTTGGTCGTACAAATATTGATGCCATAGTCTTCAAATCTTGTGCTCAACTTCTCAATTTCTATGTAGGCTTCAACTGGCATGCAAAACTGATCTCCTTCACGCCCTGAACTCTGATACAATGTTAATATTTGGTTGACCTTTTATCTTTAATTATTTTGGATGTCGAAACTTGAAACAATGAGACAATTCAATCACATGAAATTCATACATCCATAACACAAGATATACCCTGGGGAAAATCCTCAAAACTATGAGAACAAAAACCTCAACAATTCTTCTTAGTATAATATAATGCATAACAAAGAATGATTTCTTTTACAACATAGTAGATTGCTTTCGGAATATAAGAGATCACCAAAACACTCTTGGTGAAGATACAGAAGCAATATATAAGAGAGATCAATTGAATGTGTTTTCCAATGTGTCCAACACATCAATAACAAGCAAGAACAATAACTTGCACAAAGAGAAGTGCATTGCCTTCAATGGAGAATATAATTTGCATAACATTGAATTCCTCAATCTCATATAACATATTTATACATTCTCTCATGCATCGACTTCTTCTAACTTCAGGATAAACTCACCCTCAAACTGGATGTATCAATCTTGCATGAAGAAGTGCGCCCCACTTCTCATACAGTGCTTCATCTCACTGAAGTGTCTCTTAGGATGAACTTGCCTCTTAACTGAAATCTTTCCCACTTAGTTAGGTGGCTAAATTAAGTGTCGTCATGCAAGTGTCACAACTCAATTGTCGTCTTTTAGTTTAACATAAGCGTCGTCATGCAATAACACTTAGTTAACTAGATATTCTTTGTTGTCACTTAGTTAACTCTCTTTAACGGATTCTTTCCTGATAACATCAATGTAGTGATCAATTTGAGTTCTCCTTGATTTACGGAAGTTTCATCTTTTAGTTTAACTAAAGTGAAAACACTTTAGTTAACTAGTCCTTATTTAACACTTAATTAACTCTTATTGACTGAAATCATGTTGATTGATTTTCTTGTAGTGACCACTGTGAGTTCTTTAGTTAACGGAGGCATACATTGTGGCTTTAACCGAAGCTTGGAAATTCGAGTTCACTTGGTCATCTCCTGGTCAATTTGAATTCTCATTTTCTCTATGCATTTATCTTTATCTCTTTATATTTGACTGCATGGTCAATATGTGTTAACTTTAATTATCCATCACATTACATTATACTAAGAAGAATTATTGGATGTTGTGATCATACTATATTATTCCGGACCAAATGATCATATGGTAAAGTAATTCACTTTAGAGGTGATCAATCTCTAAAGGAGACTTAATAGCAATCTGGAGATCATGGTTAATAATACATCACATAATATTAAATGCTTTTAACAAGTAAAGCATGAAATTTATGCAGAAGGTCTAGCTCTATACGGGAGGTCCATCCCATGGATACCTTTATATGGAAGGTTCACATGAGAATCATGACTTGACACACAAGTCCGGAGCCTTGTCCAACAAGACTTTACAACATCATTACGTTGATAATTTAACTCTATAAGGGAGGAATAAAATTTACACGGAATGAAATCAAAGTGCCCACCTCTATACGGGTCCACAGGGTATTTTTTAAGGATTTTGATATTATACTTAAGTATAGTATCCTAGACGATTATTTTGGATTGAAAAAAACATGCATATAATAGGCAGGGAAATATTAAATATGAAACATGTAATATACTACTAAAACATGTAAATTTTGGCGAATATTATGATAAAAAAGCATATTTTATGTAAATATAGGCAATATTGGAGACTAAAAATGACCAAATAGCGAATTTATTTTTTGAAAAAAAGGCCAAAAAATAGCCAATTAGCAAAATTTTGCCCCTAAAAATTACCCTTATTACGAGAGGATCAATCTCGGTTGCAAAATATTGGTTTGGAGAATGCCTCATGATGTTGTACATTTAATAGAAACATCATGATATCTGGGCCATTCAATGATGCTCATCTATAGAACCATCACGCTATCTGGGCCATTGACCACTAGCCATATGAATCAGGCTCCGAGGGTGAATGTCTACGCAATGTTGCTCATCTATGGATATGTACTGGAGCTTCATTGCTCCCTTATGCACCATGTCTCGGATGAAGTGCTATTTGATCCTAATCAAAGAGTCTTGCAAGGATATTTCTAATCCATGATGCTTCACGACTTGCGACATTAGTTGTTATATACTTTGCATCTACTGTACTAAGTTATACAGAAGTCTGTTTCCTACTAAACCAGGATATCATAGTTGAGCCCAAAATGGAGTAGCACCTCGAGGTTCTCTTTTTCTTCACTATAGTCCCTGTCCAGTTAGAATATGTATATCCCTACAGCCTCACTTCAACACCTGATACATATCTCAGACCATATCCAACTGTACCATGCAGGCACCTCAACACATGCTTTGTCGCAACCCAATGTACATGCCTCGACTCTGTATTGAGATGCTCACTGCAAAGGAAATATCTGGCCTAGTGTTAACCACCAGGGATCCAATCAGCTACCTATATATAATGGGATCCACCAAATTTGAATCTAAAGCAGAATCACTCAGCTTCTTCATATTTTCCTCCATAGGTGTAGCCATGGACTTGCAATCCTCATACCGAATCTGCCCAAGATCTCAACTATGTACTTCCCTTTACCGAGGAAGATCTCACTTGATCTTTTCCACACCTCTAATCCCAAGAAATAATGCATAAGGCCAAGATCCTTCATCTCGATCTCTGAATCTAACTTCCTCTTTATGAATGAGATACTCCTGATTGAGATACCTCCTCCATTATTAACAAATTGTGTTGCAGCTACTCCCTATATGCGGGATCACTTTGCTCCCACTGTGCTTGAGTATCATTCTCCCTCTGCATCTGGACACCCTACTCCCTCTACAACTGAGTATCCTGTACTAAAGCAACCTATTTCCCTCTTCACTGTTGATCCCTATGTATCCATCTGTATCATCTCCCACCAAGTGGGTCTACTAAAATGAGCCTCCTAATCCCTCAAGAACACTGAATACCATCCATGTCTCTATTTGAGTCTACAAAATGGCCCATCCCTGATGCTAATATGGACTACATGCTTGATCTTATAGATCCACTTGGAAGTCACCACTGACTTCCCCTTTGATCTCAGAACTATCTCCCTGAAAGTAACACTAGGAGTTGCATGTCTTTGTATCCTGAAGCCATGTTGGCCTCTTCTTAGTCACTACAACATCTCTAGGTAGATCTACTAGCTCTGCTGGCTCTATAGACTCCTCCTGATAGTTTGAAGGATGAACAACTAGAATAGAGGGATTTGTACCCTCATTCTTCGGAGCCTCTTGCTCCTTACTATCAATATCTATATGAGTTTATCTGGACCTCATGAAGGGTACCTCTTCATCAATAGTAACATCCCGACAAACCTCAATATGACATTTGTCCTGGAATGTACATCCTATAGGCCTTCGAAATCTTGTTGTATCCCACAAAAGTACTATTCTTCTTCCCAAAAGGTTCTAAATTCGTCCTCTTCTCCTTTGGCACATGGGTGTATACTAGGCAACCAAAGATCCTCAAATGGTTGACCTTTGGCTTCACTCCTCAGGAGTCTTGTCCCCCCATATCCAGTGAGGACTCCTCTTCTGAGCATAAATTGTCATACTGGATGCCTCTACTCATAAGAACATGGGTAAATCCTGATCATGAATCATCACCTTGATAACCTCCACAATGGACCTGTTCTGCAACTCGTGATAGAATTGTCCACAAGATTTAACCAATACTAATTAAATTATTAATGTATTCATAAAAAAAAATATCAATTTAATTTAAGTAAATAAAACTTATTACACAAAGCATTACATACTTATCTTACTGTTGACTACCTCTTGATTATTGCCTCCTTGAAGAAATCATTGAAGTCTCTAGAAGTATACTCTCCTCCATCATCTACTTGAAGACCTTGAGCCCTTTAACCTCTACACAACGGTCAACTAAATGTCTTCCCAAATCTACAGTAAATGCATGTGTCAAAACTTCAAGTCTGTCCTTTAAACATGCTTCAGATTTGCATCAAAAGATACTTCATATATATCCTTGAAAGGGTCTCAATACAACTCTTAAATTTGCTTCGAATCTTCCCTTAGATATGTCGTTAGAATAGGATGGAAAAAAATGTTCTTTACATCTGTAATGAGGTCCTCCCAAGCTAGACTGAAGGCATAGTTAAAAAGAACTTTTGATAAGCCAATCCCTCCAATAAATTCCCAGAATTTTATTGGTTCCACATTGCTTATAAAATAAGCCTTTCCTGCTGCAGCATCCATTATCTGCTAATCCACGTTCTCGCACTTACCTAGCGGATCCATTTGCATCTCTTTCAAGCTCAACCACCATGCAAACTTCAGTAAAACATTAGTGTTAGCTCAATGCCACCGTTTCAAGCATCTTGACGCAAGGGAGGGTCGGTTGGACTCTCTTGCTTAACAATAACACACAACAAACACACAATGCGCTCACAAAGACTAGATGTGAACTGGAAATGCCAAGAAGTTGGTTTCTATTACTTGAATCGGTTACAATGTTACATACAAAGCAAATAAATAAGTTGGCCTTAGCCTGTTACAATCAACAGAAATAAAACTCTAATCTGTCAGTGTGTTTCTCCCCTCTGTGTGTGATCCTCTCAGTATTCTGATCCTCTGAACAACAAAAGGAAGATTGATCATGGATCGATGGATCTCTTATTTTGTGCCTCTGCACCAGTTTTCTACTCTGCTCCATTGTTGTTCCCGAGGTACACCCTATTGGCTTCCTCGAGACGTCCTTCTCTGTCAGTCGAATTCTCCCTGATCCTGCAGACCTACAGTTGTCAGTGCCCCTCCATGCCTGCACAACCTTCTTAACTACCATTAACTTCCTCAACAACCCACAACGGCTGCAAGTCTGTTGCCTCGAATGCTGTGTTCCTTGGTCTCTTCATCGCGGTTGTTGTTGCCCCTGTCGATATCCACTCTTGATCGGTTCACACTTCGACACCTTAACTTGTCGATCCTTGACTTAACTCGTCGACTTCACTTACTCTCTACGGCTGCTGTTCCGCCCCATACTCCATGCTTGGATTCTGCCGCTTCTCCGTCGATGTCGCTTCTCGACCATCTTGTCAACCTTTCGACTTCATCCACTCCTTTCCTGTCGACCACACTTCGACAGCTTCCTGCTCGACTACGAGTCTATTTCGCACCAGTGGTCGTCGACAATCCCCCTGGTCGACCTTGTCCTGTTGATAAGTCAGAATTCTGTCGATTGGACCATACTCAGACTTGTTGAATCACACTCAACCAACCACGTCGATCCTCTGTTTGACACATCTTCTATGACTTTAGTTTCTGTCACCTTTCCTTTCTACTGGACCATTTCGACCAAATGCACCCCGACCGCGAGTCTCTCGACCTTCCCATCGGTTTCCCTATGCCTTTTCTTCGGTCAATGTCCCTTCTGCACATCGATTGTCTTCGACAGCTTCTCTCCCAGTTCCACTACTTTGTCCCTTCACGGAAACAGTCTTCACACATCGACGAGTCATCCTCCTTCTAGTCGATGCGATTCTCCTCGATAACTTTTCTTTTGCCTTCAGATCTAATTGGTAGGCTTCACCAACCGTTCTAAACTTTGACAGACTCAACTCGTCCTGGACTGTAACTCAGTCATCGCCATGCTATGTCGGCTCCTTCCTCTTACGCACTCGATCATTCCTATAATCGGTCTTCTTCTTGCATCAAACCAGTGCAGAGACTCAACCATTGATTCCTCAATCCCTGTTGTATTTCTTCGTCGTCTTCATCCTTTGACCAGTTTGAGGTAGTCGACATTCTTCACATCGGTGTCGCCACCGACTCACCTAGTCCTCTGACTAGCCTCGACTCCGACACAACTTGGTCCTTTGACCAAAGTCTGCCCTTGGTCGTTCGTTGACCATCTGGCTTAACTGCCCCTTTCTTCTGCCAAAAGGAATTCATCCTCTACAAGTGACTCGCGTTGTCACTCTCCATGGCCTCCATCTCAATCATTCCTCATCGACTGTCTGTTGTCGACTGCTATTTTCATCCTTCCAACTATGTTAGTCGATCTCTATCGACTCTCAACTGCTTTCTTCGTCTGGTCGATATCACCTTCGACCATTCCATTACTTTGTCTGATTGTCGGCCATCGAACTCAATTGGTCGGAAACCCCACAACTCAGCTACCTTCTATCGACTATCGCCATTTATCCGAGAGGTCGTCAATCGTCCTCTGGGCGTCTTTGTCAGTCATGCCCGACTGTCTCCCTTGGGCTTGGATGCTCTTGAATTAGACTCCCGGGATACGAAAAGAACTAAGTCCTCGGTTATGATCTTCTATCTGGGTTTCAGTCTTCCCCATTTCCGCCGACTTCGATGCCATACTTGGTACCAAATACAAATTGGTCCATCCACCTCTTCTTTCATCCATTTATCCCTTCTCGTAATCTTCCTCATGGCTTTGACCATGGCATCATTCCTGCTCCAGAGTTAGCGACATCCACTCCTTTCGCCAATCTTGATGAAGCATACAACTCCATCCCAACAGTTGTTCCAACCAACTGTCTTCTCCACTAGGAACCCACGTTTAGTTCCAATCTCATGGATGGCCCTCAACTCGACACTCACCATTTGTTTTCTTGCACTTGTCAAACTTATGTTTGACCGTTCCAGAACTCGTCGGTTCCGTCTGGTCATAGTGGTCAACATTGTCTGGCACGACAACGTGTTCTGTAGACTCATTCCTAGAGTCGACTTGTTCGGGGTGTTTCTTCCCCTTGGAAACCTTGTCGGCATCTCCTCGACTATCCCGAATTTCTCTTAGGCTCTTCCTCCCACTCCTCTTGTCGACTCAAACTCGGTGGATTGGATCTTGACTACAAGTTTTTCCTCTATCTGCAGCAGAATTACTACTGTCGTCGTGGAATTACTTTCCACTGCAACTTTGTCTATGACTTGCTTCTCCTCCTCCGATAATGGATATCGATTCTCGTCCACGTCGGTTGCTTCCTCGTCTAGGCTCTTCATGGCACTCTTTCCAACCCTTTCCTTTGCGTCCATGCATAGGTATTCTTTTGACTTGTCAGCCGAAGTCCTTTCCTCTATGCGGCTCGCTGGAAGACATTCCTTCTTCTTGCCTTTCTCCACAACGACTGCTCCATTGTCTTCGTCCAAGTCAGAAACAATATTCCTGCCGCTTTCCACCTCAGTCTCGTAGGTATTCACATTGACAACTTCGTCGGTAGTTTCGTCGTCCGCTTCATATCCTCTTATGTGAAGTTCATCTTTCTCTTTTATCTCTTCGATCGATCCCTTGACCGAAATCACCACTTTCTCAGCAGTCCTTTCATCTGACTGCAATTCCATCTTGTCGGTGTTATTCTCATCCGACTGTTCATCTGGAGAACATTCTGTGTCCCTGTTCTCTCCTGTCGGGTCCTGACTGAACTCCTCTTTGTGGGAAGACTCCTCTCTATACCCGTCGGTTAGCGCCCTATTTAGCACTTCTATTCTTCGCTCGACCCGATGTCGAACCTCGTCTATCTCTTCGATCGAGAATACTCTCTTCCCTGTCATCAGGGTCTTCATATACATGTCTGGGATGGAAGGTTCTTCAATTCATTCTGCAGTCTCCCACGCTTCCACTTTGAGCACTATCTCTCTTAGTACATCACATATCCTTGTCAATTCCATCTGCTCCCTTGACCTTGGGACTTCTTCACTTTTACACTATGCGAATTTATTCTGGACCCCTCTATTGAGTCTGTCTCCCTTTCTCCCTTCTTCAACAGTTCTACCCAGCTTGTCTACTGGAACTATTGTCCTCTGCGAGCTCGAATAGGGCTTCATTTTAGTGTTCAGTCTCCCATATTTTAATTGGGATTTCCTTCTCTCCAGCTGGAATTCCACCAAGCATTCCATGGATGGTGTTTTCCCACTCTTCGGATCCTTGGTTTACAACTCTACCCACAACCACAGCTGTGGAGCTACAACCTTCACACTTCCACAGATTGCCTCTGCTCCGCAATCTGGTTCTAGACGACTCTACTCCACCTCCTATGAAAGTTATCCCTTCATCCATTTCGCTGGCCTTCAACTCTACCCAACCGCAGCTAGAGCTGTTCACCACGTCCAGTCGCAACTAGACCTCTCCACACACGCACAACTCTACCCAATCGCAGCTGAAGCTGTTCACACACTCGCAGGCTCTTTCCGTTCTCAGGATTCATCTTCTATGATACCACCTTGCGCGAGGCCGGGTCAGTCGGATACTCTTGCTTAATAATAACACAAAACAAACACACAATGCGCTCACAAAGACTAGATGTAAACTGGAAATGCCAAGAAGTTGGCTTCTATTACTTGAATCTGTTACAATGTTACATATAAATCAAATAAACAAGTCGGCCTTAGCCTGTTATAATAAACAGAAATAAAACTCTAATCAGTCGGTGTGTTTCTCCCCTCTGTGTGATCCTATCAGTCTTATGATCCTCTGAACATCGAAAGAAATATTTATCATGGATCAATGGATCCCTTCTTCTGTGCCTCCGCACCAGTCCTCTACTCTGCTCCACTATTGTTCCTGAGGTCCACCCTGCTGGATTCCTCGAGATGACGTCCTTCTCTGTCTACCGAATTCTCCCTGATCCTACAAACCTACAGTTGTCAGTGCCCCTCCCTGCCTGCACAACCTTCTAAACTGCCATTAACTTCCTCAACAACCCACAACGGCTACAAGTGTGTTTCCTCGACTGCTGCACTCCTTGGTCTCTTCGTCGTGGTTGTTATTTCCCCTATCGATATTCAATCTCGATCGGTTCACACTTCGACACCTTAACTTGTCGGTCCTTGACTTAAATCGTTGACTTCACTTCGTCTCTACTGCTACCGTTCAGCCCCATTCTCCACACTTGGCTTCTGCCACTTCTCTGTCGATGTCGCTTCTCAAGCATCTTGTCGACCTTTTGACTTCATCAACTCCTCTCCTGTCGAACACACTTCGACAACTTCCTGCTCTACTGCCTAGCTTCGACTGCCAATCTCTTTCGCACCAATGGTCGTCGGCAATCCCCCTGGTCGACCTTCTCCTGTCGATCAGTTGATATTCTGTCGACCGGACCATACTCTGACCTGTCGGCTCGCAGTCATCCAACCACGTCGATCCTCTGTTCGACACATCTTCTGAGACTTCAGTTTCTGTCTCCTTTCCTTTCTGCTAGACCATTTCGACCAAATGCACCCCGACCGCGGGTCTATCGACCTTCCCGTCGGTTTCCCTATGCCTTTTCTCCGGTCGTTGTCCCTTCCACATGTTGGTTGTCTTTGACGGCTTCTTTCCTGGTTGTGCTACTTTGTCCCTTCGCTGAAACAGTCTTCGCACCTCGACCAGTCATCATCCTTCTAGTCGATGCGGTTCTCCTCGATAGCTTTTCTTCCTCCTTCAGATCTAATTGGCAGGATTCACCAATCGTTTTGAACTTTGATAGGCTCAACTCATCCTGGACTGTAACTCTGTCGTCGCCATACTACATCGGCTCCTTCCTCTTACGCACTCGATCATTCCTCTGGTCGGTCTTATTCTTGCATCAAACTAACTCAACGACTCAACCATTGATCCCTCTGATCCCTTTTTGCTTTCTTCGTCATCTTCATCCTTCTACCACTCTGAGGTAGTCAGAATTCTTTATGTCGGTGTCGCCATCGACTCGCCTAGTCCTCTGACTAGCCTCAACTCAGACACGACTTGGTCCTTCGACCAAAGTATTCTGTTTCCCGTTCGTTGACCATCTGGGTTAACTGCCCCTTTCTTCTACCAGAAGGAATTCATCCTCTACAAGTGACTCACGTTATCACTCTCCCTAGCCTCCATCTCGATCAATCTTCATCGAATGTCTGCTGCCAACTGTTCTTTTCGGATTTCCAACTATCTCATTCGATCTCTGTCGACTCTCGACTGCTTTCTTTGTCTGGTCGATATCACCTTCGACCATTCCATTACTTTTTCTGATTTCCGGCCATTGACCTCAGTTGGTCGAAAACCCCACAACTCAGCTACCTTCTTTCAACTATCTCCATTTATCTGAGAGGTTGTCGAACGTCCTCTGGGAATCTTTGTCGGTCATGCACAATTGTTTCCCTTGGGCTTGGATGCCCCTGCATCAAACTCCCGGGGTACGAAAAGAACTACGTCCTCGGTTTTGATCTCCTGTCTGGGTTTCAGTCTTCCCCATTTTCATCGTCTTCAATGCCATACTTGGTACCAAATACAAATTAGTCCATCCACTTCATCTTCCATCCATTCCTCCCTTCTCGGAATCTTCCTCATGGATTTGACCATGGTATCATTCCTGCTCCAAAGTTGGCGGCATCCACTCCTTTCGCCAATCTTGATGAAGCATACAACTCCATCCCAACAATTGTTCCATCCAACTGTCCTCTCCACTAGGAACCCATGTTCAGTTCCAATCTCATGGATGGCCCTCAACTCGGCACTCACCCTTTGTTTTCTTTCCCTTGTCAAACTTATGTTCGACCATTCCAGAACTCGTCGGTTCTGTCTTGTCCTTGCAGTCGACATTGTCTGGCACAACAACGTGTTCCGTAGACTCATTCCTAGAGTCGACTTGTTTGGGGTGTTGCTTCCCCTTGGAAACCTTGTGAGCATATCCTCGACTATCTCGAATTTCTCTTGGGCTCTTCCTCCCACTCCTCTTGTCTAATCGAACTCGGTGGCTTGCATCTCGACTGCAAGTTCTTCCTCCATCTGCATCAGACTTACTATTGCCGTCGTGGAATTAATTTCTACTGCAAGTTTGTCTACGACTTGGTTCTCCTCCTCCGACAATGGATATCGATTCCTGTCCACGGCGGTTGCTTCCTCGTCTGGGATCTTCATGTCACTCTTGCCAACCCTTTCTTCTGTGTCCATGCATAGGTATTCTTTCGACTTGTCAGCCGACGTCCTTTCCTCTATGCGGCTCGCTGGCAGACATTCCTTCTTCCTACCTTTCTCCATAGCGGCTGCTCCACTATCTTCTTCCAAGTCGTAAATAATATTCCTACCGCTTTCTGCCTCAGTCTCATCGGTATTCACATCAACAAATTCGTCGGCAGTTTCGTTGTCCGCTTCATATCCTCTTACATGAAGGTTGTCTTTCTCTTTTACCTCATTGATCGCTCCCTCGACCAAAATTGTCACTTTCTCAGCAGTCCTTTCATCCGGCTGCACTTCCATCTTGTCGGCGTTATTCTTGTATGATTGTTCATCTGGAGAACATTCTGCGACTCCTTCTCTCCTGTCGGGTCCTGACTGAACTCCTCTTCGTGGGCATACTCCTCTCTATACCCATCGGTTAGTGCCCTATTTAGCACTTCCATCCTTTGCTCGACCTGCTGTGGAACCTCGTCTATCTCTTCGATTGAGAATACTCTCTTCCCTATCATCATGGTTTTCATCAACATGTCTGGGCTAGAAGGTTCTTTAATGCCTTCTTCAGTCTCCCACGCTTCCAATTTGAGCACTGCCTCTCTCAATACATCACATATCCTTGTCAAGTCCATCTGCTCCTTTCACCTTGGGACTTCTGCACTTTTACACTATGCGGATTTCTTCTAGACCCCTCTACCGAGTCCATCTCTCTTTCTCCCTTCCTCAACAGTTCTACCCAGCTTGTCTACTAGAACTATTGTCTTCTGCGAGCTCAAACAGGGCTTCGTTTTACTGTTTAGTCTCCCAGATTTTAATTGGGATTTCCTTCTCTCCAGCAGGAATTCCACCAAGCATTCCATGGCTAGTGTTTTCCCACTCTTCGAATCCTGGGTCTGCAACTCTATCCACAACCACAGCTGTGGAGCTACAACCTTCACATTTCCATAGATTGCCTCTGCTCCGCAACCTAGTTCTGGACCACTCTACTCCACCTCTTGTGGAAGTTATCCCTTCATCCACTTCGCTGACCTTTAGCTCTACCCAACCGCAGCTGGAGCTGTTCACCGCGTCCAATCGCAACTGGACCTCTCCACACGCGCACAAATCTACCCAACCGCAGCTAGAGTTGTTCACGCACTCGCAGGCTCTTCCCATTTCATGATTCTTCTGCTCTGATACCACCTGGCACAATGGTGGGTCGGTCGGAGCCTCTTACTTAACAATAACACACAACAAACACACAATGCGCTCACAAAGACTAGATGTGAACTGGAAATGCCAAGAAGTTGGCTTCTATTACTTGAATCTGTTACAATGTTACATACAAAGCAAATAAACAAGTCGGCCTTAGCCTGTTATAATAAACAGAAATAAAACTCTAATATGTTGGTGTGTTTCTCCCCTCTATGTGTGATCCTCTTAGTCTTTCCATCCTCTGAACAAGGAAAGAAATATTGATCATGGATCAATGGATCCCTTCTTCTGTGCCTTCGCACCAGTATTCTACTCTGCTCCATTGTTGTTCTTGAGTTCCACCCTGCTGGCTTTACCGAGATGTCCTTCTATGTCCACCAAATTCTCCCTGTTCCTGTAGACCTACAGTTTTCAGTGCCCCTCCGTGCCTGCACAACCTTCTTAACTGCCATTAATTTCCTCAACAACCCACAACGACTGCAGGTATGTTTCCTCGACTGCTGCACTCCTTGGTCTCTTCATCGTGGTTGTTGTTTCACCTGTTGATATCCACTCTCGACCGGTTCGCACTTCGACACCTTAACTTGTTGGTCCTTGACTTAACTCATCGACTTCACTTAATCTCTACAACTGTCATTCCGCCCCATCCTCCACGCTTGGCTTCTGCTGCTTCTCTGTCAATGTCTCTTCTCGACCATCTTGTCGCCCTTTCAACTTCATCAACTCATTTCCTGTTGACCACATTTCGACAGCTTCTTGCTCGACTGCTTGGCTTCGACTGCCAGTCTCTTTCACACCAGTGGTCGTCGGCAATCCCCCTGGTCGACCTTCTCCTGTCGATCAGTCGATATTCTTTCAATCGGACCATACTCTGACCTGTCGGCTCGCACTCATCCAACCATGTCGATTCTCTGTTCGACACATCTTCTTCGAATTCAGTTTATGTCGCCTTTCCTTTCTACTGGACCATCTCGACCAAATGCACCCCGACCGCGGGTCTCTTGACCTTCCCGTCTGTTTCCCTAGTCGTTGTCCCTTCCACACGTCGGTTGTCTTCGACGGATTCTCTCCTGGTTCCGCTACTTTGTCCCTTCACGGAAACAGTCTTCACACCTCGACCAGTCATCCTCCTTCTAGTCGATGCGGTTCTCCTCGAAAACTTTTCTTCTGCCTTCAGAGCTAATTGGTAGGCTTCACCAACCATTATGAACTTTAACAGGATCAACTCGTCCTAGACTTTAACTTAGTTGTTTCCATGCTACGTCGGTTCCTTCCTCTTACGCACTCGATCATTCCTCTGGTCGATCTTCTTCTTGCATCAAACCATCTCAACGACTCAACCATTGATCCCTCTGATCCCTTTTGTCTTTCTTCATCGTCTTCATCCTTTGACCACTCTAAGGTAGTCGACATTCTTTACGTCGGCATCACCACTGACTCGCCTATTCCTCTGACTAGCCTCGACTCCGACACAACTTGGTCCTTCGACCGAAGTCTGCTCTTGGTCGTTCGTTGACTATTTGTGTTAACTTCCCCTTTCTTCTGCCAGAAGGAATTCATCCTCTACAAGTGACTCACGTTGTCACTCTCCCTGGCCTCCATCTCAATCGATCCTCATCGATTGTTTGCTGTCGATTTTTCTTTTCGGCCTTCCAACTGTATCAGTCGATCTCTGTCGACTCTCGACTGCTTTCTTCGTCTAGTCGATATCACCTTTGACTATTCCATTAATTTGTTTGATTGTCATCCATCGAACTCAGTTGGTCGAAAACCCCACAACTCAACTACCTTCTGTCGAATATCGCCATTTATCCGAGAGGTCGTCCACCATCCTCTGGGCGTCTTTTTTGGTCATGCCCAACTATTTCCCTCAGGCTTGGATGCCCCTGCATCACATCTTCAACCAAAATAAAACATTCATACGAGTTTATCATCAAAGGGGTGTGCAAAGGTCATCACTTCTTTGGATTGCTATGTTTATGAAAAGGGAAACTCTTATATATGTACATCACAGAGAGTCACCAAATTTTATAGTGAACTTGTCCTATTGCAATACATTAGGCCATGCTTTCTCTAGGGCCGAGCTTCCAATTAGACATTCATATTATATGAAGTCGAGTCTTTTCCATGGCAGTGGCTTCATCACTTTTAGACAGGGGATGTAACCTTCTTTAACAGGTGGACATTTCTCCAAATATTTAATCATAAATCGTGTTCAACAAGTGGCACACTTCATAGGTTGATCTATGGATTTTACGATCTCTACACCCTTCCACACCTTCTATGCTTCAACAAATCTCGCAGACCGCAGAGGTTTATGAGATATAGTCTATTTTCCCTTTAATAAGCAAGCTATTATTTCGACGAAATTCTACCAAGGTGTAACAACATCCTTAATACATACAATCCCTTGTCAAGAAGTGTGAGAAGCCGAACCAAGGTTGTGGTTATCCTTAGATCAAACCTCGGTTCAATTGTGTGCCCACAACAAATTCTTTGTCGTTGAAATGAACGGTGCACCAAGTCTCTAAAAAAACGTCTCAGGACTTAATAAATTCATTATTAAATGTGAGACTGTAAACTCTATTTCTTGGGTGCGATTTCTGGCGATCATGGGTCCACTTCACCTTTTTTTCTGAGGCTCTGCTTTGTTGTGGCAATTTATTCAATTGTATAGATGCAAATGGAAATGGCCTGAGGATGAGAATGGACTAAGGATTTCACTGAACCAATGGATTCCTCCAAATCGTGACCAAATCTTAATAATGGAAATGGCATTCTTTCAGTAACGGAAATCAAACCATTATGGACTCTATCCTAAACAAAAGATGAAAGCAACCATCCAATATTTCTTCTTATGCTGAGATTGGACACCATTTTGAAAAGAAGTATGAAATCCAAGATCTGAAATCTTCAAAACTGATCAATGGTCGTCTTCAACCTCGCTCTAATACCATGTTGAATTATACAAATTTCCAGATATGATATTTACTTTTTAATGATATCTTTATGTTGTTGTCATTGAATAATTACACACTAAAAATTTCAACTTTAATTGCAGTGGAAACAAAATATAGCCATGCACAATAGACACAATAATTTTATCCTGGGAAAACCCAAACTCGAGATAAAAACCCAACAAATTTTCATAAGAAGGAATATTTCAACAATACAGGTACAACAACAACATGAAGAACCTTAATCACAAGGGTATGTCAAACCTCCATGCATACCCAGTCACAGTGCAAGTGCAAATCTTCAAGAGAGAGAATAACGAACCCAAGAAAATATATACGAGTCTTTAATGACAATTCTTCAATCTTCACTAGATATTCTTTTGATTTATGTACACCAGACAATCTTGGACTTGGACGAGTTGAGTGAGTGAGCAAATGAGAGTCTCCCCTCTTATTTATACACATCAAATCACCACAAATTCACTTGTGGGTCCAACTTGGCCTCTAGTTGGGGTCGACTTGCTATTTGACCACTTCAATTTTGATTCACATGCTGACCACTTTATTATTGGAGTTTTCTTCTTCCTTAAGAAAAGTTGTCCATGAATGATGATGTTATTCTTCTCCTCACATGCACATCTATTCATGCATAGAGCTCTAATTTTGAATAGACCCACTAAGAAGTCCCAGACACTTCTTAGTATGTCAATTCAACATTAGACTAGACTTGTATATTCCACAAGGGGATGAAAGCCCCTATCAAGCAATAGTAGAAAGAGTGAGATAAATGACTACGCCACTAAAAAAGTTAGTCGTGTGATTGTTTTGAAGCTAAATATGACTAAATTTGAGCAACACAACTAAAAATGACTAAATTAAATGACTAATTTAGTCATTGGATAAAAAATACAACTAAATAATAAGTCACACAAATAAAAAGGACTAAAAAATGACTAATTTAGTAAAAATATGACTAGATATCAACTACAACCTCAATATAAAAATAGAAAATAGCAATTTTGACAATGAACTTTTAGGATTTAGTAAATTTTAACATTGCACAGTGAATCCATCTATAGTGTTAAAATTTACTTGGGGTCTCTACATCAATTTGTGGTGTTAAAATTTACTAAATTGTAAAATAATTATGGGGTCTCTGAATATGCAGGTCAATGCAATATCATCTCATCTATTAGGGTTAGAAATAAATTAATATTTCTTTGATTAAATGATGACCTTTTAAATAGAAATGTAATTTATCCTTATTAGATCAAATTGATTGCAAAAATTTGTTCACAATAGCATACAAACTTTAATATACCATGATCTTTATGTAAATGAGGTAATCACATGAAAGTGATACCTAGATAGCTAGCCCCTCCTTATTTTTATCTCCCTATCGTTGTAACTAGGTGAAAGAAATGATTATTGGGTAAGAATATGATTTTTAAATAAAAGTAAAATTCCTTTCAAGGAAGTATGGTTTCCATGTACTTAAAGAAAAAGTATCATTTTATTCATTGAAAGTCAAGAAAATATACCAATATGTTTGAGGATCGAGCAGAAGGAAAGCTGCTCAGCTACAAATTATAGTTTATGTTCTTTTGTATTCCATTGTCATTGCCAATCTCCAATTGGTGTTCTTGGATACTCCTCCCATCCCATCTTGAAGGAATCTAAGTGTATCTATGATTATCTTCAAGCCCCCTCAACTTCTAAATTTGAAATCTTCAGCATCCTCGCATATTGCAGGTGCTCTTATTTTTGTTAAATTATTACTTGTTTCTCCATTATTATGGGCATAAACATACAATGGCTCTCTCTCATGATTCCTAAAAGGTCCACCAATGCCCGCTCTGCATAAATTCGACCTATAGACACCATCAAAACCTAAGAATCATTAATTTTCTTGTCGAAACTTGACCTGGGGCCGAATAACGCATCTGTTGTTTATTACTTGGACTGCAATCACTTACATAGATCAAATGGGACTTTTATGTTTTGGAAAAGATATTTATATGCACAAAATTATTGTTTAATTTGACCTATAGACACCATCAAAACCTTAGAATCATTAATTTTCTTGTCGAAACTTGACTTGGGGCCGAATAACGCATCTATTGTTTATTACTTGGACTGTAGTCACTTACATAGATCAAATGGGACTTTTATGTTTTGGAAAAAGTATTTATATGCACAAAATTATTGTTTAAATGAGAAATACCTTTGCTAAAGGAAAAAAAAAAAACATTATTAACTTTTGTTCCAAATCATGACGAGATAAATGTTTATGGTTTTTGATATCAATTGTTACCATGGTTTTATTTGGTTAGTTATTTTTTCTTTAAGATTCAATGTCTTGATAATGAGATCCACCTCTACACTTTCCATATTGTCTACAACAATTATAGAGTTCATATGCTCCTTTTTCGTGGTCACAGTACTAGTATACACTGATACTTGACAAACTGCTTGGACCTCATCTTGTGTTAATTTTCTCTATTATGCGAAGCATGCCTATTGGTAAAGAGTGATGTTGGACTCACCATTTATTCAAGAACAATAAAAATGTTTATTAATTGTATATTAAATGGAAAACCACTGGAGTGGAAAGATATTGAGAAGATTTTTTCATCATATATTCATCAACTACTTGAAGAATCGAAATGGACATTTCTTACACATGAGGTACCTTCATATAGACCCTTTGTATGTTTTCTTGAGAAAAAACTTTATGTTTGGTATATGATTACTTAGATTAGAGTTTTGACTCTACAACTTTGTATATTTGTGTTGTTTTAAGAATTTTGTTAATATGGCAGGAACATCCTTATTTAAACTAGCCATGGTACTCTTTACATCCTTGGATGCAATATGACAACTTCTATTAATGTATGTTTTGCAAACATATTTTTATTTCCCATATATCCTCTCATATACCTTGCTACAACAATTGTGGTAGAGAGATTTCATGATTTAGTCCCTAGGTTTCAAAGGTTTCAAGTAGTGCATGAAGAATCGATTTGTGTCCAGGTAAACTTTGGTTATTCCTTGCTATGTCTTTCATCTTCTTATTGTGTTTAATAATTGTCAGCTTTTTTCAAATGTTTGATATTTAGAACTTGTTAGGCATGAATTTACACTGTCATTTGTTAGAACTTACCATTAATCTTTTGGCTGGTAAATGGGATTAGTTCGCAAAAGTTCTTAGGCCTCTCATGATGGGTTTTATCTTAGCACTTTGCCACGGTCAGACCAATGCATTGTTGTATGGGTATTATGCTCCTATGGATGCATATAAACACCTGGATGATTTGAAAGATGTTCCCAATGGTAAGAAGAAGCAATTTTGTACTTGAATGTTTCTCAATTCATTCGCACTATAACTTTAAGGAAGATTCCTTTAGATATATGTTAGAGATGCGAATGGCAGTTTTGTATAAGAGGACTAATCAAATGTCTATGGAAAATTGGTGTTTCATATTCTATGCTCAACACTTATTCATCATGGACAAGAATTGAATGTTTTGTTATAAAAGTGTTGATATGCTTATTCTAAGTGATTTCAAACAACTTAATTAGTTAGTAGCAAGCATGGCATGCACTGATTTCATGGTGTAGCTATATCCTTATGTGATTCTCATGCCCATCTATGAATTGGACATACATATAAATTTGTGTTTTCAATTGTAAATAATGACTTCTATTTCTATTTGGTTGTTACCCAAAGTTTAATTAAGCTCACAACAATTCCCCTATTAGAACTATTGAATTTTCAATGTTCATGTTATGTGTGTGTGTGTGTGTGTGTGTGGAATTTCCTTGTATTTGTATCTATCATCTGATTGTCTTTCCTAACAATGCTACTATCACTGTTGAAGCATAAATTTCTAGGCATTGCATTGTTCCTCCAACATAGCATACTCATTACTGGTATGGGCATGGAATAACTATTAATCATCTAGAAGAGAAATGCATAGAAATTGCACTTGCACCAGAGCATCTTCAAGGAGACATCCTAGTGCATCTAGTACAATAACATTAAAAAAATGGCTAGGGGGCATCCATGCTTAAGTGATCATTGTGGCGCAATGATGCTGAAATGTTGGAAAGATGAAATAGAGAATCATTTCTGAATATAAATTATCATTCCAAAGGCACCCATTATGGATGTGCACTTCTCAGATAAATATTAGTGCACTTCACTATAGACAATTTGAGTTCACTGCACTATAGACAATTTGAATTCCAATTGTCTATTTTTTTTGCACTTGTGTCTCAAACCAAACTCTATTGTTTTTGTTGCCATAAACCTGAATTTCATGATTTTGAATTTTCTTTAGTTGCAAATTATCATACAATGTAAACTTGTTTATTTTGACAAATCCTTCTTAGCAAGTGAATGTTTTTGCTTCATTCCATGTGGATAGACATTGGATTGTATATTGAAGAAGAATAGAAATTTAGAAACAATTTTTTAAATGTGAACTTTGATTCTTCTACTTACCGGTGCTATATCAATGGAAGAGCACCTTTCTTACAGGCAGGAGATTGGTGGTTTGATTCCTCCATGCCCTATTTACAGAAATCAATGACTAGTTAACAACAATCAATGACTAAATAAATGACCAGTTAACAACAATCAATGACTAAATAAATGACCAGGTAATTGCACTTAATGACTAACTAAATGACCAATTAACCACAATTGATGACTAAATAAATGACCAGTTAACAACAATCAATGACTAAATACATGGCCAATTAATAACAACCAATGACTAAATAAATGACCATTTAACAACAATCAATGACTAAATATACGACCAAACTAATCAATTAGAACAACCAATAAATGACTAAAAAAAGTTAGTCACGTTATAAGTGATTGGCAATAAATGACTATTAGTCATTTATATGCAATTTTTAGTAGTTTTTTAGTCATTTATCTCACTTTTTCTACTAGTGAAATAAACAAGTCAAATCTTTAATATAGAATATATCACTCTATCACAAATCACTCCCTCACGGAGTATGCAAGGTGAGCTCGAGCATTATTCACACTTAGCCAAATCACATGACTAAGCAAGGTTTTACAAGCACCTTGAGCCTTTTTCACACCTAGCCAAATCACATGGCTAAGCAAGGCTACGCTAGGGCCATTCACCACTAGCCAAATCACATGGCCATTTCTCATGAGTAAATGTATCATTCTCCTTAGTCAAATCACATGACCAATCTATTAGAATGTTTTCCCGATGTTGCACCTTGGAGAAACATGAACAATACATGCAATTCCATTATATGACATTGTCTACAATTTATTTAGCTTCCATGACAATTATTTATTTACATTGCCATATTTTTATGCATTCATGCGTGTGTTGATTTTATGTCCTATGGCCATGTGTTTATGTTATCCTATGTTCCATACATAGTCATACTATGACCCATCCTCTCACTCAACTACCTAATTAGTCATGCTCATTTCCCTTTTAAAGCACATTTGACCCTTTTTGTACATAAGTTGCACCCCCTCATCAATATTTTTTTTTCTTTTTTGGCATTTTATAATCTAATCGACTCACTTGTCAGAGGTCAAATTCTTAATAAATTAAACTTTATATATCATATATAAAGTTGACTAGAAAAACGAAAGAATTTTGTAAAGAAGAAGCCCCCACCAAAATGTATAGTAACAAAGACCAAGTCAATGTCCATCGTTATGAAGATGAAGCCAAATGTGCCCAAAACATTATGGATAGAATTAAGAAATCACAAAAGAGTTAGGGAAAAAATTGACAAAAATGGAGGCAAACTTGACAAGTTAATCGAAGACTCCCAAATACAATGGCTATAATTAATAAAGAAGGAAAATATATGTTGTGAATGTGATAGGAGATGGATTCCAAGACATCTATGTGAGGACAAGTCAATATAGTGTTAAAAAACAATGGACGGAAATAAAGTAGGAATTTCAAACCCACCAAATGAAATTAATATGGGGTACAATTCAAACCCTAAAACTTATGAAAATCCACCCAAAATTCCAAACTCATTGACCACGGTTCATGAAAGAGGTTAGGGTAAAACAAGTCAACCCAATAGATTTAAAATCGAAATACCAATGATTGAAAATGAGGCACCGTAAAAAATATCATTACCTTCAATCCCATGCACATAACAAAACAAAAATGAAGAAGATGTACTTTAAATAGAAACAATTAGTCCACGTGACCAAATACAACAACCAAACACAAAACGCATTCTACCACATCTTAGAAAGGTTGACAAGATCCAAGTTACAAGAAAAGAAGAAAGAAAACCTACAGTTCTACTGCCAACCGTGATGGGAAAATCACAACATAAGACCCTGAAGCTTAAAGGAGTCATAAATGATAGAAATGTAATGATACCCATAGATTCTAGTGGTATTCATTACTATATAGACGTCATTATTGCTGAACTACTAAACCTTTTTGTGTACCCCACCAAGGACCTGATAGTTATAGTCATTGATGGAGAAAAGGTGAAAGAAGTAGAAACATGTCAAAGTTCGAGTTCAAATATGAGAATTGGAACTACAAACAAGACTTTATGCTTTACCACTTGAAAAAATGGATATGGTGCCTCTATGGTGCTAGGTGCAGAATGGTTGATACAGTTGAGAACTTACACCACAAACCTTGAAGAACAATTCATGAAGTTTAACTCGAAATCTTAAGAATATAAATTATATGGTTTCATTCTCAATAAAGGTGAATTACAACTAATAAAAAGAGATCAAGAAACACAATCAAACACAAAACAATGAAAGCAAGGGAAATATATTACCAAGAAACATAAAGGCTTCATGTTAAACAACCATGTCAAAAGAATTCAAGATATGATCCAAACATTACGAAGTAACCTCGTCAACGCTTAATACAAGAACAAAGTCAAACTCCTAAAACCAAACAAACTTGATACCACCACATAAACATGTTAACTAAAGAAAACCCTAATTAGTAATCTCTGAGGACAAATCATTCCTTAAGATGGCGACAATGTTGTAAACACAATAATAGGTATAGCGATGATATTACAATTTGGCTAATGAAAAATCAAAAGACACATACCCCATCACCTGATGACCAATAAAAACATATAAATATATTGTCACAAGGCTCGTTATAATCATCATTTTTTCAATCCCCCATATATATAATAATAATCATTCAAGTAATAAACATGGATTTTTTTATTTGTGTAGGTTTCTCTCTACACAACATAATTATGCAAACCTTTGCTTGTCTCCCACTATCAATGGTTTTGAAACATTGTCTTAAAAAAAGTTCCATTTTATATTGAATTGCTCCATCTGCATTTTATGCATAATATGTTGTAATATCTTACTTACATTATCTCTTAATAATACCTATTTTCACAAAATGTTTACCTACATAAATGTGCAGGTTTTTCTCTACACAACATAATTATGCAAACCTTTGCCGGTCTCCCACAATCAATGATTTTGAAACATTGTTTTAAAAAAAGTTTCATTTTATATTGAATTGCTCGCTCTGCATTTTAAGCGCATTGTGTTGTGATATCCTACTTAAAATATCTCTTAATAATAACTCTTAATAATACCTAGGCCTGATGGTTTGGTCCAACGACACCTATGCTGGGGTGGGGCACATAGATTCTCTAATGTCCCTATTTTGACCCCCTTTGCATTAAATCGTAAATGATGTAAATATTGTTATTTAATCATGGTGAGGAGCTCAAGGCCAAGGCCCCACCATTGATTTAGCGTTTTATGTATCGGCAATTAAAAAAATAGATTCCTATGGTTCTTGTGCTGGACATGCACAATGTAAATTAAGACATCATGTAAATACGAATTTTGATCAAATACCCACAACTAGCTATGCAATGCAACAAAGAGATGGGGGCATGATTCTACAAGGAATAGGGAGGGAAATGATTCAAACCCTTGAGCCAATGGTGTTAATCCATGTGTCAATGAGAAAACCCATAAACCACCAACTACCCATTTTGGGTTATGTACCCAATCATTTAATTCTTCCAGAAATTGGTTGAGGCAGTTAATGGCTTGGAAATGAAGAGGTATGACAGCCAATTTCGTGCATGGGCAAGCCATCAACCTGGAAAAATGTACTTTTGCTTCTGGGGCAAGAAAACACCCACGAAATGGTGCCCAAAGTCATTCTGAACCCATAGTCTTTCCTCTCTCATGCAGTCTGAGCTAGCTGGGCTTTCCCCATCACATTTTTTTTACCAATTTCCTGCATTTTTCCATAGCTAGGAGCTCGTTTTTGTGTTGCAAAGTGGCTGGGAGAAAGGGAGTCATGTTTTGGGGGTTTATAGAGGTCGTTTCAGCCCCTGGAATGCATATAAACGTTTTCTGAAAACGAATGGCTCTTCCAGGGTTTATTTCCCATCTACCAGTTCGTTTTGGTTGCCAACGTTTTTCAGCACTTGTATTTTTTTTGTTGGGTGCATCCCTGCATTGGTTTGAACTGTGATCAAGAAATTAGGAGTGGAAGTGGACCTGAATTGGCTTGATAAACCTAGTGCGGGGGATAACCTCTCAAGAAGATCAAGAGGGATGGTTACTCTTCTATGCACACCTTGAACAATATTAGGTTGGAAGGTATGGCCTGAGGGACTGCGTAGTAGTGAAGGGAGTACTTCCATGTGCCAGGTGTGTAGGTATTGTGGGAGCCAAGCTAGATAGATCTTGCAGAGGGTACCTATATCTCTATGGATGATCCCACTAGCTTAGCAATTCTTCCTTCCATTGCCTAATAGCCTGATAAACCCAACTGAAGATTGGCTTGGCTAATTTGGTGTATCTTTGGGCTATGTGTGAGTCTGTTGTTCCCTGATTCCTTGTAGAGATCATGCCCAGCTCGGGGGTGGCATTGTGTTGAGATATTGATGATCACAACTGGCCTATGGTTGGGTGGAACATTGCAGTTGCATAGCCAGTTGCTCGGGGCTACCTTGCTATAAGATAAGTACTCTCCTGTGTTAACTTTGCAATTATTTATTTGATGAATATCGTGAATGTATGATGGATGTGTTATTGAAATTACTTCCACTGTGTTTTCTTATAATTATACATTTCCATATGTCTTTTTATATTATGTGAATGCTTATTTAAAAGTTCATGGGGCTAGATGCCCAGCTTTAGCATTACGTTCTCTCTACAATGTTGGTATAATGGGAGGGGACATTACATTTTGGTATCAGAGCTGCTAGTTGCAACATTGGACCTCTATGGGCAAAATCTGATTACAGTTACATGGGAAGGTCCCTTCCTGATCACCACAGGTCTCAGCATCGGGCCTAAACTAGCTAAGTTGGATAATTTGCAGAGCTAACGTTACCTCCTGCTGGGAAACAGTCATCACAAAAAGAAGGAACGATTTCAAAATTTTCCTAAAGAGTCTTTGAAAAAATTTCTAAGTGTTCGGCATCGAAAGGAAATTTTCGGAAGTACTCAGCGAGTTGGTCCGCAATAGTAGAAGAACTCGCCGAGTTGGCCAGAAACAGCGAAAATTTTCTAAGTGTTTTTCGGCGTCGAAAGAAAATTTTCAGAAGGACTCAGTGAGTTGGTCTGCAACGGCCAAAGAACTCGCCGAGTTGGCCCGAAACGGCGAAAATTTTCTAAGTGTTTTCGGCGTCGAAAGGAAAATTTCGGAAGGACTCAGCGAGTTGGTCCGCAACAGCGGAAGAACTCGTCGAGTTGGCCCGAAATGACGAAAATTTTCTAAGTGTTTTCGACGTCGAAAGGAAATTTTCAGAAGGACTCAGTGAGTTAGTCCGCAATGACGGAAGAACTCGCCGAGTTGGCCCGAAACGGCGAAAATTTTCTAAGTGTTTTCGGCGTCGAAAGGAAATTTTTGGAAGGACTCAGCGAGTTGGTCGGCAACAGCGGAAGAACTCGTCGAGTTGGCCCGAAACGGCGAAAATTTTCTAAGTGTTTTCGGCGTCTTAAGGAAATTTTCAGAAGGACTCAGCAAGTTGGTCCGCAACAGCGGAAGAACTCGCCGAGTTGACCCGAAACAACGAAAATTTTCTAAGTGTTCAGCGTCAAAGGGAAATTTCGGAAGAACTCCACAAGTTGGCCCGAAATTGCGGAAGAACTCAACAAGTTGGCCTGCAACGATGGAAGGACTCGGCGAGTTGGTCCGAAAAATTACAAAATTTTTCTAAGTGTTCGGCGTCAAAGCGAAATTTCGGAAGAACTCCACGAGTTCGCCCGAAATTACGGAAGACCTCAACAAGTTGGCCCGCAACGGCGGAAGGACTCGGCAAGTTGGTCCGAAAAATTTCAAAATTTTTCTAGGTGTTTTCGGCGGATGAACTCAGTGAGTTGGTCCGCAACAGGTCGGAAGAACTCAGCGAGTTGCTCCGCAATAGGGCGGAAGAACTAGATGAGTCGCTCCAAAACAGAAAATTTCGGCTGTTTTTCAGGGAGATTTTCAGGTGCCGAAAATGGAAAAATTGCCATGGAACTTATGCGCCAGATTGCACGAAATGGAAACAAGGGGGCAAGCCCCCTTGAACCCCGTCGTCCCCCTCATATGTCGTTGATTGTGAGAAAATTCTATGATTTGACAAATTGTCAATATAATATTTTCCCACGTGCATGAAAGTAATTTATGAATTCCTGAGAATATAATGCAGCTAACAATTGTGTTGATGAACACATTTTGCAGAATCACAGTTACATCAGGGCAGCATTCTAGATAGTACAGTTGGAAAGTTAAGATCAAAGAGTTCCATGAGCTGAGATTGGGACAATTGACCATGGAAGAATATGCAAACAAATTATTGGAGCTGCTAAGATATCTCACGTACATTCGAGATGATAAGGTGAAAATTCAATGTTTCCTAAGTGGACTGCCCCAGTCATATAAAGACAGAATTGAGTTCGATGAATCTCGAACTCTAGAGGAGGCCATAAGAAAGGCCAAGTATTGCTTTGATCAAAACAGAAGCAAACCAGAATTCCATAAGGCATGGAAGGATAAGAAAAATGAAAAGTTTGATCAAAGGAAGAAGGGGTTCAAGCCTCCTTAATTAAAGAATCAGCAAAGGCAGCCATCACAGGTTGTGACTAAGCCAACTAGGATGATGGGAGACAAGCCAAGAGATCCAAAGGAGCCAAGAGAACCACTTCAATGTTTGGGTTGTGGAGAAGACCACATGCTTAGGAACTATCCACATCGGAATGGGAATGCAAATCAAGTCCACAACATCCAGGGAGCTAAAACTGTGGGTCAAGTGGCGAGGACAATCCCTAGAATCTATGCAACACTAGACGACCGCCAGGCAGATCATCAGTCAACTGTGGTTGAAGTTAAAGGTAAGATTGCTAAGCAATCTGTTTCTATTTTGATTGATCCTGGATCTACTCACAGTTATGTCACTCCTAGAATTGTTGAGATTTGTGCTTTTAAGAATTTAAAGCATAGTAAATCATGGTTAGTTCAACTAGCCACTGGAACCAAGAGAAAAGTTAGTGAAATTGTAGAGAAATGTCCATTAGAGATGGATGGGCTATTCACTTACGCGAATCTGAATATTTTACCACTAGGTTCCTATGATATTCTCATTGGAATGGATTGGTTAGAAGCACACAGGGTTAAACTTGACTGCTACAATAAGACATTTGAATGCATGGACGAAGAAGGAAACCCGAGGGTTGTAAAAGGCATTCCAAAGGTGACTTCTGTTCGACAGGTTTCAGCCAAGCAACTAAAGAAGTTCTGTAGGAAGGGATGTCAATTATATGCAGCCCACATTTTAGAGGCAGCAGAGAATGAAACTCTTAAATTGGAGGACTATCATGTATTGCAAGAATTTAGGGATGTTTTTCTTGATGAGATTCCAGGACTCCCTCCAAAGAGAGACATTGATTTTACAATTGAACTTGTGCCAGGAGCTACACCAGTGTCTAAGACACCCTACAGGATGAGTACGCCGGAATTGCTAAAATTGAAAATGCAATTACAAGAGTTGCTAGAAAAGAAATATATCAAGCCAAGTGTGTCCCCATGGGGATCACCTATTCTATTTGTGAAAAATAAAGATGGAACACTCAGGTTATGTATTGACTACAGGCAGTTGAACAAAGTCACTGTGAAGAACAAATACCCATTGCCTCGAATTGATGACCTTTTTGACCAAATGAGAGGAGCAAAGGTATTTTGAAAGGTTGACTTAAGGTCTGGTTACCATCAGGTAAGAATCAAAGAAGAAGATATTCATAAGACAGCCTTTAGAACGAGGTATGGACACTATGAGTTTGTAGTGGTACCAGTCGGTCTCACAAATGCACCAGCTACATTCATGTGTCTCATGAATAATGTTTTTAGTAAGTATTTGGACAAGTTTGTTCTTGTATTCTTAGACGACATTCTCATCTATTTTAAGAATGAAGAAGAGCATAAAGAACATTTGAGAATGACAATGCAATTACTAAGGGAGCATAAGTTGTATGCAAAGTTGAGCAAATGTGACTTTTATAAAGATAACATTCATTATTTGGGTCACATCATCTCAAACGAAGGAATATCTGTAGACCCTGAGAAGATTGAAGCCATTATGAATTGGCCAACTCCAAGAAATGTGACATATGTGAGATCTTTTATGGGCCTTGCTGGTTACTACAGGAGGTTTATCGAAGGATTCTCCAAGGTTCCAAACCCGATCACTTCTTTGCAAAAGAAGGGGATAAAGTTTGAATGGTCACCAAGATGTGAGGAAAGTTTTCAACGGTTGAAGAATATTCTTACAAGTGCACCAATTTTGAAAATTGCAAGCCCAGAAAAAGACTTTGTGGTATGTATCGATGCATGCAATCAAGGACTTGGAGGATTTTTTATGCAAGACAACCACGTGATATGATATGAGTCAAGAAAGTTGAAGGAGCATGAGAAGAACTATGCTAGTCATGATATAGAACTTGCAGCCATAGTACATGGATTAAAGATGTGGAGGCATTACTTAATGGGAAGGAAATTTGAGTTAAGGACAGACCAATGTGGTCTAAAATACTTGTTTGATCAGACAGAATTGCTTAAGGAAATGGAGCAAGAAGTTGCCAAGATCAGACAGAATTTAAAAACAGCCCAGGATAGACAGAAAAGCTATGCAAATAAACATAGAGTGCATAGGGAATTCAATGTTGGGGATCATGTGTATCTTAGAGTGAGATCAAGGAAGAGTTCCTTGAAGCTTGGGAGTTGTGCCAAGCTATCACCTAGATATTGTGGGCCATTTGAAGTGCTTGAAAGAATAGGGCCAGTTGCATATAGACTTGCATTGCCTGCTAGCACTAAAGCTCATAATGTTTTTCATGTCTCTTTGCTTAAGAGATATGTACATGATCCTAACCGTGTGATTAATTGGGATGTGATCCAGGTGGAACCCGAGGGAGAATTCCAAACCAATCCGTTGTGCATCCTAGACAAGAAGGTAACATTGCTTCGGAATCGAGCCATCAGACAGGTAAAGGTGCAATGGAAGCACTATGGTCCCGATGAGGCTACATGGGAGCTGGAGGATGCCATGAGGGTGGCATATCCATTTTTGTTCAATTTTGATGAGCACTGAGGACAATACTAATGTAAGGGTAGGGGAATGTAATGTCCCCATTTTGACCCCCTTTGCATTAAATCGTAAATGATGTAAATATTGTTATTTAATCATGGTGAGGAGTTCAAGGCCAAGGGCCCACCATTGATTTAGTATTTTATGTATCGACAATTAAAAAAATAGATGCCTATGGTTCTTGTGCTAGACATGCACAATGTAAATTAAGACATCATGTAAATACGAATTTAAATGAAATACCCACAATTAGCTATGCAATGCAACAAAGAGATGGGGGCATGATTCTACAACGAATAGAGAGGGAAATTATTCAAACCCTTGAGCCAATGGTGTTAATCCATGTGTCAATGAGAAAACCCATAAACCACCAACTACCCATTTTGGGTTATGGACCCAATCATTTAATTCTTCCAGAAATTGGTTGAGGCAGTTAATGGCTTGGAAATGAAGAGGTATGGCAGCCAATTTTGTGCATGGGCAAGCCATCAACCTGGAAAAATGTACTTTTGCTTATGGGGCAAGAAAACACCCACGAAATGGTGAGCAAAGTCATTATGAACCCATAGTCTTTCCTCTCTCACGTAGTCTGAGCTAGCTGGGCTTTCCCCATCACGTTTTTTTACCAATTTCCTGCATTTTTCCATAGTTGGGAGCTAGTTTTTGTGTTGCACAGTGGCTGGGAGAAAGGGAGTCATGTTTTGGGGGTTTATAGAGGTCGTTTCAGCCCCTAGAATGCATATAAACATTTTCTGAAAACGAATGGCTCTCCCAAGGTTTATTTCCCATCTACCAGTTCATTTTGGTTGCCCACGTTTTTCAACACTTGTATTTTTGTTGTTGGGTGCATCCCTGCATTGGTTTGAACTGTGAGCAAGAAATTAGGAGTGGAAGTGGACCTGAATTGGCTTGATAAACCTAGTGAGGGGGATAACCTATCAAGAAGATCAAGAGGGCTGGCTACTCTTCTATGCACACCTTGAACAATATTAGATTGGAAGGTATGGCCTGAGGGACTGCGTAGTAGTGAAGGGAGTACTTCCATGTGCCAGGTGTGTAGGTATTGTGGGAGCCAAGCTAGATAGATCTTGTAGAGGGTACCCATATCTCTATGGATGATCCCACTAGCTTAGCAATTCTTCCTTCCATTGCCTAATAGCCTGATAAACCCAACTGAAGATTGGCTTGGCTGATTTGGTGTATCTTTCGGCTATGTGTGAGTCTGTTGTTCGCTGATTCCTTGTAGAGATCATGCCCAGCTCGGGGGGTGGCAGTGTGTTGAGATATTGATGATCACAACTGGCCTATGGTTGGGTGGAACATTGCAGTTGCATAGCCAGTTGCTCAGGGCTACCTTGCTATAAGATAAGTACTCTCTTGTGTTAACTTTACAATTATTTATTTGATGAATATCGTGAATGTATGATGGATGTGTTATTGAAATTACTTCCGCTGTGTTTTCTTATAATTATACATTTCCATATGTCTTTTTATATTATGTGAATGCTTATTTAAAAGTTCATGGGGCTAGATGCCCAGCTTTAGCATCACGTTCTCTCTACCATGCTGGTATGATGGGAGGGGACATTACATTTTGGTATTAGAGCTGCTGGTTGTAGCATTGGACCTCTATGGGCCAAATATGATTACAGTTACATGGGAAGGTCCCTTCCTGATCACCACAGGTCTCAGCATCGGGCCTAAACTGGCTAAGTTGGATACTTTGCAGAGGTAAGGTTAGCTCCTGCTGGGCAGCAGTCGTCACAGAAAGAAGGAAAGATTTCAAAATTTTCCTAAAGAGTTTTTAAAAAAATTTCTAAGTGTTCGGAGTCGAAAGGAAATTTTTGGAAGGACTCAACTAGTTGGTCCACAATAGCGGAAGAACTCGCTGAGTTGGCCCGAAATGGGGAAAATTTTCTAAGTGTTTTTTGGCGTTGAAAGGAAATTTTCGGAAGGACTCAGCAAGTTGGTCCGCAACGGCGGAAGAACTCGCCGAGTTGGCCCGAAACGGCGAAAATTTTCTAAGTATTTTCGGCGTCGAAAGGAAATTTACGGAAGGACTCAGCGAGTTGGTCCGCAACAGCGGAAGAACTCGCCGAGTTGGCCCGAAACGGTGAAAATTTTCTAAGTGTTTTCGGCGTCGAAAGGAAAATTTCAGAAGGACTCAGCGAGTTGGTCCGCAACGGTGGAAGAAGTCACCGAGTTGGCCCGAAACGGCGAAACTTTTCTAAGTGTTTTCGACGTCGAAAGGAAATTTTCAAAAGGACTCAGCGAGTTGGTCCGCAATAGCGGAAGAACTCGTCGAGTTGGCCCGAAACGGCGGAAATTTTCTAAGTGTTTTCGTCATCGAAAGGAAATTTTCGGAAGGACTCAGCGAGTTGGTCCGCAACAGCGGAAGAACTCGCCGAGTTGACCCGAAACAACGAAAATTTTTCTAAGTGTTCGGCGTCAAAGGGAAATTTCGGAAGAACTCCACGAGTTGGCCCAAAATTGTGGAAGAACTCAACAAGTTGGCCCGCAATGGCGGAAGGACTCTGCGAGTTGGTCCAAAAAATTTCAAAATTTCTCTAAGTGTTCGGCGTCAAAGGGAAATTTCGGAAGAACTCCACGAGTTGGCCCGAAATTGCGGAAGAACTGAACAAGTTGGCCCGCAACGGTGTAACGACTCGGCAAGTTGGTCCGAAAAATTTCAAAAATTTTCTAAGTGTTTTCGGCGGAAGAACTCAGCGAGTTGCTCCACAAGTCGGAAGAACTCAGTGAGTTGCTCCGCAATAGGCCGGGAGAACTAGATGAGTCGCTCCAAAATAGGAAATTTCAGTTGTTTTTCAGGGAGATTTTCAGGTGCCGAAAATGAAAAAATTGCCATGGAACTTATGCGCTAGATTGCGCGAAATGGAAACAAGGGGGCAAGCCCCCTTGACCCCCGTTGTCCCCCTCATATGTCATTGATTGTGAGAAAATTCTATGATTTGACAAATTGTCAATATAATATTTTTTCACGTGCATGAAAGTAATTTATGAATTTCTGAGAATATAATACAACTAACAATTGTGTTGATGAACACATTTTGCAGAATCATAGTTACATCAGGGCAACATTCTAGATAGTATAGTTGGAAAGTTTTGGATCTTGGTTGGGCCAAGAAAATCAACATCATGGATGATGCACAGGATCCCTATGAGCCTGAGACAGATTCCATGGGGGAGAACATACATGTTGAAAATGCTGAAACAGAATCTAATGGGAGAAGAAATCAAGAGACTCCTCCAAGTATTGCAGCCACCATGAGAAGCCTAAGGGTGGAGTTGCAACGTTGTAGAGAAGATAATGAAAGGATGATTAAAGCTCAGGAAGAACAAAATCAGTTGAATGCAGCCATGCTAAGGAGTTTGACAGGCATCCAAAGGAAAATAAACTCTGGGCATCAGACATCAAATCCAGAAACGGGTGGCAGTAGTTCTAGGAGGAATTCCCGCAAGAGGGCCAGTAGCCCAAGAAGAGTTTCTACAGACAGAACATATACTCCAGAAAACTCTTCCAATGGATCATTTGAGTCAAAGGAATCCATTGAGGGTTCAAGTTCTTCATCCCGCAGAAGTAAGAGGAAGAGGCACTACAAGACCAGTTCGCATGGGGAATTTAAGAAGGAAAAACCTCCTACATTTGATGGAGAGATAAAGTCTGGTCAAGAAGCTGAAGCTTGGCTTCTTGGGATAAGAAAATATTTCCAAGTCCAAGACTACTCGAGAAATATGAAGGAAATGGTAGCCATCTTCAACTTGAATGGAAGAGCATCTATATGGTGGGAACACATCAGGCAAGGGAAGAAGATCAATGAAAGGAAGATTGTGTGGAAGCAACTCAAGAAATACTTCAGGCAGGAGTACCTCTCTGACAGGTACTATGATGATAAGATCAAAGAGTTCCATGAGCTGAGATTGGGACAATTGACCATGGAAGAATATGCAAACAAATTCTTGGAGCTGCTAAGATATGTCAGGTACATTCGAGATGATAAGGTGAAAATTCATCGTTTCCTAAGTGGACTACCCCAGTCATATAAAGACAGAATTGAGTTCGATGAACCTCGAACTCTAGAGGAGGCCATAAGAAAGACCAAGTATTGCTTTGATCAAAACAGAAGCAAACTAGAATTCTATAAGGCATGGAAGGATAAGAAAAATGAAAAGTTTGATCAAAGGAAGAAGGGGTTCAAGCCTCCTCAATTCAAGAATCGGCAAAGGCAGCCATCACAGGTTGTGACTAAGCCAACTAGGATGATGGGAGACAAGCCAAGAGATCCAAAGGAGCCAAGAGAACCACTTCAATGTTGGGGTTGTGGAGGAGACAACATGCTTAGGAACTGTCCACATCGGAATGGGAATGCAAATCAAGTCCACAACATCCAGGGAGCTGAAACTGTGGGTCAAGTGGTGAGGACAATCCCTAGAATCTATGCAGCACTAGACGACCGCCAGGCAGATCATCAGTCAACTGTGGTTGAAGTTGAAGGTAAGATTGCTAAGCAATCTGTTTCTATTTTGATTGATCCTGGATCTACTCACAGTTATGTCACTCCTAGAATTGTTGAGATTTGTGCTTTTAAGAAATTAAAGCATAGTAAATCATGGTTACTTCAACTAGCCACTGGAACCAAGAGAAAAGTTAGTGAAATTGTAGAGAAATGTCCATTAGATATGGATGGGCTATTCACTTACGTGAATCTGAATATTTTACCACTAGGTTTCTATGATATTCTCATTGGAATGGATTGGTTAGAAGCACACAGGGTTAAACTTGACTGCTACAATAAGACATTTGAATGCATGGACGAAGAAGGAAACCCGAGGGTTGTAAAAGGCATTCCAAAGGTGACTTTTGTTAGACAGGTTTCAGCCATGCAACTGAAGAAGTTCTGTAGGAAGGGATGTCAATTGTATGCAACCCACATTTTAGACGCAGTAGAGAATGAAACTCTTAAATTGGAGGACTATCATGTATTGCAAGAATTTAGGGATGTTTTTCCTTATGAGATTCCAGGACTCCCTCCAAAGAGAGACATTGATTTTACAATTGAACTTGTGCCAGGAGCTGCACCAGTGTCTAAAACACCCTACAGGATGAGTACACCGGAATTGCTAGAATTGAAAATACAATTACAAGAGTTGCTGGAAAAGAAATATATCAGGCCAAGTGTGTCCCCGTGGGGAGCACCTATTCTATTTGTGAAAAAGAAAGATGGAACACTCAGGTTATGTATTGACTACAGGCAGTTGAACAAAGTCACTGTGAAGAACAAATACCCATTGCCTCGAATTGATGACCTTTTTGACCAAATGAGAGGAGCAAAGGTATTTTCAAAGGTTGACTTGAGGTTTGGTTACCATCAGGTAAGAATCAAAGAAAAATATATTCATAAGACAACCTTTAGAACGAGGTATGGACACTATGAGTTTGTAGTGGTACCAGTCGGTCTCACAAATGCACCAGCTACATTCATGTGTCTCATGAATAATGTTTTTAGCAAGTATTTGGACAAGTTTGTTCTTGTATTCTGAGACGACATTCTCATCTATTCTAAGAATGAAGAAGAGCATAAAGAACATTTGAGAATGACAATGCAATTACTAAGGGAGCATAAGCTGTATGCAAAGTTGAGCAAATGTGACTTTTATAAAGATAAAATTCATTATTTGGGTCACATCATCTCATACGAAGGAATATCTATAGACCCTGAGAAGATTGAAGCCATTATGAATTGGCCAACTCCAAGAAATGTGACATATGTGAGATCTTTTATGGGCCTTGCTGGTTACTACAGGAGGTTTATTGAAGGATTCTCCAAGGTTGCAAACCCGGTCAATTCTTTGCAAAAGAAGGGGATAAAGTTTGAATGGTCACCAAGAAGTGAAGAAATTTTTTAACGGTTGAAGAATCTTCTTACAAGTGCACCAATTTTGAAAATTGCAAACCCAGAAAAAGACTTTGTGGTATGTACCGATGCATGCAATCAAGGACTTGGAGGAGTTCTTATGCAAGACAACCACGTGATATGCTATGAGTCAAGAAAGTTGAAGGAGCATGAGAAGAACTATGCTACTCATGATATAGAACTTGCATCCATAGTACATGCTTTAGAGATGTGGAGGCATTACTTAATGGGAAGGAAATTTGAGTTAAGGACAGACCAATGTGGTCTAAAATACTTGTTTGATCAGCCAACTTTAAATGCTAGGCAAGCTAGATGGTTGGAATTTTGTGCGAATTTGATTTTGAAATCAAACACATAAAAGGGAAAGAAAACAAGGTGGCTGATGCACTCAGCAGGAAAGTACATGAAATGCATGTGGCAACGCTTAATACTTGCCAACCAGATTTGAAGCAGCAGATTGTTAACCATATTGTTGAGAATGAAGTGTACGTGCAGATAAAGGACAAATTGCAGCAGCAAGACCTTGGCAAGAAGTATGAAGGCTATCATTTGGAAGAAGGCGGACTTCTTACTTATAAGAATAGAGTCTATATTCCAAATGCGGCAAATTTGAGGAGGATTGTTATGGATGAAATCCATAAAGCTCCATTCTCTGGTCACCCAGGATATCAGAAAACAATTGCTATAGCAAGAAAATATTATTTCTGGCTAGGCATGAAGAAGGAAATCGTTGAATACATTTCTAAGTGCATGGAATGTCAGCAGGTGAAGAGTGAACACCAACATCCGGCGGGTTTATTGCTCCCAGTGCCAATTCCAGAATGGAAACGGGAAGTAATATCCATGGACTTTATTACAGGATTTCCAATGACTGTGAGACAACACAATTCCATCATGGTTGTGGTGGACAAGTTAACAAAGGCAACACATTTTATACCCGTTAAGTCCACACATAAAGCCAATGCCATTGCAAATATTTTTATGAAGGAAATTTTCATATTACATGGATTGCCTAAGGCAATAATTTCTGACAGGGATACCAAGTTCACTTCCAATTTTTGGAAAGGTATCTTTGCAGATTTGGGTACACAGCTAAGCTTTAATACCGCATACCATCCTCAAACAGACGGGCAAACAGAAAGAGTAAATCGTGTGCTTGAAGACATGCTCCGCATGTATGTAATAGAAAAACCATCCAAGTGGGAGGATCATCTACACTTGGTAGAATTTGCATATAACAATGGGCAATAAGCATCGTTGGGAATGAGTCCTTATGAGGCTTTGTACGGCAGAAGGTGTAGGACACCAATGACTTGGGACAATCCACTGAACAGAATTGTACTTGGGCCAGAATTGCTTAAGGAAATGGAGCAAGAAGTTGTCAAGATCAGACAGAATTTAAAAACAGCCCAGGATAGACAGAAAAGCTATGCAAATAAACATAGAGTGCATAAGGAATTCAATGTTGGGGATCATGTATATCCTAGAGTGAGATCAAGGAAGAGTTCCTTGAATCTTGAGAGTTGTGCCAAGCTATCACCTAGATATTGTGGGCCATTTGAAGTGCTTGAAAGAATAGGGCCAGTTGCATATAGACTTGCATTGCCTGCTAGCACTAAAGCTCATAATGTTTTTCATGTCTATTTGCTTAAGAGATATGTACATGATCCTAATCGTGTGATTAATTGGGATGTGATCCAGGTGGAACCCGAGGGAGAATTCCAAACCGATCCGTTGTGCATCCTAGACAAGAAGGTAACATTGCTTCGGAACCGAGCCATCAAACAGGTAAAGGTGCAATGGAAGCACTACGGTCCCGATGAGGCTACATGGGAGCTGGAGGATGCCATGAGGGTGGCATATCCATTTTTGTTCAATTTTGATGAGCACTGAGGACAGTGCTAATGTAAGGGGAGGGGAATGTCATGTCCCCATTTTGACCCCCTTTGCATTAAATCGTAAATGATGTAAATATTGTTATTTAATCATGGTGAGGAGTTCAAGGCAAAGGGCCCACCATTGATTTAGCGTTTTATGTATCGGCAACTAAAAAAATAGATGCCTATGGTTCTTGTACTGGACATGCACGATGTAAATTAAAACATCATGTAAATACGAATTTTAATGAAATACCCACAACTAGCTATGCAATGCAACAAAGAGCTGGGGGCATGATTCTACAAGTAATAGGGAGGAAAATTATTCAAACCCTTGAGCCAATGGTTTTAATCCATGTGTCAATGAGAAAACCCATAAACCACCAACTACCCATTTTGGGTTATGCACCCAATCATTTAATTCTTCCAGAAACTGGTTGAGGCAGTTAATGGCTTGGAAATGAAGAGGTATGGCAGCCAATTTCGTGCATGGGCAAGCCATCAACCTGTAAAAACATACTTTTGCTTCTGGGGCAAGGAAACACCCACGAAATGGTGCCCAAAGTCATTCTGAACCCATAGTCTTTCCTCTCTCACGCAGTCTGAGCTAGCTGGGCTTTCTCCGTCACGTTTTTTTACCAATTTCCTGCATTTTTCCATACCTGGTAGCTCGTTTTTGTGTTGCACAGTGGCTGGTAGAAAGGGAGTCATGTTTTGGGGGTTTATAGAGGTCGTTTCAGCCCCTGGAATGCATATAAACGTTTATCTGAAAACGAATGGCTCTCCCAGGGTTTATTTCCCATCTACCAGTTCATTTTGGTTGCCCACGTTTTTCAGCACTTGTATTTTTGTTGTTGGGTGCATCCCTGCATTGGTTTGAATTGTGAGCAAGAAATTAGGAGTGGAAGTGGACCTGAATTGGCTTGATAAACCCAGTGAGGGGGATAACCTCTCAAGAAGATCAAGAGCGCTGGCTACTCTTCTATGCACACCATGAACAATATTAGATTGGAAGGTATGGCCTGAGGGACTGCGTAGTAGTGAAGGGAGTACTTCCATGTGCCAGGTGTGTAGGTATTGTGGGAGCCAAGCTAGATAGATCTTGTAGAGGGTACCCATATCTCTATGGATGATCCCACTAGCTTAGCAATTCTTCCTTCCATTGCCTAATAGCCTGATAAACCCAACTGAAGATTGGCTTGGCTGATTTGGTGTATCTTTCGGCTATGTGTGAGTCTGTTGTTCCCTGATTCCTTGTAGAGATCATGCCCAGCTCGAGGGTGGCAGTGTGTTGAGATATTGATGATCACAACTATCCTATGGTTGGGTGGAACATTGCAGTTGCATAGCCAGTTGCTCGTGGCTACCTTGCTATAAGATAAGTACTCTCTTGTGTTAACTTTGCAATTATTTATTTGATGAATATCGTGAATGTATGATGGATGTGTTATTGAAATTACTTCCGCTGTGTTTTCTTATAATTATACATTTCCATATGTCTTTTTATATTATGTGAATGCTTATTTAAAAGTTCATGGGGCTAGATGCCCAGCTTTAGCATCACCTTCTCTCTACCATGCTGGTATGATGGGAGAGGACATTACATTTTGGTATCAAAGCTGCTGGTTGCAGCATTAGATCTCTATGGGCCAAATATGATTACAGTTACATGGGAAGGTCCCTTCCTGATCACCACAGGTCTCAGCGTCGGGCCTAAACTGGCTAAGTTGGATACTTTGCAGAGGTAAGGTTACCTCCTGCTGGGCAGCAGTCGTCACAGAAAGAAGGAAAGATTTCAAAATTTTCCTAAAGAGTTTTTGAAAATTTTTCTAAGTGTTCGGAGTCGAAAGGAAATTTTCGGAAGGACTGAGCGAGTTGGTCCGCAATAGCGGAAGAACTCGCCGAGTTGGCCCGAAACGATGAAAATTTTCTAAGTGTTTTTCGGCGTCGAAAGGAAATTTTTGGAAGGACTCAGCAAGTTGGTCCACAATGGCGAAAGAACTCGTCGAGTTGGCCCGAAACGACAAAAAATTTCTAAGTATTTTCGGCGTCGAAAGGAAATTTTCGGAAGGACTCAGCGAGTTGGTCCGCAACAGCGGAAGAACTTGCCGAGTTGGCGCGAAACGGCGAAAATTTTCTAAGTGTTTTCGGCGTCGAAAGGAAATTTTCGGAAGGAATCAGCAAGTTGGTCCACAATGGAGGAAGAACTCACCGAGTTGGCCCGAAACAGCGAAACTTTTCTAAGTGTTTTCGACGTCGAAAGGAAATTTTCAGAAGGACTCAGCGAGTTGGTCCGCAATGGCGGAAGAACTCGCCGAGTTGGCCCGAAACGACGAAAATTTTCTAAGTGTTTTCGGCGTCGAAAGGAAATTTTCGGAAGGACTCAACGAGTTGGTGCACAATAGCGGAAGAACTCGTCGAGTTGGCCCGAAACGGCAAAAACTTTCTAAGTGTTTTCGACTTCGAAAGAAAATTTTCGGAAGGACTCAGCGAGTTGGTCCGCAACAGTGGAAGAACTCGCCGAGTTGACCCGAAACAACGAAAATTTTCTAAGTGTTCGGCGTCAAAGGGAAATTTCGGAAGAACTCCACGAGTTTGCCCGAAATTGTGGAAGAACTCAACAAGTTGGCCCGCAACGGCGAAAGGACTTGGCGAGTTGGTCCAAAAAATTTCAAAATTTTTCTAAGTGTTCGGCATCAAAGGGAAATTTCGTAAGAACTCCACGAGTTGGCCCGAAATTGCGGAAGAATAGAACAAGTTGGCCCGCAACGACGGAAGGAATCGGCAAGTTGGTCAAAAAAATTTCAAAATTTTTCTAAGTGTTATCGGCGGAAGAACTCAGCGAGTTACTCCACAACAGGTCGGAAGAACTCAGCAAGTTGCTCCGCAATAGGGTGGGAGAACTGGATGAGTCGCTCTGAAACATGAAATTTTAGTTATTTTTCAGGGAAATTTTCAGGTGCCGAAAATGGAAAAATTGCCATGGAACTTATGCGCTAGATTGCGTGAAATGGAAACAAGGGGTAAAGCACCCTTGACCCCCGTCGTCCCCCTCATATGTCGTTGATTGTGAGAAAATTCTTTGATTTGACAAATTGTCAATATAATATTTTCCCACGTGCATGAAAGTAATTTATGAATTTCTGAGAATATAATGCAGCTAACAATTGTGTTGATGAACACATTTTGCAGAATCACAGTTACATCAGGGCAACATTCTATATAGTACAGTTGGAAAGTTTTGGATCTTGGTTGGGCAAAGAAAATCAACATCATGGATGATGCACAGGATCCCTATGAGCCTGAGACAGATGCCATGGGGGAGAACATACATGTTGAAAATGCTGAAACAGAATCTAATGGGAGAAGAAATAAAGAGACTCCTCCAGGTATTGTAGCCACCATGAGAAGCCTAAGGGTGGAGTTGCAAAGCTGTAGAGAAGATAATGAAAGGATGATTAAAGCTCAGGAAGAACAAAATCAGTTGAATGCAGCCATGCTACAGAGTTTGACAGGCATCCAAAGGAAAATAAACTCTAGGCATCAGACATCAAATCCAGAAAGGGGTGGGAGTAGTTCTAGGAGGAATTCCCGCAAGAGGGCCAGTAGCCCAAGAAGAGTTTCTACAGATAGAACATATACTCCAGAAAACTCTTCTAATGGAGCATTTGACTCAAAGGAATCCATTGAGGGTTCAAGTTCTTCATCTCGCAGAAGTAAGAGGAAGAGGCACTACAAGACCAGTTCGCATGGGGAATTTAAGAAGGCAAAACCTCCTACATTTGATGGAGAGGTAAAGTCTGGTCAAGAAGCTGAAGCTTGGCTTCTTGGGATGAGAAAGTATTTTCAATTCCAGGACTACTCGGGAAATATGAAGGCAAGGGTAGCCATCTTCAACTTGAATGGAAGAGCATCTATGTGGTGGGAACACATCAGGCAAGTGTAGAAGATCAATGAAAGGAAGATTGTGTGGAAGCAGTTCAAGAAATACTTCAAGCAGGAGTACCTCTCTGACAGGTACTATGATGATAAGATCAAAGAGTTCCATGAGCTGAGATTGGGACAATTGACCATGGAAGAATATGCAAACAAATTCTTGGAGCTGCTAAGATATGTCAGGTACATTCGAGATGATAAGGTGAAAATTCAGCGTTTCCTAAGTGGACTGCCCCAGTCATATAAAGACAGAATTGAGTTCGATGAACCTTGAACTCTAGAGGAGGCCATAAGAAAGGCCAAGTATTGCTTTGATCAAAATAGAAGCAAACCAGAATTCTATAAGGCATGGAAGGATAAGAAAAATGAAGAGTTTAATCAAAGGAAGAAGGGGTTCAAGCCTCCTCAATTCAAGAATCAGCAAAGGCAGCCATCACAGGTTGTGACTAAGCCAACTAGGATGATGGGAGACAAGCCAAGAGATCCAAAGGAGCCAAGAGAACCACTTCAATGTTGGGGTTGTGGAGGAGACCACATGCCTAGGAACTGTCCACAACGGAATGGGAATGCAAATCAAGTCCACAACATCCAGGGAGTTGAAACTATGGGTCAAGTGGCGAGGACAATCCCTAGAATCTATGCAGCACTAGACGACCGCTAGGCAGATCATCAGTCATCTGTGGTTGAAGTTGAAGGTAAGATTGCTAACCAATCTGTTTCTATTTTGATTGATCCTGGATCTACTCATAGTTATGTCACTCTTAGAATTGTTGAGATTTGTGCTTTTAAGAAATTAAAGCATAGTAAATCATGGTTACTTCAACTAGCCACTGGAACCAAGAGAAAAGTTAGTGAAATTGTAAAGAAATGTCCATTAGAGATGGATGCGCTATTCATTTACGCGAATCTGAATATTTTACCACTAGGTTCCTATGATATTCTCATTGGAATGGATTGGTTAGAAGCACACAGGGTTAAACTTGACTGCTACAATAAGACATTTGAATGCATGGACGAAGAAGGAAACCCGAGGGTTGTAAAAGGCATTCCAAAGGTGACTTTTGTTAGACAGGTTTCAGCCATGCAACTGAAGAAGTTATGTAGGAAGGGATGTCAATTATATGCAGCCCACATTTTAGAGGCAGCAGAGAATGAAACTCTTAAATTGGAGGACTATCATGTATTGCAAGAATTTAGGGATGTTTTTCCTTATGAGATTCCAGGACTCCCTCCAAAGAGAGACATTGATTTTACAATTGAACTTGTGCCAGGAGCTGCACCAGTGTCTAAAACACCCTACAGGATGAGTACGTCGGAATTGCTAGAATTGAAAATGCAATTACAAGAGTTGCTGGAAAAGAAATATATCAGGCCAAGTGTGTCCCCGTGGGGAGCACCTGTTCTATTTGTGAAAAAGAAAGATGGAACACTCAGGTTATGTATTGACTACAGGCAGTTGAACAAAGTCACTGTGAAGAACAAATACCCATTGCCTCGAATTGATGACCTTTTTGACCAAATGAGAGGAGCAAATGTATTTTCAAAGGTTGACTTGAGCTTTGGTTACCATCAGGTAAGAATCAAAGAAGAAGATATTCATAAGACAGCCTTTAGAACGAGGTATGGACACTATGAGTTTGTAGTGGTACCAGTCGGTCTCACAAATGCACCAGCTACATTCATGTGTCTCATAAATAATGTTTTTAGCAAGTATTTGGACAAGTTTGTTCTTGTATTCTTAGACAACATTCTCATCTATTATAAGAATGAAGAAGAGCATAAAGAACATTTGAGAATGACAATGCAATTACTAAGGGAACATAAGCTGTATGCAAAGTTGAGCAAATGTGACTTTTATAAAGATAAAATTCATTATTTGGGTCACATCATCTCAAACGAAGGAATATCTGTAGACCCTGAGAAGATTGAAGCCATTATGAATTGGCCAACTCCAAGAAATGTGACATATGTGAGATCTTTTATGGGCCTTGCTGGTTACTACAGGAGGCTTATCGAAGGATTCTCCAAGGTTCCAAACCCGATCACTTCTTTGCAAAAGAAGGGGATAAAGTTTGAATGGTCACCAAGATGTGAGGAAAGTTTTCAACGGTTGAAGAATATTCTTACAAGTGCACCAATTTTGAAAATTGCAAGCCCAGAAAAAGACTTTGTGGTATGTACCGATGCATGCAATCAAGGACTTGGAGGAGTTCTTATGCAAGACAACCACGTGATATGCTATGAGTCAAGAAAGTTGAAGGAGCATGAGAAGAACTATGCTACTCATGATATAGAACTTGCAGCCATAGTACATGCTTTAAAGATGTGGAGGCATTACTTAATGGGAAGGAAATTTGAGTTAAGGACAGACCATTGTGGTCTAAAATACTTGTTTGATCAGCCAACTTTAAATGCTAGGCAAGCTAGATGGTTGGAATTTTTGTGCAAATTTGATTTTGAAATCAAACACATAAAAGGGAAAGAAAACAAGGTGGCTGATGCACTCAGCAGGAAAGTACATGAAATGCATATGGCAGCGCTTAGTACTTGCCAACCAGATTTGAAGCAGCAGATTGTTAACCATATTGTTGAGGATGAAGTGTACATGCAAATAAAGGACAAATTGCAGCATCAAGACCTTGGAAAGAAGTATGAAGGATATCATTTGGAAGAAGGCGGACTTCTTACTTATAAGAATAGAGTCTATATTCCAAATGCGGCAGATTTGAAGAGGATTGTTATGGATGAAATCCATAAAGCTCCATACTCTGGTCACCCAGGATATCAGAAAACAATTGCTACAGCAATTAAATATTATTTCTGGCCAGGCATGAATAAGGACATCGCTGAATACATTTCTAAGTGCATGGAATGTCAGCAGGTGAAGAGTGAACACCAACATCCGGCAGGTTTATTGCTCCCAGTGCCAATTCCAGAATGGAAATGGGAAGTCATATGCATGGACTTTATTACAGGATTGCCAATGACTGTGAGACAACATGATTCCATCATGGTTGTGGTGGACAAGTTAACAAAGGCAGCACATTTTATACCGGTTAAGTCCACACATAAAGCCGATGCCATTGCAAATATTTTCATGAAAAAAAATTTCATAGTACATGGGTTGCCTAAGGCAATAATTTCTGACAGGGATACCAAGTTCACTTCCAATTTTTGGAAAGGTCTCTTTGCAGATTTGGGTACACAGCTAAGCTTTAGTACCGCATACCATCCTCAAACAGATGGGCAAACAGAAAGAGTAAATCGGGTGCTTGAAGACATGCTCCGCATGTATGTAATGGACAAACCATCCAAGTGGGAGGATTATCTACACTTGGTAGAATTTGCATATAACAATGGGAACAAGCATCGTTGGGAATGAGTCCTTATGAGGCTTTGTACGGCAGAAGGTGTAGGACACCATTGACTTGGGACAATCCACTGAACAGAATTGTACTTGGGTCAGAATTGCTTAAGGAAATGGAGCAAGAAGTTGCCAAGATCGGACAGAATTTAAAAACAGCCCAGGATAGACAGAAAAGCTATGCAAATAAACATAGAGTGCATAGGGAATTCAATGTTGGGGATCATCTGTATCTTAGAGTGAGATCAAGGAAGAGTTCCTTGAAGCTTGGGAGTTGTGCCAAGCTATCACCTAGATATTGTGGGCCATTTGAAGTGCTTGAAAGAATAGGGTCAGTTGCATATAGACTTGCATTGCCTACTAGCACTAAAGCTCATAATGTTTTTCATGTCTCTTTGCTTAAGAAATATGTACATGATCCTAACCATGTGATTAATTGGGATGTGATCCAGGTGGAACCCGAGGGAGAATTCCAAACCGATCCGTTGTGCATCCTAGACAAGAAGGTAACATTGCTCTGAAACCGAGCCATCGGACAGGTAAAGGTGCAATGGAAGCACTACGGTCCCGATGAGGCTACATGGGAGCTGGAGGATGCCATGAGGGTGGCATATCCATTTTTGTTCAATTTTGATGAGCACTGAGGACAATGCTAATGTAAGGGAAGGGGAATGTAATGTCCCCATTTTGACCCCCTTTGCATTAAATCGTAAATGATGTAAATATTGTTATTTAATCATGGTGAGGAGCTCAAGGCCAAGGGCCCACCATTGATTTAGCGTTTTATGTATCGGCAATTAAAAAAATAGATACCTATGGTTCTTGTGCTGGACATGCACAATATAAATTAAGACATCATGTAAATACGAATTTTAATGAAATACCCACAACTAGCTATGCAATGCAACAAAGAGATGGGGGCATGATTCTACAAGGAATAGGAAGGAAAATTATTCAAACCCTTGAGCCAATGGTGTTAATCCATGTGTCAATGAGAAAACCCATAAACCACCAACTACCCATTTTGGGTTATGGACCCAATCATTTAATTCTTCCAGAAATTGGTTGAGGCAGTTAATGCCTTGGGAATGAAGAGGTATGGCAGCCAATTCCGTGCATGGGCAAACCATCAACCTGGAAAAACGTACTTTTGCTTCTGGGGCAAGAAAACACCCACGAAATGGTGCCCAAAGTCATTCTGAACCCATAGTCTTTCGTCTCTCACGCAGTCTGAGCTAGCTGGGCTTTCCCCATCACATTTTTTTACCAATTTCCTGCATTTTTCCATAGCTGGGAGCTCGTTTTTGTGTTGTACAATGGCTGGGAGAAAGGGAGTCATGTTTTGGGGGTTTATAGAGGTCGTTTCAGCCCCTAGAATGCATATAAACGTTTTCTGAAAACGAATGGCTCTCCCAGGTTTTATTTCCCATCTACCAGTTCGTTTTGGTTGCCCACGTTTTTCAGCACTTGAATTTTTGTTGTTGGGTGCATCCCTGCATTGGTTTGAACTGTGAGCAAGAAATTAGGAGTGCAAGTGGACCTGAATTGGCTTGATAAACCTAGTGAGGGGGATAACCTCTCAAGAAGATCAAGAGGGCTGGCTACTCTTCTATGCACACCTTGAACAATATTAGATTGGAAGGTATGGCCTAAGGGACTGCGTAGTAGTGAAGGGAGTAATTCCACGTGCCAGGTGTGTAGGTATTGTGGGAGCCAAGCTAGATAGATCTTGCAGAGGGTACCCATATCTCTATGGATGATCCCACTAGCTTAGCAATTCTTCCTTCCATTGCCTAATAGCCTGATAAACCCAACTGAAGATTGGCTTGGCTGATTTGGTGTATCTTTGGGCTATGTGTGAGTCTGTTGTTCCCTGATTCCTTGTAGATATCGTGCCCAACTCGGGGGTGGCAGTGTGTTGAGATATTGATGATCACAACTGGCCTATGGTTGGGTGGAACATTGCAGTTTCATAGCCAGTTGCTCGAGGCTACCTTGCTATAAGATAAGTACTCTCTTGTGTTAACTTTGCAATTATTTATTTGATGAATATCGTGAATGTATGATGGATGTGTTATTGAAATTACTTCCGCTGTGTTTTCTTATAATTATACATTTCCATATGTATTTTTATATTATATGAATGCTTATTTAAAATTTCATGGGGCTAGATGCCCAGCTTTAGCATCACGTTCTCTCTACCATGCTGGTATGATGGGAGGGGACATTACAGATTCTCGGGTCCATTCCTGTGGGGGGGGTTAGGCTATCCTTGATTCACAGGGGTGAATAGCAGGATAATGAAAAAAAAAATTAATCTCTTAATAATACCTATTTTCACAAAATTTGCCTATTGCTTTCTTGTGTTAGTACTACTTTGTATAGTATTATTAAAAACTATTATATTCCCTTTCTTAATGAACAAAAGGTTCATACGATCGAGAGGAAATAGTAATCGTGTACGTTCCCACTCATCTCGATAAGGACATGAGAGTTTATACAATATGAAAGACTCTTTAGGGCCGGGACTAAGAGATGAAGATTTATACTAGTATCTAAACATCTGTATATAACCTTTTCATATTAGTGAATTGGGTAAGGTATACCTTTTTGACATTTTTGGTGACTGTTTTTTTTATTCTCATTTTTTCTTTAAATTAGGACTTTGTTTTCAAACTTTTAGTTTTTTTAAAGTTAAAGGTATTACATTTTTATGTATGATGCAATAATTTTATAATTCAATAATATCTTGATTTTTCTTTAAATTGGAATCTTGTTTTCAAACTTTAGGTTTCTCTAAATTGAAGGTGATAAATCATCTGCATAATGCAACAATTTTATAAATCTACAAGGAAAATAGTTGTGAAGCAGCTAGTCTATGCCTTAAGATTATGTTTATTTTTGGTTTAATTAAAAACAATTTATTAAAATGGTATTAGATTATGTCGAAATCGTTTCTATGGCATAAATCTTTTTTCTAATGGAGAAGTTCACACACATTTTTCCTTAATCATTTTGAAGATAGCCAGTTTGTATATAAATAGAGAATTTCACAAGCATGAGGAGTCACATTAGATTTCAATATGAGATAGAAAAGTAATGAAACTAAGATCAAATTAGATGGAAAATTCATGGATCAAGCCCAAACTTAACCATTGACCTACATTTTCTAAAGGTGAAAAGAACCTAAGAAAAGAATTAAACCTTAGAAAGACAAAATTTAGAGGAAAAATTCAAGAATACTAAAATATTCATCTGTTTAACAAGAGAAAATATGGAAAGATACAAACTTATTATCAATAATTTCCTTTAACTTTGCTTGAAGTTTAGATTTTTTCTCCCCTATGTTTATCTAAAGATTATCTATATTCACAAATCCTATCTACATATGGTGACTTGTTCGTACTAGAATAAATAAATAAAATTGGAATTCATTATTACTAGGATTGGGGAAAGAGATTATGACTCTTGTTACTTGAAGATCATTGATTAAGGTTTCAAAGGTATGTTCCAATGATAATACCTTAAGGTTTCAAAGGTATGTTCCAATGTTAATATCTTAGTGAAAAAACCTCGATGATAATGTCCCTTAAAAAATCTTTAGTGAAAAGATAAGGTGAATAACTTTCAAATAAATAAAATGATAAACAAAGTAAAGATGAAATAAATTAAAACCAAGGTTGGGAGAAGGAACTCGTGCACATGATTAGGTCAAGCTCATGTTATGATTTTAAAGCCATGCTATGAAAATGCCCAAATCTTGAAAGTGCTCTAGTGAAATGCATATATGAAAATGTCCCAACTTTGAAAGTGCTCTAGTGAAATGTTTTGATGAAAATGTCTCATAAAAGTGCTTCAGTAAAAATGATTTCGTGAAAATGTATAATGAAAATGCCTTGTAAAAATAATGCATAAAAAGAGTAAATAAAAACAATTTTAAAATAATAAAATGATAAAAACTAAAAAATTATAACTAAAAGGAATACTTTTTTTTTTCAGCAAAAAAAACCATACTACTGGTATTCATATTACTGAATCAGATAGTACAAAATGTAAGTCTGGAGGGACCTATGATCAGTCACAAGCTGATACTCACTTTCCTCATGAGAATATACATCCAACCCCATACAATAGAAAACATATAAGATCCTTGAAAGTATAAATAGCTACAAATTAATAATCAAAGATCTGCTCCAAGCCATGATCAATCTTCATTGTAGAATGAAATTCTTCCCAAAAGATTACTCCTTCTTCCCCCTCGTATGTAGCTTTGGACAATGAATCAACCATTGAATTGTGTTGTCAGTAGATATGATCGAAAGTGATTTTGTCAAAAAGCTGAATTTTTTCCTGTATTCTGCAACACCACTGAAAGAGTGAGACGATTTTGATGTTGAATTCGCCTTTAGCCCATTTTGTGGTCACCCTTGAGTCTCCAAAGACTGCTAGGTCAGGGATCCCGAAGCTGCTTACAACAGCAAGGACATACCGGAGTGCAAGTAATTCAGATTTCATATTAGTTCCCCTACCAACATTCATCTTCAGTGTATAATAATGGTCCTCGTTAAGAAAAATAACTCCACCAATAGCACATAAGCCATCACATGCGGCCCCATCAAAATAGGCAATGGGTCTTTTTTGAGGAGGACAGAAAGTACTAAATCTGTTACTGCTAGAAAAAAACACACCTTCACACTGCTCCGAAGTCATACCCTTGATTTTGTTAAAGGTGCACATCATATTTGGGGGCTAATTATCAAATAAAGCAGCATTCCTGGTGTTCCAAATTGCCCATGATGTCACTGTTGGCAAGTATGGGAGGTCTGTGCGGTGCATGTACCAATGTAAAACACATCTGTCGAAATTATCATTACCCCGTTGAATCTTTAAATTAAATAGGTTGATAATTTTTGCCCTTAGATTTATGTGAAGCCGTATTCAACAAAAATGTGTGACTTTTTTTGAGTTGTTTAAACAAAGACAACATATACTGGGGCCCACCCACCCTCTTTTGGAGAGATTATCCCAAGTTTTCATCTCACCACGCATAGCCAGCCACATGAAGCATTTGAATTTTAATGGGATCTTCCATTTCCAAAGAATTTTAAACCACCAGTTGGCTGGAAAATTGCATTTATAATTAAAAATAGCCTTATAAGTAGAGTTTGCAGTCACAATACCTGTAGCTTTGTTGGCTTCCCAAATTAATTTATCCTTTTCAGATGTTAATCTGCAGCCTATAGAGTTAAGCTTCTTGATGTAATTTTCCCATTATGTAGCATTTTGAGCATAAAATCCCAACTCCGTCGCATTTAGCAAGTAGGATTGATTAGGTCCCATAATCCTCCATTTGATTTTGCTAAGGGTTGCATAATCGAAACAGTGGAGAGTATTTATAATCTCATTAGGAAATTTATAATTCTCATCCATACCAGATATCGGGTCGATGCCTACCAGAATGTCTCTTCCATTTCCTACCCTCCAGGTAAGATATTTTGCCAGACAGTTGTAAATTTTCATAAAACCCGCCCAGATTGGGGAGACACCCTTAGTTTTCTTTACTGGATTTTTGATCTAATTGATAACACAATCTTTTACATATTTTACAGAGAGCACCTTAGTCCACAGAGTGGGACCAAATAAGCCTCTCTGGAGGCTTTTTAATCTAAGTGCACAGTTGAATACAGACAGATTCCGAATTCCCCATCCTCCATAATTGATAGGTGAGGCAATGGTTTCCCATCTTGACATCACCAGCTTGTTGTTTTCAGATCCTACAGTCCATAAAAAAATTGAAGAAAAGCTTTCTTAAGCAAGTGATAATATAGCAGGGGAATTGGAGAAGGGAGAACCAGTATACCGGAGTACCAGTTAAAATTGATTTGACTAAAGTGAGACGACCACCAACGGAAAGCAGACTATAAGTCCAATGACTTATTCTATTTTCAACTTTCTTTAATAACCATAACCAGTCGGTTTTCCTGTAACCATTTGGCTTCAAAAATAGCCAAGATACTTGAGTCCATCTTCTAATGCCTGAAAATTATACGGCAAAGACACCTTCATAATTTCGATCCTGTTGTTCTCCAGTTTGTGGTTATAAAACAAGATTTCCTATTGCTTACTATCATACCGGATGCACTACAGAAAGTCCCAATGATTTCCTTATACTTCTGCCATTCATTAACAGTATCCATCCCTACAAGGAGGACATCATCGACGAACAACAAATGTGTGATGGACAATTCTTTGGATAATTTTATGCCTAAAACTTTGCCTTCAGACTTTGCACAATTGATAATTCTGCTCAAACTCTCGATGATAAGTAGAAATAATAACAAAGACAGTGGACAAACTTGTCGCACTCCCCTGGAATTTTGAAGAAATTTGAAGACGCCCCGTTGATCAATACTACTATATTTGTGCTGGACACACACGCCCTGATCCATCTCAATACTAATGGTGGTATACCAACTCTGTCGAAAGCTTTCTCAAGATGATACATTCAACTAGTATATTTATTCATATTTAATATTAATTTTATATTCTCCTCATCATTATCTAAAAATGATTAACACTATTAACTCATGTCTTACTTTTAGATACCCTAAAGTTATTTTTATATAGAAGTAAGTTACAAAACATTTTTGAGTCACACAAACAAAGGGGACGAAGTTTTATTGTAAATGTAATTTTAATTTTATGAACAAAAGGAATGAAGTTTTATTGTATAAGTAATTTTAAATTTATGGTAAAATAATTATATAAAAAAATGAAATAATTAATTTATAAAATTTTAAATTTAATTTGTAATATTTTTATTTAGAATGTATTAAAAATAAGATAAATATAATGAAAATTTTATAAAGATTTTTTTTTAATTAAAAATATTTTACTTATTAATTTTTTGTGATTAAGCCTTTAGATGTGGGTGTCCAAGTGACTGAGGAGCACGTAGAGACATCACGGGTGGAGAGACGCGTGGAGAGCATTCCCACCATGGCTTCTCATGATAATTAAGTCAGTGAGGCGAGGCGGTTCAACAACTCAAGACAATTATAATGACAAGTAGAGAGGAGGAAGACAAGCTCCAAGGACTAAGCTACAATTAATGGATGACAGAAGCTTTGAAGAGATCGTGTGCGGGAAGAATGAAACCATCGAGAGAGCCTGATGCGATCATTATAGCCCATTTTGGAGTTATCATTATCCATAACGAAGGAAATAATGGATGGGAGGGTGACAATTTGAGGACTTATGTGTCTCAGAGTTCCCCTTCGTTGTCTCTTGTTGAGTATCTATGTCTTGTGGTAGACCCTCCAATTGGCAATTGTGAAGAAACATAAACCAGAGGATGAAATGCAAAAGGGTCAAGAAGGATAAGGCTCCAATGGAGCCTCCATCGCCAACTAGGGAACAATTGAAGGCATCCTAGGCTGCCCATTATTTTAAAAAATATGGTCCTCATAAGGTGAAGGAGGAGATAGACATGGCGGAGAAAGAGCTTTGGAATGAGATAGTGACTTCCCAGGAGGTAGAGGATTTTGACACCTTGGCTGTCTAGATTCAGGACACGGGGGACACCTGCTCCCGCATGGCCCTATATGAAAGATCTATCGTGTCTTTCTTAGTCATGAAATTTCTTCTAGCCAGGGTCTTGAGAAACCGCAACAAGGAAATTGTTGAACTTAAGAGGGAGATTGGTTGGCTTTGCAAGTAGAGAATGGATCCTCGAATGATGCATAAGAAATAGCCATGATAGCCAAACATCTTGGGGTTCAATTCGTCCCTCCGACTCCAATTGTAGGAAGTGCTCCATCCACTCCTTGGGTCATCCATGACACGACACATTCAAATAGCCATCCAACAACGTGACTGCAATCTTATGAGGTCAACTAGGTTCTTGGGTTCTTCAGCTATTATTTTGGACTATTTGGTTTTTTGTCTTTTGTCATAACACTATCATCCTAGCCCAAGCAATTTCCTAGTTAGAGGAGTTGTAAGTTTGTTTTCCAGTTTCAATACGATGTGTGTCATGAATTTTCTCTGGCTCCTAGTTTCCCCAATGGGGTGGGATTATAACTCTAATTTAAGAACTTGTATGGATTGGTAGAGGGGGGTCTCCTCCAAACTCTCAAGTTATCGGTTCTGTACATATTTTTTACTTGTTAATATAATGCTTTATGCTTACTTACAAAAAAAAAAATATTATAACTGTTAATATAATGTTTTATGCTTACTTACAAAAAAAAATTATAATTAAGGTAATGACTCATTTTATAATCACTATCATTCATTACTTTACACCTATAATATGTGATGTACTTTCATTTTTTTTTCACGGGCATTATTTGCTTAAACAAATTAAAGACTTGTGTTATGTAATTTATGAAATTAAGATTAATAAACAATTTCATAAAATATATAGAAAAAATTTCAATTTCATATATATATATATAGTTTTAGTAAATATTAAATTTAATAAAAGAAGAACATTTAAAATAAGAAAAATAAGAAATACAAATTTTAATATATTTTATATTTTGATTTCCAATTTTAGATAATAATTGATATTCTCAACCAATTAAACGTAAAACGTCTTGAAATGATATAAATGTTACTAATTATTTATTACACATTCTTTAAAGCTTCACCCTACTCCTCTACATGTTTCATTTTTTAAGATAGAAAAATGATAAATATAGAAATTGACAATTTATTGGAAATGTTACAAAATAAAATTCTTAAGCTAAAATTCTGTTATTTAAATTCAAAATCCATCTGATTCATAGAAAAACGACATCTAATTCATAAAAGTCCAAATTTTATGGCTAAAAACAAAATGAACAATCTATTTATTCTACCTGATTGTACTCTCGTGGTAATTATTTTTGGTAAAATCCAAATTTTTACATGTTTAAATTGTGTTTTTGAATCGCGGCGAGACTGGGTTGTTTCCTGGTATGTTCCTCCTTCTTTCGTTCTGATCTCATAGTTTTCTCTTTCGCCATCCCTTGTGCCTCCTCCGATCATAAACCTATTGCTCTTTCCCTTTCCCCTCTTGAAAATCTTGGACCTATACCCTTTCGTTTTAACCCCCTCTGGATCCAGAATCTCGGCTTTTTGGATATTGTCAATCAAGCTTGGAATTCAAGCTTCTCTGGATCTCCTAGTTTCATCTGGGAATCCAAACTCAGAGCTGTCAAATCTGCGCTCAAAAAATGGGCCAAGACCTCCTACAAAAATCCCTGCAACTCCAGAATCAATCTCCAAGCTAAACTTGCCAATCTACATCAAAGAATGGAGATGGAAGAAGTTACTCAATCCACTCTCAATAAGGAAAATTTTTTAGACCTTGAAATACTTAATGCGGCCAAGCAGGAGGAGGAAACCTGGCGAATCAAATCTAGGCAGCTATGGCTCAAAGGAGGCGACAGTAATACCAAATACTTTCACAATCTGGAAAAAGCATGCCGTAGTCAGAATGCTATTAGGGAATTAAAAAATAGCAATGGAGACAGAATTAGCAATCAAGAGGATCTTAAGCTTCATGCTCACAACCACTTCAAGGAGCTCTTTATGGATAGTGGAGAAACTGACCCCGAAGCTCAAGCAGACCTCTTGGCTGGAATCCCCAATCTTGTCTCGGACAATGCAAACAGAGAGCTTGCTAAACCGATCTTGGAGCACTAAATTGTGAATGCCATCTGGTCTCTTCAAATTGACAAGGCTCCTGGCCCCAATGGATTCACCATCAATTTATATCGGGTTTACTGAGAGATTATCAAAGAAGATCTGAAACGTATGCTAAACTGGACCAGGAAAAAAGATAAAATCGGAGGGGCCACAAATTCCTCCTTACTTGCCTTAATCCCTAAAGAGAAAGCTCCCTGCTCCATGAGTCGCTTCAGGCCAATTTCCCTCTACAATACCTCCTATAAAATCCTCTCCAAGATCCTCGCCACCAGAATGAAAAAAATCATGGGAAAGCTCATCTCTGAATCTCAAGGGGGATTCATTGCTGGACGCCAAATACTGGATAACATTATTATTGTGCAGGAATCTATTCACTCCAGCATGGAAAAAAATCATCGAGGCATGGCCATTAAGCTTGACATGGAAAATGCCTTTGACAGAGTAAATCATAACTTTCTCTTTGCCATCATGGAAAAATTTGGCATCTCTAGTAGGTTTCTACGGTGGATAAAAGCTTGTATTGACAGCCCCTGGATATCCCCCTTGTCAATGGTAGAACAACCAACTTCTTCCTGGCCACTGGAGGTCTTCGCCAAGGCTATCCTTTGTCCCATTTTCTTTATCTCTTAGTTGATGAGTCTTTGAGTAGGAAACTCCATTCCCTGCAAGCCTCAGGAGACCTTAAAGGAATCAAAATTGTCAAAGGAGTCAGACTTGTTAACCACTCTCAGTTTGCTAATGATACAATCTTACTTGGAGGAGCCTCAGCTATTATTGCTGCCAAATTCAATCTTGTCCTCACATCTTTCCTCAAGGCCCTCGATGGCAAAGTGAACTTTGAAAAGTCCAAAATTTACAGCTAGAACTTCTCACATGGGACCCTCCCAAGAAGCGCCAAAACTTTTGGGTTTGAAGGAATCAGAGAATGGAATTCCTTCAACTACCTTGGTATTCCCATCTTCAAAGGAAAAAAAAGAGTGGTAGATTGGCAAGGGCTAATTGTCAAGCTTAAAAACAAAATCAGTTCTTGGGGTTCTCGTTGGTTAAATCCTGCTGGAAAAATGGTGCTCATCAATTCCATCCTATCCGCTTACCATCTCTATGCCTGCTCCATCTCCCTCGCTCCTAGAAAAGTGATGTTGGAAATCACCAAAGCTCTCAAAAATTTCTTATGGTAGGGTGGAAAAACTAATGGCTCAAAAAAATTTCATCTGATAAGCTGGGACACAGTGTGCAAACCCAAACCTTATGGCGGGGCGGGGATCAAAGACCCATCCCTAATGAACCTTGCCTTGGTGCTAAAATTCTTTGGCGGATTATCTCGGGAAAAAAGGCGTGGTGGAAGGAGATCTTCTATAAAAAATACATGCCAGGAAGTAGAAGCAGATGTGTGGAGAGCATAGACCACGGGAAAAAAGGAACATCTATTTGGAACCTTTGAAAAAGAGCGGCCTTTATCATTCAGAATAACCTTTCTTGGATCCCAGGCAACGGTAAGCAAATTCAAATCTGGAAGGACAAATTCTGCTCCTGCCCACCTGCCAACTCTCTTCCCGCTTTCCGAGATCTGAGATGCTAGACGGAACATGCAAACATTCACTCCCTTTATGATTTGTCCACTTGGTCTCCTCAAGGTAAATGGATGGGCTGGCTCATGCTCGATCTACCTGAGCATCTCAAGCATGACTATAGCACTCTCCTCTCCCAGTTTCATGGTGCGATCGCCATACATCTTTCTATGAGGGACAAGCGTGGTTGGGGGAAAGGTGGCACTTATTCAGTAAATTAGGAAGGCTATGTTTTTTTGGATGCCCTCAACAACTGATGCAGCAAAGACAGCAAATGGATCAGAGTTTGTTACAGGGACGGGCTTCCAAAAGTGAACGTTTTCAATTGGGCTCTTGCTCACAGAAAGACCCTCACTGCGGAAAATCTTAGGAGAAGGGGGATTGAAGGTCCGGCCAGATGTATCTTCTGTAAAAACGTTGAGGAGTCAATCGATCATCTTTTTTCTATATGCAAGTTCTCCCAAGAAGTGTGGCATAGAGCTTTTCAAGAGATTCATCCAAATCTCATCCTTCCCACCAATTGGAATGATCTCTTTGCAAACTGGCACCTTTATTATCCCAACTCGTTTTCCAGGAAGCCGAACCTTAAAAGAGCCTGGATTGCCTTCCCAAAATTCCTTTGTTGGAAAATTTGGACTGCCAGGAATCATGAAATCTTCGAAGACATTAGGGCAACCCCAGGAAAAATAGTCTCTTCTGCCAAAGCCCTTTGGATTGAGTCACTCTCTTCAAGAAAATTGAAAAATCTTTGTAAAGAACCTTTAAGTGTTGAAGAAAAAAGCTGGGTGGCCGACCTGTTGATCCCCCCCCTTCCCTTTCTGTCCCCCCTATCAAGGCTCAAAAACCTCAAAACTGGCACATCAAAATGGAACCTAAGGATCTCCAAACCTAGATAAGAACTCTTAGCAGCCACATCCTCTTTTTTGACGATGCCTCTAAAGGCAATCCTGGGTTGGCAAGTGCGGGGGGAATCCTAATGGACTCCGACGGAAACAAGGTGAAAGATTATGCTTGGGGAATTGGCAAGAAAACCAACAACAAAGAAGAATGGCTTGTTGTTATCAAAGGTATGGATGTTGTGAGGAAGGAAGATGTTAAGGTTCTTGTGGCCTTTGGCGACTCTATGCTGGTGATAAGGGAAGCCAGGGATTTAGTCAAACATCGCCGAAAATCAGTCTGTACACTGCACCACCACTTCATCCACTTGGCCAAGGATTTTCACTCAATCTCATTCCTTCACGTCCTTAGGCATAATAACCATAAAGATGATTCCATGGCTAACATAGGCGCAGGCTTGAATTGTGGTCTTGCTATTATAAACGATCTCCTCCTTATGGATAATTGGGTCCCTTAACTTTTTCTTTGAACCTTATGATCCCTTCCTTCTTGCATCCTTATAACCTCGGTCTCACCCATTTGATGAATTCATTTACTTGCCAAATCTCCTCGGAATCACCTCGTTCTTTTCAAACGTCTCATCGTCTGAACCGGCGGCCTCCCTTGACAGGTTCCATCTGTCTCGCATGTGGGAGATCAATGCGGACAAACCCCAAGGAATTCAGAGGCTATATCATGCATGAAGATGGTGCCCTGTGTATCTTGCATGTCTCTCTCTGCGAAGGTTCTCCCTGTGAATTTCTTCGAAGCATGTCATTTTGTCTTACCATGGAGGATAGCAGTCTGTGTCTTTCTGCTCTGCAATGTCGAAAATGCAGGAAGCCTGTCCAAGGGCACTCTGGGGGGGTTGGCTCGAAACGTTACCTCTCTGACATTTTTCAAGGGCAGAGCACTGGCGATAATGAGCTTTCTCATGGTGGCTTGACAAAGCATGCTTTCCACGACCATTCCAAAGCTAAGGATCCTGGCAGCGACAAAATATGGGTTCCTCTCGACTCTGGTCAGGATCAGGGCATTAGGGGCCCCGTGCAGCATTCTGGTTGCGATCTTGACTCTGGCAGCCGAAATTGGAATTAGGTCCTCTCGACTCCCGACTCTGGGTTTTTCTCAACCCCCTACGAAGCAGCTCGCAATCAAGGTGGTCCTCCGCAACAGTTTCGTGGTAGCCCGAGAGAACTGGGCGGCAACAAAAATTGGCAGCATGCGGTGGGTGATAATGGTGGTCTGGTTAACTTGGATTCTCCTCGTGGGTAGGACAGCCCTTCCCCTGAAATTCTCACGCAAGTTCTGGACCTAGAAGCCCAGGTCCGTTGGCTTCGGGGTGACTTATTTGATATGAAGAAATCCATATCTCACCTCGCTACCTTCATTTAAATTTCTAACTCTGAAGTCCAGAATAGTAATGGAAAGATGAAAGACTACTTCAAGAAGCTGGTTGGCAAGTTTGATTCTTTCCATAGCTGCCTCAGGATAGTGGAAGCCAAAGTTGATTGTATCAGAACCAACAACAGAAATAGCCCCTCAGTCATCCTGAACATTGATGATGAAAATGCAGGTGCAACAACAGGAAGCAAGGAAAATAACGCTCGTCCCCATCATGGCAACTGACTCTCTTTCTGTCTTCTCGTCTCGGTGTTTTGGCAGCTCTTCTTTGGCTTGGATATTGTACTTCTTCTTATATGTATTACTCTTGTAAGTTTCTTTTAGGTCAGTTCGTTAAAATTTTCAGTTGTAGCAGCCCTATGTCTATGTTTGAAGATCAGAGACTGAAGTGTGAAGAGCTTGTTTCGAAAACTCTTGTTTTTTGGGACCAGTCTCCCCTACGCTTTGTATTATGTTTCCTCTTTTTAATATAAAAGCTCGTTAACCGTTTGTGTAAAAAAAATATGTGTTTTTGAATTTATAAATATATATATTCATCACCCTCGAATACCCTCATGGCACCCAAATTATGCAATTTAGATAGCTAATATTTGTGATTTTAAGATTTTTTAAAGATTTCCAACAGAAATACGAATAAAATAAGACGGAAAATATGTTTATAAAAGGTTGAAAACATAGAATATTTAAACTACACCAAAACAAAAACAATGCAATTCATAAATTGTTTGGTTCCTCACGGCATGAGAAAAGTTTAATGCATTATTATTAATCATATTAATATATTAGATAAATATTTTGATTTTTTTATATCATTAATCTATTAAAAAATTATTTTTGAATTAATTTTAAATTTTGTTTAATGATTTGACATTCCAAAAAATCTTTTAAATTAACAATTACGACATATTTGCTCGGACTTGGTATTTATTTCTTTAAAAAAATTTAAAATAACAATGGAAGGATTTGCATGGTATTAGTATTTGTTTCTTAATCTCTTTGTCATTTCTATAAATCTTTTAAATTAATTATTTAAAGATTTGCTTGTAACTGGTATTCGTACTCTTTATATAGCTTAATGTTAATATTAATTTTGATGTTATTATTTTTATTTAATATGTTTAGAAAGTTTAAATTGAAATTTATTTTATTAAATTTTTAATCAAAACTTAGGAGTAGTTTTCACAGGCAAATGAATCCAATATTATATAAAAAATTGTTAAATCTTAAATTTATTTATTAAAATTTAATTATTTTGAAAACAAATTTATATATAAATATAAGCTTTGAAATTAAAAATATATAAAGAGCAAAATTTATATTTTGGTATTTAAATTAGATATATAATAAATTATATTTTTAATTTTATATATTAGTAATAGTTGGAAGGAAAGGAAGAATCTAGTAAAGGATGCAGTGGTGGTGATAGATGAATTTCATTCCATTCACCCGAATTCAATTTCATTGAGACATTTACATATTCATTTAGATTGAATTTTGAGAAAATGGCACTGAATTCTGTGGATCCTCGTTTCCAAATCGTGAAGGCATGAACGTGAAAAGACTTTAACATTGGAGTAAATAACTTGAATCAGTGTAGCAGCTTACTAGATACATCTACCCCAGTACACTATATGAATTGCAGTAAGTGTTGAGCTGCGAACATGCCTGGATTGGTTTTAACTTTTAAACACAGCACTTGAGGATCATCTATCAGCGTATCCAACAAATTTAAGGTTCTATTCTACGATCTTTACGACTCAATACAGTAATTGTGTGTGCCTCCCACATGCAACTTACAATAGCCATAAAACTAAATTTATGTACATTTGAAAGAAATTAATGAAATAAAATGATCTGAAATGACAATACTATCCCACACGACCCAAGAAACTCCTTACTTCCTTTTGGGTTGTTAGAACTGGAAGTTTAGAAATTACTTTGATCTTTGTTGGATACCCCTTAAAGTGCGAGGGGGATATGTGGTGACCTAATACAATCCCTTCAGTAAGTAGCATGTGACATTTTTCATGACTCGAGGATGGGTTTGTCTCTTTCCATCTCACAAGGACTCTCTCGAGATTTTCCATGGTTTCATCAAAAGTGTTTCAATACACACTAAAATCATCCATATAGAATTCTACACAATCATGTATCGGGTCGGAAAAAATTCCAAGGACAACTCTTTGAAAAGTGGTTGGGGCATTGCATAACCCAAAGGGCAGCACTTGATAAGTGTATGCTCCCCATGGACAAGTAAAAGTAGTATTTTATTGATCCTCATGGCAAATTGAATATGATTGTAGCCACTAAATCCATCAAGAAAAAAGAATAGTTTCTTCCCTATCAATGTGTCCAGGACCTGATCAATAAATGGAAGAGAGTAATGATATTTTAGGGTTGCTTTGTTTAATTCATGGTAATCAATGCATACCCTCCATTTTCCATTCTTATTTGGAACTATTACCAACGGAGAGACCCATTTACTATCAGGGATAGGGTAAATAAAGTCAATATTGAGTAACTTTTGTAGTTATTCTTTGACTATCTCTCGAAGAGCAAGGTTCATCTACCTCTAAGGATGCCTCACTAGTATGGAATCCTCTAATGTAAATGTGATGTGTGCATAAACTCGGGTGAATTCTTTCCATATCTGTGTAATCCCATGCAAATGCATCAACGTGCAATTGCAACAATTTAATCAATTTATGTTTTTGTGATGGTTCCAAGTGAGGATTGATGTTGAGTGTTTTTCCCGAAAAAATATCTATTGAATCACTCTTTGTTTCAAATGTAGTGTATAAGTAAGCAAGCATGGATCGGAATTTTGTCTAAATCACAAAGATAGAACATACATTTTCCAATATGCTAATAAGGTTATTGGTGGATGAATGAGGATTAGTGAGGAGATCACAAATGAGATCATCTTCAGTCTTCGCTTTAAAGGAGAGGGTTGATTCATCATAAGTAGTTGTTGAACATTCTCACCATCACTATCTTCATTTCCAATCCAAATGGGTGTTTCATGGGAGGAACTTGGTTTAGCAGGAGGATATAAAGATATTTCCTTTGTAGAATCCCCATGGGTGATGGTCATTTTCCATGACCGACACCCAATATATGCATTAGCAGTGGCTAACCAAGGTCAACCAAGGATTAATGGATAATCTCCCAAATTAGATTTTGGTTGTAGAACCATGAAATCAACTGAACATTCCCATGAATTGACAGAGACTATTACATCTTCCAAAATCCCCTCGGGTTTCACAATATATCTATTTTATAATTGAAGCACTGTAGGGGTAGGTCTCATGCCAAACATTCAAATTTTTTCCAGACATTTGAATCTTTTGCATGATCTTCGTTGTAAAAAAATTAATAGCAACCCCCAAATCAATTAAAATGTTTGGAATGGGAATGTTATTAATATGAACATGAACAATTAGGCTTCCTAGATCTAAGTATTTAGTCATAAAAGTTCTGCCTAACATCAAATCAGCTAGCTTGCCAACTATATGGACAATCGGGGGATCCTTCTTTTTCCTCGGTTTTCATAGGCATTGCTCCCAAATAACCTTGGCATAGATTGGATGTCTTTGATAGCTTGGACCAAGGGAATATTAACACTTAAATTTCATAAATCTACTAAGAAATCTAAATTTGGTTGTGTAAGGGGTTTGTCCACATTCAATCTTTCAAAATAAGGAGGTGTTATGGCTAAATCCATTGTTTGAGGTTTAGGAACTTTGTCTGAAGAACTTTGTGTGTGACTTGTGTTGGTGTATCAATCTGTTCATCTTGGTGATTTGTCGTGACAAAATCTTCCTCATCTTCTTGTTCTTAAATAATGGGGGAAGTTTTATTAACCATTTTCCCTAATCGTAAATGTGTGTCTTGACAATCAAGAAGGGAAATATTGTATGTTGGAAATTTTGGAAAACTAGGAAAACCTAAGAATACTTTCAATGCTATAAGCGGGTTGAGTTACTTTATTGTTCAGATTAGGTATTGGTTGGGCAAGAAGTTATCGAGACCTTTGAGGAGATTGATTTGTTCGTAATTGAAGTTGTTGTTGTTGGAATCACTGTTGCTGCTGCGGGGCATAGGCTTGTGATTGTTGAGGCATGCTTGCATATGGAGAGAACCCTCACCAACTCTATTGCCAAGGTTGGTTTTGGGCCAGAGGGGCCCATTGTTTCCATGGAATTAGTGGATACCAACCTTGTAGAGGATATTGCATATTGAAATACGACGCAAATATTGTCGTGGGATATTGCAATACACTTTGTTGGCGAGGTGGCCATGGTTGTTTTTTAGCAACAAAACAAAGTTTCTCAACCCCTTCACTAGTCCCTTCATAAACAACTTTAAACTTAGGTAGTGAAGGACAATTGCAAGTTGCATGGATTTGAAAACAGATAGCACAAGGTTCTACAACATTGAGTGGACATTCTCACAAAGGATGTTTTTTTTGGCATTTTGAGCAAAAGATAGCCAAAGGAAATTCAACCTCATCTTGCTTTTTCTTCTTTTTTCATGGTATCCAATTGGAAACTGAGAGAACTAAGGATTTCAGTTTTAAAATTGTCTAATAAATTCTCTATTTCAGCTCTAGTTACACTACCTCTTGGTAACTTAGTAGTGCATGAAGAACTATCTCTAAGACCATTGCCATGTTTGGTACTCCCTAAAGAATAATGTTGACACATCCCACAAATAACTTCATATAATAAATGGGAAACATCCCCTGCAGTCATCAAATTCAACACATCTAGGCATTCATCTTGAAAACCTCTGAGGAAGATGGTGCAAAGTGTATCCACACTCAACTAGTGTTGTTTATATCTCTGGAGGTTGTATTGGAATCTTTCTACATAATCTTCCAAACTCTTTTCATCCTTTTAAGTCATTTTGAAAATTTCTTCCCGTAAATCTCTTACCTTACAATAGTCTTGGTATTTCTTTAAAAATGCTTGTTTCATCCCCTCCCAAGTTCAAATAGAGTTTCTACCCATCAACATGAACCAATGGACGACTACTTCCTTGAGGGTGGCTAGAAACAATTTAAGTTTTTGGGCATCAAAGGAGTAATCATAACTCCAAAAAGGGACATCAAACTCAAAAAAGAATGTGTCTGAGTCTTCAATTGTTAATGGCATGGAAGTTAGGCAGGGCAGAGGGTGGAATTTGTTTTATCTATGTTGTTCCATCTAGTTCTTGGATAGGAAATTCAAATGTAAATGGTTCTTGGTGGTTGGAACCCCCACCTTCTTCCTCATCCATTTTATAGAGAGGCTTCTTCCAATATTTTGGAAGCCCTTCAAATGCTACTAATCTCTCCCAAGGGAGTGAATCAACATAAGACACAAACTCATATTTGGGTTTGTCTTAATATTTGTGTGGATCTTTCCCAGTAAGAAACTCTTATGTTCAAGAGCATTCAGTAGTAGGAGGCTTATATCAGCATAAGCAGTGAACACTATCTCAGGGTTTGATGTTACTTCTTCAACTTGACATACTCCCCTAATTGGCCTATATTTCATACCAAGGGGTTAATGAATTGAGTAGCTCTAACTGCACTATGAAATTGTCCCTTAGAATCTCTTTGTCTATTCATCCATCTTCATCTCTCCCTCGTGTTCTTCCTCTCCCTTGACAGGGTTTTTTGAGTTGTTTGAGTTGTCTAGCCTCACACTTTGTATCTTGCATCCCATAACTTTGATATGGTTTTATATAGGTTTATGAGGTCGTACTACTGCTTATATCTTTCTTCATTCTATTTTATTTTATTTTAGCTTCAACACTTTCTAGGAGCTGTGTTTGCACTCCCATATTGTACTCATACTGGATGTATCTTCCAGTCCCATTGACCTACTTTTGTGGTCATTCGTTGGACATTAATAAAATTATATATCTACATATGCAAAACACTCAATCAAAGTTGGGAAAGGGTTTTTTTCTTGTTAGAGTTCCCTAGACTGAACTTTACCTTGTGTCAATTTCCCAATCAATGTAAACCAAGGAATCCAGTCCTTAGTATACCCCAAGAAATGATGCCAAAAATGATGACTAGAATCAATGGTTCACTGGCTCATTTACATGTCAACTCAAGGCTCATTTGGGCTTGTGAGATATTGGTAATCTCTGCATGGAGGAAGAGCTAAGATTGACTGATTTGTTTATTGGTATGCCTAGTGTGTGAAAGTTAAGTTACTACGTTTTCTTCAAAAGAATATGCTTTAGTGTTCAAGGCTTGGTTAACTATAGTGACTGGTTACTTGATAACAATGTTTGTAAATGAAAAGATTAATATTACACACGAATAACTTGTCTTCACTTTTAACTTATGAACCAATGTGTATAGTCAACAATGAACCTTTACATTCAAGCAATAGTTACAAGGTTCAATTCTCTAAAAACAAAGTATTGGATTATATAGGCTATAGGAAAATGGAGAGTGATTGCTTACATATATATATATATATATATAACTCTAAGAACTTGGAATTTAATCCTAAGAACCAATTTATAAATTCGTTGTGATTAGTGACTAGAAGTCCCGATGTGTTCTATGGGTATTACCTTATGTTTGTGAAGGAGCTAGAATTAACTATTCTAAGAGTGAATCCCTAGTATTACCTTATGTGTGTGAAGGAGCTGGAATTAACTATTCTAAGAGAGACAATCCCTAAACATATGAGTGCTTGGTTTTATGGTTGTGATGCATAACATCGTAAAGCATATCCTCAATCAAATTCTTTTAGCTCAGACCATATAACTAGACTAACACCCCTAAAATTAATTAGCAATTAAGTATTATTAAAGTTAATGTGTGGTAGTTAATTTAGAGTTAACTTAAACATTGCTTAGCAAATTTTGACCCATACATCTGGTATCAGAGCTGGTTCTAACTCTGGAGCCTAGGGGGCCTTCCCAATAGGTTAGAAAAAATATTTTACAAACGGTTGTTTTAAGTAGTTTAATTTCAAAACACTATATTAATGATTGTATCTTGCTAGGGACTATGGAGGTGACTCCCCTCTTTTTGTAACTTGCAAACATGATCCTCAATCAAATTCCTTTAGCCCAAACCATATAACTAGACTCTGTAACACCCCTAAAATTAATTAGCAATTAAGTATTATTAAAGTTAATATGTGATAGTTAATTTAGAGTTAACTTAAACATTGCTTAGCAAATTTTGACCCCTACATATGGTACCAGAGCCGGTTCTAACTCTGGAGCCTAGGGGGCCTTAGAGATTAAGTATTATTATTTTTTAACAAAAGACGGGTAATTTTGCATTGATTAAAAGGATGAGCTTGATAAGTCACCATTGAGGGGGAGAGATAATCGGAATTGAACACGGCTTTATTATGTGCCGACCAAATTTTCCAACAAAGATATTTTGGGAGAGTTATGCCGAAACGCTTTATCGAGACTTTGGACTGAAGGTGACTCGAGAGAATACATTTCCAACAGTTGAACATGGATTTCCAAGGGGAAGGAAGACGGGAGATAACACCGATCTCTGCATATGCATGGTGCCAAACATCTAGAGTGAATTGACATTCTTGAAATAAGTGTTTGACAAATTCTTCAGATTTTTTACAAACACTGCACCATGAAGGGCCTTGAATGCCTTTCTTTTTTAAATTGTCTCCCGTTAAAATTTTCTCGTGAACCATTGTCCAACAAAATACATTTACTTTTGGCAAACCATCTGGATGCCAAATGGTCTTCCACAAAGATGAAGGGGGGTTAGAAGATGATTCAAGTAGTTTTTGATAACCCAGTTTTACTTGATATCCACCAAAATTCCAATTCCATTCTCGAGAATCCTTTGAATGCAAATTGCTTGGGGCAGAGCCTCTAATAGTAGAGAAATTTTTTTGTTGTTGTTCCTAAAGCGCTAGGGGAATCCCTTCTAGATTCCAACCATTCCAATCTCTTGTGGAAGGATCACAAAGAGAAATATCTTTAAGAGTTCTCATTCCTCTCGATCTCAACCATTCCTTTAATTCAGAAACCTGATTAAGAATTTCAGCAGAGACTTGGACAATGTAGTTATCATTCCATAAATCAATGTGTGCACCATTCCCTGCTTTCCAATTGAGGTGGTTTATAATAAGAGAGGTCGATGCCTTGCATAGTCTCCATATACCAGAACCTTTTCCAGTCCAATCTTTTAGCTCCAGACGTAGAGGATTGAGCCGGGACAAGTATTTACTTTTGATGGCTTGCTTCCACCAAGCATCCCCATCGCTTAGAATTCTCCAAACAAGTTTATCTCCCAAAGCTTGATTGAAGAGAGCAAGGTCATGAACCCCAATGCCTCCATTTCTTTTTTAGGAACGAACCACATTCCAATTGACTAAATGGAACTTTTTTTCGCTGGATTTTCCTCCTTCCCAAAGGAATTTCTGAAGTAGAATTCCTATCAAAACTTGAATCCCTTTAGGAGCCAACAGACCAGAACATTGGTAGATAGGTAAAGAGGAAAGAATTGATTTTAAAAGAGTAATTATGCCTACCAGATTTAGCCATCTCATGCCCCACAAGGATATTTTCTTTTTTAATTTATGAAGAATACTTTCCCACTCTTTCATAGGGACGAGACCAATCGAAATAGGGAGACCTGAGTATTTGAAGGATTTCCAATTTGGAACGAATGAAAATTCCAGGATAATGGAAATGGCTCGCGGGATACGATATGAACAATTCCAACCAACGATTTGACTTTTACGCTTGCTGACTTTGGCACCAGAAATTTCTAAGTAGGTATCAAGAATTCTTTTGAATCGTCTTGCAATGATTTTAGAGGCTCCCCTAAGTAACAATGTGTCGTCTGCAAACTGGGAATGGTTTATGCTTTTAACATTCCTGGCAATTTGCAGACCAACTAAATTTCCCGCCACTCGCTCTTGTTCAAGTTGCCTAGTGAAACTATAAGCCATCAAGATATAGAGGATTAGGGAAAGGGGACATCCTTGACAGAGACCACGAGAGGCTTGGAAGAATTCCGTTGGCCTTCCATTAACCAAAGGTGCTATCCAAGGACTCCCAATGCATGCTTGCACCCATCCAATGAATCCATTAGAAAAACCAAAGTGCTTTAGAACTTGAAATAAAAAGGAATATTTTACCCGATCAAATGTGTTGGCCATATCCAACTTTATAACCATGCCTTTTTCTCCTTCGCAATTGCTTGAATGTAAGGCTTCTTGAACAAGAATAACATTGTCCAAGATGTTACGATTATGCATGAATCCCCCCTAATTTTCAGAGATGAGCTTGGAAAGCAGAGGCTTTAGCCGATTTGCCAGGATCTTTGTAAGGATCTTGTACAGGGCGTTGCATAATGAAATAGGCCTAAAGCAGCTGAAGGAAGTGGGGTTTGAATCTTTAGGCACAAGAGCGAGGAAGGTTGAATTAGTGCTTCCTCCCAACTTGTCTTTGACTTTTGAGTTGTTCAACATTCAACAAAGATCGTACTTAATAGTATTCCAGAATGCCCTATAGAAATGGATTGTAAAATTGTCTGGACCAGGAGCCTTATCAGGGTCTAAACGCCATATTGCTTTGATGACTTCTACCTCTATAATCTCTTTACATAGCTCCATATTATCTTTCTCCGTGACCAATTGGGGAACAGGGATAATAAATTCTCTAACTCTATTTTCATCAAGTTCTGTATCTTCTGTAAAGAGAGAACTGTAATGGTCTTTAGCTGCCTTTTTTATTTCATCAAAGGAGCGGATAGGATCTCCATTCTCGGGAATGATTTCTTTAACATGATTATGGATTTCCCGTGCTCGAGAATGATTGTGGAAAAAGGAAGTATTATGATCCCCTGCTTGTAACCAAAGGTTGCAAGACTTGAGTCGTCGGTGCTCTTCCTCATTTCGCAGAACATGTTGCACCTCAGTATTAAGCTACTTGTCTTTCTGGAGAAGACGAGGAGTAACTATTGTTGTCTCAATACTTTCTTGCAGGACCTTTATCCGATTGCTTATTTCCTCTTTCCTTGTTGCAGTAGATTTAAAAGCCTTCTTGACCCAATCTTTAAGGGCCAGTTTGACCAATTTCAGTTTCGATTCCCATACAAAGGAAGTGGAGCCATAAATATATGTTTTCCAAGCTGTGGTTATGATTTGATAGGATTCATTGTCTTGCAGCCACAAAGGATTGACACAGAAAGGAAGAGGGCCATAATTTTCCATTTTCGAGAAAACAATTGAAATAGGCCTATGATCTGATTCATTGTATGGCAAAATTGCAGAGGAGACCGTCTTATTCTGGAACATTAGATCGCTGCTTACAAAGAATATGCCAAGGCAGGCTGCTATATGATGAATCCATGTTCGCTTGTTGGTCCATGTGAAGCGACCTTTTGTTGGCTTTATGTCAAAGAGATCCCAACTTGAGATAAAGTCCTCCATTTTTTCCCGGAAATGGTCTCGAACAGAATTTCCACCTCTTTTTTCAGAATTGTAAAGAGTAGTATCAAAATCTCCCCAATGACACATCGATTAGCATAACCATGGTTCTCAAGCTGGGATAGGGATTGCCAGAAAAGCAATTTTTCTCCATAAACCACTGGAGCATAAATATTTATGACTGTTATCAAAGATATATCATCTGTTTGCCTAAATACAATAAGAATATATGACTGTCTTTCTTCAGAAGCAATAAGTTCGAGCCGAGATGGATTCCAAATTGAACAAATCCCTCCTGACGCTCCCCTTGAGCCGACAGCTAAGGCCTTTTACTATTTTTCCATAATTTTACGCCGTGATTTAGCATTTCCTGTTTCTCCAATTGCATTTCTTAGATACAAAGGATAGAAGTTTTTTAGAGATAGAGAGGTTTTTCATTGCTAATACTTTTTTAGAGCTGCCCAATCCCTTGCAGTTCCAAGAAACAACCTTCATTATTTAACAGTGTGAGGATGGGGCTTACCTCCTCCTTGTCCATTCGAGGTTGCAGAGCCACCTACCACTTTGTACTTGTCCAAGCTAGAATGATGAACTTGTCGAAGTTCTCAAGCAGCCTCAGCTTCTCGATTTTCTTTATCTGTTCTCATACCCCGTTGCTTCTGTGAATTCCCATCATTATCTTCATTCTTATTTTTGCCAATTTTGTGAACATATTTGCTTCTTGTTGCAATTCCAGGATTATTCTTAGAGAATTGTTTTTAAAGAGGTTCCTTGAGGAGAGTTCACATTAATAGGGGCTTCTGAAACTAATTGTCCTTCCTCTGGATCTAATGCATTTGTAGCTATCAGATGACCCATAATTTAACTAAGCACTGGATCGGATCCAGCAATAGCTTCTTTGTAGCTTTTTGTAGAAGGAGGAGTCTCACCAGAAGAGATCTTTAACTTTTTATTCAGATCTTGTGTTGAAGACGCCTTCAAAGGGTTTTGCACAGTAGAGGTTCCTTTTTGGGTTGCTTTCCTTTTCTGAGTCCGCCATTGCTCTTCAAGAGGATTTTTTGGATTTCCATCTAGCTTTGCTTGCTTGCAATCCCCCGCAAAGTGACTGTAATCATGGCAAATTTTACATTTAAACGACAATTCGTTGTTGATAATGAGACCAGGAACCATGAGTAAGCAAGATTTCAGCCAGTAAGCCCTTTTCGAGGTCCACTTCAACACAGATCCTCGCACATGAGAACTGCTTGCGTTTTGGAACTGATCGATCTACATATTTGCCTAGTGAGTTTCCAATGGATCTCAGGCAATCATCCCTTCACCATATAAGGACCACAAAGGGGATGTCATCTTTAGGATCGAAATCAAGGGTCCACTAATGTAGGTATAACCCTCTAGAACCAAAGAAGTAAGGTCCATTGCGAAATATTAGATCTCTGTCTTCTAATAGTTGAAAATAAAATACAAAAAAACCTTTACCGCGAGCAAAAAGAATCGCGCTGCCATTGATGAGTGGCCTCCAAGATTTAACTAACCATTGCTCCATTGTAGCCGGCGAAGGCCACATCCAAGTAAATTGACCGATCAAACCTCTTTCAGATAAGGCACGAGTCATGTTACAAAATGAGGTCGACGACATCTCAGCTTTAGGAATTTCATATATTTCTTCACAAATCACTCAGGGAGCTTCCGGATTCGAGGCTTGGAGGTGAGAGATGACAAAAGGGAGCGAAAATCTAGATCATCATTCGGGGGCAGCGAGGGAGGAGCCCCCTCCAAAACCATTGCAGCGTAGCATAAGTATATCGTGGGTTCTTGAAGCCAAGGCAACTTCTTGGATTAAAAAAGCAAAAAAATTGAGGTTATAAAGACTTGTGTAACACCGATTAAGTATTATTAAAGTTAATATGTGGTAGTTAATTTAGAGTTAACTTAAACATTGCGTAGCAAATTTTGACCCCTACATCTGGTAGCCGATTCTAACTTTGGAGCCTAGGGGGGCTTCCCAATAGGTTAGGAAAATTATTTTACCAACGGTTGTTTTAAGTAGTTTAATTTCAAAACACTATATTAATGAGTGTACCTTGCTAGGGACTGTGGAGGTGACTCCCCTTTTTCTATAACTTGCAAACAGAAATCACCTACAGATGCTGAATAACTTATGCGTGGAGGTCCCACCGAGATTTGAACTCGGGTTATTGAATTCAGAGTCCAATGTCCTCGCCACTAGACCATGGGACCTTTATGGAAAATAAATCACGGTCTGATATGCAATGCGGGCCTTGTATATGACATGAATGACCCCTAACTCATCTCGCCCCTTCAAGGTTTGTATTGGAAATTGAAAGTTTTATTTGAGATAAATTTGCATGAGAGCCACATGGACTCCATGCACAGTACCTTTTTCTAATCATGCTTGATAACTTGACTAAGTTTCATTTGTTAATTAACCTTTATTAGTTTTCATTTCTTATTTCTGAATTTAAATATTAGCTATAATATTAATATCCACCTTTAGCTAATTTAAGTTTAATAATACTTGAGACTCACTCTCTTAAATTACCGTTCCATGAATTCAGAGAATAAGTAAATACTACTGAAAACTTAGAGACATATAAACAATTACAAAGATATATCCAATGCATTCAGAGAATAATCACCGCGATATAAATAATTCTTTACTCGTAAAATATCAATTCGAACTCAATCATAAACACATATAAACAGAGATATAGATAGACAAATTATAATCATAGCCACATACCTTCAGAGTGGGCACTGGCTCTCAAGGATGAGCCATGGAAGACTTAGCTCACTACAGATATAACGATATGTGCACACAAGAAATAGAAATTCTATTACTTGCAAAATGATTATGAATTGTTACATCACTGCGTGTTACCATATATATAGAGAGAGTTAAGCTGATAACTAATTCGAGTTGCTTGGAATATACATTAATTAAAGTAAAGAGTTTTATAAACAAATCCTCAGATTCTGGAGGAAGGTATCTTGCATAACTAGCATAGTAAAGACTGTGCCTTTAATACAAGCATATGGCATCAAAATGGTTCAGATCTTCGATACTCCTGGGGCTGTTATGGATGGCATGAATCTAGAAGCTCCATCGAATCTTTCAAGTGCAGAACCCTTGAAACTTTGACCTCGTATCCTAGTGGAATCAAAATTGAACCTTTGCTTGTTCGATTACATTGTTGTCTTCTACCAGCCTCGCTTGATAACCTGAATCTAAATGTGCAATCTGAAGGGTTTTTCATTAGTAGATATTACATAACTGTACATAAACTAAGTAATGTCCAAACTTAAACTTCAAATTCACTATACAATTATCTGAAATATCAGTCTTGTGTACCTTGTAACATTTATGGCTCAGGATTGGAGGAGTTTGGAGGATTAAGTTAATAAGAAATAAGCATAATGGATATCAAAATGGCTATTAAGGGGATAAAAATAGTATTTGCAAGCCCATCAGGCAGTTTTGGGGTGGTTAGTCATCCAATTTCTGTGTGGTTATGGCTAATCCTATGAATCCCAACCCGGTCAACAACGAGGGTAACAATGAAGTGAAGAATATTCTCTGTAGGATGAACTCTCAGTTGGAAGATATGAGACAGTCCATTGTGCATTTGAGTTCACACTTCACTCTTGGAAAGGCAGGAAGCCAAACAGGATGAGCTGGAAACCAGCCTAAACGGGCAGGGCAAGGAAATCAAGAAGCTTGCTAGTGAAACAGATATGCATTACAATATCATCTTGGGTTTTGTTCATGGATCTCACTCTGTTGAGGGTCAGCCTTCGGTTTCTTCTGCATCAAAACTACTTGAGGAGGAAACTGTTAAACAGACCGCTTTGGGTGTAATGGAGCAACCATATTAAAAGCCCTGACGAGGATGATCAACTCATGGAAGAAGCACACAGTGGCCACTGGTTCTCTTAATCCCTTTTAATTCTTGATATGTTTCACATGAATTTTGCTTTTCAGACAGAACATCCGGTTATATGGTTTTAGTTCTAGGAATGTATTAGACTTTCAGATATTCTTCCAATCTGCTGTGGAAGAATTTTGATTTTTTGCACAGCTTTTAGAAACTCCTATGAAACAGTTTTGATTATAAGAGTTCTATGGTTGTTTGGTCTTCCACAACCTAGAGTCCATTAACAAAGCTTGCTTAAAAATTTTAGGGAGTCTCCCCAAGTCTTCAGGTGGGCTGAGCCCTTAACAGACCATTACCCTACAGCTGCACCAATTTGTCCTTGATGGCAACTTAGAACTCATCCCATGTCAAGGCTTGTGTGGCACCAAGATTCTATTTGCACTCACATAAATTCTCCCACCATAGCAAAGCTTTTTCGCGAAGGCAACTTTGTCTTCATCCATGAATTGTTGTACTTCATTAAAGGAATCTATTCACCTCAGTGAATCATCAAGTTGCAAGGCATCCATCTGATTGCCATCGAATGAAATCTCTGCCTTGGTTTCCGCTTAAAGAGACGAACCCAAAATCAGCAACAAACTGCATCCTCCATAACTACTTACTTATTGTTTAAGTTGCTCCCAGAGTGCTGTTGTTGGGTGTTAACCTGCAATGCTTAGACAAAAGAATTGAATTCTGCAGCAAATGGGCAATGTTAGACCCAACTTTCAAGTTCAAGGGAAGCAATTTCAGCCACAAGCATGACTCTGTAATTTGTCCTCCATTCCCTGATTCATCTTAGAGCAAGTCTTGACCATAAAACAACAATTACATGCAAACCATTGCTCATATGCAACTTTCATCTATGATAGTGCACTAAATGGGATTAACACATCAACAACAACAACTGCAATGCCTTTATCTTACAACACAGTGAACTGGATATATTGTTATGGCAAGCCGCAAGACAATTTTATAAAATTTTACTCAAAGAACATAAATGAATTCATACAAAACATATGCAATTGGACAAACAATTGGGCATAATCAACATCAAATTTTTATTGAAGAATAAGTCTACACAGGAAAGATATGAACAACTTGAAGCTCAATATCTATTATCAATTAACTACCTATCCATTAACTCTACAACAACACCAAACCAATATGATCTAAGGGAGATGAATATATAATACATGCTGAGGCCTGAAGGGAATACAAAGCATTTCACATCCCATCTATTTATCTCACAATAAAATAATGTACAAGTGTCAAGAAGATGAAGAGTCAGAGAAGGAGACGACAATCCGTTATGACCATCAGGGTTCCACTCTTGACTATTTGCTAAATTGTCCATCCACATCAGCAAGCCTGCATTGAGTTAAGCTATGTGACTACATTCGAGGTTGGGTGCTTGGGTCAGCTCCTGGGTGCATACAACTGAAATATAATACAACTGACTGTCATTGTGATGCACGCAAAAACTGAACTGTAGGGTGCACTCATATTGAGGCATCTATAGGCTGAATTCTTCTCTAGCATGATTATTTCAGTGAAGGACTTTTAAGTTTTGTCAATCCCCAACTCTTTTACAAATCAGAGCCATAGCCGCAGGACAGAAATGTATCAAAGCTGTAGTGTAAAGCCACAGAACAGAATAGTGGTCGCTAGGCTGCAATACTAAAAAGAAAAGCTTATGAGATGTGGTAAGCCTGCAGGGCAGGACTTTTAAATTTTTGGATTAATTTTAACGACTTACACGTTGGGAATTACTAGAGAGTTCAAGAAGATTGAGGAAGAGCAAGAGGCCCTAAAGGAAGTTGAAGAGGCAAATGCAGAATGAAGTGTAACATTCAGAGAATGAATGCTGATGCTGACACAGACAAACTACTTTGAGCTAGCAATTTGCATCCAGTAGAGTGTAGAGTTTTTAATGTTTTTTCGATGGTGTTGGGAATGACTGCTGACAAACTAATTTGGGCTAGCATGCTACATCCAGTAGAAACTAGAATTTTTAATGTTCTTTCAAAGGTGACAGATTCAGTAAATAGAGCAATATAGATGACCAAAATTTGTAATTACACATCCAAATGATTTATCATTGGACTTCAGCTATCTCAGTAACCCAATGATCGGTTATCATTGGTTTCTCACTCTGCACAAAAATGCTGTTCGTGTAACCCAGCATTTTGTAACAATTTCCTGTATTAATCTATGACATTTTTCCAAAAACAGAAAAGAACTTCTATAACAGACATTGGAATTGCAATATGTGGCACATCTTCCACATTCATGTTGCATCCTGAACTTCTTGCTGCAAATTTCTCAACAATGTGAGTTCTACCGTCCTCAAGACTCAAAGCAAAATATGGAATAGTTTGCATTAAATATAGGTATTAGCTCCATGTTGGATAGGATTCTCTGATTTGAGAATCAGTAATAAAAATATGATGGAAATCTAGATGTATGCAAAAAATGGCATGCACAACAATCCTATGGTGCAACAACAGAAGATATAACATAGTCAATCTAGGCTTTGTAGCAGTTTTGCATTCTACGGACCATAAAATCAACCCAGGAACATGATAAGTCGAAATTGATCATAGTGGAAGTTGGAACACAAGAACCTACGGAATGTTTTTTTGTAGGACAGTGGCCAGAGCAAAAACAATTGACAAAGAGTAGTGCTGAGAACAAAACACGTGCCTTCAATGATAGCTGTTAAACAGCTGGAAAAACAGATTTCCCTAAGGACACTTGAAAATATTTTAATGAACTACAATATCCAAAAAGTGATGCTGAGAGTAAAACATGTGTCTTTAATGATCGCTGTTTAACATCTGGAAAAACAGATCTCCCTGAGGAACACTTCAAGACATTTAAATGGACTACAATATCCCTGTGGCCTATATGCCTAGAGCATAATTCAACCACAACTACACAAAAAACATAACTGGTAACTGTTATGGGAAAGCATCCCACTAGCTTGATCAATGTCTTGCCACAAAAGTGTTTTGAAAGATTTATAATGCCCAGCTTTCGCAACGATATTCAGCTCAATAAGTCAAACACATAGGAAATGGGGTCTAAGATTATTTGTTGAGTCCCTGCATTTGGTATGTATTCCTACTTTTAACACACGGTTTGGATATTATGTATCTGGAAACATTCTACTGTGGAAGCTCTATTCATTGTTATACTGTGCCATGACTGTCCTGTAGGCTTCCCAACCTTACTCAATGTAAATCACTAGCTCAAGTTGCTCCAGATTCTTCTCTTGATAGCCATGTTTTATAACCTAGAGGATACATAAGTCGAAGAAAAACATGGAAATGAAGATAGGGATGCAACATCCTTGTTTTTCCAATCAGAGTGGGGAAACTATTAACTCAAGTTGCTTCAGATTCTTCTCTTGATAGCCATGTTTTATAACCCAGAGAATACATAAGGTGCTAAGAAACATGGAAATGAAGATAGGGATGCAACATCCCTGTTTCTCCAATCAGAGTGGAAAAACTCTTATGGCAATTTCAGGGAGCGTGTCTCAAAACAAAATGCTTTAATGGCATCTAAATCATTTAGGAGTCTCATTGATATTAGGACGCAAATATCTAAGGTTTAAACTTTAATAAACAAGCATCTTCGTACTTAAAATTGCATTTCGTTGCAAATGCGATGGTGTCTAATGCAGCAATTACATTTTTCAATAAAACACGTTATAATATATTTAAATCCTTCCCCGGTAAGGATTTCAATTAGAGAATAGGATGTTAGAAGGAATTGTAAATTCCCACTATTTAGATTCCACTGTTCTCTGGGTATTTGATTATTGATCACATACAAAGTTAAAAACTGATAACTATAATTATAGCTTTTGTCTGCTTAATAGCAAGGGAACTAAAACTGTACAAATTTACAACTTTTAATTTGGTCCATGACACATGATTCACAAATGCAAATTGCAAAATGATATGGCAACACTAGTTCAATTTATATTAGAATGTGCTTACTCGTTAAAGCTTATCCTATTTTCAATTTCAGCTGCAGACAACTTAGCCACAAAATTTATCTCCAAAGGAAACAACTCAAGTTGACATCAACTTGACAGATTTAGGGAGAAGCCCTAATTGTCAGTAATCAAGAAAGGCACCACCCAATGAGGAACTTATCATTGACAGAGGCAGTGATTCCTAGAATCTGAAACTTAAATTTGAGTTGACTCCACATTCAACATTAAGGCCTCCAGGTTGATTAAGGAATTGATCACAACTAATTAATTATCTGATATAGTTTTTAGAAAGATTTGAACTGAAACATAAGTTGCAAAATCAAAGTGTATAGTACAGGGTGGGACCTCACTGTTTACACCATACAAATGAGAGAAATGTGAGCTTTATGTATGTGATAGTGAATGCCCTGTAGACGAGAAGTCAACCTATCTGTATACAATGACTAGTTCACTGTAACTGCAGAGCCCTGACTTGCCCTTTAATTAAAATACTACTTCATGAGGCATGTCATTGAGTTATAGGATAGCCTGCTTTCTCTTTGTGCATTGCCTTAAAAAGAATTTTCCATCCATTGAATGTGAAAACGTAACCAGTTTCAATCATTTCATTTAGAAGTTTATGAGCTGACTCAAGATCCCCTATACTGCACAATCCTCGAAAGACTGTATTATATGAAACCTCATTCACTAAAACCTTTGTATTTCTCATTAGCTCAAAAAGGAAGCACGCCACCACTACATAACCATGATTGCAAAGGCCGTTAAGCATGATGTTATATGTAGAGATGTCAGGTCTTCCACGACTTCTATTCAGCATCCTTTCAAAGATTTCTTTTGCAATATCTGCTTTCCCTGCCTTCCAATGACAAATTATGAGTGCATTGCATGTGCTCGCTGTTGGTATAAAACCATCATTGGTTAGTTCATCATATAAATGCATTGCTTCATCTCTTCTATCTGCCTCACATAGTCCATGGATAAGAGAAACTGTGCTTTCCGTACAAGAAATCAATCCTCTATCATTTATATAATTATAGAATTTCCATGCTTCATCAATTTTACCCGACTTGCAAAAGCCCTCTATGAAAGAGTTAAGGACACAAAAATCAGGCTGCAATCCTTTTTCCATCATTTCTTTAAACAGAGCGCCAGCCTCCTTGAATTTGCCTACATTACAAAGAGACTTCATGTACGTTGCATATGCTACGAATTCAGGGATTGCACCACTTACGTTTAGCTGGAAAATAGCCCGCTTGCTGCTTTTTACAAATGGAACTCTCACAACCACATCCTTTTTAATCAATTTCCGGAATAATTTATTTGCCTCTCTCAATTTACCAGTCCTACAAAGCCCACCAATGAAACTCGTATACACACAAATATCTGCTTCATAATTTCTCCTAATCATTTTCCTCAAGATTATATCAGCCTCATACATATTACCCACTCTACAAAAGCACTGAAATAGTCCAATATATGTGACCATATCTGGAAAATAGCCCTCTCTCTTCATCAAGGGAACGACCTCTTTTGCGAGATCTCCTTCGCCAGCCTTGCACAACCCTCCAATAAAAGCAATATAACTCTGCTCATCAAGAGGATACCCTGCCTCGACCACCATTCTAAACACCTTAACAGCCTCCTGCATCTCTCCTTTCCCACACAGATACCTAATAAACCTTGCATAATTAAAATTCCCCGAAGCCGTGCCACCGCCTCCGATATCTCTCCAAACATTCTCAATATCAAACAGCTTGCCTTCCACACAGTTCAGAACAACATCATACAATAGACCCTCAGGAACAGAACCCCTTTTCCTCAGCTCTGCTAAAACTATCTTAGCCCTTCCCAGTTTGTTCAACTTGCTGAGACCATCAATGACAACAATCATGGTGGCAGAGTCCAATGAATACACTTGCTCAAGCATTGAGTCCAAGGCCTTAAGAGCCTTGAAATTCATCCTATCCAGGACTACCTCGTCGACGAAACTGCATAACTCTATGGTATACTTCAATGGGTCGACCACACTTAGGTTTTCTGGGAGAATTTCGGTTACAACTGGGTCGGCCTCAATTTGGTTTTCTCTAAGAATTTGGGTTACAAATTCGTGTGGTACATGGCATCCGAGATCTTTTAGCTTCTGAAAGAAACAGTGAAACTCAGAGACTCGACCCAAAACAAGTAAATTCGTGAGAAAATTCTTACCTGTTGTAATATCGGGAACGACCTCGTCTCTCAGCATCTCGTGCTGAATATCGACAAGTTTCCCATGGCAGGCGCCCTTCATGAGTACATCCACGAGGCAACGATATGTTCCCACATCGGGATGGCAGTTGAAGGACTTCATCTGGTGGAGAACCAGCGCTGCGTCTTCGAACAGCCCCGATCGCCCGTATGTTTTTATAAGTATTGTGAATGCGGGATTCAGGCGGAAACCCTCCGATTGCATTTGCTTGAGGGCACCTCGGACTGCCGCGAAATTGTCGGTTTCGCATATTTGGCGGATGATATCGATGTGGGCTCTTGCGTCTCGCTTCGATGGCGGATTGGTCTTTAGTGTTTGAAAAGTTTTTATTGAAGAAGCCGAGAATGAGAAGGGCCTGTACAACTGTTTGCCCAGAATTGCATTTAATCGTCTCATTAGGGATGCTATTGCATTGAAGTTCTTTGCTATTTACATCCCATGGATGATATGGTATGAAGTTTGAACACGCCAACTGCTAGCATGGTCCGTAGCCGAGACACGTATGAACTTATGGTGATCTGCGAAGCCGCATTACGTATCTCTGTCCGCCTGTAAAAAGAGCTAAAAGACCTCCAGTCCTCTAATGGTATGAATTCAATGAAACCAGCTTCACTTGTGATTAACTGGGTGTTGGGTTTTAACCTTTGGAGTGAAACTCTTACTGAAACTTTTTATTTCAACTGAAAAATAATATGAATCAAAGAAATTTACAATAACCATATAGCATAACCAATATCTATAATTCTGATTTCTACCATATTCGAGGACTCAGGTTAGTTCTATGATAAGATTATTGACCAATGTTCCAAAAACATTGATAGTTCCCAGTATACACAAAATACATAGTGTGCATAAAAAATATTTACACGAATTAATAAATACGTAAGATTTCACACTGGAGAGGCCTTGCTTAGAAAAGTGTGTCACATGTAATGTGCCCTCCATCGAAAGTAGACCTTTCTTAGATAATCTGTCAGCTATGTGATTAAAGGTTTGTTAGCTATGTGATTAAAGGTTCGTGAGACATGCTTGATATTGATATTTTCATGTTGAACCAGAAGTTGTCTAATTTTCCTTTTCCAATGTTCTAGGGAGGTCACATTAAGTGTACTCAAATCCACAGCCCATCCAATGATAGTCGTAGAGTCACCAAAAACATGTACATTAGTGATATTCAGTGAACTGATGTAGTGTAGAAGGCACCAAAGTGCCAAGAGTTCTGCTCCCGTGTTGCTGCCCAATCCACATCCCAAAGATAATTCATAATGACAGGTGTTAGAAATAATTAAGATACATCCTGCCCCACAACTGCCTTTATGTTCTGCACCGTCAAAAAATCGAAAAGGACTTGACTCGGTTAATAATGGACCAATGAGGGGCTTAACCTTATATGCAAACTTCTTTTTAGTGGCACCCGACAGTATCTACACAATATATTGAAGTGAGCTAGTAAAATTATAAGCAAAGCCATCAAACAAAGTACGATTTCTCAGTTTCCAGATACCCCAAATGAATAGTATGGGGAAGGATATAAAGTCTCTGCGCCAAAGATATCACCTGTGCAAAACATCTGCAATTGTCCCTTGACTCCAGTAGAAATCAATACCCCAATACTCGGATCATGTACACCACAGTTGAAGTGTGATCGAACAGGAGGTAAATAAGTGATCTACAGACTCGGCATCCTATATACACAGGGAACATACATTGGGTCCAATACCCCCCCTTTTGATATAATTATCAGCAGTTAAAATCATGTTTTTTAAAAGTGGTGGTAAACTCTTACTGAAACTTACTCGTGAATGGGTGTGAAATTTGAAATTCATCAATAAACAATACACATAGAGGTATATCAAATTGATCAAGTTGAGTAAGGGACATTTGGGACATTTTTTTAATAAGTTACGTAAAATTGATACTATGTCATATCTATATAAAGGTATGGCCATAATTACATAATCCACTCAATCATTACATAGGGGCTCAACAAGAGCATTATGTCACTTACAAGAATTGAACCTAAGTGGGGAGGGTAACAATCATTCCTCCCAACCACCCAAGCTACATCCAAAAGCAATTTGAAGATATATTGAATTTGGTAAGGGGTATTTTTTAGTAAGGCATGTGAAAGGGGTACAATGGAGTAGTACAACAAAGATGGAATAAGATGTTGGAAGCTAGGGTTTTGTAGGGCTTGATGCCATTGAGTTAGGTATTTGTTTTTCATAGGGGAGATGGCGTATGACACCCTTGGTGACTACAATTGGGCAAATTTATGACTACGCGACCAAAAAAGTTAGTCACAACAATTTTTTTAAGCTAAATACTATTAAATTTGAACAATTTTAAGTGACACAACTAAAAATGACTAACTTAAACGACTAATTTAGTCCTTGGATAAAAAATGACTAAATAACAACTACAAGAATATGAATTAGTCCAAACAATATGCCCTCTAAAGATGATTAATATTTTTAATGTTGAATTTATTTTTGTTATTTTTCTTAATATATATGCAGGGATGTGTGCTTTAGCATATTCCAAAATGATGTTATATGTCGTTGATATAACCTTGCGGCCCATGAGCATGTTTGGCGTAGATCACTAAAGGACTTCGACATGTATATTATACATGTAGCTAGCTTAGTCAGAACTTGATCAAACCTCGACTTAATATAATATATACATGAACAGTCCCATTGACGTGATGTTCGTCATTTATTGGATGTAAGTAAATGTATCTCATTGATCGTATTTTAACTATTGAAAAATTAAGACTAGGGATTACTTTAATCCCCTTAGGCCATATGACTTATGTGATGGATTAACATTGCTTAATTAAGTTGATTAACTTATAATATACACTAGTCGCTAATTATATTGGCATATGGTTCTACCATATGGTTCTATTATTATTACATTATGGTTCTATTATTATTACATTACACGCTTAATTGTTATACCATATAGTTATTATAATATTACATAGAATGCACTAACCAAATTCGTGGAGTAGGCGCTAATTGTTCTACCATGGAATTACGTCTTACCATCGCGAGTACCCTCAAATCTATCTCTTTCGTAACCAAAGCATTGTCCATGGTGGGAGCCGACTAGAGCTACATGAAGCAGTCGTGAAACCTGGAGGTGTAGTTGACCAATTCTTTGGCTTTGGCGGGATGGGTTCATTTTGGACTAACCTACTTACCATCACAAATACCCTCAAATCTATCTCTTTCGGAACCAAAGCATTGTCCATGGACGAAGTCGACCAAAGGGATTTTTAACCAACTCTTCATGTCATCGGTGAGGGAAGTGGTATGAAAAGTGTATATGTATAACAAACAAGTTTCCATGGAGGAAAGTGTTGTGAAGAGGATGTGGAGGCTTCTAAAGAGGCAGACAAGGAATTTAGATTTGGAGAGGCCCTCTACAGCGAATTCGTGGGTAAGTATTCTGGAACCCCAAGTGATAATTTTAGAATCGGCATGACAAGGGCGCCTATTTAGAGTCTGAGTAGGTTTTATGTGCTTCTCCAAGAGGAAATTTAATATGCAATAAAAAATAAATGGTGAATCTTTAATTCCAACATCTCAAAGATCCTTTTAGAAGCCACACAAATTTCATTTTCATTGAATCCCATACCTTTCAATTTTTTGACAACTATGTCTAATATAGAAAGGCTATTCTTAATCTTACTTGAAACTGGGACTTCCTCTTTGTCTAGCATATGTTTTTTGTGGATTGTTGTAGCTATTTTATCTGTTCTCCCTTTTGGCTATATGTTGATGGAATTTCATTATAACAAATATATTCACTTGTAGATACCAATGTAACCCATTTACTTTGTATCCAAGGACCTCCTCTTATTCCTGACCTTTGGAGTTATTCATTTCATGTTACTTTTCCTTCCTTTATTAGCATATATTTTGTTGGGAAGCTTGATTTCACACCTAGTCCTTTTGATGTCAATGTTTTCATGCAACTCCACCCACAATACCGATGTTTGAATGAGTTCCCAAGCGTCCAGGTGGCACACCACTATTTGATGGGCCAATAGGCATTCTAGAAATCTCACTAGCTTTAGTTGCATCAATAAGCTCCTACTTTAGCATAAATTCTTCCCGTTTTGCATTGCTCTGTAAAGAGTGAACATAATTGCATATGGTATTGAGAATTTTTTAGGAAGATATCCACCAAAACCCCTACTCTTCTTCATAGTCGAGTGTAAGGCCTCTTGACTTGAACGATACACTTACTCATTGACATTCTTAAAGTACTCCTTGATCAACTTCAATGTCCAATTTCCAATGCATTTTATCTTCCTAGCATCTTTGAGATCGCAGATGGGTTCCTTGTGGTTATAGAGATTTTGGTAAGCCTTTGATAAGGATGCATCCAAACAACCCATCTAGGTCTCCTTCTTGGCTATTCCACCCCATTTTTCAAACAAAAGCATCACTAGGCATTCATTTTCAAAACATACAATGCTTCTCTGCATTGCCATCACGAATTTCTCGCTAACAAAAAATGCTTGAAATTCCCACAACTTTGGCTTTCTTGTATGAAAGGCCACACAATTCCAACAATTGCAATCTTCAATCATCTAGTTCCTGCATATAGCATTGGAATTTGGGGATCATTTTGAAGATAATTTAAAGAAGGAGCTTTGGAATTACACATTTACATCCTAAACTTTGACATTAAATGTTGTGTCTGAGTCCTATCCAACAAATTAGTGGCATTAACATAGTAAAAACAATGTGGCACGACACCACCAACATTGGAACCATGTATGCAATTTGATAAGGGTATGGGACCCATGTAGGAAGAGAGATGATAGGATAGTGGATGTCATTGAGGTTAGACATGATAAAGGGATAGGGCCACACATCCACCAACACTCTAAAATGTGTCTGGGAGGGGCAAGCATTGCTTGAAGAAAAAACAAAAATTAGAACAACATGGGGCAACCTTGAAAGCATAATGGACAAAGGTACAAACAGGAGATAAGAATGCACGGATTACCCATTTCCAACATTTTCTTTGATGCTCCACTTGTTGGAAATTCCTCTTCATCCAAGCTACGATTGGATCTTCATGAAAAATGACCTCTTCAAGGCCTTTGGACTCATAATTTTGTGTAGAGAAAAGATCAAATTTCTCTTTACATTCCAAATTTGCACTTTTCATTGGTTGTCCGAATACAAAATAAGCTCTTCCATCTCTGTCATCTTCATGATCATGGCTATCATGGAACACAAAACCACCATTCTCTTGGAAAAACACAACCACTGTATCATGCCAATCTTATATCTCATAGCAACACTCTCTTTCCTTATTATCAATGCTATCTAGAAAATGTAGAAGCCCGAGATAAAGGTATCCCTCTCTTTGATGAGAATTTCCAGCCTCATATTCGAAGTAGTATCTCTCTTTGTTGTCATAGCTTCATTTGTTTATTTCATGCATGGTTGATTGTACTCCTTATCCATGTAAAAAACATGTTCCTTTGGGGTTTGGAAATTATTAGAAAATACATTATCATAAATAATGTGAGGCATTGATTCACCAAGAGGCATATTGCATTCATATTCTTTGTGTTGGGAAACATTATTTTCAATAGCTTCATCTCCCAAATCTAACTCAAAATCTAGTACAAGTTGGAAAACTCCTTTTTTCACGGCACTATCATCCCCAACAACAAGAGGTCTATTATGTAACTCCTTAATTTAATGACGCGAGTGCTAGAAATGACCATCTCCCTTGCTTTTATAATCATGTTTCCCACTATATGCACTAGCATAGTGGGGCAATCCATTATCAACATTCCCATATTCATGTTTTGACATTATAGCATTGGATTTTGGCACAGATCCACTTCTCTCGAGAGATTGGGAGTGAGGGGAAATCATCTCTTTAGAGGCCACCATATTAGTACTTTCCCACTCTAAGGCATCATCAAACATGGCCTCCAAATCTAGGGAATGTCTCTCTCTGAGAAATAATGAGAACTTAGAATCATACGAAACATCATAAATAAGCATAGCAACAACTTCAAGAGGCCTTGAACTATCTGGAATTTCAAAAGAAAAGTTACGGAATCGTACATTGAATGTTGGAATCCCCCTCTTCCCTGGACTATCCAAATGCAGGGAGGCCGATAAATGCCAACCACAATAGTGCATAGTAACCTTGAGTGATGTAGCCAATAAAATTTGATTCATTCACGAGATCTAAAAACCATGCAAACACACATGAGTGGAAAAATAACTATATTGTATTCCTTCTCCATCACTAACTATTACAATGAAAGTTCAACCCCTTATAATTACTATCTGAGGTTTTTGAAAATTGCTAATTTTAGAAAATTCTCGCATGATCCTAAAATTGAACAATAACTAAAATATAACTAGAGAGACACTAGTTGTCAACTCGTTTTTCTGATTAGGTGCATAAAGTAAGAGATAACTGATAATTACAAATTTAAAAAATCTCGCAAAAACACTAAAACCCCAATTTGAGGAATTATAGGAAGGAATTTGGGCCCAAAAAAGTGTCGAAAAAATGTCTGATCAAATGAATCTAATAGATTAGTGCAGTGAACTCTTCAAGATGCAACTTCCTGTTAAATTTCAGCCCAAACGAATAACCGAGTCAAAATTTATGACCCTCGGAAATCCCTGCATCATATTTTTTTTAAAATTCAACCCAAATGGATAACCAATTCAAAAGTTATGACCCTCGAAAATCCCTGCATCATTCTCCTATGGTTGAAGAGAATGCAGCTTCTGGAAGTTACTATCTTCAAATTGCTTCCACTTAATGGGATCTAGATTCAGGAAGTCCCCATTTGTAATCGACGTACTCTCTACTAGTGCTAAGCCTACCCACTAGACCAGATATTGGTTGTATTGGCCTTGCCGAGTATGAAGGGTCTTCTTATCTAACATATGCACAATCTTTTCCTTTTTCTTGCTCAGAATGGCATGTTGCCAATCCACCTCCGCCTCACTATCATCACCCATATCGTCCCCATGGAAGATATAAATTAGAAACATTAAACACAAGGGAAATATCGAGATGAACTTGTAAATCGACCTTATAAGCATTGTCGTTAATTTTCTTGAGAATATTGCAAGGACCAATTTTATTATACTTCAATTTGTGGTAGGTTCCTCTAGGAAACTGCTCTTTCCATAAACAAACCATCACCAAATCACCTTCATTGAATACCTGATATTGTACGTGAGCATCTTTTATAATTTTGTTATGCTCGTTACTAGCCTGTAGCTTTTGTCTCACTTGTTGTTGCAACTATTGAATGTGTTCTGTAAATGCTTTCCCATCATCGCTGATTCTATCCCTACGCGGTAGTTGCACCAAATCTAGGACACCCATAGGATTTCTACTGTAAACAACCTAAAACTGAGATTTACCTGTAGATCTATTTATTGAACTATTGTAGGCAAATTATGCTATAGGTAAAGCCAAATCCCACTACTTGGTATTCTCTCCAACAATGCTCCGTAACAGGTTTCCCAAACTCTGATTTATTACCATAGTTTTCCCATCTGTTTGGGGGTGTAGGTACTTTGAACTATAATTTAGTCCCCATTTTCTTCCATGAAGTCCTCAAAAAATTACCTAAGAACCGAGTATCTCTATTAGAGGTAATATTTTTTGGAACACCATGCAATCTAACAATTTATAAAAAAAAAGCAAATATGCCACCCTTGATGCATCACTAATTTTCTTGCAAGCAATGAAATGAGCCATTTTAAAGAATCTATCAACAACCACACAAATATAATCATTACCTCTATGTGTGTTTGGGAGCCCCAACACAAATTCCATGCTCAGATCTGTCCATGGGTCTATGGGCACTGGTAATGGCATGTACAACCCTATATTTTGTGAGTGTCCTTTAGCGATTTGACAAATCCTACATTGTGCCACATACATGGTTATATCATTTTTCTCTCATAGAACCAATTGGAATGCATAGTTATTTTCCTTCGAAGAGGTAGCCATCTTACATAAAATATTCACCCTGAATAAGATCCATGTTCCTGGCGACTGGATCCTTCAACTGTTGCACAATCTCCCAAAAATCGTTATCAAACACATAGAGATCCTTCAATGCAACAAATCCAATTACTTGATTTTCCATGGTTGTCAAAATATCAACGGGTCGACTCAAACCATATGCAACCTGATTATGCCTTCTTGATTTGTGCTTCAAAACAAAGGTGTAGCTTTGTAAGAAAGAGACTCATTTTGCATGTCTACCGTTCAATTTATTTAGGGTGTTTACATATTTTAATGCAATGTGATCGGTAAATAACACAAACTCTTTTGGCACTAAATAATGTCTCCAATGTCGCAATGCTTGCACAATTGCATAAAATTCTATATCATATGTGGAGTATTTCTTTCTTACCTCATTCAACTTTTCGCTAAAAAATGCAATTGGTCTACCTGCTTGGTTAAGTACAACTCCAATGCCTGCATGTGAGGCATCATAGTCTACCTCAAGCACTTTATCAAAATCTGGAAAGGCTAATATAGGTGTCGTAGTTACCTTCTTCTTTAGAAACTTAAAAATTTCCTTAGCTTCATTGGTCCACTTGAATGTCGTGCCTTTGGTGCAATCTATTATGGGTGCAACAATACTACTAAATTTTCGATAAAAGGTGGCCAACCCATGAAAAAATCTTATCTTTGTTATGCTCGTAGGACTAGATCACTCCAAAATTGTTATGACCTTCTCTGAATCCATCTTTACTACTTTTGTTGAGATGACAAAACCCATAAATGCCAAACTTTCTTCCAGGAACCTACATTTCTTCAAGTTTGCATAAAGCTGGTGTTTTCTCAACGCATCCAATATAATAATTAAATGTTGCAAGTGATATTATTTGTTGTTACTAAAAACGAGAATGCCATCAAAATAAACGACAACAAACTTACCAATATAAGGTCGAAGCACAATATTCATCAACTACATGAAGGTACTAGGTGCATTGGACAACCCGAATGGCATCACCATCCATTCATATAGTCCATCCCTAGTCTTGAAGGCAGTTTTCCATTCATCCCCTTCATGAATCTGGATCTGGTGGTATCCACTTTGGAAATCAATTTTACTAAATAATTATCTCCAGCTAGCACATCCATCATGTTGTCCAAGCATAATATAGGAAATAGATATTTGATGGTAATTTTGTTGATTGCTCTGCTATCTGTGCACATCCTCCACGTATTATATTTTTTTGGATTCAATAATGTTGGTACAACATAGGGACTCATGCTTTCTCTTACCAAACATTTCTTTATAACATCTGTTACTTTTCGGTTGAGGTATGCATGTTGTGTAGGACTCATCCTATAGGTTTCCTGATTAGGTAGAGAATGATCCTGGGATTAGATCAATGTGATGTTGAATATCCCTCTTTGGTCAAAGACCATCAGATAGTTCATTAGGGATAACATCAACATACTCTTCTAGTACGTTGGCCACTTTAGTAGGTATTGGTATGTCTTAATCGACTCCTTTTTGCACTATTAATGCATAACAGAATCCAGTTGCCTTCATTTCCTTATCAAGCTTTCTTTTTGACAACATATTCTCAGCTTTCCCTTCATCCTTAAGGGGCAATAAGACGACTTTTAATTCATTCTTCCAAAAGGTGTAGGTATTATTTTATCCATCATGCATGACTTTTCTGTCATATTGCCAAGGCATCCCCAATAACAGATGGCATGCATCCATTGGAATGACATCACACCATACTTCATCATTATAAGTCTTACCGGTGGAAAACTTGATCAAACATATTTTATTAATGGCGAATTCATTCCCTTTTTTGAACCATGCAATTCGGTAAGGATGGGGATGTGTTTCATAGCGTAATTTCAACTTATCTACCATCTCTTTGGAAACCATATTCTTACAACTGCCACTATCAACAATAACTTGGCATACCTTTCCCCCATAAGTGCACCTGGTTCGAAAAATATTTGTCCAAAGCCACGAATCTTCATTTCCTCTACGTTGTCTTTGCTCTTTTTCGGGAATCACCATTCACCTCTGCATCATGAGATTTTACCCCATATTGAGTCGGACTTCAAATTCAACTCCTTCCTCTTCATTCTTAGCTTGGACCAAGTTTAAACTAGGTTGTTGTCCTTGCTTCAGACCTTGCATGTTATAAATTGAGCATTCAAATGCTTGGTGATCCTCTACACCACACCTAAAACACATATAAGGTCTTCCTCTGTCACCACCGTAACCTCTAACCCTCTGAAATTCTCTTCCTCGTAGTTGATTCAAGTTATCTTGTCGATTATCTTTTGCTTTCTCAACCCCTCGATATGATTTGCCTCTGCCATAGTTAAAACCACCGCGTGAGGTAGACAATGTACCTCTCCTTGCTCCTCTATTCCTTTGAGCAAATTGTTGGTTTTGTTTTTCCTCACCCTTTAAGGCTAATTGGTATGCCTCTTCCATGCTGCTAACCCTATGCATGCTCAATTCTTCTTGAATAGAAAATTTCAAACAATTCACATACCTTGCAACCGGTTGCTCATCAATTTCCTGGTGATCTACATGAATGGACAACTGATAAAACTCGTGTGTGAGTCCCTCCACGGTGGAAGGGTTTCGTTTTAAGTTCTGAAATCTACGAAAAAGGGTCCATGCATAGTCCAAAGGCAAAAAAAATTCCCACAATTCTTTCTCCATCTTACTCCAAGTCCTCATTTTGTCTTTCCCTTTTTTTGTTCTATCTCTCTGCACATGATCCCACCAAATCATAGAGTGACCCTTCAACTCGGTGCATGCATATTTCACCTTCTTTTCCTCTATGATAGGCTTCCATTCAAAAAAAAAATCCAAGGCGTTCATCCAATCTATTAACTCATTTGGTTTAAGACTCCCTGCATATTATGAAACTTCCATTTTGATCCCATCATTTCTCCCTTCTAGAGTCTTGAGCATCCTTTCTTCAAAAGTCATGCACCCTAATTGTTCTTCTTCATGTTCTATATCTTGACTTGCATCTCCTTGGTCTGTCTCCTTATCAAATGCTTCTCTTCGTATTATTCTCTGACTAGCCGACACGTTTGTAAGATCTGCACTTGCCTTTGGAGGTTTTGCATGTCTCTACGCATCTGAGCAAGACCTGATCTTTCCCCTCCTTTCCCAGTCATCTTCCTTCTATGATACCAGATGATGTAGCCAATAAACTTCGATTCATTCATGAGATCTAAACACCATGCAAACACATGAGAGTGAAAAAATAACTATCTTTTATTCCTTCTCCATCACTAATTATTACAATGAAAATTCAACCCCTTATAACTACTATCTAAGATTTTCGAAAATTGCTAGTTTTAGAAAATTCCCGCATCACTCTAAAATTGACCAATAACTAAAAGCTAACTAAAGCGACACTAGTTGGCAACTCGCTTTTATGATTAGGTGCATAAACTAAGATATAATTGATAATTACAAAATTAAAAAATGTCGTAAAAACACTAAAACCCCAATTTGAGGCATTATATGAAGGAATTTGGTCCCGGAAGATAATTGAAAAAAGGTATGACCAGAAGGATCTTTTTGGTCACTGTATTCAACTCTTGGAGACACAACTTCCTATTAAATTTCATCCCAAACGGATAACCAACTCAAAAGTTATGACCCTTGGAAATCCCTGCATCATTTTTTTTTAATTTCAGCCCAAACGGATAATCGAGTCAAAAGTTATGACCCTCAAAAATCCCTGCATCATGTTTGTTGGAAATCCTATATTCATGTTTTGAACCTGTAAGGTTGGATTTTGGCATAGATCCACTTCTCTCGAGAGATTGGGAGTGAGGAAATCAACTCTTTAGAGGCCACCATATTACTTTCACACTCTAAGTCATCGTCAAACATGACCTCCAAATCTAGGGAATGCCTATATCGGAGAAATAATGAGAACTTAGAATCATATGCAACAACATAAATAAGCATAGAAACAACCTCAAGAGGCCTTCAACTATCTGGAATTTCAAAAGAAAAGTTCTGGAATCATCCATTGAATGCTGGAACCCCCCTCTTCCCTAGACTATCCAGATAGAGGGCGGCTGATAAACTGCCAACCACAATAGTGGCTAGTAACTTTCAGGTTCATGACCAGATTTGAACCTATGACCTATGACCTTCATGTGAACAACATGCTTTTGGTGGATGCTTCAACTGATTGAGCGAACCCTTAGGGATTTTGTATAGTTATTTCTTACTTGACTTGAGTTAATGCTATTTGACTCCCAAAATTATTTGCATTATACCATAATCCCTGACTTCCCATATAATTAGAATGATGATATAAAGAGGTGCAAAGGTTTTGATCCTATTTCATTGTTTCGATTTCCAAAAGGAAATTGTATCTTGATCCCATTTCCAAGGATCCTAAAGTTTGAGATTTAGCATAACTTTTTGTTAAGGATGATTTAATTATGTTGGATTTTTTTGGGATAAATAGTTAGCCTCTTAATTAGGGTTTATCTATGTTTTTGGAATGTGAGTTTACATTGTAATCCATTTTTCCATATTTAAATAATTTTATATTGGAAAAGAATCACATAATATCTAGCCTCAATTTTTGGGCAAGTCAAGTGATAACTTATATGACTTATCAATTCACATGAAAATGCGTGTATGCCAAGGGTTTAATTTGGTAAATTTGACATGATTACAATGCTCTTTTTTCCTTGTCATTTGATGTTTTCCTTTAAATCAAGCTTCTATGTTGCATAACCATTAAGATCAGAGGACATATTCTTAGCTTGTAACCCATTACTGATAAAGACATCGAATGAATTTAGTTGATGTCTAATCAATCTCCATTCATTAAAGAACTTTTTGGAAGCATCTTGTAATGTCTCTCAAAATACATCCTAATTTTTTTTCTTAAGGGTCTTTGTATTGTCGCAATACACATGATTATGTAAATTAACTTCAACACTAGTAATTTGTTTGAAGTTCTCCTTGTTTACATCCTGATAATCTTACTTACATCCAAAGGGTTCTATTTGATCACCATACTAAGGCTTTCTTTAACTCCTTAATAGGGGTTTCTTACCTTAATTCTCACATAACCCTTTCGACGAAGAACTATGTCACTAGGTTTGTTCACATTTAACTTGACTTAAGCATATAATAACAATTCCCAATTGGGTCTTTACATAGAGGTCATAATTAAAAGATTTGTACCCAAGTAAATCATTGATCAACTTATGCTAACTGTGTATATTAGTTAATCACCTCTTTTAAAGGATCCTAATCCAACACATATAATTTACATGATCAGAATCTTCATTAATTCCTTGGTCACTTAATGTATCCTCCCATTACATTAATAGGTCTTATAATAGTAATCTCATTTTTAATCTCCAAGGTAGGGAACATCATAAGATCTAGGTTTTCCCCTCTTTTAACGAGAGTCCACATGTATACCCATATTCATTTGATTTCATAATCATACTCATATGAAATATAACAATTTCTTCTTATATTAACACCATAAATGAGTATGCCTTGGCGAAGTTCCTTCTTATAAACATGCCTCATATATTTCAATATCACTCTATACATCCACACATTTATATAAAACAACATCTTCATTTCCTCTATGGATTGGAATATCCCATTCTATTTTTCCTATCCGACAATTATATATAACACCTATACATATAATAACTACACTTCAATGTATTAGTGCTAATCCATGTAAAACATGATTGCACTTCTTTACCATAATTAATCATAAACCGAAATCATCTTCGTGTTACGTAGTAATTGAAAACATTATAATCCAAATATGTATGACCTCACTTAGCAAACATATAACAACCATCTTCCCAAGTTACATATATATATGATAAATGCAATTATACATATATCTAACCACAAGTATATTACCTTTATAAAAACAATCACTATACTTTAAATTAGGATTTAACCAAGCCAAGGCCTTCATGTACCGTTCCCTACAGCTCTGGGTTTCCAGGTCACTTAACTTGGTGTCTTTACTAGGCGGACTAGGCGGGTGCCTTACTTGCTGGTCTTTACTTGGTGGTCCCTTAGTTCTAGGTTTCTGATGACTAGCTCGTGTAGCCGCCACTGGTGTAGGCATCCTCAAATGGTAAATTGCTATTGGACAATAAGATCTAATTGATTTTGACAGAAATATCCTACAAAACAGTCGTCCCTCCTAATTTTACAAATATTAAAATAACATTATCCCCATTTCAAACTATGATTAGGAGATCGACTGCCAAAGGATGTTGTAGGTTAAATGGATGGTCTCATGCACTTTGAAGAATTTGTGGACAATGTAAGGGTAATTGTGGGTTACTACAATCCTTTTTGTTGAATGCTCTTGAAGTGGGTTCCTCCAGCTTTTTGTTTATTGGCTCTAGATACACTCGAGGCTCATTAGAGTTGCAATGGGTGTTTACTCTGTGGTTTTTTTTTACTACATGTCTTGTTATCTGTGGTCTTTGTTTTCAAATTCTCTGTTTAGAAGCTTTTGTATGAAACTGATCAATGCTGGAATGTCTGTTGGTTGACAATCCATGTTTGTAATTATCTGATGTAACTTTAATTCCATATGAATATCAAGTTATATTTTTTCTGCTTGAAAAAAAAAACTATGATTAGGAGATCTTATTCAATAAATATATAATCCTTATATATATATCATTTAAAACAAGGGTAATACCTCTAGTCAACAATATATATAAAACTCTTATACATTTAAAACACAATATTAAGTGTCAAACCTCTCCTATTTTAAATATATAAACACGATTCTTCTTTGTATTACATCTTAATCACCCGTTTTCATATATATATATATATATATATATATATGTATATAGTTAAGTTTAATATTTAATTCATTTGTAATATATATAATAATAATAACCCTTTGCAACTAAATTCAAACTAAATCTAAATTTAATTACAATATATATATATATATATATATATATATATATATATATATATATATATATATATGCCATTGTATTTATATAATTTTAGCACGTAAGAACTTAAACGTGCAGACTACATCGAGTTATCAAGTACTGAACAAGCATACCTCTCAGTCTATGCAGATCACGCATGGTTACAAAGTAGAGAAATCATTAAAGCAGAAATTCGTTCCATAAATAACTGAATTTATAGATTTAAGGCAGCGATTATTAATAACTGAGTTCATAAATTGAAGGCAACGTTTATGTATTAATGGGTAGGGATTCAATTCTCTATGCCAAATCGATTTTATTGTTTATCAACGAGAATCAATTATGTCAACTATTGTTTTCATAATTTAAAATGGTGTTATGCAAAACTAGGGTGTCCTTAACAATTATGGTGATAACCTAGTTATTATAACTTAGCATGAGAATTACGTATGAGTATACATTAATTATATTTATCGTATCAAAACCATGATATCATGTAAGTGTAGAGTGACCATAAGAGAAACAATCTTCGCAAAATATTTTGTACTGAATCTGAATCTTATTATGGCATATGAAAGAATGCAAAATCTGAACCAATAATCTTATCATTTGTATTAAGAGTATTAAATGTCACTAACATTTTCTTACGGTATTTCTGACAAACAATATAAAACCTGAACGATTCTACCACGACTCAATCATATGTTTTAAGAAGGAAGAACAAAAAATAATAATTTTTGCCATTAAAATTCTTGACACTAAACAACAATAATATACTTACTTGAAAATGGATGGGAGTAAATACTTATCTTTAGTTATCTAGAATGGACGACTGAAAACTTGACTACAACATTCCACCCTTCCAATTGATCTCTGTCTGACGTAGGTTTTCCCGCCGAGAAACCACCCTCGAGTTGGGAACGAATCCACTAGGGTGTAAGAGTGTTACTACATAATCTTTCTATAATTAATCTTCTTTATTTTCCCATGAATTCTTCGCTTTCGAAGATCCCCCGCTATGAGCACCTTACTGCAATGTTATTTTATGTACTTTGACTTCTCACGATAAGTTCTTGTTTGAACTTAACTTATTAACTTTAGTTAATTTTTAACTGATCGACTTACTTAGTCAATCTTTAATTTAGTTAACTTTAACTTAGTTAGATTTATTTAATCCTTAGCTAACTTAAATTAATTAACTTTAATATAATTAACTTATCTTAATTGTAACTCCACCAATTTATCTCTTTGGCTTTATATTTAGCTAACTTTAATTAATTTACTTATGATACATATCTTAAATGAACCTAACTAAATATATGAATTTACCTTTAAATTCCAACTTATATAGTTAACATAATAGGTTCCATTAATAGCTGAGAGTTATCCATGCATACCTATGCATTAGTTACTAGTTATCCATACATACCCATGCATTAACGACTAGTTGATCTTTTCTACTTTTGTAGATAAGCTTTTATAGCTTTTTAATACTTTAAAGCATTTACTTTTAATCAAGGACAATCAATCCTTCTTTAATCTTACTTACTTCATTTAACTTATTTGTAATATTAAATAGTTATTTATAAATACCAATATGTTTTCTTGGTATAATAAAGCATTTTATCTTTATTCCTAATTTTATAATTAGGAAAATATTAACCCTTTTCCACTTAGGATCTTTACCAAAAATCTTTTGCCGAGGCTAGGATATCAATGTTGTTTAGGTTAACTCCTTAATTTTACTTAATGGCACTCAATATTGATTAGCCTCGTGCTCATAGTTAGGTCATAGGAACTTGTTACTGCCGTGCGGCGATTAGTAGTTTCTTCATCATCCTTACCTAGGATTAATTATTAACACACGTATAAACATAACTGTGTGATTGTTATACCTCAATATTACACATTATGTATTAGTGTCGCGTCCTTGCACTTGCGACCTAAACGACAGTTTCCCTTAAAAATCATCTCAACATCCAGAGTGAAAACACTAACTAAACACTGAAAGAAAAACCTTTTTTTGCCATCTTCCAACCCAACTTAGCCCTGTTTGTGAGCACTACCGCTCCCTGCACATCTACAGGAGTGCGGTAGTCAACACTACCGCGCGTTGCTCCTTCTTTGGGGCACGGTACTACCGCGTTATGCTCAGTTATAGGGGCGCGGTAGTCTAAAATTAGCCTTTTTGCCTTGGATTTTGGGATTTCGACCTTCGAGGAGATTTTGTTGGGATTACCATCTTTGGTTCGATCCTAACTCCTTCTTTGTTTAGCTGGCCTGATCCACTAAACCCTCCATAGATCCACACTTCTCTCTTGTTGGTTAATCTTCCCACATGCTATAAGAGAGAGGCCTTCCATGAGCCAAAGGGAGGACTTTTGGGGCATCAAACCTATGATCTTCAGACTTCTGCAGAGATAGCTAGAGGAAGCACTTGGAGCTGGAGGATTGGCTTGGATATTAAGCAACCTTTGTAAGCACTCTTCAAGTTTGTAATAAAAGATAACTTGTCTTGTTTTTCCCATTTCATGTGTATTGTATAAATCTTTGATATGAAATGTATCTAGTTTAGATTTGAACTTAATCTTTGCTTCAAGGTATTTGGAAGCTTGCATGCTTGTCCTTTGTTTGATTTCAATAGGTTCTACATTGGAGCTTCGGGATCAAGAGCTAGAAGCAGGACAAATGTCAAATTGGAAGGTAAGTTACGTCTTTCATCTCTTCTGAATGCATTCAATCTTGTTGTGAAGATTAGTTTAGGAACTCAAGGTAGCATTTGTTTCCTTTTTGTCTTAGTATAGAGTCAGTACATCCTGCTTTATCCTAAGATTGTTTCTACCTATCCGTAGGGAGAAATATCTGCAACAAAAACTGGCGACTCCGCTGGGGACTTGAATCCATTTTCTTTGCTTGTGAAGTTTGCTTTCAATTTCACTCATTGATTGTAAGAATTGGGTTCTTTCACCCTCATTCATTTCCCTATTCTCTGCATTAGACTTCCGTTACAGATCAGTTAGTCCTCTGGGTTGGAAAACCCTTGAAAGGTCAAAATCCTTTCTTAGATTTCTGCCTTTTTTCTTCTTTTTCAACAGTACCGCGCCCCCAACACTGCTTACAGGGCGATAGTTACTACAATTCCGCGCCCTTAGACTCTGCTAGAGCGCGGTAGTATCTCAGTACCGCGCCTAGGCTGCCTGCAGACCCGCTACAGTTCCTGAAAAAGTAATTTTCTCTGGTTTTTGTTTGGTTGTTTTCACTTGGTTCCTGATTGGCTGCTTTATTCTCTCTATATTGATTGCGGCTAGACCTCTGTGACCTATGTGATCACACTACACTACTTGCATTTTTAGGAATTCTTTGTGCGTTAGATTTGATCAAATGAACATCAAAATTGAAAAAAAAATTCCCCCACCTACGGTCGTTTTGACCAATATTAAGGTTTTGAGATCATTTTTTGGTTTGGTGTGTTTGTATTTCATGGCATCTTATTTCCTTTACATCCTATCTAATGATTGTTTGAAAAGATTGATTCCTTGCCTACGCTTTAGTTCAAAGAGAAGCTTGATTTTGTCGTTCTTTTACCATATTCATGAAATTGAAACACATAGGTATTCTTCTTGCTTTAATTTAATCATTTGACATTCTTGGTATTACATTCATGAGAAGAAGAAATGCTTGTTTCATATTTATGTGCATTTGAGTTAGACGATATTATTAGGTTCTTCTCTTTGTCTTGCATTTAATTGGAAGCATTTGTGGAATCTTGCTTTCCATAGCTTGGATGTGTCTTTTTCAAGTGTGAAAAGATAGGAAATGGATTAGAATCATTACGTTTGGTGTTCATATGAAGAACTTTTTCATTACTTTGGGTTAGTCTTGGGTGCATATTTTACTTCCTTCTATCATTTTGAAAAGAAATAAAATTGCATGTGCATTGGGTTCTGCATATTGGGAACGGAAAGAATTCTTCCTTACTTTAGCTAGTGTTCATCGAAGAGGAAGGCTCATTTCGATTCATCTTCATTTGCATGGTTTGAGTCGTCACAACACCATCAGGTTTCACTTCCATAACCCGATTGTGTAAGATAGCCTCTAAAATTAATCTCCCTAACTAAACCAACATTAACCTCACTTGAGGAAATCAAAAGAATTTGGTATTTAGGTAGGACACCCGGGATAGGCATCAAAATAATTCCCCCTTGTCATTTTTCATCTGAGACATAGTCGTTGTCTTCAGGGAACTAAAATCCTCTAGTATTTGTTGACATGGTCATACACCAGTTTGTGGAGGGGCCTCCTGACTGTTTTAAACTTTCAGGGTTTAAACCGCTGCGAGATCAAGAACTGGACGGACTCTGTGGAATGCCACACTCCACTTAGCCCTAAGGCAACTGTTGGGCTCTGATCTATCAATGTTAATCAGAACTTAAATTTAAAATCAATCCAGGTTTGTGAACTTCGAGACACATCCAAGTTTAGGACAGAGAAGCTGGACTTATTTAGAATTTAGCTATCTGTAATTAAATCTACTGACAGAAACTAAAATACTGCAGCTCACAGAGACAAAATCCTCTTACAAGGGTAATTTCATTGTTTCCTCTTTAAGCATACAGAAGTTGATTTGTGAAAGCATAAAAGACTGAGGCAAAAATTAAATAAACAACAAATTTATAAACCCTAGGATTAAACTACAAAATTCTACCAGCGCTGAAAGACAATTACCAATCAATCTCTCTTACAAGACAGTGTTCATAATTTGTAAATATCTTTTTACCATTTCACTATCAGATAAACAGCAGTGAACAATACACAGAGGTCGTGGTCTGAACCATTTGATATCCTTAGCATTTAACCAGTGAAGAACAGTGTTTATCCAATATTTCCAATGATATACAGTGTGATAGAATTTGTAATTCAAACCGTAACTAAAAGAAACAGAGCATTAATAGAATTGATTTAAAACTTAACTAAACTGGAAATCACAATAAAATGCATACCATTAACACAATTTAGATAGCTACACCAGAAGTGAATCGTTGCAACATCCAAATCGATCTACCGGTGACAGGAAAGTGTGAGAGTTTGACGATGGGGGCCCTCCAAAGCCTCGCTCAACACACATTAAAAGATTTCACAGAACTAAAACTTTGTATTCATTCACCAGAATTGTTTTACACAGAGATACCATGCAGTTTGGAAGCACAAGTGCGTTCCTCTTCAAAATCGTGATTATTCTCCTCATTGTCTTGTAAATGATTTATACAAATTCTAAATCAAACTATAATTGCTATAAACCTGCATCTAATTAATGCTAAGAGATAATCGAGACCATCTTCAGAATCGTGGAGTTCCACAAAATCAGCATTGTTCCTTCTTTTGTGTTGAACGCAGAACAGGTGGCCACCTTTGACTCTGATTGACTCGACATCTGCACAGGCCACTTCTCCTAACTGTTGGATGTTCATCCATCTGTGGACATTAAGGATCCATTCTTGATTTTCCGTTTCCCTCCTAACTACCCTGCGATTACTCAACTTTGGAGGAAATACGGGAAGTTAGTACATCCCGTAATTTAAGTAAAAATCCTAGTTAAAATGCCTAAAAAATCACAAAACTCAATTTATTAATAAGCAAATGATATTATACCTCTTTGACCAAGGTTTATAGATGAACTTTAAGGCTTTTTACTTAAAATGGAGGTTTTATGAAGGAAATGAAGGTTATTTAAGAGGCAAAAAGGGGTCAAAAATAGTGCCCAACATCTCCCCCAAAAGGAAACTGTTGCATGTCCTCATGCCAAAAAAACTTTGAACCTGTTCAAAACCAAAATTTTACTATTGATTATCCTGCCTCTAATCTCCTACTGAGATGATGCATCTGTTGATGTTGGAGATGCATAAAGGACCTTCAGCCTCTCATACTTAGCTTTGTAGGTCTTCTTCTGCTTATACCATCTGGATGCAGTCTTAGAAATGTGTGTCCTCTGAATTCTCAGCTTCCGATTGTCCTTTTTTAATTTCTCATTCTTGAGCTCCAACTCCTTGATTTCAAGTTTCAATTTCTTGATCTCCTTATTTTTCTTGGAAGTCTTCTTCTTCATTGAAGGCTTGACAGAACTGGTGTCCACTCCTAATTCATCAATTCCCTGTACTGAACCCTCTTTCATTTCTTCCTGCACAGTCTGTGGCTCTGAGGAAGGAGAAGCTAAGTCTTTTAGTACTCCCTGTCTTGACTTCTTCTCCTTCTCCCTCTCCCTCTCCTGCTGATCTAAGAAGAGATTTATTTTCTTTGTTTGTCTCATTATCTCATCAGCATCTGGGGTTCCTTGTCTTATTTCACCTGCTAGGTCTTCATCTTGTCCTTCCACAGTTTGTGGGTGTTCTTCATCCTCTGATGCTGGATGGCTATGTACTTGTTTCTTCCTTGGCTTCCTCTGGTAAGTGGTGAAGATTTGTTCCTGTTTTTGTAACTGTTTATCTTCTTTCATTGTACTCCTAGTTTGTATCCTCCTCTGAGGCTGTTTTGAACTTGTTGCTTCAGGGATGTCTTCATCATCCGGAATGAGCAATATTTCCTCTTTCTTCTTTTTATCCTTTGGCAGTTTTGAACTTGTTGCCTCAGGGCATGTTATCATCAGCAATTCCTCTTCTTTTGGAACCTCTTCATGCAATTCTTCCTGCTCTTCAAATTGATTTTGAACTAAAAATTCTGTCCATGTCAAATTCTGCTTCCTTAACTCATGTTGGATGATGATTTTGATAAGCCCACAGTGGAAAAGACTTGTCAATTTGTCTTTTTCACGCTTCTGAACAGCCTTGGCCATTTTGGTTAGACTCTGCAACAGAAAAAAGGGCATATTTATCTCACATTCACCTGTCAAGTGCTGCAACAGTTTGATATGGTAAAGGTAAACGATACTGAATCTCCCTTCACAGGTGATGAACCTTTGTATGATGTACACCATTTCATCCCAAGGATGAACCAACCAGCTCCTTGGTATGCCTTTCTTCCAGTTGACTGACCCTGCTCTAGATCTGCACAAAAAGGGTACCCATGATTTTTCTTTGAATTGCTTGGTTTTGAAAAACCTCTCTCCCTGCTGTGGCAGACCGGTGATTTGTGCCAAAATGTCTTCAGATAGCCTAAAGTTTAAATTCCCCACTGTAGCTTTTTCTCCATCAAACGAGCCAGCAAAGGCTAAGCTCACATTATCGTTGTGCCCATCGAATTTTTCAAAGAAAGGCACCCATTGATTTTTCTTGAAAATTTCTAAACATTTTTCATGAACATCTGCGGGCTCAAATACCTCTGGTTCCAATCTAGATGACATTTTGAAAAATAGAAACAGGAATCTTTTATCTTTTAATGCTGCCTTCGTCTTCCTACCCTCTCAATAATATCCTGAATCTATGAAATTTGCTGTTGATTTGAGCAAAGTTGTTTTAACAAGGAGAAGGGCTTTTAATTTTACCTCTTCTTCTCGTGCCACTATCTTCCTCTTGCACGATCTCCACAGTGTATTCGCAGCTTCCCCTTCACTGATTGCTTTTCTTCCTGCGCAATTTCTTAAACAACTTTTGTATTCACACTCCCTGTAACCCACGGCCCTTTCTCTCTGTCAATTACATTCACACAGCAATCGATTTTGCAGAATAATAACTGACTCGGCCCCAAGTAGAATGAATGAGTCGTGTTTTAGACTTGCATGATACAGGAACCAAATTTAATTGCGTGCTGTCGTGGGCATCATTCCACGTTTTCCCTCCATCATTACATAATATGGCATTTCCATTTGATGATTGACTTAGGATAGAAAACATATCAATCTTTTTATATGCCCAATGTTTAGTAAATAATTTGGCGATATATATACTTCAATTTATCATATGCCCTATGTTTAATAAACATGCTGTATAAAAGAAATTTTCTTTTCTCTCTCAAAAATAAACCTTTTCCTTTCATAAAAACTGTGCTGAGGATGTATTTATGCCTTGTTTCCTTCTTCAATTCAACCATTGTATGATGCACTATATACATGTACAAAAGAAACCTTTGAAAGTCTTTTATGTCAATGCTTTACTTTTGCTGAGAAAGAGACCTTATTTTCCTTTTAAACCAAATTGAAACTCTGTAATATACAGTATACTTCCTGTAGAATGCAATGTATGTTCTATAAAATGCAGTACATTTCCTGTAGAGTCCAGTATAGATGTTGACCATGTAAAATTTCTCTTGGGTTTGATTATGTCAGCCATTCTGACCCCTAAGGTGGAAAATGAAGTATTGGCAGAGATAAAAATGAAGTGCTGACAGAGACTAAGTGAGGTAATGGCAAAGATTAACGAAAGGTGAATAAGGAGCTTGGTAGAGACTTATCAGAATAATGGCAATAATAGGCAGTCAAATTTGTAAGATGTCATCACTTATAAACAAAAGAATTTTGAAACTTTTTAAACATAAAAACCATAAATTCTTACAGACTTGCTTGATGTTCCTTTGATGAGCTTGTTGCCAGTGTGAAATTGGCTTGTATTCTGATTGTCCATCTGATGTTTTCTATCTGCTGATGTCTCTATTTTCTTCATTTTCACTGAAGGTCGGGTCTCTTCATAGATCTCTTCTGTCTTACCACAAGTCAGGTCCCTTCTGCTGATGAAAAATCACAATCTTTTGCACAAGTCAGGTCCCTTCTGCTGATGAAAAATCACAATCTTTTGCTTGAAAAAGACTCGGAGGGTTCTAAAGAAGAATGACAGTTTATCCCCGTCACAGGCCTAATTTTTGACTTGTCCTCAAGTCAAACAAGATATGCATTATTTGTAAAACAAAACAGGAAAATAGAAAAAGATTTTTTTTGGGAATTTTCAATGGCCAGGCAAGCCTGGTTTTCCACAGAAAATTCCAGTTTATATTGTGCCAGCGAACTGGTTTTCACAATTAAACTGCCTTTTTTTTATATATATATTTTTTGTTTTTGAAATTTTTTTTTTTTCTTTTTGTTTTATTTGCTAGCTGTACCAGAGTAGCTAAGGAGCAGGTGAAGGAAAAACACTGAGGTGTTTATCCAGCACTTGCAGTTCCTTTTGCTGTGAGATCTGTTGGACAAAATCTACCATGTTGATAGGTTTATGGTACAGCTTAAGCCGGTGGCCATTGACCACAAATTTATGTGCTTCATCATCTATGGTTTGAAGTTTTACTAAACCATTGTCATAGACATCGACAATCTCATATGGGCCAAGCCAATGAGTAGTAAATTTGGCTTTGAAGTCCTTAAACTTGGAGTCAAACATCAGTGCCCAGTCACCAATGTGAAATTGCTTCTTTTTGAGAAATTTGTCATGCCATTGAGCTCTCTGCTGTTGTATCAGAATATTGTGTTCTATGGCAGCCTGCCTCATCTTATCCAGCTGATTCAACTGAAGTATTCTTTCTTGTTGAGCTTCTGAAAGATCTATGCCCAAATCTGCTGCTAACTTGAAAGTATGAACTTGAAACTCAATGGGAAGGAGGACTTGCTTACCATAAACCAGTTGATAAGGAGAAAAACCAGTACTGTTTTTCCAAGTGATCCTATATGCCCATAAAGCTTCAGTAAGCTTTGCTGACCAGTCCTTCCTATGCATCTGAACAGTCTTAGTGATGATGCCTTCTAGGGTTTTATTTGTAGATTCCACTTGGCCATTGGCTTGTGGATGGTAAGGAGTGGACTTCCTGTGCTTGATCTTATATTTTTCTGCTATCTCTTGCACTAATTTGGAAGTAAATTGGGCACCTTGATCAGTCACAATTTCCCTAGGCACCCCAAATCTAACAAAGATCTCTTCAAACAGAAAATTTACCACAGTTTGCTCCGTAGCTCTTGGTAAAGGCTTAGCCTCTACCCATTTAGTAACATAGTCTGTGCAGACCAAAATGTATTTCTGTCCATGTGATGGTGGATGAATGGGACCAATGAAGTCAAGGGCCCACTTTTCAAATGGTTCAATGAGAATCTGTGGTTGGAGTGGCATTTCATCAGACCGGACTGGGCGTCCCATTCGTTGACAAGTGTCACAACTTCTGACATACCTTTTTGCATCTTTGAAAATGGAAGGCCAATAATACCCCAAATTGAGTATTTTATATGCTGTCCTTTTGTCGGCAAAATGGCCACCACATGGTTCATCATGGCACTCCTTTAAAATATCCAAGATTTCATCCTGTCGGACACATCTTCTTATGATTAAGTCATATCCTGTATAAAAGAGATCACCATTAATCCAGATATGCCTAGCACTTTGTTTAATAATCCTCTTTTTTTCTTTAGAGGTCATTGATGGTGGTAGTTGGCCTGATGACAAATAATTGGCAATGTCAGCATACCAAGGAGTGATAACAGAAATTGCAAATAGATGCTCATCAGGAAAACTATCTAAAACCGGAACAACCTCACCAGTATTGTGTAAGCGAGACAAGAAATCTGCCACCTGATTTTCTCGTCTTGGCTTATCTAAAATAGTGATATTGAACTCCTGCAATAATAACAACCATCTAGTAATCCGACCATTAGTGATAGATTTATTCATTAAATAGCGTAAAGTTGAATGATCTGTATGAACAAAAACTTCATAGCCAGTGATATAATGACGGAATTTGTTTACAGCATGAACCACTGCCAACATCTCTTTTTCAGTGACTGTATAATTCAGCTCTGCAGGTGCCAGATTTTTACTAATGAAATAGATAGCATAAGTCAAAGTATGTTCTTTCTGGCCCAATGATGCTCCTATTGCAGTAGCAGACGCATCAGTGGAAATATGGAAAGGCAATGTCCAATTTGGTCCCCTTAAAATGGGAGCAGTGGAGAGCTTTTCCTTAAGTGTCTGAAATGCAGATTTACAGTCAATATCCCAAGTAAAACACACGTCCTTTGAAAGCAATTTAAACAATGGCAGGGCTATCTTACTAAAATTTGCAATGAATCTACGATAATAGCCTGCATACCCTAAAAAGCTTCTCACATCTGTTTGGGTTGTGGGTTCAGACAGATTTTTAATGACTTGAATTTTAGCAGGATCTACTTTTATTCCAGACGAAGAAACGTGGTGTCCTAAAACTATCCCTTCAGTCATCATCATGAAACACTTTTCGTTACTCAGGGAAAGGTTGGATTCAACACACCTTTTCAGAATTTTTTCTAAGTTTGCTAAGGAATCTTCAAAGGTACGTCCATATACAGAAAAGTCATCCATGTAAACCTCAACACACTCATGAATCAGATCTGCAAAGATGGCCAAAACAGCTCGCTGAAAGGTAGCTGGGGCATTACATAAGCCAAAAGGTAAAACTTTGTAGGCATAGGTGCCCCAGGGACATGTAAAGGTGGTCTTGTCTTGGTCTTCGTTTGCAATACTAATCTAATTATAACCACTGAAGCCATCTAAAAATGAAAAATATTCTTTTCCAGCTAAAGCATCCAGTACTTGATCAATGAAAGGCAATGGAAAATAGTCTTTTAAAGTTGCCTTATTCAATTCCCTGTAATCGATGCATATACGCCATTTACCATTTTTTTTAGGAACAACAACCAAGGGTGAGACCCATTGGCTGTCGGAGATGGGGTATATAAATCCCACTTTTAACAACTTCTGCAACTCGTCTTTGACTATTTCCTTTAGCATAGGGTTCATTCTGCGTTGTGGCTGTCTCAGTGGTCGTATTGTGTCATCTAGGTAAATGTGGTGTGTGCATGTCTCAGGATGAATGCCTGGCATATCAGTATACTCCCAGGCAAATGCATGTGAATAGTTATTCAGCAAAGTGGTCAACTGTTCTTCCTGTGATGTGGTAAGATGTGCACCTATTTTCAGAGTTTTGCCTGGACTGATTTCTACAGTTTTACTGTGAATATCGGTGATGGAATGAACATTAAAAACGTCATCAAGTGCTAATGCTAGGGAATGAACATTGCAATTTTCCTGGAAATTATGACCCATAACTTGTTCTGCTACAGCATATTCCATTTCTCGTAATTCTGCTGAAATATCAGGTTCAGCAATAAAATGATCCATTAGATCTTCGTGGTTGTCTTCTTGGAAATCGAAGTATTGATTTATACTTAGAACAGGCTGAATTACCTCTTCTTCTTGTTCCTTGGTTTCACTAATCCATGACAGCTGATCAAATGTGGAAGGTCGTTGGGCAGAAGGGTAAAGTGCAATCTGTTTCCTCTCTGTCCCATGCGAAATAAGCATGCTTCCTGATCGACATCCTATGAAAGCATCTGCTGTTGCCAGCCAGGGTCTGCCAAGGATCAATGGGTGACCTCCTAAGTTGGATTTTGGCTGTAGGACTATAAAATCAACAGGATATTCCCAGGAGTCTAGAGAAACAATAATATCTTCCAAGACCCCTTCAGGTGTAATCTTAGACCTATCAGCTAATTCTAAGACAGTTGTGGTGGGTCTGAGATTTGTCAAGTGAAGGTAATTCATTGTCTCTAGGGTCATGACGTTAATGGCAGCACCTAAATCGATCAACGTTTTTGGGATGGAAAAGTTATTAATGGTAATTGTAACCATTGGAATTCCAGGATCTACATACTTCTCAATGAAAACGGTGTTGGACATTAACCCTGCTAGATTGCCTACCACGTGAATTTTTGATGGATCTTTTCTTCTTTTGTTAAGACAGAGTTCTTTAACTGCTTTAGTGTAAATCGGGATATCTTTTAGAGCCTGCAGTAAAGGAATTTTAACATATACATTTGTTAACTCATTCAGAATATCGAAGTCAGGTAAGGGAATCGAAGGTTTCTCCTTGATTAACCTCTCAGGAAAAGGGGGTGGATAAGATGCTATTGTGTTCCCTCGTTGACTGTGATTTTCTAACTGAGATTTTTCTGTATTCAATTTTTTTGGAGTTTTGTCTTTTGCTGGTGATTATTCTAAGATAACAGGAGACTGTTTTTCTAAGGTTTTACCAGATCTCAAATTGATATTTTGCAGTGGAAGAATGGAGTAGGGAAGCACTGTCCCATCATCAACATTATACATGGGTCTGTCGGTTTTATTATTTGGATTGGGCATTGGCTGAGCTGGCAGTTGTGTAGGCCGAGGTGGTGGCTGATTAGATGGCAACTGAAGTTGTTGAGGTGGTTGACGAGCCATATTATTGGGCTGTTGAAAAGATGGATTTTGAAAAGGTGGGGCTTGATAAGGAGTTTGGACTTGTTGCTGCTGGTATTGGGGATAGGCTTAAGGTTGTTGGTATGGCTGCAAATAAGCCTGCTGATATGTTTGATTGCCATGGGCATAACCTCTCCAATTTGGAGCAGATTGGGTTAATGGAGGAGACCAAGTTTTCCAAGGCATGGGTGCATTCCATGAATTCTGAACAGGAGTCTGATAATTTGTATTAAATTGCTGCATAGGATCTTGAGGCATACCTGAGAATCGTGGCTGCCAAGGTCTCCTTTGTCCCATGAAGTAAAGAGACTCCATGCTGTGATTTTCCTCCAGTCGAACTGCCTGCAGTTCCTTCAATCTAGGGCAATCATCAGTTTTGTGATTAAAAGTGCATAAGCCACAAATTTCAACAGTATTTAAAGGACGCTCTCTAAGTGGGTGTTTCTTTCTACATTTAGGACAAAAAATAGACAAAGCCTGATCTTGTTGGTCCTGTTGCTCTTGCCTCTTCTTAGTTTTTGTGGCCTCAACTTGTGTACCTAAGGTGCTTAATAAATCAGTCTTGAAATCTTCTAGCAGATTCCCAAGCTCAGCTCTAGAAATACCACTGTTTGCAGATTTAGTTGCCTTGGTATTGCTATCTCTTTTCCCAGTTCGAGCCTTTCCTCTGGAATATTTTTGGCATAAGTCCTGTATCTCATCAAAAGGAAGGTAAGAAATGTCACCTTTTCCCATAACATTTAAAATGTCCAAATACTCTTCTCTTATTCCTTTCAAAAATATTGTTCTAATCATTTCAGGTGTTAAAGAATTGTATTTAGATTTCTGTAAATTATATGAGAATCTTTCCAAATATTCCTCCAAACTCTCATCTTCCTGTTGAGTCATGCCAAAAATGTCATCTTTCAACCCCTTTGATCTGCAATATGCTTGATATTTTCGAAGAAAGATCTTCCTCATGTCATCCCAGTTAGTGATAGAGTGTTCTCCTAAACCCATGAACCATTTCAAGGCAGCTGCTTTAAGAGTAGCAGGGAAAAGACGGAGCTTATGGGTATCATCAGTATATCCATAAGTTCGACACAAGATGTCAAATTCGAATAGGAAAGAGTCGGGATCTTCAGAAGTCATGCCATAAAAGTTTGGCAAGACAGAGGGTGGAATATTCTTCATTTTCACCTCTTCCCCTAGGATAACGCTAGTGTCTAAGATAGGAAATTTAAAGGTGGCCTCCTGATCTTCTGTTATTCCTTCATCCCTCACATGTCTTCTTTCTTCTTCCCTCCTTTCTTCTTCCCTTCTCTCTTGTCTGCGTTTGTTTTCTATTTCTAACATCCTCTCATACTCCCTTCTCTGTTCTGCAGTTGGGCCTTTTGATGTTTCTTCCTCAGACATTTTGAATTTACCAACTGTTGAGATGAACCCTTTTGGAAAAGAAGCTCCTGTTATTTCTGTTTTTGGGGGGTTTTTAATAAATCTTCCTTTCTCGTCTCTTAGTCTAAACATAAAAGTGAAATCTAATCTATATTTTTGTTTGAAAGTTTTGTTTTTATCAGAAAACTAAAATTCCTAAGCCTGCTTCTACAATGCCTCCCCGGCAACGACGCCAAAATGTTGGGCTCTGATCTATCAATGTTAATCAGAACTTAAATTTAAAATCAATCCAGGTTTGTGAACTTCGAGACACATCCAAGTTTAGGACAGAGAAGCTGGACTTATTTAGAATTTAGCTATCTATAATTAAATCTACTGACATAAACTTAAATACTGCAGCTCACAGAGACAAAATCCTCTTACAAGGGTAATTTCATTGTTTCCTCTTTAAGCATACAGAAGTTGATTTGTGAAAGCATAAAAGACTGAGGCAAAAATTAAATAAACAACAAATTTATAAACCCTAGGATTAAACTACAAAATTCTACCAGCGCTGAAAGACAATTACCAATCAATCTCTCTTACAAGACAGTGTTCATAATTTGTAAATATCTTTTTACCATTTCACTATCAGATAAACAGCAGTGAACAATACACAGAGGTCGTGGTCTGAACCATTTGATATCCTTAGCATTTAACCAGTGAAGAACAGTCTTTATCCAATATTTCCAATGATATACAGTGTGACAGAATTTGTAATTCAAACCGTAACTAAAAGAAACAGAGCATTAATAGAATTGATTTAAAACTTAACTAAACTGGAAATCACAATAAAATGCATACCATTAACACAATTTAGATAGCTACACCAGAAGTGAATCGTTGCAACATCCAAATCGATCTACCGATGACAGGAAAGTGTGAGAGTTTGACGATGGGGGCCCTCCAAAGCCTCGCTCAACACACATTAAAAGATTTCACAGAACTAAAACTTTGTATTCATTCACCAGAATTGTTTTACACAGAGATACCACGCAGTTTGGAAGCACAAGTGCGTTCCTCTTCAAAATCGTGATTATTCTCCTCATTGTCTTGTAAATGATTTATACAAATTCTAAATCAAACTGTAATTGCTATAAACCTGCATCTAATTAATGCTAAGAGCTAATCGAGACCATCTTCAGAATCGTGGAGTTCCACAAAATCAGCATTGTTCCTTCTTTTGTGTTGAACGCAGAACAGGTGGCCACCTTTGACTCTGATTGACTCGACATCTGCACAGGCCACTTCTCCTAACTGTTGGATGTTCATCCATCTGTGGACATTAAGGATCCATTCTTGATTTTCCGTTTCCCTCCTAACTACCCTGCGATTACTCAACTTTGGAGGAAATACGGGAAGTTAGTACATCCCGTAATTTAAGTAAAAATCCTAGTTAAAATGCCTAAAAAATCACAAAACTCAATTTATTAATAAGCAAATGATATTATACCTCTTTGACCAAGGTTTATAGATGAACTTTAAGGCTTTTTACTTAAAATGGAGGTTTTATGAAGGAAATGAAGGTTATTTAAGAGGCAAAAAGGGGTCAAAAATAGTGCCCAACAGCAACATCGATCATTGTCTTCCTTGTATTCATAGTAATACAAGGGTGATAAGGCAAAAGCGTCGAAAACCTTTTCCAACGTGTCATGAACGAGGTAGCTTAGTGACTTTTCTTCTAGGGCTCTTTACCCAGGATCCCTTTCGGTAGAGGGATATCCTTCCATTATTGGTCTCTCATTTTGTATTGTTCGACTTGGATTTCATCACCTTGAGAAGGATACAATTTGTTGAGGTCTCCAGCTCTTAGTTAGGAGGTTTTGCTTGCTATCTTGTAGAGGGTCTTTTTCTTTTTAGGGTTGTTTGTTGGCATTCTGGTCATTTTGTTGTATAGCTCTCTTACTGTGGCAGCGGCCTCAGTATAGTTTTTTTGAGCTTGCTCTTTTGGCCTGTGAGCCTTGTCTTTTCCTAGATCCCCTTTCGCACGCTCGGTTGCCTGAGGTTTTTTGAGTTCTTTTTAACAAGACTTCGTCCACATCACTTAGTTTTGTTTCATGGAGAATCTACCTCCATGCACCCATGCTCCTTCTGGGACTACCAATCCGGAGACCCCTTTTCAAGGGGTACCTTTTACTTTTCCTCCAGTTGGAGATATTGGTCCTCTTTTTATTGCCACGTTAAATCTTCCTGGATTAACCATAGGATTACCGGTATGGTTATTCAATCCAGTAATTTCGATTGCGCCCAATGTTTCAAATGTTAACTCTCCACCACTAGAGAGTCAATCCCAAACTAATCCTTCCCCTTCTTCGTCGGATGAATCTTCTTCCGTTCCTTCTTCCTCGCCTGATCAAAGCAATAGTGTTAGTAATCGGGAGGATAAGAAGAAGAAGAAAAGGAAAGTTAAGAAGAAGAAGGATAAGGAAGAGACCAAGTGTAAATAAGTTGCCTCTAATGGCACTCATTCTACGAAAACACCCAGTAAGCCCAAGTTCCCTTGCAAACTTTGTAAGGGTGATCACCTTCTCATGGATTGCCCCGATCTTTCTCGTGTATCCGAAGTGTGGTCTAAAAAACCCCAAACCAATTGTATCGTCAACCTCTGACCATCATGTTGATAACAGTCCCTCAATCAGTGACCCCTTGGTGAAGGGTCGGAAGGGTAAAGTCCTATATCCCTGTTTGATATGCAAGGGTATGCACCGTACTTTCCTTTGTCCAAGCATGGATGAAGCTTCGTGGTGGTTGGAAGATATTACTAGTTCTCAACTAGTGCTTCCAACAAATGATAGTAAGTTGTCCCTCGACCCCCCGCTGGTTGACCAAGTGATCAATTCAGTTTCATTTGCAATTGATCCCACTCTCCCTCCCGAGAGTGAAGTGATCGAGTCATTGTCATCTCCACTCGATCCCGCTCTTTCATTGAAGAAAGTATAGACTGAAGCAGTCATCTTGACACAATCTTCGTCTCATTCTTATCTTCCAAGCGAGAGTGAATTGGAAACCGCTGATGTTTCCTTATCGGTTCAGAATGTCCTCGGCAAGGGGAAACCCCGTCCATTTCCACGAGACCCCCTCCAAGTACTAAGGTTATTTCCTTTGATTGGAATGGTTTAACAGAATCTCGTCTTCCTTCGAGTGTTCCTTTTCAAATATCTGTAGGAGTTTCCGATAAAGAAATTTTTCATACGATAGTTGATGAAGGAGCTTCTATTAGTATTCTATCCTCAACTGCTTAGCAAGCCTTAGGTTCTCCTCAGCTTGTGCCCGTCACTGACCAGATACTGGCTTTCAATAGAAGGCCTACTAGACCTTTAGGGTCCCTTCCTCAGTTACCTATCACTTTGGGAGGGAAAACTGTCTATATTGATGTCATGGTCATCCAAGGTCCCTTAGATTTTAATCTACTCCATGGATGTGATTACGTCTATGCAATGAAGGCTGTAGTGTCCTCACTCTTTCGAGTGATGTATTTTTCCCATCATGGGAATGTTGTGACCATCGATCAACTTTTCTTTGTGACGCCCACTCATCGCATGACTCCTAGTCACCAGACTTCCCTAAATGTTCCACATGTTTTAGTGGTTTCTTCCCCCTAAGGGGGGGACCTTGGAGCAAAGTTCTATTCCGGTGTTAAGCTCGTTAAAAAATGAAACCATTTTCTCAAGCATAGTTTACTTTTGGTTTTAAGCTTGTGTAGAAATGAAACCAACCATCATTTCAAGCATAGTTTACTCTTGGTTTTAAGCTTGTGTAAAAATGAAACCAACCATCATTTCAAGCATAGTTTACTCTTGGTTTTAAGCTTGTGTAAAAATGAAATCAACCATCACTATGAGCATGGTTCCCTTTCTATGTCAAGCTCGTTAAAAAATGAAATAGGTTCCTACGAGCATAGTTTATTCTTTGTTTCAAGCTCATTAAAAAATGAAACCGACCCTCAAGCACAGTTTACCGTTGGTTTCGAGCTTGTGTAAAAATGAAATCAATCCCAAGCATAGTTTACTTTCAGTTTCAAGCTTGCGTAAAAATGAAACTACCTTCGAGCATAATTTCTTTCTATTTTAAGCTCGTTAAAAAATAAAAAGGACCCTTTCAAGCATTGTTATTATCTATTTTCAAGCTTGTGTAAAAATGAAATAGATCTCCCTTCCATTTGTTCGAGTCTCTCGCTAGAGTTAGCATTTGAACCTTCATTCCAACTGCCCGGGTCACTTGGTCCTGGTTCTCCCTACCCCCCATGGTGAACACATTCGGATTAGTAGCCAGGATTTTTGGGTAAGGAAGAAGAGTAGTCCGACGAAACAAAGCTTGGGGGGCATGTTTAGCCACTAGCAATCATGTTGGGGGCATTTACCAACCTTTGGTCATCATGTTGGGAGGGAACCCATCAATGGGCCTTAACCATGAGCAGAGTTTACCATTCACTTCAAGCTCATTAAAAAATGAAACCAGTAGTCTGAGCAAAGTTCTACTCCTGTGTCAAGCTCGTTAAAAAATGAAACATATCCTTTCCCTTTGAGTCGAGTCTCCTCGTAGACTTAGTACCTAAACCTTCTTTTCACTCGCCTATACCTTAGGCAAATGAAATGAAGCTTGGGGGCATGTCTTCAACCTCTGGAAGTTACGTTGAAGTCAACTCGATCGCCTCTCCACACCACGTTGGAGCTAAGTCACTTACTTCTAGCAATCATGCTGGGGGCATGTACCAACCTTTGGATTTCATGGCGGGAAGAAGTTCACCATTGGAAAAAATTTCGAGCATACTTTCCTTTTTAGGTTTCGAGCTCATTAAACCACGAAAATTATCCTGAGCATAATTCATTTTCTGTTACAAGCTCGTTAAAAAATGAAGCAGACATCATGAGCATTCTTCCAACCTATCTTCGAGCTCGTTAAAAATAGTAAGATGGTGTTTGAGCTTACTTTTCACTTTTTCGTGCTCTGGTTAAAAACATGAAAAGTGGTTTGAGCTTACTTTTTCCTTTTTCGTGCTCTGGATCCAAACATGAAAAAGATTTTGAGTGCTTTTGATACCATTATCGTGCTCGTTAAATAATTGGAGTAAAAAGGTGTGTCTAACGAGTATAGGTTTATCACTTTATCCGGCCTCGCTAGACTATTTACGGAAAAGGAACTGTGCCAAGTTTACTTTTCCTTTGTCGTACTGGGTCATCAACCATGACAAAGTTATACATGAAGTCCTCTTTAAGCTCTTTTCAGACTCCTAAAATAGGAAAAGATGGCCAAGCGAAATTCATTCGTTCACGCTTGTAAAAGGATTTGAATGATCGTCTCCCTAGTGATAGTTTACCCCTTTTTCAGACTAGGGGGCACTACTTACGAAAAAGGAATACTCTAGCCAATCATGACTGGAAGAGTCCTCTCCCACGTTGTTTTACCCTTTTTCGGGTGATGAGGCTAACCTTACGAAAAAGGACCATTGGAGTCTTCTTTAGTTCTTTTCAGACTCTCTAAACATGAAATGACGATCGAGTTTTCCTTCCTTGGACTCGTTAAAATTCAACATCGAAAGGCCCACTTTGGGACGAACCCCTCCTTTCTCAGGTTCGAAAAACATGTGAGATTGGACTCATCTATCAGATGAGCTATACTGAGCATCTGTTATCCTCCTCAAGCTTGTAAAACAACAAAGAGGTACTCATCCATCATGTCGGGGGAAAATGGGAAAATGAGTCAAGTTTACCTTGTTGGTAGCTTGTGAGTTGTCACCTTTGAACATGGCATGCATCCTCACCTTGTCTGTTTTGGGTAGTCAGTCTTACTGATAGTGTCATCATTATGATCATGCGTCCTCATTATTGCTATGAGTTCACACTTCCTGTGGTTCTGTCTGTTCAAGTAGTCCCTACTGCCAAGCTTTGTTTAATGTCGTTATATGTTCAAAGGGTTATTACCTTGAGTCCACCTCCACTTCATGTCAAACCTTCCCTTTGTGTCAGTACATATTCTATTGTTTCATCGGTCCATACTATCTTTCGTTCCGATTTCGTGTCGATGATGTTGGAATCATTATGGCCCACCTTCGACGAGTCTATTCCTGTCGACACCAAATCACTATCCAGGAATTAGACTTAGGAGTCAACCACTAGTACCTTGGTTCCTGCATGCCTCAATGGCAGGTTTCCTCGTATTCAACAGTAGGTTTTCATTATTGACCTCTGATTGAATGATCTCTCGAATGCTCGACATCAACTTGTTTATTCGCATTTCGTTGAGATGTACTATAGATACCTTGGGGATCATTGTCATCATTGGTGATTTCCCTCGCATTTGTTAACGATTCACATCATTGACCAGTAATCAAATTGTTTCTGCCATATTCGACTTCAACACCTTGTAATCACATGGCTAGATTCGTATCGTTTGCGATCGGATAGAAGACCCTGGACACCCTTTTGTATTTTGATTACGTCCAGGTTGCAATGGATATTTCCTCTGTATTGTCACACAGATCCACTTTTGTATTGGTTGTGGCTATGTCATCACTATCTCATGGATCTACACTTGTTCATAGTAGCCATGATTTGTCTACAGTCTGTATCATCTCAGTACTCATGGATCTGCAATGTATTGGTCGGCAGCCATGTTTTGAGTCATTTGTTTTCGAGCATGGGAATGCTTGTCTTGGTGGTATATCTGACATTTTGTTTATGTTTCAGCTCCTTGTTGCTCCCCTCGATGCTATCTCTGAACCATATTTGTAAATTCTTTCGGCCATCAGTCTCTTTTGACCTCACACTTTAGGGGGCATCTGTTATACCTCAATATTACACATTATGTATTAGTGTCGCATCCTTGCACTAGCGACCTAAACGACAGTTTCCCTTAAAAATCATCTGAACATCCAGAGTGAAAACACTGACTGAACAATGAAAGCAAAACCTTTTTTTGCCATCTTCCAACCCAACTTAGCCTTGTTTGTGAGCACTACCACTCCCTGCACATCTACAGGGGCGCGGTAGTCAGCACTAACACGCGTTGCTCCTTCTCTGGGGCGCGTTACTACCACGTTATGCTCAATTATAGGGGCGCGGTAGTCTGAAATTAGCCTTTTTTCCTTGGATTTTGGGATTTCGACCTTTGAGGAGATTTTGTTGGGATTACCATCTTTGGTTCAATCCTAACTCCTTCTTTGTTTAGCTGGCCTGATCCACTAAACCCTCCATAAATCCACACTTCTCTCTTGTTGGTTAATCTTCCCACATGCTATAAGAGAGAGGCCTTCCATGAGCCAAAGGGAGGACTTTTGGGGCATCAAACCTATGATCTTCAGACTTCTGCAGAGATAGCTAGAGGAAGCACTTCGAGCTGGAGGATTGGCTTGGATATCAAGCAACCTTTGTAAGCACTCTTCAAGTTTGTAATAAAAGATAACTTGTCTTGTTTTTCCCATTTCATGTGTATTGTATAAATCTTTGATATGAAATGTATCTAGTTTAGATTTGAACTTAATCTTTGCTTCAAGGTATTTGGAAGCTTGCATGCTTGTCCTTTGTTTGATTTCAACAGGTTCTACATTGGAGCTTCGGGATCAAGAGCTAGAAGCGGGACAAACGTTGAATTGGAAGGTAAGTTACGTCTTTCATCTCTTCTGAATGCATTCAATCTTGTTGTGAAGATTAGTTTAGGAACTCAAGGTAGCATTTGTTTCCTTTTTGTCTTAGTATAGAGTCAGTACATCCTGCTTTATCCTAAGAGAGTTTCTACCTATCCGTAGGGAGAAATATCTGCAACAGTGATTAGTGAACATCATAGTTTACTCAAGTGCTTACGGCACTAGCATGACCACTGCCATCAAAACTCATGGCTATCAAGCCATTTACCCTCTTCCCCTAGTGGATTTCATGCCCCTTTCGTTTCATTGCGTCAAGTTTTCAGTCTCCTAAGTCTACAAATTCACTTTACACTTAGGAAAACATAATCATACTCACAAAGTTTTACCTGTGGAGCTCCTTACACGAGCTCCTCAACGTCGATGGGTAAACAATTGTACTTTATGTTGCAAAAACCCTAGGGGAGAAAGAGGGATATGACATCCTCCCCACCTTAAGAATAGCATTGTCCTCGGTGTTCGTACCCTTCCAAACTTTATCTTTAGTTTTTAGTTGTCTTTGTAAGCATAAATTTTCAGCTATCTTGCTTGATTTGACATATTTTTAGTCATTCTTGATGTTTTTTGCTTTTCATACCCATACTTTTTACAAACAACACAAGTTGTTTCTACCAATTTATCATAAACTACATGCATACATAAGATTTTTCCAAAATCAATTAGAACATAAGTAATAATTTTCTTTTGCAATATCATGTTGTTGCCTTTTCATGGCAACTCTTTTAGAGTTTGATCTACTTAAAAAAATTTACTTTGTAATACCCTGTACCTACCTGCACATATGTCAATCATACTTGATATATATACAAATCATGATCTAAGATAACTATTTTCAACATTCTTGTCATGGCACTTCTTTCCAAGTACCTTTAGTCATTCCCTGCTTCCTTTTCCTCAAAAGCAATCGTATCAATGCTCATAACATGAGTTGTGGATGAACATAACATAACACATACATAATCTAAGCATAAATATGCATAAATTTAAGTATAACAAGTGCATAACATAAGTATATAAGCATACCTCGTGCATAACATATGCATAGCAGAAACAACTCTTGGTGCGCCATCTCAACATTGAATAGGACTTATTATTTTAGGTGCTCAAGAGGTACCTAATGATCAATAGTAAATTGATTACTGATGCTCCAGAGCCTCCATCTCAACATCAGTTAACATAATGAGTTAAAGTGCCTCAAAGATTGTTGCTCATCACTCACTCAATCAACAATTCTAGTGCTCTCCCGGAGCTTATGCTCAACACTAAATTAGAATATTTCCAGTGCTCTCCAAGAGATTATGCTCAACACTAATTTAGAATAGTTCCAATGCTCTCCCATAGCTTATGCTCAACATTGATTTAGAATAGTTCCAGTGCTCTCCCAGAGCTTATGCTCAACACTAATCTAGGAATAGTTCCAGTGCTCTCCCATAGTTTATGATCAACACTAATCTAGGAATAGTCTAGGTGTCCCCAAAGCAACACCTAGAGACAATGATCAAAGTCTAGGTGATCCATAGCTTATGCTCAACACCAAATAATAATAGTCTAGGTGATCCAGAGATTACGCTCAACACCAAATAAAAATAGTCCAGGTGATCCAGAGCTTATGCTTAACACCAAATAGTCTAGGTGATCCAGAGATTACGCTCAACACCAAATAAAAATAGTCCAGGTGATCCAGAGCTTATGCTTAACACCAAATAGTCTAGGTGATCTAGAGCTTATGCTCAACACCAAATAAAAATAATCCAGGTGACCCAGAGCTTATGCTCAACACGAAATAAAAATAGTCCAGGTGATCCATAGTATATCCACTCAACACTGAATAAGTTTTAGGTCCTCTTGTTTAGACATAAATTGTTCTTATTCAATTGCTTCTTTCATTTATTGGTTAACTCTCCAATAAAGATTTCTGTTTAGTGTAGGAAAATTTCCTTAAAATTTCCAAGAGCTTTATAATCCAGGGCATCCCCTGTGATTAGCTCAAAAGGTTTTATAACTCTTTTCTTATTTTAAGTTCATTGTTATTTATTGCAGGTTTCATAAATTCAAGATCTTTCTCAATTCAAGGTCTTATTGAAGCTGCCTTAACTCATTACATATAATAACCTCAAAGCATTATCAGTCACTATGACATATAATTAAATCTAGTAATCTCGATGCTCTAGAGTCCTTCGACTCAACATCAAACCATAACAAAGGTAAATAATCACGATGCTTCGAGAGTCCTCCGACTCAACATCAAACCATAATTAAGGTAAATAATCATGGTGCTTCCAGAGCCCTTCCAATTCAACATCAATCATCACATTAATCCCTTCAAGACTTGATTAACACTTTATGCACATTAAATATTCTACGCATCACCTTAAATCAAATATGATACTTATAGTATCTTGTAAAAAAACATGTACCAATCATTTCAACAATTCTTTATTTCCTAAAATCCATTGCTATACATATGCTGTCAATTCAACTTAACATTGCTCAGAATAGGACTTCAAATTTATCATCTTGTTTCCTATTCAACTTCTTATAACTATATTTATTCATGCAAATGACTATAATTAGTCTAACTGTAAATTAGCATCATGTTATCTATTCAAAATAGTCATTGAATCATAATTCATTTTAGAAAATACCTCATGTATTACCTTCCGTTCACAAGGCTTGGTGAATTCGCTTGCACTCACATGCACTTGCATGCTTCACTTACAATCCCTTTCCAGAAGTTATTTACATCATAATCTCTTGTTCATCATAAAGAAAAACATAACATATCTCAAGTTCCCATCTTGATTTTATATAAAAATCTTGTTGCAACCAAATAATTACTTCTTTTCCGGCAAACCTAGGCACGACTAGGTTTGCATGTATCCTTGATCAACTTTATACTATCATTATTTTAAACAAAATTTATACCTTATTTTCTTCTAACTAGCATACTATACTTTTAGTACTACCACTAGCTTTATGTCCTTTCTGCAAACATCTTTAACACAAGGCTTTCAATAACAACCTTCACGGAATTTCATCGTATGCGTAACCTTTATAGCATAATCTCACAAGTTAAACTTCTTTTTGCAATTCATTCTTTGAAATTTATGCATGTAAACATACCATGAGCATATATTTGTATATTACTATGACATTATACTATTATGCATTTAGCTCCGTTAGCATGCTTTAGTACTCACAACGTACGATGCAGGTGTCCATAGCATAAGGTAATCACATATGCATTGATAAACATATCAAGCATTTCAAAACTTTATGACCAAGTAAAACATCTATATTCATGACAACCTACAAACTTTCATGAATTCAACTACTCATGTCGAGTTTATGAGACTCTTCTCATGTTGCTATCAGTCATAACATCTAGTTTATGCTTTTCTATAGTTTTCTCACTAATACTTTAATATATCTATTTTCCTCATAATTTCAGCACCATGCATTCAAACGGTTTAAACAATTTATTTTCCTATAACATTCTATAATAGAAGCTAAATGCATGCCATGAATTTCTACTCATACAAGAAGGTAATTATTTCTATCCTTACCAAAATATTGCATACTTTGCCTAAGCAAACATTTTCAACAACATAATTATCACAATTTGAGTCTCGAAGCTCATTTTCATGCTTCTTTAATACTTACAATTTACGATGCAACACATGCGATAATAATGTTAAGCATTGCTTCAAATACTAATTATTAACGCACATACGATGCATCTAACTAGTCATGTCAAGTTTTGGAACCCCTTTTCATGCCATTGCTAATCATGACTTTTATTCTATGATTTAAAATATTCCTCATAATCAATTTATGTCATATCTTAAGTATAGTTACTCACACCATACTATTTTTGTAGATGCACTCTACCCTTTTTACATAGTTTTGTGATACTCATGCTTGTGGTTCCTTGATGTTTGTCTCTAAATTTATATATATTGTCTAACTGTTACTTTTACACATACATACCTCATGAATTCTCGATCATACAAGAGGTAAAGATATCAATTTTCTTTTATCTTCGGGATTTCTAAGTTATTCTTCTAAAGACATCAATCTTATCATTTACTTGGAACTGACTTCAATCATAGAATATAGGGATTTCATTAAAGCATTTCACTCCCTACGTAATCATTTTTACTTGCTTGACTATATAACCTAAAACAACACTTAATGATGTACTAGTTCAACTCATACTTGCTATATTATGCACGTCAATAAGATAAGCAAATATCGATAAGGTAAATTACTACTGTAAACATCTTGCATTTAAATACTATACAGAGTACAAAACATACTTGCACGTTTGCGAGTCCGTAGGCCGTAGTATTGTAACTCGGCTTTGATACCACTTGTAATGCCCCTCAAAATACACCCTATTTTTTTTCTTAAGGGTCTTTGTATTGTTGTAATACACATGATTATGCAAATTAACTTCAACACTAGTAATTTGTTTGATGTTCTCCTTGTTTAAATCCTGATAATTTTACTTACATCTAAAGGGTTCTATTTTCTCACCATACTAAGGCTTTCTTTAATTCCTTAATAAGGGTTTCTTACCTTAATTCTCACATAACCCTTTCGACGAAGAACTATGTCACTAGGTTTGTTCACATTTCACTTGACTTAAGCATATAATAACTGTTGTTAGGAAATTACTCTATAGTTGGGGAAAAAGACTACCAACGTACTGGGGGGTTATCAAGCAGACATATAAGGGTTTGCCAACATAGTTTATAAGCAAATAGTATTAAAAGTACGAGAATGTATACCTTATTTATGAAGGTCGGTCCAAGCTTTCTCTCTTCATTCTCCTATGCAAACAACCTGTAACACAAACACAAGACCTTTCTCAAACGTATTTGATCATAAATGAGATATTGATATTAATGAGACAATATAAAATTAACATATAATCAAATAACAATAGATATGAGCAACTCTATATTGGAAAGGAAAGAATGTCTCAAACTTTATTGATAAATGCAGAAAGTATACATGTTCCTGCATTGGCACCGTCGTAACCACAACCTTGGGCTCCTGCCCCTCTCTCTTAGCTATGAATTTCTCCAGCATAACTTTCTCCAATGATCATAAGGTCTCTTTCTCAAGCCCTTCCCCTTATATTTATAGCAAGGCAGAGAGGGAAGGTTCAAAAGGTGGTTGAATGGGGAAGTTGGGGTAGTTTGGGTACCTACCTCAACTAATCCCAATTCATGTTTCTAATTATTTTTTATCTTTTTCTTAAGACACTCGCGACTTTGGTATAGGACAACTCGCGAGTGTCTTCACTTGCATCTAGCAGGTGCAGCATTTTTATTGACACTCGCGGTTGTCAGCAGAGTAACCCGCGCCTGACCCGCTGGTTGGAAAATATAAGTATCGTGGTTATGTATAAAAATAGGGAGAGAAAGATGCTTCTGAGTAGAGGGTTGCAAGTTTCAGCTGTAGGTCATCTAGGGTCAAGGTAAGCTCTTCCGTCCATAGTGTCCTTTTGTGTGACCGGCAAGGTAATATGGTCACGGATGGAGAAGTGCTAATTTGATCGATAACAGATTCCCCCTAATGTGTGAGGTCGGAGGGAAACGATGGCCAAAATACATTACAATCCAAGCAGAGGAGCAAGGAGGCTGCTGGATGAAGTCATAAACAGTACCTGAAACATAAACAAAGTCAATGAGCAGTTTACAATCTTGACATCAGGAGATGTTTAGAATGGTAGAACATAATATCCAATACATAACTGAAAGATGTATATAGCATGGCCACTGAAATACAAGCGTGGATCCATGTCAAACAGGATATCATAGCCATAACAACAAACTGGATCTATGTCTCATCAAGAGCCAAAAATGGGTGTGGCTCAGTCTTGCACAACTTGGTCAATAACAAAATGTGACGATGCTATTATAGGCCCAAGGTCTTCATCCAAACCGTTAAGGTACGAATCCTATCCAAGCAAATAAATGAGTTGAGGTCGAACATGGAGGATATCATTTGATTACTGTCGATGATGTAAAGCGTTAAAAAATGCGAGGGCACCCACCATTAATGAAAATGGGGCCCAAGGTACCTAGTACATTCTAACAAGTGTGAATAAAGGGTCTTGAAGTCGAACACTTGAAGAATCCATCAAGTAGGAGACATTGATGTATTCCCACTACTCAATAGCGAGGGAAATTTCCACTGATGATTGCACCCCCAAGGTACTACAGATAACTCTAAACTTCATTCCCAGATCAAGATGAGCTGAAGTCGATAGGAAGAAGTCTGTTGGAAGGGAGGCCTAACATCCTCCATCATACAACATGAGATACAATCAACAGGTTGATCTGATTTGGAGTAGGACTGAGTACATGATGAAACAAACTGACACCAAGGGATGGCCGACACATGAGTTCAAGGTAACTGCAGAATGGCCGACACAAGGGGTGTCCTTGAATAGTGAGCACGACACAAGAGTGACTTAGGAAGCTTTGAAGACAAAGCGAACATGATATAAATCTGTAATGTAGGAGACATTAACAGATTCTCCATATGACTGGAAGAGTAACCAATCGGAGGAGTAAAAACTCTGAGATCAGGTTCATCCTAAGGCCAAAACTAAAACCCAACTTGTTTGAAAAACTCAAAAAGGTGTTGTGCTCAAGGACATAAGTGACTTGCTACCTTTATACTGAAAAGATACTGGACATTCTTCCCTTCCATTTTCTCTTTTTATTAAAGAATGTATTTTCTTGATTTTAACAAGCATGAAAAGGTGGAAAAGAAAGCTAGATAATGTCCTTCTTGTTAGTTTTAATTAGTCCAAGAAATAAAACTCAATAGTCCTTCTTCATTTTTGAAAACAAGCTCGAAGAGGGGATAGAAGAATGCTTGGTATAAGTCCATCCATGTGTAATTTAACGAGTCCATGGGAGGGAAACTCAAGACCTTCTTCATGTTTTAACGAGTTTGAAGAAGAGATAGACTAGTACTTGATAACATTGATCCATGGATTTTAATATCAAGCCTGGATCTGTTCATGCTCGCCGGTGTTTTCAATTTTAATGAGTCTGAAAAACTTAAACAATAACTCCATACACCTACTCATGGATTTTAGTATCGAGCTCGAGTTGGCATGTGCTCGCCGGTGATTTCATATTTAAAGAGTCTGAAAAACTTAAACAAGAACTCTATATACCCTCTCGTGGATTTCACATCGAGCCCGAGTTGGTGAATGCTCATTGGTGTTTCCATATTTCGAGAGTCTGAAAACCCTAAAGAAGACTCCTAAAGGTCCTTTTTCGTAAAGTTAGTCTCCTCACCCGAAAAAGTGTAAAACAATGAGAGAAGAACTCTTCTAGCCACATACGAATAGAGTATACCTTTTTCGTAGATAATCCACTAAGGTCCGGAAAATGGGTAAACTTATACCTAAGTGGATGACTGTTCAAGTCCTTTAACGAGTCTGAACAAGAGAAGTGTACATGGCAATCTTGTTATATTTAAAGATCCTAACAAGAGCATGAAAGAACTCTATAGGTACCAGGGAACTTAAGTTCATTGATCTGTCAAATGACGAAAAGTTGTAGATATCATGAAGACTACCAGATTAGTAGAAAATGACATATAAAGATGATCAAAAGAGATTTCAATATGGCTAAAATTGACAGCAAGTAATGCACTTAAACTGACATGCCACAAAGAAGATCAAACCTTTGTATGATCCTTGTTGCGAAAAAGTAGTGAGAAATGTTTCTTAGAACTTCACCTAATAAAAAAGAACTTAAAAGGGACATTAGTGATTAAATGAAGTTAAAAATAGTTTTGAAACTATAGGAAATTGAAAAAAGTGGGTAAAAATTAAAAGTAATTTTTATAAATAGTTCCAAAATGTCCACATAACTCACAAAGTCATTTTGTTGGAGCAAAAAGGCAAAATAACCCTCTCACTTCAACTGCTCGTAGCACTCAAACCGGGTCACCAAATCGACTTCTGTCAATTGCAAGTAAGTCATCTCTCTCTTATCTATCAATTCATTCCATTATTTTTAAATTTTAGTGGTGTTTTTTTTATTTTTATAAAGGTTTAAAAACTAGGACCTCGTACCCGCGGGTTAACCCATGCTAAACTCGTGGATACATGAAATATGCACGGGTTTAGCAGAGGCTAACCTGCGGGTAGCCGCCTCTGTTGTAGAGGTGAAGTTGCGGGTCCCGTAAGTAAAATGAAAAAAAAAACTAAGAGATGAATGGTTTGAATGATGCATGGATGGTGTTAACATGGAGGGAAATAGAGCATGAATCCATAAATAAAGATGCCATGAGAGATCCGCTTACCTTAAACGCATTAGGAAGATGTTGTTTGCTCAATTTTTTTCGAACAACAAGTATGCATGCACAAACGCATTTGCTTTAGATGCTCGTTGGCTACCGGGACCCCAATCAGGGGATGTTCGATCTCCAATGGGATATGTTAGAACTTACCATCAACGATATATACTTTATCACTGGTTTACCCCATAGGGGTGAGGGGGTTAACCTCAAAGGAACATTTCGAGGGGTAGGTGAACTTTCAATCCAAGATTACATCAACGCTTATTGTTTTCTGGGTACCAAAAAGAGTGGTATCCAAGTCCCAATTGGCTCTATTGCAAGCTTCCCGTTGAAACTAATACTAAGTACACTTAACAGAATTGGGGGGAGTGGCGCACAACACTTGGCCTCTCGAAACTACATGCAAATCGGGGTTGAATGCTTGCGTGGTGTAGTGTTTGACTGGTGTTCGGGTCTCTTGGTAAATATGAAACATCAATTGACTGAATGCAAAACTGGGAAGAAGAAAAAATTTGGCTGTGGAAGCATCTTATGTACTTTCTTCTTCGAGAGGGTCCCTTCTCTGAGCTCGGGGATAGCTCTACCTGTCCTGAACCCTCACGAGCCGTTGATGACTCGATGGTGAGATATCTTCTTGCGCCAGGGTGGTGGCGAGACTACACTTTCTTATGCTGACGAAGACTATCTCGGATGGTGGAGCCTCCAAGTAATGGCTCTAGAACAATTTCCGTACGCAGGTGTGGATTTACGAGGAGATCCAGAGCTCGCTCTTCCTCCAGGATCACCCTGGGGAGAGATGGGTAAGATGTGCTTATGATTTTTGAAAATTATTTCATTTTTATGCTTTTATGTATATGTAATTTTTATGAGCATCGCATCAGAAGCGATGTGCGACCTGTTGGACATCCTCGTGTATTTTTTAGACCGACTGAGCCGAGTGATTATGATGCGATGCTCATGAACCTCGAGGGGAAGATGAGTCGTTTGACTCATGATATCCCAACGTACAATGTCGAGCGAATGTCGCTCGAAATGCAAGAGCATGTTGTAGGCGTGCCCCCAACATGGATCATGATACTTAGAAAAGCAGTTAGGTTAATCATATGCTATAGGGAGGCTGTAGAAGAGTTAGTAGAGGCACCTCCTTATCCATAGAGAGAGAGACATATTATATTTTTGAGGCCTTTGAGCCCATTTTTGTATATTATGACACTGCGACATCCTATGACTCGTACTCATATTTTTTGATCCTGATATATATACAGTATCGGTTTAGATATACATGTGTGTGTCCTTATGTGTGTGACTGTTTAATGTGATTGTGTATGGTACAGATGCCAATCTAATACATAGTTTGCATATGAATCAACTAATGAATTGAAACTCCTTGAAATGTGTTGATATGTAATAAAAACAAATTGTCTTTCAAGCAATCTAACACGCAAAAACTGACGAAGCAAAGAAGGATCCTTAACCCTGTATTCACCCATCAACTAAAGTACTACTAACTGTGAGTCGAGTCTTACCTCCAAATGTGAATGCCGTGATGAATAACATCTCGGAGTAACTCAATGACTGCACTGTACTCAGCTACATTGTTCATTGTAGAGCCCAAACAAGCCCCTCCCGGAGACACAAGTTGACTAGACGGTGAGTAAATAAACCAAACTGCTGAGGCTAACTAACGGGTGTGGCGACTAGCGCCGTCAGGGAATCCTATAAAGCACTCAGTTGTCATCTGAAACCACAATCTAGAAAACACATAAGATGCACAAAAAGAAATCAAAAGAAAATAATAAATCTACAAACATGTACAGTTATAATACAAGAAAAGGCATAGAGGCCTAAGCATAATACTTTTTCAGGTAGAGCCCATTTCTAGGCTCGGGAAACTTACAACCCTCGTAATCGGTTAGCTCATAAGATCCTTTCTTCTGAACTTTAGAGACAATATACGGTCTGAGCCACATAGATTTAAATTTACCTGCCCCCAAGGGATCTTTGTCCTGATCATAGAGCAGAACAAGGTCTCCTTCAGAGAACACCCTTGGTTTTATAGATTTGTCATACTGACGCTTGACTCGACTTTTGTGAGATTCATTTGCTGTAAGCGCATTGCGGCTCTGTTCATTTAAGTGTTCTAAATGCAGCAAACGCTCCTCCAAAGTTGAAGTTTTCGGAAGTAGTTGGATAGCCAACTTCAAAGAGGAGATCTTGCATTCAACCGGAATGATTGCTTCCACCCCGTGAACGCATTGGAAAGGTGAGAACCCAGTAGCAGTCTTAACATTAGATCAGTAAGCCCAAAGAGCGGGATACAACATGATGTGCTAGTTAGATCTACTGGAATTAATGGTCCTTTGAAGGATGGTTTTCAAAGTCTTGTTGACCGCTTCGACCTAACCATTCGCCTGTGGATAGAACGAAGACGAGTGTTCTTGTCGAAAACCTAGCATGGTATACAAATCGATCATCATATTGTTTTGAAAATGTTGACCATGGTCCGTGATGATCTCTTTGGGAATACCAAATCCAACATTGATTTGGTTAAAAACGAAATAAGCAGTCGTTTCTCCATCTGCTCTCGTAGTAGGCATTGCCTCAGCCCACTTCGTAAAGTAGTCGACGGAAACGATGATGTGATGGTGTCCTCCTGCTGAAGTTGGATTACACGTAATGAAGTCAACCCCCCACTTGGTGAAGGGGTTTGCTATGATAACAGGATGGAGAGGAGCTGGGTGTGCTCACATCTTTTTAGTGAAAAACTGGCAAGGTTGACAGTGTTTTACAGCTTCCACACAATCCTTGAATATCGTGGGCTAAAAATAGCCAACACGCAGTATTTTATGGGTTGTTGCCAACCTAGAAAGATGACCCCCACAGGCTCCACTATGGGCATCATTCAATGTTGATTTCGCTTATTCCAAAGTTAAGCAACGACATAAAATTGAATCTACCCCATGTCTATAAAGCATATCAGAAATGATGAGGTAGTTCTTAGCATGATCTCGAAGATTTCGTCGCTCGTCTCTGAAGAAAGAGGGTGGACACCTCAAAGTCTGGAGATATATCAAAATATACCCATACCATGTGTCAGAATTTGCAATGAGAAAAATGTGTTCATCTGGAAAAGACAAATCTTCCTCAATGCTGGTTGCGTCACTAGGGAACTAAGAAATAAGTTCGGCGAAGACCATAGACTTCTTATACTTAGCGGATTGGAAAATCAGGTCAAACTCCTACAGAATGAAAATCCATTTATTGAACTTCCCGCCGATGATACGTTGGGTTAAAACGTATTGAAAGGGATTGACTTCTGCAATAACAGTGGTTGTTCGCAATAAAATGTAATGACGCAGTCTGTGAAAAACATGGACGACAGCTAATGCCAACTTATCTACGTGGGAATACTTGAGCTCAGGAGTTATCAACGTGCATGAAAGATAACAAATGACATGCTCCTGGAGCTTGTCATCCTCCTGAACAAGTACTATACCAATCGTGGAAACCGATGCCGCCAGATATAGAAGAAATTCCTTAGTATAGTCTGGCTCAACAAGGGGGATGATAGTAGTGCCTTTTCCAAGGCATCGAACGAAGTCTGTGCAGCCGCATCCCAAAGAAAATAGGTGTCTTGCTTGAGCAATCTCATGAATCCCTTGGTGATTTTAGCATAGTTTATAATGAAATGTCGTAGAAAGTTTGACATGCCCTGCAGCTCTGAAGTTGTCTAAGGGTGAGAGGAGGAGGCAGATTTATAATGGCCTCAACTTTCAAAGGGTCAACCATAATGCCACGACTAGACACAATGAAACCCAGTAGGCGTCCCAACTCGATATAGAATACACATTTGTTGGGATTCAAACGAATCTTGTAGTATCTACATCTATCAAACACAACTCGCAAATGATCAGGATGATCTCATCTCTTACGAGATCGCGTTGGGAGATCATCCAGATATGGCTCGACTACATGTTTAATGTCATGGAAAGCAAAGTTCATGGCCCGTTGGAAGGTGGCTCCAATGTTTTGTAACCCAACCGACATCTTCCGATAAGCAAAGGTACCCTAAGGACAAATGAAATTCGTTTTGTGTTGGTCTTCAGGTTTTATTTGAATTTGGTTGTATCCTGAAAAACCATCCACGAAAGAAAAGACTTCATGGCCCGCACACGCATCAATGATCTGGTCTATGAAGGGTGTGGGATAGTTGTCCTTTGGACATGCTTTGTTAAGGTCCCTGAAGCATGTACAGACACGTATAGTTCCTTACTTTTTTTCGACTGGGGCATGGGTTGGAGACCCATTCCGTCATGTCGATCGGATAGATGAAGTCGACTTTAAGCAGTTTTTCAACTTCAACCTTAATGGTAGTTGCTTTTCGAGGTTTCACCAGACGGAGCTTTTGTCTCACTGGTTTAGCATTAGGGTAAGTCGTGATGACATGCTCAACTATAGCAGGGTCGATGCCTGGCATCTCCTCGTAAGACTAGGAAAACATGTCACGAAATTCCTTAAATAGGTTGGTATACAAAGTGATCTCATCAGGAGAACAATTTGCTCCAAAAAAAATGTTTTCCACAACGGCGGGTTTAGTGGAGATGTCAATCGGTATAATCTTTGATATGTTTTCCATGTTCCCTTCAGCACAAATCATTTGCGTAGTAGAAGGGGTAAATGATAAATCGATATCACCACCAGGTCTCACTGAAAATTCACCATTCTCTATCTTGTCCATATCTGGGAGAAAATAGGATCTGTGATGCATGTGCTCCCACAGATGATCCAGACCTATCATGGCTTCCATAATAGCCTCATCAGAAGGTAAAACGGTATACAGACAATCAAAAGAATGGATAGAGTTGACTTACCATGCAGGTGCATATTCGATATCTAACTCTGTGGAGACGGACGAAGTCGAGATATAATTTGTTGCAGCATTTTGTGAAACTTGGTATGCCACTTATGCAACAGATAAGGGCACAGTTGGTTCTTGATGAGTAGGAAGAATCCACAGGTCAGTCGTTCGACAGACCGTGAAGATTTCCAGAGACAAAATGTCAGTGGTACTCGTAGAACCAATGTAATTTATGGGAGCAGGTAGGTTGAATGTGCCCATCAATGATGAATACATGCCTACTCCCAGACTCTCATTGGGTGGATGAGTATGATCAATCAAGGGGATAGCTAAATCCGATGAAGTAATGTTATTCTTCTGAGTGAAGGAAAGTTGATCAATGGTGATGATCTTCCCTTCGTGTGGGAACATGAGTACTCAGAAGACAGACGATGGAATAGCTTGCATAGCATACGTCCAACTCCTTCCTAACAACAAGTTGTAGTCAAGAGGAGCATCCAAAACTTCAACCTCCATAGACACTAACTTCCGGCAAGTTCAATTTCGAACGCGGCCAAGACTCCATGTGGGCAGAACGATCTTCCGTCGAAAGCCACAATTAGAGTATTGGAAGGGTCTAACTCAGGTGAACCAAGGGCTTTCCAGCAGGATATTGACATTACACACGTATACGCGCCTTCATATACAACATTTCCTCCAATGGTTTTTGGGACATGGACTACTTCAATTTGGAAGGCTATGTGATATGGTAACCAGGGTTTGATGTTAGACATATCAAACCGTGCAAGCATACTTGAAGAATCCATGCTCTCGATGGCCGATAGAAGTGCATTTTGTTGCAAAGGGAAGCTTTGCAAAACTTCTAATGTGGACATTGCACAAGGCGTTTGGGTCAGGTCCTCTACAATAGAGTAGTTAGGAGCGGCTCACGCATTGGGGTTGCGCATAGCTCATTTGTAGACACCCTTAGGTATCTTCGACATAGAATCTACTGGTCTCTCAATGTGAAGAGGAGCAAATGACTCCGGAACGTCCTTATCTTTCTGCTGTGAGTCTGGGTTATAATTCCTGTCTCTGGTTTACAGAAGCGTATGTGAGTTAACCATGTGAATGAATGATTGATCAGCTGATGAAGCACGAGGAGTGCCCCCAGCACTAGAGTTTTCAGAAGCTGAGCCTTGTCCATGAGGAAACGGATCCTTCAAGACAGTTGGTTTCTTTTCGTGAAGTAGATTCTGGGATTCATCCAATAAAGGGCACTGATGAATAAGGTGGTCATCATTGCAAAGCTTACAGGGAAACTTTACCTTCTTTTTCTCTTTCTTGCCCTCCTCGGCATTCTAGGTGTTTTTGGGTTTCTAATAGTTCCCCTCCCCTTTCTTACCCTTCTTTTTGTTGTTGTTGGGTTTCCGAGGACCCTTTTAGGTTGTCTACACTTGTTGTACAGATTCTGTTTTTGAAGGGGAGGCTGCAACCGAAGTTGATTCTGCAGCAGACTGCTTCACAGAGAGCGCGTGAACTTGTTTTGTTAAAGCTTCAAGTGCTGTTGAATCTGCTGAACCAACAATTCCATCGGCATGCGTTCCAGGCTTAGGTTTCCAAGATCTATATTAGACCTTGGTGCGTACAAAATGATCTCATAGAGGATCCCAGATTGGGCATAAACTAAGTCAAGCTATTGGGTCCTCAAGATTGATTCTTCCTCGGAACTTACTCCGGAAGGTTCAACATCCTTAGAAATATAAGGAAGGAGTGATTTCAAGTACCACTCTAAAAGGAACTCTGGAGGGATATCAACCTTGATGAGCCTCTTCCGTCTTCGCCACTCTTGAATGTGATCAGAAAGGTGAGTGGATTTATTCTTCCTAAAAGTAGACAAAAGATTAGTACCAACATCATACCGGACTAGAAGCTGGAAGTGATTCAGGAAGACTGTCACTAGGTCCCAAAAGTTATCGTAAGCTGCAGCGGGAAGTTCAATGTACCACTTGGATGCAACACTAGTTAAGGTCCTTTGGAAGAGTCTCAACCTAATGGAATCGTTGTTTAGGGATTTGGAAGAGCACGATAAGTGAAAGGTCGTAACATGGTCCCCATGGTATTCCCCAGTCTACCTTCAAACTTAGGAATGTCCGAGGGAATCTTGGTTGGGACCGATGGCCATGCAGGGTGGTGTCGCACCGGATCGTTAGTTAGTTTCGAAATATATGGCAAGCTTAAGGTTTCCAGAAAAGGAAAACGGGGTCTTGCCAATGGCATTTGATTAAAAGGAGTTTGGTAGGGGGAACCGCCCGAAACCTGGCTCCTATAGTGTTGGTTGGGGTTTCCCCCAACCATCGGTTATGAAAAAAATGCATTATGGAAGTTGCTCCAGCCGTAAGCTAAGGGATTGCTTCCTTATGGACTCGTCCATTTCGGTTGGGTATAAGCACCCCCGAAATGTGGGTTGACAAAACTATTACTACCCCCTCCACTAAACAGTGAAAAGGGATTAGTCCCTACAATTACACTCGAAGTCTATACATTGGATGGATGCACATTAAAACCTGTGAAGGGGTTGAACCCTGACATAGATGCAATGGAATAAGTAGGCATTGAGCCTACAAAGGGTTCCGAAGGAGCGATGTGTCCTCCGAACCAAGGAAATCCGTGACTAAAAGGAGCAGACTGAGGGTTAGCCTGGAATTGTTGTACAAAATGGGAAGATGTGAACGATAACAAAGGTACCCCTGAAAAAGGGACAGTGGATGGACCAATGGTAGAACCAAAAGGACTAGATGCAGTCGTAGCTTGAGATCCAGATGATCCTACGGATCTAGAATTGAAATTCAATGAAATGCTTGGAGCAGAAGTAGCTTGCAACGAATTTGGTATCGATGTGTGTGCATATGGAGGGGAAAAGCCTGCTGACATGATAGCTGTTGTAGGAGTATGAGGAACTCCTAACGACTCCCCTATGTTATCCATAAAAGAACCAGGTGTAAACTGATATACACTTAACACTGGAAGACCTAGAGAAACTACCCTTTCTAACAAGGGATCGTTGGGTCCAGTTAAAGGAGGATTGGAGGGTGTAGTAAACTCTTCAGTAGTCAATTCTTCAATCTCTAAAGTTTTATGAACCGGTTGATCTTGTAAGATCTGATGAGGTTCTCCGGGTTGTTCAGTTGTTCCCATAAGTTCGTAAGAACTACGAGAGTCTGTTCTCTGTCGCTGTGGTGGCGGTGGAGGCTCCACTGTACATGGAGGAAGGTTCTGTAACCTTCGTGACCTTCTAAGAGGTTGGTCCTCCACAATTGTGTGAAAAATATACTAAGTAATTACCCTAGGGGACACTACACAACTGGGAGCAAAGAGAACACCAATAAAAATGTCCTAAAGTAATCCACCAGGCACACAAAGATAAATATTCTCAAAAGTAAGTCTGGGATGATGAGGGCCCAGAACAAACTAGTAGAATATCGAAGAACAATTACTTGAGGTCCACATACAAGATTTATGGGTGCAAGCGCTTGAATCACCAAACCGCCTTCCCAAATCGCTACAGAGGGTTTCCTCCCACGTCTGTCCTATGTACAGCAGAAATAACCTTCTGTCGTCACTTGTGTAGAGCCCTAAAGGTCAAAAGATATTAAAGGCTACCAAAATTGCAACAATAACCCGGGGGACAGTGGCAGGTCCAACCAAGACGCATGGGCAGGGTAACTAATCCTGAAATCCAAGACTGCACAAGGCACTAATGGACCTTCGTACATGAAAAGGCTCTGGTGTATGCTCGAAAGAAAGGTGGGGGGGTATCCCCAACAGTTCGATCTCACATGACCTCGTGCTTAATTCTAGTTTGAGTAGAGCTTCCCGGACTCTCTTCACAATTAACCTACTTTGTTTGTCTTACAAAACATGAAATCATAAAGCAAACTAAGCATAATGAAATTTTTCTGTATTTTCAAAGATGATAGTACTAAGGACTACAACTACTTTGAAAATAAAATGACAATTCTTGCTATAAAAGAAAGTTCTTTTTAAACTTGGTTTTTTCTTTAACTATGAAAGAAATGCAAATAAATGTGAACCAACAAGAACTGTAAAAATAATGCAAGCAAAGAGACAATGAACCAAGACTAAAGCAATCATACCTTATGTAAGACCGGCAAAGACCAACCCAACTAGTTGCTTTAGAAAGTAACTAGGTTTTGGAAACAAAATGCAAACCAAGATGACTGATATTTAAAGCGGAAAAAACAGAGACTCTTATGCAAAAATCAGGCTGCTCCTGAATACCAGTGATCAAAGAGGATAAAAATCCAAGCACCTGCCAAACAGAAAATGGGCTAGAAGGCAAGGGTAACTTCGCAAGCAAAAACTCAAGTAGAAACTCTTAAAGAGACTATGAACAGACTCAGAATACACTGGACAATGTCCAGAGGGTATCGGATCAACAAAAGACTTCCAAAGCCACAGACAAGCCACCCTAAGACCAAACCCTATTTAAAAAGGAAAATCCCAGGAAAAAAACCGTGACTGTAATATGCAGCAACGCGCAGTCGACCCGCGGGTACACAAGCAAGCAACTCGTGAGTAGGGCAGACAAGCCGCGACTGTATGTATAAGCAGGTCGCGGGTGAGCCTTGAATTTTTTTTAAAGACCTAAGAACCAACTGAATCAAACATAAAAATAAAAGAAGACCTCTAAGAAAGGTTGTAACAGAGACTCAGATCAACCCTAAGAAGGTTTAAACCAGTGTCAGACCAACAAACAAACTCCCAAATACAAAGAAGTAACCCTAAGATCAAAATTCTCTTTAAAAAAAATATCTCAGGAAATGTTCGCGATGACCACATGCAAAAACACGCGGGTGCAACTAAAAAACCGCGGGTACCTATATAGGCAACTCGCAAGTGAAACTGAATAATTGTGCCTCTATGTGCAAGAGACTCACGGGTGGGCTCAGGAAACTTTTAAAAAGAAAAGATTTTGCAGATCAAAAATGAACTAAGTCAAAAAATAGGGTCAAGGATAACCTAGACACTTCGAAAGAGATCAGACAAGTTATAAAAGACTGGAAAAACTCAACAAGAGTCCCCAAAGCAAAAAACAAATGGTGCTCCCCAGCGGAGTCGTCAGTTCTGTTGTTAGGAAATTACTCTTATAGTTGGGGAAAAAGACTACCAACGTACTCGAGGGTTATCAAGCAGACATATAAGGGTTTGCCAACATAGTTTATAATCAAATAGGATTAAAAGTACGAGAATGTATACCTTATTTATGAAGGTCGGTCCAAGCTTTCTCTCTTCGCTCTCCTATGCAAACAACCTGTAACACAAACACAAGACCTTTCTCAAACGTATTTGACCATAAATGAGATATTGATATTAATGAGCCAATATAACATTAACACATAATCAAATAACAATAGATATGAGTAACTCTATAGTGGAAAGGAAAGAATGTCTCAAACTTTACTGATAAATGCAGAAAGTATACAAAGCTTATACATGTTCCTGCATCGGCACCGTCGTAACCACAACCTTGGGCTCATGCTCCTCTCTCTTAGCTATGAATTTCTCCAGCATAAATTTCGCCAATGATCATAAGGTCCCTTTCTCAAGCCCTTCACCTTGTATTTATAGCAAGGCAGAGAAGGTAGGTTCGAAGGGTGGTTGAATGGGGAAGTTGGGGTAGTTTGGGTACCTGCCTCAACTAATCCCAATTCGTGCTTCTAATTATTTTTTAGCTTTTTCTTAAGACACCCGCAACTTTGGTATAGAACAACTCGCGAGTGACTCACAAGTGTCTTCACTTGCATCTAGCGGGTGCAACATTTTTATTGACACCCACGGGTTTTCAGCAGAGGAACCCGCGGCTGACCCACTGGTTGGAAAGTATAAGGGTCGCGGTTATGTCCAAAAATAGGCAGAGAAAGATGCTTCTGAGTAAAGGGTTGTAAGGTTCAGCTCTAGATCATCTAGGTTCAAGGTAATCTCTTCCATCCATAGTGTCCTTTTGTGTGACTGACAAGGTAATGTGGTCACGGATGGAGAAGTGCTAATTTGACCGATAACAATAACAATTCCCAATTTGGTCTTTACATAAAAGTCATAATTAAAAGATTTGTACCCGAGTAAATCGTTGATCGACTTAAGCTAACTATGTCTATTAGTTAATCACCTCTTTTAAAGGATCCTAATCCAACACATATAATTTACATGATCAAAATCTTCATTAATTCCTTGGTCACTTAATGTATCCTCCCATTACATTAATAGGTCTTATAATAATAATCTCATTTTTAATCTCCAAGATAGGGAACATCATAAGATCTAGGTTTTCCCCTCTTTTACCGAGATTCCACATGTATACCCATATTTATTTGATTTCATAATCATACTCTTATAAAATATAACAATTTCTTCTTATATTAACACCATAAATGAGTATGCCTTGGCAAAGTTCCTTCTTATAAACATGCCTAATATATTTCAATATCACTCTACACATCCTCACATTTATATAAAACAACATCTTCATTTCCACTATGGATTGGAATATCCCATTCGATTTTCCCTATCCAACAGTTATATATAACACCTATACATATAACTACACTTCAATATATTAGTGCTAATCCATATAAAACATGATTGCACTTCTTTACCATAATTAATCATAAACCGAAATCATCTTCATGTTAGATAGTAATTGAAAACATTATAATCCAAATATATATGATCTCACTTAACAAACATATAACAATCATCTTCCCAAGTTAAACATATATATATATATATATATATATATATATATGATAAATGCAATTATACATATATCTAACCACAAGTATATTACCTTTATAAAAACAATCACTATACTTTAAATTAGGAGTTAAACATCCTGATTTTCTAAACATGATTATATTCAAATTTTACAAATATTAAAATAACATTATCCCTTTATAAAAACAATCACTAATTCCTTGGAAGAAAGCCAATTTTTTGTATTGTTAAAGTTTAGTTATGTATTATATTTTTGGGTGACAGTATGAAGGTGTACGTTAAACCCAGTTTGGGATTACACAGAGGCTCTTGGATGGCTACGAGGCGGATTTTAGCTATTCACCTTTGATTATAGAGTTGCAGACACCGGAATGGGCTCGAGGTTGGTTAGCAGAAGCGCATCTCTACTACCCAGCAGTTCTGCCTTCATCTTGGAATGGGCTGATGGAGAGTACGCTTGATTGACAGCTTTGATGCTCGTATTACAATGGATCGGATACCCTTGTGAACGCTGGTGTAATTGCGTTGGAGCTCTGCGAGGGTGCGGTGATGATTCTTGATTCGGCATTGGATCTTTAAGATTGTTTGAAGGCCGTGGGGGATCCATTGATTTCTGTCGTTGTAATCCGGCTGGGATGGGTCTTATGCTGGGATTTTAAGCCATTCCTGTTCTGCATTTTTGTGAATTGTTCTACTGGTGCGATGATGGCTGATCCGGGGTATGGAGACTTTCCTGGTGAAAAATCCCTGCCCCGCTCAGGGATGCCTGCTAAAGCTGGCTCTCCTAAACACCCTGTTAAAACGGTCAAGGAAAGAAAGAGACAAGACCTGTTAGTGTTGGGGGTGGATGTGACTATGGCAGAGGCAGAGGATTTCTCTAATACAGCTGTGGTTGGTCATGTGAGGGGACGAAGATTTGGCCGTGGCTTCCTTCAACGCTGGGTGTCTGAACAGTGGATGGACATCGTATCATCAGCTCCTGAGGTCCGTGTATTGACGAAAGGCTGGTTTTCCTTTATCTTCAAGAGCCAAGGGGAGGTCAAGGCTATCTTGAGTAGAAATTGGTCGATTCTGGGAATCCCTCTTGTTCTGAAAAGATGGTCACCCTTCTTTGACTCTAAGTCGGAGAGAGTTGCGAAAGAACCTCTGTGGGTGAAGCTTCCTGGCCTGCCCATGCATATGTGGAATGAAACACGGTTTACTGAGATTGGGAATTACCTTGGTGAATATGTGTGTTCTGATTCATCCCATATTAAGACAGGCATCTACACGGTTGCTAAAATATTGGTAAATATAGATATTCGGTTGGGACTCTCGGCTGAGATTAAAGTTCACTCCAAGGATGGGGATTTTACTCAATTACTGGATTATGTGGGTGTGCCGTTTCGGTGTCATCGCTGTCACTCTCATAGTCATCTTGTAGCCTGCTGCCCTTTACCGTTTCGGACCTGTAAGCCTCTGTCCGGTATAGAAGCAGATGTAGAGGCTGTTCCAGTGTCAAAGGTGGACTCTCCGGCGGTGGTGGATGATGGAAGTGGGCCTGCTATGGCTGGGGGAGTGAATTATGGTTCTGAGGTGCCATCTATTCATTGTGGGAGGCTAGGATCAGAGGATTTGCTGCCACCTTCGGTCAACATTGGTTTGGAGCATAATGGGAGGGCACCCCCTGCTGTTGAGGGGGATACATTTTCCATACCACCGTCTTCTATGATCCTGGAGCTGCCTATTTTTCGTCGGGATTCATCTGCCATTCAATCAGGTATGTCTACTTTAATTTCCCCTGCTGATTCTTTATTGGACGACTCTATGGTATTGGGGGGGGGCTGCCATGGGTCTCCACCACGTCCGGCTGCTCCTTGTCATCGGCCTGATGTGGATTGTATTGTCACTCCGACTATGGTTACAACCAATCACTCATCCAGCTCCGAGGGCAGTATCCGTTATGCCCTTCGTAGTAGGGAGATTCCTGAATGTGGAACGGGGGGCAAGGGTCTACCTGAATTGGCCTCCAGTGTTGGGGGGAAAGGTCGTGGACGTAAATCCCATTTGTCAAAAGCTAAAGAACGGGCTAAAGTGGATGTAGTGATGGGTACACAATCTTCAATCGAGTGGGCACTTAGAGCAGTGAAAGCCCATGATGGGGGTTCTTTATGAAAATTATGTCCTTCAACTGTCGTGGGTTGGCGAGTCCCATTAAAAAATCGTCGCTGAGGCGGCTGGTAGACTTAAACCAACCGGATGTATTATTGCTGCAAGAAACATTGGGTGGCAGCGTGGACGTAGTTCGTACTTTAGAATCTTTGCTTACTGGCTGGAAGTTTGTAGGAGTGGATGCTCGGGGGAGTTCGGGAGGTCTGGCCTCGGGGTGGAAGGTCAAGAGCTGCAGATGTGATTGTTCTTGGGGCATATCCTCTGGTCTCGGTTTGGAGGTATGGGATGCAGAAATTGGTCGGACGATCACGGTTCTCAATATTTACGGGCCCTACATAAATAGGGTGGGATATTGGGACTCCTTGTTAGGTATGGATATATTTGATGGCAGGGATGTGATTTTGGGTGGGGATTTCAATCTTACCCTGGGGTCTTCTGAAATTTGGGGGCCTCGGGCTGCTCCGGATAATTTAGCAAACTATTTCATTAATGCCTTTGTCAGGAAGGATCTTCTCGACATTATACCATCCCAGCTATCTCCTACTTGGAGGAATATGAGAACTGGAGTACATAGAGTGGCCAAACGACTGGATAGGTTTCTGGTGGCCGAAGGGTTGGCACTCGGTGTTGATGTTGTCAGACAGTGGGTAGGTTCCGGTGGGATATCAGACCATTGCCCCATCTTCCTGGATTTACGAGGTAGCAGGAATAAACCACCCAGCCCCTTCAAATTCAATCCTAGCTGGCTGAAGGATAAGACTTTCATTAATCTGGTTCAGGAGCATTGGATTCATCGACCACATGAATCTCAGATGCAGGCTGGTGCTCACTTTTATCACAATCTTAAGAGAATTAAAGAGGCCACGAGAACATGGGATCACGACAAAAGGTTGTTGGATGACCTGAACTTGCAAGAGGCTGAATTAAACATTGCAAGGATACTTAACAGTCTGGGCATGGGATTTCTGGATGAACTGCAGAAAGGTGAGTTGTTGGAGTGGGAGAGACGCAGGAATGGGATTCTGTGTCAGAGAGAAGAGCTGTGGAGAATGAAAAGCAGGGCGGTTTGGCTTCAGTGCGGTGATGAGAATACAAAATTTTTTCAAGCTTATGCTAAGGGGAGAAAATTCACAAACTCTATCTGGGAACTATCTGCTGATAATGGGGAACAGGTTTCCAGCTTTGATGGATTAGCGGAGTTGGGAGTTCGACATTTTGGAGATTTATTCACGGCTCCAACTGGAGTCTCCATCGCTGAGGTTATTCGGGTGACTCGGCTATTTCCCAGTTTTGTGGGGGAGGACGATAACAGATTGCTGATGGAGGAGGTAACGCAGAATGAGCTCGAGATGGTTATGAAATCCTTTAATAAAGATAGCAGCCCGGGGCCAGATGGCTGGCCTATAGAATTCTTCATAGGATTCTATGATTTCTTCGGGGAGGAGATTTTGAATGTGGTGGAAGAATCACGCAAGGCTGGGTTTGTCCATGGACCCTTCAACTCCACTTTTTTAGCTCTTATACCGAAGATGGACAAGCCTGTCAACTTTGATGAATTCAGACCCATATCTCTCTGCAATTGCATCTACAAGATCATCTCTAAGGTTATGGCGCGCAGACTCAAGAATATATTGTCTAAGCATATTTCTTGTGAGCAATTTGGCTTCTTGGAAGGACGCCAAATTCATGAGGCTATTGGAGTTGCACAGGAAGGTTTACACACTCTCAAGGTGCAGAAGCAGAAAGGTGTTGTGATTAAGATCGATCTCTCCAAAGCATTTGACAGGGTTAGCTGGCTTTATATCCGGATGCTTCTTACCCATCTGGGGTTCTGTTATGAATTTATCAGATGGATAATGGCCTGCCTCACAACGGTGAACTTTGTTGTTCTGATTAATGGTTCTGCTAGCCCTTTCTTCCAGGCTGGGAGGGGGCTACGACAGGGATGTCCCCTGTCTCCGCTGTTGTTTCTCCTTGTTGCAGAAGGACTTAGCCGATTCATACTGAAAGCAAAAGCAGAGGGTTCCTTTAGAGGCATATCTATCTCACAGGTACTGTTCATTACACATCTCCTTTTTGTTGATGACATTCTGATTTTCTGTGATGGCACGAGACAGGATATTGACAAGGTGGTAGAAGGCCTCCATTTAGTGCAAACTGCAGCGGGTATGTTAGTGAATATTGACAAATCTACTATCACATGCTCGAATATATCCGAGCAGGAGATTCTTAGTATGGTTAACAAACTACCATATAGGATTTTGGATATAGATGATGGATTAAAGTACCTTGGATTTCACTTAAAACCGAATGCTTACTTGAAGGCTGATTGGTGCTGGTTAATTGCTAAATTAGAACAACGTCTTCATGGTTGGAGTCATAAATGGCTCTCTCGGGCTCGGAGGCTGGTATTGATAAAATCAGTCTTGGAAGCAGTTCCGGTGTATTGGATGTCTCTTGCTTGGATACCCATAGGAGTTCTGGAGCAGATAAGGCGACTGTGTTTTTCCTTCCTTTGGAAGGGTACGAGTGATCATCGTGCATTGGTGTGGGTCAGATGGGAGAAAATTGCTGTCCCTAAAGCATTGGGAGGGTGGGGATTAAAGAATATTTTTATGTTTGCCAAAGCCTTGGGGGCCAAAGTGTCGTGGCGAATAATCCACACACAGAGTCTCTGGACTAGAGTGGTATATCATAAATATATTGCCCCTTTAACTCTTCTCGAATGGATCAGGCTGAGAAATAAGACGAGGGCAAACTGCTCTGTGGTCTGGAAAGCAGTGGTGCAGCATTTCTCTTTAGTCGGATCTGTATTAGTGTGGCGGATTGGCGATGGGCGTCTCCTTCGTATTGGGATGGACCCTTGGGTTGGATGCAGGGGTGGTCATGTCCTTTCTGTGGAACTGAGGTCCCTTTTGGCTACTAGAGGATATCATTATCTGGCTGATTTAGCGGATCCGGGAGCAACTACAATTTGGCAACAGGGGTGGATTTCTGCACGACATCTTGGGATCTCGGCTGAACTACAGGGGGCATGGGTGGATTATATACGGATGTTAAAACATTCTCATATTCGATTGACCGATAGGACTGATGTACTTATCTGGGATCACCATCCCTCCGGTGTATATACACCTAAATATGGATATATCCAGCTCAATTTGGAAATACATAACAGGGCATTGGTGTGGTGGTGGAAATACTTATGGAAGCTAAGATGTCCGGGTAAAGCAAAATTACTCTTCTGGGCGATCCTGGAAAATAAGGCCCCTACTTGGGACATTCTGCAAAAACGTTTTCTCCAGGGTCCGGGGATTTGTCCTCTTTGTAGGGAGGCCGAAGAGAACTTGGCTCATCTTTTTATTCATTGTCGTTTTTCACAGGCTGTTTGGAATGATATCAGCAAGATATTGGATATTAAGGTGAGGTGGAGAGGATCGAATGTGCTGGAAGCTTTCCAATTATGGTGGTCTGTTCAATATTCCTCCACTTTCCGGGCATTCCCGTGTATATACACTTGGGGCATATGGATCGCACGCAATAAGGTGTTATTCCAGGACTGCAGGGTCCCTCTGGAATCTGTCGTGGCACAAATGGTGGCGGTTTATCTTCATTATGTGGCCCCTGTACAAGTGAGCAGAACTCGACCTGTACGGGTAGAAACGATTGATATCTCAATGCCGTGGGCCTTTTTTGACGGCGCCTCCTTAAACCAACAATCGGTTTGTGGAGGGGGGGGAGTCCTTTACAAAACAGAGGAGCATTATTTCCATCTGGTGGCTGGCTTGGGAAGTGGAACAAATAACTATGCAGAACTCATGTCTCTAAAATTGCTGATGTTATTTGCTCTTGAACAAGGTTGCTTATCGCTTCAGATTTTTGGTGACTCCTTGTTAGTCATCAACTGGGCAAAGGAGATCTCACAGTGTCATGTGATGGTTCTATTACCTATCCTGGAGGAGGTGAACCGGATAAAATTGTCATTTAACCACATCACATTTACACATGTGTATAGGGAGAGGAATGGGATGGCAGACCATCTATCCAAGGAGGCAACGCAGCAGGACTTAGCACATGGAACCTGGAGGATAACAATACATTCCCCGAAAGGCACTTTCAGCTATTATCACAGTCCATTTTATGAGGATAATGATGAGGCTCTGCATTAATCCTCCACGCATTTGATGACTGGGGAGATGTGGGATGGCCGATCGCTGTATTCACCCAACGGGAGGCTTCCCACAGGCATTATATTCTGAGGACAGACTGGAACTATAGATCGCAGCTATCATCGCGGGCTGTATCAATCCAATGTTTACTGTATCCACTGTATATGGGCTGTATAGATAGAAGCACAAGGCGGGCTGTATGGACAGCATTTATGGATCAGAGATGGTCACGACCATCTTTTAATTGAGAAAATGTATGTCGAGATGCAGGCTGGAGGATAGCAATAGCTTTTGAATTAGTATGGGTTTTTATTTGCGGGCTGTATGGACAGCATCATTCTGGTTGATCAGCGATGGTCACGACCTTCACTTCGAGACAGTAGTCGGAGATGCAGGCTGGAGGACAGCCATATCATCATTTCTGAATGGATTTCTGATGTCAATAATATGGGCGGTAATATGTGACAATGTAGGAATCTTAGTGATTCTATTACATATGCAGAATGTAATTTTGTTCCTCTTTTGAAATAAAATTACGAATTTTTCCAAGGAAAAAAAAAAAAACAATCACTATACTTTAAATTAGGAGTTAAACATCCTAATTTTCCAAACATGATTATATTCAAATTTTACAAATATTAAAATAACATTATCCCTATTTCAAACTATGATTAGGAGATCCTATTCAAATTCTCCCTATTTAATAAATATAATAAATATATAATCCTGATATATATGTCTTTTAAAACAAGGGTAATACCTCTAGTCAACCATATATATAAAACTCTTATACATATAAAACGCGATATCAAGTATCAAACCTCTCCTCTTTTAAATATATAAACACTATTCTTCTTTGTATTACATCTTAGTAACTAGTTTTCATATATATTTATATCCTCACAACTAGATATATATATGTATATAGCACAGTCTAGTCTTTAATTCAGTTGTAATTTATATATAATACATATAAATATATATATTATTTATATTACAATTGAATTAAAGATTAGACTGTGCTATATACATATATATATATCTAGTTGTGAGTATATATATATATTATGCCATTGTACTTATCTCATTTAAACACGTAAGAACTTAAATGTGCAGACCACATTGACTTAACAAGCACTAAACAAGCATACCTCTCAGTCTATGCAGATCATGCATGGTTACAAAGTAGAGAAAGCGCTCTTGATAGAAAAATTCATGATATTGGACATGTTATAGTCCACAGGACTATCACACAAGCAAAAATATGAGGAAGGCGACAGACAGGGAATAAACACGCAGCCAACAGGTATGTAGACCACGTAGAAAGGCATAATTAAACAAAGTGTGTAATATGTAGACCTCATAGTCTATGATAGACCTAGTTACTCAACGGTAAACAAGCAATCAAAAAAATTCAATATTAGATACAAATATAAACCAGAAATTGAAACAAGCAAAAAGTAGAGATTGCTCATCAAAATAGAAGAAGAAAACGCATAGGTAGATATACAACAGGATGGAGTGAAGGATTCGTCCAACGTGGTCATGCACAAAGTGTTTAACCAACAACAAGGGATTGCTATTTTAGGAAATTACCTTGTGTTTCTTCAACCAAAAGGAAACATGATGCCCAAATCCCATGTTAGAGCAGTCAGATTGTGGATTGGAAGTGACCAATGCTACTTGATGAGCGTTTAGAGTCGTTGAACTTCTGTCAAGTAAGAGAGTAGGCGCACGCTCTTCTAATAACGACCAGTCAAACAAAAAGGCACAGGTATCAATACAATATCTCATAGTCAACATACAAAGGTGCGTAACTCATAGAACTGCCAAGTGTGGAAACATTAGAGAGATGACTGAACAGGGGGAGATCATGGTCAACATACAGACAGCCTTAAAACTCCATGTGAATACATCAAACACGTAGGCAAAATTACAATTTAATTGACAAGGTTTTAAAAGAGGAATAAGCACATGCGTTTATCATGGTAGCAACTAATGGACAACGAGAGAGGAGGTCATGTAAATAGCATTGCCAAGTATGGAAATCATTAAAGCCTAGTTATTATAACTTATCACAAGAATTAATTCAGAGTATACATTAATTATATTTATCATATCAAAACCATGAAATCATATAAGTGTTGAGTGACCATAAGAGAAACAATCTAAGCAAAATATTTTATACCGAATCTGAATCTTACTATGGCATTCGAAAGAATGCAAAATCTGAACCAATAATCTTATCATTTGTATTAAGAGTATAAAATTTCACTAACATTTTCTTACAGTATTTCTAACAAACAATATAAAACTTGAACGATTTCGCCACAACTCAATCATATATTTTAAGAAGGAAGAACCAAAAATAATAATTTCTACCATTAAAACTCTTGACACTAAACAACAATAATATACTTACTTGAAAACGGATAGGAGTAAATACTTATCTTTAGCAATCTAGAATGGGCGACTGAAAACTTGACTGCAACATTCCATCCTTCCAACTGATCTCTATCCGACGTAGGTTTTCCCGCCGAGAGACCACCCCCGACCCGGGAACAAATCCACTAGGGCATAGTGTTACTCCATAATATTTCTCTAATCAATATTCTTTGTTTTCCCATGAATTCTTCACTTTCGAAGACCCCCCCCCCCTTATGAGCACCTTAGTGCCTTCTTTATAGCCAATGTTATTTTCTGTACTTTGACTTCTCACAATAAGTTCTTGTTTGAATTTAACTTATTAACTTTAGTTAATTTTTAACTAATCGACTTACTTAGTCAATTTATTTAACTAAGCTAACTTTAACTTATTTAGCTTTATTTAATCCTTAGCTAACTTTAATTAATTAGCTTTAAGATAAATACCTTATCTTAATTGTAAGTCCACCAATTTATCTCTTTGGATTTATATTTAGCTAACTTTAATTAATTTACTTAAGATACATATCTTATCCGAACATAACTAAATATATGAACTTATCTTTAACTTCCAACTTATATAGTTAAAAGAATAGGCTTCATTAATGGTTGAGAATTATCCATGCATATATATGCATTAGTTACTAGTCATCTATGCACACCCATGCATTAACTGCTAGTTGATCTTTTCTACTTTTGTAGATAAGATTTTATAGCTTTGTAATACTTTAAATCATTTACTTTTAATAAAGGACAATCAATCCTTCTTTAATCTTACTTACTTCATTTAACTTATTTGTAATAACATTTAAATAGTTATTTATAAATACCAATATGTTTTCTTGGTATGATAAAGCATTTTATCTTTATTCCTAATTTTATAATTAGGAAAATATTAACCCTTTTCCACTTAGGATCTTTACCAAAAATCCTTTGCCGTGGCTAGGTAATCAATGTTGTTTAGGTTAAATCCTTACTTTTACTTAATGGCACTCAATATTGGTTAGCATCATGCTAATAGTTAGGTCATAGGTACTTGTTACTGCCTTACGACGACTAGTAGTTTCTTCGTCATCCTTACCTAGGATTAATTATTAACACACGTATAAACTTAAGTGTTTTCTTAGTGAACATCATAGTTTAATTCAAGTGCTTACGGGACTAGGATGACCATTGTCATCAAAACTCATGGCTATCAATCCATTCACCCTCTGCCCCTAGCGGATTCCATGCCCCTTTCGTTTCGTTGTGTCATGTCTTTCAGTCTCCTAAGTCTACAAATTCATTTTACACTTAGGAAAATATAATCATACTCACAAAGTTTTACCTACGGAGATCCTTCCATGAGCTCCTTGACGTCGGTGGGTACACAATTGTACTTTATGTTGCAAAAACCTTAGGGGAGAAAGAGGGATATTACACATCTATACAAAAGGTGTTCAATTCTTGTTCACATGGTTTATTCTAAATATCCTTGTCATCATATTCCCAAGTACAACCTTTTGTTTCTTCTTCAATGGTAACCACATTCATGTTGCTTACCAATCCTTGTATTTCATCTGCAATACATATATATTCATGGATCTTGCACAATCATTTGTTTTTCTCGCAACATATGTCACATTCAACTTGCCTAGTTGTATGCTTGTCTCTTCAAGGTTCATTACCTAAAAATCCTTAAATTCAATCTCAATAGAAGCAATGAATGTTGTAGTTGAGATCATAGTTCGGAATATTTTTTTACATTTGCTTTAGAAATGTCATATTAATGTCTCTTGTTGAGAAAATCTTTGTTTTGGTCATATCAATTACCCAAAAAGGAATTCATTGATTCAGTCCCTCTCCTCTTCTTTTTTGTTCATCGATGTTGGTGGTTCAAATTGGATTTGAGACTATAATATGTGTCCTTTCCACGTGCAATATGGTTTGGGTGGATGGTTCAACCAATTGAACTAACCATTGGGATTCATTAGATTGGATACTTATGCAATCCACTATAACTTTGAAAACATATGAAAGCTTCCATAATGTGTGTATGATAAATCTGCATTGTGAATCTAGGAAACATGAGTTAGAAGTGTGAAATTCTTTCTTAAATACAAATTAAGATTATACGATGTCTTTTGAATGCTTTAGATGTGATGAAGATTCCATTTTTGTATAAAGTATTTCTCCAAACAACTCTTATATAGTATTTCTCAATAAATCTATTTTAGCTTTGTCCATAACCTGGTAGACTTAATTCTATTACAAATCTGTGAATTAGTTGTTGAAGAAGCTTTGTGTGCTAGAATAGTGAATTGAACGTAAGTGGCGCCAATTTGGTGATTTGATATAACCTTGGCTTCCACATACAAGTTCGGTTCCTTGTCAATGTTGTTATTGTTAACATTGATGTAGTTGATTTTGTGCCCTTGTACTATTTAAATTGTTTGAGATTTATTAATTAACATATCATATTAATATTGGAAAGCATAACATCAAAGATGAGTCAACGTTGAAGGTTGAAAACTGATGAATACCATGGATATGATGAGAGAATATCCAATGAGAAGGTCCTGGACAGATATCTATGTCCATGTAATGATTGTCTTGGTGGAAAGGTGAAAAAATGTGATTTATTGACATATGATAAGATATGGGCATAGTGGTATAAGCTCTTGGGATGACAATTATTAAGCATATATGATAGAATTGCATGGCATGAGAGATGAAGAGACACCAAACATAGATGAATAGGAGAAGCAATCTTAGACGAAGGATTTGAATTTGATAGAATGTTGAATGAGGCTCTAAACGATGATTAGCACAAGTTGATGGAGGATGCTTTAAAACCTATGTATGGTACTTGCAAGTTAAGTTATTTGACAACAATCCTTCAAATTATTAACTTTCAAGCAGTGCATGGTTGGACAAATGAGAGTGTAGATGAGTTACGGGCATTACTAAGTCAATTGTTACCACCTCACTCCACATTGCCAACAAAACGTAGTCAATGTAAAATGGAAATCACTAATCTAGACTTAGGGTATGAAAACATCTACACATGTGCGAATGGTTGTGTATTATTTCACAAAAATGTAGCAAGTGAAACTAAATGTCCAAAATGTCAAGAAGAGAGGTATAGACCGGGGTTGAAATCAATTATGGTTCCTATAAAGGTTCTTCACCACTTTCCACTAATCCCACGATTACTTTGAATGTATAGGGGCTAAGACATTTCTAAACTTATGCAATAGCATGCCCAAAATAATAGCACTAATGGAAAACGACAACATGTGCTTGATTCTAAGATGTGGAAGGAATTTGACAATAGATGGCATGATTTTTCCCAAGATCCTCATAATATAAGGTTGGGTTTAGCTCTATATGGGGTCAACCCATTCTCAGATCAAAGTACTAAATGGTCAACTTGGCTAGTCTTTTTAATAAATTATAACTTGCCTCCATGGTTAGAAACAAAACCATTTTTCTTAATACTATCATCGATTATACCAGTAAAAAAAAGTGTGACTTCACATACAATTGATCTTTATTTAGAGCCATTATGTGATGAGCTAATGTAATTGTGGAAACGAATTGAAGCATTAATTCAATTTTTAACTAGGGATGGTGATTCGATCAAAATCACTTTAAGAGATTCCTTATTGTTTACAATTCACGATCTTCCTACATATGGCACACTAGCTAGTCTCATTGTTCATGGATACCATGGATGTCTCGCTTGCAACTTCAAGGATTTTGTGAGGCACTCAAGAAGTTTGCGTAAGTGTATTTATTGCAGACATCGTGCTTACCTTAAAATAGGTCATCCATATTGTTGACAAAAAACATGTTTGAATTGTCAGGAAGAGAATCGTGAAGCACCATTACCAATATCGAGTGAAAAAATTATTGAGAATGGTGCTTCATGATTGTTGTTTATTGAAGGTGGTGGGATTCGTGGTAGTAGAGATGATCCATGTAATGAAAGTGGTGTAAAACGATTGTACATATTCTATAAGTTGCCATACTTTAAAGACATAGACACTAGGCATACTGTTGAATTTATGCATATTGAGAATTTTTTTGCTTATGCTATTATAGAAACTATTTTTGGTGCTTCTGATATTGCTTCATCATGTCAATATTTTCGACAACTAAATATTCGTCGAAATATTTGGGTTGAAAAGTATGATGATGAAAAATATAGAAAACCAAGTGCTCCTTATGTATGGACAAAGGAACAATATGTGCAATTCTTAAAGTTGATGTGTCACACTCGCTTTCCCACTGGATATGTAAGCAATAGTATTAGAATCCAAACTGACATTAATAGCTGAAGAGGCCTCAAGACCCATGACAATCATGTCATAATTGAGAATATTTTACCTATTGTGGTCAATATATCAAGTTTGGCAAAGGGGTCAAGGTTGACAATTATAAGGTTAGGCCTAGTATTAAGGAGAATGAGTTTACATGTATTAGATCCTTTGAACTTTGATAGTTTGAAGGAAGAGGTCGGTGAATTCCTTTGTCTATTGGAACGAGAATTTCCACCATTAATCTTTAACATTTCTATGCATCTTTTGATACATCTAGAATATGAATTAGATCATTGTGGCCCAGTAAGAACAAGATGGATGTATCCTCTAGAACAATATATGAATGTTTTGAAAAAAATTGTTCACACTAGGGAAAAATTGGAAGGCAACATGTATAAGGGATTTTTTTTTTGTACTAGGGGAATCAACAACTGGGGACTGGACTGGTACTCACGTGACACGGGGTCCAGGGATCCAATCTCGCTACCACTATACCCTTAGGTGCCCCACAACATCCCGCAAGCATGGGGAACAGGTAAGCCGGGGTGATTTGAACTCGAGACCTCCATTTACAACATGTCCTTCATATCAAGCAAATCGTCGGTTGAGCTACACCCCCGCGGGCATGTCTACGGGATATTTAATGTAAGAGGCCATGGGATTTTGCACATAATATATGAAGGATTTAAAAAATGGCAGTCGACATGTATGGGATGATGAATATGAGAGAGCTGCATGTGACGTATTAGAAGGCAATGGATGTCACTTCAAGCTATCACATGAAGAAAGAAGTGTGATAAATGATTATGGTCTTCAAAGAACATATTGGTTTGATAAGTGGTGTAAGTGAAAATATTTTTTACATGATAATTTATTTATTCAATTGCATTCACACATAGTATATTATTATTCTTACTATCTTGTACGTTCTTATTCTATGTAGCAAATACGAAGAAGAGAATCAAGCATGGATGTGACGTCAACCTCAAAAGCGTAGACGTCATGATTTGATTACAGGTGATTCTTTTCCAAAATTTGAAGAATGGATTGTTGATGCAATCGGAAAAGAAGGAGGTCAAGATATAACAATCGAGGAAATTGAGCTTTCATAGTCTCCACATTTATGGGTTTGGCATTTTAGTGGAATATGGGCCTATGGTAGACATTTAAGAGTGGAAGAAAAGGTCAAAGGAAAGGCAAATTGTGATTGTGTTGTTAGTGTTGAATTTCACCACGAAATCGAGAATAAATTTTATGTTGGATTCATTCAAGAAATTATTCGAGTTGATTATGGTGAAAATAGTCCTATATTATTAAAATGTAAGTGAATCAAACCATATGTAGTACAACTTGATGAGTATGGTTTTGTATGTGCAAATACACAACAAGTTGATCAAAGACTGATGATACATGTTTCCCCTCTTCAAATTAACCAATCATTTATAATTGATGATGTAACAAGCCCATGATGGTTGTATGTCATTCAAAGAAAGTCTTGTTCAAAACGAAAATTCATGGAAGTTGTCAATATAATGCCTGATGGGCAATATGATAATTTACAAGAAACATTGGAAGAAGAGGTTGAAGATGATGATAGAATGTTTGAAGAAGAGACTTTGATTCCCAATGAAGAGATTCTAAGAGAGAATGTATTGCATGTTGCATATGAGGATGAAGAAGATTATGATCTTGATGGTAATGCATATGATTATGATGATGATTTGTCACCTTAACTTGTTAGCTTGTCACCTAAAATTTGGTGGTCACTAAACTAGTTACTTCTTCCTTTGTAGTTGAACTATCCACCTTGTTGAACAATGATAGTTTTAAATTTAAAGTTTTAACCTAATAAGATTCCAAATATGACTTCAAGTTCACTGTGACAGTGATATTATTTGAATGATTGTTATTGTTGAACATGGTTTTTCAATGTTTACTGCATCTATGATTGAATCTTCCAATAATGTAAAATAATGCATAGGGATAACGTTATCCTTTAGAAACTGTCAAATCACATGTGTAGCAGAAGTACTAATGTTGTTCCATAAAGTTTCCCCCACTAGATGTAAATGTATAAACTAGAAAGTACTAATGGTGTTCCATATAGTTGTATTGATGTGAATGTGTAGCAGAAGTACTAATGTTGTTCCATAAAGTTGCCCCCGCTAGATGTTCCATAAAGTTCCCTTGCATTAGAATATATATTTTTTAATATCCATGTCTAGAGATCCATTTTTATATGTCTTGCTCAATTGAAAAGATCTAAGTTATAAGACAAAACCCTGCAATCACCCAAAAGTATCCTCTCATCATTTGACAATACTGAATGAATAACCATGTTGAATTTGTCTACATAACATCAAACTTGGCCTTCAATATACAAATCCATAAAAAGGGATAGAAACCCATCCTCTACCTCTTCAAGGATAGATAACTTGAATGGTTTCTCATTATCCATGCAACCATCATCCTCAAGGTTAGAGTCAATGTTAGATGGCTGAAGATGGTCCCTCTCATCTGGAATATGCAAGAACGGTTGAACGCTGCTAACCCCCCTTAGTGATGTAGTGTTGGAAGAAACATATGTTTGAGGCTTCAAGCAAAGGCAACTTGTCCCTCTTACCTCTCTCGCATTGGGGTGTGTTTGGCTCTTAAAAGCATGTTTTCCACCTCTAAATCTTGGCGACCTAGTCTAGAGCTCAACACTAGCCTTCCTTTGCATTTTGCATGGCGGTCGAACCCTCATTTCTTTGTCGTATATATTATTACAATAGTAAAACAATCCTATATTGGCATCTAGGTGACTATAGGGTGAACCCTAGACCTTGTGCTTATCATTGTTGTCAATTTGTTGGGTCATTTCCATGTTTGGAGTGTTATTTTAGGTTTGTTTTGATGCAATATTGAGACCCTAGACACTTACAACCTAACCATCCTCCCTACATCACCACTGGTGCAAGCTTGAGCCTTTGTTTAGGGTATCAGCCCTCATATATCACTTGCAAACCATTTGATCTTCAATGCTGAGGCTTATCTCCTTGAACGTTGACCTTAAAATCCTCCAAATATGAGTTTGTCAAGATCATATTACTGTTGGTCAATCATAATAATATATTGTTTTTAAACTTGTTTTATGTGGGGTTGATTGGATACTATATTGATGCATGTTTATGATCATTTATGAATTGATTACAAAGTTGAGATATTACTACTTTTACTGTGGATACAATATGTTTGAACACAAATGCTTTGACATTTGTTTACTGTGGGTTGTTAAAGACTTTGTTTACTGCTGGTTATAATCATAATACCTATATTCAATCCTTTGAAAGTTCATATTGTACACCACTTGGAAAATATGAGTTACTAAACGGTATATCTATGTTGGTTATATTCTAGTTAACGTTGCTTGTTTTTCTCGTCAAATCTCATCTAATACTTATATACAATATCTCAAAAGTGACCACACTACTATTCCCTAAACACTATGATTTATTGGCTATACATGGGAAACATCACTGCCATTCATGCTTAAACATAACGTCTAAACATATGCTATTTGGGTGAATGAAATTATGCTTTGAAGGTTATTCATCACTATGTTTTCCTTGCGTTCACACTATACTATGCTATTGTTTCCGTTGATCACCAAAATTTCGAGTTATATATCAAGTGGTTGGGCCTATTTGTTGACACAAATGACATTGATTTTCTAGCTGTTGTGAAATGACATTGTTTATGTGAATTGTTGGACTTTAGAAAAGTGACAATGACAATGCTAAAAATATGACAAAATATGAGTGTTTTTGTAGAGAAAATATCACAAAGAATGATGAATATTTATCATCTCTTGGTCTGACAAATAGGCAAGTTGTTAATCCACTTAAGGAGTATATAATTTGTTTAATAATGTTTTATGTTTTATATGCGAGAACTATAGGTATCATGGACTTTGAGCTCCTTCCTCGCCTACCTTATAACCAATGTTGAGTTGCCAAAAACCTGAAGTTATGGTATATTCTTTGATAAAGCAAGTTTTAAAAACTCACAAGGCAAGAACTATATGTATATAAGTACTGATATGATACTTTTTTGTTTTATAGGCAAGAAAAATATTGCACATAAAAAGCTAAGAAAAAATCAACAGCAAGTAAAGATATATTGTCACCAAATCTTTCTTGCATGAGAGACAATCTTCGACACACAATCTCCCTCTTTAACCTTAAGGTGAGTAATGGCACATAATCTAAGAACCTTCATTTAATGAACGAGGAGGGAATGGGGAGGTTCGAGAGTGGGGTTGATTTATGATCCTCCCCTATGTTTTCCTTCATACTAGTCTAATGTTCGTATTTCCTTCGATGGCCCTTGCTCCTAACGTTTATCTTATCTCACCCTTACTCCTAAGGTGGACCCAAGTGATTGCAACATACTTAATTATTCCCACATAACTTTTATGTCGATGTCCATCTCCAATGGTGTTGTGCTCGGTGTGCCACATGATTGTAAGTATGTTTGGCACCCATGTGTCCACGTCCATATCCAATGGTGTTATGATCACTATGCCACATGATCGTAAGTATGTTTGGCACCCATGCGCACAAGTGCAGCCATTTGATCCATGTCTATTGTAAGTGTGCTCAGTAGGTGCACCCATTGTATATGTGTTTGTCATGAGTATACCTGAATGTGGCCGTCATAAGTGTGCTTGAATGCACCCATCACAAGTGTGCTTGAATGCACCCATCACAATTGTGAAGTTACGCCCAAGCACACCTAAGAAATGGTTCCAACAATGATTCGGATTGTGAAAGGTTGCAATTGGCAATAAGGAAAATAAACGTAGCAAAAGAAAGAGAATAATGTATCAAGTAAATCAACTCTACATCGTGAATAGGATGGATCATCTCCTTTACAAATGAGAGGCCCATATATATAGTATTTACAGGGTGCCTCCTATGACTCATGTCTTTCCATTTATGTCTTTTTGTTATTTCATTTATTTGTTTTAGATGTTTAAATACCATAAGTAACAAATACCGTGGGTTACAAAAAGCTATGGGTGAATACCATGGGTTGAAAAAGTCGTGCACGTGGATTTTCTCCACTGATTATTATTTTATTATTAATTTTCACCAAATACCATGGGTGTATACCAATATTTTACGAAAACCATGGGCTCCATGAGCGATTTGGTGAAAGAGGTGAGTGGTCACCGATTTTCACTTGGATCAGTCCTCCCTCCTTGGGAAGCAATGATCCCGATTATGCGAAGTGTCTTCATGAGATGGGGAAACATCTACTGAATTTGGATCCTAGTGAGTCACTCGCCTTGGTGAAGAATCTCCATTGCTTTAACTACCCGTTATAGTTGGATGTTTTGTTGGCGAGTTCCTTTCATATACGTGTCCATGATTTGGTCCATTGTCACATGTTCAACACAGTTAGGATTGATCCCTAGAGGGGCCAAGTGCTTAGCTACCTCTACGGCCTTGGTGATGGTGTAAGGATCATATCGAAGTGGTTGAAGCTTTTGATGGGGTCTAGTGAGGCGATCTTTCTGCAAATGCAACCACACCTTATCACCAACCTAAAACTTGTGTGGAACCTAATGTTGGTCATGTCGTCGTTTGTACTTGGCATGGGATTTATGCAAGATGCCATGGACTTGTTGGAAGATGTGCATAATATTTTCAACAAATTTGGCTACATGATCTGCTTTAGTCTAACACTTTATTTTTTCATTCTCCAAAAGGGAGTGTCTGTAGATTGGACCATTGGGTAAGGGGGAATTGGGAACCAAATCAATGGAATACTTGAGATGGAAGTGCAGTGGCACCCTTGTAGGTGAAGAATAAATATTTTTGTGCTCCTCTACCATCTTGTCAACATGCTTATGTTGTATCAAAAGGTATTGGGCCAAGGTTGTAATGATTGTAGTGAATTTCTATTCACCTTCTGACCATGTATTAAACAGGCTAAACTTTGTGATCTAAGGGATTACTTTGTGGCTATGTTTTTTTTAAATCAATGAAGTGGCAGTAGTTGGAACTACTTTTGGTACCCTATAGAGATGACCTTCCAGAGTAACAATGACATCACGAGGCCTAGACTCATAAACAACATGATGTTTCCACAAATATGGTTGTCCTAAAAGAACATCACAAATTTTGAGTGGAGAAACATCACATAGAACCTCATCTCTGAAGGACTTGATGTTGTAGGATATGAGGCACTACTAGATAATGTGGATGTCTCGTCCCCAACTCAATCATATGATGATGTACAATCAGGGGTGTGGCATTATCGACAACTTCATTATTTTCATGACCTCGACTCAAATCATGTTATTTTCACTCTCGTTGTCAACAATGAAATGTAGTGGGTCCCCTTTACCCACATATGTGAATGGAAGAGGTGCTACTCCTCCTCATGCTCCTTTGGTTCTTCTAGTTGGATTGTTGTGGCCATGATGGTAGCAATGGGTTCTGCATCGATGATCTATTTCCCTTTATTGTGCTCTGAATCAAAGTCCCAGTTGGGTTCTAATTAATTTTCTTTGAGATCAGCCACCAATAACTATTTTGAATGACATTCATCGATATTTTTCCAAGGGATTTTGTGGAACTCACCACTTTTCAGTGTCCTTATTCAACTTCCCACCACCCTTCTTAGCTAAAGGATTGGATTGATTTTATTGAGATTGACTCTTCATGCTTTGTTCTTTGTTATGTGAGCTAGAGTTTCCTTTGCCATGTTTTTGTTGTGGTGCATTTGTGAATCTGAATACCCGCTTACTTCGTTGCTTGAAAATCTGCTTGATTTTTTTACCGCATACCAATAAGCAACTCCCAATGAGAATATTACCATCTCTCTTTGAATGTACCTATGTAGACCATGGTGGTACTTCAAAACCAGGTGCCACTCAAATTCTTTGATGCCCAACTTTAAACGCAAGGTATGAAAGACGTTGGTGAACTCTGACAATGTCTAGTCTCTCTGTTGCCGTAGAGTCGCCCATATCATGTATTGGTCATCATAGTTTCCAACGGGGTAGAACTTCTCCTTGAGGGTATCAATTTTGTTTTCCTTGGTGGGTTCTCTCCTAAATGGCGTAGATTCATCTACGGTCTACCTCTCCTAGTAACCTTCCTACCAATGTCTGGCATGGGGAAGGGATTTAAGGAGCATGAAGGTGATAATAAGACAAACAAATGTAGCAAAAAAAAGAGAATAATATAGCAAGTAAATCGACTCTTTATTAAAAAAAAAAAATCTATAGAGCGACATATAAAACTACATCGTGAATGGGATGGATCATCTCCTTTATAAATGACTGGCCCGTATATATAGTATTTATGGGGTGCCTTCTAGGAATCGTGTCTTTCCATTATTTGATTTATTTGTTTTAGTTTTTGAAGTACCATGTGTTACCAAAAAATTATGGATAAATACCATGGGTTGCAAAAAAATTGTGGGTGAATACCATGGGTTACAAAAAAATGTGGGTGAAAACCATGGGTTACAAAAAATCCATGGGTGACTACCATGGGTTGCTTGATTTTCACTTGGATCAAGCAAGGTGCATAAGTTGTTTTGTGCACAAGTGCAACCAGAAGGTGGACACAACAAGTGCACAAAGCCAACATCCATCCATATGATGTGCATCCAAGTGCTCCTCATTGGCATGCATCCAACCAAGTGCGCCCACTCAGTCAATCCAACTAATGTGTGCTCAACTAGGTCTACCCAAGTCATATATAAGCCAATTAGTTATTCTTGTCACTTTGTGCATCATGCATTGCACATGCTTGTGGATGAGGTTTCTTGTGGAAACTTCCTCTCTCTTTCCAAGTTCCCTCCAAGATTCTCTTGGTATGTCCAACTAATGTAAGCTGCCAACATTTGTGGTGTGCCCAACCTTCATGTAAGGGTGTCTAACAGTCGATTGTGTGCCTTATATGTGCTCCAAGGCACCCCAAAACCAATTTGTATAGCCATCAACCTTATATCATGTTTGTACATTCCAACCAACAACCACTAATATGATCACTTCATATGGGTACCCAAAGTCTCTGAAGGCCAAGGCCTTACATCCTCCCTCACAAAAAATCATTATTGTCCCCAACAACATCCACAAGAAACTAACGTCCTTTGATTCTGCTACCCAGACTCATGCATCCTTTTGTGGTTGGCTTCCCCAACCACTACGCAATGTCACTGCCATAATACTTGTGCAACTACTCAATGTCCAATGCTACCTTTGAACAAAGCAACTTGCTAATTTTGTCAACAATGTCTCTTGGATGCCACTGTCACAATTGTTGGATCTTCCTGCAATCGCCATTTACTATTATTACAACTACCTCAATAACCGAACCTCCACTAAGAAGGTTTTCAAAATGTCAAGGTGTTGTGCACTATGACTTACTATTTCTTCTAAAGTTGGTCAATTGTACCATGCTTATGTACATTAGGCCTCTCATGCCTTGAACTAATTGGGTGATCAAGCCAACTATCACGCCCAACCCATGCGAATGCACATTCTTATGCTTAGAATAACCACTTCCTTCTGCAATTTAGTTTTCTCTACATATTTTTTTGGACTAAGTCAACGTCACCAACTTTGCCTTAAAAACATCACAAATTTATGTTAGTCACCTTTTCCATCTGCTTCCTCTTCTTGGTTTTCCTTTACGTTGATTTACTCAACCCCTTTGTTGGTGAATGAGCCTCAATGACTTCTTATAGGCTTTGAAATCCTTGTGAACCAATGGATGTATAACTCTCAACTTGTCAATATTCATGGAGTAGAAGAGCACTTAACTTGTGCAAGGCTCTGTGAACTTGTTCCTTAACCATGACATCGTCTTGCAATAGAGACTCTTGTTCGATGAGTGACTTCATGCACTCCTTTGAATCAACACCCAAGCTATTTTTCTTCAAAAATTAGGCATCCATATGGCTTCCCTCCTTTTTTGCACAATTTTACGCGTGACATACTACATCCCGTAGCATGTATTCATTACTAGCCTTCACAATTATTGTTTGTGCAATTTTAGTCTTGCACCCAATTTCTTACTTCTGGTACATGAAATTGTGGAACTTGCTCAACAACAGGGAGGTCTTCAAACCTTCATCAACTCTCAAGTCACCCTTTGCAATCCAATACTTCCAACTTCCTCATTGATCTTGGCAAGTTTTGTGGTACACTTAGGCTCCATTGCCAATGTTCCTAAGCAGTAAGTCGCCCAAGGCAATTGTCAATGAGAAGAATGTGATAGATGGTTACCATAGTTATTACCCTCAAATGCTCCAAAAACCTGCCCAAAGTTTGCTAAGTGCAATAAGACAACATAATAACTCCATACCTCTTGCTAAGGGAAGCATGCCTATGTTGGTGATATGGTTTCCTTCAACCATTGGGTCATCATGTGTTCATCCTAAAATCTATCCAGGCAATGTTTCGCGTCACCAAGGAATCAACCAGCCCCAGGGTGTTTGAAGAATGCACCTAAGTAATTTCCTATGCACAAGGAGAAGTAAGCACCATCCAATTCAACTTGTGTTTCTTTCCAATTTGATCCACCTAGGTTGAATGCATACCTTTTCTTGGTCAAATTATTTGTTACTTTCATCTATCCACTCATAATTAGACCACCCTGCTCCTTCCGAGCAAGTGCCCATTTCTAGCATTGTCATTGTTGTTTCCCAAGGAAATGTCTTCACCTCTTCCTCAAGTATTTCAAGCCACCTCATGTAACTCAACAAGTTCTTAAAGGAACTCATGCACTAGCACCTTCTTTTCCTATTGTCTTGCTTCCTAGATAGTAAACTACCTGAACCAACATTAATGTGGAGAAGAGAATGGATTGCTTCCATTGCATATTTCATCATCATGACAAAATGACTCTTCCTTGTCCAACCCTTCATAAAATTGGGCACCTATATTGGTGCCCTATATTCCACTGCCTACTCCTAGGTAGGATTTTAACACTGACAAGAGGATGGTAGGTGGTTCCCAAGACTACCTCCATCAACTATAAAAATATTCTCCTAGAATCCTCTATGGGATTTTCCATCGCAATTTGCTATTCTTGACTTAATGTCATGAACTTGTGCATACCTATTGTCAAGGTACCCAGAACCTCCAATGCTACCTTTGAAATGTGCTCTTGGGTTACTCCAAAGACTTTTGGATCTGTAACCAATGCTGGTCACAATTGGACTTCTTCTAAGTCCCCCAACTCTTCCTTCAAAGGATAAACAATGATAAAATGATCCTGGTCACAAGGTAAATAAGAAATATCCTTACCTTTGGACTTAGGCAATTATGTATGCTTCCATGTTGTGATGTTGGTCTCCTTCCTTTTGAACGATTTCAACCACAGTGCACAAAATTCCACTTGGTTTGTCAAACCCTACTGCTTTTGAACCCAAGCTTTAGCCCATGCACTAGTATACTCTAGCTTCATTAGATATACTTGGTACATCTCACAGATCCCTTGATCCCAACTTTCCTGTTCCATGGATGCAACTTCCCTCTTTGTCCTTTGTGACTCATCCTCTATGCCATCCATGTTGCAACCTGTAAGTGGTTCGACCCTTTTTGGAACCCCTGAAAAGTCTACCCAAGCCTCAAGACTCGGTTCACTTGCTGCCTCAAGCCTGCTCTTGTCCACCTGCATAGTTATCAATGAATTTTTCTACTTCCTTCCAAATCATGACAAAGAGTACATGTCTACCCAACTTATGTGCACACGAATTGCGTCGAATGCCTACTACACCAAAGCACAAGTATGTGATCACAATTTTCAAGTCGCCCTTCATAATTTCCTTCCAAATTACCTCAACCTGGTCTACACCTTGCATCAAGTTTGCTTAGGTATGAGAAGAAGTGCACTTGAACTAATTTGCAACCCACTGTTGTAAAATGGACAATGGATAAAAGCACCCAACTTTGCTTTGACACCACTTGTCACAGATCTACAATATGCTCAAACTTTATTCTTGAAAGGTGGGGCCTGGTTTCCCAACTTTTCTTTGCCACCTAAGGTCATGTGGCACTGCCTTGCCTCAGTCATAGGGGCTTGGCTAGCATGTGCCTACTACAACTAGGCTACACCTCTTCACCTAAAGTTTGCCCATAATTTTTCCTTGGATTACAAACCATCAAATGCACCTAAGTCCTTCTCAACTGAGTTCATTCAACAATTCAACATGCATCTAACTACCAATACTTATACTTAACAAGATTCAACACTTCACCAATTCTTCGCATAGCTAACATCAATAGCTAACAAACATAAAGCATTGCATGAAATTGAACAACAATCATCCCAGTAAACAAGCCACAATACACATGCACACGTACAAGCAACACCCTAGGTGGATGCCTTAAATTTTATTTACAAGAAGAATGTTTACAATATATAACAAGGGAGGGTGACCACCTGCCTGCCACTCTTTTAAAGAAGTACAAAGAATATAAGGCAAACTAGTCTCTCACCAATGCTCAATAGTGTTGCACAAACCAACCCCTGAAGCTATTGTAGGCTTGCCTCTTGTAGGTCTTGTTCACCTCTTAACTTTTCAACTAGCTAGTACAAATTTTCCCTACAATGCCAAATTGATAACTTAGCACAATCACATAGTTCACTTTGAACTTGTGAATGAATCAATTGCCAAAGATGATATTGATTCCCTAGCCATATTTGAGGCATCCATTATATATATGATTCTTGTTAATCTCTTGCAAGCCCCTTGCTCCTAAGTGGACCCAAGTGCCTACTTAAAAATCAATTGTGGCCACATAACTTGTTTGTTGACATCCATCTCCAATGGTGTCATGCCAGTTGTGCCATGTAATCATAAGTATGTATGATGCCCATGTACCCAAGTGCGTCTATTGCATCCATGTCCATCGCAAGTGTGCCTAGCAGGTATGCTCATCTCAAGTTTGCTTTAATGTGCTCATCACAAATGTACCAACTGCACCCATCACAAGTGCACCTAGTAAGTGTGCTCAACGGTGCTTGTTGCAAGTGTGCTCGAAGTGCTTTCAACAAGTTTCACTAACTATGCCCAGGAAGTGCTCCTAGCAAGTGTGCCCAAAAGATACGCCCAACAAGTGTACAAAGCTAATATTCGTCCATGTGATGTGTGTCTAGGTGCTCCTAGTTGACGTGCATCCAACCAAGTACACCCACGTAGTTTTCCCAACCAAGTCTGCTCAATATATAAGCTAGTCAATTCTTCTTGCCACTTTATCTGGCATGCATAACACATGCTTACGGACAAGGTTTCCCATGGAAAACTTCTCTACCTCTCCAAGCTACCTCCAAGTTTCTCTTGATTTGTCCAACTAGCAAGCCACCAATGTTTGCGGTGTGCCCAAACTTCGTGCAAGGGAACCCAACATGTTCGTGGTATGCCTTGCCGACGAGCCAAGGGACCCCAAAGCTATCTTATCTAGCCAACAACCTTATGTCATATTTATCGGGTTGGCCAGGAACCACCAAGGTGACCATGTGACGTAGGTGCCAAAAATCTCTTAAGGTTAGGGCCTTGCAACTACTTTATCCTCCCACCCTTTGATTTCCTTAATTAATACTATTAGTTTAATTTTTCTAAGGTCCCATTTTCTTCAATAACCTAGTTATCCAACAAATCAAATTGTTTATTTCCCTTCTCACATTACAAAATGCCATGTTTATTCCTTTTGAGGTTCGATTTATCTATCCATTATCCACTTAAAACCAACTATTCTATTACTTTGAGAGGCGCAGAGTATGTCTAGTTAGAAGGACCTCACCTTGGTGTATGTCTACATAAATTTGTGATATATATATATATATATATATATATATATATATATATATATATATATATATATATATATATATATATATGTATATATATATATATATATATATATATATATATACATATATATATATACATATATTATTTTCGTAATAATAAATGAACTAACATTGTCCATATTAAAAATAGAAACGATAAAACCCATTTATGTGGAGGAGGGATGATGTTACAAATTTACAATAGGCATTGCTTTAACATATGGATGGGTTGTGGAATTGGATCTAATAATAGAGCATAATTATTGGCTTTGTGGGGACTCCTTTATTTTGCACCTTACAAAAACTATTTGGCTCTACAAGTATTAGGGTATTCTAGAATCATTATTGATTGGGTTGCTGGGAAGTCATCTCTACAGGTGGTTGTTTTATGTCACTGGTGTTCCATACTCAGATATCTTCAGTCTACTTTCAGTGTACTCTTATTTAAACTTATTTATCGACAGTTCAATGATATGGCAGATAGACTATCTAAGAGAGTAGTTGGTTCTCCTGAAGGTGTGTTGTTTTTTTAAGAGATTATGGACACTTCTGTGGTGTCAAGGGGATCTTTCAAGGTGTCTATTTCTTAGTTTAGGTTACAATTGGTCAAAAAAATTGGAAGACTGTAATATATGCTTATTTTGCTATGGAGGGACTTGATGTAGAGAATCATTTTAGTCGCGTGGTCATCAGTTGACATTATTGATGCTATTACAGGAACTGTATATCAGTTTCAAACTTAAAATGTACTGTTAAGTTATCTTTGATTCCAATGGAATAACAAGTCATTGGTTTTTTCTTTGTAAAAAAAGAAATGATAAAACCCCAAAATTTCATAATTCAGAAAATGGCATACTTAATATTTCCCATTCCAAGGAATCAATCCAAATTAAATGCAAAACATTGTAAGTGATACTTTGAAAATTATGATTCGAAAGTCATCAATTTCATCTTTAAAATGGAAAATGCTAATTAAATCTTTTTATTCAAAATGTCTATAGATAAATTTAACTTTACTTAAATAAGAAAAATGAAAATTTAAACATCTCTATTATTTAAATTTTATTATTAATTATTATCACAAGATGGCCTATAATTAAATAATTAATCATATGCACACAATGGCATGTTCCCATTACAATGAACCTCTTCATTTTATAGACAAATAATTTAATTTACAGCTTCATCCCTATAATACCCCTACTTTGACCCTTAGGGTTTATTGGCTTCAATGTAAATATTGTATACATGTAATGTGTGTTTGCTATAGTGTGGAGCTCAAGGCCAAGGCCCCACTAGAGGATGTCCAGGTTCTATTTAAGAGGCCAGTATTGGGTATTATGGTAACCATGTGCTAGTAAGCCATGGGAAAATGTAAATGATGTAAATAATACCATGTAAATAAAAACACCAAGGGATGGCTATGGATGCAACTAAATGAGGGGGAACTATGTATCCACTAGGGAGAGGTGAGGGGGTGTGGAATGAGACCCTAGACTACCATATGTCACCATGAGAACCCCTTTTGACTGTCCTAGCTTCCATTGAATGTTGTTGTAAGGAAGTGGGTGAAGAGCCACGAGGTTGATGGAGTATGGGACAACCCTGAAATCTGTAAGACAGGGTATGGGGCTCTGCCTCGCTTGTCCCATAAGCCACCCTACCTCATGGAGGGCGTATTCCTCATTCTCCAACCTTGGCTGATCATATGGGGGGCATCAGTTGAACCCTTACGCATCGCAGAGAGCCGAGCGGGAGGAAGAGAATAAAATTGTGATTTTGTGTAAGCACGAGTTGTAGAGCTAAGAATACACAGAAACCCTACATGGGAGGAAAATTCTGTTGAGAAATCCATGAACCTGAGTCCTGGGGTGAATTGCAGAGCGTGAGAAGTTTAGGAAACCCTTGAGGAGAACCGGGATTTGAGAGTCAAGACCCTATTGCGGGATAGAGCCACTCGGCCGTAGCATTAGGGAAGATCCGAGTACAGATCGCAGTGGGAAGAGGCTAGGAGGGTTTAGGCTGCATGGTAGAGCCAGAGAGGGATTATTTACCTTGATTTAGCAGTCAGGGCCATCCACACTTACCTAGGTCAGTGCTAGGGGAAAGGGCGCCCTAGGGACTGTATAGTAGTGAAGGGGACCTTACCTAGGCTGAAAGTGGAGGTGATGGGGGTGCTTGAACTATCTAAGATCATTGGGATAGGCCCATAGCTCTGTGGATGGGCTTATTGAGCTAGAAAACCCTTACTTGCCTTCCCCATTTGCTTTACAAAGCTAACTGTGTGCTAGATGCCTTGATGGACTGTGAACCAAGCTGTGAGAGAGCCTGAGAGGGACTCTTAGTGGATACATAGCCCCAGCTCGGGGGTGGTCTTTGAGTGCTGAAATAATACAGGATGGGAAGAGACCTATGTTTGGGTTGGAACCTTGTAGTCCATAGCCAGTTTGCTTGGGGAATTTAATGGATAAGATAAGTGTTCCATGTGTTAAGTTATACCCATTCCATGTGTTTTATCCTTGCAATGGTTAACTAGTAATGATTGTTATTGATGGCACATGTGTGTGTGAATAAGATCTCATTTCACTGTGTGCTAATATGGCTAGCTTCTATTGTGTGTGTTAATTACATTGTTCTTGCACCTTTACATTCTTATCCTTATGTTGGTACTTATATGTAATTATGCTCGAGGAATAGGACTAAGCCCCTGGATGCTTTCATCAATCTTCCTGGGAGAAATATGTGCATGTATTTCATTCGATGTGTGTGGATCATGTTTCATTCCTTGTGTTCATGGAGTATGCTTACGCATATTTGCAATCCCTTTGGTAATGATTTTGAATTGCCCTTTAATGAATTAGGGCTAAGTATGGTAAATGTGCAGGATACTCCATCTAGGACTTGGGGAAGGAATAGACACCCCTTGTGGACCAGATGAAGGAGAGAAGACATGGCAGAAGTGGAGTAGATCTTATGGCAAAATGATGGAGGCATAGATGAGGTTTAAGGTCATTCCTTGGAGTGGAACAAGGGTAGGAAAAAATTTCTTAGGCGTGGATGAAGACCCTACAGCTGTATAGTGCTCTCCAAGAGCTTTCCAACGGTACTGGGTTTTCCCAATTTGGACTTAGGATGAAGAAGTTATGGGTTGGAGAAGTGGTGCAGTGGGGGCTTCTGACTTTCCGAACCCGCATGCGGATTGCGGAAGTTGGAAGGGAACTTCGACGCGGTTGCAAAATGGCAGTTTTGAATTTTGAGTTTCGCATGCTGACTGCGAATTGCGGAAGTCGGAAAGGAAAAATTGTCGGGGTTGTAAAGTTGGGCTTCCACATTTCCGAGTTCCGCAAGGCGGGTTGCAGATTGCGGAAGTCGAAAAGGAGATTTCGTCGGAGCTGAGTATTTGGGATTCCAAATTTTCAAATCCCACATGCGGATTGTGGGAGTCGGGATTGAAATATTGTCGGAGTCGGGAATTGGGCTCCCACCTTTCTGAATTCCGCAACGCGGATTGCGGATTGTGGAAGTCGGAGAAGGGATTTCCGCGGATCAAAGAATTGAAGGTTCTAACCTCTAAGCTCTGCATTGCGGAATGCGGAATTCGGAGAGGATAAATTGTCAGAGTTGAAATTGGTGACCCAACTCCCGAATTCCGATTGCGGTTTGCGGATTGGGGCTTGCGGAACTACGGATTGCGGACAGATGATCATTACGGGTTCAGAGTTGCGGAGCCTTTGAATTGCTTGGGAAAAATAAGAAAAAAATATTAGCAAGGGATTCAAGGGTTGTCTCCCATTGCCTCTAAAGGACACCATGGTGATCGGGGACATGACAATCCCAAGTTCCCTCCATTAAATAAAACATACTTTTAAATTTGAAATTAAAATTTTATAATATTTTTAAAATTAAAAAAAAACAAGCACCATGAGTGGCAATGTCTGTGACTAGCGCAAGATGGGAATGCAAGAGGAACACCAGATGCATGAGTGTAGCTGCGGAAATTGTCATTTGCAATGGTTGTAAGAGCAACCCCAATTTTGTAGAAAAAAAAGGTCTACGTAATAAATTCATGAATATATGCCATATTGATAACAATTAAATTACGAGATAATAGAAACATGTCAAATACTATATGAGAAGTATGACAATTATGAAAAGAATTTTTGCATTTGATATGCTTCTTCTGACTATGTCAAATTAACAAATATAATGTGATACATCGATAGAATCATTAAATCATTTATAACCATTTATACCAATTGTGCAAGATATTAATAACAAAAGGAAAGGATATGATCCCAAACAAATGACAAAGACAGTGACGAAGCAATCGTTGCTAATAGGCATGTTGCAATGAAGAAATCTAATGTGCATACACAATATTGTTACATTGGAAAACATGAATTGTTAGAGTGAGCTCTTGTATAGTCATGTGTAAGGAATCATAGTGATTGGCAATACAAGCAGGAAGGATATAGTTTGAGCTGAAGTCAATTTTTTTCTCAATTTATGAGTATATTGAACCCCTTATTAGACCAAGCTTTTACCATACACAATAAAACATAGCTACTTGATACTTTTATTGCCACTTTCAATACTCTCCTACCGGGAACAAGAGAAAGCTAGCCCTGTGACAACTAACAAATTAATGAATAAAAAATACTTTCTATCTTCGTCCTTGTGCCTCCCTTTTCATGCTTTGAAAAGAAATTGGAGGAAGTTCAAAACTTCACATTCACAAACAATGCAATACATCTTTACATAGTTTGTAACATTGAAACAAGAGAGTACATCCACAAAATACAGTCACATTTTGTGTTAACATTCTTATCAACTATTAAAGTGTAGTCACAACATGTGCATTTGGAAATAGAACCACTACTATCGCTATTTGGAGAACCAATTTTGCCACTTTACAACCATTGGCCAATGAATGAACTATCATCTAGCCATGTCAACATGCCATGTCGACCTTCTTCCTTAAAAGAAAAAAAAATGAACTTTATAAAAGTAGTGCAACTGCAAAGAGAACTCAAGCAGAATGTCAACACAAAGCTCGAAAGCAGTTGAAAAGTCGAGAAAGTTAACATTAAAACCCCACACACAGGATCATTCAATGTGGCAACATGCGTTGATGCCAACCCTAGATTTCGTAGTTGTTGGATTTTTCCACTTTGCAACCATTAACCAATGAAAGTGCTATCATCTAGCCATGTCAACAAGCCTTGTCAACCTTCTTACATAAAAAATCAACTTTCAAAACAAAGGGCGAGGTTGTCAATGCACTTATGGAAGAAATCTCAGCATGTCCTTTGAATAAGGTGAATAATAAAATATCCATAATTTTGCTTCAGAAATCAACCTGGAGCATTCAATGCAAATTCCACAACCTTTTCATAAGGTTGCAAACATAGCCTCCCGCCCAGGCTATATGCAACACGCCTATGAGCTCACCTCCTGCCATCGCACAAAAAAAGTTGGAGCAGGCCAAAGAAACTTTGCGACAATGCAAAAGAGAGAAATCTTCAATGGATATGCAGCTACAATAGAGTTCTTTAAAACTTTAGCTGCGAAAGTATGAACATGAAATTGATTTTCTATGCATAAATGGCAATAACATTTGTGAAGGCCTTGGGATGAGTTGCAAGGAAAATGGCATGGGTGGCATTGTTCATGGGCTTGTTACTATTCTCTAAGGATAATTTTGCATGAGGCATGAGGAACACCTAGCATTGGTTGGAAAATGAGAATTTGTTTTCTTGTCCTATGACATAAATATATCAACACATGATGTAGAAATCTCTAAGCATGTGCATATTTTTCAACCCAACTATGTATCAATGGAGGCAAAAGATGCATTGCCAATGACAGTCGATGAGAACCATAAATTGTATGTTGATGGCATGTGACTTGTGCACCTATCGAAGCAATGAGTTAAATAAATGAATAAATTAATGCATAAAGAACAAATCTTTTATAAAATATTTTCTGTGTGCACGGTTGCGTTCGTTCTCCTTGTGCCTCCCTTTTTCACCCTTTGAAATGAAGGTAGAGGTAGTTGGCATCTACCTTGTCCCTAAGGTATTTAGTTAGGATAAGTTAATAAGTAATTTTCCTTGTGCCTCCCTTTTTATCATTTAAAAAAAAGTTAGAAATTGTTGCCAATCATCTTTTAGTTAATAGATTTAGGTCCAACTGTTGACGAAATTATTGTCAAAATAATGGGACTATCGACAAAATAGGACTATTGACAAAATTGCGGCCAACAAATACATTGCATATCGAAGGAATTTTAATTGTTGAAGACACGTATACAAGAACCAACTATAATAGATCACAGGCACAAGAGCATTGCACAAGTCTATGGAAGGACCACATTGCAATCCATAATTTTTTATATGCACTTACAACATTGCATATTCAAAGGCACAAACTATGCAGGTGTGTCTTGACAAAGTTTATAACATTAAAACCAGGGCATGCATCAACAAAGTACAGTTGATCATAGAATGGTTACATAAACATCATGATGATAACATTGACTAATCACAGTTTATGTTAATGTCGTTATTAACTATTAGAATGCAGTGCCAAAATGTGCATTTGAGAATAGATTAGAATTACAAAAAACAGTGTCATGATAGGATGCTCACATAAACATTAGTTCTAGAGGTATGAGCATATAATTGATTTTCCAAGCATCTTTGTAAGCAAAGAATGTTGAAGCTCAAGTTTCTCAGAGTTCAAGTTAAGCCTGCTCTAGCACATAATAAACTTTATTATGTCTCTCACACGGACATTTTTGTATGTTCTTATCAAACACCCATGCATATGTCTCCATGCATTTTCTAAATATCATTTTGCAATTGTACAATGATGCCATGTCATTTGTGCACCTATCCAAGCATATCATACCTCACAATTGTTATCTCGACAACCAACTTTGCTTTGCAGAAGATAAACAGGCACAACAAAATATTGAAGAGAAATAATCCATGTGCACATTTGAGGAAAAAAGGATAGTTCAAATTCTTTTCAAATAAGTTGGAAAACGACAACGTAAGGGAACTTTGGCCCAATGCAAAAAAAGGAAGTTTTCAATAGCTATATAGCTCAAATAAAGCTATTTAATTTTTTTTAAGCAAGATGGCAAGGGACTCCAAAAAAAAAAGCACTTGTCTGAAGGAATTGTGCTATAATGCAAAAGGAATATTGTGTAAGGGTTTTACAATCTATGAACTAGTAGGAAGGGCTATTAGTTGTAACACATCGATAATATTCTTAGAAAAACATTGATTTTACGAGCATCAACGCTACAAACATTTGCCGAAGGCATTGGAACTAGCTAGAAGGCAAATGGCATTATTTCCATTGTTCACATCCTTGTCAAGTATTCCCATGCTTCATCTCTGCAAGGGGCTTGTGTTCTACGGAAGAAAACGTTGTTGAAGGTCAAGTTTCCTAGATTTCAAGCTAATCCTATTCCATTAAAATAAAAGTCTATTATGTGTCCTAGAAGGCTATCTCTATACTATTATGAAACATGGATGCACATGTCTGTATGTTTTTTTCTAAGGATCATCATGCATTGGGCAGGGGAAGTACTTGACATTGGTAAAAAATAAGCATTTTTTTTAACAGTAATATTTCAGGACACAATTTATACATCTTTAAGTAGGTGCAGTTTCCCAATCCAGCTGTGCATCAATCGAAGCAAAGATCCATTACAAATGACAGTTGAGTAATATGCATCTATGGAAGCAAATGATACAACCCAATAGCTATTCATAAACCAACTTTTCTTTGTACAAGATAAATAGACACAGAAAAAATAATTGAAGAAAGCAATCCATGTAGACATTTGCAAAGCAGATAGTTTTAATTATTCAGAATTAACCCTGAAATGGACAAAAAAAGATGGAGTAGTCCAATCCTCCCCAAAATAAAACTTTGTCACAAATGCAAAAAAAAGGACAGCTTCAATAGCTTTATAGCTATAATGGACCTCTTTGACAAGTTTTTTAAAGCAAAATGCAAAAAAAAAAGCGGAAAGAGAAGCATTAGTCTGAAGGAATTGTTCCACAATGCAAAAAGGAACATTGTTCAAGTGTTTGCTAAATTCTACACTAGTAGAAGATGTTGTTACATATCTAGGTTTTCCATTTTTTCCCCTTGCAGGCTTCTGATATACAAAATTGGAAAATTTGCCAAACAACTTTAGTCACTCAAGGTATGTGATCTGGGCAATGGTGTTATGGACTTTTACTGTAAACAGAGCCTGTATGCAAAGAGTGCGCAGCTAGAAGACCACAAATGAAATTATCTTTGTGTAAGCATCGTATGGAATCGTTGTAAGTGATGGGAAGTGTTGTTGTAGCAATGGCACACACAATATTGCATCAATAGTTCCATCTTTTGTTTCCAGAATGCACTCGAGGAAATGCTCATGTCTGAACGATGGATTATGTTTGCAGGTTGCACACTGAAATGAACTCTCTAGAATTTCTCGATTATAAGCATTGCAAACTCTTTGGAATGGGGGCGAGTATACATTTTTTTCTTTGAAGATTTCTTGTACCTGTACCAATGGAGTGAATGTTAATAACTCTTGCATTAAAATATTTTGCAATGGAAAAATGCACAATGGCAACTGGAGATGGATTACTTGCTTGTGTTCTTTCTTGAAGCATAGCAAGTAAATGTGCCTTTGCATATTCATCTTTGATCTCATCAACAAATGTTGCAAGGGAAAAGTGCAACAATTATGATCCCCTTGGCCCAGTTCCAACCACATTCTTAAAAAGATACATTGGCGAAGTTTTTGCCAACAGATCCTAACTGACTTTTGAGAAAAGTGCAATGCAACTTTCATTTAGTTGTAACTTCAAAGTTTTGTGTTATGTTATAAGGTTAAAGAAAAATGAAAATTAGCCAAAACATGCAGAAGATAGATGTAAACTTTAAACAACTAGAGCAAATTTCGTGAATTTGTGGAGACACATATAGTTGCAGTATCGTTTATTGTCAACTCATCCTTGATCAATAGTTCATATAAGTTTTTATTATTTTGCTGACAAATAATTACGATGGTTGCAATAGACCCAACATAATAGGAATTTGTTGATTTGGAAATGCCATATATGGATGTGTCTGGTGCTAGTTTGCGCTCTTCGCAAACCTGTGAAATTGTCTCAACAGTGGTTTGATTCTGCAGGAGAATACAATACTTTGCATCACCTCAATCATATGCTCCCTTGTTTCTAGTTGCAAAGTTTGAGATTTGGACACTGCTACCGAGATTTAAGAAATTAATGAACCGAGAGATAAGATCACCATTCATATTTACGGTTATGGTTAGTTACCCTTCTTTATCTACCAAGACAACATGCATTAATTATGTCTTGCTTAGTGAACCTATGCTTTTTGTGCAGGTCCATACAAGGGAAACACATCTCCTTTAAACACACTTGTGTATGTTGTTGAGTAGATTTGCAGGATGGATGATGGTACTTTCACCATTTGTTTGTTTCTAAAACAGTTAATATACAAAAAGGTTATCAGATTTGGCCAAAAAAAAATGCTTGTTTTTTCCAATCATAGTACTACAGGAAGAGGCATAGTTACGATCACCTTTTTGCTTGTCCATGTTCCAATGTTGCAGTTTTTTTGTCATCAAAGTCGGCGCTTGAATTGGCACTTGATGCCATGTTCTCAGTGGGATTGCAATTTGGGACAAACGCTTTTGGGAGACACTGAAAATGGAACAAGCATGTGTTATTACTTCAATAAAATGGTTTGAAGCTATATATGGGAGAGATCATTACATCAATGGAAATGAGAAACTTTGGGACAAATGCTTACCTCTTTTTTTTTGGGGGGGGGGCTCATTTGCTTTGTTTATTTGCACCGTGGTTTTTCCCATTCACCAATGCAAATGTATCAAGAGAATGTTAAGAAAATGACACGTAGCATAATGAAAACGACAAATGACATGTGAAGAATGAAAATGGCTATTTGTTTTTTTCAAATTGACTTTTCAAAGGGAAGACATAGTGCCCAATGTAAATTGAGATGATGTATTTGCCAAAAAAAAAACACTTTTGATATTGCCACAACAGTTGCGGCAAAGACGCAAATTTCATTGGGCAGAGGAATCTATGAATATTTGGAAAGGGATTGGAAGACAAATAGCACGGTGATCTTTCGAATAAGCCTCATCAACTTGGAATTTGATATTGCTAGTTGTCAATGTCATCCAAAAGTGGTCAAGCAAAGAGACAAAAATAGTTGTTTCCTTCGTTGTGTGCAACTAAAAATTGTGGCTCTTCATGAAAGAGGAAAAAATTTCATGCAATTGGAAATTTTTCAATATGTCAATGTTAAAGTCACCTAAAATAATGATATATTCATTTTTACAAGTGCATTTAATGACATTAGAAAAAAATGAATATATTTCTTGAATTGGTGCATGTGGGGCAATGTAGACATTTGCTAACCTTACAATTATCTTGTTAATTTGAAAGTGTGAAATAGTCACCTCGACCATATCTGTTGTATAACTCTATTTTCCCTATAGAGATATGTTTTTTCTATAACATGTAAGGATGCCATGTAGCTTGAACACAGACTGGTAGCAACATTTTCTTGCAAGAGAGCTATCATGGGGCAAGTATTTCGTATGTGTTTCCTGCAGACACATGATATCACTTCCCTTCAGATCGTAGTCATTAGCAATGTTTTTAATGTGCAACTTGAAACATCCTATTTTCAATGAACATAGCAACAAGTCTTTGTATTTTCCATTTACAGAAAGCCATAATGAAATTACAAAGGGGCTTTAGTTTGAAGCTTATTTATCTCCCTAGAGACTTTATATGAGACGCAAAAATTCTGCTCCTACAATTTGTTTAGGAGATACAAATTGTTCATATCTCTAACATGTGATAATGTAGTATACACTAGCCCATGCTGCTTAATTCATTTTGAATCAAATGCTAACCCATGCATTGTTATCCCTTGTGACTTGTCTATTGTTTGCGGACATGCTGGCCGAATGGGGAATTTTGTCAAAGTATACGCTTTTTACTTGTTTATGCCATTTGTCAAGATATTCTTGTGATAGGTGTCCATGTACATGGAATGTTTTTTGCAAAATGTTCTTGCATTCGTGCTCGTTGCATTGATCCAATTGATGGTGATCTAAACTCAACCCATACTATGCCAATCTTATCATTGGTACACTATTTAAAAATGCCCTATGCACGATTAACAAGGCCGTCATCAGTAGTGAAATTTCCTCCAACTATTTCAACAAGCATCTCTTGTTTTAGCACAATTGCATAAGACAAATCCATTGTGTCGATTTTATGGATGATTGAGTCCATTGCATCAATTTCCTTGTCAATTAATTCCAATGTACATGACTTCGACTGGAAAAGGGTCAACATTTTCCTATTGTTCTCTTCAACGCCGTTGTTTCTATAAAACAAATAAGGAAATGTAGGATCATTGTTGATGTATATGTAACTTCGGAATGTATTTCATCTATGTATTTCATATATATTTATTGTACCCTTATAAGAGATGTGTTATTCCTCTATAAGGAAGTGTCGTCATGTGGATTGACAAGTGTCGCAAGTGTGTGTACTTGTCGATGGGTTATTAGACCACCATGTGTGGGGTCGGCCCTAAAATATATATTATATTGTGGATGTATCTAGATAGACAAGTCGGCCCCATAAGGTCACTGGGAAAACGGGTTAAGTATAAATAGAGATCGGGAGATCTCTATTTGGATCATTTCGGAAAGACACACTTCTCTCACTCAGAAAGTGGCGCACTAGTGAGGAGGAGGATCATCTGCTCTAGGAGACTATCTCAAGTGTATTTTGGTTGTACTTTGGTTGAGCCATTGCTCTCTCTATCTCTGAGGAAGTTGTGGGGTTTTTCACCTTAGGGTTTTCCCCACAGAAACTCTGTGTCTCTTGTCTCTCATGCTTTTGATTCTTGTGATGCTTGTCATGCTTATTGTGATTGTTATGCATTGATATACTGTATATGTTATTCTCTCAGTAAAGATCCAAGAGTATTGTGAATTAATGCTCAAATTTTAACAATCATTTGGTGGTGATCTATAGCAATGCATGTTTAAGAATGCAATCTCACCATCTGTTTGTGAACATGTTCTAATTTTGTTCAAGATTGAGACAAAGGTGGGGTCCTCTTGTCTCATAACTTCAGTGAGCTGATAGTATTTGAAATTTTGTGTCCAAAAGTTATAGGGCATTGGATGTGAACTCACATTTACTTGTTCAAATATCCAAGAGTCTCTTACAGGTTGCGCCTGGCAGAGGTCTCCGCGGAAAATGATGTCAAGATTTCCAAAAGGAGAGCTAGGAGTATGCATTATTTCTAGTAGCCTTCTACCAATGTTGTATAACATTAAAGAGCCAATTAAGAATACTTCATCTATTAGCAAAAGATAGAGCTACTGAAAAAATTTGATCATCATATCTAATGAATCGAAACTTAGTGGCAACATGTTTGATAGTGTCAAATGCCAGTGAAGTGTTGAATGCATAGTAACGCCATCTGCATTATGCGCAACGCTTCCAAATAGCTGCAACTATGATGCCCTTCTTCTTCAAAGGATCATTGTGAAGGTCCCTATTGTAAAAATGCATTAGACCATGGTAAATTGATTTTGCGGCAAATGTCTTTCATGTGCATGCACTTTCAGTTGGGAACAAATGAATTGGAGTTGATGGATCATTTTGCTTTCTCATTATGATTTATTTTACTATTGATTGTTTATCTTTGTTAAGTTTTTGTCTAATATCATAGTAAATTTATTTGCTCATGATATATGGTCGTTTAATGGTTTCAATTGTCCTATTAGCATTCGATGAAGGATCTCTAGAGAATATTTTATTCATGGGATCATTTTTAATGTCATATATATGACATGTGGATGTACCATTTTGGTCATGCTCACTTGTTTGGATAATAAAAGTTGCTCATTTTTAGAGTTAATAGCTTTAGATGCTATGTCGATGTCGCCCCAAGTTGTTTCTGACCTAGCTATGAATTTTTGTTCTATCAAATCTATGAATGGTTTATGTAATACATATGCTTCTTCCCATGTTTTGAAATGTTTTTGAAGAGTAGTTTTACTTTGTCTAAAGGGTACAAAAGGCATCATTTTTTCTCTAAAAAAATATTATGGATCCTTATGTTAATTATATTGAACATATCGTATTGTAGCATGACGCCTTCTTTTACTTAGAGAAGAGTTTGAGCATGTGTAGTAAGAAGCATAATCATCCAAACATACATTTTCAAGGTCAACGCGTCTTGCATTGTACTTATCAATAAGCAACGGGCAAACAATGTTCTTTGAATGATTTGGTTCTCGTTGCAGTAGCTTTGGTTTTTTAATCACATAAGTTCATTTATCAATAGGTTCTATACTAATGAATATTGTTTTCCTAGAAGCTAAGTACAACAACAAGGAAAGAATAATGTAGATAGATTGGCGAATTGACATCTATTGAATATTGAGAAGTGCATTGCCAAGCTTGCGAATTGTTCCAATTTTTCCATCATTTCCAAGCAAGCATTCTTCCCTTGTTTTTTTCAATGTAGATGTCATTTTCGAATCCGTTTTTGTAATATAAGAGCTACAATATGTTGTTGCAGCATACTTATCTAGGATGAATTGTGCATCTTTATTTGCATGCCATAAAGCTGGAATTTGTTTGCAGAAGGCATTGATCCAAATATCAGATGGATCTCTTTTTAGGAGCAAAGTAGGACATGATAGTACTAACTGCAGAAGCACAATGTATTCATCTATAGACATGACAAGGTTTGTAAAGAACACGTCAAAGGACATATTCTTTGGATAGATTTTATGCTCTAAATGGGAGAATATTTCTTTTGCTTTGTTAATAGTACAATCTTCAAGATTTGTCAAAGGATACAAAATATAAGTTTTGTTCATTGGAGGGAACATAAAGTTGAATATGCAACTAGAATGGTGATATGTTTTGCAACTCTTTGCATGGTGATGTGTCTGGATCTTCACCAAATCATTTGTAAGAAGTGAAGAATCAGAAGACAAGTATCTATCTACAAATCTTATTATGTCAGCGTCTATCCACTATTAATACACAGGAGCATTTTTTATCCAAAGCAATCTGTGGTCATGTTCATTGCCTCTGCTTCGAAATTCAGTTATAAAGAAGTAGTCTTTTATTTCTCCAAACAAGTTAGAATTGGCCAAGATTAAAGCACGTAGTGCTGACAGTCTTTGCATGTAATAGGGGGTACATATTACAAGGTTTTTCCTAATCAATGATTCAATCCATGGATCAATGTCTTTGTTGTCATGTTTTTCAAAACATTTGTTTGTAGCTTCTTGGAATGCATTGCACGAAGGAAGCCAAAGATGTTCAACACTAGTAAAACAGACAAAAAACGTGGGGGGGCCAAGTTATCGAATCATTACAAAAATATCCTTTTTATGTGTTCAAAGTAGTTAGGTGACGTGCGTATGCTTTTGAGAGATCGATAAGCAATTGGCAATTTCAATATTTGTCTTTTATCTTACTTCTTTTGCAACAAGAGTTTTTCCTTTGAGCTCTCCTTTTCTGATTGAAATCCATGCATAATTTGAGATTTGATTTATGAGAAGGTGCATTGCCTTGAAGAAGGTATTCATAATGTGCATTGCAAAGTCTCTTGTGACATGATCCAACTCCCATTGTGATTGTTGTTGGTAACTAAATCAATTTGTGATATCTTCAAACCGACTAGATCCAAAGAATAATGTAGGGAAGTTGAGTTACTCAGAAAACTTATCCTAGAAACTGCTCAATGGATGGAATCATTTGGAAGGTGTTATTTGTATGATTTCATTGTCAAGATCATCTATTGGATGGGGATACAAATAGCCATGCACCATTGTTTCAGTATGACGTTCTAGTTTTGTTTCATTCTAACTGTAATCAGTTGATTATGTTTGCATTGGAGAGTTGTTTTCTTGTTTGATGTGTTCATTGACAATTTGCACCCATGTATCATCAATGGTAATGTTTTCAAATCTATTGAGTGAAGTGTTACACAGTTCACTTAAAGCAAGCATGACATTGCAAGGATAAACGTTGCCAGATATATATGCATTCTTGTATTCCAATTTTCTTTTCAACATCACTGCAACTGTATTTGGATCTTCCAGGCTTCCAGGCAATGCATTTTATATCTTGTGCAAGTACAAAGGCACATTTATAATTGTTCCTATAATTGCAAGTTGCGCTCTTTCGTAGCCTAGTTGTATTATTTGAGCAAAGGCTATTCTTGGCGAAACTAATCTCTCTTCCAGAGGTGTTAAACTTGCAACATGTTCCATTTTTTCATTGCGGTGGATTTGCAAAGGAACTGCAAAAGCAAGAATCTTCCCATTAGTCAAAACTTTATTGCATTTTTTGCAAAGTTGTTGCTTTAACTCAATTGTTAGATCGCAATCCATTGTCAAGGATGCATGGGTCAAAATGTTAGTATTGTTGACTATGTCCATGTACTTTTGGAAATGCAAGCGCTCACAAAAGAAGTAAGGCTGTGCTGGTGTGTCATTAATGAGTTTCAAGTATGCTTTAATTGTTGTTGGATCATTTACATGTCTCTTTTTCCTAATTGAAGGAACATGTTTCTCTGCTCTTATTCTTCAGTTTAGGCAGGACAATGTTTTAATTTCAGTGCCATGGATCCTTTTGCAAGCACTACTTGCCTTTTCGACACTAGCTATTGAAATGTTCAAATTCTATGTCATGTTTTTCTATAAGTTTAGATTAATTGCATGCAGTTTTTTCATGTTGATGACTACATATTGCTCTCATATGGAAAATGTTCCATGCAATTTTGAGTATGGATGCTATCGCAATTTGAAGAAAGTAATTTGCTATTTGGAATAGAAGTCATTTCTTTCTAACTACAAAAATCCATTCCATGTGGTGATATGCAAGGATTGGAATCCATTTTTTGTTCCTTTCGTAATGGGAAATAATGCATGTGTGAATCGTCAATAGAAAATTGCATTAAGTAAAGTGTATTTGAAGAGGCACACGATGAATGGAATCTTGCAACTATTTTCTTTGACTGAATGCTCCAGATATGTATGTTGACATTGAAAAGTTCACATAGCCAATGCAATGCAAATGCTCCTCCTTCTATGTTTCCTTCTTTGTACAACTTCGACAAGTTGACAATGTATGCTTCCAGAGTAGCAATGCATTGCTCGTTCATTACATGCTCAATGAGAAGATACTTATTGAAACAATCAACTACCCTAATGCCACTTCCATTGTAGTAGTTGCAAAAGGTTTGTGCTACTATCTTTCGCAAAGAGGGGACATCAAATCCCATTTTCAATGTGCATATTGATTCGAACAATGAGTCATGACAATTGGTGGTAACAAAATCAGTTGGCATAAGACAATGTTGAGAAAACACATGGGCAACTGATAACATGTCTAACCGGGCTGCTAGAGTGTCAATTGCAATTGAACATGCAACTGGTGCTCTTTGCACATGGCCAATGTATGGATTCAATTGACATGGTATAAATGGCTCAAAGTGTCCACATGCCATGACCCTATCATGAAACAAAATATTAATCTCATGTTCATTGCCATTGACTTTGAAATACATATACTTTTTATTCTTTTCAAATGACTAGATGCAAACTATAACATTTAGCCATTTTGAAAACCATTTGAGACAAAAAATATTACCCCAAAGACCAATTTCTAAAGTGCTCTACAATTGTGCAGTGGACAAAGAAGTTCGACGCAAATATGCATCCATATCATGCACACCATGCAATTCGTAGAGCAAATCATGACTTAATTATGTTTTCATTGAATGAATAGCTTCTGGGTGTTTACAAGACAAATATGCCCTAAAGTGATTCATTGTTCCTCCTCTAATTTCAGTAGATGAATATCGAAAATGTATCAACACTGCAAGTGCATCAAACAAACAATCTCTTGGTCGATAGCAAAAGTTTTTCAAGTGAAATAGCCCATGTCTAGCCAATATAGAATCAAAGCCATGAATACTTGAGTTTCATGTTTCAAAGCGCATGGATTATCCAAGGCACATCATTCGCAAGAACTATCTATTTGTCAATTCATATAATCAGTTTGATGATATGCACACTACATAAAAACATTGGAACAAGGAACATGCTATTGCAACTACAAGATTTGATGATGTTACATGTATCCAACAAAGGATTTTCTTGGGCGTAATGCAAGTGGCAGGTCAAAAGATACACATAGTTCAATTGTTCTTTCAATAAGAAAGAAACAATCCATGGGCAAAGATTCAAGCACATATAAATGACAATTCTAAAAAATTAATATTAAAAGGGAAAGAAATTTCAACATCATTAAAATGAGAAAATAAAAGAAATAGAAAGTAAAAAAATGCATATTTAAATTGAAACATATAGATTTTACAAACATGTGTTGTAGAAGCTAAAAGATCTGCACTTTAAAAAAAAAGGCTCTCCTTGAAAATTTTATAGCATGAAATTCATCAAATGAAGACACGCCAATATGTCATTGCAAACAAGACTTAATTTGGAAAATAGAAAATTTATAGACACATGTTGTAAAAGGTAATAGTTAAGCACCTTTTTTTATTATAAAATAATCTCCTTATTTCTCATTGCAGAGTTTATAATAGGGAATTTAATTAAAAATCAATATTCATAAAAACAGAATCTAGAGATAAATATATTCAAAATAATAGCAACAAAGGAGAAGAAATTTTACAGGAAAAGCTAAGAGATATGCATTCTTTTGTTTAATTTCTTATTATATAAAAAAAATGTCCTTATTTCTCCTTGCAGATTTTATATGCACTCTTTTGTTTAATTTCTTATTATATAAAAAACTGTCCTTATTTCTCCTTGTAGATTTTGTAACGTGGAAATTTAAAAAGAAATACAAATTAATATATATCATAACATAACCTACACATAAATACATTCTAGATAGTTGCACAAAAGATCAAGGAATTTTACAAGAAAAATAGCTTAGATTAGGGTTCATAGAAAGAAACAAAAACTATTTTCCCAATTGCAAGTTTGTAACAGTCTCTATCACAAGTTTACAATTTGCAAACTCTTAAACAGTTTTCCCTTTTGCATCTTTCGCACAGTTTCTTCAGACTACTAGTTTTTTTTGGGTCCTTTGTCATCCTACTTAAAAAGGTATTGAATAACTCTATTGTAGTTATGTAGTTGTTGGAGATTTTCTTTGCCAATATGGAAAAGGCCAATGTTAAAACAATATACATCACTCCAAGTGATGTGAATCTGCTAATCAGGCAGCAGGATTAGGAAAACAAAGAGAGCAATCAAGCAGAAAGACTAGTCCTCAAGGGAGTGGAAAATGAACTGTTGCCTCTCACAAAAAATACGATTTTTAATTTGGTTTCATGAATAACAAATTTATTTATTTTTCCCTCATGCATACACATTATTTTGTATTATGTTTAAAAAAGAGCAGAGTTGTAATTATGTTTCACAACATTTGATAATTTGTGATGCAATAACAGAGTTATTGTAGTTTTGGCTTCGATTTTATGGTCTCAATTATTTTGCCTTTTGGTGTATCACATATTTTTCTATGTTTGGAGGAACAAGTTGAATAATGGGAGATTATATTGGATATGATGGCAATCCCACCTATTTATATTACATTTCCTTATCATATTATATTTGAATTAAGTTGCTTTATTTATTTATTCTAAATGACTATCTTAACTAAAAGGTACTTGCCAACTACCTCTAACTTCATGCCAAAAGGATAAAAACAGAGGCATGAGGATAAACAAATGTCCACATCTATTGTTTTACTCAATATTTTTCCTGTCATATTTTTGTTCTACAAAGTAAAATTGCTTTTCCAAATAGTAGTAGTATTGTATCATTTGCTTGGATATGTGCACAATTGACATGCCACTGGTATACAGCTAGAAGGCCTCCTTAACTGTCATTAGTAATGTGCCATTTGCTTCAATTAGTGCACAACTAAATTGACGAACTACATTTTTGGACATACACATTCAAATCAACTGCAAACCAAACAACATTGTTGTTGTTGTTCATAGTTTTGCCAACTAGCCTCATGATTTGAGTGTGTAAGGACTTGAGTCCTATGAAAGAAAAGATTGTTAAAGGTCAAGTTTGCTAGAGTTCAAGCTAATTATGTTCTATCCAAAATGGATAAAGCCACCAGCTACAAAATCCATGGTTGGCATCAATGCATATTTCCACATTGAATGATCCTATGTGTGGGGTTTTAATGTTAACTTTCTCTACTTTTCACCCAATTTTGAGGTATGTGTCGCCATTCTATTTGAGTTTTGTTTGCAAATGCATTGCTTTTCAAAGTTCATTTTTTTAAGGAGGAAAGTCGACATGGATAGATGGTAGTGCGTTCATTGGCCAATGATTGGAAAGTGGCAAAAGGTGAAATCCAGGGTTGGCATGAATGCATGTTGCTACACTAAATGGCTCTATTTGAGCATGTTCCATGGTAGATTTGAGAAAGGCGCCTCGAAGGTTGAAGCATGGATTTGGATTGACATGTGTCCACGTTGTAGTTTGTGTGATCACAGGATGTTTAAGCTCGATGTGCTTATGCTTGAATTTGAATGGCTTTGTTGGAGATTCAACCGTGGGAGGCCTGAGGGGGTGTTGCATTTGGCTTTGGCATGTTGCATTTGCATTATTTTGTTGTCTAGAATCCCGATCAGAGATTTAGCGGAGGTCTCCTGCAGAGCCATTTTTTTTGTATGCCGATATCAAAGATGCATGAACATGTCTATATTGCATACCAACAAATGCCAAAAGCCGCAAAGCACATGAAAATTAGACTAGCCTATGGAGCTTAAAAAAACTAGATTTTAGTAAATGATATGAATTTCCAAAGCCGCCTTTAAGTCTGCCCGCACAATCGCAAGCCGACACATATTTTTTTGAGCTTTTGCAAGCTCATTCCATGTTGAGGATTTGATAAAGGTGCCTTGAAAGTTGCATCAAAAGCGTGGGCATGTCACATATAGACTCGACGGGAGGGTTGTAGTAGTCTTCTAACCTTATGAAAAGGCCGCGGAGCCACCACTTAATGCTATACATTGACTTCCGAAGCAACATATTAGCATTTGTCAAAGACGCCTCGCAAGTTGGAACAATGGTTTTGTTTGACACGTGTCTGTGTTGGAGTTTGTGTGTTGGCGAGAGTTTTATTTTCAATGTGCTTCCTTTTTATGTGTACTTTGTGCCATCTACTTGTGAGCATGTTGCACATAGCCACGACAAGAGGGATGTAGGGATACTTGAAAGATTCATACAAGCTAAATGCCAACTAGTTGTGCCAAGATCAAAGCCACGATACACATCCTTGAACAAGAACATTTGTAAAGATTGTGTACTTGAATACTAAACACGTTGTCTCTACACTATTTTAATAGAATTATAATAACAATAACAATATAACTATTAACACAATGGATGGTATAAGCACTTGAACAAGAATAATTATAAATTTCAAGAACAAGTTTGTATTGCACCCAAGCAACTTCATTCAAAATATAACTATTTGAACTCTCTGTCACCCCCATCTTTTTTATTTTTGACTGCACCCTAATTCATCAGCAAAGACATAAAAAAGGGCAAAAGACCAAGCAAAATTGCAGCCTGTAAAAGCCATCTTGCACACGTCGTGACAGTAAAACCACCCTCAATCAGCCACAAAAAACAAATAGAAAGCAATTTTCTTAAATCTCGACAACAATCAAGGAGTGCCACAAGCAAAATGATATCCCTACCAGCTTAGATAAGGTGAGAAAAAAACATCGTAGTTGTCGAAGCAAGCTAGAAAAATAACAACAAGCACATTGCTTGACCGCAATTAGAAACAAAATATAGATCTGGCATTGTTACCATTTCTTGTAACTCCCCCTTGTACGATTGTTACCATTTATATTGCTCTTTGACAAGTGTTTTAAGCATTGAAATGCATGTAGCTTAGCATTATTTTTCTATATCGAGTATTTAGCTTCCAATGCAATGTATTCTTAACATTATCGCACCTTTCCCTCTCCAGGAATTGACCATAGGCTCATTTCCTTTCAAGCCTCCATATGTATAGAGTAGAAATCCCCCCCATAGAGTTTGTCTCTATTGCAATTGTGAATACCAACATCAAGTTATTTACAATAAACAGATACCGTGTACACTGCACTTTTTTCTAACAACGTTATAATAAAAAGAACAATGTAAGCATTAATGGCATGAGTGCACGGGGAAATAATACAAGCACCCAGGAAAGAAGAATACAAAGCTGAAGAACAAGTCCATATTATGCCTAAGCAACTGAGTTCACATCATAATAATTTCAATTATCTACCACCACCAATATTTTATGGTTGTTCCCTATTTAGCACTAAAGGCATATTAAAAGGCCAAAGCTTAGCCCCTCACAAGTAAGGATTGCAACAAGTGAAACTTTGTCCAAGCATTATCAATGTGGTCATTCATCCCAAGATAAATCTATTGTTTTGTATGACAGTCTACAGTATGTCTTGTTTCTTATTCTTTATTCTTTTCACATGCGCTCTTGCTCTAAAAAAAACGAACCAAAGTTTGTGGAAAACTCAAGAGCTTGCAATTGTGAATACCAACATGAATTTATTTACAATAAACAGATATTGTATGCATTGCACTTTCTTTGACAACATTATAATAACAAGAACAAGGCAAGCATTAATGGTATGAGTGCATGATGAAATAATACAAGCACACAAGCAAGAACAAATATAAAGTTGAAGAACAATACCATATTGCACCCAAACAACTGCATTTACATTATAACTATTTCAATTGTCTTCCACCCCCAATATTTTTTATGGATGTGCCCTAATTCAACACCGAAGACATAGAAAAAGGAAAAAACCTGGCCCCTCGCAAGCAAGGATCACAAAAAGAAAAACCATGTTCTAGTTAACCTAGACATGATGGCAAAAAAACAAGTGCCCATAACCAACTTCATTCAGATTATAAATGTTTCAAAACTCAAGAGCTTGCAATTGCTCCCATGCTCTACAAGCAATTGGTCCATATGTTGCTTTCAAAACATCGTTTTAGAAGAGCTCCTTTATTTGATTTACAGTGGGAATTCAATCCCGTGAATATGTTAGGGGTTTTGGCTAGACATTTATGCCATCAAGAAGGTATTGATGATATTCAACAAACCCTAATTCTAAATGACCAGCGGAGATAAATTCATGGAGAGATAAGGCCATATTCTCTATCCTTTTCACATGCATTCTTTCTCTAAAAAAAAATGAAACATAGTTCGTGGAAAACTCAAGAGCTTTCAATTGTGAATACCAACATCAAGTTATTTACATTAAACAGATATTGTGTGCACTGCACTTTTTTTGACAACATTATAAAAACAAGAACAAGCCAAGCATTAATGGTATGTGTGCACGAGGAAATAATATAAGCACACAAGCAAGAACAAATATAAATTTGAAGAACAAGACCATATTGTGCCCAAGCAACTGCATTCACACTATAACTATTTCAACTATCAAGCAGCCCCCTTCTTTTTTATGGATGCGCTCTAATTCAACATTAAAGGCATAGAAAAAGGCAAAACCTTGGCCCCTCACAAGCAAGGATCGCGACAAGCAAAACCCTTTCCTAGTTAGTGTAGACACGATGGAAAAAAAAACAAATGGCCACAAGCAACTTCATCCACATTATATTTTTTTCAAAACTCGGGAATTTGCGATTTCTCCCATCCTCGACAAGAAATCGATCCATATGTTGCTTTCAAAACATTGATTTTCAAAGATCTCCTTGATTTTATTTACAGTGGGAATTCAATCCCTTGAACATGTTAGGGTTTTTGCCTAGACATTTCCGCCACCAAGAAGGTATCGATGATATTGAATAAACCCAAATTCTAAACGACCAACTAAAATAAATTGGCAAAGAGATAAGGTCCTATTATTTATCCTTTTCACATGCACTCTAGATCTAAAAAGAAATGAACCAAAGTTTGTGGAAAACTCAGGAGCTTGCAATTGTGAATACCAACATCAAGCTATTTATAATAAATAGATATTGTGTGCACTTCACTTTTTTTTATAACATCATTATAATAACAATAACAAGGTAAGAGCATCAATGGCATGAGTGCACTAGGAAACAATACAAGCACTCAAGCAAGAACATATATAAAGTTGAAAAACAAGTCCATATTGTGCCCAAGCAATTGCATCCACATTACAAATATATCAATTATCTGCCAACCCCAATCTTTTTTTATGGTTGCACCCTAATTCAACACTAAAGGCATGGAAAAATGAAAAACCCTGGCCCCTTGCAAGCAAGGATTGGGACAAGTGAAACCCTATCCTATCCAGCCTGGACATGATGGAAAAAAAACAAGTGCCCACAAGCAACTTCATTCACACTACAATTGTTTCAAAACTCAGGAGCTTCCAATTGCTTCCATCCTTAGCAAGCAATTTAAGAAGAGCTCCTTGATTTGATTTACGGTGGGAATTCAATCCTGTGACACGTTAGATTTTTTGCTCAGACATTTTTGCCATCAACAAGGTGTCGATGATATTCAACCAATGATAATCTAAACCACCAATTGAGATAAATTGGTGGAGAGACAAGGAACATCTTCTTTTCTATCTTCGATACCAATGGATACTTGAAGTTTGGCTTTAAACTTTGAACCCTAACCTTTGACTTGCACTCAAAAAAATTCAATGCAAAATATGTGGTCTTTATCCTTACAAGCCCCATGCATACATTTCAAATCTTAGGAATTGCATAGAGATACAAAGATAGCAAAATCTCCATTTCAGTTATGGGAGTTGTTGCGTCTATTTGTTTCTTCTCTTTAGAACTTGTAAGAAAATAAATGCTTAAAACTTGTCATATTGTCTTGGCCTGTGCCTCGCAGAGCATAATTGTTTTCCTAGTATGCCCCCTTGCAAGTAAGGACTTCCACAATTACACTAAAAAGCATAATTGTTTTCCTATTGTGTACCTTCCACACAAACCCTACCTCGACCAACTTAGATAAGGTGGGAAAAACATTATAATTGATGGAGCAAACCAACAAGGCAACAAGAAGCATATTGCTTTCCAAATAAAATTAGCACAATGTTTCGCCACACCCCCACAATATCATAATTATCAACAATAGAGAGGGGGGGAATACCTCAAAAAGACGTCTGTGTCTAGAGCCACCACAACAATACCACCCAACGCCACCTCACTCATGGGAAACTACAACCCTGCATTCACCGAACTGAATCAACACACCACTCATAGCACAGAGAACAATCAATAACCAACGAATGATAAGGCCAAAATGCCCTGCAAATCTGGCAAAATAGTGCCAAATCCATTCACATGGGCGCCCATTAAACGCATCCATCATGCATTAACTCCAACAACTCCCGAAATTGTCTCTGCTAAACCTCTAACCGGACTTCCGACCAGCAAAACAACGCAAATGCAACATACCAAATCCAAATGAAATACACCCTTAGCGCTCACACTATTAAATCTCCCATAAAGCCATTCAAAAAAACACAAGCACCCAGATCTTAAACATCCCCCGATCACACAAACTACAATGCTGCAATTTTCGAGGCACCTTTATCAAAGAAACCATGGTACACCTTTGAACAAATCCATTCAATGTAGTGGCATGCGTTCATGCCAACCCTGGATTTCACCTTTTGCCACTTTCTAACCATTGGCCAATTAACGCACTACCATCTAGCCACGCCAACATGCCATGTCAACCTTCTTCCTTGAAAAAAAATGACAACACAAATCTCCAAAGCGGATGAAAATACAAGAAAGATAGCATAAAACCCCACATGCATGAGGACCATTCAATGCGGCAACATGCATTGATGCCAAACCTGGATTTTGTAGTTGCTAGCTTTTGCCACTTTGCAACCATTGACCAATGAACGTGCTATCAGCCAACCAAAGGGATACCATCTAGCCACATCAACATGCCATGTTGAACTTCTTCCTTAAAAAAAATGGCAACATAAACAAAATGGAAACACAAACCTTGAAAGCGGATGAAAAGACGAGAAAGTTAACATTAAAACCCCACACACAAGATCATTCAATGCGACAACATGCATTGATTCCAACCCTAGATTTCGTAGTGGTTAGCTTTTGCCACTTTGCAGCCATTAACAAATGAACGCGCTATCATCTAGCCACATCAACATGCCTTGTTGACCTTCTTACATAAAACAATCAACTTTCGAAACAAACATAGAGGCTGTTAGTGCCATTGTGGCACAAATCTCACCATATCCTTTGATTAAGGTGAACAATAAAATATCCATTATGCTTCTTCGAAAATTAATGTGCAACATTCAATGCAAAGTCGACCACCTTTTCCTAAGGTTGAAACACAGACCTCCCGCCCATACTATATGCAACCTGCTCACAACCTGACCTCTTGCCATTGCAAAACCTCCAACACAAACACACATCAATCCAATACCCCTCTAACTTTCAAGGCACCTTTATCAAAGCCTAACTATAAAATGACCTTGCAATAGCCAGAAAAAATGTGGCATCTTATGACCGTACAAACCAACTAATAGGTGCCAAAACGGTCGCAAGATATCACAAACATATTAATTTTATTTTGTTTACCATGTACTCCTTAACAATTAAAAAAATACAACTTTTCAAATCTATATTACATAAATTTTACTTTAAATTAATATCACTAAAATTTATATATATTTTGATACGTACACGAAATAATAGATTTCCCTTAAGTCAAACCGTTTCTTTTATGAAAAATAATTTGATTTACCATTTCATCACAATTTCCTCCACTAAACTAACATATTTTTAGATTCAAAGTTTATATTGACTAAAATTAATTTTCAATTTTCAAGATAATTACGAATTTCAACATTTTTATTAAGAAACAATTTATTTTTAGATTTGCAATTATAAATATAATTTATTTTTAAATTTTAAATTTATTGGATTTTTATATTTTTGTAATAATAATTACAATGTAAAGCGTTCTACAAGTGGGAAAGACTCCTTGAATCCAACCTTATATTTAATTAGAATCGTTAGATTACATGTTCGACGATTCAAAAGAGGTAATCCATCGATCAAAGTTGTTGTGCAAATCGCCCTAAGGTTAAAGTGCCATATCGGTGCCATTTGCTTGTGTGATTTTAAATTGTTGTTGTACAATCGATGTCCATTGAGAGACGTCTCTGTGTGTTGAATGCAAAGCTACAATAATCAAATTACAATTGTTAATTGTTGTTGTACAAGCGTTGTCCACTGGGAGACATCTCTATGTGTTGAATGCAAAGCTACAAGAATCGAATTAGGATTGTTGTCTCTAGCCATCATCCTATAATGGGGATTGAAAGTTGTGCAATTTGTTTGAATTCCAATAGTTTTGTGTGAAACTACCCCCAGTGATTGTAGCGAAAGACCCGTGCGTAGAAGGAATCACTGTTAGAGAAAGGCGGTTTCAGTTGTACTCTGTTGAATGTCGTCTGAGTGAGCTGTCATGCTATGGAGAATAGAAACCTGCTGCGAATTTGTTTAAGAGACCGCCAAAGGAGAGGGGTTTAGCCACCAAATAAAGAAGGCATTATGCACTTGCTGTCAAATTCAAAGAACTTCCCTTTGCCATTGAGAAAAGATGATGTGTTGATTACAAATCTGTTGGACCTAATTCATCACCAACATCGTGTGGATACTATAGTTCCAATAAAAGAAACTATAGGAGAAATCAAGAATCTTGTGATAGACTACACCCTTACACAAATTCCTCTCCTTTTGCAGTCTCTTAAATTTTATTTGGCTCTTTGGCCTATGATTGACAATGAGCTTTTTTGGATGTGCCAAGAGGCTTTGGACACAAGCCAAATGGGGGATCAAGTAAAGATAAGTCTTATTAAGTTGATTCCAAAGAGTATGCAAAAGGAAACAATGACCAATTGTCGGCCTATTAATTAGCATAATGTGTCTTACAAAGTACTAGTTGAAGCTATTTCTACTTGTCTAAAAACTATAGCTTCTCGAATTTTTCGACTTGAGCAAATAGGCTTTATTATAGGACGCTGCATTGTAGATAATGTTGTTCCAGCCTAGAATTCCTGAATGGGCAAGGGAGACTACCACCAAGGTTTTTTTTTAAGGTTTACTTTGACGAGGCATATGATAGAATTGAGTGAGTTCACTCTCAATATGCTTCATTGGTTGTGATTTGAGAGTTTCTTTGAGTAACTTTGTTCGTCTCCTCTTGATCAAGCATCTTCAACTCTCTTCTTAAATGTCTATTCTAGGTTATTGGTTAATAGTTAATTATTAAAAGATCTTCCACTCCCAACGGTCCATCAGACAAGGTCACTCTTTAGACCCTTATTTATATCATATTGTCGCTGATACTTTATGGTATATTCTTGAAGTTGCTTTACTATAAGGTTAATTTTGAGGAATCTAATTTCCAAATGGTGAGCAATGCATTAATGTCCATTTTGTTGATGATGGCAACTCTTCAAAAGTGTTCCACAATTGCATTGAAGGTACAATGCATTGCTTTGAGACTCTTGTTGAAGGAGAAGTTAGAATCTTTTTATCATAGTGCAAAAAGACTTTATTGCTTTCCATAATATGGAATGAAAACTCATTTAGTGAGGGTATATTGTTTGCCATTTTGGAATCTTGTTTGGATTGATGTGCTTGTAAAGGTTTTGTGGGACTGGATTTTGCATAAAATCAAAAGCAAGCTTCAATGTTGGGTAGCCCAAGATGTTTTCTTTTCAGGGGTTTCTTGTTAGGGTGAATTAGTATCATGGTAGAGTCCTTGCCATTGATCATGTATTTTATTCTTTTTTTGTCTATTTCTAGTACAAGGTATAGATGGAAATGCTTCTTTGGCATTTCTATGGGGAAAATAGGAATGTTGTTACTTTCCTAAGACCTTTCCACTTTTCCCAAATAAGGAAGGATGACTTGGTCTAATAGATATATGCACTCAAGGGATCATGCTAGCAGTGAAATAGGTCATTATGACGATGAACAATAGTGCAACTTGTCAGATACGTTTTTGACACTACATGTAGAATGCTACACGTGTAATTGGTTGATGGCATACTTGATTCCTATGGTCTATATGATATAGTTGGTGTGACTGAAGATTTTAAGATATCTAATTCATTCATTTTCAAAACAATATTGAAAGCACGTCAATTAATATCCAATGAGTTGCATCTAGTAGGCATGATGATTATCGCACTTGCTTGGTGAGTGTGTGCTTTGAGTGGTGAGGGGAAATGTTAAATTTTTATCTTTAATGTGGAATATAGTAGTACTTGAAATAAAATGAATAATCAATAAGCATAAGCATTCACATGCGACACAGGATTTACCATGGGGAAACGATCTAGTACTTGAGGGAGAAAACCCCATCAAAATATTCCTTAGAATATTGATAGATAGCAAAGAATGTATTTACTATGAGCAGATTACATCAAGCACCCTTGGTGCATCATCAAAGAGAAATACCAAGAACCCCTAGTGTAATCACAGAGCAAGAGAGAAGATGGAAGAATATAACTTAAACTAATATCCTGCACAAAGAAGCGCATTTCCTTCAAGAGAGAAAATAATTCGCTCTCACATTGAATTCGTCAATCATGTATAACATATATATATCATTCTTCTCATGCTTCAACTTCTATTTTTATCTTATGGATGCTAGGTCACTTAGTTAGGAGGATAACTCAAGTGTCATCATGCAAGTGTCGTAACTTAAGTGTCGTAACTCAAGTGTCGCAACTCAAGTGTCGTAACTCAAGTGTTGTCTTTTAGTTCAACTTAAGTGTCGTCTTTTAGTTTAACTCGAGTGTTGACATGCAAAAAACTTTAGTTAACTGGATCTTCTTTATTAACACTTAGTTAACTCTTTTAACTAAAGTCCTTCTTGATAACATCACTGAAGTGAACAATTCGAATTCTCTCTTCTTTAATTGAAGTCTTTATCATTACTAAGCAAATCAAGTTCTCTCTCATCTTATCACATCTTATATTTGTCTATTGTCTTATCTGCATGGCCCACATGTGCCAAATTTAATTTATCTATCATATCAAACTAAGTGGATTTTTCCAATGATATGATCATCTTGTTCTACTATCATTCCAAGTGGTCATATGCTAAAGTTATTCACTCTAGAGGTGGCCAGTCTCTAGAGGAGACTTAATAGCTTATCCATCTCTAAGACCATGGTTAATAACACATCATACATCATTCATGCTTCGACAAGCAAAGCATTACCTCAACACACAAGGATCTGTCTCGACACACAAGACCTTAGTCTTGACAAACAAGATTGTACAACACCATCACTTTGACATACAAAGCACTTACCACAACACACAAGGCTTGAACCTTTACACATAAGGCTTAGTCATTCTTGATTCCAACTAAAGATTCTACTCCAAGTTTCCTGAGTCCAACTCAAGATTCTACTCCAAGTTTCTTGAGTCCAACTCAGGCTCCTACAAGGCACTACCTCGACATAGGAGGCTCAATATTGGCGCAAAAGATTGACTTGGAGAATGACTCATGATGTTGTAACTTTAACACTCCCTCTTAGCGAGGGATGCATTCTCTGCCATACCAATCTTGTCTCAGAAGTACCTATACTTCATCAAGGATAGAGGCTTAGTAAATATATCTGCTATCTGCTCACTAGTAGCAATGTACTGAAGTCTTATGGCACCTCTCTGGACCTTGTCTTTGATGTAGTGGTATTTCATCTCAATGTGTTTCGATCTGTCATGAAAAACACATGGTTTTTTGAGAGCTTAATGCAACTATTATTGTCAGAGCGAATGATAGTAGTCTCAAAATTCTCATTGGACAACCCAACAAGTAGCTTCCTAAGCCACACAACTTCTCGTCAAGCGATACTAGCTGCAATATATTGTGCTTCTATAGTACTCTGGGCTACGGAGCCTTTCTTCTTGCTGGACCAAGAGATTATAGCTGATACCAAGCTAAAACAAATTATGGATGTACTCTTTCGGTCCACAATACTACCACCCCAGTCAGAGTCATCATAACCAAGTAACATCACTCCTCCACTGGAAGCATATCTAAGTCCATAAGCAATAGTACCTCGAAGGTATCTAAGCACATGCTTGGAAGCAACCCAATGTCTATGTCCTAGCTCATAAATGAATTGACTCGAGATACTCACTGCATAACATCTGTATGGTCTACTATGTATTAAATACATAAAGGAACCAATGAGCCATCTATACATGGTAGGATCCACTAGATTCGATCTGGAATCTAACTCATGTAGGTTTTTCATATTAGAAACCATTAGTGTAGACATGAATTTACAATCCATCATACCAAACATGCACAACACATCAATTGTGTACTTTCCTTGAGAAAGAAAGATCTCATCTTTCCTTTGCCAAACTTTCGGACCAAGAAAGTAGTGCATAAGACCCAAGTATTTCATTTCGAACTCAGAAGTGAGCTCCCTCTTGCACCGAGCTATATGTTGTTCCTCTCTAGTAACGAACAAGTCAAACATAGAGAACCAAGATTAGTGGTCAATTCTTCACAACCTTGAAGTACATGTTGGGATCGGCTTTGCTTTTAGAGAAGCCCAAGCTCTGAAGATAACTATCAATCCTTGAATAGTAATCCCTCGAGGCTTGTTTAAGCCCATACAAGGCTTTCTTAAGTTTGCATACATGAGACTACTTCCCATGAACTACAAACCCCCCAAGTTGTTGTATGTATACTTCTTCCTAAATTTCACCATTGAGAAAAGTAGTCTTCACATCCATCTGGTGAAGCTTCCACCCCATAACTGAGGAAAGTTTAACCATGGCTCGAATAGTAGTGCACCTGGCCACAAGAGCGAATGTCTCATCATAGTCTATTCCTTCTTTATGTGAGAAACCACGAGCCACAAATATTACTTTATATTTTTCAATATTGCCATCGGCTACATGTTTGATTTTATAAAGCCACTTGGAAGTTACTATTGGCTTCCCTTAATGTTTAGGAACCAATTCCCACACATCATTCTTCATGATGGATTTGATTCTTCCACCATGGCATCTTTCCATACTTGCTACTTATTAACTTCCTCGTAGGTGGTGGGTTTTGAATCATTGATGTGATTCATCTGAGCTACATATCTTGAATATCTTTTAGGTCTCCTTCGCTCTCCGAATGTGCCTAATGGTGCTCCATGCTTTTATGCCTCTTGCAGAATTTCTCAACACCACACAAATATCCTCTTAGTAGGAGGTTCATCAAGTGATCTTTCTACCAGTTCTACTGGCTCTCCGGGATCGAGCAGATCTAAGGACTCATATGGATTCTACCTTTGAATACCCAAAAGAGGAGAACTAGAACTTGGATCCTCCATCATGGGATTATCATGTTCCTCCATATCTGAATCACACCAAGGTTCTTTAGAGCACTTGAGGGCAGCCTATTCATGAAATGTTACATATTTGCTGACTTCAATGTGCCTTTGACCTGGAACATAGATTCTATAAGCTTTGGAGGATTTGCGATATCCAACAAATGTGCCTTTCTTTCCGAATGGCTCCATCTTTGTCCTCTTCTCTTTTGGCACATGAATGTAGAAAGGAAAACCGAAAATCTTCAAGTGTCCAACATTTGGTTTTTCACCAGTGAAAACTTCTTTAGGAATCTTTTCTTCCAGGATAACATGCAAGATTCTATTCAGAATATAAACAACAGTGTTGGAGGCTTCTGCCCATAAGGAAGTGGGCAGATCATGATCACACATCATAGATTTTGCAACCTCACAGATTGTTTTGTTCTTTCTTTCAACAACCCCATTCTACCGGGGGTTTTAGGGTACAGTCAGTTGTCTTTTTATCCCTACCTATCGAAAAAAGTCATTAAATTCATGAGACTCTAACTCTTCTCCATTATCAGATCTCAAAGCATGAATGTGCTTTCCATCATGATTCTCAACTAGTGCTTTAAACTCTTGAAACTTGTTGAAAGTTTCATTCTTCGCCTTCAGAAAATAGATCCATGACTCGTGAGAGAAGTCATTTATGAAAATCACATAGTACATATAACCACTAAAGGATGGTGCAGACATGGGACCACATATATTTAAATGGATAAAGTCCAGGATCCCTTTAGATCTTTTAGTACTATTTAGAAAGCTTTTCTTGATGTTCTTACCAAGAGCACAACCCCCACAAATAACATCATGCTGAAATCGAAATACATACATACCTTTTACCATCTTCTATAAGCCCAATAGTGCTTTGAAATGAAGATGACCAAGCCCCCTATGCCATAGTTCACAAGGGTTGACAGTGTCATGGATCATGGCTTTATTGAAATTTCCAGGAAATTTATAGAGACCTCCCTCTCTAACTCTAATCACAGTTGCAGAATTCAAGTGTGAATTCTTAGGCCACAAGAGCGCTTTGTTGTCCATAAAGATTACTCTGAAACCTTTATCTTCTAGAACTGAAAATAGACAGAAGATTTTTCTTTAGACCATGAACATATATAATATCATTGACATGGAGTACACCACCTGAATTCAACTGAAAGGAAATGGATCCAACTCCTTGGATTGAATACGTGGTATTATCTCCAAGCTCCACCTGACAGGATAACTTATTTTCCTTCAGATCTGAGATAACACTCCTAAATCCAATCATGTGCTTGGATGCGCCACTATCCACCAGCCATGTCTCGGCACTAGTGGTAATGGATCCAGATAGGGCTAAGAAAAGACAGTACTCCTTCCTTGTCTCCTGATCATTGGAAGAATTATTTCTTATAGGCTCATCTTCTGTAGCAGTAGAAGCATGAAACCTACCCTTGAACTTTCCTCTTTGCTTTGCATGACAGTCTATTTCAAAGTGACCCTTCTTATTGCAATTGAAGCATTTAACATTAGACTTATCAAAGTTCTTGTTGTAATCATTTTCCTTTCGATGAGGAAGCTTCTTATGAGGAAAGGGTTTTTTTCCTCTCTTCATCTATGCCGCAAGAGCAAGGTTCTTTTCTTTGGAGGAAGTATATTTGCTTTGGATTTTACCTTCTTCTTGTAGGCAATCATGCCATATTCTTTAAAATTTTGGTTGCACTTCTCGACCATTAACTACAACCAAGAATGTATCCCATCAATATGGAAGGCCATCGAAAACAATTTGTATGAGATCATCATCATCAACTGTTACATCAATGCTCGTGAGTTGATCTCTTACTTGAGAGATATTTGTGAAGAAGAGAGAATTCGTTTTGTCCTTCTCCATCTTCAGATTCCGAAGTTTGTTCTTCAATGCTCTCTTCTGATTGGGAGCCTTATTCCCACAAAGATTTGTCAAAGTGTCGAAGAATTCCTTGCAGTCTTAAATGGAGTAATCATTGGCATCAAATTGTCTTTCACAGAATCATAAACGATTCTCTTTGCTTTGGCTTGATCCTTCTTGAAATAGTGCGCCCTGCATTAGTAGTAGGCTCTTCAACAAAACTGGATACGTAGCCATCCAGATCATGCTCTTCTAGGATAATCAGAATCTTGGCCTTCCAAGTATTGAATTACGAAGTTCCTTCAAGTATGTCTTCCGGTCTTACTAAGATTGAAGCCATTATTCTTCAAGTACTATGCTTAGCTTTTGCCACTCAGGATCAATGTAGGATCAATCTTGAATGCAAAACTTAGCTCAGTCACACCTTGAGCTCCGATACCATGTTAATTTTCGATCTTAATCCAGAATTATAGTAGTACTTGAAATCAAATGAATAATCAATAAGCATAAGCATTCACATGAGAGACATAATTTACCCTGGGGAAACCCTCTAGTACTTGAGAGAGAAAACCCCAACAAAATCTTCCTTATAATATTGATAGATAGCAAAGAATGCCTTTACAATGAGTAGATTACATCAAGCACCCTTGGTGCATTATCAGAGAGAAATACCAAGCACCCCTGGTGCAATCACAGAACAGGAGAGAAGATGGAAGAATATAACTCATAATAATATCCTGCACAAAGAAAGTGCATTGCCTCCAAGAGATAAGAGAATTCGCTCTCACATTGAATTCATCAATCCTGTATAACATATATATATATATATATATATATATATATATATATATATATATATCATTCTTCTCATGCTTTGACTTCTATTTTTATCTTCTGACTTCAGGATGAACTCACCCTTCATTTGGATGCTAGGTCACTTAGTTAGGAGGCTAACTCAAGTGTAGTCATGCAAGTGTCGTAACTCAAGTGTCGCAACTCAAGTGTCGTAACTGAAGTGTTGTATTTTAGTTCAACTTAAGTGTCATATTTTAATTTAACTCAAGTGTTGACATGCAAAACACTTTAGTTAACTATATCTTCTTTATTAACACTTAGTTAACCTTTTTAACTGAATTCCTTCTTGATAACATCACTGAAGTGAACAATTCGAATTCTCTCTTATTTAACTGAAGTCTTTATCATTATTGAGCAAATCGAGTTCTCTCTTATCTTATCACATCTTATCTTTATCTCTTGTCTTATCTGCATGGTCCACACGTGCAAACTTTAATTTATCTATCATATCAAATATACTAAGGGGATTTTTTCAATGACGTCATCATCTTGTTCTACTATTGTTCCAAGTGGTCATATGATAAAGTAATTCACTCTAGAGGTGGCCAGTATCTAGAGGAGACTTAATAGCTTATCCATGTCTAAGACCATGGTTAGTAGTATGTCACACATCATTCATGCTTCGACAAGAAAAGCATTACCTCAATACATGAGGCACCACCTTGAGACATGAGGATCTGTCTTGACACACAAGACCTTAGTCTTGACAAACAAGATTGTACAACACCATCACTTTGATATACAAAGCACTTACCTCAACACATGAGCATTTAAACTTTACACATAAGGCTTAGTCATTCTTGAGTCCAACTCAAGATTCTACTCCAAGTTTCTCGAGTCCAACTCAGGCTCCTATAAGGCACTACCTCGACACACAAGGCTCAATCTTGGCACACACGATTGACTTGGAGAATGACTCATGATACTGTAACTTTAACAGGAAGCTGGAGAGGCCACTTGCACCTAACCAATTTAACAATATATCTATTAGCATATTCTTCCACATAAGGTCTCCTGACGACCTTCTTAAATTGGTTGATAGAGTTTATGGTAAGCAGTTGTATTGCATATCTTTGCTTTTTAAACTTTTGTGCCAATGTATTAACATCCCATTTCATTTCATCACAATAAGTATTTGATTCATGTTTCTCAAGTGAGGTTCTACCAGATGAGATATACCACATTTACTTGCAAGAAATTGTCACTGAGTTGCATGAACAATATCCCAATTTTGCCTATCTTGCGTTCAATTCCAGAGAGGGAGCAAAGAGAAGTGAGTCTGCAGAAATTATGTGTGATAATAATGTTACAGTTATGGATCACCCCAGATAGTATGAGAATTGCCCTCTTCTTTCAGTGTCTCTGATTCATCATTTTCTTTAGGCAAGTGATAAGTAGCTATATATGAGAAACCATCAGAACATCGTACTTATGCATTGCGAAAGAGGAGGCTAGCCCTAACTAGCTTTTCTTCTTTCATGCTTTCTCATTTATAGAAAGCTTCCCAAGATTAAGGTTATTTGCAACTCTTGTCACCTCTAAATCCATTTCCTTCACAATTGCATTATCTTCAATATGCCCGTAGTAGAAATATGTCCCCCTAGTGGTGGCCACCACTAAAACATACACTTTCTTTGAACTTTCTCATTCTTCGTGTTGTACCTAACTTTGATTCTTGTAATGGTTTTCGTCCAATTATTCATGCTTTTTTGTAGGATATTCATAATAAGGGTGGGCTTTCTACAAATATGCTCTTTTCCATGACTAAGAAGAAGCAAATCTTGTGATGCTACAGACAAGTTTGCAATTTGCTTCTCATATGTTCTAATATGCATGATGCATGCGAAATTGAGAGAGGATTTTATAGTTGAATCCGAGTGTATGAAGAGATTACCATAGCTTAAGGAGGAAGGGCACTTTGATGAAGTAAAGAAACCCAATGCACAAAAGAAAAAAAAGGGAGGATTCCTTCAAAGGAAATGAAGCTAACCTTATTGTAGCAGAAGTACTAAAGAAGATTGATTAATTGGTTGGTTGAGAGGGTACAAAAGATGTTATATGTATTTTAGAATTTAAGATAACAAAGATAAATTATATTTTAATTAATGATTAATTGATTTAAAATTATCTTTATTAATTAATCAAATAAAGATAAATCTATGTACACAAGGATATTTTTAAAATTAAAATGGATATATGTATATTATCATATGTATAGTAGTTAAAGAGGGTGTAATATCCCTTCTTAATAATTTGGAAAATTTGTAATTTTTGTTCAATTTGAACCTTGGACTAGTGAAAAATCAAGTGATTCCAAATGACCCCTAAGGATTTCGAATTGGATCTGAGAGTGGTTGAAGGGTATTAGGACATAAAAATGAAGATAATGGGTGCTTAGACACTGGTCAAAGACTTCTGCAACCTTCATTTGAATTCAGGAGAAAATGAGAAAATTAATAGTAATATCGATATTCAAACCCCCAAGGGTAGAGGTCACTAATGGCTTCCCAAATGTAGTACGACCCTCCCAACTTTCATAAAAGAGACATGGATTAGTTAAATGACTTCAATGGACATCCAAATGCATCATTAATCAGTTCCTAAAGGCTGCTGCAACTCCCACAAAACATAGATTTGTAAACATGTTCATTACATAGGGGGAAATGTGAGAAAGACACTATATCTTGCTATGAAATTTGAGATAAATGCCCCAAAGGCCTGCATAAGGTATATGATACTTCTTCAGTACATTAATGGATTTCCAAACAACACTAAAACCATAGATATTGACTGAAACAAATTGGTACAAAACAAATTCAAACCCTTACAACAAGATATGTGGGAAAATGGCACCATTCATGCATAGTTTGGCATTTACACATAGTTTTACTTGGATATTTGACCTGAGGTTCATATGAGCATCAAATACAGAGTGTAGACATCATATTACAAATAAATTCCCCCCCTTGAACTCCCCCAGAGAGATCAACATCTCACCATATGCGCCATTCCTCCAAGAGCAAGAATATAGAGAGAAAAGAGAGAGAGATGTGGTAACAAGTTGAAGGCGAGATGGTCACGAGCAGAACTGGAACTTCAACTTGCAAACTAATGTCTTCATACAACTCTAATGAGAGGTCTGGATGGACTCTCCATCAACCAACTAGGATGGGAATCTTGCACCCTCGAAATTGGTTCTAAGGCAAGAAGGATAAGCATCCACCTTGCAAGGACAAGCTAAGCTCTCCAATTTTTTACCAAATGCGAAATGATCAAAAGTTGGTCTCCTTCTTTCTTCTTGTATTTTATTAACCTCCCAAGGCCTCCATGGCTCAAATTCCCTCCAAGAACTTCATCCCAACTCAAATTAGGGAGAGATTCCCATGAGTGCCACTTGTCCAACATTTCCTAGCCTCCCTCTTCCATCAATTCGAATGGGGGGAATCTTGGCTGCCATAAGTCCCTTGTGCACCCTCTTGGAGGCTATTTTTAGCCCTGACATGTCATATAGGTTAGATGTCAGCAAGCGGGTCCGATCCTTGTCATAAGTGTTATAGAATCTTCATCATTGTTGTCATAGAAGCTAGGGAATCTAGCCCAAGTGTCACAATACCTCCAAGATGCCTCTTCCTCTTCCATGGGAGTTATTCTTCCACTCAAATTCGACCCTCATTAAGTCATGCCAAGTATAATGACTCTCCAACTCCCCCAAGAACGTTAGACTCCACCTTGGATTCGAATGGGTGAGAATAGGATGCCATTTGGCATGGAGAATCTTGCCTTGTGTGGGTCCCACACCACCTATGCGCCCTCATGACCAAGTGCCACTTCATTTTCTTATTATTAATATTTAGTTAGCCTCTTTTAATATATATTTGTCAATCTAATGTCCATTTGGGGTCTTATAGCTCCCTTATTCCAAATCTAAATGTTTCCACCCCAACCTAGGGAACTAGTAGATTGGTGGAATTTTTCTTTCATGTAATTTATTTGGATGGGGACATTACAAAGGGAAAACACGACTTTGATCATCCCAAACATTACAACTTAAATGGATTGAGAGTAAAAAAAACATTCATGGAAACTAACAAAAGTGGGCTTGTTTTTTATTTATTTTAAATATCCATTTTTATTTCATAGCAATGGAATTTAACAATAACATTATTGAATTTGAATAATGAGATAATTAGTTCATTGTAAATGTATTTAATTCAATTTGAATAATAAGATGAAGTGTTTTAGTTGAATTTGAATAATGAGATGGAGAGTTCAAAGTACAAAAGGTTGACACCTTCCATGAAATAAAAAAGAAACATTGATCCTCGCTTGAAACAACAACCTCATAGCAATACATTTACATACACACTAAATCATATCTACTTTCATAAACAGTTTTTTTTTTGTGGAAGTTGAGTTTTTATCTTGGTTCAATGTTTTTATCACATGTAAATGGAGATTCTTCCTTAAACAAATTCTACCAATGCACTTCTAACATCACTTCGGTGCCCGTACTTTGTTTTCTCTAAATTATAAATGCTATGAATGCATTGCTAATAGCACTCATGCATTAAGCAATGCTAATAGTACTCTTCCATTATAAAAAATACACTAACATCATGTATATATTTGTTATTATATGCTTATGGATGTTCAATTTGCCTACTTAAAAAAATAAAATTGTATAAGTTTATTTACATATTCTCATACACTAATTATATATTTTTCACATTTACTCTTTTGTGCACATCCTTAAATTCCATGGAGTCATTTCTCAACTTCCCACTTAAGTACATCACTTCCATCTTGCCTCCTTATTACAATGTACGTTTTGCATCTATTTTTCACTTTGCTTCCTTATTACGATATACTTTTTGCACCTGCTACTTATGAGTGCTCACTTCAATGCTACACGTGCTCCCATCGCGTCCCTTCAATGCACATTGTGTCGGTGAATTATGAATCTCCTTACTTGACTTACAATATGAAGTTCTTTTATTGCACCTCGAGATGTAATTACTAATAATAAAATAATTTTAAAATCAGTTAGGTGAAACAAATTTAATCTCTTATTTACCAGAAAACGAACCAAGAGACGTAACAATTTAATTACACCGATAGGTGTTTAGATATTATCTGAGATTTTGGACTTCCATGAAATGAATCCCCACGATACACTTGGGTTAATCTTGTTATGCTCAAATACAACGCGATTAAGATTTAGTTAAGTTGTTGTTAAGAAAATGGGTATGTTTATTAAATAATATTTCTTTTTATGTTTATATTAATTAATTTAATGTTTATATTAATTAGTTCAATGTGTAGTCTTTGTTTAATAACCAATATCTCCACAAAACTAAGTGGTTGGCTATGCCTATTAACCACTTTACTTGTTTATATTAATTAGTTTAATGGTTAGTCTTTGTTTAATAATTAGTGATCTCCACGAAACTAAGTGGTTGGCTATGCCTATTAACCACTTTACTTGTAGCTGTGCTAATTAATAAAATGTAAATCTAAATAATAAGAAGTAAGAAGTCCTTACCTGGGATTGTTCCTCTACAAAACATTATTGATACTTTGGTTGTGCTGCTCTGTTGTATTTCTCCTCCCATTGCGAGCCAGATTTTTATAAAAATTGAAAGTTAGGAGGGAAAGAATAAGGGTTCAATCTGTAAGGATTAGCTTTTTTCGGTTGGGTCACAGTAATTGTGGGAGTTTACTACAATTAGTTCGGTTTTGATTCTCAGTTGTATTCATACACCGGAGGATCCCAAAACCAAAACCCCTTCTGTTTGAGGAGTTTTGATCTCTCTGAGACTCCTTCCCTTATTAATTTTATTTGAGGGTCGTTTCCTATTATTTTTGGGATTGTTTCTGGGTCGTTTCTTAAAAAACTGTATCAAGGATTAGCGCCATTAAACCACGCTACCGGGAAGTCGGAATGAGAGTGAATCCCTCAGCGGGTGATTGACCTCACATTGAGGTGAAAATTTGCCATAGCATGTCGTTGATGGGCGAGGACGGCTTTGGGTACGAGCTTGCTAAGAAATTGGAGGGCAGCGGAGCATGGAAATCATGGCTGGGAGACTCCCATTATATGCAATTGCTGCCGTATTTGAATTCTTTGTCTGCGTGGCAGGATTTTATGTCAGTATCTGAAGCCAAATCCAAGGCTCCGATTAATTTGCAGCTCAGGGTTAGAGCTCTCTTGTTCGAGAAGGCCAGTGCTTCCCTTTACTTACGACGTCCCCCATCTCATCCCTCATCTCTGCATCCTTCATGTAAGTAGTCCGCACTCAATTCCTTCCAATTTCCGAACTCGTCTTTGATTGTTATTGCATTTTATAATATGATCCAAGTTCAGGATGAATTTCCTTAAATCTTAAATTTTGAGTGACTTTTACATATTTTAACAAATATGATCCATGTTTAGACAGTGAATTTTGGCGAGTCTTTATCATAAATATGTGATTATGCTTTCACTTCAGACCGACTTTCTTCAATTGTTTATTGATTTTCTGTATATATTTGTATGTACACACTGTTTAACAATTTCCAGCAAAGGCATATGCTTTATGTTTTAAACAAGTAGCCCCAGTGATCACCGAAAACCCTTAAACATGAATCTATCTTTTAACTACAAATGATATTTTCTTAGGGAGTTGTCTAAAAATTCGACGATTTGGCTTGGACGGGGTTTTCACCGAAATCCGGTGTTTTTTATTTTGCAAAATCTGAATTTAACTCTGTTTTAATGGCGATTTTGATGGTAGAAACAGATTCAACACGATCAAAAACCCTTGGGGCACCCAAAAATTTCGGAGTTTGAGAGTTGTAACCAGGATTTAAAAAAAATTCTGTCGGATTTTTTCAACAAATTTTTCCTTTTGAAATTGTAGAGCTTTTAGACTATGTGTTTTCTCAGGTTTGGACAGCACAAATTTATCTGCTTTTATATTTGAACATCACATAGGCAACTATTAAAAGCCAGAAAGGGCCACGAGGCATGACACCAAAACCATCAGCGATGTGCAATGGAGGGATGATACTCTCACATCAACCCAGGTATTTGCATCCCAAAGGCAACTTTCAGATTGGCAAACGGTTTTTGGTGCAGGTAATGCAATAAACCACCTCCATGTGGGATTATTCACAACACACACCCAAGATACATACAAAGAGTAAGAGCAAGTATGGATCCGGGGGACAAAAACACAATAAGCATAGATTCTTCATCCTTAGTCCCATGAAAAAACAAAAAAAAAGAGGACAAGAAGCAAGAAGGTTTCAAGTTTCAAAAGCCCATCGGGTGATTAACTAGGTATAATTTAAAGTTCAATCTCCTTATGTTGAGTCTAGCACTTCTTAAAGTCCTTGGATGATTTTAAGATTTTTGAGCAAGAAGTTCAGTTCATTCTCAACATAAGGTTGTTTAAGTGATTTGGTTCCTTTTCAAAGTTGGCTTTTGAATCTCTTTACAAAGACGTCCACTTTCAATTTGAGATCATGTTGAGTCAAAATAAGTGCCCCCTTACACAAGTCATCCAAGTCGTGTCTTTTGAATCTTATTTTTGTATCTTAGTATGACTCATGTTAAACCAAAAAATATGGGTGTACTTGATGGTAACTCAAATGTCTTTATCTTACAATCTCGAGTTTGCTGACCATGTTCCCCAAGAGTCAAGTTAAAGTCAAACGGTCAAGTCCAAGGGTTGAGTCAGAGCATCAAATTCAAATTCAAAAACTTTGGAGTCAAGTCATGTTTATGGGAGTCAAATATTGAGTTGAGTCAAAGCTTTGTCTAGAATTCATAATCTTCAAGTACTCATCAATGTTGGAGTTCTTGGATTCATAGCATCTTACAAGAGGATTCCTTCCCCAAGATGGAGCCAATATTATCTCTCAAAATGAACTTCCTTAAAAAAAAAATCTCAATTGATTCAACATCAATGATTCATAGATACTCTAGAATGAACTTCCTCAAAAAGTTAAATCAATCAAAATCTACAATACGTGGATACATTACAAAATTGACTAGTCAAATAGTCCATCACTCAGCGAGTCAGCATCAATGATTTTGGACATAGTATAGAATAAACTCAATATTACAAAGTTAACTATTTGTCATCAAGAGTTCGTGAGTGCTATTCATCACATGACTGCGATCTTTGTTAATCAAGGTTGTAGATTACACATGAATTGCTTGCATGTGATTTCAGTTTGTTGAGACTTCATTTTAGGGTATCTTTTTATTTTAGAAAGTCCATATTTTAAGAAACTGTTGACATATTTGGATACTCTTCTAGAGATGTGCTCGAGGTTAGATTTTGGTGATGATGGGAGAAAATGTGCTATTGTGTTTTCCTCCTTTTTTTCTGCCATTTTAAACCAATCATACGTTTCAGATACTCATTATGGAGGACAGCATGTGTGCCAAATTGGGTGATGATCAAAGAACATGTGTTTTTCTACTTTTTGTTTTTCCTAAAAATAGTCGAGACGATCAAGATGTGATGCAATGTATATAAGCGATGGAGATGTGCACCCTAGTATAGTTTTGGCATGTGATTTTCATGGTCTTAATGCTTATCCTATGTGTTGATCCAAATGGGGTGTGCCTTGTGTTGAAATTTCATTTGCATCGGGTTATTAACGCAAATATGAAAAATCCCTTAACAATTTTCTCTTAAGTGTGTCAACTCGGTATGACAATTAAGAGTTTTATAGAACAATCACAAGAAGATAAAATGTTGAAATCAAATCTGCAATATACACAATATGTGGATAGCTAGAAATCTCATATGTATATGCTCAATGAATGAAGTACATACATACCATAACCTCCTCTCAAGGCTAGGACAAAATCCAACCACCCAAGGTGCCCTAGCTAGGGTTAGTCAATAAACCTTGCCTCTTCCAAGTGCAAGAATCCCTCCTACACTATTTCCAAGGCAAGATGTCCTCCTCTTCTTCCCCAAATACATCCAAGGGTTTCCAAACCCTAATCTCTAGCCTCCAAGGGATGAAACCCTAACCCTAAAATCCAAAATGCTCCAAGAGACCAAAAAACCCTAACACCCAAGAGAGAAAGATCAAATTTACAAAGAAGAATCTTAAGAGAGAAATCCTCATATGCTACACTAATGTTTCCTCGGGAACCCTAGCACATCACTAAGAGAGCACTCCAAAGAAGAGAAACAAATGAATGTGTGATGTGATGTATTGTTTGGAAAGACTCTATCCTTCCTCTATATATATGACAGGTAAGGGAGGCCAACAAAATAACACAGGTCAACCTAAGCCTTCCAAGAAATACTATTAAACATAAGTAAGCCACATACAAGTGAAGCACTCCACTCCTAGAGTACAAGTGTCAAGGTCAAATGATGATAATGAGCACAATAGTGATTGCTACCAAACAAACCAGCATCCTGAGATTAAAGCCCTAACATCAATGATGGCTTAAGGATAAACAAGAGAGAGGCCAATGTCACAACACCTAACCCTCCTCTACTCTTTAGGCTAGTTCTTCTCTAGTTCAAGGGAGGAGTCCCTAAATAGGATCCCTAAATAGGATTACTAGGGTTTACCAATGAAACACAAGTTGAATTTGAAGCATAACCCTAGCAAAACAAGGTGTTTTATGTAAAGGAAAATATAAAGGTGATGAAGGGATTGGAGACCACTATCTTATCAAATGGGAAAATGGGGTCAACTAAGGATCACATGAGGGTTTCTAGGAATGATTAAAAAGGGCTACAATTGTACCGCACAAACCTAGCTTCTCTCTAATGGCTGGGATGATTTCAAGATCAATCAAAGGGAAAGTTCTAAAGAAGAAATTTCAAATGGACTTCAAGGATGAATACTATCATGGAAGGCATTAGAAAACATGTGATCTAGAGCAGAAAATATGAATAAACTAGACTAAAACCCTAGATCTTGCCTAGGATGGAGTAAACAAATCAAAATACTCCAACAAACCTTAGCAAACTCTAACAACATCCATGAAATATGGTGGTCAAAGCCACAAGTACAATATCTAAAAGAAGGAAGACCCAAAAATGGATGTGTTATGGTTTGATTTAGCACTTAGGTGGAAAAATCCCAATCCATTACTGCTATCAAGAGCAACTTCAGAAAGAAGCACCGCTGTCACCACAATGCGAATTTCCCACTTTTAGGCCAGCTCTCAAAGGCCAAGGGAGGCTGCCCTATAGGAAAAATTGGATTTTGTTTGGAAAGAGAGCTAAGAGAATTGAGGTCAACTTGATTATGATGTGTGTTATGTTATTTAGTTGATTTCTCAAATAAGCATTTAAACATTTAAGACATACTATATTCAATAGATCAAACACTTAGAAATTCCTCAAGAGTATGAAATAACATGATCCATGAACACTAACCATAAAGCGTTAGAGATCATTAACATCATACATTCATTAATCCATGAAGAAAAACAAACTCAGGAGAAAGATGAAGTTTCAAAAATTATTTATCACTTAGTTATTGATTTTGTGATTCATGAATTGTAATTAATAATCCACCAAATGAAGACTTCCAGAATTATCACAAGAATTACTTGGCCAATGCAAAGTAAACAAGTCAACCACCATCAACCAAGTAAACTTCAAATGCTCCTGTTATGATGCATCATTCAATATAACAACAGATTGCATAAAATTCCAGAATTCAAAATTGTACCCACTTAGTCAAAACCCAAGGGTGATTTAAATGAAATGGATATTTAACCAAGCACAAATTATTCCAAAATTTATTAATTCATTGTTTAGCCAATGTGTCTAGAAATATATGCAATGTCAAAACAATATTAACTAAACTGAAAAGTTTATTTTATCTTGTTGTTCACAGATCATTCAATAGGATGGAAAACTCATAAATTTTCCAGCACTTAGAAACTTCACTTTAGTCAACAATTTAATGTGTGTTTCAAAGGTTAGAATTTATCATCAACCGGAGTGTAATTTCTAAAAATATTAGGTTGTCCTATTGCACTTCCAGCCACATAATCAGTAAGAAAACTCAGCAATTCTCATATTTTGACCTAGAAATTAATTGCATAAATTATCCAGCCCAAAAGTCTTAAAATGTGTTAGATATGGCTGTAAATAATTTCTAGAATTATTTGTTATTGCTATTATAATTTCCAAAAATCAAAATAAGCAAGTTTTGGTCCAAAAATATGATTGAAAATTGCAGAAATAGTTAGATCTAGTGCCTAGAAATTTCTATCAATTTCCAAAAATCAAAATAAGCAAGTTTTGGTCCAAAAATATGATTGAAAATTGCAGAAATAGTTAGATCTAGTGCCTAGAAATTTCTATCAATCTTAATCTAGCATAAAACCCCCAAAATTGATATGCAAAAATGTATTTTTAGGGTTGATTTTTCAGGAAATGAAGTGCAAAAACTTAAACTAGGAACAGAAAATAAAAATTAAGCTAATCTAACCTAAGGAAATTTAATAAAGCTGATCTAAAGTTTCAGAAAATTAAATGTACCCTAGAAATGTTATATAAAAAAATTATAACATAATTCAATATATATAAATAATAATAATAAATAATTAGTTAATTAAGAGGTCTTATGAAAAGACATGTCATATCAAAAAGACATGACCAATAATAATGGGAGGTATATATATCGAACCCTCAGATTGTAATATCAATATCATATCTTTTATCAAAATACATTTTATTATCCATTTATGGAGCATTTGTGTTATTTACGTTGGAATTTTTTGTAGAAACAAATTTTATCTGTTTCAGCGGTATCAGAGCTACGTTCGTGATCCAGGCCTTTGGCCATATTGTGGTTTTTAACCATTATCCTAGGGCTTCTTTGGGTAACTCCTAAATCCGGAGGAGAGTTCCTAATCAAGGAAGGACACTTGCAGACACCAACACACCTGCAAATACCTTTCTACAAGCCTTATGGCTTCGATCAGAGCCTTATATGGAGTCAACAATGGATAATCAAGACACATAAATCATATCAAGGAGTTAATTCAATGTACCAATCAATATCAATCAATATCACAACTTTCAATGCAACTACACAACTCCCAAGGGAGGGTTTTACACTTCCCAAGGCACAACCTCAGAAAAGTGCGCTTTGAAGGGGAAGTGATCAAGTGGCCTAGGGTACACTTGATGGTCCAATCAGAAATGCAAGAACCCTACAAAAATCCTAATTTAAGCAATTTCACGTTTCCTAATCCTAATGCACCTCCTCAAATAAGGATGCCCTCTAGGGTTTGTGGCTAAAACCCTAGGGCGAAATTTTAGGGTAGACTAGCCTCAACTAATTTTAAGTTATGAAGATAATGTGAAAACATAACAATTGGTTAGTGCACCCACAAATTTGGGGACTAATCCACACAATGACATAAAATAACAATAAAAATGTGAAATTAGGCTACACCAAGTGCTAGGTGTGCCAAAAGGAGGACGTCATGCCCCAACTAACCCCAACATATGTGTGCCCTCAACATCATCCTTCATTATCATTGTAGGCTTCTTCAATAAGGAAGTACAATTTGTGGGTAACAAGGCCCAAAGGAGGGGTTTTATTTCACAAAATAGGTCCAAGTGAGAAAATATGGTGTGCTAGATAGGGTACACAACCCTTTACAAAGCGTTATCACCTTTTACATGGCAAATAAATGAGTGTGGTCATGCATCCAAGTGATTAGCCCCTCAAGGGAACCAAACCCTATAGGGCTAGCACCTCTTGGAAGTGGAAATCAAGAGGACCATCCATGACATGATTAGGGGTATTTAGCCCCAAATCAACACTCTATGCTTCAAACTTGGCCTTTACATAATTTTTTTTTAACCCCTCGCTCTGGTAGACCTGACTAGAAACACTGCAGATATTCTGAGGTGTAACAGGTACCAAGGATGAAGAGTTTTGGATCCCATATGCTTGAATGGTTGCTCTGGTACAAAGACTGAAACTTTGACTCAGGATGACAAGGGCCAAGGCTACTTGGGTTGGGACACCTATTTTGACAACTCAATGCTGAACAATGGAACACAACCACAATGACTTTGATCATTTGTGGTAGGAGGACATTTCTTTGCCTCAAGCCCCAAACTTGGATGAAGACACGGCGCAAAAAATTCAAAACCAATCCTGTTTTTAAAATATATATTTGAAAACACCTATTCACCTAGGAAATTCGAAAACATTGACTCAATTGAAAACAAGTGGAATGGCACAAGACAATCCTGAATCACTTTGGGGAAAAGAGGAATGGAATAACTTGACACAACAACATGGACCTACCTAAAAGTTTAAACAAAAGGGGATCGAACTTATTCACTTATCCTACCTAGTCCACCTCGAACCCTCACGTTGTTTTGCTTCCTTTTTTTGATTTGTTTATTGGAAGTACATATTTAGATATTGCCCATTGATGGGCAACTATAATTTCTCCTGTTCCATATCCATGGGGTAAAAAGAGTTTTTGCTTGCAAAGCTATCAATTTGTTACGGTCCCAACCAAAGAGAATCATATTTTCTGTGATCATCGGTTTCTCATACCTTCTGTCCCACATTAATACCAACTCTCCAACATCAAAACTCTTCAACATTGCCCCTTTATCAAAGATCTTTTTTGATATTTTGCTGATAATCTATGAACCTACCATGAGCATTCCAACACTCATCCAACTCAACCAACTGATCAATCCTTCCATGTAAATTTTTTGACTCTAGTAAAATCCTAAAGCAACTTGTACACTTGAAGACAAATATTAGCAAGAAAACAACATTCATATTGTAAACTAAACAAAGAGGACTTTTGCCTGTTGCTCTTTTGCTAGTTATCTGGTCTGACCACAAATGCAGGAGGTTCTGCAATCTCAACTTCCACGACACAAAGTTGGAGGCTCCTACCAACAGGTGACTCTTTCACATACTGGGAATGGCCTTTACTCTAGCTCCATTGGTCAAGCTCAATCTCCACTCATTGGATCAACTAGGGTTTCACACCCTAAAACCCTTCTCAGGTCCACGTGTCAATCATTGGCACAGATCTGCTTCAGTCACCGAAGCTTGGACTTCCTGCCCACTGAAACCCTACAACAGCTCTCTACCCCAGACATCTTGCCTCTTCATACACAGAATCTGGAAGATTTAAAAAATCAGGTTGTGATACTGTCTTAGATTTTCTCAAACCATGGTAAACAAATTCTGCACTCTAAAAGAATTCCTACAGGAAGCTAAACAGCAGAAAACGTAAAGCTGCTTAAAACTGCACTTGGTAATTACTGCTAGAATCTATAAACACATACTGTAGAAAACATATAACAGAAACACAATAATTTGACTGTCAAGACCTGTTACTGCTTTTCATTACTTCTGAAATGAAAATCTGCTACAGGAAAACTAAGTAACATGACACTTCAAAAGATGGCTCGTGTCGCATATTCCACGTGTCGGACACGACACGTGCCCTAATATGTGTCCGACACAAAAATTTACGTGTCCAAAAATCGTGACACTATCTGGCACGTGTCGCACACGTGCCATGATCGTGTCACGATTTTTGGACACGTGTCCTGTCAAAAGTTCACTCCTGCGGGTTAAAACATGGGCTTTCTTCTTTTCAGGCCCCTTCTTTGTTGACGATTTAAGAGAGTTGCCGTGCCCATGGAGAATAGAGCTCGTGGTTGCACAGATCGTGACTGTTTCCGACTCGTGGTTGGTTGCTGAGAGCATGCCGGTGGAGTGGAGAAGTGAGGTTGTGAGGTTGTGAGGGTGTACCATGTAACTGCCCATTTGTTGAAGCCACACAGCAGCTACAACAGTTGTTGTAGCAACAAATAGCTCGTGAGTCGGGCAAAGGAACATTAGGGCAGAGTCCGGTGAATAGAGCAGTCTAGGGAAGAGGCGTGTGAATAGAGCATAGTGCACATGCAGCAGCTACACCCGTGACCCTATGTAGCAGCAACGAACAAACATTTGAGAACAATACATTTTGATTTTGATGGTTTAATATGAAATATGCAGTTTATGGTTCATGATTCAATGTTATTGTTCATTGTTCATTTATAATTTTATTATTGATTCATCATTGTCAAATTTCAATTGAATGATATTATGATTCAGATTGATGTATAGACTTTTAGTTTTTTTAAAATGTGGATCTTTATGTATTTTTTTAATATATATATATATATATATATATATAAAACGTGTCCTCCGTGTCCTGTTTTCGGGGTTGTCGTGTCTCGTGTCGAATACTCGTATTTTCGTGTCCTCCGTGTCCCGTGTCGAATACTCGTATTTTCGTGTCCTCCGTGTCCCGTGTCCTCATGTCATGTGACTTAGTAGGAAAACAATCAACTGCTAATCACTGAATTAAAACCCATAAACCTATGTGTCTGCCTTCTCTTTTATAGACAGAGAAGAAGATTTAACTTTTAAGTGCAAGGAATTTGGACACATGCACAACAGTGCCTCAACTAGAGATGATCCAAGGCATGCAAGTATGCATCCTCTTTGAGATCCATGCCTTAACTACAAGGCTGCATGTTTCACAAAACTGAGCTAGGCTGCATGCGCTTTACCTAACTGATGCATGCAAACTTAAATGAGAAACCTAAAGCATGCAAATTCTAGCTAAAGCAAAACCAGATATAGAACTGAAGTGCTAACTATAAAAGTCATTGAAACTAGAACTAAACTAAGGATGGTGCACCCTGTCTCTCTCTCTCTTTCTCTCCATAGATACTCCTGTGCCGTCATTACTGCTGTGTGTAATTGCTGAAGGGGGGCTGTAGGGAACTGCTGTACTGCTCTACAGAAATCTGCCTTGCAGCGGTATGGGCCTTCACACCTATCACACATGCTTTATTTGTGTGCAGCCAGGTCTCCTCTGCTCGCTGCAGAGTCGCAGACATTAATGGCACTCTGCCATACATTTTCTGAGGTACTAAAAATCCAACATTTATCAGTTAAATGTTGCTATTAAAATGCTTGATAATGTAAGTGGGTTAATCGTAGACATTTTTGATTGTATCCTTATGTCTCGTAATTGATCTAGTTACCAATTATGCATAATTTTCAATATACAAGTTGGGTTGTTAATTAGATGATTGTAGTTTTGAAATATGTTTTGTTTTCAATTTACAATGTTACTGCTCAATGCATTTGAAAACATTCCAACCAAACGGTCATTTGATTGCCTTAACATACCAAACTAACTTATGTTATGACCATTTGAGCTAGCTTGTGAATCATTTTGATTGGACAAGGTTATCACATGAGTAGCACATGTAAATTGTGTATAGTTTGTTTGTTTTTGTAGGTAATTTAAAATTCAATTAATACTTTTAAACTTTGTTTACCACTAATTCCCTTTGGATGTACTGATTGATTTCTAGGCTCTTATGGCTTGATACTCATTCCATCTGTCTCTTGTCTCTTATAAGTAGAAATGTAACTGCTTTCTAAAATTTTTCCTATGTGTGATTTATAAAATTTACAACTTCATTTCATGATTGCTCATTTTAATCACAATTATGGAAGGAAATATAGGAATGTTTACTGAGTTTCTATTCATGGTTTGGTTATACTTCATATGTGAGACAATGCATGTGAAGTTTATACTCATCTGAACTATATCAGAGAAGCATTCAATGATGGATAGCAAGGTGCTTTTTGTTTTATCTTTTAGCTTTCTTAGTTGTAAGACATGACAGTAGCACTGTTTAAAGTATGTTATGGCCTTTACTCAGATCTGCAATTGCATGCTGATGACATTTATTACTCTTTGGAGGAAGATGCGGATGATTGGACTCAACTTAAAGCAGAGGGTTCTTTAACGCTGGAATCTCTCCAGAAGAAGGTTGTAATTTTTTATTGTGTTTATGTTGTTGGTAGTACTCTCTCTAATGTTTTTGTTTATTAGTACTTGTCTGTTTTTATTTTCCAAGGAAGTTTATTAGTACTTATCTGTTTTTATTTTCCAAGGAAGTTTATTAGTACTTGTCAGGTTATAATGCGAATGCATGTTTATTCATCATGGTTGGGGATCTTCATTTATCTAAGATTAGGGCATTGTATGAAGAAATAATCAATAAGTTTTCTCTTTTTAGAAGGTTTCAGAAAATGTTTAGAATCACAAGAGTTAATTAACACAAGATTCTCATAATAAGATATTATAGAATTTACATTATTGCAAGACATTGTGGGCAATTGTTGTGCGGATTGCTGTTGAGAATTGGGATTAAAGTCTAATATTAATTTTATCCCTAACAATCTGTATGATAGGCAATGTGACCTCCTAACTGGGGCTAATATGACTTTTCACAACCATGTCACATTGTTGTTTACTTAGAGTAGTAGTTTAATAAGGGTTTAACATTTGGTAATTGATAATTGATATTTGGTAAGGTGCCTCTTGTAATTATTGTTCACATTTGAATTTTTTTCTATAAGTTCTCCTGCTACATCTTGAAATTGAAGGATATATAGAGTTATGACAAGTACTTTTTCTGCTTTATCCTGGTGGGTTAGCTTGAGTGGTTTGAGTGCTGTGAATTGCAAACAGGAGGTCCCTGGGTCAAATCCCCGGGATGGCTGCCTTTGTGAATATTGTGGGCCTCGCTCGATGTGCCCGCTGGGTTAGGTTGCCAACTCTGCGACTGACTGGTTTACCTCAGGTACCATCCTCAGAATGAGGGGAAGTACTAACTACTATCATCCTCAGAATGGAGGAAAGTACCTGCAGGGCTTCCCAGGATGTCATGCATAGTTACCAGAATCGGAATCGGCAATACATCGGTGAGACAAAAGAGCGAAGAGTTTGAATCCGATTGGGAAAAAATTGGCAAATACAAAAAGTTAAATATATACATTTTTTTCTATAAGTTCTCCTGCTACATCTTGAAATTGAAGGATATATAGAGCTATGACAAGTACTTTTTCTGCTTTATCCTAGTGGGTTAGCTCGAGTGCTGGTGGGTTAGCTTGAGTGGTTTGAGTGCTGTGAATTGCAAACAGGAGGTCGCTGGGTCAAATCCCCGGGATGGCTGCCTTTGTGAATATTGTGGGCCTCGCTCGATGTGCCCGCTGGGTTAGGTTGCCAACTCTGCAACTGACGGGTTTACCTCAGGTACCATCCTCAGAATGAGGGGAAGTACTAACTACTATCATCCTCAGAATGGAGGAAAGTACCTGCAGGGCTTCCCAGGATGTCACGCACAGTTACCAGAATCGGAATCGGCAATAAATCAGCGAGACAAAAGAGCGAAGAGTTTGAATCGGATCGGGAAAAAATCGGCAAATACAAAAAATTAAATATATACACATATTTTGAATTAAAAAAGCATTTTTCATAGATATTCAAAATCTCCATGTTCATATTGTACAAGATATCAATAGATGTCCAAAAGGTATCAATAGATGTCCAAAATATATCAATTCAGGCTCCTAAGTCACATGGTTCGGGTTCGAGTTTGAGTTCAACAACAATGATATTCGATTTGAATTCGAATTTGTCAACGAGGTTTAGATAAAATTCACCATTAAATTCGTCCATATATATCTTTCAAAAAACTTAACTGCAATTATACATATTAATATACTTATAGTTTTTATTACTATAACTTTTATTAATTTATAATATATATTATATATGAAAATAATGAAACTTATATTAATATATAACTTTATGGTTATTAATGATTTTACTTTAATGTATTTATAAAATAATATATATATTGATGGCAATTAAGATGTATAAATTTATAACATAATACATTCATATATAAATTACTGTTTATAAATTATAACACATGAAAAATCCATAATATATCCATTAACTGAGTAATGTATAAATTCATAATATAATACATTCATAATTTCATATATAAATTACTGTTTACAAATTATAACACATGAAAAGTCCGTAACCCATTGTGGAAAACTTCCTTAACCCTTCCATCAGATTCCCAAACTCATGCCATTGCTCTCCTCTGCTTTCACGCTGACCGTTCATATTTTCGAAGTTGCATGATCGCCCACCTGCATCAGCTATCGACGCCGACTTACCCTATTGACACCTGAAGTTCGATGAATGTTAACAGCAGCATCCAAATTTGCCTGGATTTGAGCCTCAAGCAATGAAATCCGGCTTGTGACTTTGAATTCAGCAGACAAAAACACCCACAGAGCAAAAACTGTCAAAATCGGACTTTTCCTGTGCGTGCTGACAAAAAATTGCGAGTTAAAATCGGGATGGAGGTTTAAATCACGAGTTTGACTCGCGTTGACTGAGTCAAACTTGGTCAACCCGAGTCAAACTTGGAAAAGTGTAAATCGGTTTGTTTGGACTCGGATTCCCCAATTTAAATCGGAAAATCGCGGTTTAAACCGCGATTCTGGTAACATGCATTTCATCAAAAAAAAGAAAAAGATTACCTTTTTTGTTGTGTGACAAAGAGGCTTTAGGAGATGTGTAAGGAAACACCGCCCATTGTGGAGAGACTCAACAGTAGGTGGCGGCTTTAGGATATAGAAGATGGCTTTACGTTGCGCAGTGCATTAAATGGAAAGATATAGTGTCTTTCAAGAAACCCAGTTGTCAAGTCCAGGTTTCACAGGTTAGGACAAATTGATTGCTGCTGTGAGATAATTTAAGAGGAGATAGTTAAACATGTCTTTTGGTGGATGGATTTGTTGAGAGTATGCAGCTCCTTTTGTTGATCCTCTTAGCTGGAATAAAGCAATTTTGGGAGCTAAGCTGCACAATACCAGTACAATGGCCTAGATGGCTGATCTGCATTCCGATTTGAGGTCCTATCCACCTGTATAAATAAGCATGTCTATGATAAGCTTTATATAAATACTACAAAATGTTCACAATTTTAATGTATCATAATTAAAATATGCACAATTTTAACATTTGCCTTTATTTTATTTTATTCATATTACCACTGTCACTCAATCTATCACATCCCTTTAGTAATAGACAAGATACAAATTTACAATTAATTTAAAAACTTTAAACTCAATTTTTAAAGTTGAAGAGCCGATAACAAAGTAAAATATACTAAATGACTAGTGTTACTGCCCAAAATAACACTCAAGTGATAAACCCTTTATGCACAAATCCAACCTCGAGGGAACTAAAAGGGGTTGTCCATTTTCACCATAACAACACCCTCTCTCACTTTAGGCCAGCTCTCCTCCAGCACAAGGGGGTATCTGTTAATGTAATTGTAACTTCGGAAGATATTCACTTATATTTTATAATGTATTATTATTGTATTTTATTTGTACCTCCGACGGAGATGTTTATTCCTCCGGTCGGAGAAGTCCTTATTGTATTTGGTCATGTAAAGTCATTGAGGTTAACCCTCCTTTGTAAGTTGGGGCAATAGACCCCAGAGTCAGATTGTATTAGGGTTAATAGAGTCTCCTAGAGAAGTCGGCCCAGTCAGGTACAACTGGGGCTGACCTAGTAAGTGAAAAGGTCAAGTGAAAGATAAAGTATAAATAGAGAGTGGAGCTCTCTCATTTGTACATCACACTCACTCACTCAAGTTCGCATAAGTGAGAGAGGACAAGTTTGCACAAGTGGAGAAGAGAGAAGCTATTGAAGACCATCTCTATTTTTGGGTTTTACTTTTGTGACATTGTATTGGTGATCATTCTATATCTGAGGAAGTTTCGGGGTTTTCTCCTTTATGGTTTCCTCAAGGAAAACCTTTGTGTCTCTTGTGTTATGTTGTGCATATTATTCTTTCAGTAAGATCCTAGATAAGTATTGATTAAAATTGTGAAAATCTAACATGGTATCAGAGCTAACCTGAAAAGAAGACACTGTGTAGCTGCGGAAGCTAGGGCTTCTTAATTTTTGGACTTCTCTCCACAGATCATCAACGAAAAGAGGCTAGGCTAACTCGCCTAAGGAGGCGCATCTTTCTATCGAAGCAGAAGTTGATTTTGAGAATTTTCATTTTTTAGCCTGTCACTGCTGCCGGAGGAAAATTAGGGCTTCTCACAAAATTGGAATTTTGGAGTGCAATTGGCATAGGGAAGTGCGCCTCTCCAAGATCGAAATTTTTGGTTAGGTAAAACTCATGGAAAGTCAAACCCTAGTTTGACTTTGGACCAGAAAACCAGAAAAAGCCAGAAAACTGCAGATCCGAACTTCGCAAGTCAATTTTCAAGGGTGAAATTTTGGAATCTTCAAAAACCAAGTATACCAGCATACTCGCCTCAATCAAGCGCATCTATTTGTCCAATCAAAAGTTTCAAATTCCAAGTTTGAAAATTTAGGGTTTCTCTGACAAAGCCTAGGCCAACCAGCTCCTGGACCAATCTCAACTCAGCATCTCAAATTGGTAAGATCTAAATCTTTGTCATTTCCATTTGAGGTTCTCATTAAAGATGTCTCACCATACCAATCTTGAGGATAAGCTTGAAAGGGCTGATAACTTCCGAGCATGGAAGTATAGGATTGGGCTTGTCCTAGAAGAAAATGAATTGGACACATGTAAATGAAGAGGTTCCAACACCAGAGGGAGATGAGGCTAAAGCCTTACACAAGAAGAACTTGGTTAAGGCCAAGAGGATCATTGCAGATTCTATTAAGGATCATCTCATCCCACATGTGTCATCTTTGAAGACACCTAAAGAGATGTTTGATGCCTTGACCAAGCTATTTGAAGGGAAGAATATAAACCGAAAGATGACCTTGAGGAACCAATTGAAGAATATGAAGATACAAAATGCAGAGACCATGCAGTCTTATTTTACAAGGGTCTCTCAGATCAAGGAGCAACTTGAAGCTGTGGGAGAAAATGTAGAAGATGGAGAAATTGTGATGACCACCTTGAATGGTCTCCCTAGATCATGGGACTCCTTCATTCAAGGGATTTGTGCAAGGAAGAAGTTAATCACCTTCAGTAGACTATGGGAAGAATGCTCACAAGAAGAAGCTCGACTTGTAGCTTGAGAAGAGAAGATGGGAAATGAAGATCAAGCTCTCACAGCACACACCAAAAAGAAAAACAACAAGAGGGAGCACCACCATTACAGTAAGGGGGAGAAACACCACCACCAAAGTCAAAGGAAGAACTTCAGAAGATTCAAGAGAGATCTATCCAACATTAGATGTTATACATGTGATGAGAACGGACACTACTCCATGGATTGTCCCAGAAACATAAGTGTCTCCCACAATAAGAAGACCAACAAGAAAAGACACCATGCTCACACCGCGGAAGATGATGAACCCGCAAGGAAAAGAACCAGAGAAGAAGAAAGAGATGATTCTTCAAGTGATGAAGAATATGTATTGTAACGAAGGTAACCAGTTACAAGGGTTCATTCAGAAGGTTCCACCTCATAAGGTGAAGCTAGAGATGGCTTTCATTATTACATGAAAGGAAAAGCTCCTACAAAGTTGGACTCCGAAAACAATAAGGATGAATGCTCTATGGAAGAACCTTTCATCCATTTCACAATTGGTTAAGATGCAGAAGAAGGAGAAGACACAGATTGCTCTAGTACAAAGAACAAGTGATCTACAATGTAGAATATTTGCTCAACATTTCCAATCATAAGAAAGGCACAAGACCTTAGAATCAGACAATGAAGAAGAACACTCTGGCAGAACTCCAGTAGTTCCTGCAAGGAAGCAAAGATCAAGAGGGAGTCCACCCAACAAACAAACAAAGATAAGTATTTGAATTGTCATTTCTTATATATCTATTTATTTAAATAATATTGTTCAGTGGTGTACATACTTATGTTCCTAGATTTAGGTTGTGTATTATGCATATTAGGATATTTGCATTAATGAACAGTATACTACTAATATGCATGTGATGGGTAAGTGGCCTATGGTACTGTACAACATTCCATTGCTACTTATCTAGAATGAAACCTTTTTGCTGACATGTTGGGAGTAGTGCACACTCCTAACAATGTTCTGGTAGAGATGGAAGGCATCTAGAAAGTTACGGGATATGGATGAATGTTGTATTGAAGCATTGGCTAAGATAATTGCATGACTGTATGACCTATGTCTTTATGCATAAGAATTTGTTCTGAAAACTATGAGATGTTTCTAATCATGCAATTGAACTTGACTTGTAGGAAAGATCGTGTACCATCACCTACAAGAGTGACTTGTTTCGAAGAACAAGCGACGAAGATCAAGAAAACTACCATTGAAGATATTGAAGAACCTGAAGTTTCCAGGATCAGGGATGCAATAATGGAAGAAGAGATTCCAGAAGATAATGAGGATTGCGAGATGGAAGAACCACAAAACCTGTAGATCCACCCCGTGAGAAGAACTCTCACAAGAGGAAACCAGCATGGGTACGAGAAGCAATACAAGATGCAGAGAGGTATGGAGCTCCAGAGGGGATGCACAGAGAAAGCAAGAGACCGAGGCCATACTCCAGCTATGTAGCCCTGCTGTGCGACATCATTGACAAGGAACCTACCAACTACAAGGAAGCGACAGAAAGGAAGGAATGGAAGGATGCCATGATCGAGGAGTATTAGTCGATCATGAAGAATGATGTCTGGGATGTAGTTCCGAGACCAGAAGGGAAGTTTGTTGTGACTTCTAAGTGGATCTACAAGATCAAGCATGCTGCAGATGGCATCATCGAGAAACACAAGGCAAGGTTTGTGGCATGCGGCTTCTCCCAGAAGGAAGGAATAGACTATGAGGAGACATTTGCACCTGTAGCCAGATACACTTCCATCAGATCAGTACTTGCATTGGCTGCAGTGATGAAATGGAAGGTACACTAGATGGATGTCAAGACAACGTTCTTGAATGGTGTAGTATAGGAGGAAGTGTACGTGGAGCAGCCACTCGGATTTGAGACACATGACAGGCAGACTCATGTGTGCAAACTGAAGAAAGCCTTGTACGGTTTGAAGCAGGCACCCGGGACGTGGTACGACAAAATAGATAGCTTCCTGACTAGTTTGGACTTTACCAAGAGTAAAGCGGATTCCAACCTTTACTACAAGGTTGAGGAAGGGAACCCAGTGATACTTCTACTTTATGTAGATGACCTATTTGTGACAGGTGAGCTTATTGCAGATACGAAGAGGAAGCTTGCCGCAGAGTTCGAGATGAAGGACCTGGGCATGATGCATTATTTTCTAGGCATGGAGGTGTGGCAGAGTGCGGATGGAATCTTCCTTGGACAAGGGAAGTATGTAGTGGAGATTCAGAATGATGGACTGCAAGGCCATGACCACACTTATGGCATCGAACTTGAAGCTATTGAGTGATGCTTCATCAGAGTCGGTTGATGCCACGATGTATCGTCAGATGATTGGATCCTTGATGTACCTGACAAACACGAGACCAAACATATGCTTTGCTGTGAACACATTGAGCCAGTTCCTGATGGATCCGAGACATGTTCACTTGATTGTTGCAAAGCATATTCTGAGGTACCTGAAGGGTACAGTTGATTATGGGCTCAAGTATGACGCGAATCAGAAGATTAACCTGCAGGGTTATGTTGATTCGAATTGGGTAGGCAGTGCTGTTGATAGGAAGAGCACTTCGGGATGTTGCTTCAGTATGGGATCCGGTATGATCTCCTGGTTTAGCAGGAAGCAGTCGTGCGTGGCACTGAGTATAGCTGAAGCAGAGTATGTTGCAGCTTGTTCGACTAGTTGTGAGGTAGTATGGCTCAGGAAGCTACTGTCTGATTGGTTTGATCTCCAGTTAGAGGCGACTTGTATATTCTGTGACAACCAGAGTTGTGTGAAGTTGTCCGAGAACTCGGTGTTCCATGACAAGTCGAAGCATATTGAGATCAAGTATCACTATATCAGGGATATGGTGCAGAGAGGAGCAGTAAAGCTCCAGTATGTTGCGATGGACGAGCAGATAGCCGATGTGTTGACCAAGCCGCTAGCCAGAGTGAAGTTTGAATACTTCAGAGAGAAGCTTGGTGTTCTTCAGATCGAGGTTCCTTCCAAGAGGAAGTGATGAGTCCGGTAGACGCAGTTGCACATGGGCCATTCTCGCATAGTGGTAGGAAAGTCCTCCTATGTTGGTAGATGTAAGGGCTGGGCCTTTCCCGAATGGTGGTAGGAAAGTCCTCCCATGTCGGTTGATGTAAGTGCCGGGGCCTTTCCCGAATGGTGGTAGGATAGTCCTCCCATGTCGGTTGATGTAAGTGCTGAGCCTTTCCTGAATGGTGGTAGGAAAGTCCTCCCATGTCAGTTGATGTAAGTGCTGGCTGTGCCTTTCCCGAATGGTGGTAGGAAAGTCCTCCCATGTCGGTTGATGTAAGTGTAATGCCTTTCCCGAATGGTGGTAGGACAGTCCTCCCATGTCGGTTGATGTAAGTGTTGAGCCTTTCCCGAATGGTGGTAGGAAAGTCCTCCCATGTCGATCGATGTAAGTGCTGTGTCTCACATGGTGGTAGGTTGGTCCTCCCATGTTGGTAGACTTGTTATGTGCATCTGGGATGTGCTCCGTGTGACGATGAGATGATCTGAAGACGATGAGGCGACAGTAGGAGACACATGTGTTTGCAGAGGCAATGTAATGACTGGTCCTGGGCTATACCTACTTGATGGCTTGCTCGCAGAGATGATGAAGACCTACACGAGGGCTAGGCCTACATCCAGCATGAAAAAGGGTTGGCTTTGTAGAACTTCCTATGGCGAGTAGATTCGAGAGATGTCACCAATCAATGATCGACATGATGAGGATTGCAGCAGCGATTATGATGATCCAGTGTTGATAATGATGTTCCAGCATTGATGATCCAACGACGAAGACTTGTGTCCAGATGTGTTGATGATTGTGTCAAGAGAATACCTTCCTAGTTAAGAGGGCGTGTTAATGTAATTGTAACTTAGGAAGATTTTCACTTATATTTTATATTGTATTATTATTGTATTATTTGTACCTCCGACGGAGATGTTTATTCCTCCGGTCGGAGAAGTCATTATTGTATTTGGTCATGTAAAGTCATTGAGGTTAACCCTCCATTGTAAGTCGGGGCAATAGACCCCAGAGTTAGATTGAATTAGGGTTAATAGAGTCTCCTAGAGAAGTCGGCCTAGTCAGGTACAACTGGGGCCGACCTAGTAAGTGAAAAGGTCAAGTGAAAGATAAAGTATAAATAGGGAGTGGAGCTCTCTCATTTGTACATCACACTCACTCACTCAAGTTCGCATAAGTGAGAGAGAGGACAAGTTCGCACAAGTGAAGAAGAAAGAAGCTGCTGAAGACCATCTCTATTTTTGGGTTTTACTTTTGTGACATTGTATTGGTGATCATTCTATCTTTGAGGAAGTTGCGGGGTTTTCTCCTTTATGGTTTCCCCGAGGAAAATCTTCGTGTCTCTTGTGTTATGCTGTGCATGTTATTCTTTCAGTAAGATCCTAGATAAGTATTGATTAAAATTGTGAAAATCTAACAATATCCCTAGAATATAGTGAAGGCAAGGGAAGAGAGTGGATTGGTGTTGGAAGGAATAAGGTGTTCTGCTCTCACCAAGTCAAAAGGAAAGACGAGTTCGAGATTGACTTTGCATTAGTAGCTTGCCTCCCTTCTAGCTTTATTATTGGATGGAAAGACTCTTGTCTCAGGATCATTAAAGCTATGCAATGGAAGCTCAAGGCGATGTGAAGAGTTAGCCTTTTTTTTGTTTTAAAAAATACTTATTATATGCATATAAAAATATTTACAAACACATACGCAAAAAGTGGAAGGGTATATACAATGAATCTCATAGCCTCTTCCTGAGAATAACTAAAGCAAAAATAAAATCAGAATATGCAGCGAGATCCAAGGATTTGGCATTCTTGATCAAGAACATTCCTTTGGCCAATAGTTGTGGCGTACCTCGTCTTTCCGCAAAGAAACAAAGGTCGACATTGAACTTAGCTCTTGGTCAATCACGAACTTACACCTGATTTTCCAAAGCACAAAGAGTGCATAAATCCGCAGAGAATGCCAGAGTCCAGCATTTTCTTTATTAGAGATTAAGATGGCATTTTCTAAAATTAGCTGGAGAACCTTGGAATGTTTCCTTGATGTATTGTCTTTTGTTCAGTAATAACACTCATTTTCCAAAAAGACTGGAATGTTTTGAGGCAATAACATTGGTTGGCAAAGTAGCTAAGAGATATCTGAGGGTCTACTTGTGTCTGTTTAACTATATTTCCTTATTCCTCAATGTGCACATACTTTGATTTTAAATTGCAGATAGATATAACTTGTATATTTTGATGGTAAATAAACATTATGATATGTAGAATGTATGTGTTATATGCTGCATGTCTGGTCATTTTTCCCTATGTAAAACACTTTCTTGGACAGGATTGTCATATGCCCTCATCCGTCTGCTTTTCTGTTTTTTTTCTTTATCTGGAGATTGACATCTTGGCAGATGGTTTGGCCTATATTTTGAAATATAATGTTGTCCTTTTGTGGAAGCCTTGTATCTGAGTTTTTGGTTCTAACATGCAACAAGCATTTAACATTGAAACTAGGATGTATGTTGTTCTGGAGCATAATATTTGGGTGCCTTCTGTTCCTTGTGCAGGGACCTGATAGTAATTTGAAAAGATCCTTCAGCTCTGCTCAATCTTCTGAACAGGTTGTTGAAGGAAGTTCATCTATTGGGTCCAAATTCGCAGAGGATGATGTTGAAAATTTATCTTCAAGGTCTAAGAATGGTGAAATACCAGAAACATGGTATAGTCAATGGCGTGAGAAACATTTGGTAGATAGGATGCAGCGGCTTTCATGGCGTCTGTCTCAACAACAACTTCCGTTTGGTGACCGAGAAACTTACAAAAGAACACCTGAAGGAATGTCTGCATATTTGAGCTTCTCACAAAAGCACAAAAAAAAACGTCAAGTTATTGAACTAAATATAGAATCACGTCCTGCTGATTCATTTAAAGAAAATGGGTCAGATGTTCAAGCTGAGTTGACTGCAGGAACTGATTGTTCAATAGATGAAGAAATATCCTTTTTTCCAGAGACAATGTTTCCATCTAATTGTGTGCCAGATAGTGCTATTCCTGCAAATGATAAAGAGGCCGAGGATCTGAAGGTAGAATTTTGTGGGATTTTTGATAATCTTCCACATGGAATAAGTCGAAGCCCATTGTTGATAGAAAGATTTGGTATGGGATCAGAGTATTTAAGTCTTGGAGTTAATACAGGCAAGAACAGGGCAGCTGGAAGGAAAAAAGTTTTCAGTGAAGAAGAAGCAGTACAAATAACTAAGCATGCTGTAGTTCGAATAGTTGCAGGGGCTGGATTTGAAGGGTTAAAAGAAGGTTCATTGGATGTTCTTTCCCAGCTGCTCAGCTGCCATATCTGCAAATTGGGTCGAATTTTGAGGGTGTTGGCTGATAGCTTCAGGAAACAATATTCTCAAATGGAACTCTTAAGAATGTTTCTACAAACTATTGGGTATAGGTAAGTCCTGTGATATGATTGGCATTAGTACAAGGATTCTTTTTTTCCTTTCTAATCTTGTGAAAAGTTCATATCCTGAATTATGGTTAGTGTTATAATTTATTTAGTCCTTGTTTTCATGCTCCTGTTTGTCTTTTCTTTTATATAATTTAACTGTCCTTACATTTTAGAACACTGTATTATAGTATATGCTGTTTAGTATTCTTTAGTGCATTGAGAGACAACCTGAGAAAAACAAAACTGAAGTGAATTATCTGAATACTATTTTGTTTTTAATTGTGAGCAAATGCTTTCACATACCTTAAAAGGTGGTTTCATGCTAGTACGTTAAATCACATTCTAAATATTGCTAATTATATTTGGGAATTGACAATAGAAACTATTGCTTTATATTTGGGAATTGACAATAGAAACTATGGCTTTGAATTTCCTGTGTTCAAATTTCACTGTAAATAGTAGCATCATCCCTCTTATACAACTGTAAGTTTGCTATAAATGCAAGACATAGTGATGATGTGCCTCTCCATTGCCCCATTTCAATCCCCAATGATGTGTTCAAGTACCAAAGTTTCATGACTCATAATTGGATTGAGTTTGGGATTGACTCAGACTTGGTCACAAAAACCCAAGTCATCTCGGAAAATAAAAAATTACATGGAGTATTTTAATTTAAAAATAAATAAATTTGTGCATAAAAATGTAAATATTGACAAAAAGATGCCAAATATGTAAGTTTGCTGATTTATATTGCATGTAAGGGTAGAAGCAGGCAAAATCTCATCGAGATGTAAATCAACAAATTATAGATATATAAAGTTAAAGTTATGAGAATCTAATTGATAGACTGAGATTTAATGTATAAACTTTGAGGCTCTAAATAGCATCTAGAGTCCAGAACTCATCAAACAAATAGTAATTGCTGTTGAGATTCATAAGAGAGAGGGAGGAACGAATGGAACCAACCAGCAAACCCTAAATCTTGCAATAAAAAAGGAGAAACAACACTAGGGAAGCACAGCAGAAAATCCATAACGTGTGCTGTAGAGAGAAATCACCCAAGAACAATAGGGCTGAAAAATAAGTGCACTAGAGAGAGAATATGACAACAATAGAAATTGAGTGTGCAACACTAAATATGTTGCCCATAGGCTAAAGAAAAAATCACTTGTATAAAGAGGAAATAGCTCAAGATGATTTTACAGATGAGAGATGAGTTTTATATTGATACATAACTCAAGGGGTAGGGTGCTTTCTCCAAGAGGAGTTATGGGCTCACTATGATGATTAGGTTGGTGTTAACCACCTAGGAATATAATAAAATTAGTGTTGACTAGGTTGGAGTCAAGCGAACCTAGAAACACAATAATAATGTTTACAAAGTGATGTTGGCCTTGGCCTCAACCAAAGCTTACACCATCATCTCAACATCCCCCATTACACCTTGCAGAATGTCATGGAGAAGAATGATGAGTATAGATGAGAGTGGGTTTATGTGTACCCATCTGAAATATAGGGTCGGTCGTGGCCGAAATACACAAGAGAGTGGGTTTATGTGTACTGAACTCAAATACAATTGTGAGTGGGTTTATAGTTACCCAGTTCAAATATATCTATGAATGAGAATGGATTTATGGACAAACAACACAGATATTGCCAACTCAAATACCACTGAGGGTGGGTGTATGGATTCCCAGTCTGAATACAACTGAGAATGGGTTTATGGATACTCAACTCAAATGCAATTGAGAGTGGGTTTATTGATACCCAAATTGAATACATCTTAGGGTGGGTGTATGTACTATGGATACTTAATTTGATTATAAAGGAGAGTGGGTTTATGGATACCCAACTCAAATATAGTTGGCTCAGAATACAATTGAGAGTGAGTGTATTGATACCCAACTAGAACAATGAGAGTGGGTTTATGGAAACCCAACTTGAATATAGCTAGCTCAAAATACAACTGAGAGTGGGTGTATGGATACCCAACTAGAACACTAAGAGCGTGTTTATAGATACCCATTTTGATTACAACTAAAAGGACTCAAATAATGAGTGGGTTTATGGATACTTAGCTTGAATATAGGACTTTGGAATGCAACCGAGAGTGGGTGTATGGATACCCAACTCAAAATATGGTCGGTCCTATTTTCACATTTCTCCTTAATCTGAACAAGGGGTCTTAGAGAGAAGGCATTACACATCACAACTCGCTCAATGTTGAATGTGGGCTGTGTAGTGAAGATGTCACATTTAATCCTCTGTGATCGCCATATTTTCCACACCAACATGGTTTCACATCCTTGGGAAGGTGGCCTTTGGTAGAGGTATAGAAGAAAGATCCATTGAAACATGTTGATTGGTTGAAGGTACAAAGAGTGGCTCAAGTTGTCCCTAAAAATGAAGATGGCGAATATGGTACACATCCAAAAAGGACGAGCATCATAATGTCAAAATAAGTTTTCCACTGTAATAGTTGAGACTCATCCATGGAAGAATAATCTATTAAAAGTAGTGGGACAGGTCCTGCAGACTTGTGTAGAAAGTTCGAACTCCATCAAAGAAGGAAAGCACCTAGCTCCCCTTTGAGAATAAGTGGTAATAGGTGCACAAATGTCACTATGAAGTATGAACCAATTGCTGAGAATCATGCCTTGCATCACAATAAATTGAAGCATCTACTGTAAAGAATGGAACTCTTGGAAGATAAAGAACATCTCCAAATGTGATGGGGTTGATAATGATATCATCATAACCTGGAATAAATAAGGCCCAATATGCAAACTGCACCATCAGATGTGCATTGTAAAAATAATTCATCAGATCAAGAACAATGTAGCGGAAGCCTTTGTAAAGTCTTCAAAAAATCTGCTGAAAGATCCAACAAAGAAAAGATGATCCAAAAACCCTAGGGCAATGCTACTAGCCATCAATCTTCAGATCATCTACAAACAAAGGTGATCAGAAGCCCTGGTTCTGTAGTCACAAAAACTTGGTGATGCTATTAGCCAAATAGCTTTGGATTAGTGGCTGAAAATAAGTAAAAGAAATGGTCTGAAACCCTAGTTCTGTAGTCACGAAACAATAGTGATGCCACCAGCCAAAACTCTCAGATTTGCTGCTGGAAAAATTCCTGAAATAAAACAGTGGGAAACCTCAATGCAGGGCACTCCAGTCGCATGCAACTACTCATAAAACTGCATTAAATATCCTTAAATAAGGCGCCCTAGTCTAGCCAATAAAATCACCATGAAAATCAGCCACTTCCAGAAAAATCACCATAAACATCCAGTCAGAATTGCCAAAAACTCTGCAGAAACCCTAATTTGGGCAAATTCACGTTTCCCAATGCACCAAGGCAAATGTGGACACCCTCAGAGATCTGTGGATAAATCCACTAGGGCGAATTTTGTGGGTGGACCAAAATTATCAAATTGCAAATATTTTTGGTTTTATGAATTTATCTAAATTTTTAAGGTTTTTCCAGCAATATTATATTTGTAGGGTTTTTTCAATATAAAAATGCATGTAAAATGAAAGACAAATAAATTGGTAAAAGAGAGAGAGTTTTTGTTGAAAAGATAGGGCATATGATTCTTGTCTCAATCCCTAGGGCATTGAGAGATCGATACCAACGTCCCTCTCTTGAAATGGCTTCCAATACGTGCAATTAGGGCATCAACTAACAACCTCAAGGGTTGGGTAGAAGAGCCAAATTAGGGCAAACGAAGGAGTCCAAGGCCCAATACAATGCTAGGTTAACAAAATAGCAGCAAGAAACCCTAACACATATGAGTAATTGACCATAAAGCATCATTAAACTAGGTCAAAGTATAACTTATTGATTCTTTAACAAAGGTGAGCAGAATTTATTCTTAGGTAACCTTTTTGCTTGAGTTAGTACAACCATTCTATCATCAACCAATAGCATGTGCAATAGAAACCCTATATAACACCTTCATTCATCCTTTAAGCTAAGAAGATCATCCCAAGAGAGGTGCACATAAGTTCATAACATCAAGAGCTCCAATAAACCAAGAGAAATAGAAAAGATCTCATAATGAACCCATATGATATATCTTGTTGTGTTTTTACAATGAGAGGGAGGCACTATCTATATAAGATTAGCCTCACCTAATTTTAAGTTATTAGCTTACAAGATATTGTGAAAAGATAACAATTTTGGTTAGTACACCCACAAATTTGAGGAGTAAACCACACAATGACATAAAATAACAATAAAAATGTGAAATTAGGCTACACCAAGTGCTAGGTGTGCCAAAAGGAGGATGTCATACCCAACTAACCCCAACAGATGTGTGCCCTCAATGTCCTCCTTCATTATCCTTGTAGGCTTCTTCAATAAGGAAGTACAATTTGCGGTTAACACAACCCAGAGGAGGGGTTTTATAACCAAAATAGGTCCAAGTGAGCAAATAAGGTGTGTTGAACAAATGCTATCACCTTTTACATGGCAAATAAATGAGTGTGGTCATGCGTCCAAGTGATTAGCCCCCCCAAGGGCACCAACCGCTATAGGGCGAGCCGTTGAGCACCTCCTAGAGGTGGAAATCAATCGGACCATCCATGCCATGATTAGGGGTATTTAGCCCCAAATCAACACTCTACACTTCAACTTGGCCTTTACATCAAAACTTTTTAACCCCTTCCCCTGGGGAACTTGTAGGGAATGCTGCAGATACTCTGAGGCATAACAGAGTGCAAACAGTCATCCATTGGAATCTCATTGGAGTCTCCACCTACTCCATGACCTTCCATTAGAAAAGTCATTTGGTCCTTCTCAACATTGGAAAACCTAGCAGTTAAAAATCGAAGGATCATTTGGACTCCTCCCTCCCAATCAACATTTAAGGAAATGTAATCGAGAGGTTGTTCCCTTGAAGATTTTTGACGACGGTTAACATTTTCAAATCCATGTGAGCGCTCTGGATTTGCAAAAATAATTGCAGATCCTTTTCGAAGCCAGTTGGGGTGCCTCCCTTCTCGAACCTTGCTTGGTCAATGAAAAAACCATTTGTACAACTTAGATTTGTACTTGTATGGTCTGAGGCCATACTTGTATGGCCTACAGTTGCCCTTGGGGTCGAAACCCTTCCTTCTCTTTCCCATGACCCCCTATTACCTACCCGCAACCCTTTTTTTTTTCTGCTTGGGAGTCTCCTTTCCTCGCTTGTGGCATGTTTCTCCTTGTTCGTAGTCTGCATTTCCCTTCCCTTCCTACCTGTGGTCTATTTCCCCTTGGTCGTGGCTTGGTTCCCCTTATTCGTGGCTTTGTTCTTCCTTCTAGTAGGTCAGATCTACCTCCATCTCATCCCTGCTCGGGCCTTTCTCTACTCTCTGTCTTGCTCATCCTCTTGTCCACCGTCCTCCCTATCTCTGCCTATCCCCCGTTGCTCCTCTCCATTCCTCCCTCTCAACCTTCCTTTCTTGTTGCTTCTTTCCATTCTCTCGTTCCCTTGTCCTTAAAACTTTTAAAACAATTTTAGACATAACAATACAAAAGTTTATGATATGTAATAGATGTATGGTGTTGAATTCAAGTAGATTACTGGCGTCTATTACAACATGAACTAGCGGGTATAGTTAAATACCCAAAGAACATAGCTAGCCCAACTATAACTTAGAGGTGTTACCCACTGTCACCTCGCTTACCACCTCTTTGGACTTTCGGTTGGTTTTTATCCAAGTTGAGGGGGGCTTCCCTAGATAGGATTGCTAGTCTATGGAAATGAGGGCACAAGGTGATTTGAAGAGTTAGCCTTAGCAAAAATTGAGGTCTTCCTTTGTAGTATAGGTGACGGGAGGGTTATGGAGACTAGTGTCGATCCCCATGGCATATGGAGTCTCAAGATGATCCCCCACATGCCTTGTTTGCATGTGTTTGACTGGAACCCTTGCAAAATGCATGCCAAATTCTCACCCCAAAAAATTGAAACTTCTTGCAAATTTCACCGAGAAAGAGTAGGTTTTGGCATACACCTTCAACCTATCTATCTAGCTCACCCTTAGCTTATGCAAAATTGATGAGTACCCCTCCTAGGAATGCCAAATGCTTCAATCAACCTACAAAGCTAAAGTATGATACACCAATGGAGTAACACTATTCTTCTTATGGACTAGATAAATAAATCTTACAATGCCAAAAGATACAAGACTTTTTCAATATTATCCATCAAGTAAACCAAGAGAATAAATCTTTTACACTTCAAAATGTTCCATGAAAGATATGTCAATTAGGCTCCAAAAGAGAGAGCTCCCAAAATCCAACCATGTCAAATGAATGAGAAGGCCAACCCTTATATAGGTTGTAGCCTTATCTCACTATTACAATAAAATATTACTAAATCCTTGAACCTAGCCTATAGTCGGGTAAAAAAATGACAAAATCCCCCCTTAGCTAACAAAATCCTAGTAAAAGCATAAACAAAAGTGGTGAAAGCCACACGTACATCATCAAAGATAAATAAGGTCCTCTTTTGTTACTGCTCAAATTAGCACCCTTGGTCAATATCATGGATCCCGGTGCTAAGAGAGGTAAGCACGGGAGAAGCTAGCGCCCAATGTCACCAAAGCCCAGCCAGCTTCTCAACACTTTATGACAACTCCTAAGAACAAGGGGGAGTCCCTATTTTCGGTAAAGGATATCTACAATCACTCAAACAATAGACAAATACCCTTCACAAGCAACCTCTTGACTAAGACCAGTGCCTTATGGAGTCAAAACAATGAAACATATAATGACACTATGGTGGGAGGAGTTAAAGTAATTTATAATCAATTTTGAGATAGATAACCACACTATCTTACTACTGTTATGAAATTGCAGCAGTCAATAACACTTCAGAAAATGGATGAAAACCAACCAAAACAATGAAACCTTACCAAATAAAATATACCTTGAGGGTTAGGGCAAGTAACATGCCTCAAAAGGGTGAAATGGAGCCCTAATGAGGCTAAATCAGATCTGAAAGTGTTTAAACGTACTGGTTTAAGCCCTAACCAGCCCTCAAATAGATGGTGGACCCACTTTACAACTTTCCAATAGACGTCCAACCTGTCAGGGGTCAACCCTAGGCCTTGCTTTTTTAGGCTTTCAAAGCTTGCTGATTTGACCGATATACCTATTGTACCTATTATACCAGATCTAAAAAATGCCCTAGATAACACAAAACACAGTATAATTCCCAATCCAACCACAGTAAAGAGACGCCCTTGAGAATCCACATAGAAACCTACTAGGGCACACTTTTCCAGTGGAGCACAATTCCAAAATTCACAATATTTTTTGAGATATGAATTTTCTATATTTTTGGGGTTTTTCCAAATATTATATTTATGTATTCTTGTAACATATACAACATAAATTTGATAAAAAAGTTGATGAAGAGAAGGGGTTAGACCTTAGTCCTTAACCCTAGTGAAGTAAGAGATCAAGGTTAATGTCTCTTCTCAATTTGACAATTCAATATTTATAAATTAGTGCAAAGACTAGTAACCCTAGATAAGTCAAAGTAGCCTTAGCCTAATTAGGGCAAATAATGAACTTCAAGGCCCACTTATGAAGAGCCTCCTTCAAGAGAAGGTCTCCTCAAACAAGATTGACAAGATGCAAGCAAAACCCGAACATGCCTTGCTTAAGGTGCACAAGAGCAACGTCAAACGAGAAAATTAAAAGATCTTACCGCATCCACCAAGAAAAGAGCAAGAGAGAGGTCTTAGGTCTTTCCTTAGCCTTGAGTTATAACAACCATTCAATGGATCAACCTTGAAAAATAACAAAACCCTATAAATTTCATCATCCAACCTTCATCACAAGAAAAAATATGCCAAACAGAGAGGTGCACATGCCTTAGAAGCTCCAGTAGACCAAGATAAAAAGTAATAAGATCATATTTGAACCCTCGTCTTGTTACAAAATGAGAGTAGGAGCACCTTATTTATATGAGTTATCCTAGTCTTTTTGAGTTTTTTAGAGCCTACCTTATTAAAATATAAATTAACTTAAAATTAGGGTTTGTCACCCACAAGCCAGGGACTAAACCACAAAAAGACTAAAAATAATGATAACGTGATGCAAATCGCTTCAACCAAGTGGAATGTTGAGCCTAAAGGAGGACATTATGCCCCAACTAACCCCAACGATGTGCTTGTCTCTCATTGTCCTCCTTTTTAGCAAGGTAAGACTTTCTTGATACGATGACTTCATCATCATTCTTGCCTATGGAGACCAAGAGGAGGGGTAATACATCAAAAGAGAGGTCCAACTGGGCATAGATGAGGTGTGCTAAAGCGGGTATGACAACCTTTACACGTGCAATCACCTGTACAAAGCATAAATATAAGTGTGGCTAGGAGCCCCTGAGCCATGTGTCCTAATGGGTTCATCCCAAGAGGTACCATAGCACCCACCCAGGGCACAAATGCCCAACATGAGGGGACTTCCCTCCATCAAGGGGTAGTCAGCAAAGCCACAAGGCCAATACTCCTTGAAATGGGAACTGAGAGAACTTGCCATGACTAGACCAAGGGTTTTGAGCCCCACTAGACCAACACTTTTACATAAGAAGGCCCAGACTTGGGCTTTTACAATGGCAAAAGACCCCCTCACTCTGGTACATCCTGAAGGGCACGCTGTAGGCAATCTGGGGTGTAACAGCTCTCATGAGGAATAATGAAAGATTAAAACATCCTTAATAAAACACCCAAAAAGTGGTTCGTTCCACTTTATTCTTCTTAGCAAATAATAAAGCAATGATGACTTTTTTAATCAACTTCATAAAACATGCATATTCAACCAAGACCCCAAAGGTCACGTTCCGAGAGAGGATCCACATCAAGCCTCCAAACTCCATCTCTTGGCTCCAACAGGTGGATGATTTGAATTACCAATCCAATGAGGGCCCCTCTAATTAACTGATGTCCACATAGTGACTATATCGCTAATATCCCAATTATATCTAGAAAAGGAAGGGCATTCAAGTTATAACAGAAACGTCAACCCAAATTTCCAATTCCAACTAGCAGGCAAAATATTGTTCAATCTCAGCATCTAGATGAATGAATTCAGATCCCCATTCTGATATGCTTAGTCTAGTCGTGACCAGGTGGGGCCTCTAATCTGCAGCGATTGATGCATTCAAGTGATGGAATGGCAACACAGCCAACCCATAATCGGGTTTTCTCACAATTTAATATATCGGCCCCAGCTCTTGTTTTCATGTCAATGGGTAAACTGTACCAAATCTTCAAATTTTAACTGAGCCCATTCCCCATTCCCATTCCACACAAGAATTGAAACTTCAATGGTCTGTATGGTGCATTGCAGGTATTGTTGACTTTCTTTTATAGTCTCGAATGGAAAGGTAAGCACTTACATCATCAGGCCACTGCTTGAAAAGGGTCTCAAATATTTCGACAGGCAACTGTTTTAACCAACTGCAGCACCTATATTATGCTCACCCTGTGAGGATAAGAGAGGCTAATCTCAGGTGCTAACTCTGCATTTCCTTGACCACCAGTCATGAATAACGTTATAATATGGCTGCAGATGAAAGTAGAAAACTGTTGTTGCGGCCCTACAATTACCTGGAGAGGCACTTTCAATCAAAGGACCTTCTACACTATTAAGAGCTTCATTAACTGGAGTCTGGAACCCATCTAGCCTCTGTACTAGCTACAAACTCAAGAGGAATTTCCTTTATGCAGTTCATCATATATATACCGATAGCATGTCTTCATTTTGGTTAAAGACTAAACCAACATGTTTGAAGTTACTTCCAGGTTATGTTGATCGATCCCCGTTTGTTCCTTGACAGCTATAAAGGCCAGCTAAAGAAACTTGTCCTTTTGTAATATCTCCAGCATTTAAAACATTTACTTGGACCTCTTTCCTTTTTTCTTTACCCAACTCTTCTTGTCAAACTCAGAAGTTCCTCCAGGTAAGCTGTCAAAATCATCAGTTTCCCTTTCAACAAATGACCAGATGCCTTTTTTACTTTGAAATTAGCCATAAATGAGGATACATCATTCTTTCATAATATCAACTATGAATACTGCAATTTTACAAGCACAGGTACCCTTGAAAACGAAATCCACTGTTGCTTTATGCCCAGATTTCACTTAGATGCTGCCCAGGTTTGGATGTAAGGCATCTTATTGCTGCTTAATGTTCAGAAGATGACCAGAAGTGTGTTGAATCATGAATGATGCTGCTCAGAACAGAAAATGAAGCCTTTTACCGCTGTAGCCTGCAGTTATAGGGCCCAGAACTGCTCAGAACGTGAGGTGTAGGGGCTGTTCATTGCTTTTCATTGTCCATAAGAAGGCATGGGGATACCCAGAACTGTTCACTACTACTGCTACAGGCAGAGAAATGTCGTTTTCAGGCCCAGAATATTTTGACAAACCTGATAATGCAGCAAACCCCTGTCATCACAAGTCAAGAATTTTCCTTTGTACCCCCTTTCAAAATGAGGTTTAACAGAGTCTAAACACATTTATGAGATGGCAACTTAAATGTGAAGGATATTAAACCAAATAACACACATTGAACAGCAATGCCTGCTGGTAATATGCATAACAGATCTGGAAATTGCATTTACAGCCAAGTAAAGATGCTCAAAATGACACACCAGTACACACATCAATCATCCAAGTGAGTCTAGGATATCATATGAGATGTAAACACCATAAAAGGACAGCTTTCTATTGACCAGCCTGAAATACATACGTCTGCAATCTGATACATAAACAGCCAGAAAGAAGGTCAACAGATCACTCTGTCAGCCCTTAAACATCTAGCATTAGCCCACTATAACAGTACAATATGATGCTCAGCCAAGAAGGAAAAAATAAACCTGAAATGAAATGATGGCAACTTTGGATACAAATCAGCCTTGAATATTTCCACATCAAGCTTCAAACCTGCAAATTTATCTTCAGCCCCAAATACAAGTGTGTAGTGTATTTCTCCACAATGAATTCACACTTTGCAAATGAAGGGAAGGCCTCCTTTTATAGGTTCTCCTTGCAACTTTACATAGAATAAGAAGGGTCTAGACTTCCCTAGAAGTAGGATGCTCCACTATGCAAGCCTTCATTATAATTTTGAAAGGGTGAAACATGCTGAGTGCCAACCTCCTAGGCTGAACGCTCCATCAAATAATACTTTTCCTTGATATATGTGTCACTGGAGATCTTTCTTCATGGAGCGCTCCCTTAAACAATGATTTATTAATGCAGAGGGACCACTTATGAGTGCTTTCCAGATCCTTCCATACAAGGCATTCATCAAGGAATGGGTAATTCTTGGTATATGTGTTGTTCTAGGGTCTTCCAAGTGGAGCACTCACCCTTTTTTGTATGCTTGTGACCATGTCAAGGGGCTTAATGTGTCATGTATCCTCATTTTGTCTTCCTCCTTTAGGGCTTGTAAGTGACAACCATGAACCATGTCTTGCCTCCAAATATGTAGTACATGTGTTGTCATATCATGTGAAGTGGCCCTTTGATGATGAGATCACCTCAAAATATGTAAATTATGCCACGGGATATGCAGGATGGCCCAAAAGTGTAACTCAAAGCAAAAACATGCATCAAAATAAGTAGATATGTTCATCAAGGAAAGGCATTCACCAAGGAATGGCTAATTCTTGGTATATGTGTTGTTCCGGGGTCTTCCAAGTGGAGCACTTCCCTTTTTTGTATGCTTGTGACCATGTCAAGGGGCTTGATGTGCCATGTATCCTCATTTTTTCTTCCTCCTTTAGGGCTTGTAAGTGGCAACCATGAACCATGTCTTGCCTCCAAATATGTAGTACATGTGTCGTCGTATCATGTGAAGTGGCCCTTTGATGATGAGATCACCTCCAAATATGTAAATTATGCCTCAAGATATGTAGGATGGCCCAAAAGTGTAACTCAAAGCAAGAACATGCATATAAGTAGACATGTTCACCCAAGGCAAGATCATCCATTAAAACGAAAACATCCTCAGAGGATTCTAGTGCTTAGGATCTCATGCACATGAGGGTGGTAACTTGAGATACCGAACATGACCTTTAGGCCTGAAGTGTCCCGTGTCCGTGTGTCGGACATGAACACATGTTTTGGATGTGTCTTGTTTCAGGACACGTACAAAACACGTGTCCGATACTGTGTCAAGGTGCGTCCCGACCTGTGTGAGTCGTGTCCCAAAAAAAAAGACACACCTAACTGGAAAAAGCAGACCGTAGGTGATAAAAAACAATTTTACCCTCATTCATTCACATTTTTCAGTGAAGGTTGAGCTTTTAGAGGGTTTTTTTTTGCAGGTGGAGAGCATTAGAAGGTTTTCCAATGGATTGCAAGTGACTTGAGGGTGGATTTTAGTGAGAACATTGCAAGTTTTCCAGCAGGCAACAAGAAGAATGTCTCAGTTAACAACGACAGCTGGTAAAGGGCAAAGGAGAGGGAGCAATATCCCAGTTGGTGTCTCCCCTTCTCCTCCAAATCCAAGCTTGAGTTTATCTAATGTTGCTCGTGCTCCATTTGCTGCTAGTGGACCTGTTGGTGTTGCATGCAACCCTTTATTAGCAAGACAACAGGCCCAAGAGAAGAAATACCCCTTGTGGAAGCATGTAACAAGGAAATCAAGGCCCGGGGCAAAGCTGGGTGGGGGAGGGAATGTGATTTGGACTTGGTAATTTTGGACTTGTAATTTCTGCAAGAATGAGTTCAATAACACCTATTACCAGGTTAAGAGCCATTTGTTGGGCCTTCCTCATGGGCTTGCTGCATGTAAAGCCGTGACTATTACCCAACGAAGGGAGATGGAAAGAGAGGATGAAGTTGGCTTGGGGAAGTTGGGAGCAACAAGTAAGAAACAAAAAAAATGAGGATCCTCTTCCATTCTTGAGGAAACCCTCTAGCACTAACAAATATGGGAGTGGGGTTGATATTCAACCAACAAGAAAGAGGCCAACTCCAAGTGGTCCACTGGACAAGATTTTCCAACAAGAGAGGTGAGATGAGATGGCCTTACCATTGCATTTCATTTCCACCTCAACTTCATTTCATTCTGTAGAAATTTCACTTCTCTAACAGGCTTTCAAGTTAACTCAGATTAACAATGTTTAATAAACCATCTCATTCAACCATAGACAGCTAAAAATGAAATTTCACTCATAAACATATCTGAACTAGAAGCACAAAAGAAGTACTACCAAAATACTGTGAACGGAAAGAACATAACAACCATGCACATAAAATTTCAGACTCAGATATTTTAGCCAAAATGACCCAGGAAAAAACCTTGAAGGGAAAACCTGTGAGAGAGATATTTTATTAATTTCTTCTTTAATAAAATGTATAGCAAAATTTTAATAATATCAAGCACAACTTATTTGAACCAGTAGACTAACAGGCTGCCTCGAATTCTGTGCATAAATTTATGGGAAATCGCGCCCTTCACAAGCAACACAGAGCTGTATGAACAACTCCTCGATTTCAGTGCCAAACTCAATTTTTTGCGTGGAAATTCATGCCCAACAAAACAACACATAAATTAATTTGTTGTCTTGAAAAACGTGCCTATCTCAGACCTCATTTTTCGTGCCACTGTACGGAATTGTATGGACTGTATGGAATTGTATGGACTGTACGTAATTGTATGGAATTAATTTTTTGTACTTGTCTCGAAATTCGTGCCTCTGCCTGGAAACACGTGCCATTGTTTTCTTCTCGAAAATCGTGCCCAGAACTACTGTACGGTCTTGGAATCCGTGATGTACCTAGCTGCTATCTCAGATAGCCACTTTCTCTCTCTCAAACTCCAACTGGAACTTGCTTTCTAACTCTCTTGGAATATCTCCACTTCTCCAACTCTCTTGGGATGTGTCCAAATGAAGGAATGGGGTGCCTTATTTATTGTTTTTCCCTTGTCTTTTCACTTCACCTTCCTGGGGTGGTTGAAAGGACAATAGATCAAGGGCCCACATTTAATCTAGTGTTTTCTCATCAATGGATGAGAAAAGTCACTTTTCTCTCCATTAAATATTTTCTCTCTCAACCACAACTCAAATAAATTTGAAAAGTCACTTTATAACTCTAAAGTGACATTAATTACTTTTATCAAGCAATTAATGCAAGGGTTATGTACTTTGTCCCCTTTTTGGCGACTTAGGCAAAAGTCACTAGGGGAACACTTCCTTGGTACAAATTTCAACACTCCCTCTTACCAAGGAAGGTGTTCTCCCTCTCTCCTAACTTATCCTTGAAGAAGATAAACTACTTCCCCACCAAAGTTGGTAAACTGCTCATGTGCTTCTCGCACAATATCAAAGTCTACTCATGTGCTTCTCGCACAATGTCGAAGATGCCCACCCTTTCTAAACTCTTCTCTAGAAAGGTCAAATCAAGTGTCCCTTCATGTTAGACATCATCACATGGACATCATCCTAAGCTACAAAGCTCAATGATTCCGCTTCACGCGGGAAGACCTTCTGGCATATCCTTTGCCAGAACCTCTCTCAAGTCTCATACTATTAGCAGTAGAAGCTCCACCTGTCTTTGGAATCTGTCTCGTATCCTGCACTGATGCCTCATGTCGAGACATCTCATCTCGCTCATCCATCAGTGACAAGTCATAACCGCTGACCCTCTTGCCAACACTAGAGGAAGTAGCCTCTCGCTGACTCCTCTGAATAGGAGATGAACTACTCGGTACCACAATAATATTTGAAGCATCTCGTTCTCCTTTGAACTACGGACTGACTAATCGGCGCCACATCAATCCTCGAAGCATCTCGCTCACTATCTGTTTCAGACTCAGGATCTGTTATCCACCCAGATCCTCCAACTGTAGGATGACCACGCACTACATACTCTCCATCTCTCCAATGACCTATAAATATAGGGTCAACCGGATCCACTCCCAATACATAAATGAGGATGTGTTCACTCTTGAACAATACTGCATATCCTGTAAGCTCCAAGGATGGAATTGAAAGTCTATTGTCCCGCAGCCTGGAATATAACGTACTCCTGTAATCTCCAGAATCTCTCCAAACTCAAGCTGGAACCGTACTCTTCCCAAACCTTTGACTGCATGCACTGTCCCATCCCTATCCTGTACGAGCTGCTCTGGAATAGTCTCAAAAGTGAGGAAGGCATCTCGCCTCCCAGTCATGTGACTGCAATAGGAACTATCCAAAATCCACTTCCCAGTATCAATTGGTACGCTACTGTCGCAACTCGAAATAGTAGTGACAAGAGAGAACTCTTTCTCGAACTGTGTAGCAAAAGTTAAAACACTCAATCTCTGCTGTAGCTGCAACTTGCTCCTCTTTCTCCTGCTTGCCCTTCTTCTTAGGACATTGGCCTGCATAATGGCCAAAATCATTGCATGCATAACACTTGACTCTGCTCAGTTCCCTCTTCTGCTCACCCCTCTGCTGCTTAGCCCCTCCCGGGCCCATCTTGGACTTCTTGCCTTTAGCTGATAAGGCAACGTTCTGCTCATCAGTATCCTGCTTAATCTTCCCTTGAGACACTTCTCGGATCTCCTCCCGAGTAAAATCATCCCACAGTCTTTCCCAAGAGGGAAAGTTCTCTCGCCCAACTACACACTTCACGAACACATCCCACTCCTTAGTGAAGCCTTTCAGGGCTATCCGCACTAGCTCGGGATCGGGAATCACCTCACCAATTGCACTTAGTTCATCTTTTACCTGTCTGAGTCTAGTGAGGTAAGAGGCTACATTCTCACCTCTTGCCATCTTTGTGCCATGAAGCTTATCCTTTAAAGCCATTTTACGATTTTCGTTCTTGTTCTCATACAAATTTTTCAAAGTATCCCACATCTCCTTGGCAGTATGTTTCTCTGCCAAATGAGGAATGAGGTGATCTCGAACACCATCTAGAAGCAATCTCTGCGTTCTATCCTCCTTCACCTCATGTATGTCAGGGGCTATAGGATCAGCTGAGGGAGGAACCACTGTGGTACTGACGAAGGTCCATAACTTGTTCTCCTTGAGAACCGCTGTCATCTGGGGTTTCCACTGCAAGTGGTTGGAAATCCCTTCCAACTGATCTTCATACCGGATGCAAGCCATCATTTACTGAGAATAACAGTCCAATAAATCTGCTAGGTGAACAAAGACTAAATCTTCCACAAGTCTGAAATTTTTTGACTGTCAATCTGGCCTTAATAGGGCTTTGATACCATGTAGAAATTTCACTTCTCTAACAGGCTTTCAAGTTAACTCAGATTAACAATGTTTAATAAACCATCTCATTCAACCATAGACAACCGAAAAATGAAATTTCACTCATAAGCATATCTGAATTGGAAGCACAAAAGAAGTACTACCAAAATACTGAGAACGGAAAGAACATAACAGCCATGCACATAAAATTTCAGACTCAGATATTTTAGCCAGAATGGCCCAGGAAAAAGCCCCGAAGGGAAAACGTGTGAGAGATATTTTATTAATTTCTTCTTTAATAAAATGTACAACAGAATTTTAATAATATCAAGCACAACTTATCTCAACCAATAGACTAATAGGCTGCCTCGAATTCTGTGCATAAATTTCTGGGAAATCGTGCCCTTCTCAAGCAACACATAGCTATACGAACAACTCCTCGATTTCAGTGCCAAACTCAAATTTTTGCCTAGAAATTCGTGCCCAACAAAACAACACAAAAATTATTTTTGTCTTGAAAAACGTGCTTATCTCAGACCTAGTTTTTCGTGCCATTGTACGGATTGTACGAAATTGTATGGACCGTATGGACTGTACGAAATTGTACGTACTGTATGTAATTGTATGGACTATACATAATTCATTTTCTGTACTTGTCTCGAAATTTGTGCCTCTGCTTGGAAATATGTGCCACTATTTTCTTCTCGAAAATCGTGCCCAGAACTGCTGTATGGTCTTGGAATCTGTGATGTACCTAGCTGCTATCTCAGACAGCCACTTTCTCTCTCTTAAACTCCAACTGGAACTTGCTTTCCAACTCTCTTGGAATATCTCCACTTCTCCAACTCTCTTGGGATGTGTCCAAATGAAGGAATGGGGTGCCTTATTTATTGTTTTTCCCTTGTCTTTTCACTTCACCTTCCTGGGGTAGCTGAAAGGACACTAGATCAAGGGCCCACATTTAATCTAGTGTTTTCTCATCAATGGATGAGAAAAGTCACTTTTCTCTCCATTAAATATTTTCTCTCTCAACCACTACTTAAATAAATTGAAAAGTCACTTTATAACTCTAAAGTGACATTAATTACTTTTCTCAAGCAATTAATGCAAGGGTTATGTACTTTGTCCCCTTTTTGGTGACTTAGGCAAAAGTCACTAGGGGAACACTTCCTTGGTACAAATTTCAACACATTCAATGTTGCACGATCACCATTGTTTATTGATATGTGTCGAGGTCTAGCTGAATGAGTTCCAATTGGTTATGTGCCTCTTGGTTCAAAGAAGCTTAGAACCACATTGTTGGTTAAGGCAAGGAAGGAGGTGGATAAAATCTTAGAGCCAATTAAATCAACATGGCCCTCATTTGGTGTCAATATTGTTTTTGATAGATGGACGGATATAACACGCCATCCACTCATCAATTTCATGGTGTCTTTCCTAAATGGACTAGTGTTCTTGAAAGCGGTGGATGCTCTTGGGAAATACAAGGATGCACAATATATGGGTGAGTTGATCATCAAAGTCATTGAAGATGTACGTATTGATTCTTGTGTACAAATAATCACTGATAATGCACTTGTTTGCAAGGCTACTAGCATGATTGTGGAAGTTAAACATCCACAAGTATTTTGGACACCTTGCATTGTTCATTTTTTGAATTTAACACAAGATTCATCGAGGGGAAAGGTCATTTTATAGATTTGAGTTGTAGATTCATTTATACTTGCTTTTTGGACACCTTGCATTGTTCACTCTTTGAATTTAGCACTCAAATATTTTGCTTTAGATGTGACATGGATTGGCAATCTTATTGATAATGCATGCCATATCCATAATTTTGTACAAAACCACACAAATGCCTTCACAATCTGCAAAGAATACACACATCTATCATTGCCGAAGATTGCAGATACTCGGTTTGCTTCGTCATTCATCATGCTTAAAAGGTTGAGGGTTGGGTCTATGGTTATTTCATAGTTTTGGTCTTTTTGTAGAAAGATAGATCAAAATGCTTCAATAAAGGTAAAGGACACGGTGTTAGATGATGGTTGGTGGAAGAGGGTAGATCTTAATTTCTTTGTTGCTTTTTGCAGACATGAACCAACCCATCCTAGGAGATGTTTATGAGGGGTGGGATTCCATGATTCAGTCCATGAGGACCATTGTTATACAAAACGAGTGCCTTGAGTATGGGACATCAACGAAGAGCTTATGGTCCACCATACAGGATATTCTTATCGCTAGGTGGGATAAGAATTGCACACCTTTGCATTGCTTGGTCCACTCATTGAATCCCAAGTTCTAAAGTCATGAATGGCTCAATGGTGAGCCCTCACTTAGAGTCCCTCACATGGATGGAGAGATTTCACAAGGGAGGAAGATAGCATTTAGACGGTTATATCAGGATAGAGAATCATTTGATGAGGTGGAGGGATTTGTAGAGTTTTCTATTGCTAGTGGGAGATTTGGAGGCTATGATGTGGTCAGAGACAGGGGGGTTAAGAAACCCTATGCTTGGTGGGCAACTCATGGGGAAGCGTGCCCTATTTTATAGAAGTTAGCCTTGAGGGTCCTCTCTCAAGTTACTTCATCTTCTAGTTGTGAGAGGAATTGAAGAAGAGTAAGCTTGAGCAGTTCAAGGCAAAGACAATGGTGTATGTGCACACCAACCTTCATCTTATTTACAGGGAAAGGGAGGAGTGGGTGAAGGGGAAGACAAAGATGTGGGATGTCTTTCCTGATGATATGGGTTTGGACAGCAATGCTGATTTGGCATTAGCCAACATGGATCTTAATGATCCAGTGCTAGAGGGGTCATCCTCCACACTAGTAGATGCAGATCCTGGGATGGGAAGAGAGGCGGAGGAGGAGGATGATGAAGAAGAGAGCAGTGCTGATTTTGTTCATTCAGGCATGGAGGAGGACTATTCATAGATGAGATTCTTCCATCTTGATCTAACCCTTTTTGTATTTTGCAGTGGCATTCTGACATCTATGTAATACATTTTGATTTTGATGACTTAATGAGAAATATGATTCCGACATCTATTTAATAGAACATTTTGATTTTGATGACTTAATGAATTTTTTTAGGAGTCTATGAGTCTATCATCGACATATGCATTGTGATTTGTGAATGTGTAATGTGTATTGATTCTAATTTCTATTGAATATTTGTAAATGTTCTAGTGTATATATATATAACGTGTCCTCCGGATACTTGTATTCCTGTGTCCCATGTCCTCGTGTCAAGTGACTTAGGTGGCAACAGTTCTTGTGGTGAAAGTTTTGGCACATATGATATATGGACCATGGATAAGTAAACAATTACAGATATCTATCATTTTCTCTCAAATTATGAATATTTCAGTGCATTATATTTTATTTTTTCTTTGTGTGTATGCATGTTCCTTATATCGAAGCTTGGATAGATGGTGTTTTGTATTTCACTTTGTTTACTCTGGACGTCGTCCTTGTACCAAATGAGATTTCAACCTTATAACTGGTATTTTTCCCAGCACAAATTTTATTCCAACTGAAAGACGGGTGTGTTATTTTTCACTATATAGTAATCTTGGGACACTGATGGATTATTCAAAAGCTGGGACAAGGCTTTCTCCTCAACAAACACATCAGCAACTTGTGCGAACCGCACAGCCACAGCAACAAACAATTTCAACGCATGCACAGCAGGTCAGATTAAATAAATGTTGGCATACTTTTTCCTTGGAGTTCTATTCCTTTCTATTAATTTTACTTTCTTTGTAAGTATACATCCTCTGAAAATAAGGTTATGATTTTGGGTGGATATATTATATTGGTAGTCCTCTTTGTTGGGGTTTTCCAGCAATTTGTGTTCCTGTCCTAAATAACTTCTATTGGTCTTCAGTGGGCACTAATGAAGTCATTTTTTTCTTCCCTGCCTCTGTTCTAAATAACTTAACTTGGTTTTCTGTGGGCACTATTAAAGCTGTTTTTCTTCCTGCCTCTTTTCTTAGCCCTTATCTTGCAAAGTTGCATCTAATTTATGGTATACCCAAGCAGTGAGATCCAAGTTCAGGAATGGGCCTGCATTTATCAGAGTTTTGCTCCCCTGTATTAGACAGGTAGTAGCTCTTGTTTCTTCTTGTCAATATTGCTCTGTAGTGTAAAACTGTATTTGCTAGAGTTTACCTTTCTAGAACTGTTATGTTTTCCTGCTTTTGAAAAAAAGGAATTACGATAAGAAGAATAAATAATAATATCTTACTAATGCCCTACTAAGGCTAGAAAACGCCCAAGATGGAAATAGAAATCACATGAAATGTCATAAATACGATATAGAAGATACTGCCTCTCTTCTTAGACTACTTCAAATAGAATTGTATGTAATAGGTATGTTGTATGTAAATATTTTCACACTAGAGGTCTTGCGATGATTTTTTTTAAGATTTTTCCATTTTGTGGTATTTTCTCTTATCTTGTTACTGTAAGTTTTCCCTTCCCCAAATGTTGAAAAACATCAATTCGAGTAGCTAACTTACAACATTCACATTGGAATCCTTCGACTGAGAGGCCACCGGGGGGGGGTTATCTATTCTGCCAAATTCGCCCAGGACTTGCACTTGGTCCATACCTGATTTGCAAGTGCAGGTGCACAACAAGCATGGGCACAAGGACAGAATGTCATTGAAGAGACTTGAACCTTGGTGGCCCCACTTTCACTAACCTGGCAAGCACTGTTGACAATTTTTTATAATCATGGTTAGTTTCTGAAGTACATTGTGTTAAAAAGGTGAAACTTTCCCTACATTTCGAGTGGACACTCCACTCATCATCAGGGGAAGTTTTTGAACAGCATTGAGAAGTAGAAAAGAGATCCTTCACTTGGAAATTTATAGGGTAATGAGTGATAAGATAGCCGTTTGTAGCTTTGAGATTAAAATAATAGGGTTTAGGGATTAGGAGGACCAGGTCAATTAATAAATTAAATTGAGTTAAGATATTCAATAAAATGATGGAGATACAATAAGTTATGGTAAAATTATTATAAGTTCAGGATGTTAGGGTCGAAAAAAGAGCCACATGTTAAGAATAATAAACATAATTTAAGGAAATGAGACAAAATGAGAAAAAATCTGTTTATTATTATTATAGATTTGGAGAATAATAATAACAAAATTACCTTGATTTACTTCAATTCCATTATTTTATTAATTATTTTAATTTAATTATAAATTGACTTGACTTGGTCCCCCTAGTCCCTAAATCCTATAATTTAGTCTACTAAGTAAAACCTCTTTACTAATTTCTAATCAATTTTTAATTATTCTCAACCCTACTCTCCTAATCTTTCTCTAAACTAATTTTAAAACTATGTTTACTCAAAAATACAAACAGATATTTTTTCATTTTGTCTCATTTTCTTAAATTACGTTTATTATTCTTAACTCGTGGTTCTCTTTTCAACCCTAACTTCCCCAACTTATAATAATTTTACCATTACTTATGGTATCTCCATTATTTTATTAATTATCTTAACTCAATTTAATTTATTAATTGACCTGGTCCTCCTAATCCCTAAACCCTATTACTTTAATCCATTTTTACTCAATGTTACAAACGGCTATCTTATCACTCATTACCCTATACATTTCCAAGTGAAGCATCTCTTTTCTACTTCTCAATGCTGCTAAAAAACCATCCCTTGATGATGAGTGGAGTGTCCACTCAAAACGTAAGGAAAGTTTCACTTTTTTAACAGTGTACTTCAGAAATCAACTAACCATGATTTTGATTAACTGTGAAAATCTACACTATAATTTTTTTTATAAGATTTGTCTTATGTAAGTGGAATGGTAAGGCTTTGACATAGATTTGGTCATAACATGAAGATATTTGTCATTGATTATATACAGTGAGTGGCATATCTGCTTTGTTATTTCATCTGGTACACGGGATGGGTCTTTGCCTCTTTCTTGATTGATCAGTTGTTTACTATTGTCTTCCTTAGTACAGTATGATCTTTAGCAGTTAATCAATCTCCAAACGCATTTGCTGGAGACCCCAAAAGTGAGTATGGATTGCTATGCTTGCAGGATGGGAGTGATTAAACCATAGAGATCTTGACTGGCTGATGTTTTTATTTAATAGGTCTAACACCACCTAGATGAATAAGATTTGTAATCACAGTAGACGTGAAATGGAGATCCTTGTATTGGACACATTTGGCAAGGAGTGCATTGGAAAATAACAATGATTCAATGGGTAAGGGCTAATACTTCACTCACATGTAGTAACGTGCTAAACAAATGACCAAGTAAAAGTGACCAAGTCATAGCTATAAAGTGTCCAATATGAATGAGGACTAATGAGGGGCAAAGAATGGGTGGTCTCCAAGGTGAAGAATACATGGAAATTAGTTTTGTCATTGTACATTAGTTTGGTTCTGTCTTGTATGCTTAGGTAATAAGGTTGAAGTTTGAGACTTGAGTTCAATTCAATAGTAATACTCTGTTACAAGACTTTAGAAAGAGATCTTGGAAGCACATTCTCATTTATTTTTTTCCAGCGATAAGAGGTAGGCCATTTAGTTTTGGTTGTGTCAAGTGGATGTTGTTCCCAGAATGATCTTAGGTCTTGTTATGTGCTGTGTGAAGGCTGTGCCCACCTTTTTAAGCCATAAATTTTGGTAGACGCTATTTTTACCAATGTTGCAAACACTGGCGTGGCTAAAAAAACTGCAGGGTCCAGGAAACATCGTTTCAGGATATCTCGACAACACATCGACAATAAATCGGCAAACTGTTACGCCCTAAATGTTGGCACATTACCCCCTATATTTTGGCTCATTACATATTATTGACGTCTGCTTGGGTCTATTAGTGGTAATTGTCATTAGTATTATTATATTAGTTATGTTGGCTTGGGTCCATTAGTTGTAATTGTACCTTTTTGTCTCCTATATATAGGAAGGAAACCTTTTCATTTGAATCATCTCAACTTGTCTTGTTTTGTGTACTTAGTACATTGTATAAAGATGTTGCCCCCTCGAAGGGGCTTGCTATTCATCTCTTTTCTTCATTATTAAGGCGTGGATTACTCTTTTTGCCTATTTATGCTCTTTTCATGCTCTTTTGGGGAAGTTGTTGCTTAACATTTGGTATCAAAGCTTGGACGCTTCCAAAAAAAGTCATCTTGGAATTTTTCATATCTTTTTTTTTCTATAGGGTTTCAGACAACGAAGCTCGGAACCCATCTAGAAAACAGGCCGAACTATCCGTGGTAAAATTTTCAGAGTCTGAATCATTACAGGTTCGAAGTTATACTCTAGGGAAGTTAGGGTTTTTGACTAGCCCAAAATCTAGTCCCAAACAGTTGTTCAAGGGAAACTTCTTATATCTGGAGCATGTGAGATTCAAATTGAATGAAACCAGTTGCATCGGAAAGAAGACAGTCCATAGTATCTGTGGTAGCAATTTCAGAATCAAATTAAAAAAAATGGACACGTGGCAGGCCATACACTCTGACTCTTTTGAAAAGGACAAAGTCACAACAATAACAATTGTTGGGAAAATTGTCACAACTTTTTTTGGCACATACAAATTCAATGAGACTTGCAGCATTGGAAAGAAGACATATCAGGCTACCATATGCCAAGGTTTCAGATTCAGAGGGGCCAAAATTTTAGGATTTCCTCAGTTGGAAACCAGTCTTCAAATCAGGGTTGGAAAAATGTACATTTTAAATTTTGAAATAACTTTTAGTAGAAGAATCTATTTGAGGTGAACATAAGGTGTGATATATATTTATATTGTTCAAAATGCCACCAAAAGGTAGTGGAAAAAATCATACTCCACTCAAGCCACTTGATGATTCATCCCTAACCTACGATGAAAGTGAAGACCTATCTTTTCGAGTGTCCAAGTTGGAAGATATGATTAAAGGGTATATGAAAATGATTGATTTACTTAATTTAGAGGAGAATATTATGGGACATATTGATAATAAGATGGATGGGAATATGAAAAGGATTACTAATCTTCTACAAAATTCAAAGAAAAATATCTCTACAGGTGATGATAAAGATAATGTCCATGTTGAGCAACCTTCCATTAATAAGAATATTCCAAGAGGAATTGATTCTAATAATGGAAGTAACCTCGGATGGTCCCCAAGGGGTATCCAACTCCCCAAGATTGACATGAGGAAGTTCAATGGCAAGGACCCCATAACATGGATTTTCCAGATGGAACAATTCTTTGATATACACTAGGTGCCAAATCTCCAAAAGGTAGCTATTGCATCTTTATATTTAGAACCTGATCAGTTTGTTGTCACGTCCCCTCCCATCGATCCAATGTAAGGGAGAAGACATGACACTAAACTGGAATGTTTCTGCTTCTCAGCTCCTTGATAAAATGTATAATTTCATACAAACAGAATGCATGTGTGTGCAGATGCATGATTAAATTTGACACAGTGGAATAAAATTATACTACACATCTAGCATGCATTCAACATATTCATGATAGTCATCAAATAAAGACATTGCAGAATTAACACAAGAGAGTACTTATCTTGAAACAAAGTAGTCTCGAGCAACTGGCTATGCAACTGCAACGTTCCACCCAACCATAGGCCAGTTGTGCTCATCAATCTCTCAACACAACTGCCACCCCCGAGCTAGGCATGATTTCTACAAGGAAAAAGGGAACAACAGACTCACACATAGCCAAATATACACCAAAATCAGCCAAGCCAATCCACAGTTGGGTTTATCAGGTTGCTAAGGCAATGGAAGGGAATGAATTGCTAATCTAGTGAGCTCAACCACGGAGCTATGGATACCTATACAAGATCTATCCAGCTTGGTACCCACAATACCTACGCACCCAACACAAGGAAGTATTCTCTTCACTGCTATACAGTCCCTCAGGCCATACCCTCCATTCTAGTGCTCTTCAGGGTGTGCATAGAAGAGTAGCCAAGGCCCTTTTGATCTTTTTGTGAGGCTACTCTCTTCACTAGGTTTATCAAGCCAATTCTAATCCTCTTCCACTCCTAATTTCTTACTCACAAGTTCAAACCAAAACAGGGATGCACATAACAACAAAACACAAGTGCTGGGTATGAAGGAAAATGTTTTGACTGTGGGATGCCCAAAATGGGGTTTCCATGAGTTTCCAAAATTGTGGGCACCCAAAAACAGACTGTTAGAGGGGGAGTAAACCCTTGGAGAGAAAAATCGATTTCACCACACGTTTTTGGCATTCAAGGGGCATAAATGACCTCTATAAACACCCAAATAGTGACTCTCTTCCTCCCAGCCAGTCTGCAACACAAAAATGAATTCCCAGCTATGGAAAATCAAGGAAAAAGATGGAAAACACCCCAGCTAGCTCATACTGCGTGAGGGAGCAAAGACATGGGTGAATAATGGCTTGGGTACAATTTCGTGGGTGTTTTCTTGTCATAGAAGCCAAAATACGATTTCCCAAATTGATGGCTTGCCCATACACGAAATTGGGCAGCGATACCTCTCCATTCCCAATGCATTAACTACCTCAACCAACTCTTGGAAGAATTAAATGATTGGGTGCATAAGTCAAAATGGGTAGTTGAGGGTTTATGGGTTCTCTCATTGACATTTGGCTTAACACTATTGGCTCAAAGGTTTGAATATTTTCTCTCCCTATTCCTTGTAAAAATCATGCCTCCATCTCTTGTTGCATTGCATAGCTAGTTGTGGGTATTTCATTAAAATTCATATTTGCATGATGTCTTAATTTCTATTGTGCGTGGCTAGCACGAGAACCATATGCATCGAATTTTAATTGCCGATACATAAAACGCTAAATCAATGGCAGGGCCTTGGTCTTGAGCTCCTCACCATGATTTAATAACGATATTTACATCATTTATAATTTTAATGCAATAGGGTCAAAATCGGGATATTACATTTGTGTGGTACCAATGGCTTTGTGAACACAAAAAGAACTCCATTATCTCTTGGTCCATTTTTACAGAAGAGTTGATATCATACGATGATGATGTTAAAAGCAATTCTTTCTTTACACAATTGATAAATCTAAGGCAAAATATTGGAAATAATGTAACTTAGTAAGTTATTCTTAATGTACTTTATTATATTATTGTTGTACCTCATTTGGGAGAAGATATTGATGTATTTGATCATGTAAAGATGCTAAAAGAAATCATGTAAAATAGTCAAGTCGGCTCAGTGGGTAAATTGCCCCAAACAATAGGCAGATCTGCCCCAGTCAGGTCGGCCTAGTTAGGGAAAGTCAGGTCGGCCCAGTTAAGAAAAAAAAAGTCATTTTTACTAGTATAAATAGAGAGGTCGCACCTCTCATTTGTTCACTCACTCAACATAAGTTATTTTGCTTTGGGAGAGAGAAAGGTTCGCTATTGCAGCTGAAGAAGGGTTTCTTGGGGCTACTACACTTGGAGAAGTTTCTCTTTCTCTCTCTCTCTTTATTGATATTTGGATGTACACTGATCTCTGAACTATTTATCTCTATATGAAGGTGGTTGGGTTTTCTCCCTGTTGGGTTTCCGAGGGTAAAACTTTGTGTCTATTGTTTATGTGCTTGGTTATTCTTTTAGTGATCATGTTTTATTACTTGCTATTAAATTATACTGCTAGAATTGTATAAAATCTAACATGGTTTCAGAGTAGTGCTAAAAGAAGCCACTACCAGAAACTAGGGTTTCATATTACGAAGGCTTCCCACCTCAGTTTGCCCTGAAAAGGGCATTAGAAATTTCTCCCTAGGGGCGGCACATCTTTCTGTGGAGGCCAAATCCAGATTGGTGAAATTTCATTTTTTGACCTAATACTGTGTCGGGGTCAAAACTAGGGCTTCTTGGATCAAGCCCTTCTTTCCACAGATTTGGCTTGATTTTACCTCTCCTCAACTCGCTTTGGGAGGGCACAACTATTTGTGGAAGCAGATTTCAGATTCGGAAATTTTCATTTCTGACCTATTCTCTACCGGAGTCGGGAAATTAGGGTTTTCAGTTTTGACCTATTCTGTCCACAGATTTGGGAGAAAAGGAGGTCTTTTCAACTCGCCCTAGGAAGGCACATTTACCTGTGGAATCAATTTTACAAGTTACCACACTTCAAATTTGACCTAGCTCCTGCTAGGGTTTCTGAAACAGTTTTCAAGTTGCAGTCAAGATGATTGGTATGAAGGTTGAAGATAGACTTGATTGGGCTTCCAACTTCAGCTCTTGGAAGTCTAGAGTCCTTATCTTAGAAGAAAATGATCTCTTGAAATTCGTCAATGAGAAGGTTCTAGAACCAGAAGCAGAAGATGACAAGACTCAATGGAGTAAGAATGATGGCAAAGCAAGAAGAATCTTGGTAGATTCAATAAAGATCATTTGGTTCCTCAGATATCTCAGAAGAAGGCAACTGGAAAGATGTTCAAAACCTTGAAGAAGCTATTTGAACATAGTAGCATCAATCGTACTCTTGCATTAAGGAATCAACTATCAAATCTCAAGATGTCAGAGTCTGAATCAATTGCTTCTTACTTCATGAGGATCTCCGAACTAAGAGATAAGTTAAGTACTAGTGGAGAACCTCTTGAAGATAGAGAACTCGTTATAGCAACTTTTAATGGTCTCCCTCCCTCTTGGGAACCATTTATTCAAAGTCTAAGTGGTGAACCAAGTTGCCCAAATTTGATCGATTATGGGCAGATTGCATCCAGGAAGAAACGAGAATTGCAGTTCAGAATAAACTACATGCCACTCAAACCGAAGAAAGTCAAGCTTTTACATCTCATGCCAAGAAAGGCAAAGGAAAAGGAAGAAAGTTCCATAACAATAAAGATAGAAGATCAAGCCTGCCACCGGATCAAAAGAAGAAAGATCTCTTTCATATTCAATGCTTCAAATGCAATAAGTATGGCCACTATGCCAGATATTATCGAAGTTCAAATAAAAGGAAGCACGAAGCCTCAACTGTAGATATTGATGAAGATACTTCTCACAAGAAGTCAAGGAATGATGATCGTACGGAGTTCTTCTTCTAGTGCTCCCCATGTTGAGATGATGATATGAAGATCCAGACTGCGATGGAATCCCAACAAGAAAAATGAAGAACAAAGGACTCTCATGATTCCCACAAGGAGGCAGTGGGAGCCCACACACAAAAACAATAAAAGATAAGTACTTGGATTTATTGCTCACATAGATCTATTTTGTCTTATATGTTTTCATAACAAGTTTGCAAATCTATTAGGAAGGTTGTTGATCATTTGATATAGTTCACTTATTGATGTACCGTAGGCACTTGTTGTACTTGTTATGCATATGAACTGCACAACATTCCATGAACACCTGATGGAGCTAGTCTAGATGATATCTCCTTCTTACATGCTTAGAGTAGTGCACACTATTGATGGCCTGTTCTAGTGGAGATAAGAGGCATCTAGATAGTTACCATATGTGTTTGGGATACATGTTTATGATTGTTATGCTGAAGCATTAACTAAAATGCTTACATGCCTATGTAAACTATTGCCATTGCATTGAAATATAAACTGGTTAAATTTGATTATGCAATGTCGCTAACCATCTGACAGGATTTGACTTGTAGGGAAAAGGCCATATAATATGGCCTACAAGAGAAGGATGATGAGACTTGTTTCGATGAACAAGTGGTGGACACATGAATCAAGTTGATGTTCAGATTAATCAAAAGCAGGAAGCTTCTAGGAGCATGACTCTTAGCCTAGAAGGATGACTCCTAGACAAAGCAGTTAGATGGAAGTCATGACTATACAACAGCGGACATACAAGGACCTAATACATCCAGCTATATTTGATACATGACCCACAAGTCCAGAGGATCTCATACAAAGATTGGTGTTTGGGAGCAGAATGCTCCAACGGATTTCTGTCTCTCTCTACTGTAGATGTTCGGTTCTTAAATGATTATGGAAAGCAATTGGTTTCCAATGAGAGTCATGACAGAAGGATTAGAGTATGACGAGAGTTAGTTGATTTTTGAGTAGGTGGACATCTGTTCAGTTAGAATTGTGCCTCAGGATTCAGAACATATTGATGACAATGATCCCTTGTTCGTGATTTTGTATACTGATGATCTATTCCTCATCGAGACAGAGGGAGTTAGCCCTTGAGATGAGGATCTTGGCCTATTGATGGTGTGGTAGAAACCTGATGAGATCTTCCTAGGTTAAGGAATAACATAGTTGGGATCTTGAGCAGATCCAGCATGATGACTGTGAGTACCTGGCTACACTATTGGCGTTGCTGGTTGATTTAGATAGATAGTTGAGAGGATCCTTGATGTACCTGGTCGTCACCAGGATGGATACTTACATTTTAGTAAGGAATTGTGCTCTTTTGCTCTGTGAAAGCTGGTGCTCAGATTGGCACCCGAAGTGATAGGCTGATGGACCTACCTGTGGATAGCACTAGAGAAGGAGCATGATGCTTAGATGCAGAGGGAGTAAGATGCTCCAGCACAAAGGGAGATGTGATGAACATATCGGACAATTATTACCATAGTTTTCTACCAAACACTCTGAGAAAGGATGGGAGATCTCCCAGACACTCTGTGATAGGGTGGGGAGATTAGTCTCTTAATACTCTCCCATGCAGGTGCATAAATTCAGTCATGTGATTTGTTATTATTCCATTTATTTATATTGCATGACTAGAATAGGGCAGGATATACATGTTTGTCCCGATATACTTGATGCCTTTGTTAGCTGATATGTGTGCAAGTATCTTCTCCCAATCACTCCAAGAGGGAGTGAGGAGATTGGTCCCATGATTGACTCCCTCAGTTAAAGGGAACATTGAATTTACTCCCCGACACTCTGTGATGGAGTGGGGAGATTGATTCCATGATTATATCCCCTTCTAAGAGGGAAGGACGATGATACAGAGATCAATGCATTCTCTCGATCACTTTGAAAGGTGTGAGGAGATCTCTCGGACATCTTGAGATGGGATGGAGAGGCCATTGCATTCTCCCTATCACTTCGAGATGGAGTGAGGAGATCTCTCAGACATCCTGAGATGGGATGGAGAGGCCACTGCGTGACTGCATTCTCCTGATCACTCCGAGATGGAGTGAGGATATCTCTCAGACATCCTGAGATAGGATGGAGAGGCCACTGCATTCTCTCGATCACTCTGAGATGGAGTGAGGAGATCTCTCAGACATCCTGAAAGGATGGAGAGGCCAACGCACACTCCCGATCACTTTGAAAGGAGTGAGGAGATCTCTCATGGAGAGATTTAGTGCATTATCCCGATCACTCTAAAAAGAGTGAGGAGATCTCTCAGACATCCTGAGATCGGATGGAGAGGATGGTGCACACTTGTGCACACTGGTACTCTTGTATGGTCTCACCGATGGACTGGTTGAGTTGGTGCATGTTCCCCGATGGACTGAGTTGAGTTGATGCATGATGGACTCTCCGATGGACTGTGCAGAGTTGTTGAGGTGGTATATGGACTCATCGATGGACTGGTTGAGTTGGTGCATGTTCCTCGATGGACTGGGTTGAGCTGATGCATGATGGGTTCTTTGATGGACTGTGTAGAGTTGTTGAGCTGATCCACCGATGGACTGAGTGGAGTAGATTCATGATGACACTTCTTGACGGATTGAGACTGTGTTGAAGACCTTCCGTATGTATAGAGATGTTCGAGGCAGATGTGATGTCTAGTTGAGATCTAGATGATCATGTCCAGTGACGATGATGATGACCAGGTCCAAAGAATACATTCCTTGTTAAGAGGGAGTGTCGGAAATAATGTCACTTCGGAAGTTATTCTTAATGTACTTTATTATATTATTGTTGTACCTCCTTCGAGAGAAGATATTGATGTATTTGATCATGTAAAAACCCTAAAAGAAATCATGTAAAATAGTCAAGTCGGCTCATTGGGTAAACTGCCCCAAACAATGGGTAGAACTGCCCTAGTCAGGTCGACCTAGTTAAGAAAAAAAAAGTCATTTTTGACTAGTATAAATAGAGAGGTCGCACCTCTCATTTGTTCACTCACTCAACACAAGTTATTTTGCTCTAGGAGAGAGAAAGGTTTGCTACTGCAGCTGGAGAAGGGTTTCTTGGGGCTACTACACTTGGAGAAGTTTCTCTTTCTCCCTCTCTTTATTAATATCTGGATGTACACTGATCTTTGAAATATTTATCTCTATACAAAGGTTGCTGGGTTTTCTCCCTATTGGGTTTCCTAGGATAAAAATTTGTGTCTATTGTTTCTGTGCTTGGTTATTCTTTTAGTGATCTTGTTTTATTATCTGCTATTAAGTTATATTGCTAGAATTGTATAAAAAGGTCCAGTAAGCAAGCACATTTAACAATTTCAAAAGTTGAGTCTCAGAGTGGATGGCATACAAGATGATAAATTTTTGGATCTCTTTATTGGAACCTTGAAGGATAACATCCTACATGAGGTGCGCCTCTTCGAACCAACATCCTTAGAGAAGGCTTTCATGGTGGCAAGGAAGGTTGGAAGTAAAAATATGGCGATGGCTACAAAAGGGACCACTTCCAACACATATAAAGAGAATAACGTTCCTTCTTCTAACCCATCTCAAAGGTGGACACCCCAACAATTGGATGAAAGAAGAGCAAAAGGTCTATACTTTAATTGTGATAGCAAGTACAGTGAGGGACATAAGTGTGGTTAGAAGAAATTATTCTACATAGATTGTGAAGAGGAGGAAGCAAAAGAACAAGAACCTTCTCAAGCTGAAGAAATAGAAGAGATTACTCCCACCATATCTTGTCATGCATTGCTTGGAATTAGCAGTCCCCAAACTCTCAAGATCGAAGGATATATCAAAAAGAAAAAAGGTAGCAGTGTTGATTGATTCTGGTACTCATAATTTCATTCACTGTAAACTAGCCAAAGCTCTCAATTGCTTTGTATATCTAGCTCTGGAGTTTCAAGTAATGATTGCAGATGGAGGAACTATCAATTGCTCAGGGAAATGCCACAATATCAATCTTACTATGGGGGAATATGTATTGAATAGTCCAATGATTGCTATCACAATGGGTGGTGCCGATGTTGTGTTAGGGGTTTAATGGTTACAATTATGGACATCCTGCTTAGAAATCATGAAGGGCATCCACCAAGCAAGTGGTTCCTCCATGTGGTTCTTCCCTTAGGCATTGCAGTTCTCTTGCTTGATTAGTGGATGCCCTTCATGATGGTCACATGGAGGAACCACTTGCTTGGAGAGTGCCCCACTTGGCATGAAGAGTGTTTTGCATCATAGAGGAGGTTGGTATTCAAGTCTTAGATTGCATGTGGTAGCTTGGTTTCCTGTTCGGAGGATTAGATATGGCTTGGGGACAGTTGGGGCTTTGATAGTATTCTTGTAGGGGGTAGTTGGTCAAGTGGAGTCCATTGCTTAGGAGGATCGACAGAGTTTGTGGAGACTTGTGATGGAGGCATGTGGACTGATCTTGTGTAGCTACATCATTTTGGAGCCCTTATTGTGTATGACATCACCTTGGAGCATGACACACGTACTTTAGAGTGGATGGCTCACTTGTATTGGCCTACAAGGCTCATGCAGGTTGCTTAGAAGGGCTTGTGCCCACATAGTATTGTTGACCTTCCTTACCTCTCATATAAATAGAGGAAGGAGAGAGTCTTTCCATTCATATCATTTTCTGTACTTTTTTCTTTGTACTTGGCTTCTTGGAAGAAGTCGTTAGGGTTTCCTCATGAATCGTAGGAGGAGTTATGAAGTCTAGAGAAGACATCTTCATGTGGAGTTTGCTTGTGACTAAGGTTTGCTCTTGTGGAGGAGACATTGGGGATGGTCTTGGCTTTCTCCCTTTCTTGGATCATTACTTGTACTTGGTATCTCTCTCTCTCTTTGGGCATTAGGGTTCCTTGGAGCATCTTGGAGTTCTAGGGTTAGGGTTCACCCTTGGAGATTAGGGTTTTGAGAGGAAACCCTTGGGTGGATTTGTGAAGAAGCGAAGAGGACGCCTTGCGTTGGAGGTTGTGTTGGAGAGATTCTTGTGCTTGGATCTTCCTGATTGAGCTAGGGTTTGTTGATTACCTAGCTAGGGATTTTTGGATAGTTGGTGTTTTGTACTAGCCTTGAGAGAAGGCTATGGTATGTACTTGTACTTTATCTTGAGCTTAAATACCAACCTAGATCCAAATCCGAGGCTCTATCAAGCGCCGAGAGGGATCAAATCTCCCGAGGTGCAAACCTCTCCTTGAATAGATCCTTGAGTGCAATACCTAAGCCACCTAATCCTAAGCTCTAAAGTCTCTAGTTTAAGTCTCATATTTACTTTTTACTTTGTATTATTCTTTTTTGTTTATGGCCGGCATAATATTTATTACTTTTTACTTTGTATCATTATTTTTTGTTTACTTTGTATTATTTTGTAATTGGACAAACACTCTAAAGTCTCATATTTACTTTTTACTTTGTATTAAAAGTAAAAAGTAAAGTCTCTAGTTTAAGTCTCATATTTACTTTTTACTTTGTATTATTCTTTTTTGTTTATGGCCGACATAATATTTACCACCTAATCCTAAGCTCTAAAGTCTCTAGTTTAAGTCTCATATTTACTTTTTACTTTGTATTATTCTTTTTTGTTTATGGCCGACATAATATTTATTACTTTTTACTTTGTATTATTCTTTTTTTGTTTACTTTGTATTATTTTGTTACTCGACAAACACTCGACTAACAAGATCTCCCCCATACTGGGCTGTAGAGCGCCTCTCGGCGCAATGAAGTTTCTAAATGTCCATATCTTGTGAAATTTCCAGATTTGAATTTCAGCTATATACGTTCTTTATGCATTGCTATTTACCAGTGTTTTTTGACTTGCTAATTTGACATAATTGAAAGAGCAAATTGTTGAGTGTATTAATATCTAATGAAGAATACAAGGGGTTGATTTCCTTGAATTGCCGTGAAGTGTGGGGCTGTTTGAAGTGAATTATTGTGTCTTTTCACTGCTGTTTTATACTTTAATTTACAACAGCCATAAGGCTGAAAATTCTAGGGCTAAGATTTGAGAATTTCAATTTTGCATCTAATTTCCTGAGTGCATGAGATTTCAACAATAATTTCACTAAACCTCTCAAAAAAGTTAAATTTCTAAAATTCATGGATCTGTTCAATTTAAATATTTACCAAATGGTCATTATGTGGGGCTATTTGAGTTTGGCCATTTATTACTACTTGTTCTTTGTTAATGTCATAACATTGTTTTTTGTAAAATTTGGAGCTATATTAAATAAAAAAGAAGAATTGTACATGGCAACTTTAGAGATATCTTGAGTCCAGATGGCAGAAGCAAAACATAGGTTCCAAATCAGAAGCCTACAACAAAACCGGTCTAAAATCACAAGGTCTAACAGAGTCTGATAAGTCATGCCTGGAGTGATAATAAGAAAAAGGTTCCCCACAGGCCGGGGGTTATGGCCTCAAAATTTGAACTGAGGGATGGCATAATTATCTACTACAGAAACTGGAACTAAAACAGAGGAAAATAAGACTAATCTTCATCAGATATATCATATAACAATAAGTTATAACAGATGGGCTGACACCTCGATCTTCACATTTGGCAGCCTGTGCAACTGCAACCGAACAACATCTGAACACCAACTAAGTGTCCATAGGACGAGATGGGGCAGGCCTGCTGAAGCATTTCCCAGTGAGCTCAGAAGCTAGGACATCAAGATTGCTGTTGATATGCTCTTCAACGATGATTTGATTGTGGGCGAGGTGGCTCATTCCTAGCTCCAGACTTGCCAGATGAGCCTCGACCGAGGGAGCTCCTGTGCCATCCTGACCCTTACCCTTCACGAATTCCTCTAAGGCTAAGCTGAAGAGGGACTTCATCGTCCAAAGCATACCCAGGGTTTTAGTATGCCTGGTTTCATGAGTTCTGGTCGAACCCGAATCTTCCACCAAACCGCCGAACTCTTCCATTAGCCGCTGAGCCTCAGGATACTGTCTCTTCTTCCTGAGCCTCTTCTCCAGTCGTTTAGTGCGAGCCCGTGCTTGAGGACTGATCGAATTTTCAAAAAACCCTTTTGCATTCCCCATTTCTTTCCAAGCACGAGCCATATGCGAGTGTCTGGGCCCATTGGCAATCTTCCTCTTCGTCATTTTAACTTTTTGTTCTAACCATGTTGTTGCTCCCGTCCTTGAAGAACCAGTCCCAGGACCATCGCTCGTAGATGAGGAATAAGACAATTCGCCTCACAGAGGGCGACTTCTTCCAGAGGTCTGAAAGGCAGCTAAACTCAATGGCTTGGACGCGAAAACTGCTCCGAATTAGGCACCTTTCCATATCGTGAATGGATCCTTCATCTTGGAGAGGGTTGTCACTTAACGCCATGAAATCCCACACAAGAAACAAAATCAAGATCTGTACTGTTACCCTGACTCTGAGCCAAGGATGGTACGCCTCCCACATATGGATCATAATGATCCAACTAATCGCATAAATGCTTGTTAAGTGGGGGCTGCCTCTTGTCAGCCCACCGTTTCCTTTACACCCGACGTCACGCCAGGTGCGATGACTCCCTACATGTGTGTGCATTATCAAGGCACCCGTCGTGGGGGTTGTTAATGTCATGACATTAATGTAGTCTTTCAGTAAAATAAAATAATGTGAATTATTAGTGTAGGTCAGCAGTACTGACAATCACCACATTAAGTAGATGAGTACAAGACATCATCTCCTTTATGTATGTTCACCATTATTGAAAGCATCAATCAAATATTTCATTTCGTCAATTGATCTTCCTTCTTTCTTTTAGTAAGTTTAACAACCTTGCCTCATGAACTAGTGGATTTCCACTCGGCCAAGACTCACACGTCTAGCTGAGTCTTGTCGAGTCTTGAATTGGCTGAGTTCTCTCCTAAGACTTGCCTCAGAGACTTTCTAGTTGTGGGACTTGCCCAGGCTCACGAGTCTCAGACTCAGACTTGTGAGTCTGACTCAGCAATAGTTAGATCACTCACTTGCATGAATTGACTGGTCAAACGAGTTTTAGAGTGTCTTGGAGGATGATTCTCCCGTGGATGATTTGAGTTGGCTTGATGAAGAGACTTAGGATCTCTTTAGTGTGCCATTATGTCCAACGGAAACACCAAATACATTTGCATCACAATTGTTGCTTCAAAGTAGCGATGTTGGCACTAGCTTCTCCAGGGCTTACTCTAGGCATCTTCGTAGTCATGCATGAGACTCGAGATTGGACTTGGAGACACTGTCTATTTTGGTTCTCCAATTATGCTATGAGACTATGAATTATGTAGTTGAACTTGGTACTATTTGTGAATTTGATCATGAAATTATCTTTCAGTTCACTATTTTGCATACAAATATAGTGTCAAATGTTGTATTATCACATTTTATGAGACAATTTTATGAATTTCTGCATAGACTGGTTTCATAACTCATATGAATTGGAAATGTCATTAGTATATTTATTGTGCACAAAATTTACTATATTTTGAGTTTTTTGTTGTTGTTGTCGAGTATTTGCTTTTCTTTCCTGAGTCACTGAATCCTAGGCCAGCCAATTCTTTGCCGAGTCCAAGTGTGACAACATTGTGATGAGCTTTTGAAGTGGAATTTCATCATAGAGATATCCATTCATACAAAATTTGGCATATGCATTAGAGAACACTGTGCCCATTGCTCTATTGAAGAGGTCACTGTCACCTATATTGAGAAAATGGGTATGGTCACTGTCACCTAGATTGAGGAAATGATTATGGGTTTTGGAAATAGGACAGGTTTAGAAAATATTTTCAAAATTTTAGGAAATGGGAAATGACACACCATACATGTATGCAATTTTAATAAAAATAATAAACACATTAAAAATAAAACAAAATCATATTTAGTACATTAGTAACACTGCCAATATGGTGCTTTTAATATCCTCGATAGTGTATTATTGATGTTATGATACATTAAGATGTATTGTAAATGGATTAATATTAAGATGATATTGATGATGCATTAATAATTTATAAATTATTCATGCATTTATGCATCAGAATTAGAGCGTATAAAGCAGCCTACTTGTACATCTCTGTAGAGCTTCTTCCTCATATCTACCATGTCATCTTCACTTGGATGACTTTGTCCATGCATGTATGTATTCTTTGTCAACTGAAAAGTGATTTTAAATTTATCTTTGGAAGGGCAAAGAAAATGTAGGTACATGGCCGTATGGATCTGTACATACCCACTTTGACCTATGTTTATTAAGCAGTTTCTTTTTGATGCAGTCCTTTTTGATGCCATAAAATTGATAAAGGATAAAACTAAGAAAGAGAACTGTTTTCTTGATTGGAAAGGAGGAAACAACATTTTGATGCCCTAACGTTTCCCAGGCATTTCTGTACCATTTCCAAACTGGAAAGTAGTGTTACAAATATCAGAGATTTATCTCGAGCTTTTCATCTCCCCGATACTATCAGCCAAAAAATTGCAATGTTTTTAGGCCCAAGGGATATGAAAATACCACAAGAATTTTGAATTTTTTGGATGTTTTTGCTCGTTTTGAAGAGGCAAAATAGGTGATTGAGGGCAAAGGGCTTACTCACTGTTACCTTGCCTGCAAAGGGGTAGAGGGGAGGGGGTTGTTACATTTTAAAATAAATGAAAAAAATAGTTTTCAAAAAGTTTATTGATATTTTCCCTGATATCTCCGATAAATAAGATTCTTTCTCGACCTTTGTCCATATATTCGCTGACACGATAGTTGCAACATTGCTGGAAAGGTTTCCTAAAGCCTAACCAGGATAGCATGTTCTGGAGGAAATCCCATTCTATTATGTATAGGGTTGTCAATGTTATTTTTGAGTAGAGCCTTTTCTAGTCTCACGGTTTACTGGCCCATTAGTATTACATACTCTAAAGCACAGTGATGATGTTGTCCAGGATGTATCTTGAGGTCTTGAGTTGGGCCCTTTAAAAACTTGTGATTGAGTTAGAGAATTTATATTCCAAGGTTTAATTATAATATAGTCACTATATAAACTTGTTACAAAGTTTGATAGCTTGTATTCCAAGATTTCATTGTTTGTAGAGTTAATATTTGCTACCAGAGCGGTGAATGCTATGATGAACTCTATATTTTAACTAATATAAGAGCTGTGAAATTTGAAGCAGATTCAGAGACAGCTACCTCAGCATAATCTCTCGCAGCAGCAGATTTTGAGTCTGAACCTCTCAATCCAGCAGCAGCAGCAGTTCGACAAGGCAAGGCGAAAGCAACCTTTAACTCCTCGCAGTTGTGCCAGAAAACCGGAGAAAGACAGGATTGTGGGTGACGTCAAAATAGAGAATACTAATGATTCAACAATCGATTGCAAAGTGGTAGCTCCATTGGTCTCTCAGCACCATGCACAGTGGCAACAACAGCAATCCATTCTGGGGTCTCACCATCCTCAGCCCCTACCTCCATATAAGCAAGTTCCTTCACTGCAACTTCCTCAAATTCAGCAACAGTAAGGGAATTAGATTGAATATAATTATTGAAGTGTCTTTACATAAATTTGATCCTATATAAGGCTATGTTTTAACAGAAGAATAAATATGTACTGAGCTGAATATGCGATTGTTTGTATTTGGCATTATTGCTGCAGGGGATTGTTCTCACGGGACACTGCTCAAATCAGGCCACCGCCTGTCAAGGTTGAAGGCTTTGAGGAATTGATGGGTAGTCCTCTCAGCAATGTGAAACAAGAACCTGATGATGAAATAAGCCGCGCATTGATCTCTCCAAGGAAATGATAAAGGACTATGTATTGCAAATTTGCAAACTGTATATAGTGATTGTTAGGCTAAACAGCCCAGTTTTCCCATTGCACAGGGACTTTAGTGCATGCTAATTATTTTTACACCATTATGGGAATGGTTGTGGGATTGCTTAGTTTGGAGATTTGATGTTGGATGACTGTCATACAACAGTGCTTAGAGAAATTTGTCTACTTCATACCCCTAGCCTGAATGCTATTTATGATTGAGAAGTTTTAAATTTAATAGCATGTATAATGACAAATTTCTTCCTGTTTATATTGGTGAAATTTGTCAACTTCGCTCACTTGGACCAAGGAGTTTGGCGTGTATCATTACAAACATTTTGCCTATAGTTTTCAAAAAGTCTCCTTGCAATATTTACTATTTTCCTCTTTTTGTTCAATACAAGTTTTGCTTGCTGCTTCTACTGCTTCTACAGAGCCTCCTCGTGCCCCCTTAAATACAGTATGGAAAAAGAAAATGGGTACAGATATCTATAAGACTGAGCCAAAATGTTTTGGTTTTGCTAGGACCTTATTACCTTAAAGATGCCAAAGGACTGTTCCAGTTAAAATTGATCAATAATAAGTCATACAAATTTAATAGACAGTACAAATTTCAAGTTCTGAAAAGCTTGATGTCACGGTTAATTATGATGACTTGTAACAGTACAGGCACTTGAATCCAACCTATTGAGGCCATAATTTCATTTAATCCTGTCAGTTATCTCTAAGAAGATCCCAAGAAACAAATGAGGCAAAATGACATCTACCTTACTCCAAAAGATCTCAAGAAAGCAGTTGCAGGCTTGGGGAATCTTGGCAACTTATCAATTCCATTTATGCCATTATTGGTTCTTATCAGGGATTTCTGAATGGATATATGTCCACTAGAAGTTTTGTCCCCTGTAAGTTTTGGCAGAGGCTGTGGGGAAATAAATTAATAACCTGTCTTTGGAAGGATTTCCAATGAGTGCACTGTGTTTTTGACATCTAATACAATCATGGTTGATCGTTCGACCTAGGTTGCTTGTTCTGCATTTCAGATTGACTAACACATGATAATAAGTGCTATTAAATAGATTACATGTTCTTCAACTTGCTAAGATATTGCCATCATTGTACAAAGGAACTTTACCCATCATATTTCCTTTTTTTGGAAAAAAAGGTCATACCCGATGATATTTAAGGACAGACTTAATTATTAGGTGCTGCTCACGTTTTTGTTTGAGTAGCTTGTGGTTATGTAGCAAAACCATTCTGGGATTAGATGCTAGCACAATGCATCAGTATTTGTGCACCCAGTACACAAGGAAACTATTCACTAGCCAAAACACATCACACCTATGTAGCATGGGAACCGCTCCCGGCTTTTAGGAAACTCGTTCCCAAAGTTCCTATGTTCTAGGGAACTTGGGAGCTTGTAGGAAACTTCCCAATCCAGTGGGAACCGTTCCGGATGGTTGGGAACTTATTGGGAACTTTTATCCTTTAAAATTGGGAACTTGGGGACTTTTTCTTGCGTGTTTCCTTCACTGGGAGCTTCCACACATTCATGATCTCCATGTAGGTTGTTAACCGCATTCCTATTTCCTCGCGACCATACTTTTACATGGTTGACTCATAATTCTTTTCCCTAGAAAACTAAGTTGCAATAAAAGTCTATTTCGTGCTACCTTGTCGAGTTGGTGCACTGGATCTTTGTCTACCTTTCGTGCTAGAGTATTCACTCGTCCCTATGCTGAATTGCAGTTAGCGCTAATCAATTGTAATGTCCTCTTCTGCTTAAGCACAAAGGACCTGTTAAGATTTAATATGCTAAGACATAAAATATCAGTATTACATTCCATTTCACAACAATAGCATATACAGGATCACTGAAAGAACAAGTACAGCATAAACACAAGAGACAGATTTATCCAGGGAAACCCTCATGGGGTAGAAAACCCAACAAAGATTCCTCAATATAGATGACCAGCAAATACAAAAGATGTAATCCCAAGCATGAGCTCCTTCTCCATAGCAGATCTCTCTCTCACCTATGCGCCACTCACAAGTGAGTAAATGTGTGTTAAATGAGGAACACACCTCCTATATTTATACACAACTCCGACTTTACTTTTACACTAACTAGGTCGGCCCCAACTTAACTACATAACATAATGTGACAGGGCCGACCCCACTAGGGTGGTCTAATAACCCTTTAACCCACATGACTCATACAGGGCCGACCCCCACTAGGGAAGTCTAATAACCCAAGTTACCACATTGTCCACGGAGGAATAAAACATCTTCGGATATACAATAAGGTCTTCACGGAGAAATGAAACATCTCCGGAATAATAAAGTACAAATATAATATTCTTAGAAGTTACAATATCTCAACACTCCCCCTTAACGAGAAGGATATTATAACAACATCTACACGAGCAAGGAGTCATCAACTACATGATACATGATACATCTATAAATCATTGGAAGCTTTCTTCATACATCATCAATAACTCAAACAGTTACTGGAACATCTTCAAGATCTTCAATACTGGATCTTCATCTTCTGCAGCACTCGAACAACTACAGTAACATCATCATCTCGATCAATAGCATCGTCATCTGGATCCTCTCGATCAACAGCATCGTCATCTGGATCTCTCAATCAACATCTGCATCCTCTCGATCAACAACATCAACATCTGGATCCTCTCGATCAACAGCATCATCATCTGGATCTCTCGATCAACATCTGGATCCTCTCGATCAACAATATCAACATCTGGATCCTCTTGATTAGCAGCATCGTCATCTGGATCTCTCGATCAACATCTGGATCCTCTCGATCAACAACATCAACATAGCAGCATACTCTGCAATGTACAAGATCCTATTACGGGATGATGAATCCCTTTCACTTTAGGACATAGGTCCAAGGATGATACAATTCTGATCCACTTACAGGATGATCAATCCCTTTCAATTTAAGACATCTCTCATGTCTATGGACGATGCAATCCAAATCAACTTACAGGATGATCAATCCTTATCACTTTAAGACATCTCACCATGTTTAGGGACAATGCAATCCCGAATCAGCTTACAAGATGATTAATCCTTATCACTTTAAGACACCTCACCATGTTTAAGGATGATGCAATCCCGAATCAACTTAGAGGATGATTAATCCTTATCACTTTAAGACACCTCACCATGTCCAGGGACGATGCAATCCCGAATCAACTTATAGGATGATTAATCCTTATCACTTTAAGACACCTCACCATGTCTAGGGACGATGCAATCCCGAATCAACTTACAAGATGATTAATCCTTATCACTTTAGGACATAAGTCCAAGGACGATGCAATCCTGATCCACTTACGGGATGATCAATCCCTATCACTTTAGGACATAGGTCCAAGGACGATGCAATCCCATCATGTACATTTTGAACTAAACGTTCAGGGACGATGCAATCCTATCACGTACATTTTGAACTAAACGTTCAGGGACGATGCAGTCCTATCACGTACATTTTGAACCTACTGTTCAGGGACGATGTAGTCCTATCACGTCCACTAGGGACCACTTCTCGGAGACATATGTCTACGGATCAATTCAGGGACCGAAGTCTAGGGATGATACAATCCCTCCTCGTCCACTTAGACAAAGTCTAAGGACCATATATCGACTTCATCGTCGGAACCGGTAATCTCATCATCGACCTCATCGTCGGAACAGGTAACCTCATCATCGATACAAGTATCCACATAATCGATACAAGTATCCTCATCATCAATACAAGTATTCACATCATCGATACAGTATCCTCATCATCGATACACGTATCCATATCAACACAGGTATCCTCATCATTGACCTTATTGTCAATATAGGAAATCTCATCATCGATACAGGTATCCACATCGATACTAGTATCCAAATATCATCATCGACCATATCACTCGCCCTTTCGAGGAGGGTCCTTCTGAACTACACCAGGCTTGTCTCGAAAATACTCAAACTTTACTTGAGACAGAGGTTTGGTCAAAATACATCAGCAACTTGCTCATCAGTGCTCACATACTCGAGCTTGATAGCTCCTTTCTGCACCATATCTCGTATATAAAAATATCGGATCTCTATGTGCTTTGACTTATCATGGAACACTGGCTTCTCTGTCATCTTGATACAACTCTGGTTGTCACACAGGATCTCAGTGGGGTCCATCTCTAAGTCAAACAGTCCTGATAACAGCTTCCGAAGCCATACCGCTTCACAACTAGCAGAGAAAGCAGCTATATATATTCCGCTTCGGCTGTGCTGAGAGCCACACTAGACTGCTTCCTGCTAAACCACGAGATCATGGCAGATCCCAGACAATAACATCCGTCCGATGTGCTCTTCTTGTCTGATACACTTCCTGCCCAATCAACATCTGTGTAGCCTTACCATCTGAAGTCATGATCTCCAAGAAAACATAGACCAAAGTCTATCGTACCCTTTAGGTACCTCATCACATGCTTTGCAACTATCAGGTGAACATGCCTAGATTCCACTAGATACTGACTCAAGGTGTTCAAAGCAAAGCATATATCTGACCTGGTATTCGTCAGATACATCGATGACCCAATAATCTGTTTGTACAGAGTCACATCCACTAACTCTGATGAGTCATCAACTAACAACTTCAAGTTGGAATCCATGGGAGTGGCCATGGCTTTTGCATTCCAACATATCAAATACTTTCCCTGGTTGAGAAAGATTCCTTCTGGGCCTTTCTATCCATCCGAGATCTTTCATCTCAAATTCCGTAGCTAGCTTCTTCTTGCTTTCCATGATCTGTTTCTCATTCCCTGTCAGAAAGAGATCATCCTCATATAGTAATAGTATGACAGGTTTATCATCCATAACCTTAAGGTAAAGGTTAGGATCATCTTTACTTATGGTAAAGCCCAAGCTTGTTAAGAAGCTATCAATTCTCACTCTGTGATTGAACATCATTCACACTCCGCATTGAGTGATCTTCTGCATATCTATCCGTGTCATCTCTCGTCAGATGGGTCTACTGATATGAGCCTCAAGATCATTCGAACTCTGTGGTGAGTTCCTTCTTGCATCCATCTAAGAGAAGAATGTCATCTGTATATAGACACCATCTTCAACCTTGTAGCAAAGGTTGAAATATGCATCACCCATGGTGATCATTAAACTCATCAAATGACTATCGATCCTGGGTACCCGTACAAAGCTTTCTTTAATTGAATCCTGGGAGTTTTCTCGATTCACACTTCTTCTTCAATTACACCATTAAGAGAATGGTCTTATCTAGCCACTTGGAGCAAACAGCTCGTCATGATTCTCTTCCTCTTTCTAAGATAATCTTCTAGCCACGAGCCTTCTATAGTATGTTTGATTTGTAAGTCTTCTTGTTGAACATCCATCACTTGTTCGGTGTTCATCATTCTTCATGATCTTTCCTACAAATCAAAGTTAATTACATGATTAGTAATACTTCATAATCATCAAATCATGTTGACATGATAACCTTTTTTTTTTTTTTTCCTTGGAAAAAGTCGTAATTTTATTTCAAATAGATTGAACAAAATTACATTCTGCACATGTAATAGAATCACAGAGATCCCTACATTATCGCATATAAGCGGTTCAAGTTTCTGACTTGTCTAGTGACCCATACAAACCCAATATTGTGAAAATGGCTGTCCATACAGCACTCATATATCCGGCTACAAATAACAATAATTGTCTCAAAATGAAAAAGTTCCTATCAAATGATATTCTGTCCAAACAACCCAAAAGCACCAAACAGAACAGATGTAGGAGCCAAATGCTCCATCCCGGTCCTCCAAAGCCTCATTGAAAGGCCTATGATAATACCAATATACAAAAACCAAAACAGAACTGTTGTAAAGTTTGATCAACAGAAGCCCATCATGCTCCCTCCCGGTCCTCCAAGGCCTCGTTGAAAGGCCTATGGTAATAACTGTATGTTCCAGCAGTAGAATGTAATGTAATCCGCCATGTGCCGAAATTTAGATGTTGCTGCGACGCTTCTTTGGAAAGAAGGTCGGCCATGCCATTTCTCTCCCTGTAGACATGTGTAAATGTTATAAGATTAAAATTATGCTTTAACCGTAAAACATCTTCCAGTATAGGTGAGAGAACCATCACATTACATTGAGTATGCTCATTGGCCCAGTCAATAACTATCAGTGAGTCACCAAAAATCTGTAGTGAAAGACAACCCTGTTCTAGAGCAAATAACATCAACAGTCTAAGTGACATGATTTCAGCATAGTTATTTGTACCGCTCCCCAATCCAGCCACGATGTGGAAATAATGAGATTCAGATTTGTGAAGAACGACCCCCCCACCACACACCAATTGATGGTCAAGTGATGCGCCATCGAAAAAAGCCCACGGTATGGATTTATCAATCGTTTTTGCGATCACAGGACGAGTTCTAATCGCTTTGGGAGTAGTCTTGTAATGTAAAATGAGAGCCACAGCTTGAGCCACTACTTGCTCCATCGGGACTCTACAGTCCTGAAAAATGATCCTGTTACGTGTGATCCAAATGCCCCAGGCAAAAATACATGGGGCTGCACAGATGGTTGAATTCTTTTGTTCTGACCACCAAATTTGGAATGCGTCAATAACACTCTCTCCCCACCAGCGCGCATTGAGATCCAAATAATTGCAGATATTTGTCCAAACCGCCTGAGAGAACCGGCAGTGAACAAAAAGGTGTGAAATAGTCTCGTCTGCCTCCCTACAGAGTGGACAAAAACCCGGGCCCTGTAGAAATCGTCTCTTCAGAATGTCCCAGGTAGGTGCCTTTTGTTCCAAAATCGCCCAGAAGAGTAATTTTGCTTTGCCCGGGCATTTAAACTTCCATAGAGATTTCCACCACCACACCAATGCCCTATTATGATAACCTATTATGCATACAAATATGATTCACATGGTTATGCAACTATCTTGACCAATACTTTGGCACGACACTTTTCCATATCCTGTATGCATACAGTGGTTATCTAGATGCCTTCCATCTCTACCAGAACATACTATCGAGAGCGTGCACAGCTCTCAGCATGTCAGCAAAGAGGTTTCATTCTAGACAAACAACAATGGAATGTTTGTCCAACTTACCCATCATATGCATATTAGTAGTATACTGTTCAATGCTATATGAATGCTTACACTATGCATGATATATTCTAGGAATACAAATATGCATACAACTATTACAAGCAATATCATTTACTATTTCAGAGATTCAAATAACAACTCAAATACTTATATTTTATGTTTGTGTGGTTGCCTCCCGCTTGATCTCTATATGTCTTTGAACTTCTATTCATTCTATACCACTATGTATGCTTAAGTGTGCACTAGTGTCATCCTCATGATCTCATACATAAACATACATTCATTAGTATAATCTCAATACTATCAAAACATTATAATTCTAAATAAACTTAAGTATGTATGGTCATGATCATTTCATACATAGGTATACTTACTTAAGATCCTAACACAAAGTAGGATTCTAACTTGATATAGGAAAACATACCTGGATTATCATGCTTGGTTATGTCTTAACATACCCAAACAATATCTTCTTTGTTCTCTTCAATGATTTAGAGACCTTGTGCTAGAACCTGCATATCTCATAAGTTAAGCATAGTAGAACAAAGTCATACATACCTCGTAAGTAGAGATTCTATATGGTCAAACATTATGGATGAGTCTTTGTCTTCATGTCATCATGGTCATAGAACTTGATTTGTCTTTCTTGATGTACCAATATCTTGTTAGTAGACAACATCATCCTCATACAACACCACAGGTGCATTAGTACAATCATATAACCCTAATCAATGAATGTCTTCTATCATTCACATGCATTCATACTTTTACTAGGGTGATAAGACAATTCTAAGATTAATCAAGATTGTACTACTCAATAATATGAAGACAAACATATCATGAACAGATTTCAACACATACCTGTATCTCCTCAAGTCATACCTGTCAAGATTTCTTGTAGTCTTCTTATGTAAGGCCTTAGCCTCATCTCCCTCTGGAACTGGAACTTCTTCACTTGTGCAGGTGTCCAATTCATTCTCTTCTAGGATTAACCCAATCCAGTTTGATTTGCTGAAACTGGATCTGGAGTTGGATTAGGGTTTGTAAGAGAAACCCTAAAAATTCAAATTTTGAATTTCAAACTTCTGAATGGATGGAAAGACGTGGCTTGCTGAGTTGATCAAGTTGGTATACTTCAATTTTGAAAACTGCAAAAATTGACCCCTCAAAATTGCCTTTGAAACTTCTGGATCTTCTGGACAGGATCCCGAACTAGGGTTTGATAAAGCCTGGTCTTCTGTCCATCCAAAAGGTTCGATCTTTTGTTCTAAACTTCGATTTTTTCTAAGGAGCTTCCAGCCGTGGTCACAGATTTCAAAAATTCCAACTTTTGTAGAAGCCCTAATTTTCCACCTTTCCGATCAAAATCCCGAACTAGGGTTTGATCAAGCCCGACCTTCTGCCCAACCAAAAAATTCGATCTTGGTCTCTAAATTTCGATTTTGATGAGGAGCATTGTAATGTCCATTTTTCAAAATTTTATGAAAATGCCCAATTTTCCAATTTTTCCCCAATTTCGACCTTTGACTAGTTTTGATGCCTAGGTCCCAATTTTGCCCCAAATGGTCCCAAATATTCAAGGAAGGTTTATGACTGATATTAAGAATTAAATATGATGTTCAGGGATGATATATGGCCACCAAAAGACCTCTTCAAACTCTTTTAAGATTCTGGTCCAAGTATGCAATTTTACTAGTAATTTGGGGTTCAAATCCCCCTAGGGTAAGTACTCAAATTGGCTTCCCAAATGATTCCAAACTCCCTCGAATTTCTGAACAGAGGTATGGGATGTATTAAGGATGTTAATAAGGTTCCCAATGTACCATTAATTGATTCCTATGTCTGTTCCAACCCTCTCCCATTCAGCTGCAAAAAATCCCTAATTCGACCTTTGGGGAAATGACACTATTTCTTCTCCCAATGCAATTAAACTGAGTAAAAATACTTCAAATGCTCAAGTACAGTACATCAAACTTGTAAAATAGATCCATGGCAGTCTATTAATCACAAATGTATCATAGAATCATCCATTCATTCGAAATCATGAGCATTATAATGATATACATCAATGTAGTGGGGAAATGGACATTGTTTGCTCATCAATAAACTTTTTTGCATACAACTAGTGTGTATTTCGACCTGAGACTTTCTAAATATTAAGAACAGAGGATATGAATATATTACAATCAGAAATACATAATGATAAGCTCTCGTAAGAATCACAAGAGCTCACCAAAAACGCCCTCCCTCAAGGAGCATGAATATGCCTTCAAAACTGGAAATGGTTGAGAGATGGTGCTGCACTAAACAAATCCACGAGCTTTCCTGTAGCTGATACCTACAAATAAAACTCCATTAAATCTCCATGAAAGACTTGAGTGGCCTCTCCAAACACCAACTTGGATGGGAATCTTTCACCCTCGAAATTGGCTAAGGCAAGAAACTAGTCATCCACTAGCTCTCTCTTCACAAATGCAATTTTTCTCAAATCGTCAAAAGCCATTCTCATAATTGATTTCTTCATTTTATAAACCAACATTATCCTTCTTAGGGTCGAAATCCTCTCTATAGCTTCAAGAGATTTCCACTTAGGAAATATTCCCTATTTTCCACTTGTCTCCTAGTTCCAACCTTCCATCTTCTCCCAAATTCGAGTTTGAGTCTCTTTGGCTTCTCCAACCCCCATGAGCACCTTCCTTGAGCCTATTTTTGGGGCTGACATGTCATAATGGTCATATGTCAGAGGTCAGGTCTGCAATTTGTCATAGTTGTCATAGATGCTCCATCATTGGTGTCATAGGGGCCAGGGAATCTAGCCCAAGTGTCTACAAACTTCCAATTTGAATCTTTATCTTCCATGGCAGTTACCGATCCATCCCAATTCGACCTAAGATGCTCAATGCCTATGACTTACCAACTCACCCAAGAGTGTTCACCTTCTCATAAATTCGAATTGGCAAAAGAGAGATGCCATGTGTCCTTGAGAAATCAAGCTAGTGTGGGTCCCACATCCTCCATATGTCTTCAAAACCACTTGCCACCTAGAATTTCTCTTGAATTTATTTATTCAACCTATTTATTAAATAATTGACCCTTCTAATGTCCAAACATCATTTATTAGCTTCCTTATTACAATTCCACATGTTCCCATCCAACCTAAGAAACTAGTAGGAATGATGGGATTGTCTTACTATGCAATTATTTGAATGGGGACATTACAAGCATTTAGCCGTGGACTCCGATTCCAAAAATTCCAACTTTCTCCGAAGCCCTAAATTCCCGTAGCAGTGACAAGCCAAGAATGAAGGTGCTCAGAATCCAATTATGTTTTGACAGAAATATGTACCTGATTGTTTCTGGTGCATCTATGAAATTATGAATCCACAGGGTCTGAAACTTCGGCCTGTGGTATCCTGACATGTCATATTTCCAACCCCACATGTCTGACCTCAATTGGATTCTCTGAGAGAGAGTTATGCCAAGTGTCATAACGTGACCTGTTTATGGGATAAAACATGAGAGCGAACTTGTACGACGTTCCACGTGTCACTGTTTTAACTTCGGCATCAGAAAAGCAGACCTGCAAAAGTACAGTCCGTGCCCTACATGTCACTTTTTATGAAATCTCATTTGGAGCTTCCTAGCCCGAGATATGACCTTTTTTCCTAGGTCACCTGTTTATGATTGAGATCTGGAAGAGGAAGAAACCCTAACTTGTACTGATCATATCTCACAAAGTACAACGAATCTGAGACTGTCCTTCGGACACAAGGTATAGGGGGATGTTATCTACGACCTGTAAAGGTTTCAGATCCCAAACCTTCTCCAAAATGGATTTATAGTGAAAGTTCCACGATGACTGGTTTTTGCTATATAAAACCCTAACCTTGAAATTGTCGCAAGTGAAGCAAGTGTTGTAAGTGCCATACATTGCCTTCCTTTAGGCTAGCTCTGATACCATGTTAAGATTTAATATGCTAAGATAGAAAATATCAGTATTACATTCCATTTCACAACAATAGCATATACAAGATCATTGAAAGAACAACAAGCACAGCATAAACAAAAGAGACACAGATTTATCCTGGGAAACCCTTATGGGGTAGAAAACCCAGCAAAGCTTCCTCAATATAGATCACCAGGAAATACAAAAGATGTAATCCCAAGCATGAGCTCCTTCTCCTCCATAGCAGATCTCTCTCTCACCTATGCGCCACTCACAAGTGAGTAAATGTGTGTTAAATTAGGAACACACCTCCTCTATTTACACACAACTCCGACTTGACTTTTACACTAACTAGGTCGACCACAACTTAACTACTTAACATAATGTGACAGGGCCGACCCCACTAGGGTGGTCTAATAACCCTTTAACCCACATGACTCATATAGGTCCGACCCCCACTAGGGAAGTCTAATAACCCAAGTTACCACATTCTCCACGGAGGAATAAAACATCTCCGGATATACAATAAGGTCTTCACGGAGGAATGAAACATCTCCGGAATAATAAAGTACAAATATAATATTCTTAGAAGTTACAATATTTCAACAGGATCACCCCGCTAACCTATTTGATTCCCATAGGTTCGAGTGGGCACTAACACTCAGGGAATTAACTGAGGATTGATGCCATTTACACCCTAATAAGATCTTTAGCATGGTTATTATATCACCAGTAGATAAATAGGGGCCACAGGAACTAGGGGCCACTTGCATGCATGACATACGAGCTATATTTCATGTTGCATGCACCGATACTCCTTCATTGAGTCTCCATGCACTTTGGAAGCATTGCATGCAAGTCAGCTGGAAATTAGCAGATAAAGCGACCCAATCATGCAAAAGTTAGGTCAAGCAAGTGAATGTTATAAAAGAAAGGTAAAGCAAGTGAGAAAATCCTGCTTATATGATTATTGATTTGAGAAGTTGAATTGGAGAGCTGAGTGAGCTATTTTAGGGTTGAGTGCACACACTCAACTATTCAGTGTATTTCGACAGTGAAATCTATCTGCCCTAGTCACTATCAGGTTGGATCATACAGATTCAACATTGTTATCATCATTAGGTATCGATCTTTAGCATCTTGTAGGGATCGAGTTACATGTTGGATTGAAGGAGTTCGCCCTCCTTGCATGAGCGAATTGCTCAAGGAAATATTCATTCACATCTAAGGCTACAGGGTCCAGATCTTTTGCATGCTGGCTCCATTCTTCCGAGAGAAACACTATTACCCTATACCTAGAAGAAGGGCTCCTTCTTTGGCCTCTTCAGATAGTTATCAACATCTTCATCTTCTATAGGACGTCCTCCTTTGCATGGGTGAATTTCTCAAAGGAGACGTTCACGTTTTAGGCTTCTGAGCCACTGCATGATCTGCATGCAACATCTATCTTGTTCAGAGGGGGATTATAATCCCAGTACACCCCTTCTGGATTCATATTCTGTCAGCATACTATCTATCCTTCATTATTATCATTGAAGAGGGCGCATTATTGGAGGAGAAGCATTCGTTATCTCATTCATTCACCTACACAGATCTTGCATGCTGGTCTTATACTGACGTACATTGACTCCTCTATTTGATGGTAAGTACATGCATAACTTCTACCCCTATTTTATAGCATTTTTGATTATTGGGTTAATGCATCTGCATGCATGCTTAGATCAATACATGCATTCATACTTCCTTCATATACCGAGCCATAAAGACTACTAGCAAACAACATAACTTCATAAAAATAAAAAAATCAGTTTGGGATATTACAATGGTATCAGAGCATGTTCCTCGCCAGCTGTGGGATCATGCAATTGTGTATAGTAAATGAATACAGAGGACCCACACAATATTACTTACAAGAGGTATAGATTTAGGAATAGTGGAAGAAGAGAAGAAGAAGAGTTAGAGGATATAGAACTGGGGGATACAAATACTCAGTTTGGAAAGGGTAAAGGCAAAGAAACAATGGCAGATGATGATAAAATGGCTTTCAGTAGCCTCCTTTCCACTTTGAAGGAACTAACTTCAGGACACAAAGAAATGGTGAGTGCCATCAAACAATTAACAGATAAGTCAGGGCCCACCCCACATAGTCCTATGTTTCCCAACAGTTATAGGGTATCCACCAGTAGCAGTGGGGAACAATTACATACCAATCTGCAGAGCCACCCCCATCTTTACAATAGGTCCTCCAGACCTACCATGCCACAATTCTTAGATAGCCCAACATCAGTGCCCATAGTACAGGTAGAGCCAGAAGAACCAATGGGGGCATATTTGAGAGAGTACAGAGCACTGCGAGATGACTTCTAGTCAGCCATGACCTTCACATATTTTTTCCATTTTAAAAGTAAGAACAAGCCGAGAGCTTACAATAGGCCTTTCAACCAGAACTATGAGTTACAACGCATGGTAGGGAAACTGACTATTCCTGCCTTTGAGGGGACCTGGAGTGGCCCAGCGCGGAATTGGGTTTGGAAGTTGGATACTTACTTCCAACTCAACCCCATGATAGAGATAAATTCCATTAAGTTGGCTACTTTGCATTTCGACGGGGAAGCCCATGAGTGGTGGCACCATAGGTTAGTGACCTTGGGTCACAATGCCATCACCTCGTACACAAATTTTACACAGAGGCTCATTGAGCGCTCTGACAGGAAAGACCCTGAGGTGCATTTGAGAGAGCTAGCACAAATCAAATAGACAGGCAGTCCTGATGCATTCATATCAGAGTTTCAGAGGGTAGCAGTCATGGTGACATACATATCAGAGAGCAGATTGATTACGTGGTTTACCGAGGCCCTCACTGAGTCCTTACGTGGATGGGTTAAGGCTTATAGACCCACCACCCTAGTAGATGCCATCAGTGGTACCAGATATTTACAGGATTCAGTTCCCGAAAATAGGTTTCCTCCCAAAACCAATTTTCCTATAAAAGATAAGGAGAAGAGGCCCTTCCAAAAAGAATGGCCCAAGAAAGAGTGGATGGATAATGATACCCGCTAGGACCTTAGAAGAAATAAACTATGTTTCAGCTGCCAAGAACCATGGGTACCAGGTCACATATGTTCAGGGTAGGGGAAGGTCCACTACATAGAGGTCTACTCCGATAATGGAGAGGATGAGGATTATCAGGATCAGGAACAGGGAGAGGCACACGAGACAACAGAGGAGGAGCAGTCTCCTGAGGGGACACCAGGAGGTGTCATTGCTACATTATCTGGGTTTCCTAGATTCCACACACTCCGGATCAGAGGTGTCATACAGGGCAATAGGGTTGGAGTATTGATAGATGTTGGGGCATCCCACAACTTTATTGATGCTGCCTGAATAAAAAGAAAGGGCATTCCGACTGAGAGATTTGATGGATTTACAATAGCCGCAGCAGGTCACCACACCATGGAGTGTAGTCAGAGGATCCCAAAATTGCAAGTAACACTCGAGAACTATACAGTGACCAAAAAATTCTATGTGGTTGACGTACCAGACACAAATGTGGTATTGGGAGTTCAATGGCTTTATTCCATAGGGAAGTATTCTACAAACTACCAAACCATGGAGATGGAGTTTCAGGGAACTAATAGACATATAGTAGTTTTGAGAGGGATGAATACCTACCCTCGCAGAGCAGTATCATCACACAGGATGGAGGCAGTGCTCCGAAAGGGAGACATAGAGTGGGCAGTAGAGTGCTTGGTTACTTTCAGGAAGGCACCAGATAAAGCCACACAACATCCAACAGATATACATGCACTACTGCAGAAGCACAAAGCAGTATTTAGAGACCTTCTAACATGTAGACCTCCAGATCGGGGATTTGAGCACATTATTGAGCTAGAGGAGGGGACTCAAACAGTCATCACTACCCCTTACTGACACCCCAAAAGATATAAAGATGAAATTGAGAGTACGATTTAAATAATTGTTCAAGTTAGGGCACATAAAACCTAGCTCTAGTCCGTTTGCATCCTCAGTAGTGATAGTAAAGAAGAAGGATGGAACCTTACACATGTGCATTGATTACAGGGCACTTAACAAGAAGACAATTAAAAACAGGTATCCAATCCCCAGGATCGATGAATTTATGGATGAACTACAGGGGGAAAAGTACTTCTCCAAGATTGACCTCCGATTAGGTTACCATCAGATTCGGGTTAGGGAACATGATGTTCCAAAGACTGCTTTCCGTTGTCACTACAGACACTATGAGTTTTTAGTGATGCCATTTGGGCTCATTAATGCACCAACCACTTTCCAGTCATGCATGGATAATGGATTATAACCCCAGTACACCAATTCCAGATTCATATTCTGTCAGCATACTATCTATCCTTCATTATTATCATTGAAGAGGGCGCATTATTACCAAGGGCGCACTACTGGAGGAGAAGCATTCGTTATCTCATTCATCCACCGACACAATTCGTGCATGCTGGTCTTATACTGACGTACATCGACTCCTCTATCTGATGGTAAGTACATGCATAACTTCTACCCCTATTTTATAGCATTTCTTATTATTGGGTTAATGCATTTGCATGCAAGCGCATGCATGCTTAGATCAGTACATGCATTCATACTTCCTTCATATACTGAGCCATAAAGACTACTAGCAAACAACATAACTTCATAAAAATAAAAATATCAGTTTGGGATATTACAGTGGTATTAGAGCATGTTCCTCTCCAGCTGTGGGAGCATGCAATTGTGAACAGTAAATGAATACAAAGGACCCACACAATATTACTTACAGGAGGCAGAGATTTAGGAATAGTGGAAGAAGAGAAGAAGAAGAGTTAGAGGATATAGAACTAGGGGATACAAAGACTCAGTTTGGAAAGGGTAAAGAAAAAGAAACAATGGCAGATGATGATAAAATGGCTTTCAGTAGCCTCCTTTCCGCTTTGAAGGAACTAACTTCAGGACACAAAGAAATGGTGAGTGCCATCAAACAATTAACATATAAATCAGGGCCCACCCCACATAGTCCTATGTTTCCCAACAGTGACAGGGTATCCACCAGTAGCAGTGGGGAATAATTACATAGCAATCTGCAGAGCCCACCCCATCTTTACAATAATTCCTCTAGACCTACCATGCCACAGTTCTTAGATAGCCCGGCAGCAGTGCCCATAGTACAAGTAGAGCCAGAAGAACCAATGGGGGCATATTTGAGAGAGTACAGAGCACTGGGAGATGACTTCCAGTCAGCCATGACCTTCACATATTTTTTCCATTTTAAAAGTAAGAACAAGCCGAGAGATCACAATAGGCCTTTCAACCAAAACTATGAGTTACAACGCATGGGAGGGAAACTAACTATTCTTGCCTTTGAGGGGACCTAGAGTGGCCCAGCACGGAATTGGGTTCAGAAGTTGGATACTTACTTCCAACACAACCCCATGATAGAGACAAATGCCATTAAGTTAGCTACTTTGCATATGGATGGGGAAGCCCATGAGTGGTGGTACCACAAGTTAGTGACCTTGGGTCACAATGCCATCACCTCGTACACAAATTTTACACAGAGGCTCATTGAGCGCTTTGACAGGAAAGACCTCGAGGTGCATTTGAGAGAGCTAGCACAAATCAAATAGACAGGCAGTCCAGATGCATTCATATCAGAGTTTCATAGGGTAGCAGTCATGGTGACAAACATCTCAGAGAGAATATTGATTATGTTGTTTACCGAGTCCCTCACTGAGCCCTTACGTGGATGGGTTAAGGCTTATAGACCCACCACCCTAGAAAATGCCATCAGTGGTACCAGATATTTACAGGATTCAGTTCCCAAAAATAGGTTTCCTCACGGAACCAATTTTCTTATAAAAGATAAGGAGAAGAGACCCTTCCAAAAAGAATGGCCCAAGAAAGAGTGGATGGATAATGATACCCGCTAGGACCTTAGAAGAAATAAACTATGTTTCAGCTGCCAAGAACCATGGGTACCAGGTCACAGATGTTCAGGGAAGGGGAAGGCCCACTACATAGAGGTCTACTCCGATAGTGGAGAGGATGAGGATTATCAGGATTAGGAACAGGGAGAGGCACATGAGACAACAAAGGAGGAGTAGTCTCCTGAGGGGACACTAGGAGGTGTCATTGCTACATTATCTGGGGTTCCTAGATTCCACACTCTTCGGATCAGAGGTGTCATACAGGGCAATAGGGTTGGAGTATTGATAAATGGTGGGGCATCCCACAACTTTATTGATGCTGCCTGAATAAAAAGAAAGGGCATTCCGACTGAGAGATTTGATGGATTTACAGTAGCCACAACAGGTCACCACACCATGGAGTGCAGTCAGAGGATCCAAAAATTGCAAGTAACACTCAGGAACTATACAGTGACCGAAAAATTCTATGTGGTTGACATACCAGACACAAATGTGGTATTGGGAGTGCAGTGGGTTTATTCCATAGGGAAGTATTCTACGAACTACCAAACCATGGAGATGGAGTTTCAGGGAACTGACAGACATAGAGTATTTTTGAGAGGGATGAATACCTACCCTCCTAGAGCAGTATCATCAAATAGGATAGATGCAGTGCTTCGAAAGGGAGACATAGAGTGGGAAGCAGAGTGCTTGGTTACTTTCAGGAAGGCACCAGATAAAGCCACGTAACATCCAACAGATATACATGCACTACTACAGAAGCACAAAGTAGTATTCAGAGAACTTCTAGTAGGTAGACCTCCAGATCGGGGATTTGAGCACATTATTGAGCTAGAGGAGGGAACTCAAGCAGTCATCACTACCCCTTACTGACACCCCAAAAGATATAAAGATGAAATTGAGAGTACGATTTAAATAATTGCTCAAGTTAGGGCACATAAAACCTAGCTCCAGTCCGTTTGCATCCCTAGTAGTGCTAGTAAAGAAGAAGTATGGAACCTTACACATGTGCATTGATTACATGGCACTTAACAAGATGAAAATTAAAAACAGGTATCCAATCCCCAGGATCGATGAATAGATGGATGAACTATAGGGGGAAAATTACTTCGCTAAGATTGACCTCCGATCAGGTTATCATGAGATTTGGGTTAGGGAACAAGATGTTCCAAAGACCGCTTTCCGTTGTCACTACAGACACTATGAGTTTCTAGTGATGCCATTTGGGCTCACTAATGCACTAGCCACTTTCGAGTCATGCATGGACAACATCTTCAAGACTCAGTTACGCAAGTATCTTCTGGTATTCTTCAATGATATATTGATATACAATAGGATTTGGGAAGAACATTTGAAACACTTATATGAAGTACTTGGAATTTTAAAGGAACAATCACTATATGCCAAGATGTCCAAATGCGAGTTCGGTATGCAAGAGATGTTATATTTGGGACATGTGATAGGATCTAATGGGGTACAGGTACATTTAGAAAAGATTAGATCCATACTGGATTGGCCTACACCTATAAATGTGACAGAGTTGAAGGGCTTTTTGGGCCTTTTCACTTACTACAGGAGATTTTTTTGTGGGTTTCAACAGATGACCGCACCTCTCACTGATCTTACCAAGAAAGGGGCATTCAGTTGGCAGAGACAACACAATAAACATTTGAAAAAATGAAAAAGGTAACGAGTTCGTGCCCAGTACTAGCACTACCAGATTTTACACAACCATTCGTATTAGAATGTGATGCTTCGAGAGAGGGTATAGGGGAAGTATTGATGCAGAAAAATCACCCAATTGCATTTGAGAGCAGGAAACTCAAGGACTATGAGCGCCACTATTCAATATATGACAAGAAAATGTTATCCATTCTCCATGCGCTAACCAAGTTCAGGCAGTACGTAGTGGGTGGCAGGTTCAAGATTAAGACAGATCACAACAATTTAAAATATTTCCTGGAACAGAAATAATTAAATGAGAGGCAACAAAAATGGGTGAGTAAGATTCAAGCCTATGACTTTGAGATCGAATACATAAAGGGAAAAAACAATGTGGTAGCAGATGCACTTTCTAGATGACTAGCCACTTTATCCCTTGTGAGCATTTCGTCAGATTGGAGATCTCATCTTTTGTTTGAGTATTCCAAAGATAAGTTTGCTTGCGAAATATTGGATGGACAGATTCAGGATGACAGGTACAGAGTAATAGATGACATCATATACTATAAAAATAGAATCTACTTGGTTCCCGAGTCTTCCCTTAAGAAAAAGATTCTGCAAGCTTCTCATGACTCACCTTTAGCAGGACATCAGGGATTTCTTAATACTTACAGGCATATTAGAGAGATGTTCTCATGGAAGGGCCTAAAAAATGATGTGATTGAACATGTGAGGGAGTGCAGTTTGTGCCAACATAACAAGATAGAGCACACTCACCCAACTGGTTTACTACAACCATTATCCATTCCCGAGCAAAAATGGGAAAGCATTTCCATGGATTTTATTACAGGGTTGCCCTCCCATTGATTTTATTACAGGGTTGCCCAAGGTACAGGGTAGAGACTGCTTGTACGTAGTGGTGGATAGGTTGACCAAGTTCGCTCACTTATTTTCCATCCCATCAGACTATTCAACAACAAAGGTAGCCGAGCTGTTTTTTAGAGAGGTATTCAAAATACATGGGTTACCTAAGACCATCGTCAGTGATAGGGATAACAAGTTCACTGGAGCCTTTTGGAAGGGATTTTTCAGGTTGGTGGGGACAAAATTAGCTATGAGCTCGAGTTATCATCCACAGAGCGACAGACAGACATAGATAATTAACAAGTGGATTGAGGGATACTTGAGGAATTATGTAGCAGGTCAACATAGAACATGGATTAAATGGCTACACTTAGGAGAACACTGTTACAATACTACCCACCATATGACCATTGGTATGAATCCCTTCAAAGCCTTGTACGGTTATGATGCCTTATCTTTTGCAGATTTGATATTTGGTGATAGCAGGGCTCTAAAGGCCAAAGAGTGGATTCAAGAGAGTCAAGATATTCTCAAAATTCTCAAGGAAAACATACAGGTTGGTCATAATCAACAAAAGGTATATGCAGATAGACAAAGGATTGAACGCAACTTTGAGGTAGGGGACTTGGTATACTTACGTCTACAACCTTACTGACAATCGTCCCTTAAAAAGAAAGGAACCTATAAACTTAAGCCTCGCTTCTATGGTCCCTACAAGATAATTCAGAAAGTTAGAGAGGTAGCATATGAGCTCGAATTACCCCCAGAAAGCAAGATTCATAACGTATTTCATGTGTCTAACCTTAAGAAGGCAGTAGGTCAACAGATTGCGACATCATCTGAGCTTCCCTCCCTTGATGATTAGGGGCAATTGATTTTGGTTCCAGAATAAATCCTAGAGGTTCGAGAAAGAAAATTAAAGAACATGATCATCATAGAATACTTGGTTCAATGGAAAGAATTGCCTATAGAAGAGGCCACTTGGGAAGGAGAACATATATTACAGCACCCAACATTACAGTTGCTTGAGGACAAGCAATTTCGGGCGGTGAGGACTGTAATGCCCTCTTCTGCTTAAGCACAAAGGACCACCCCGCTAACCTGTCTGATTCCCATAGGTTCGAGCGGGCACTGACACTCAGGGAATTAACTGAGGATTGATTCCATTTACACCCTAAGAATATCTTTAGCATGGTTGTTATATCATCAGTAGATAAATAGGGGCCACTTGCATGCATGACATACAAGCTATATTTCATGTTGCATGCACCGATACTCCTTCATTGAGTCTCCATGCACTCCGGAAGCACTACATGCAAGTCAACTGGAAATTAGAAGATAAAGCGACCCAGTCATGCAAAAGTTAGGTCAAAAGTTAGGCAAGTGAATGTTATTAAAGAAAGGTAAAGCAAGTGAGAAAATCCTGCTTATATGATTATTGATTTGAGAAGTCGAATTGGAGAGCTTAGTGAGCTATTTTAGGGTTGAGTACACACACTCAACTATTCAGTGTATTTCGGCAGCGAAATCTATCTGCCCTAGTCACTATCAGGTTGGATCATCTAGATTCAACATTGTTATCATCATCAGGTATCGATCTTTAGCATCTTGCAGGGATAGAGTTACAAGTTGGATTGAAGGAGTTCACCCTCCTTGCATGAGTGAATTGATCAAGGAAAGATTCATTCGCATCTCAGGCTACAAGGTCCAAATGTTCTGCATGCTGGCTCCATTCTTCCAAGAGCAACACTATTACCCTATACCTGGAAGAAGGGATCCTTCTTTGGCCTCTTCAACTAGTTATCAACATCTTCATCTTCAATAGGACGTCCTCCCTTGCATGGGCAACTTTCTTAGAGGAGAGGTTCACGTTTTAGGCTTCTGAGCCACTACATGATCCGCATGCAGCATCTATCTTGTTCAAAGGCAGATTATAACCCCAGTACACCCCTTCCGGATTCATATTCTGTCAGCATACTATCTATCCTTCATTATTATCATTGAAGAGGGCGCATTATTACCAAGGGCGCATTATTGGAGGAGAAGCATTCATTATCTCATTCATCCATCGACACAATTCTTGCATGCTGGTCTTATACTGACGTACATCGACTCCTCTATCTGATGGTAAGTACATGCATAAATTCTACCCCTATTTTATGGCATTTCTGATTATTGGGTTAATGCATCTGCATGCAAGCGCATGCATGCTTAGATCAGTACATGCATTCATACTTCCTTCATATACCGAGCCATAAAGACTACTAGCAAACAACATAAATTCATAAAAAGAAAAAATATCAGTTTGGGATATTACATCAATAATAAAAGTAAATCTATTTTAACTTTTTATATATTAAATAAAAGAAAGTAAATTTATATATTTTACTATTTGCTTTATGAATAAAAAATAAACTTTTAAATAATTGGAAATAGTTTTAAATCTTACTTTAAAAGTAGATTCATATATTACATTTAAAATTTTAAATAAAAATTATCTTCATTTTTATTTTATAATAATTTAAATTTGATTATTTATACACCTTTGAAAATATACTAGCATATAATGTCTTGTAAACATTTAATATTCTAATACATTTTAATCATAGTTGACACAAAACTGAAAACTTACTCTATACATTTATCCACAAACATAGGGACTATAACTTCTAAAAGTTTCCACTTTAGAAAGAGTCTACCTTATATAATCAATAACATGGATGGTAATCTTGATTTTATTGTCATTTCATCTGCTAAGAGGTTCTAGTTACAACAATAATATAAGGAATAATCTAAGTCACCTGGTTTGTTCTAAGTCATCTGGTCATCATGTTTTTTTAGTTATTTATTTTTATATATTATTAATATATATTATTGTCGTTCCCAACCAGTTGTTTCCTGCAAATTTGGGGGAAACTTCTAGACGTGTCTGATACTTGTACCCACGTTCCCTATAGTCCCGCGTTCCGGAAACTTGTGCAACATAGCATCGCCCACGTGGGATACAAAGCACAATTCCTATAAAAATCACCCTATAACATTTTATTCTTTTGTATCTACTTATTTGCTAAATTCCATTATAGGCTTCTAGTGTTGGCCATTCTTTTGTGATTTCAACCTTGATTTCCACTTATAATCCACGAGCTATCACTAATGATGATGAAATATTAAAACCCTTCAACATCTTTGTTGTACTCCATAGGAAAGTTGTTGAATTACTCTTAACGCCCAAAGGAGTAATGTAAATCACTATGGAAACATGAGTATACTGGGTATCAAATGCTTCTACGAACTATATTAATGAGCAACAGAGATAAAATCTATTAAAGTACTTTCAACCCAAATCAATAAGAAATACTCACCTGCATGTATATGACAGTGAACTAAATTTTAACAATTTATTATTATTATTATTATTATTATTTGTGAGCTAGCAAAGCCACTTAATTTGTGGCTGGTGAACATCGATAGGCCACAAGTTAAGTTCCATGAACTACCCGTTATCCACGCCTCAGCTATCAGTTATCACATGTAAACTGATATATTTTTATAATTGTTTATTTCGAATTTGGAATAACTGCCATAAAATAAATCTTGACAGTACATGTCTCATCTTGCTACAATCTAGGAAGAGGACCCTTTCTCATCCACCCCAAATTGTAAAATATAAATACCTATCAATGTAAAAATTGAAAATTAAGCATAGAATACAAATATCAATATGAACACTCTACTTTTAATACATTTATGGTAACGTTACTATCAAAGCTAAAAAGCTAAAAAACGTTACTATCAAAGCTAAAAAGCTAAAAAAGTAACGGACTTGAAAACATTGAAGTTGTAGATATAACATGCCTTAACATCGTATAAGTAATATACTTTTAAATGAATAAAAATAATAGTGACTAAGGTATAAGGAAGAAATTTAAATGCATCAATAGCATTAATTGTTTAAAGAAACACACAATGTCTCAGTGATAAAATCAAATATTTACACATGTATCTTTATCAACTTATTTGATAACTATGTTATTTAAGCATTCCAGTCTAAGGATAACAATTTATTATCTCTTATCGAGCATACATATTTGTTTCCCATAAAGTACATAGTTTGTTACAAATAGTATGGAAACTCTCAACATGCCTAGGTACATTGTTTTTGTCTACTTTTCTAACATTTTACCAATTACTTTTTTTTTATATTCCTTCTTATTTCACATGTATGCATTGCATTTTAATAAAAGTGAAGTTTCCGATTATCTTTTTCCTCTCATTCACTCTTTTATTGTTGTGTTTTAGTTCATTTTATGTCTTTATAGAAAATTTGATGGCTTCAACATGGTTTTGTTTCTTAATTTTTAATTTAGTTTTTTACTCTTTTTTTTGTGCTAGGGGAATCAACAACTGGAGTTGGGCTGGTATTCGTGTGACACAAGGTCCAAGGATCCAAGGATCCAATCTTGCTACCATTATACCTCTAGGTGCATCCATATGGCCCGAACTATGGCGCACATGTAATATTTGGGGGATTCCAACACGTGACCTTCCATTTACAACTTCACATCTTTACCACTTGAATTTCCCCCACGGACAATTTCTTACTCTTTTGATGACATCAACATAATTTTGTTTCTTAATTTCCAATTCAGTTTTTTACTTTTTTTCTCTCAATTTAAGCCACTTCCCATTTTTCATTCCACCCAGTCTAATTTTACTACTATAAAATTGTGTTTTATTGTGAACATATTTAAAAACCTAATTGTAATGAATAAATATATAAATAAAAAAACAATATTGAAAGAAATTAATATAACAACCAATAACTTTTTTTATAAAAAAATAGATTTTCTTATATCTAAATTTTTTTATTAGATCTAATGAATTAAAATATGTTTCTTCATTTATTCTTAAATAAAATTAATTGTTATCAAATTAATAAAGGATCTACTAAGTAGAGAGAACGATCTACTAAAAATGGATCAAGATGGATTCAATGCTTTAAAATAAAATTTCCTTGTGTTTTTATTTTAGAGAATTTAAAAGCAATATTACAAAGAAGGGTTTCTTGAAGATTCAAGTATTTTTATTTTTTTATTGAAATTTTTTTTTCGACTATACTATTTTTAGTAAATGTATTGTTTTTTTTGTTTTTAAAATTGGATGGGCATCTAGCCTCCATAAACATTATCAAAACTCAAAATTGTGTTGGTTATCTATGTAACTGCCAATGGAGTATAAATTACTACCAAAAAGGTCAATACATAAAGACACATTAGAGGGAATCCCTCATAAAACATAGTGATCCTATGCTCAAGTATTAAAACCATGTCATTAAGTAAATATAGGGATAAACCTAACATCGGGCGGAGGATCATCATGATCATTGGATATTGGTCATCAACCACTACGAATGTGCTCCATCTCATTAATTATTTTATCCCACCCATCATCACAACTCACAAGGTTTCTTGGTGTCTAAGATAATAGGTACCAACATGGGAAACTTATGATTGTTATGCATAAGAGGAGGCCAATGGTGCATCCTTTCTCCTCTCCTTCATAACCGTATCAACTCTATGATGTGGCTGGTCCTTGGATCTCTATGACTAGTGTGAGTGAACATATATAGTTGGGGAATCACTAGGTGATTCCCTATTGATATTATAGGTTGTGTCTTCCTAAAATCTACCAAAAGTGTAGATGGCACATAATCTTGATTACTTTCACTTGTAAAATTATTTGCACATATCAGGGCATTATCAAACCATGTAAATCTTCTTACGAGTTCCTTCTTATTATATAACACTTCATTTTGCATATTCTAGATAAAAAACCAAATGAAGATTTCCACATGAATCATTTAAGGCTTCGATTTCTAGAACTTGAGGTACGTTATCTCATAGGAGAGTCGCTCTTTAATAAATGGAAGTGAAAAAATTGACTATAAAAGGTCTCAACCCAAATCGTAGGTGGACTTGGCAAGGAAACAAAACTAGAATGCTTCTGATATGAGGATACTACCAACAAAAATAGAAGTGACTCACATAAGAAAACAAGGCAAATATGAAAATAAAGAGAGATTTGCTAGAATTTATACATACATCATTCATTTGTTTGTATTGCTATAGATATAGTTCAAAATTATAGGGAGAGTGATAAAAGTTGATTAACTCTATAATTAAATACAATAAAGTGTTTGAGAGTTCAATCATCTCCAATTTTTTTTGAAGATGGGGATGTTGCTGCTCTAAAGTTTATTTGGACCACTTAGCACAAGCGGGCAAAGTGCAAGTGGGGTGGATTATACAGCTTTAGCTAGTTGTCATACACCACATCATGGATTCCAAATTGAAGTGGAATGTCTAACTTAATTGCATTGAGACCCATTCCTTGTGTAATGGTGCAAGGACCATACTAATTGAGTTTGAATATGTGATGTTGCTTATTTTTGAAATGGTATTTGTCTAAATGTGGTTAAAATTGATCACCAACTTGAAAATGAGAAGCAACTCAATGTTGGCAGTGTAGCTTCGCCCATTTCTGTGAAATGATGTCACAAATTTTATTGCCAATCTTGGCCAAGTTATGCACAAAAGAAGCTTTGTCTTGCTCCTATTGGTGGTTGAAATAATGTAAGGAGTAAGAGGTTGAAAGCAAAATAAAACTCAAAAGGAAAGTGTCCATGGAGAGTAAGAGACATGGGTTTCTCTATTGCATATGTGATTGGAATCGTATGAGTAAGAGGTTGAAATCCAATTAAAACCTTTAAATGAAAGTGCATGTAGAGACGTGTTGTTCTATTGTAATGGTGCTGCAAAATATGCAAGCATTGATTCTACTGTTTGTTCTATTGGTGGTAAGTGAGTGTATGAATCAATGTTTTGTTCACTACCTTGGCCTAGCCATCAATATGTGGATGATAGGAAATAGAGGACCAAATTCAACAACCTAAAAGATTCCAAAAGGATTTCCAAAAGTAAGTGAGATATTTGAAGTCATGCTTGAAAATGATGGTTAGTGGTAATCCAAAATGGCTCTAGATACAATTGAAGAAGAGCTCTGCAACATTAAGAGAATCAATAGTTTTGTTGCATGGTATAAAAGCTATCATAGTGGAAAATATGTATACTGCAAAAAATATGCAACCATTTTTTTGTATTGTGGTGCCTAGAACCACTAATGTAATCCATAGGGATGGATTCATAAGCCTTGGAGGGAACCGATAGATGTTGATATAGCCTAAACTTCTTGGTGGAAAATTTTCTTTAATTACAATGTGAATATCCTTAGGTGTAATCTCCCACTTGTTTTTGCATTGAGGGATAAAAGTACCTCTACAAGGGTAATGAAGTTTTTTGTACACAAAAATGTTCATACACTACAAGAATTTGAGTGATTTTTCACCCCCCAAAACGTCTTAAAGATATCTCTACTTCAATACCTCATTGAAATAGTCTCTTTTGCAACCACTCTCAAATATAGACATGACAAAATTGGTGGAAACATCCATGAAAATGTCTATTATAGCTCGTATATATTAACATCTTATACATCCGTTTATATGTTTCATAAAAAATCTATATAAATGTCCATCTTGACAAAATAAATAATTGCCTCTTCTAAAGATGTTATTGATCCCTAATTTTATGCTAAACAAAATATTAGTAATATAATAAAAAATATCAATAGTAGTAATAAATAATAATTAATAGAAAATCAATGATAGTAATAACAACAAAAAAATAGCAATAAAAACAAGAAAAAATAGTAATAAAATTAATCTACAAATGAATAGTAATAAAATTGTTGCCCTTGGAAAATCACAATGTTAGCCAATCATAAAACAAGAAATTTAATTTTAAAATATTTAATAAAATAATTTTCATTTTCAAAATATTAAATTTAATATACAATCATTAAAAAACACTTGAAAATATAATAATAATAAACGAAATTAAATCTATCTTAAACGAGGACCTACTAATACCCCATAGATAAACATTTTTTCAATTTTATATTCATGTAATGGTCTAGCCTCCAATGGTTTGGAATTATTATACACACTTCAAGTTTCCATATCCACATATGGAATTATTATAAACACGTAAAGTTCCCATATCCACATTGCCTTGTAGAAAAACAAATTTAATGAATTTAAGATCTGTCATTTTACATTTCAAAATAATTTAAAAACAAATGATTACAAGTCATTTCAAGAGGAAAAGGGAAAGAGCAGTACCTAAAGCCCCGTGTGGCATGAAATTTTATTTTTAAAGAAATTTTATTTTTAAAGTCATTTCAAGAGGAAAAAGAGAATAGAGGAGTACCTAAACGTCCGTGCGGAGAGAAGAAACCAACCCATGGGCGCGAGAGAAATGGAGTACCCACAAGTGTGAAGCGTCATCAATTCCCAAAATATAATAATAATGAAATGTCAGGGTACAAAGCCAACTATCAATTTTTTATAATAAACAAAATTATAAATTTTTAAATTAATTTTTTAATCTGACAATTACTCCTCATAGCAGGGGTATTTAGTCATTTAATTGTACTTAACCAATGAAAAATTAGAAATAACCAATTTTAAAAATTTCAAAATAAATTTTCTATTTTTATAATATTAAATTAAATACAAAATTATCATATAACATTTGAAAACTATATAATTTTTTTGTTAATTATTAAAAAGTCAAACTTGTTTGAATAGCAATTGATTGCTATATTATCTGCCTTCGGTAGTAATAATAATATAGAAACTTCAATAGGATTTTTGTTTTCTAAAGTGACATTACTATTTTTCCTATCAAGGTTCAACTCCCCTAGCAATATGCTTGTCCCTTTATGCTTTATGCAAGTAGGGCCTTTGGTAATTAGGCCACGTGTATGTACACTGTATTCAGGTGGTACACACTTTTTCTATTGTGGTTTAAATATGTCCAAATAAACAAATAAATAGTAAATAATATTGACCATATTGACATTGACAATAGTTTATCATGGTTAATGTGGTCAAGCTTTGGTATGACCAAGTTCAAGCATGATTAATATTACATATTAACCATTATTGTTATTATTTTTTTTTATGTAATATTTATGGTTAATAACTACTATAATGACCATGGTTGTCCAATTTACTAACCACAATTTACCATTATTGATCATATTGTCATGGTAGACCATGGCTGGTCATATTAACATGGTTGATCATATTGGCCACTTTAAACTACTAAGCCATAATCTCCTAACCTACTAACCGCTAACCCACAAACACTCTAACCTCCTAGGTGAACATCATTAACCATATTATCCATGATAGACCATGATTGATCAGAATGACCAGATTAAATTAGTAAACCACAATGTTCTAATCCATAAACTTTCTAACATCTTACATAATAAACCCCAAGTCTCACCCTAGCCCTCTAATTTACTAACCATATTGACCTTGGTTAACTAATATAGTTGAACATATATATTTGACCATAGTTGAGGATATTGTTTTTTAAAAGAAATTTTTTTTTAATCAAGCTTAATGCTAATAATTACACCACAAAACATTAGAGATGTGCTTGTTCGTTTTTTTGTTTTAGAGTTACAAAATGGCATGCTATGTTATCTTTTAATACATCTTTACTACCTGTGTTTGAAATCCAATTGATGTAGAGGTAAATAAGAAAAATAAAAGGAATATACTTGTACAAAACTTATAATCATGAGATTGTACTTGCCTAGGTTCAACATGAGGTGTTCTTTGATACACTAGTTAAACAATTTGAAATTCTCCTATGCAGCAACTGCTCACTAATGTTAGATTGCCCAAGATTTTTTATTAGTCTAGCAAATTGTTGACCATATTGACGAATACCATTGCATCATACATCAATGTTAAATATTCTTTCATATTGATACTCATAATGTATGTTTTACTGTGTTGTAGCTATTTATATTATCTTACTAAGAGAAACATTCCTTAAAAATTATGAGTGTAATATCAAGTTTGTAATTTTATAAATGGTTTTCAAATATTCAATTTGTTATTTTTCTTAACGAATTAATTTAAAGAGGAGAATATTGAAAATTTGCAAGTATTTAATGAAACAATGCTTTGAGATCATTAATTATACGACACTAAACTTCAAATTCACAATATAAATTTCAAGAAACAAATATCAATAGAATCATACTAATTGGGCTAAGTGCTTTTGATTCTAAAGTTAATATGATATAAACATTCATAATTTAATTTTTCTTTTTTTTTTTTCCAAGGAAAAAAAATATATAATTTTTATTTCAAGAGGAAACATGTAATGGAACATTTTTTTCATTAAGTACATAGGAAACTTTGATTGAAATATTATGAACTCCAGAATTCTTGGTATAACATAATATTTTGGTATAATAGAAATATTTTGGACTCTAGAATTCCAGAATTCATGGTATAATGTCGTGACAATCTTCATGTGAAAATGGAAGAGAGAAATTTCCCTCCCTTACATATAAACATCATCAATAGCTATACCAACAATAATGACCTTCCCAACTTAGGAAAAGGATAAAAGTCTTTATATCTAAATTTATTTGATGAGGAGAGAGGTGACATCAACTCCCTTATGTCCCACTATGGAATTATGACCCAAAATCCAACGACATCTGACGAAAAGGATTGTGTCGTCGGATTTCACCTTCAAAATTACAAAATTTGATGAATTTTTTTTTAATTGATAGAAGTGTCGGTCAGATATCCGACGACAGTCGGATATTCGACAATCGTTGTCGTATATTCGACCACAGGTGTCTGAAATCCGACAACTTTGACGATGCTCCATTTGTTGGAGATCCAACATATATTTTATAACGGTAACTATGCTGAAGTGGTTGGATATCCAACGAACATTTATATTTTAAAATCTATAAATTTCGAAGCATTCCGACATGTTTTCTATACAAGCGATGGTTTGTGGAAATTATTTTATTCTTCGACGGACTGTTTTCCATAAAAGAATACATTATTATTTCTATTGTTTTTGTGATTAAAAATAGTGAAGTGTGGAGCTTGATTTTCTAAGATCGATAATATTCATTCAAGCTCTTTATGAGGAAATGTCAAATAGCAATATTCCTGAACCAGACGAACAAAATCGACAATTGCTTGCTAGATTGTGGGATGGACTGAAAAGAAAGGGTGATGGGAAATGTTATTGTCCATGTAGTCAATGCAAGGGCTTTAAGAGGAGAGGAATAAATATCACAACAGCCAGGAAAAATTGTAGGGAACATGGACACGCTGAGGGGGGACATGAATATCGTCCATTTGTAAGTTTTGGATTATATATGTTTTTATATTGATTGCTTTTGTAAATGTATGTATTGTTTTAATATTTATTATATTAACTTTTATCTATTGATGGTTTCATGTAATTATAAAGGAAAGACATCCTACGACATATCGTCTGGAGGAAGTGCTTTCAGAACAAGTACCAGAGGAACATGGAGCTATGAATAATGGAGAATAAGTTAATGATCATATTGAAGAAGATGATCATATTGATAACATAGTTGAAGATGATGGTACAAATAATTTGATCCGTGATTCATTTAATGTTAGAATGGATGATGATGATGATGATCATTTTGATGATATTCATGATTTACCTCTTCTTGAGAAGCCATACGAACCCCTTTATGATGGATCCAACACAAATCTTCTCTCTGCTATATTGTTGATAATGAACTTGAAGGTTATGAATGGTCTTTCAAACATATCAGTCACACGGATGTTAAGGTATGTAATATATTCCACCACATAATATATATGATCGCGCTAAAGGTTATCACCGTTCGTCTAATAATTTTATTGTTAATTCATAAGTCAAATTAATAGGGATGAAATGTGTTTCATTAATATTATTTATATATTATATTAACTAGATTTTTATTTTAATTTGTTGTAGCTTGATAACTGAATTTTTGTTACCACCGTCAAATATTTTACCTCGCACATATTGAGATTTATCTTCCATCGAAATAAATTGGAATGCAGTATGAAGCAATATGCCCCGATGACCATGTTATATATTATAATCAGCATTAATTTGCAACAAAAAGTCCGGAATGTCATATCAGTAAATATAGAACAGATCAAGTAACAAAAAAGGTGCCTCGCAAGGTTCTTCGTTATATTCCCATTATTCCACGTTTGCAACGACTGTTCAGGTGAAAAAACATAGTGCAATTTATGGATTACCATGCACGAAACAGAAGTCAAGATGACATTATTTGAATGTTCGCAGATGGGTTTGCATTTAGAGTTATGGAGGAAAAATGGCCTCACTTTAAAGAAGAACCTCGCAATCTTAGGATTTCTTTGGCAGCAGATGGTGTCAATCCATTTGCAGAGATGAGATCCGTTTACTCGGTGTGGCCTATTTTTGTTATCAACAATAACATTCCTCCATGGTTGTCAATAAAGAGGGAGCACATAATGTTGTCGATGATTGTTCCAGGTATATTGTGTCTACAACTGTTTTTTTTAATGTAGTGGCATCTCATTTGTCGTATTTTGTTGCATAATATCGTATGGTTTATATATCTAAATGGTACTCATAATTATATATCTTATATGTTCAAATGAATCAGGTAAGTACCAAGTTAAGGATATGAATGTATATATCGAACCTCTTATTGACGAGCTACTAAAGTTATGGAATGACATCACTATGTATGACGTATCTATACCAATACGACAAAGGAAATTTCAATATCATGCAATGCTTGTATGGACAATACATGATGCCCCAGGGTTAACACATTTTTGCGGTTTGTAATTATCAAGTTCCACTTTATTTGCATTTAATTTTATGAACTAGTTAATATACTATGCACGCATGTTTTTCTAAATAATCCATTCATTTTGTATATTATTATAATTGACATAGATATTCCATCTCTTTATATAGGTCTTCAGACAAAGGGAAAGTTTGCATGTCTAGTTTGTGGTCCTAAGATAAAATCTCGTCGTTAAAAAAGCTTAAGAAATGAGGTGTTTGATGAGTATAGGCACTTCATCTCTAAGAATCACAGGTATCGAACTACTGAAAAACATCTGTTCAAGGGCAAGCAAGAGACTGCATTAAAACCGCAAATAATGACACCTCACCTATGGAAGTTGCAATATAATATAAATCGTCAAGGTACGTATGAATTATCGTATATGGAATGTTATGTATTTTTTTTATTGTGTGTTATTTACTGTACTTGACGTTGATTTCTGTAATTTCTTTATAAACTACGATTCATTATGGTTGTCGTGATCACGAAGGCATTAATGGGCTTCCACGAGGAATGAAAAGTTATCCTAGACAATTCAGTAGGTTTCCCTACTATGAACACCTACAAATTGCTCATCTGTTTGATACAATGCATATCGGAAAGAATGTGACTGAAACATTATGGCGAATATTGGATGGAAGGAGTGAGAAAGAAAAAATTGTCAAAATTTGCAAAGACATTCAAGAAGGCAACCATGCAATGAAAGACGTCATTCAATTTCATAGCAACGGAGACCAAATTAATATAAACTCACTTCCATGGATGTTAATGGAGCAACAAAGTAATGTTGTAAAAGAAGTCATGCGAAAAATTAAATTTCCCATTGGATTTTGTGCGAACATGAAGAATATCATAACAAAGAAATGTGATTTTGTGGGGGTGAAAATGCATGATTGACATGTCTTCATGAAGGTAACTATTATGGTATGCATATAATTATTACTTTTTTTCTATTCCAGTGAATATTGTTGGTATTTTGTTTGTCTACTCTTTGTTTAAAAAATAAAACGATTTGTATATTGTTACAGTATGTTCTACCTCTCTCTCTCTCTCGTACAACTTTGACAACAATGTCAAACAAGTAATATATAATCTCGGGAAATACATGAGGTAAGTAGCGATTTTTTGCATGCGCTTAGTGTTCGTTTAATTCATCGTAGAACTTATATTTGATTTTTGTGCACTAATTCATGTATGTAATCTAATTTTTTTGTTGTTAAATCTCATGATTGGGTTGCGTCACTTGTAGATGGTTGTCATCTAAAGAAATCAATAAAGAAGATATAAAGTGTTGGATGAGAGAAATTCCTCGTCTCATGTGTGAAATGCAGAAGCATCTACCTTCGACATTGTTCAATGCACATGAACACTACCTCATACACCAAGTTGAGGAGATTGAATTGTGTGGACCTGTGCAGTCAAGGTCCATGTGGATGGTTGAGAGACACTTGAAATTTATGAAGGGTTTGGTTAGACAACGAACACATGCTGAGAGTTCTATGATGAAAGGATAAATGGTATACCAAAACATGTTGTATATTAGTGAATATATTCCTAAATTAGCGTCAAAGATCAATTTACGTCGCATTTGTGATCCAGACTCCAATAACAATTTTGAAGGGGAGTACCCGAAGGGGAAAGGTAGATCGAGGAAGGTGAAAGGTAATATAATACATTTGACTGTTGATTTTTATGTATATATATCATACATATTATATTTTTATATTCAATATATTGCATCAATTAAGAGGGCATATTTTGTTAAGTGAATATACATTTGTATTGAATTTTAATTTTATTGTCATCAAACAGTTGGTCGAGAGTGGGATGCACTTCATTTATACATTGCAAACAGTCTTGACTGGATGAAGGTATGGATTGAACAATGTGAACAATATGGTCACGGAATATCATGGGAAGGTGTGGCTTCATTGGTTAAAGCAGCACATCGCAATAGAGATACCAATCTTACATAGAGTGAAATCGATTTAGCATATGGTTTAAAAGATAAGTAGGCAAACATATTAATCAACCACACTATTTTTTTTTTTGCAAACATATTGTCGATGTACACGCTGATTTTTTTCCTTGTATGGAATTATAAACATGCACTTAATCATAAATATTGGATCATTATGTAATCTTTTCTTGTATGGCTTATTGTAGGTAAAACACCATAAGGCTATGTGGTGCAATGGCTGTAGATATCGCATCAAAAAGTTGGATGAAACGAAGAAAACATCAGATTGTTGGATATCTGCAGTCTTTGAGGTGACCAATGTTTCCTCTAGAAGCGACAGACATCCAGAAATATCTGAAAATTGATACTATGGGTATCTGGAAGATATTATTCAGTGTGACTTTAACTCCTTCAAGGTATTTCTGTTCGTTGTCAAATGGTACAGGTTATGATTGAATCAATGTGATCCTGATAAAACTATTATTGAACATGATAATGGATTTACCATGGTAAATGCAAGGTTGTTTGATCCAGGAACGGAGCCCTATGTTCTTCCAAGCCAATGTGAATAGGTATTTTACTCTGAGGTTCCAGGTAGAGTGGGTTGGTCATTTGTTGTGAGAGACGATCCAAGGGAAGGGCGGTAAAGTATAATGTAGAGGAAGGTACCGAAGATGGTCTTGAATAAGAAGACGATGTTTGAAGATGATCATGTTCCAGAAGAAGACGTCGAAGAATTAGTTGAATCAGATGATGTAGCAGACAATGTCCATGAATATGATATCGACGATGACATGATGATCGTAACTGACATCGATGATGATGATGATGATATGGCCAATCCTTACAATGTTGAATATGGATCGGATGATACAGATGATGACTTGGATGAAGAATATGATGATCAAGTCCATTGAAGTGTATGAGGTATGCCTTAAGATATCTACTCTATATATTTTGATTTAATATTGCGATATAAATATTGAATTTTATTGGTACGTATAAATTAATTGTTTCTTAGTGTTTCTTACATTTTCCTCTATGTTGGCATATGTTATGATTAGAAACATTGCTTCTTATAATGTATGAATAAAAACACATTTAATTTTTTTTTTACATAGATTTTGTCGGGTTATGGGGAATTGAGAGTGATGTGAGAGGGGGGAAGGGGCCATAGGAGCTTCCACCTTCACGTGGTTGGCCCTGTTTAGTAGAGAATATTAAATTATTCTCGAAACAAAGAGAATCTCAGTAAGAAAATGCACAATTATGATGATAACCCAAATGGCATGCTTGATCATGTACTGCACGGGTTCAACGTTGAAATTTTTTAAATTTGTGCTGGCTTGGAATGAAATTTGGCATGATTAGACTAGACGCATGCATTGACGGTGTGGGAGGGTTTCCAGACTTAAACATGACTGACACTAACCATTGGAGCATCAAATACCATACCTATAGATTAATTAATGTGCCACATGGGGCCAACGTTGAATTTTTTTAAATATGTGCTAGCTTGGACTAAAATTTGGCATGGTTAGACTAGACGCATGCATTGACGGTGTGGGATGGTTTCCAGACTCAAACATGACTGACACTAATAATTCGAGCATAAAAAACCATACCTATAGATTAATTAATGTGCTACATGGGGCCAACATTGAATTTTTTTAAATATGTGCTGGCTTGGACTGAAATTTGGCATGGTTAAACTAGATGCATGCATTGACAGTGTGGGAGGGTTTCCTAACTCAAACATGACTGACAATAACCATTGGATCATCAAATACCATACCTATAGATTAATTAATGTGATACATGGGGCCAACGTTGACTTTTTTAAATATGTGCTGGCTTGGACTAAAATTTGGCATGGTTAGACTAGACACATCATCATCATCATCATCATCATCACCATCATCTTCATATTCATCATCATCGTCATGATCTTCATCATGATCTTCATCATGATCTTCATCATCATCATCATCATCATCGTCATCACCATCTTCATCATTATCTTCATCATCATCAACATCATCATCAACACCATCGTCATCATGATCATGATCATCTTCATCATCATCATCGCCATCATCTTCATCATCATCATCATCATCATCGTCATCTTCATCATCATCATCGTCATCATCATGATCATGATTGTGGTCATGATCATCATCATCGTTGTAGGATATCCAACGCAGATACCTAGAAAGACCGACGACATTTGGCGTCAGTGGTTTGGAAAGATCATCGGATTCTTTTGAAGGGGGCATCGGATATCCTACCGAAACTACATTATAAGAAGTCTGATATCCGACGCCTCTTGCCGTCGATGGTATGGCAAGGTTGTCGGATTCATCATCATCATCATCATCGTTGTTGTCATCACCAACACCATCATCATCATCATTATCATCATCATCGTCATCATCACCCTATTCCTCATCAACATCTTCATCATCATCATCATCTTCTTCATCATCATCTTCTTCATCATCATCAATATCACCATTGTCATCACCATTGTCATCATGATCATGATCATCTTCATCATGATCATCGTCATCATCTTCGTCATCTTCACCTAGCCTTCAAAATTCCATATACATAAGCACACACAACTATCAATTTCAAAACATCTAAAGCTTAACACATGTCTACAAGACTACCATCACCTCACAAATATAAGCATCTCAATTCAATATCCTTATCTTTGCACATTAAAGATTAACTACTTTCCTTTACATTGTACCTACATTAAAACTTTATCTGCACCTTTCATGTCTTTTTTGTGAGCTTTCTACATTCAAGATCCAAGTCAACTTTAACATTACTCGATGTAAGAGGAAGGTATTGATGCAATATGACTAGATAAGTAGTTATCCAATGTCAAAGCATATTTGTAATTGATGAAGGCATGATTCAAGGATTAAGGTGGATCAATTCACTTATGGACGAACAACATGGCACATTAGATGGCGACCTACACACATTAAAGGATGTATAACAACATAAAGGTAAGACAAGACAATTGTTTTAAATAATGCATCGAATGATTGAGATTGGATTTATGGCCCTTGTCAACTTAATAAAACACATTTTACATTATTCACCAACTACATGATTTCCCTTTTAAGACTGTAAAAGGGAGGTCTTTCGGCATGACACTATTGAGAAATTGAAACTTTTCTTTGGTTTATTCATGGTTGCATTTGTTGGAATGTTTATCTTTTCAATCTATGCGATGGATTGGGTTTCTATCACATTTGGACATAGTAACCCTTGTGATGGATTGCAAGCACCTTGTAACATCCCGATATTTTCATAATTTTTTTTTTTAAAAATCGCCATAAAAAGATAATATTGTAAAATGCGGAAATAATAATAATCAATATTCAGCAATTAATAAAAGTGTCACTTGGTAGGAACAATTTAATGGTTGTGTCTTTTGTCTTTTAATGACGTCATGGAAATCAATTAATGATTATGTACTTTATTCGTATGCTGGAATGATTGAAAATTATGATGCATTGGAAAACAGAATTCTTTTGACAAGTGTTGACGGTTTAACTTTTCTGGATGATGATGAAAGGGGTCCCATGAGGTGCCCCGAGGATTACTTAGCTACTCCGCTAAAGCATTGCACTCGTCCTTCATGTGCAGATTCGCAGGTAAGAGATAGCAATAAAATTCAGAGTGTTTAATAGCCGTGATATAAATCGAAACTACTTATGAATTTCGATGCTATAGGTATGGTCTCCTTCCAATTCTGTAAGATGAACCTGTCTATCTCAAGACTGCAGATAATGTCTATGTTTGTTATGAATGTTTCCGTTAATGTTGATGAATTTACGTAAGGTCATTCCATAAATGCCTTGCGGCTGTTAAAGTAATTCTTTTGTAAAATTGACGGTGACAAGTTGATGACAAGGGCGCATGGTCTTAAGTCATACTTTGGAGAGAGTGTTAAGTTGGTTTTAAATCTCTATTGCCTGGGTAATTAAAATGGTGATGCCTTAAGCATTAATACCCTACCATGCAATGAATGCGATGGGTCCTTGGGTGGCAACCATACCCTAACGATGGCAACCATACCCTAACGATGTGTTGATATAACTTATGGTGTGGGCAAGACTTATGAGCTCTACAATAATCCCTATGTTAAACTTTATAATGGACTTTATGTAATGGGCGGAGTCAATCCATGCCCTATGATTGCTCACGACCTTAGTGGATATTCATATGCTATGTGTGTGTTTCGAAATTGATTATAAGGATCGTATGAGACCTTGGTTATATGCTATCGGTGATCGTTATACATTGATAATATTTATATGTTGAAGCTATTAACATTGATTCGTATGGGTTGGCAGGTGGAATGATAGCCCTGCAAAATCCTGCGTACGAATCGAGGGTGTATTAAATGATTTGGTTTGCAATTATTGTGCCTGGTCACCATGTTAAGGATATTGTTACGTGTAAGTTGTGATAGCTGACTCGGCGTGTGAAAGGGTTTGGAATGTTGAGTTGTAACGGGCCTCCTGCCCTGCTGTCCACCGATATGGCAACCTCGTAGCTTGGGAGGTAGATGAGAAATTTAATGCTACTTCTGCCACCTTCCAACGTGGCTTGATGAGGATGGATCTCCACCATTGATCGTTGTGTATTGGGATGAGTTGAACCCTAGCGTAACTTATGGATTCTTGTAACATTTCTTGTCATTGTTTGGTGGTAGGGTTTGGGAGGTGAGGCCAACTGGCCGAGAGGCATTTAGGGTTTGCTGGTTTTTCTAGCCTCCCTCAAGCTTGATCCTGAGACCGGCAGCAACCTTGGCCTGTGAGTAATTGTTATCCGTGGAAGCCAAGTCTGGAAACAATTGTGTGGTAATCTATAGGTGGGATGAGTGCATCTGTTCTGACGTTGCAGTAGCTTGCAAGTCTGGGGTTTTAATGAAGTTGTAAGTTTTTTCGGGAGGTATCCCTCATCGCGATCTTCAAGCTGGGTGCATATCCTTCGTAGTGGATGGATGCAGGCTTCATCGACTCTCTGCCACAACTCAGGTAATGTAATGTGCAAGGGTTTTCATACTATTCTTTGTTGCATGCATTTCATTCTCATGATCCGATGCTTAACTTATTGTATGGTTGTTGGCAGGTAACCCTCGGCGAATCCACAGGGTGCCGAAATAGCTGAAGGGGAAAAGAATTTAAGCGAACCCACCGGTAAGATTTGGTGGTATCCCTCCTTAGTGGTTCTCCTGGAATCGGACTTGATGAGCAAGTGTTGGTAGCATGCCTTCACGACAGTGGCTTTTGTCTCGTCTGCAGCATTTGGGCAACCTTCAGTTTTAAGTTTTGTTGATAGAGTAGGTGATGTAAATGTTTAAAATATACGGCCGGCCATTCCTGGCATCGGCAAGTTTAGCAAGGTTGAACCCTCGTGTTTGAAAATAGTCTTACATCTTTATGTTTTATGTCTTATCGTTTTGGTACTTCTGGGTTGATAAAAAAAAAGATACATCAACTGTAATTTTCTTCGGCACTTGCTGTGTGTATAAATGGCATGGGCTTTCGAAAGGAACCTTCGACAAAGAAAGTGGCGACCGTAGGGTGCAACCACTGTTAATTTAAATGGAAACGATTATTGTTTAGGGTTTAATGTTTCGTTTGGTGAATTGAACTTCTCGTTTTTGTATCTAAATCTAAGAAGCCTGTTTAAGATATTTTTAGGTTTCATGTCTGCGTATTGTGTTTTGATCTTCTCAATCTTGAACTCAGATCCAAGGATCGAAAGACATGTTTAAGTTGTTTAAATAAAATATGGCTATAAGCCGAGAGCGATCTTCCTGGCTTATACTGCGTTTGAGCTTGTATGGTTTAAGACGAGAATAGAAAGGAAATGGTTTTGTTTCGAAAGCATATGTGATAATGTTAAACCTTAGCTATCGATGTGAATGAAATTTGCTTGTCTTATAATGATGTTTTAAAAGAACAAGAATACTAACTCTAGATTCCACAGTTAAAATGTCTATGGTAATGAAACCTTCGATTTGACAACTGTTTAAATGTTTATAAATAATAATGTGATGAGAACGTGTTAACCCCAGTTTGGGGGTAGAGGTACTGTAATTTAATCTGTCAATTTAATAAAGCTATGTTTGTCCTAGCTTTTAATAATTTGGTATTCTGTGATGTAAGTTCTTTTACATGCAATTGATAATTTAGAAAAAGAGAAAATAATAGTGCAATTGTTAGATTATTTGATTTCTTATGAATATAACAGTTTTTCTATTCTAACTATATATTCCTGTATTCGTCCAATTTGGACCTCTAATGAAAGGATAAAATAACACAGTAGCTTTCTTTCTTTCTGTACAAGATAATACAGTGAAGACAATACTTTGTATAAGATCAATCAGATTCTAAAAACAATAAGAAGATAGAAAAATGGGAATGTGGATAAACAGAATCAATGGTATTGTTTTCTTTTGAAATAATTAGTAAAGATCAGTAACCCTAGTTGTTAACATACTGTTCACCTTCAGAAATAAGAAAAGAACCTATTATGTGACTAGTTTTTGGTAGGTTATTTAGCAAACAGATTTGAACAGTAAAAACATTGCATGCAAGGATCTAATCTACAACTGCTAAAATATAAGATGCATGATAAACATAGGTTTGTGCATGGGTGGTCTTTGGTTTAGATATTTAGATGCATGCAAGGTTTCACTTTTAACTGGGCAGATTTAATGCTACCTCTCTGTATTGGAGTACGATGCAGCTCCACGCATGGGGAAAAATGCAGAGGAGTCATTTTATCAGTTCAACAAATCTAACTTAATTAGGAGCTGACATTTTCTACTATTGATCATTAAATAACAATACTAAACCATTTTCTAAGAGCATTCATATGATTTAAAAAAAGAAAACACACAAGAATAGAACCTGAGTGTAATGGGAGGAACAAATCACTCAAGAAACGTGTTCCACCCAACCTGCTCCCAAACAGCCAAGATGCCTGCCTTAGGACCCCCGAGCCTATCCACTAATCCACCAAGAGGAAGAAGGTTTTGCAGCTTAGGACTTCTACTTGCAATAGCAAGAAAATTTATATATCCAGCCTTACAGGCTTAGTAATCAATGGGACCAGCACCAACACCTCTGGTCTGTCCTTCTCATAACATTTGCAGACTTATACTTGCACTCTCCATAGCCTCCCCTATTCGAATCTCTCAGCCATCACCTGATGAGCATGAGGAATGTTTTTGCAAAAAACATTGTAAGAGCTGTCTGCTCAATTCGAATTGCCCTTTATAGGCTGCCTAGGTCCTTTGTAATTAATTGGTCATTAGTGAGCTGCCTGCTCACCTCCCTCCACCTGGAGGGGGAAATGCCACAAAATTAGGGGGAGTTGTCCCATACCAACAGCTAATGGTAGAGTGCAAATGCTTCCATCTGTCCCAATCCTTCCAGTAGCTTCCATTCCTCCTAGTGGGCCAATGGATACTCTTGTAACAACTTTCTTGAGTGTTTGTCTCCCATTTTCATTTATTAAATAATAATAATGAGTCATTACATTCATTTTTGACCTACTTGGTCATAATTACAAACTTGTAATTATAATTTAACACAAAGTATTTTTTTGCGAAAAGGATAATAGTAGAAAATAATTATTCTAAAAAATTGGGTAGGTGACACACCTTATAATATAAGGTGTGGAAGGAAAGCATGGGATGGAGCATACTAAGTTTATCCATGTACTTAGAGGCCAGAATAAACAAGTCGATGCACTAGCAAATAGAGGGTCCTTGCTTGCAGAAGGGAAATGTAAGGTGAATGGGGATCTCATCCCATTGCTAACTCCTCAATCATGATATCAACTTTGGAGAGTGTCCCAATGTTCATGAAATGGAAATGCATCCAAACAAGTATGAGTTGCAAATTAATGTGTCAGGACACTTATAAATCATATATGCATGTGGTTTGGAAAGGGATCATAATAGTTAGTACTATGGTGGTGAGCAGGGGTAAATGTAGGATAGTAGTGCATATTTTTTGGGGAAAGTTGTCAATTGAATATACCCTTGATTCCATAGGTAGGTTGATGTGCATTCCTAGGGATTTTAACATCTATCTTAGTGTTCATGATTTCAAGAAAGGATGTGATTTGGACTATGGTTTCAGTCATCTATTGAAAGGTGGAGTCGGGCGTGAGGTTGACATAGCCTCACTTCTTTATTCATCAGTGAGATATAATCATACAATCATTTTTGGGTGGTGGAGATTGTTTTAGAGAATATTTGAGAGATTGTAGGAATATCAATTGGATCATCTCTATGATGGGTCAATTTCATTGTAGAAGAGGTTGTTGTATTCTATGTGAGTTCAATGTAGTGCATCATGGTTTGAGGAACAATGAAAAAGACATTGTGGAGGCACAATATGATGTTCTAAATTGGATATTGTGTTGGAAACATTAGAAGGACGAGTTCACTTAATATATGAAAAAAAAAAATAAGGATTGAGATCCCTATGTAGTAGATTTTTCCAAGAATATTTTATAGTGGTAGGGTTGGGAAAAAAAAGCTGGAAGCATTCATGGATAGTCAATGATTGCAACATTTGGAAATCAACTTGATTGCAACATTTGGATATTCAATGATTAAAAACCCTCCGCTATACCTTATGGTTTGCAAGCACCTTATAATATAGGTGGTAGATATAAAAACCCTCCGCTATACTAGCTTCATTACCCATTGCTCAGGGCTGGCGCGAAACCTGTTATCCGACCTGGCTTCATTTCACTGAGTGAATCCATCAGTTGCTTCGGGTTTGTGCTGGCCACTGCGCCATTTTATTGTTTCCCAATTGATTCGGGGTTGTGCGCCATTTTAGTGAAACCTGTTATCCCTGGCTTCGTTTCACTGAGTGCATCCATCAGTTGCTTCGGGGTTGCGCTGGCCACTGCGCCATTTTATTGTTTCCCAATTGCTTCAGGGTTGTGCGTAGAGCAAGGGTTTCGATTGGAAGGAGAATTGCCTTCGGTATGTGATGAAATACTCTGCTAATAGGGTTTTGAATCCTCAATTTTGTTTTCTAATAAGTTAAGAGTAGAGAAATCTCTAAAGCTGCTCCCTCCGTGATTAAATGAATCTCTGCATTTGTTTGATAGTGGTTAATAATGGTGTAAATAAGTGATACATAGAGTTTGTGGATTAGTAAGTGTGTTCCCGGCGAACTGGTGCAGTTAGTACAAAAATGCACTTTTTTTTGGAGGGTATTACATTATAGATCAATCATTCATGGATAGATAGTTGCTTCCAGCTGGAAATATATTGTTCTCAAGTAATTGAAATTTATGTAGGAATTGCACTATCAAATATTCTTTGTTTGAATTTCTTTGTTAAACTTGAAATTATAGGGACGGAATGTAGGCCATAGTTGGTGTGACAAATTTTGGAACAAACACAACCAATTCCCTTACTATTTGTATAGATCATAGTCAAACAAATTCTGAAACTACATAAATTCTGGTATAATATTGCATACACCTTTCCACTTATATGTTTTCCTACCTTCCCCTTGATTGTAGGGGATTATAACCTTGTAGGAAATTTCACCTTTATTAGGAAGCATGCGAGGGTGGGAGAAAGATGAACCATTATGCATGCATATAGTAAACTCATTGATTTCAGGGTAATTCAATACATGATGTTTTGACAAACTCACCAGTTCAAGCATAGAAGGTCATCCCAGGCCAACTTTATTTTAAGGGAATATCTCTAATTGACAAGGATGAATGGTGTGGGTTCACCTATCTTTATATCTTGCTAGTTTTCTTTTATCAACTCTGTTTTGATATCATGCTTGAGGATTTCAAATCCCCTGCTTGACTAGAGCTAGAGTCTCCAATTGTCAATTCACATGATAGATGAATGGTGGGAGATAATATGCCTTCAACCCTTGTATTTCTCTCTCTTTTCCTTTATCCTATCCTTTTCTAAACAGTTCTAGGTCCCACTCCTCTACCTAGTTCTTGCATAAAATGACCATGAACCTTTGTGTAATTACTAATTATCATTTCAATGTAGGGCAGACAATTTACAAACAACTTTTGTTGTCCCTACTAAAACCTTGGCAATATTTAGTCTCTTAAAATATTTCCACAAAGGACTGCTAGGATTATCAACATTGCTTGACATGATCAGAGTGAAAAAATAGATAATGGAAGTGTGAGCAGACTTAGGAAAAGTTATGACAAGGATTTCTGATATCATTAATGATGAAGAACATGCGAACATGAATGCGATATCATTAATGACGAAGAACAAGTGAACATCAATGGACAAAGGAAAAGAGACAAAGGGATCCTTCTGGAGACTTTTTAATTGATGGATGGATATTCCAGAGACTTTTTAATTGATGTTGTTGAACCTATTTGTGGACGAGAATATATAGTCATGAGTAAAATTTGACACCTCATCCATTTTATGTCTCTATCTCTATGGTGTTTAGAAATAGATTTCCTAACGATGCTATAATTGCTCAGTCGAGAATACATTCATATGTGGTTTTTGCATAATAGCAGTCTAAATTAGGAGACCACTTTGAAGGTAATATTTTTGTTAAGACAATTGAAATGTTTAGACTATATTGTAATACCTAAGGGATCACATTAAGGAGGAAAACAAGAAGTAGATACCTTACTTCCAGCAAGAAGAAAAAAGGGTTTGGAGGGTTGATAATTGCAGCAGAAATCCTTGCACCTTTTAATGCATCATTCTTAGATATGAATTTTTGTCTCTAAGATTTTTTAAGGGTTCCAAGAGACCCCTTGGGTAGGACCCACTCAAATGGGAGGTCATAGGAATCCTCCTTTCATTTCATTTTATGTCCTTAGAATTTCTATCATGAATTTATCTATACTTATACATAGTAGAGTAGTTGTTTTTATGTCAAATATGGGTCCCTGCAAGCATTTCTGTGGGTCGCTGCAGGCATTTCAGTGGATCCCTACGTGCATTTCTATGGGTGTGGGTCCTTGTGGGAATTTCTGTGGGTCCCTACGGGCATTTCTGTGGGTCCCTGCAGGAATTTCTGTGGGTGTGGGTCCCTGCAGGCATTTCTGTGGGTCCCTGCGGGCATTTCTGTGGGTCCATGCGAGCATTTATGTGGGTCCTTGTGGGCATTTCTGTGGGTCCCTGCGGTCATTTCTGTGGGTCCCTGCAAGCATTTCTGTGGGTCCTTGTGGGCATTTCTGTGGGTCCCTGCAGGCATTTCTATGGGTGTGGGTCCCTACGAGCATTTCTATGGGTCCCTGCAGGCATTTCTGTTGGTGTGGGTCCCTGCGAGCATTTCTGTGGGTCCCTACGGACATTTCCATGGGTGTGGGTCTTTGCGGGAATTTCTGTGGGTCCCTGCGGGCATTTATGTGGGTCCCTGCGGGCATTTATGTGGGTCCATGCGGGAATTTCTATGGGCGTGGGTCCTTGCGCCTATCTCTTGTGATTGTTAAACCCGAATTTCAGAGATGATGTAAATTTAAACTGTTAAAGCACACTCAGTCATCTAGTCCGAAATTCAGCCTTAGAGCAATCCGAAAATCAGAGAGGAATAATTCAAATTTGTGTGTGTTAAATGAATTAAGTGAAGGGTTATTTATATAACTATGGTAGTTTATCCACATATGAGGTACACCCCCTTAGTCATAAGGGTTATGAGTCTTTATACCTGCTCTTGTATTTTTTATTTGTACCTTACTGGTTGGTCTTTGTACCCTTTGGTTGGTCCTTGTACCTTACTAGAGGCCGTGAGTCTCTTTGGCCTCAGTCTGCTGGCTGTTAGCTCATCTATGAGGGCCAAAATCTTGTATGTGCAGATTGGACTGATTTTTTAAGTTATTTTGTTTTTTTTACTGACCTTTGTTTTATATGCTCAGATTTTGTGTGTAGTTCTTGATCTGTGGTTATATATATTTGTTGAGTTTTATTTGTGATGCTGAGACTTATTAAGGGCTGATCTTTATTGTGAATGTACTGAGCCTTTTGATTGTCATTGACTTTATTTGATTGACTGTACCATAGCCCAGTCATCTCTCTCTTTTAGGTTTGTACTAACCCTATAATAGGGTCAATTGGTTCCTAGAGTTGACTGGCCTCTAAGAGGCACAATCATTTATGAAATTAACTCTTCTGAGTATATTACAGGAAACGTCTACACCCAGGTAAGTATATTCACGTATTTATTTTATTGTAAATTAAACAAGTTTATTATTACATGTTACTGAAGATTACTTTAACACAGTGACCATCTGGTAGTGTTAAAGGTGAGAAGTTGAATTTTAATTTTATTTTTAATTTTTTGTATTAAGTAGTTAAGACTTGTCCTGACAGGCAAAATTGTTGGTGATCAGATACGTGTTTTATGTTAAGATTTTACTTGCATTAACACTTTTGTTGTAATCATTCTTTGTGCTTTACTTTGTATATTTTGCAAGTCCTATTGCATCCTTTTAAAGTGAAATCATTTACCATTTGTGCCAATATTTTTGCAGATTTGGTTGTCAAAATCAAGTCTTCTCTAGTGTCAAATAGTGACTTAAAACTTACATCATAACTTCCTTTTCTAAGATACCTAATGCTCTGTTTCATATTGTGAAAGGCATAGGCCCCACACACTATCATACAAGAATTTAATTCTACTACTTTGTATTGGAAAGCACTCATACATTGTAGTTACAAGAGGTAGTTACCAGGAGCTATTGCATATATTTGACATTATTTGACCTTCTATCTCTTTGGCATGTCAAAGAACAGGTAGTTACAAGGAGATATTTCAATATATATTTGACCTTATTTGTACCTTCCCCACAATGGTTGATTTAATTTTGGTCCTTACACCCTATTGTTTATTGGTCTTGTGGTACCTTGTCCTTGGCGTGTGGTTGAGAGGGTCATTTCTCCCATCTTGAGTTGTTCGTACCACCCTCCAGACCTTAGTTAGGAAGATTGCTTGCTATCATACCTTTTAGAGGTCTTATTTGAGTTACAAGAGGTAGTTACAAGGATCTATTGCATATAATAGGTAGTTACAAGGAGCTATTGCATATATTTGACATTATTTGACCTTCTATCTCTTTGGCATGTCAAATAATAGGTAGTTACAAGGAGATATTGCATACAAAAGGTAGTTACAAGGAGATATTGCATACAAAAGGTAGTTACAAGGAGATATTGCAATATATATTTGACCTTATTTGTACCTTCCCCACAATGGTTGATTTACTTTTGGTCCTTACACCTGTTGTTTATTGGTCTTGTGGTACCTTGTCCTTGTCCACATTTGAGGTACACCCCCTTAGTCCTAAGGATTATGAGTCTTTATACACACTCTTGTCTTTTTGACTTGTACCTTACTGGTTGGTCTTTGTACCCTTTGGTTGGTCCTTGTACCTTACTGGAGGCCGTGAGTCTCTTTGGCCTTAGTATGCTGGCTGTCAGCTCATCTATGAGGGCCAAAATCTTGTATGTGCATATTGGACTGAGTTTTTAAGTTATTTTGTTTTTTTACTGACCTTTGTTTTATATGCTTAGATTTTTATTGGTTCCCAGGCCCAATAAAAATTCCCACAGGCCTTGTGGAGAAATGCTCGTAGGCCCAATAAAAATGCCCACAGGCCTTGTGGAGAAATGCTTGCAGGCCCAATGAAAATGCCCACAGGCCTTGTGGAGAAATGCCCACAGGCCCAATGAAAATGCCGCAGGCCTTGTGGATAAATTCCCGCAAGCCTTGACATTATTTGATGATGGTGGTGATGATAGGGTCATTTCTACCATATTGAGTTGTTCGTACCACCCTCCAGACCTTAGTTAGGAAGATTGCTTTCTATCATACCTTTTAGAGGTCCTATTTGAGTTACAAGAGGTAGTTACAAGGAGCTATTGCATATAAGAGGTAGTTATAAGGGGCTATTGCATATATTTGATATTATTTGACCTTCTATTCCCCGCAATGGTTAATTTATAACTATTGTTAGAAATTACATGTTACTGAAGATTACTTTAACACAATGACCCAACTGGTAGTGTTAATGTGGAAAAGTCGAAAGAGATGAAAATTATGTTTTGTTACTGTTCTTTTATTTAGTTTCAGTGGTACTTGTTTATTAGATGTAATAAAAGAAAGGAGTTTACCTGCACCTAGGCACTACACGTCACCTTATAAAAGGTGCTACACGTCACCTTATAAAAGGCGCTCTTCCTTGAGGTCCTATCTAAAGTTTTTTCCCATGGTGCAGGTAGAACCAAACAGGTATTTGTCAGATCTGTCTTCCTCAAGCGAGGGGGGTTTATGAAGGCTAGGAGAAAGTGAGACATGCAGTAGGTATACAAGAGTTTTATCAACTAGATGTCAAAATATCAAAATAAAATTCCATAAACGCATGGAATTTTTTCTCGCTGAAGGGGGGTTATGTTCCTATGATGATGAGACAATAGGAGACATCGAGGTGCCCTTGAGGTACATACATATAGTGAAACAATGGGTATCCAAGGATCTTCCTCAAATGAACACAGATTTTTGTGTGAACGAGAGGATATATCGAATTGCACCGTCGTCATTACATGGTTTGGGGTTGTTTTGCATGGATGGCATAAAGGTCGGTTACAACAGATGTAGAAAATTGATGGAGTATGTTGGAACCTGTTACAAATATTGGATGTGGCTGGTCCAATATACACAAAGTATGCGTAGATATGGATTGTCAGCAAACTATTTACAGTTGAAAGACAAAGATCAAAATAAAGGAGCAACGCTGTACAATGACGGAAGGACAAAGGCCATAGGGAATATTGCTGGGTTTATAAACAGTACACAACCAGGGTCTACAATTAAGCAACCCAGCTGCGAATTTGAGGGGCATGAAGGAAACCGTGTTTTGTATGCGCCATTAAATAAATAGTTGCAGGGAAGAGTTGCTTATTAATTACAATTTGAATAGAGTAGATATAAACACAGTTACTATGGGAGTGGCACATCTAACAATTTACCGAACCTTTTATTAATGAATTTAACATCTTAAGGATTTTTCGTTAGTTTATTTCATTTAAATTTTCTATATTTACTTCGCAGGGTAGTGATCAGGGAAAATCCTGGCCAGCAGATGGTCAGAGGAGTACAAATTCCTCTAGGCAGCAGGTATACATCTTTGTAATAGTAAAAATATAATAAGCAGGTATACAACAGGTATACAACTTCCTCGAGGCAGTAGGTATACATCTTTGTAATAGTAAAAATATAATAAGCAGGTATACAACAGGTATACAACTTCCTCGAGGCAACAGATTCTATAAGGGGCACCTCCCTATTAGTAGATTGGGGCAGGTCACCTATAACCATTGATCCGATGAGTATATCACAATCCTCGATCAAGCAGTAGGTATAATTCATTGGAATTGTACCAATATAATATGTAGCATAATGTTTTTTTTGATATGTATTTTTAGTGTGTATATTGGTTTCATTATGATAATGTTTTCAACTTATTTTTTGCAGGGAGATGATCGGGGCAAGTCCCCAGCTGTGGATCTAAAGACACCATCATCCAGGCATCATGTAAACCTAGTTGTAATTTTAGGAATATATTATGATAGATATGTTTTGTTAATATACTTTTATCCTCAGTCTATTTCTTTCACGTCAGTAATGTTTTATATATTTTTGTTGCAGACCAATGATTCGGTGTATGAAACAACATCACAACAATCAATAGCTTTTGATGTGGATGGGTTGTTGGGAGATGCTGACATTGGTTCTTCTCGAGACCCGGTTAAGCTGATAGATAAGACCTTGAAAAAAATTAGTGCGGATATCCTTTGTCTGCTATTCACTATTCCGCAGACAGACGAAATTAAAGCCAAGGTTGAAGTGTTGGTAAAGAGATCTCATGCCTTGCAAGTAAGTTGCGGAATCTTGAATCATGATATAAATTCATTTATAACTTGATAATTTTTACTTTTATATGATAGTGAACTTATAAAATGTGGTTTGTATTTACAAGATTTTATGGGACCACACACTAGTGGTTAAGGCGGTGTTGGCCCCAGTGATGCTCATGGAGAGACGTCACATCATGAGAAAATGACTCCATGTACATCGACTCATTCACCATTGTTGTCAACTGAACAGTTGGAAACACGTTCTGCAACACCCTCGATGCCAGCTGTGAGTGCAGCGACCGCTAGTGACCGACGCACACTAGCTCGTGCAGAAGAAGGGGTCGACACCGAGCCTCCTTGTATTTATATTGCTGAAGCAACATTTCCTGGATCTTCCCGTGTCACTAGCATGGGTACAATCGAGACAACATTTTTGTGGACGAATATCTCGTTCCAATAAAGATAGAGAAGATACCAGGTAATTATACGTTGATCAAGTTAGTGTTTATAATTTGATTGTAATATACCGATAAAACATTTTTTTTCAACTAATTATGATCATGGCATGATCGTTTTGTAGGAAATGATGTTTTTTATAAACATTTGAATGATTTGTACTTGGAGATATTCGGGCCCACCATCCACACAAGGTGGGATAGACAAATGGAAAATTTAAAAGATGAGCTCACTAATCGGTTGGTTGGCTTGTTCGGCAACGAGACCTTCGATCGAGCCGCAGTCCTGAAAAAGGCTAGACAACATATGAAGATTTTTTGAGACCAATATAGGGTTTACTTAGAAAGGAATCCTAGGTATGAGTGCCCTCCGATGATTCCAACAAGAGAGTGGAAATATATAGTGGAAGATGGAAAGGAGAGGGCTTTGAGAGAAGAAGGAAAGCTAACACCAGGCACAGGGAGGTATGTAATAATTTCCACAATGTAATTCTAAACCTTATTATTATTGATTTTTATATCGAATTTGGAACATATAACATATTTCAACACTTGCATAGGCTATGAGACACATCAAAGGACACACAGGAAAGACTGGAAAAAATTGGTTAGCACAAGCATGGGCCTGGTGATTATTCGAATTTGGTGGCACAAATTGTAAGTTTAGAAAAACCAATAATGCATCCAAATAATAAATTGCAAATTATTTTTCGTTTTATTGCACCGCAAAATGTAAATTAATGACGTTATGCAAATATGCAGGTCGATCGATTCAAAGAAGTGCCCACCGAGGAAGACTTGAAGCTTGGATTCCAGCATGGCTTTGGAGTTGTTGTTGAACATCGAAAAAGCTTGTCTGAGCAAACAAAGTCTTCTGGTACTGATCCATCTGGTGCACAGGTATATAAAATCTAGATAGTTTAATGAAGAGTTATTACTTGTGCAATCTATTCGTTATAAATAATTGACATAAAATATTGACTCTGTTTTGAGTAGGAAAGCAATGATCCCCTTAATGTTTAGGGGGGACAACAAAAAATCGAAGATCATGCTTCGAATCCTGGTAATGAATTTATTCATATGCTACAATTTTATATATAACATTGTAGATGGTGAACATTAATTGTACTTCTCCATATTTCAACTGCAGAGCATGTAGAGGGTCACAATGTACATATTGAGCCTGGACAGAAATATGAAGAACATGATGTGGCCACAACAGGTAAAACAACACCTTTGTAATGTTTTTTTTAAATGAAATACTTGTCATTATAATAACAAAATATATCGATGTAACATTTTCACATTATTGCAGCAAATCTAAACCCCTTGCCGCAAAATCCACGTCGCAAGCACTCTACGAGGAAGACATCACGGCAAGATGATGAAGCACCAAGAATTGAAGGACAAGTTCCAGAAGATGAGCTTCTTGTCGATTTTGTAAAGAGAAGAAAAATTAGAAAGAAGTGACTGAAAAAATATTGTGTAATTATTTTTGATAATATTATGTCCTGCATGATTTTTGGCCTAATGAATGAATGGTTTAATGAATGTTAGATTCTATTGAATGGATGTGATGACTGGATGAATGAATGTTAGATTTTATTGAATGAATGGTAAATGTTTGTTTATGATGAAATATGAATGAATTTGCACGTAATTTTTTTTTCAAGTATATGCATTGGGTATGGGGAATTGAGAGTGATGTGAGGGGGGGGGGGGAGGGGCCATAAGAGCTTCCACCTTCACATGGTTGGCCCTATTCAGTAGATAATATTAAATTATTCTCGAAACAGAGAGGAGCTCAATGAATGGCTAACATTGTAAGCAAAAAAAACTCCATTCAATGGTAAAGGAGGTATTTTGGTTGTCCTATTTTTCCATCTTGACTTGATGGTATTCAAAGAATAAATATGTAAAAGAGCACGCTTCATTTCCCACATACATGAATAACTAAATTCTAAAATCCAAACAGACCTTGATACCATCCATATCTTTCTTGTTCTAAATGACAATGTGATTAATCCAAATAGATTCTTTTGTAGGAAATATCAGACCTATAACCATCTTTCCCTTAATCTCCTTTTTCAATTGTTCTTTAACCTTGGGATTAAGACGAGAGATTGATGTTTAACGGTATTATCATTTGGTCACAACTCAAATTTCATTTCCCCCAATTCTCCCATGATCCCAACTAAAAAATCAACTCCACTAGTTATGCAATTGATATTGACCAATGAAGAAAGCACCACATAAAGAGAGACTAATGAAGCAAGAGATTGAGAAAAAGTTTGTCTTCCACTACAGGTCAACGTATTAGTCATGAATTCTCACATATTAGAGATGTAGAATGTCCATGGAGAGTTGTATCAATGTGGGCCTACATAGAATATATGAAGCCCATACATTAAGGTTGTGTAAGCAATCACTTTGGATGAGTTGACAACTACTCTAATGGATATGGTCAAGACTAAGTATTTGAGATAGGATGGTATTTTGTGTGCATTCTATAAGGCCACATGGAACTTTGGAAACTTGAATTTGTTATAAGCACACAAAGAATTTATGCATAATCCATCCTTAGGTCAAGGAGAATACAATGTCATGTGCAATTAGTAGCATCTTACAAATCTTTTGTAGTTTCCACCATACAGTTTAACACATCCTTTCCACCTTGTCTGTCCACCTTTTTCACATCTATAATTGACTACAATTCTTTCCAGCAATCATTAGTTTTTCCATTCTATGTTCTCCATAACCCTTTCAAGTTCTTTCATTTTCGTCCACTTTACCTCACCTTTTTTATATTCCATCTATATTTTCTGATGGACTTTCCTCATGTTTAGCTTTCTCAACCTCCTCTGTTTCATTTTTCTACAAGTAATAACTAATTTGACACTTGAATGGACTATCAAGTTTATAACCTGTGTCATATCTAAGATCTTCATGTTCTCTCTTCCCTTTGTTGTAATTTGTCTTCATTCAGGATCATATGGCCTAAGCCATCAATACTTTTCATTAATACTATCCAATTTTGCAGTTATAGGTGAAGACGAGAATTTTGTCTCCACTCGTGAAACAAAAAAACATTAATTTATTTCCTCCAAGGAATCAATTTGATTTTGTAGAGTAGAATGCTTGCTATGGATTGAATATAATTTTCCAAGTAAGAAATTTACCATAACTCATCTTTGCGAGAGATAGGGAAAATGATAACAATATATGTATCAAGGTTTTAAAAAAAATTAACTTTAATCTACTTAAAAGTAATTTAGATTTAAAAAAAAAAGAGGTCTCCCATAGCTAAATTTGGTCAAAAATCAATTTGATTTATAACATTTTGTTTCAAAATATTTAAATATGATTTCTAGATCATTTACCCAAAATCAAATGCTTGTAAATTTGTAAATCTCACTAATTTAATGCATCACGACCATAGTCATGTTCAAAACCGTTTTGTCCTTTGTTTTGGAAGTGGCACTAAATGTCTTTGTTAATATAAGTCTAATAAAATTGATCTTAAGAGAATTAAATAAAGACAAATTAATAATGGGAGGCCTTTTTACACTCTTAAATGTACTTAAACTAGCATAGATTGATCTTTCTTAACTTTGAACCTTGTAATGTTTTACAAAACTAAAAATAATTCTCCTCTTGTTCCAAAGATGTTAGCAAAGTGGGAAAAGATTGTAATGTAAATAATGTATATAAGGATTATAATGTGGAAAATGCCCTACATGAGTGATCCTTTTGAAGTTATTTGCTATTTATTTTATTATTATTGTACATTATTTTGAATATTCAATTATATTTTGAGAATTAAAAATATATTCAACTCCATTTCCATAATCCACATATTTGTAAGAATTTTTTGAGCCTATATTTAAATTTATGTCCAAATGGTAAAAGGTATATTTGCATTTGATGAATATTTTGGTACTTTTGTGAATTATCATTTTCCAACGTGACCCACTTTGGACAAGCCAAATGCAAGGTCCCATCATTTGATCATAAAATATTTAATGCATTCAAAGCCCTAATAGATAAGATCATCGGGATCATTTGATCATAAAATATTTAATGCATTAAAATCCCTCCTAGATAATATCATCAGGATCATTTGATCATCGGGATCTCTGTATTTTAAAAAAAAAAATTCCACATATTCGTCGGATATCCGACTCCCCATTCCAAGATATTCGACGAAGTTTCCATACCACCGATGGCTAACAATGTTGGATATCTGGCTTCTTACAATGCAAATTCCGTCGGATATCCGACGTCCACTTCCGATATATCCGACGCCACCGCCATACCACTGACGACTAAAGGCGTCGGTGTTTGATGTCAATCGTACCAGATATCCGACTCCTTTGTTGTTGGATATCCGACTGCCTATAAAGAGAGAGAGGTCGGATATGCGACTGAAATATTAAAAGCGGAGTTGTCAGATATCCGACACATACATGTTGGATATTCGACCGCCTATAAAGTGAGCTTTGTCGGATATGCGATGGAAATATTAAAAGAGGAGTTATTGGAGATCCGACATAGACCTGTCGGATATCTGTCACGTTCATTTTACTGTCGGATATCCGCCAAAGTGCCACCAACGTTTAAAAAAGAAGATGCTTTTCAAATGGTTGACAACATGATGTCAAAAATTGGACATCTATGCCGTCGGATTTTGGGTTAAAAAAAGCTAGTGTCCTGTCATCACTAGAGTACCTTCTTGAGGATTTGTAACCCTTTTTTCAAGATCATCAACCTTGGCATTATTTTCCTTGAAAATGGTGAATTAGATCTTTGGGAATAATGCCTTCAATTCAACTAATACGTGGATTTCATCCTCTAGCATCATGTTTTGATTGGAGAACCCACCATTAATCCACTCCAACACTCATTTAGAGTCATTGAAGACCCAGACCTCCTCTAAATGCTTCCTTTTGCTAATGCTAATGAGATGAAAAATTCTATGAGCTTTGTCCAATTATTGGTTCCGTTCCCCAATGCATATGAAAATGATATATAATGAATATCAACAAGATGAAGATTATGGCCCCCATCCCCACACACATGACATATGTATGCACATGTTACTATTGGAGGCCCCATAAAAAAATCCATGGGAATAGGAAGAAGTATATTTTATGATCTTGGTTACCTATCTTTGCTTCTTGAGTTGAGACTTATGCAATCCATGATAGGTATATTTGATCATGTGAAAGACCTATGTGGGGGACATGGAAACACCTTGGAAGATAACTTTGTCCAGTCGACCCATATAAACCAAAGAATCATTACAGGGAGGGTTTGATGTTCCATTACCTCTTTGTCTTGATTCCATTTATCTAGAGGTTATCCCATCCCATTTCCCTCTACTACCTATTAGATTTATCATTACATCCAAACAATATTTGTAAAATGACACTGCATGTATAATGGGTTCACACTTTCATCATTTTATTTGCATAAGTAGCATAAAATTGGGCCCATCCATGATCTCCTTTGAAAATTATCTAAATTCAAGGGCTGGTTAGATAAGGTTGGCCATAGGAAGTCCTAGTTTTGAGTGGAGGCATCAACTCTCACAACCCTATCCACCACTGTTTTATATCCTTGTCAAGATGAGGATAGGACACAAAGTATTGTAGCTTGACATTATAGTACCCTATAGAGGGATTAGTTGTGCATTTTATCACATCTGCTTCATTTATGATTTTGTAGATTGCCTTTAACAATGTTTGTCTAAAATAATTCCACTCATCAAATTGTCTACTTTCCATCTCTAGATCATTGGCATTGTTCCATCCCGAATTCCATAGGGTTTCACAATCTAAGTTATAAACAACAACTAGTGTGGTGTGCCCTTTTTGATTTAGGTTCCTTTAAAGGTCCTTTGAGAGTTTATATAATTCATTTTCTCTTATCCAAGGATCAAGCCCCAATTTTATCTTCAATCCATTCCCTATCTTTCATCCCAAAATTTACCTACCATTCAAAATATTTGACTAGTAAGGATTTCTAAAGTATAGACCCATTTAAATATATTTCTTAGGGTTGTTGATCCAAGATTCATCTGATTGTGATTCAATATGTTTTTTTACCATGGTATGATGTCAGTATCCACATCATTCTCTAGAGGATTTTTGTTGCTAACGCTTTGCAAAACAAAATAATTTTTTAGGCCCCATCCACCATATGATTTAGGTTTTGTAAGCTTCTCTTCCTTTACTAATGGTATTCTTATTTCATTTTTCTCTGTCCAAAGGAATTTGAAACACTTCTTCCTTATGCCCATTATTGATAAGTTTGGGAATAAGAGACATTGATATCCAATATACATGAATAGATTCTAGTACATATTTGATCAATGTAAGCCTACCTCCAAGGTATATTTACATATTACACCAAGTGTTTATTCTTGATTCAATCTTCTAGGATAGCCTTCTAATATTTTAATCCATAATCATTTTATTTTAATTCAAACCTTAGTTATTTGGCACCTTTGTTTATAAGCAAGATATTGTATCACAACAGAATCCTATTGGATTTCTCATGCCAAGGAGCTACCAATTCACTAAAATGGAAGATTGTTGAATATTATTTTGCACTCCAATTGCCATTAAAAATAGTTTAATGGGTTGTTCACATGATTTTCTATCACTTGCGGTTTCATTGCAAATAATAATGTCATCATCAACAAAGACAAGATGTATCAAAATCAAATCCCTTGTGATATGGATTCAAATGATTCTACATGCATCTTTTAAATGTTCTATATATACATGAAGACCCTTTGCTACAAGAAAAAAGAGGAGACACAAAGGGCATCCTTTCCTCAATTCTCTAGAATTGAAAAAAAATGATGCAAAACTATTTATTAAAACAACAAAAAATACAGAGGTAACACATCCCTCAATCCAATTAATGAAAGGAAGCTTAAGCTCAGATGTATAAGCAAAAACCTTAAAAATAATATGCTTACCCTATAGTTGGCTTTTGGTAGGTCTAGTTTAATGATGGACAATAGAGTTTTCCTCTTCTTGATGGTATGCATGGTATGTTGAGCAATTTTCACAACATCTTGGATGTGTCCCCCACTTAGGGAAGCAAATTTTTTATTAGAAATTGCATCTAATATTATTGGTTTGAGTGTTGGAAATTTCCTTTGCAATGATCTCATAAGTTTACATATGATTATTCTGACATGTATTGCACAATAATATGCATCTAGAGTCTTCAAAGGATGAAGGTGAATCCTTTTTTGGGATCATTTCCAATATCGTAGCCTTGTAGGCCCATAGAATAACATCATTCTTCCTAGATTCTCCCACAACTCTTATCAAGTCATTTTCAACGAGGTCGTAAAAGATAATGTAGAATAATCCATGGATATTTTTAAGGAACCATAATTTTCTTAAATGTAAAAAACATTGGCAAATCTTAATAATTTTTAAATTTCAACCATAAAATGTTGGGCAATATTTTTCTAAAAAAATTCAAAATTTTAAGGGTTTTATATAGTTTCTAGGAACTTTTGATGGTTTTTAGAGTAACAAAAATTATTCCAAGTAATTTGGACAAATCAATTTAGAGAAAATGGAAATTGGTGAATCGTTTTTTTGGAAATAAGGGCAAAAAGTTAGACCCTAGGATAAATTTCGCCCCTAATATTTTCCTTAGAATAATCTCATATGGACATGGACTCTTATTCTTTGAAAGGAGTGTACAATCATTTTAAGTTCCTCTTTAGAGATTTCCTACATTAGCGCATGTTATGATCTTCATTGAAAAACCTAGGAAATAAGGATGATGGGATACACTCTCAACAACGGTAACCGTAGTAGGATCCTTGCACATATCTTAAAAATATCTCACCCCTTCCTTTGCTATGTTAACCCTAGGATTCTATTTGTATAGATATTCAAAACATCTCACCTTCCTTTACAATGTCCTTGAAGGAGAACATGCTTTCATCATTTGATTTCTTTAGTTACAATATGATGTTTTTTATTCTTCCTCATATTATCATAGTTATAGAAGAAACTCATGTTTTCATCCCCTTGATGGAGCTATACTGCTCTATTCTTTTGTCTTCACTTCTCCTCCTCCCATTTCATAAAATTCCTATTATGTGCCACAATAGATTTTATTTCCCTATCTCCTCTTCTATAAAGGTGTTAGAAAAACAGGATTGCAGAGCAATAACAATAAACATAAATGCAAATATAATCACACATACACATTACAAGAGAGACACATATATATCGTGGTTCACCCAACTTGGGCTACATCGACACTGAATTTGCTAGTCCTTATTATTATTACCGTCCAACAAGGTGAAGGGATACAACCTGCAGCACAACCGCTGCACTTCCTCTTCTCTGTTTCATAGCCTCTCTCTTGATCTCAGAGATCTTTACAATGCATAAAACCTAATACATCATCATCCCTAGCCGTATTACAATGTCTTTATTTTATAAGGGAAATACAATGGGAAAATACCACGGGATACCCAAAACCATGGGCCCGCAAAACAACTGGCGAAAACAGCCCCAAAAATTTTCTTCAGGGGCGTTGCCCCTGAACCCACATTTCTTGGGGGCGCTGCCCCCAAACCCCCGCCGGGGGACTGCTGGCCCCCGGACCCCCCAGCCAGGGGGGAACCCCGTGGGGGGGCGATGCCCCCTCACACCCCCCCGCTGGGGTGACTGTACAGTCCACCTACATATCATATAAAACTGGGGTACAAACATGGCTGATACAGTATCATCTATGAGACTAGAAGATCTGGCTCCACAACCAACAATCTCCCACTTGGAGACTAATCACAGTAACTCCACCGCTGCTGCACTTGCTGGACTTGGACTTGGAAAATTTCTCCTCTTCACCTTCATGCTAGAAGGCTAACTGAAACCGAGCACGAACTCAGTTTCTCTCTGGTCACTACCTTTGTGAACATGTCTGCAGGATTCTGGCTAGTATGTATCTTTTCCAGCTTCAACAGTTCATCTTCCAGAACATAGCGTATGAAATGGTACTTGAGCTGTATATGTTTAGTCCTAGAATGGAATGCTGAGTTCTTTGCAAGATGAATGGCACTCTGGCTGTCACTATACAATCTTCTATCCTTCTTCTTCTTACCCACTTCCTCCATAAACCTCTGCAACCAAATCATCTCTTTACTAGCCTCTGCAATGGCAACATACTATGCTTTTGTTTTTGAAAGTGCAACAACCTTCTGTAGTTTCGAAATCCAGCTTACTGCTGTTCCACCTACAGTAAACACATACCCTGTGGTGCTCCTCCTACTATCCTTGTCACCTGCCATATCTGCATCAACATATCCCTGTAGAACAGTGTCTGAACCTCCAAAACATAATGCCTCAGTGGTAGTACCTCTCAAATACCTGAGAATCCACTGTACTGCCTTCCAATGTTCTTTACCTGGATTGTTCATATATCTGCTCACAACTCCCATTGCATGTGCAATATCTGGTCTTGTGCACACCATGGCATACATCAAGCTGCCAACTGCTGATTGATAGGGAATCTTGGACATGTAATCTGTCTCTTCTTGTGTCTTGGGACACATTCCCTTACTTAGACTGAAATGGCTAGCCAAAGGTGTACTTACAGGTTTTGCATTCTGCATTATGAACCTCTCCAACACCTTTTGTATGTACTCACTTTGAGACAATGTCAATTTGTGATTTTTTCTGTCTCTCGTTATTCTCATACCAAGGATTTTCTTTGCAGCACCCAAATCCTTCATCGCAAATGAATTAGCTAGCTTCCTTTTGAGTACATTTATATCCTGCATGTCAGACCCTGCAATAAGCATGTCATCCACATACAATAACAAGATAATATATCTTCCATTGTCTAGCTTCTTGAAATAAACACAGTGGTTAGAATGACATCTACTATAACCTTGTTCTGTCATAAACCTGTCAAACTTTAGATACCACTGCCTTGGAGCTTGCTTCAAGCCATACAAGCTCTTTTTCAACCTGCATACCAGATCCTCCTTACCTTTGACCTCATACCCTTGTGGCTGCTGCATATATATTTCTTCCTCCAAATCCCCATGGAGGAAGGATGTTTTTACATCTAATTGTTCAAGATGCAAATCTTCTACCACCACTAGACTTAAGATAGTCCTAATTGAAGTCATCTTAACAATAGGAGAAAATATTTGATCAAAATCTATACCTTTCTTCTGTGCAAACCCCTTTACAACAAGTCTGGCCTTGTACCGCTTCTTACCTCCTTCTTCTTCCTTCAACCTGTAAATCCATTTGTTTTGCAATGCTCTTTTACTAGCAGGCAACTGAACCAAATCCCAAGTCTGGTTTCCTACCAATGAGTCCATCTCCTCATTCATGCCTTTCTCCCACTTCTTTCTAGTTTCCACATGCATTGCTTCTTCATAACATTCCGGTTCACCAGAATCAGTCATCAATAAATAATACATTGAAGGAGAGTATCGTTCAGGGAGTCTACTTAACCTGGTAGATCTTCTTACAGTTGCAGGAGTTTCAGGTACTTGCTGCTGGTCTTGATTTTCTGGCACCTTCGGAACTTCATTTTCTTTAATTTCATCAAGCACTATGTACTCTGTGTTTTCCTTTTCCTGTTTCTTTCCCTGCAACTGATCTTTATACATGACCTTTTCATTGAATATCACATCTCTACTCCTGATGATTTTGTTATTTTCATAATCCCATAAGCGATAACCAAATTCATCAACCCCATATCCAATAAAGGTACATTTCTTGGATTTAGCTTCAAGCTTTGTTCTATTTTCTTTATCAATATGGACAAATGCTTCACAACCAAACGTTCTCAGAAATGAGTAGTTTACCTTTTTATCTGTCCATGCTTCCTCTGGAATACCACCATCAAAAGCACTTGAGGGTCCTCTGTTTATTAAATAAACAGCAGTATTTACAACATCTGCCCAAAACTGTAAGGACAACCCTGCATGCAGTCTCATACACCTTGCACGCTCCATGATCGTTCTGTTCATCCTTTCTGACACACCATTTTCCTGTGGTGTTCTTGGGACTGTCTTCTCTCTACGAATCCCATGGTATGAACAGTAACTATCAAACTCCTTGCCGCAGTATTCACCTCCATTATCAGATCTGAGACACTTCAATATTTTTCCTATCTCATTCTCAACCAAAGCTTTCCACTTCTTAAAAGTAGCAAACACATCAGATTTCTGTCTAATGCAATAAACCCAAGTTTTTCTAGTTGCATCATCAATAAATGTAACATAATAATGAGAGCCACCAAGAGATTGTACTTGAGACGGTCCCCATACATCTGTATGCACAAGCTCTAATTTTTCATTCTTCTTTTGTTTCTCAACCCTGAGAAATCTGACTCTCTTCTGTTTTCCATAAACACAGTTTTCACAGAATTCCAAACTTACCTGCTTCAAATCCAGCAGCAACTTCCTTGAGTGGAGAATCTGCATCCCCTTCTCACTCATGTGGCCAAGCCTATGATGCCACAATGCTGTATCTGTTCCTGTGGAAGCTAAAGAGATAGAATGGTCAGTATTATGAGGACATAAATACAACGTACCTACTCTGTCTCCTTTTGCTATCACCATTGATCCTTTAGTGATCTTCCACCACTTTTCTCCGAACGTAGATAGACAGCCGCCATCTCCCAACTGCCCTGTTGAGATCAGATTTCTTTTCATAGTAGGAATATGCCTAACTTCTTTCAACAACCAATCAGTTCCATTCTTAAATTTTATCCATACCTTACCCATTCCAACAATTTTACATGGCTCATCATCACCCAATAAAACATGTCCAAAGTCGCCAGGAACATACTCATGAAAGTATTTCCTATGGGGTGTAGCATGACATGAAGCTCCTGAATCTACTACCCAATAATCACTAGTATTATCTAATGCAAGAATCAAAGCATCTTGTAACACATCACCTGCTACATTTGCTTCCTGGGTAGTTTCCTTATGTGCATCTCCTTTCTTCTTTAGAGATTTGCAGTCTTTCTTCAGATGTCCTTTCTTTCCACAGTTCCAGCACTCTATCTTTCCCAGTCTGGACTTGGATCTGCCCGTTTTAGACTTTCCACGATTACCTTGGCTCTTTCCTCTCTCCTTTTGTCTTCCCCTGCTCTCCATGGTCAATGCATTACCTGATGTCTCACCCGTGCTTTTTCTTCGCATTTCCTCGCTAAGAATAACACCAATAACATCATCAAATTTCAAGGTGTTTGAACCAGAAACAGAGTTACTTACATCCATGACCAAGCTATTCCAGCTTTCTGGCAATGAACACAAGATTAGAAGAGCCCTAACCTCATCATCAAAGTTCACACTTACAGAACTTAGCTGATTTGTAACCGTATTAAACTCATTTAAATGATCAGTAACAGATCCACCTTCAGACATCTTCATATTAAATAAACGCTTCATTAGAAATACCTTGTTGGAGGCCGAGGGTTTTTCATCCAGGTTACCCAATGCGCTCATCAAACCCTCTGTTGTCGTTTCTTTTGAGATATTAAAAGCCACCGACGAAGCCAGGCTCAACCGTATTGTTCCTAGAGCCTTTCTGTCAAGAACCTCCCATTCTTCGTCTTTCATAGCCGTCGGCTGCTTTGCTTTTCCTCCCAACGGTAGGAATAGATCCTTCTGGTACAGATAGTCCTCCATTTGCATCTTCCATAACCCGAAGTTTTGGCCGTTAAACTTCTCGACCTTAAATTTTCCTTCTTCTGCCATTGCTCCCACTCAAACTAGAAACCCTAGCTTCCTGCGGGTTTAACTGCCAAATAGACCTTTGGCTCTGATACCAATTGTTAGAAAAACAGGATCGCAGAGCAATAACAATAAACAAAAATGCAAATATAATCACACATACACATTACAAGAGAGACACAGATATATCGTGGTTCACCCAACTTGGGCTACGTCCACACTGAATTTTCCAGTCCTTATTATTATTACCATCTAGCAAGGTGAAGGGATACAACTTGCAGCACAACCGCTGCACTTCCTCTTCTCTGTTTCACAGTCTCTCTCCTGATCTCAGAGATCTTTACAATGCATAAAACCTAATACATCATCATCCCTAGCCGTATTACAATGTCTTTATTTTATAAGGGAAATACAATGGAAAAATACCACGGGATACCCAAAACCATGGGCCCGCAAAATAGCTGGCGAAAACAACCCCAAAAATTTTCTTCGGGGGTGTTGCCCCCGAACCCACATTTCTCGAGGGCGCTGCCCCCAAACCCCCGCCGGGGGACCGCTGGCCCCCGGACCCCCCAACCAGGGGGGATGGTCCCCCCTGGAACCCCGTGGGGGGGCGATGCCCCCCCACACCCCCCCACTGGGGTGACTGTACAGTCCACCTACATATCATATAAAACTGGGGTACAAACACGGCTGATACAATATTATCTATGAGACTAGAAGATCTGGCTCCACAACCAACAAAAGGATCCTCTACCGCAATTAGAGAATATATTCTCCAATTTTTATTCCACCTCATATATGGATTTTGATTCTTTGATTAAACTTGAAAGGACTCGGAGGTTTATTCTCTCCTTTATCTATCTAGAAATATGGTTTGTGGTATGAGCAGCCTCCTAATCTATCCATACTTTGACTCTCCCTTCATCTAGTAGTTCTTTTGCCGCCAAGAACCTATCCGACCTTTTTTCTATACCATCCACTCTTTTACTGCTATTTCTCCATGTGGGAACCACATCCACTAGCTCTACATCAATAACACTTTTTCCTCTACTTTTTGTGAGTACAAATATGCTAATGCTCATCATTGCCTTCAACAACCCACCTTTCTTCAATACAAAATTAATGTCTTCCCCACATGATCCAGATTTATGTGGGAACGAAACAAAAGGTAGCATATACAGAATCATATACAGAGATATATTGCAAATAACACAGTGATACAGTAAACACATATTCTATTAAATAGCGTAAATAGAATAGACTGTAAAATACAATAGCTAGAATGGTGGTAGCTATCTCTGAGAAGAGATGTGGCCGCTATGCTCATTCGCGCCAAGATGAATACAAAGAGAGGCCGAAAGGGTCTATTTATCATAAGAACGAGGGAAAGAATCCCAAACATCCAAAAACCTAACCCTAGAAGATGAACCGTCATAAAGTTTGCGGCCCCAAGGTGGTTAGTTGAACAGTCAACTTCCCGGGGTCATAACTTTTGCATACGATCTCCGTTTGGGGTGCTCGGTAGCCCTTTGGGAAGGTCTATCCGAGATTTACAACTTTCGACTGGGCCCAAATGTATGCCAGGGGAAACCATTTGGTCCCCCAAATCGCCAAAAAATGTCGTTTAGGGCCTCAAAATGGCTCCGGAAGTTCAGGACCCGAAAAACTACTAAAAATAGTAATTTACCAAAATTGCCAGAAGACTGTTTTGAGCCAGTTGGAAGAGGTGGGCCATCACCGATATCCACCTGGATCACCACATATCATATCATTCTTTTGGAAAATATGATCACATAATGTGCTTTCCAAATATTCCTTCCTCTAGAGATGAGGCACATAAATATTTAGAATGGTGAAGTTTCTACTGAATTCCTTTACAAGATTTTACAGATATAGCAAAGTTTAAAAATGAAGCCTCCAATTTCTCCATAGTGTTTCTCCATCTTGTTGCTAGTTTCCCTAATCTCCCTACGACTCCCAAAGTTTCATAGTTCCATCCTACAAACAATTGTCTTAGAATCATTTTATGTTATCTACTCCAATCATTGTTTCTTGAAACTTGAAAATATCTATGTCATACTTGTCTACCACCCTCCTAATTGATATTTTTTGTAGGAAGATCCAAAACCACATATATTTAGTGAAAGAAAATTCATTTCTACCTATGATAGAGGCCTACCCAGCTCTAAGGGCCCCAATTATAGTTATTTTGTTATACAAATATAAAGTAGAAGTAAACAATAATAAAAATTGAGTACCATATTTATGTGTAAAACCTGTTGTGCATAGGTAAAACCATTAGGCAATGGAAACTTCAAATCTTATTATTACTCGAAAAATATTTTTACGACTATTATTGTACAAAAATGCTAGGGGAGTTTCCATTTTATATAATACATAAGAAGGTTCCAGAAGGAACTAAGATACACTAGAAGGTTCGATAAATTTTTCAGCTCGAGGGATCTACCCTCACACCCCTAGGAAGCGGGACTTGGTTAACCCCTCTTGGGACTCCCCTGACGTGCTTGGCACCATGCACCATGCTGTAGGAAAATATTAGAGATTTGGATATTGACTTCACCTCCTAACACTTTTGCCTACCTTATTGTAACCCCTTCTTTTCCATCTATTGATCCATACTAAAAGTGGACCTCCTACTTTGTGCAATATGGGAAGATGATTGTGTTTGATCTATTTCTAGACCACCATCAGTTACTCCAAAACCTTCACTTGAGTTCATTGTCCAATATCTAAGATGGTACTTTTCTTCAAAGTAGGAACATATTCCTCATTTGAAGACATGGTGCCTTTATTTGAGACCAGGATCCATCCTTGTTTATTCTATTAGGAATTTTTCCTTTTGATCACATATGGATATACTTCTCCTCTATTGACTATTATGTATTTAACTCTGTGGTCACTTGTTATTCACAAGCTTGGGTTAGATCCCAACTCCTTTTGGTATTGATTTCATTTTTTATTATGAGGAGAAGGGGCCTTCCTTTTATCTTTCTTTCCGAAGTGGATTTCATCCACAAAGGATTCTTATTCCATATTTTTTGGGGTTGACAACCTCTTCCCTTTATTCCCAAACACTATTTTCACTTATTGTACCAAATTAAAGCTTCCAAGGTGAGGGACCTTTATTTTAGTATTGTTCAATTTTTGCATGATAATTTTTATATGGCACATGGGATATTTTCTTCACCAAATTTGTTGGTTACCTTTTTTTCCCCTTTGGTGGGTTTGTAACTCCCAAGTCTTCAACCTGCCTCTTTCTTTGATATCTAGGCTCTTCCCTTACTTGTTCCATCAAGTCTCTAGCATCCACTTTCTTCTTAGGGTAGGTTTGTTTGAGGTGTCCATATTTTTCTTTATATGGATCATATAAAGGTGATTTTAACATAGTATATATATTGCCGGTATGGCCATCTCACTATATCTATATCCGCTGTATTAAGGAGGCCTTCACTTAAGTTCAACTCCACATAGATCCTGACAATTGAGGTAGTTTCTTGTTTAGAATTTTCACATCTATGTCTAATATCCTTAATTCCCATTATGCTCCCAAGGTCCTGTAAACACCTTTCTTGCCATAGTTCCAAGGGGAGATAAGGGAGTTTTACCCATATATTTACCACTTTAGCTATTACCTTTAATGGGTCAAAAGGATGCCAATATTTTATGATAAGAATGACACTATCTTGGTTCCATTTAACCTTACAAATTAGATCCATGTCCTTTCTTGATTTAAAGATGAAAATTATCCATCCCTTTGCCAAGATATGGAAAATTGGGGTATAACCAAAATGATGTTTCTGTACCTTATTGAGCCACAAGGAGACGAATTTGTCTACTAAGGTTTCTTCCATGAAATTTTCTAATTAGGGTTGTCTGCTGGTGTTGGCCCGGTTTTGCAACCAGGCTTAGTGCTATGGGCACCTGCTAACTAGTAGCAGTAGTTTCAATGTAAAGCAAATAACAATAAACTATATCTAAACTAAACTAAACTAGCATGTGCATTTTGAATTAAAGAACAAGAACAAGAAAGATAAAAAATATTTTTTGTATTGACAATGGGGCAAGCAAATGCTTGCAAGTACAATACCTCCAAATGATGAAGGTTGTTGAATGGCTCCAATGGTGAGCAGCTCCAATCTCCAATGGGTCCTTTCTCCAAGGTTGCTACAATGGCTAAAATGCTCAAGGGAGATTTCAGCAGCATAAGGATGAGATAATGGATGGATGTGAAATGATGAGCCCCTACCACCTTTTTATAGGTTTTGGTGGTGGGGAATACCATTTGTAGTTTTGTGGAAACCAAATGGTATTGACCAACATGGTTTAGGTACTTTTCCCTCCTTTTTCCTTTTTTGAATAAAATTAATATTTTTATTCCCTTTTTAATATTTTTGGGAATTTGGACCCTTTTTGAGGGTTTTTTATGCTTTTTTAGGAAAAATAATCTTTTTTTTAATGGAAAAAAGGGGTGTACTAAGGTCTTTTGGTGACCTTTTGTTGGTTTCAGAGGCTCAGATGGTGGAAAAGTGGACAAATGGGTCATGTGAATAAGGGAATGAGCTAGTGAGCACTTTTTAGGTGTTAACAGATTGCCCCCTGATGTGTGAGGGCAGGAGCTCATCGTATGGCCGATAGACATCATAGTTCTTTTGTCTTTTTTCAGGGGTTTGGGAAGGAGAAGAGACCGATTGGAGACTGGAGCCACGGCCCTTGGAAGCTGCAAGAAAAAAAATATATTACATGTCCTCAATATGAATGAGGTATAATCTCTGATAATGGACGAGGCGGGCATTCCCATGCTCGTATCAAGACATATACATAACAATTAGTCCCAAGAAGGGGGATCTAATACATAAAGAATCTACTGGTACACCATAATGGTCCAGGGGGGACATTATTTTGGGATGTACTCCTGATCATAACGGATCTCAATAACTGATACACTGGAATAACTGAGGAACTGCTGAAACTGAAGGTGTCCAACATCTGTAGGGACTCAAAGACAATGAGTCATCTCTGAGAAATAATGGAACTTTATACTCAAGGGAGTATGAAAATGGGGTACATTTGAATATTGTCGCCATGCGCAACCCGGATATCTATAGAAAAAGTGTAACTGGTGTTATCCATAGGAAGACTCTCAAATGTGGAGGAGTCAGGAGGTATCCGGGGTCTTCGACTAATAAGTGAAACGGACGAATACCCTGTGCGAGTCTCAACGATGCGATCAAGGTGTTGAAGTCGAGCATGTGAGAAACAATCATTTGGAGAGGCACTGAAGATTCCTCTCGAAATGATTCGTAGGCACTCATCATAAATGGTGATGAGTCCAAGACACAGGGACCTCTAGGTCTATCCTCTGGAATCAATGTGGTTGTCGTCGACAGAGGGAGACCAGCAACTAACAAGGCAATGATGTTTCCTTGATAGGAGCACGAGGTGTAAAACTGAAGTGTTGTAGTACTGATGGTAGGACTGACATACTTGTGGGAATGGGAAATAACTGGGTCAAAAAATGGGTAGACTCAAACTTCCTTTGTTCAGAGCATGATGACATGGTTGACCTGGCAGCGTAGGGAACTGACTTGTAGGTGTGGGGATCATTGCTTTGACTAAATGGTATATATTGACTCTGGGGGGGAGGACGAGATGATAGGTTCCGTCGAGGTATTATCAAGGTGACATACTGCGGAATACTCTGAACAAAGGCAACCAAAATGGGGAAGCTGCCTAATGAGTAGATGTGATCTGTCGTGGCGCCAAGAGGCACCATTGATTCCTTCTTCGTAGTTTTAATGAGCTCCAAGAAGGGATAAAAGTGTGCTCTGAAATGGTACGGTCCTGTGGATTTTGTGAGCCCAGGACGGCTCATGCTCATGGTTGCTTTCATGTTTAGAGAGTTTGAAAACGGTAAGTGGACTCTATTGGTGTTTCTTTTTCGTAAGTTTAGTCTCCAAGGCCCGAAAAAGCATAAAATGATGCGGATGGAGAACTCTTCTAGCCGATGTGACTAGAGTATACCTTTTTCGTAATTAGTCTACAAGGTCCGGAAAAGGGGTAAACTTATACCAGGTAGACGCCCTTTCAGATACGTTTAACGAGCATGAAAGGAAGCAAGATTGCTCGACGATCTTTTCATTGTTTTAGGAGTCAGAAAAGAGCTTAACAGAAACTCCCTAAGTGCCTTTTTCGTAAAAGGGGTTGCTCGGCCCGAAAAAGGGATAAACTTATACCGAACAAAAATGGATTGATGAGGGCGAGAAAAGGTCTCAAGCATCGTCATCAGTGCGGAAAACTGGATTCGGTGACATAAGGATTGTCGAAAACGGAGAACGACCGATGTGGCACGCAAACCGAGGCTATGTGGCGGGCATGGAAAAAATGCCCGAAAACTCTAAAGGTGAGAGCGAGAAATGATCTCAATCATCATCACGAGCGCGAAAAACTGAATCCGGCGATATAAGGCATGTCGAAAATGGAGAACGGCCGATGTGGCACGTAAACCGAGGTGACGAGGGGGGCATGGAAAAAAAATGCCCAAAAAATCAGGACGTGACAGTGAGAAATGATCTCAAGCATCATTATGAGCGCGGAAAACTGAATCTGGCGATATAAGGCATGCCCAGAACGGAGAACGACCGATGTGGCACGCAAACCGAGGCCACGAGAGAGGCCAAAAAATGGTCAAAAAATGGACCCTATGAAAATGGGAAAAAGAAGGAACCTGCATGAAGTTCTCACTGTGCTGATTCCAACGGTACCAACGGTTTGAGAAATGGAGTTCGTATGATCCCGCAATGGTTGTTTGAAAATTGGTAGAATTTCTATAAATAGGGCGTGGGGCCCAAATGACATGTCATTGTTACGTGCGAGTTTGATAGAGCTGTCAGAGCTATTTCTCGATTTCTGGGAGATTTCACCGTTGGTTTTCGATTCAGCGAGTTGCAAGTAACTCTATTTGCCTTAGCCTTGTCAATTATGTCTTTTTTGTTTGGCGGCGGGCCCCCGAAGGCCGCGAAATTCCATGTTGACTCTCCAACGTCGAATATCGCGGGTTTCGGGGCTGTTCCCGCGATGAACTGCGCGGGTTTTAGGCTGACAGTCGCGATGTTCATCGCGACTGCGAGGTTGGAACTCGCGATGTTCATCGCGAGTTCATGGGGGATAGTCGCGATGTTCATCGCGACTGTCCGGCCAAAATCCGCGATGTTCATCGCGGGTTTTTGCATGGATCCCGCGATGGTCATCGCGGCTTTTGGTGGAAAAGCCGCGATGGGCATCGCGGCTTTTTGTGTAAAATCCGCGATGGGATTTTTTCAAAAGAATTTTATGCTGGGGCTAAAAATTTCTTCTGTTTTCTGGCAGGATGTTGAGGAGACCACAGTCCTCGTGGAGGGAGCGAGAGATCGATGATGATCTTATGGCGAGGATTGAGACTGATGCAGGGGTGAGACAGACTCTGGCTATGAGCGGACTTTTGAAGTTCGCTCAGATCCCACCTATTCGTTCAGTGAGACGACTCCTGAACAAGCTTGTGAGTTGGTGGGTGCCGGCAGAGGGTGCATTCATTATTGGTGGTGAGAGGTTAGAGATCACTCTCACGGATGTCTATTTTTTGATTGGGTTGCCTCGCTTGGGTGAGGTGAGTGATATCTTGCCGAGGTTGCCTCCAGGTGTAGATATGGAGGACCTGTTACAGACTTTCTGTGTTGATGATGCTATTTTGCAGAACAGCTCTATTAGTCTGCGATCCCTACGTGAGTGGGATATGCGAGCTGTTGGGGCCTGCGTTCTGCGTATATTGGGTGCTGCTGCGCCACATCGTATGTCTGGGGGACAGACGATGATGGTGGATTCTGTTCTTCAGGGTACTTATTATGCATGGGGGTAGATGTTTCTGGCTGGTGTCCGGAGAGATCTGGACAAGGCCATTAGAGAGGGAGGCGAGTTTTGTTATGCCTCATTTTTATGCTGTTTTTTCTTCGAGCGGGTGCCGACCTTGCGGCCACGGGTACCCATTCGTGCTGGTCTTCTGAGTGAGCCTCGTATGATGAGATGGGGGCAGATGATGCCTCGTGGCGGCGGTGGTGTCCGCGGCTACTTCACGGAGGATTTTTATCAGCAATGGGAGCAGATGCCTCTGGTGATTGAGGACTACCCCTACGCCGGCATGGACTACCGAGGTGACCCAGAGATGCCTCGTGCCCCAGGACAGGACTGGAGTTTAGACGGTATGTTTTGTGTTTTATTTGATATTATATCATATGTTGTTTGATTTATCATTGATGATTATTGTTGTATAGTATGTGATGGCTTACTTGCTTTGTGCAGATGTGGGTCCAGTGCCACCGGACGACTACGTGCCTCATCAGGGGCGGGCGATGGTGGTCGCCCATCCACCCGCAGCGGTACCACCTCCACGTGGTGGAGGATTTGCGGCTCGTGGGTGAGGGGTTGGCCCTCGAGATAATGCCATAGAGGGTGTCAGACAGACCTTTGCCAGGGTCCTAGCTGGACTCCCCGAGGATGGTTGGAGAGACCTGGATCGGGATATTTTGCAGGGTTGTTTTGGTGCGCCGCCTGAGTGGCAGTCGCTCCTATTGAGGACAACGGTGTTCGTGGTGGGGCACAGGGATGGTAGACGAGATGATCTGGCAGGGCCGGCTCAGGGGAGGATACGTCTGCGGGACGATCCAGCGGGGCCGGCAGAGCGGAGAGTTCGGGCTCGCCATGACCCGGCGGGGCCAGCGGAGGAGGAGCCGGAGGAGGAGCCGGAGGATCCTAGGGATCCAGATGAGTAGATGACATTGTATTTGCCCCCAAATGCGTATGAGCATATGGGGAAGCATTTTGTACGACTGATGTATGTTTGTATATTGGGTGTTGAGGGCACCTATGACATATTGACTATTATGGTTTATATATATATGTGGATATATATTGGGATATATTGTCGTGTATGCACGTGGATGCACCTTTGTCTTTTGTATATGCCCGTGGAGGCACATGTCATGCACTTGGATGCAGTATGTTGTTTATTTATGTATGCCCGTGGAGGTAGATGTTATGCACGTGGATGCATTATTTGGTTATTTGTTTTATGCCCGTGGAGGCACATGTTATGCACGTGGATGCATTTTGTTTATGGATATGCCCGTGGAGGCACATGTTATGCACGTGGATGCATTTTGTTTATGGATATGACATGATGTGATTGGTGTGCCAGTCGAGGACGTTGTTGGCCATGTTATCTGCTACACTATTGAGGTGTCTTGGGACATGTGTGAATGAAATGGATTCAAACTGTCTAACCATTTGTTTAGTGCACAGGAATTTTCTGAAAAGACAGGGATCGCGTACCTGGTAATCATTGTTGAGCTGGGAAACTAGGAGCTGTGAGTCCAAGAAAACGTTGAGGTGACGGATGCTCATTTGGAGAGCAGCGGCCAAGAGACCGGTCACGGCATTGTATTCAGCTTGATTATTGGTAGCGGCACCTAAACATACTCCGTCAATGTGAATTAACTCATGTGAAGGGGAGTATATTACCCAAGCTGCGGAGGCGAGATTAGGAGACCAACGGCTTGCACCATCAGCGAAACCGACATGGCAGAGTGGAAGAGGCTCCATCTGTGGTCATGCAGAGAAAAACAAATATTTAGGTTTTTTGAATTTTTTGTGAACAAAGAAAGTATGCCTATACTAAAATGGACGATGGTGTCCATCAGATTTTCTATGGGTAAAATCGTTTAAGGTACAACCCGTTGCGTGGGTTGCGTAGAGGATTGCCTTCTGAATCGGTCAGAATGTATGCCCCCTGCCTGAGGCAGGTGTGTATGATGTAGGGGCCTTGCCACATAGACACAAACTTTCCCTTTCCGGTTTTATCATGAGCTTGATCGTAAGCGAGGACAAGGTCTCCCTCAGAAAAGGTTCTTGGGTGGACGTGTTTGTCGTAACTTAGTTTCGATCGTTGTTTAGCTGCTTCCATGTTTTGAATGGATGTGCGCCGATCTTCATCGGCCTGCTCTAGGAGTAGTAAACGTTGCTCGATCGGGGAAGTGTCCGGTAGGAGTTCAACGGCGATATGTAAGGCTGGGATCTAGCACTCAATAGGGAGGATGGATTCGACACCGTGAACTAAATGGAAAGGGGTAAAACCGGTGGCGGTTTTGGTTGAGGTGCGGTAGGCCCATAGTGCCGGGAAGAGCATGTGGTGCCAATTGGATTTGTGCTTGTCTACAGTACGTTGGAGAATGGTCTTCAAAATTTTATTGATCGCTTCGACTTGGCCGTTTCCTTGGGGATAGTAAGCGGAAGAGAAATGGTGTTCAAATTTCAACATGGTTGATAATTCCTTCCAGACGGCATCTTCGAAGTGAGAGCTGTGGTCAGAGACTAGTTGCTGTGGTACTCCGAAACGAGCGATAACATGGTTGAAGAAAAACCGTGCTGCAGTGTCGGCTTTGCAATTATAGGTCAGCATGGCTTCTGCCCACTTGGTGAAATAATCTACAGCCACAACGATGTGTTTGTGACCGCCGGCTGACGTGGGGTTGCAGTCGAGGAAGTCGATGGCCCATTTGCAGAATGGTCCAACAGTGATGACTGGATGAAGGGGGGGGGGGGTTCTTGCTTTGGGGGCAAATAATTGGCAGTTCTGGCAATGCTTGACTGTGGTGATGCAATTAGTAAACAATGATGGCCAAAAATAACCAGCCCGGATGATTTTCTGGGCGGTGGCCATGCCGGAGAAATGGCCTCCGCAGGCACCGCTATGACAATCATTGAGGACTTGTTCTGCCTCACTATGGGATAGGCAGCGGCGTAAAATGGTATCAACGCCGCGTCGGTAAAGTACATCCCCTATCAAGAGGTATCGGGGGGCGTGGTGTCGTATGCGACGGCGTCCATCACGATCGATGTGTGGTCGAAATTTTTGCGTACGAAGGTAAGTCAAAATGTCTCCGTACCAAGGGTCGTCAGACGAAATGATGAAGATCTGCTCGTCAATAAGGTCCGTTTTGATAACGGGTGATGTCGAAGAGGATGGGAGGTCAGTGATGAGGTGAGCCAGTGCGAGGGCTTTAGTGCTTTTGGGAGTTCTGAAGGTGAGGTCATATTCCTGGAGAATAATGACCCATTTAGCAACACGACCTTGTAGGAGCCACCGGGTGAGGAGATAGACCATAGGGTTGGAGTCGGCCACGACCGTGGTATGACTGAGTAGAATGTAGTGAAGCAATTTTTGTACGGAAAAGACTACAACTAGGGCTAATCTTTCCTCGTATGGGTAATGCAGAGGTGGGCCAGACAAGGTCTGGCTGACGTAATAAATCACATGCTCTTGGTGGGAGGCATCTTCTTGGACCAAAACTCTGGACACAGCATGTTCAGATGCCGAGACATAAAGGGTGAAGTCTTGAGAGAAATCTGGTGGGGATATCAAGGGGGCTTGTGTGAGAGATTTCTTGAGGGCTTCGAATGCCGTGTCTGATTGCTCATCCCAAACAAAGGGTATGTGGGTACGAAGTAAGCGTAAGAAACCGTGAACTTTGGTTGCATAATCAGGAACGAAGCGCCTAAGGAAATTGGACCGCCCCTGTAGACTTTGGAGCTGCCGAAGCGTGCGAGGAGGCAGAAGTTCTAAGATGGATTTGACTTTCAGGGGATCGACAGTGATTCCGTCTTGGGAAACAATGAAACCCAATAAGCGGCCTGCCGGGACGCAAAAGACACACTTGTGTGGATTCAAGCGGATTTTATATTTGCGACAACGCAGGAAAACTTGCCGGAGGTCGTTAAGGTGGTCTGATCGTTTTCGGGAACGAGCTGTGAGGTCGTCAAGATAGACTCGCAGGATATGGACCAAGTCGTGAAAGCAATAGGTCATGGCTCGCTGGAAAGTGGCACCAGCATTTTTAAGGCCAAATGGCATGACGTGATAGGCAAAGGTGCCCCATGGGGTGGTGAAGGAAGTCTTGTACTGATCCTCCTTGCGGATGTGAATCTGGTTATATCCGAAAAAACCATCCATGAAGGATAGGACTTCATGGCCTGCACACTCATCAATGAGTTGGTCAATGAATGGCGTGGGGAAATTGTCTTTTGGACAAGCATGGTTTAAATCGCGGAAGTCAGTGCATACTCTAAGGGTGCCTTGCTTTTTGTTGACGGGAACGGGGTTGGACACCCAGGTGGTGTACGGAATAGGGTAAATGAATCCTGCTTTGCGAAGTTTCTCGACCTCATCTTTAACAGCGGGGAGCTTGGAAGGGTGAATGGGTCGCTGTTTCTGACGAACAGGGGGTACCTCAGGCCATGTATCAATGTGGTGTTCAATAATGGCGGGGTCGAGACCAGGCATCTCAGTATAGGACCAGGCAAAGACATCACGGAACTCTTGAAAGAGCTTTTTGTACGCCTGAGTTTCTGCTTGAGTGCAAGATGCGCCCAGCGAGATGAGCTCAGGTTTCCCTGGTGTTGTGGAAATGTCTATCTGTATAGTGGGGGAAATGTTCGACATGTTCCCTTCTTCAAAGGCATCCGGTGCTGGGATGGGGTCCTTTAACCAATCGACCTTAGTGGGTATGAAATCTTTCGATTCGACCGATAGCTGGTTGGATGCGGTGGATGTAGCTGCTTCCGGGAGGAAGTACGAGCGATGATGCATATCATCCTAAGGGTAGTCGGGTGCAGTGAGTGTCTCCAAAATTTGCTCATCAGTGTTGAAGTAGTCAGACCATAAATCAAGGGGTTCTGGTTTGAAGGTTGTTGAAATCATATATATTGTATTGACTTCTTCCGACGAGGATGATGGCGGGGGGTAGATCTCCTCGATTAGGGGAGGAGATATCTCCAAATCGACATTGTTTAACTCGTACAATGCTGCTTTATAGTCAGGGAGATCGGGACAATGGTGAGAGTAGTGGCCGTAAACACTGCATATGGCACAAGGATGGTTGGTGCGCAGTGATCTGTCGCGAGGCTGAGGAGGTGGCTCAAGTCTAACGACTGGGATGCCGGCGTCATCGTCCAACATATTCATATGCTCTTGGAGTGCTGGTAACTGTGGGCATTGATGAGTTGGATGGCCTATCTCATCGCACAACGAGCATTTAGGGGGAGCTCGAAACACCGGTGGGGGTTTAACTGCCTTAGGAGGTGGTATAGAAGTGTATGGTTGTGGACCTCTGCCCCCAGTGGGATTGATAGTAGGGGGAGGATTCGTTGACGACGAAGGGATATTGAGACTAGGAGGAGGTTTCGTTGACGACGAAGGGATTGCGACACCAGGAGGAGGTTGATTTGTGGTAACAATAGGTTGTACCGGTTGGAGGATGACGTTTGGTGTCGGCGGTGGAACGGGAGGCGAAATATACCACACGGGTAATCCCAATGTTAACCCGGGTAGACTAAGGGTAGCCATAACCGGGGTGCTTACTACACCCGAAGGAGGAAATAGAAAGGGGATGGTGTGGATGGGTGTAACACCGATGTGACTAGGGATCAATGGTGGTTGACTACCGGAGGTTTGTGTATTCTGTGAAAGAGTACAGAGGTTTGCAACGTGGGTCTCCGGTGACGGTGGTGGAATGGCCTGGAATGTAGAGGTCATTGGTGTATCTGAGTAAAGTCTGGGTCCTACAGAAGAAACAAAGGAGGTAGTTGCACCAGCAGCGGGTTGTTCAACCATGGGGAGAACATTTTCGGGTGCTGCAGGGGCATTGGGATCATAGTAGGTGAGTTGGTCGATTTTGACCACGCGTCCTTCGTGGGGGAACATCATGGTGCGAAAAACAGATGAGGTGACCGCTTTCATGGCGTACATGTAACTACGGCCAAGTAAAAGGTTATAATCGAGCTGGGCATTAATGACCTCAATGTCGATGAGCACAGTTTTCCCACCCAACTGGACGGGGACCTTGGGTAGTAGACCTTGAGGTTGAGCTGACCGACCGTCGTAGGCCCGCAACGCAGTGGTGGATTGTTGGAGAGTAGGGGATCCCAACTTCTGCCAAACAAATGTGGACATGATGCATGTGGACGCACCCTCGTCGATGATACATTGATGGATGACAAGATTCTGAATAGAAACAGAAACTTGGACTGCTATGGTGGAAGGCAGACGTGGTTCAGACTGGTCCAAATCAAAGGTCATCAATTTCGAATCATTTGGGTCAGTCGCCCCAATGACGAAAAGTAAAGTCTTGCGCTGCGTAGGACAGTTTTTCAAGACTTCTAATGCAGACATGGCTGCGGGAGATTGAGCTAGGTCATCTACGATGTTGTAATTTGACGCAGCCCGTGCATTGGGGTTGTTGTTGATACAGTGGAGTGGGAAACGAGGTGCTTTAGACGCGCCATCGAGTGGAAGAGGTGGTATCCGTAACATCTGATCGGTGGGATGAGCGTTAGTATCCTTATCGGCAGGGGGGGGCTTCGGAGGTAGGGCCATACTGGTTCCGACGGGTTTGGATATTGACGTCGACAGTGGACATCATCAATAAGTGGTGAGTGCCTGAATCAAACATGGGTTGATCAGGAGCGGCGTAAGTGATTTGTTGTGGTTGCACGTTGCCCTGTGGGGGGGCTAACGGCTGAGTGCTCACCACTCCTTGTGTTGGAAAAGGGTTTTGTAGTACCAAAGGTTGTTGTTGAAGTGGTGGAGGGTTGGGTGGCGGCTGAGGAGCCGCCTGCCCTTGACGATGGGCGTCATCTGTCCATAGTTGCCGAGCTCGCTCCAGATGTGGGCAAGCGTGGGTATAGTGGCCATAGACACCGCAAATAGAACAAGGATGGTTTGTTCGTAAATTAGCATTTTTGGCTTGCTTAGGTGGCCGATCAGGATTCTGATGAGCAGGCGCCACATTATTGTTTTGCGGAGGATGGGTAGGTTGTGGAGCTTGGTTATGGTTTTGGTTGTTTCCACGGTTACGTCCTCTTCCGCGGTTTGGTTGCCCACCCTGATTGCGTTGGTTATTTTGGTATTGGGGCTGATGTTGTTGTGCGTACACATGCCCTTGAGCATTGGGGGGATTCTGGGGAGCCGCAGGTGCGGGAGCAGGTTGCGGTGGGTAATATGCAGGTGGAGGTGCAGGTGGTCCAGCTGCCTGTTGGGGTTGTTGGTACCCCTGAGCTGTTGGAGGTGTGAGATTAGCTGGGGCAGCTGGTTGTGGGTAATGCATCTGCTGTTGTGGGAACTGCATGGGGGTCTGTGTGGTAGGTTGAGTATAGTATGTAGGAGGTACATATGCTGATGGCGCTTGCCCATAACAATGTTGTGGACAAGAGGGTCCATGAATGTGATGGGTCTGGTTTGTTGGAGCATAAGAAGTTGTTGCTCCGGAACTGGATGTAGCCCTAGAGAGGTCTGGGGCGGGCATGGTGCTCACCATGCTGAAAGATTTAGGTTGGGGGGTGATTTGGACAATGATGCCATTAGCGGCATGTGATGCCCCCAGTGCGTCACCTCGTGAAGAGTCACCTCGTGGGGCGTCAGGTATGATTGTGTATAGATAACCCGACTGGGCGTAAATGAGATCAAACTGTTGGGCTTTGAGGATGGCCTCTTCTTCAGATTGGGGTCTTTCAGATGCCACATCCTTCGCAATAAGAGGGAGGAGGGATTTTAGAAACCAATCTAAAAAGATACGGTCGTCTAACTTAATTTTGCAGAGGCTTCGGTGTCGACGCCACTCATGAATGTGGTCAGTGATGTGGGTGGCTGTGGTTTGTCTGCAAGACAGTAGGATCTCGACTCCCGCATCATAGCGGACAGGTAATTGGAAGAATTGCAGGAAAGTCGAGGCGAGGGAGGTAAAGGTGGCATGCGTCCCGTGGGGCTGCTCGATATACCACTTAGCCGTAGAGCCAGTGAAGGTGCGTTGTAAAAGCCGGAGGCGGATTGAGTCGTCCACTATGGAGTTGGAGGAACACCATAAATGGAAGGACATGATATGGTTCTGGGGGTCTTCACCTACCTTGCCCTCAAACTTAGGGATGTCAGAGGGGAGTTTGGTGGGCATGTGAGGCCACGCAGGATCATGTCTGATGGGGTCATTTGTGAGCCTAGCTAAGTCTGGCAGGTTCAGACTCGCCATGTATGGTAAGCTAGAAGATGTGGTGACTGGAACTGGGACATGCCTAGTCATTGTGGTATGATGTAGGGGTCTAGTAGCGCCTAAAGGTATGCTAGGTATGGAGGGTATGTGCCCTCCAATAGGTGTAGTCTGGTATGGGCCAGCACCTCCAAGTGTAACATGGGTTACACTTGGGTTAGGAATAGGAGTGGGGATTCCTGGGATAAGGTTTGTGGAAACCAGAGGGGGTGTGACCCCTATGTTGGGTATACCTATAACAGGTGGTGGCCCTGTGTTGGGCATTCCTAAATGTGGAGTGTTACCCATGTTGGGCATACCCAGGGGGGTGGTTGTTGCCATTGATGGCACCACCGCAGAAGGGTCTGTGGATGTCTCCCCTATGGTGCTGGTAAACAGTGGATCAAATGGTGTTCCAGCCATAATGGTGGTTGGTGGTAACTCAGTGGGGTTTTCGGATTCTACCTCCAAATCAAATGTGAAGTGAGGTGTGTCAGAATCGGATGACTGTCTAGTTGATTGACGATGTGTCGAATCAAGGGATAAGGCTCTGCGTCCGTGACGTGGAGATGCAAGTGGACTAAACTCTGGGAGTTCGCCCTGTAGACGACGAGAGCGTCTAAAATTCTCAATGGTGAGAATTAAGTTTTTGTGTAAAAAATTTGTTTAAGTATCAGGTGGTGATATATTTATAAAAGACTCAAAACCCTAATGCAACCAAGGGTGCAAGAAGGGGAGTGAAAAAAGAAGGCTCTCAGGACAAAAAATCAACCTCAAAAAGGCACTTATTCTAGCAGCTGTGCTACAATAAGTGGAGGAATGCAACAAATGGTCAGAGTACCAACATGCAAACGGCTTCTATAAAAAATAGGTGTAACTAGACCAAGGGTGGGTTGAATCATGCAAACACCTAACTAAAAGTATTGTGACTCAAACAAATGATATCCTCTGCAAGGTGATGAAATCCAAGTCAGACAATATGAGTGTTGAGACAACGGCTAGATATCCCCCTACCGGGAGGGACACCGGGTAATCAATCCTAAAGAAAGGCTACTAGGATACTCCGTTCATGACGCGTCGAGAAAAGGTAAATCTGCCGTTTGGTCCTTTGATCGCAATATCCCAATACAGGGATATCCCGAGAACTGCGAATGGTAGCCCTTCGGTTACTGAATGGATTTCGGTATTCCACTCAGGCTTCCGGAACCATCCTCGCGACTTCAACCCTCCTAGGGGAGAGGCCTTCCCACAAACCGGTTGTGACTGTGCCAAAAAGTACTAAGATATTTTAGCTCCCTAATTGGACAACTTCTATGTCTCAGATGTAATAACTGAGGGGTGTTATTGGAACACCTATCCCCCCAATACTACCTAGCTACAAAGTTCTTATAGTGTTCCCCAAGTGGGGTTAAAAGTGTGTTGAAATTAGGGTACGTTTTAAGGCTTAGTTCAATTAAGTGATCGAGTGAGTGCACGTGAGGTATTGTAAACTGAACTTGAAAAAAGGTAAATGCTTTACAGGAAATTTTCAAAAAAACAAAGGAGCTTTTGAAAATAAAAAAGCAAATATTTATGACTTTTTCAAATAAATTGAAATTAAATGCTTTTGCAAATATCAACTCAAAAAACAAAGGATCCTTTGAATTGTGAAAGCAAATAATAGACTTCTTTTAAAGAAATAAATGGACTTCTTCTTTCAAGGAAATTGCTAAGGGTAAGATTTTAAAGAAGTAAACAGGAAAATTTTTAATCTAGATAAAAATGCAAAATAAGTCTTTCTTTCACTTTCTTGAATTTTTTTTTAAAAGACTTCTAAATATGCATTTTAAACAGTAAATTTTTTTTCAAAGCTGTAAAATATGCAGAATTTAATACTATAAAAAATGTGCTATGTGGGCAGTAAGTACAGTAAAAATTAATTTTTAAAATCGGAATGGCTGACTGAAAAAACCAGCAGCGCGGGTTTTGACAGAAAAACCGCGATGGACCGCGCGGGTTTCGGTCGCACAGTCGCGATGGACCGCGCGGGTTTCGGTCGCACAGTCGCGATGGACCGTGCGGAAAATGTCCGCGAAGCCACGGTGTGCAGCGCGCAAATAGGCCGCGAAGTCGCGGTGAACCGCGGGGAAAAGGGGCGCGTAGTCGCGATGTGTAGCGCGGTAAATGACCGCGATGCCGCGATGTGCAGCGCGGAAACCGGCGACAAAGCCGCGGTGAACCGCGCGGAAAAAAGGCCAAAAGCCGCGATAGACCGCGCGACTGTCAGGCTAAAAACCGCGAGGTGAAAGTCGTGCACGGACGCCGAAAAACGAACGCGAAAATTGTGAATTCCGGGCTGTTAATGGCAATAGATGTGGCCAAAACTTAGAGCAGCAATAGATCTGCTGTCTAAGATGGCAGATCTATGGATCTAAAGGTTAAAAACTAATAAAAAACTAAGATTAAAAGCAAAACTAGAGATCTATTGTTCAAAACCCAACGGAGTCGCCAAAAACTGTTGGCCCGGTTTTGCAACCAGGCTTAGTGCTATGGGCACCTGCTAACTAGTAGCAGCAGTTTCAATGTAAAGCAAATAACAATAAACTAAATCTAAACTAAACTAAACTAGCATGTGCATTTTGAATTAAAGAACAAGAACAAGAAAGATAAAAAATATTTTTTGTATTGACAGTGGGGCAAGCAAATGCTTGCAAGTACAATACCTCCAAATGATGAAGGTTGTTGAATGGCTCCAATGGTGAGCAGCTCCAATCTCCAATGGGTCCTTTCTCCAAGGTTGATACAATGGCTAAAATGCTCAAGGGAGATTTCAGCAGCATAAGGATGAGATAATGGATGGATGTGAAATGATGAGCCCCTACCACCTTTTTATAGGTTTTGGTGGTGGGGAATACCATTTGTGGTTTTGTGGAAACCAAATGGTATTGACCAACATGGTTTAGGTACTTTTCCCTCCTTTTTCCTTTTTTGAATAAAATTAATATTTTTATTCCCTTTTTAATATTTTTGGGAATTTGGACCCTTTTTGAGGGTTTTTTATGCTTTTTTAGGAAAAATAATCTTTTTTTTAATGGAAAAAGGGGTGTACTAAGATCTTTTGGTGACCTTTTGTTGGTTTCAGAGGCTCAGATGGTGGAAAAGTGGACAAATGGGTCATGTGAATAAGGGAATGAGCTAGTGAGCACTTTTTAGGTGTTAACAGCTGGTAAATCCCTATTTGGTTTCTGATAAGATCATCTCCTAGAACTGAATTCATATTCCTTTTGCATAATTTTAGATAGTTTTTGGTCCTCCACTTCTTTTCTATACCCACTTCAACATGCTAAGGTTTTTCTATACCCAATTAAGATTCCCCTTGCATAATTTTAGATAGTTTGTGTTCCTCCACTTCTTTTCTATACCCAATTCATATTCCACTTGGATAATTTTAGATAGTTTTTGTTCCTCCACTTCTTAGGAGACTGATTTTTCTACTAAGGTTTCATCCATGACATTTTCTGATAAGGGTTGTCTCCTGGTAAATCCCTATTTGGGTTATGATAACTATCCCGAGTGGTCGAGGAATATCAAAGCTACATTCACTTACAATGATCCGTGGCATGTCATATGTGAATGCACCACCATCAAAACATATGTTGGCGTGACCTTGAAAACTGACCCAAAGCAACCAACATCAAAGAAAGAATGAGAAATATGGCATACCAAAGACAACAAGGCATTGGCAATGATCACTGCAAAAGTAAGTGAAGAGGTGAATCAAAACATATTTCCTGCAACATCATGTTTTGATGACTTGAAAAAACTAAAGGATTTGTATGACTCCCATTCTAAAATGGAGGTGATTCAACTGGTGTTGAAACTGTTTAGTTTAGAAGTGAAGAATAATGACGCCATGATGGTTGCATTTGAGATAAGATAAATCATGCATAAGATTCAAGTCACTGGCATGCAACTAGACCTTCCACTTGCTACCTTTGTCAAGTCCCTCTATCCTACACATTCACACTACCTTGAATCACTTCAAGCTAGTGACAAGTTCAAGGACCTCACCTTCAACACTTTGGTGAAAAATATTGTAGACAAAGAAAAATCCTTTGGAAAGTAGACCAACGATCCCATTGGAGAGTCCTTGTGACTTGCTAAGAAAACAAAGAATCAGTCAAAAGACTCTTCCAAGGGAGAGAGTAGCAAAAGAGGGTGAGGAAGAAGAAACTTTAGAGGAAGTGGGGGGGGGGAGAAACAACTCAAACAAAATATCAAAACTACAGTGTAAGCATTATGGGAGGTGTGGACATGAAGTAGATCAGTATTGGGCACCTTGGGACTCCATCAAAGAAAGACATAACCAGAAAAAAGAAGATAAGAGTGAGAGCAAATAGGATGGTAAATCTCCTGATTATGCTCATGTATTGTTGCACATTGTAATATTGGAATAAATGAAATCACATATTTTTGATCTTACAAAGATTGTTGGCTGCTTGATATTAGTGCAACATCCCACATGAAATTTAGAAAAGATTTTTTTAAAGAACCGAATGACAATTTAGATGGCATAGTGTATTTTGCAAACAAATCTAGCCTCATACCAAAGGTAATTGGTTCCATTAGGCTCAAACTGCTTATATTCCTTGAATTTTTTGTTGCATAATGTTGTATATCTTCCAAAGTTGTAGAGAAGCCTTCTATCGTTGGTGCATATTTGATAGCAAGTCCATTCCATCCACATGTTCGATGGAATCATAGAGAAGGAATTCCTCTGACAATCGGGTCATCATGACCGGATATGAAGATGGAAAGTTGTTGAAGCTAAAATGATTATTTTCAAAAATGTAGAACTTTTCCTACCTCTCTCAGCATGGAGAAGGTAATATGTCATCCAATTTGTTATGGCATGCTAGATATGGTCATCTAAATTATAACAGTCTTTGGTTGTTGAGAAAGAACGGTTTCTTTGGTTTTCCCACCATTCCTAATAAGATGAACAAATGTGATACGTGCATATTAGGTAAACATACTAAGCAACCATTTCAAGAGAAAAAATTCAGAGCATGTAGAAAATTAGAGTTGATTCACTCTTACTTATGTGGCCCCATACCTATTCCTTCTGCCAATGGTGATAAATATCTCAAGACTTTTGTTGATGACTACACTAGAATGTGTTGGGTGTATAATGGATTTGGAAGACAAAATATGAAGCATTTCAAACATTAATTTTTTTTCATGCATGGTGTTAGCACTTAGATTTTATCCTGGTTGTAAAAGAATAACACCTAAGGTAACTTATTTCAAACCAGATTTTAGGTAGAAAACTTAGCCATTTTTTCCACCAGAGAGGGCTCTCTCACAAGGTATACGTAAAGGCTAAAAATATATAGAAACACGCTCAAATTTCTCAAAAATGATTTACTTGGATGAAAAGGAAACAAGAAACATTGGGCATGGAGTCAACTTTCAAATATTTAACATGCCAGCAAGAGATTTATACCAAATAGATTTCCACAGAGGCAAGATAGCAACCATATCATAGTCAATTTGATTTTTGCAGGTGGTATAGAAAGAAATAATGACAATCCATCAACAATAGGCATCTAACTCGGATGAATCCATTGTCAACTTTGGAGAAATAATGGATACTTAAATGCGATAAAACGAGGCATAACCAGTATGAATCCCGATTTATTTCAAACGTTCATTTAAGTATAGAAGAAGAACATAATGGGAGATATAACAAAGAAAACATACATGCACATATAAAGATAAGGGAAAAAGACAGACTGTAAAAATGATCAACACATGAATCTTTGGTCTCAAAAGATAGGTATTTCCACTGTACGACTTTCTATTATTCTATTAAAATATGACTTCAAAACTTATTGTATCTCAAAGAGTTTCCAACCCTTTCAAAAATGATTCTCATTGTCTTTTATACAAAATTCGAAAGAAGCTTGACATAACTGCTTCTTTTAACTATTAACTAAAAATGTCTTAATTCGAAAGATAGCTGTCTTTAAACAATAGATAACTGTCTTTAAACAATATTACAAATTTTTTAAAATAAAACATCATTTTTGCCACTTGGCAAAACTTCTGAATGTATCTATGAATGGACATAATATATTGTCCTTCCATATTTATCCACATAGTTCCATTGGTCGGCCGTGGGTAGATCATAACTGGTCATTTCCTTCACCAGGACTCGCATTTCAAGGTGACCTGCATAAGAAACAAGAGGAAGATTCTCACAGATTGAGATCAACATATTTAAAATTTCAAAGTCCTCCACAATTTTCTCCATTAAAATCTTTCCAGTAAGCATATGATCCAAATGATGAAACTTTTTGTGATCCATCCTTATGTCAAACAATAACATCTTATATTCATTTGGAGGAATCAATTCATGCTTTTCATCCCAAAAAGCAGGGAATCCTTTGTTTATTAATTTTTCAAATTGCTTCTTAAAATTTATTACTTCCTCTCTTATATCTCCAGCTTTAGCTTCAATATTTTCAACATGTGAATATTTTCCCAAGATTCTTTTGGCCCATGTAATGACTGAAATTCTATTCATTATATTCATTGTTGTCAAATCTGCTTTAGTTAAACTATTTAAGAAAGTTATTTCCCTTTGTGCTATTTCTTTTGGCGTTTTGTTTAAATTCTCTCTGACTGCTCTACAACTTTCAAAGGCGTCTTTGGCCACTTTTTCTTTGATTCTCATATAATCAAGATAAGGTCTTAATTTTTCAACTTCCTTTATAATTTGATCCCATACCATATGTTTGCAACCTTGCATTGCAGCCTGTCCTGTTACATGAGCTGCCAAACCTTTATTATTATCAGATAGTTCCTGATTCCTTGTTTGCAAAGTTTTAATTTCCTTATCCTTTGTTTCATTTTCTTCTTTTAGCTTCTGTACTTCAATTTTCAATTCTTTAATCTCGACATCTTTCAGACTTACCTGGGACATGGCTTGTAAGAGACTGTCCAATCCAGTTTTATCTTCATCTGTACTCGCATGTACCTGTTGCTGAACTAATTTTGCTAACCTTTCCTTTATTTCTTTCAATTGCTCTTCCAAACAAATCTTCTTTTTTCCCCAGTGAACTTTTTCTTCAGTGAGCTTCAACATTTTTGCAGTAATATCTTTTACTTCATTTGACAACTCTTCTTTTTCTTTTTCCAGTACTGTTAGTTTGGCTCCTTGGATAAGCAAAGTGTCTGGGATTTTCAGCTTTCGCCTTAACATTTGAATTGTGTCATCCTTTTCTTTGAGTAAATTTGTTGCTGCATCTCCCTCTTTGTTTATCACATTTGTTTGTAATCTTTTTATTTGCTGCTGTCGAGATTTATTTTCTGTTTTTTCTTATCTCAACTGGTTATTTAATTTATCTACTAAAAATTTCAACTTGTCTGCCTTTAAGATCGCTCCCAAATAATCTGAGTATATAACCTCTCATGTCTGTCTATGTAATAAAATTTTATCTGGGGCATTGATTTTTGTCAGATCAACTTTCATCTCTGAGATCTTATCTTTAGTAACAACTGAAAATTTTAAAGAATTTTCTTTGACATTTCTGCTAGTAAATAAACTGACTTCAGTGTTGGATATATTCCTAACCTTTGGAAATAACTGACTGGTTTGCCGTGAGGATTCCTGTTTATTTTGACTGTGCTCATTAAATACATCCATCAGATTGTGTGGTTTATTTACATCATCTTCTACCGGGGATTCTTTAATATTGTACTCCTTTACCATGACCTCTGGTATTTTGACTTCGATTCTCCCTTCCTCTCCTGAAACTGCCTTTAACTCTTGTTGCTCATCCATTTTTAATTTTTTCCCTCTTTCTGCTTCTTCACTTTCAATGTTCACTACGTCTTGTATGGGCCTTTTAAACCCTACCATTGTAGTATTCATCGTGTTTTCTGCCTCTGCTGTTGTATCTGTCAATATCATTTCTTAATCTTGAGAATCTGGAATGATTTCTTCCTTATAATCCAACCAATTTGCTCTATTAGACATTCCCTCAATCACCTGATGATTCAACGCTTTGATGCGATGATCCGTTCTCTATTTTGATATTATGTTTAACGGATCATATTCAATAGCCATGTCTGTCTCAAATCCCATATCTTTCAATAATTTTTCTATATAAATAGCAGCGTTTTTGTTCTTCACTGTGAATGGGCCAAGTGTGAACAAATACTTGATATCTGTTGCTTGTTTGAAAAGCAAGAAATTATTATCTTCAACAATTAACTTCTGCATAAGGAACTCCAAAGCGAAAACCCTTAAGGTAACAAATGCTGGTAAAACATAGGGTTTATGTTTGAAACCATATAACCTGATCACTGTACTGTCCTTTGACAAGAACCAATCTCCTACAACGTATTCTGCACTTAATTGCATACATGCTTGCATTTTTGGTAATACTCTAGGCAATCTTTCACCAAAAATCATTCTGTAAATCTCAGAGAGCATATAATTTATGTAATTAAACATATTATTTTCTAATAACTTTGTGAAAATGCTCTCAGGGAATTGTAATTCTTCATGACTGGCCACCATGATCATTTTCATAAAAAATGACTGAAATCTGAAATGCCTGAGAGTAGGGAAATTGACCATCTGGTCATGGATCTTTTCAGTCAAGAATTCTTCAAAGTTAAGTCGAGGAATTTGATTTTCATCAATCCCTGACTGAATTGTACTCATTTTATACAAAAGGCTTAACTGAAACTCAGTTACATACATGTCTGTATCGAACCCTAGGATTAAAGCCAACAATGTCAGAACCAGCTGGGTATTTTCATCAAATAAAGTGATATCTATAGGGTAAGGGATATTTGAAATGTTTTTTTATGGTTTAAGACACGTAGACAAATTTTTTTCTCTATTATCTTGAAGGGTTTGATGATAACATTCAATAATAGAAGTTTTGGAAAAATTTTCAGACTCATGGGTTTGGGAAAAATTTATTTCTAGGGCTTTAATTATGATGGCAGGCTCTATTTTGCAGACGAATCTGATTTTTCGACTGTCTAAAACAGTTCTTTCTTCTCTGGAATAATTATCAGCACACTCACAACACAAATTTTGGAAAAGATGGGATTTGGTCCGGGCAGAAGGCCAACAAGGATGACTGGTGGACTTTGTGTATGTCTATACCTTCTTCTAATAACTTAGACAACTTAAGCTTGACTTCAGCGACTGGTAACCTGATTAGGGTATCATAAATGTCCCCATCTCTATATTCTAGGGCTTCTTTGGATTTAAAAACATCTATATCATGCACAATTTCCATTTAAATCGTTTCTACAAACAAATTTCCATTTAAAATATGTGGGCCAGGTCACTAGACCCTACCTGTACATACACGTCTTTATCCTTCTGTCACAATTGCTGATCTCCACCGGTCTTTAGAGCTTCCAGGAACAACGACACATAGACAATATGTTGTTATTTGAAAACCCTTTTGTTTTATATAAGCTCTTTTTCTTAACTTTCTGGCAGCTTTCCGAATGTACTTTATTTCCAACCGTTGATCACATGCTTTTTGATTTGAGCCGTTAGATCTTGTGCCTCTTTATTTCCCATGGTGGTATCCCTGATCCCAATAATGGTTTTCTTTTACGGTTTTTACTGTGTGCGGATCAACCATTTTCTGACACCTGTTAGAGTGGTTTAATTACCGCAACCACTCTTTCCCCTATTGAGTGTGCACTTCCCATGATGCGGATGAATCTTGTCCTTAGATTTTGTGCCAATGTATATCGTCCATCCGATTTATGTCAACATATGGCGTATTCCCTTGTGCCTTCTGCGTCTGCCACGTGCTATGGCCCACGTTTACCCCGTATTATCCTTTGGTGGTTCTGCACTGTGCTGTAGTGGTTTGTGATACCACTATCATGTTGATGCGGGAAAATAATAATGCGACACGTACTCCAACGGTATTATGTCTGCAACCACTCACCATTGTTTGCATACGAACTTTTGGGCGGTGCGGGAATCCACGATAACCGTTGATCTTTCTTTTCGTCATCTCCGTCGTTGAAACTTTGCTAAAATTTAACCTTTTCAATAATTTTTTTCGGACTATTGCACATGTAGGTTTTTTGCTTTGTTGAATTTGTATTATAACCCTTCATTCAATCCATCCTTAGAAAATTTACTTCTTTTGGATATTTTTGACAAACCTTTTAGGGTTTTTTTTTTGAGTATTTCAAATATAGTGTGAACAACTGGCTCCAACTGGGGATGCTATCCTCCCCGTGAGGTAGCAAAGAACATCGTAGACCAAGTGCTTGATCCATTGGGCTGCATTCAAACTTTTTTGCAAATCAAGCTTCATATCATCATTTTTTTTTTTATAATGCATGATAAAGGAAAATATATACACTGTACAAAATTCTCTTTCACCTCTATTCTTTTAAGAGAGATAATGTTTGAGGTGTCTACCCTTTACTGGTCCTCCAGGAAAGAATTCTCCATTGCAATTTTTAAGGGTGAATGCATTTTCTCCTTGGTATCCTGCAACAATATATGGACCTTTCCACAAATGCTCAAACTTCCCATGGTGATCTTCATTTCTAGAGTCCCACTTCAAAACTAAATCATTTATCTGAAAATTCTTTTCTTTAACCTTTCTGTCAAAAGTTTTTTTCATTTTCTCCTGATGCATTTGGGTTTTATTGTATGCTTTTTCTCTAATTTCATGTAATTCTATCATTTGATTTATTCTCCTCTGCATATGATTTGGTTCTTCTTCGACTTCTTGTAACAATTTCATAACTGGCAAACCTAAAGAAACAGGAAAAATTACCTTTGTGCCATACACCAACTGGAAAGGCGAAGTGCTAATTGCTCTTTTTGTATTGATTCTATCTGCCCGCAAAGCATATTTTAATTTAGTGTTCCAAGCCCTCTTTTTATCTTCTAGCAACTTCTTTATGATCCTCACTAGACTTTTATTTGAAGATTCAACCATCCCATTTCCTTGTGGATAATAAGCAGTGGAATGATTTAAATGTATGTGATATTTGTGACAAAAATTTATCATCTTTTTTGATTTGAATGCTGGAGCATTATCTGTCACTATCATTTTAGGACAACCAAACCTGGATAAGATGTTTTCTTCTAATAAGTTCATTATCACTGTTTTTGTGGCGTTTCTTGTTGGAATGGCCTCAATCCATTTCGTGAAGTAATCTGTAGCAGTCAGAATCCACTTATGCTGCCCTGAGGAATTTGGGTTAATTTTGCCAATGAAATCTAACCCCCACTGTTGAAAAGGTACTTCAACTGAAATAGGTTTCAAAGGAAATGGTAATAGTTCTCTTTTCCCATAAAAAATTTGACACTCATGAAATTTGGTCAATTCTTTATATACATCTGAATACATGCTGGGCCAATAAAAACCAGCTCTAAGAATCTTGTTCACCATAGCCTTCCATGAATGATGTCCTCCACACATGCCTTTATGAAACTCCCCCATAATATGCTGCGCTTCATTCTCTAATAAACAATTCAACAGAATACCTCCTGGATCTTTCCAAAATAAATTCCCATCTAATATGTAGAACTTGGCTGCTTTCAACTTCATTGATCTTGCTCTAGTTTTTTCCATATTTGTAGGTGCTTGAAGATTTTGCAGAACATACACAATGTCTGTGTACCAGGGAGATAAAGAGAAATCTTCGATTACTTGGAAATTTGGAACGGCTTCTTTTGAAATTTCAGAAAGAAAATTCATACCTAGAGAATCCCAATTTGTCTCCGTCATCATTTTAGCCAGACCTTGGACTTTTATCAGCTTTGTAGGCTTAATGTCGAGATCATATTCCAATAATACTGCTATCCACTTTTCTCTTTTTCCTTTGGGATCTGGCTGGGTAAGAATATCTTTCACTGCTGCTGATGGAACATGTGCTATTATATGAGAGTGTAATATGTATATCCTGAAATCCTTCAATGCTTTCACTAAAGCATAAGCTTGTTTCTCCATAATGTTATATTTTAATTTTGCATCCCTCAGAATCTTATTGAAAAATGCAATTGGCTGTTCCACACCTTCTTGATTCTTTTGTAACAATACTCCAGCTACTGTGTGTTCTGATGCATAAGTAAACATAATGAAATATTTTGAATAATCTGGACTAATTAACACTGGTGCTTCAGTCAATGCCCTTTTAATATCATCAAAAAATTGTCTTGCTTCTTCAGTCCATTTAATTTCCTTGTCTTTTCTTAGCATTTCAGATATGTTTCTCAAAATCTCAACAAAACTAGGAATGAACCTTCTTAACCAATTTACCCTTCCAATAAATGATTGAATTTCCTTCTTACTTCTAGGGATTCCGATCTTCTGTATGGCAGATACTCTCTCTAGGTCAATCTTGATGCCTTCTTTTGATATAATGTGTCCCAACAATCTTCCTTCTTCCATGCAAAAATGAGATTTCTTTGGATTTAAAGAGATCCCAAATCTTCTACATTTCAAGAAAACTCTTTCCAGATGTTTCCAGTGATCAACAACATTCTTTGAATATACAGTGATATCATCCATGTATACTACCACAAATTTGTCTCTTTCATCTGCAAATGCAATGTCCATGGCTCTCTGAAAAGTTTCCCCTGCGTTCATCAAACCGAATGGCATTTTGGCATACATAAACGTTCCCCATGGAGTAGTAAAAGAAATTTTCTCCTGATCTTCTAGATGAACTTTAATTTGATTGTAACCTGAGAAACCATCTAACATAGAAATTCTTTCAGCTCCTACAACTTTCTACAAAATATGATCCATTTTCGGGAGTGGATAATTATCTTTCAAAGAGACTTTGTTCAAATTTCTAAAGTCTACGCAAAACCTCATTTCGCCATTCTTTTTCCTTACTGGTACTAGGTTAGCCAACCACTTAGAAAATCTCAAAGATACGATTATCTTAGCATCAAACAACTTTCTCACTTCTTTTTCTATTATTGGAAGCAACTTGGGATTTATTCTTCTTAACTTCTGCTTAAAAGGCTTTTCATCAGGTTTGATAGGAATTGTATGCTGTATAACAGAAACATCATATTCTTTCAGGTCTTCATAACTCCAGGCGAAAACATTTGAAAATCTTTTCATCACTTCCACACTTTTATTCTCCTCCTTTCTTGGTAGTTTTTTTGAAAACTTTACCAATTTGGGATCTTCTTCGGAACCTAAATTGTAATCTTTTACATCCTCAGGTTTAGGTTCTACTTTTGGATTTTTCACCACGTCATTTTTATCAAACAATTTTTCTAAAGGAATCAAGCCTGTAGGGATAACGTTATTCTTCAGCTGAATTATATCCTTACCTCCAATCCTTTGCTTGAACCTTTCTGTTTCTTTAGGGGAATCTTTTTCATCTAGACCAGCTTCAACACCTTCTGTGTCAATAGACCTGTAATTGAATTCATCTGTCATCTCTAAAAAACGTTTAATCTGCTGATCATCTTCAAAAACCTGCCAGTGTTTGATATTGTCTGGGATAGATGGTCTGTGTATAACCTCAATATCATATTTCTTTTTAGAAAAGATAGGGGTTTTGAACGCAGCTCCAACAGTGGCCAAAGAATCTGCTACGGTGTTATTAACTCTCGGAATTGAAACAACATCATGTTCATCGAAAAAGTTTTCCAATAAATCCCACACTTCATTCCTGTATGTCCTCATTTTAGGATGTTTGGTCTGATAAATAGCTTTTACTTGATTTATTACTAATTCAGAATCTCCAAACACTTCAATTATTTTTGCTTTTAAATCTCTCAATACATTCAACCCCAGAATCAAAGCTTCATATTCTGCAACATTGTTTGTACATTCAAAATTCAATTTATAAGAAAACATCAAGAATTCTCGATCAAGTGTGATAATCCATACTCTCGCACCAGCTCCTTATCTGCTCCTAGCTCCATCAAAGTGCATTGTCCAAGTTCCTTCTTTTCTAATTTTTTCTCTTAATAGTCTTTCTTTTTCATTTTCTTTAGGTTCGATTAAATCCATCTTTTCTTTGGATTCAACATCATTGTACAGAATACATGACCCCAAATCTATGTCTACTGCATATATAGCATGCTTTTCAGGTTCTTTTAAGTCACTTACCAAATAAGCAACCATTTTTTCAGCATATAATCTTCTATGTACCCCCAACACTGGAATAGTAGCAAAAGACATATCCATCTGCAAAGTTCCTTTTAACTTCGAAGCCCATGATCTAGACAATAGCATACCAAATTTTGCGGGAATATCAGCAACCACCACATCCATGAGAATACCTTTGACTGGTATTTTACTGAGATTGACTGTCAAATCTTTAATCAACCCTAAAAATTTAACTTTCCTTGAATCAAAAGAAAATAGGTCATCATATGGTCTTGTGATTTCCAAACCCAAAGATTCAACTACAAGTTTCGGCATCAGGTTATGAGAATCTCCCGAGTCTAACATACAATTATGCACAGCTTTATCATGAATGTTCAAATCTACATAGAAAGGAGAAATCTCCCCAAAACTATTATCTTCCATTCTTGAACCCAGGCATATATTAGGAGTATCATCATCCAATTCCAAAGTATCTATTTCCACTCGATTTTCTACTTGCATCATCTTAAAAATTTGTTCCTTGTATTCTTTATTCTTTAATATCTCATTGAAAGGTACATAAATCTTGACTTTGGACATTTCACTTTGTATATTGAAAGGAACCAAATTTTTATCACCTTCTTTCACTGAATCTTTCTTGTTATCTGAAATCCCTTTTCGCACATCTTCGTTTTCTTTTCTTCTCGTTTGCTGTTCATTCTGACTGGTGGAGGATTTATCTGTAGATCCTTTTGATTTACCCATTGACTCTTTTCCTTTGTCTATTATAACGTCTCTGTTTCTTAGATTTATCTTTCTTTGAAGATCGTTTATAGCACTTTGGTAACCAATCTGGTATTGATCAGTTTCTGTCTCCAAATTACAACATTCTCCTTCTGCAAGGAACATATCATGTTCATGTTTAGTCAAATAGACTTCTGAATCAAAACTACCACAATGGTGAATGTCACTCTCAGCCATCTCAGCTTCAGCTTCCCCAACGATATAATTTTCAGGAAAAGGAGGTCTAACTGGATCTTCTTCTGCATTCCTTGGGTTCCTTTGATCTCTTGGCCTTATGGGTGGGACAAAGGGTCTCCTAAAATTAGGGTTTCTGATTTGAGGTTCTGTTTGTTCTTTATTCGGAGCTTTGTTATCCACCACTAACTTGTCTAACAACTTCTCCATAGTTTTCATCATTGCTTCAAATTTTACATCTGTGGAAGAGGAAGAAGCTGTATTTTGATTATCTTCTTTACTTTTCTTTCGGTCTGTATCTCTATGCCGCATCTTGCCAGAAGCCATCATATTAGCTTCAACTTCCACCGCATCTTTCATCATTATTGCCAAAGTGGTAGATCTTCTTTCTCTTAATGTGCATGAAAAATCACCTTCAAAAGCATATGCATAATGTAACTTGGCTGCTCCTACTGGAGGTTTTATGTCTACAGGGATAGAGTTATAAACTTTCATAAATCTGGCAGAGAATTCTTGAACCGACTCAAAACCTCATTTTTTCAGATTGTTATACTGTGTCAACATCAGTGAAGGATTCTTCTGGTCTTCCCATCTTTCGATAAAAAGAGTTGTGAAAGCATCATAATTAGCAATTGATCCTGTAGCTAAAGCTGTGAACCATTTTTTGGCTTCGCCTCGCAAGCTTTGGGAAAACAACCTCATTTTTGCATCATCATGATCCACTTCTTCTAAATCAATGAAATCACTAAAGTTATCAACATGTTGCTGTGCTGTATAATTACCATCATTATCAAAAGTAACGATTCTCTATCCATAATTTTGAGGCAAATCGTGTAAAGCAGCGGGCAAAACCAATGGGGCAAATCTGGCAGCCATGAGTGGTGGATTATAAGGTGGACCAATCACTACCTGTTGTTTTGTAAATTTATGACTTTGCACAGGTATTCTTTGAGCCTTGGATATTTTGGAACCAGCCCTTTCATATTTTTGCAAGTTTTCCCAGACAGATTTTAAAGAATAGTCCCACAAACTCTTTGGATCAACCTTTGTTTCTTTCAAATCAGAATCTTATTTAGTTCTAAGCAAAACTTTTTCACTTGAACCAATATTTTCTTCCTCAAATAGATTTTCTTGAAAAGAAGGGAATATATTCGAAAACTGAGGAATACCTTCTTTTGTCTTGCCTTTGCCTTTATCCGTCTTGAGGAGCTTTTCTGGATTATCCACGCCTGAGAAGAACTATGAACCATGATTTCTTCTTGTAGCCACAATGTCTATTTCTGGATACTTTCAAAAAACCTTGAAATTTTTTTCATAAGTGAAGTCGCCAGGGCAATATCTACAACCAACTTTTAAAACTTCAAACTTCCTTGCCCAAGAAATTTGACCTTTCTCTTTTGTTTCTCCCAGGGAAAATTTCACTTTCGTTCCCCGGCAATGGTGCCAAAATGTTAGCACTTAGATTTTATCCCGGTTGTAAAAGAATAACACCTAAGGTAACTTATTTCAAACTAGAATTTAGGTAGAAAACTTAGCCATTTTTTCCACCAGAGAGGGCTCTCTCACAAGGTATATGTAAAGGCTAAAAATATATAGAAACATGCTCAAATTTCTCAAAAATGATTTACTTGGTTGAAAAGGAAACAAGAAACATTGGGCATGGAGTCAACTTTCAAATATTTAACGTGCCAGCAAGAGATTTATACCAAATAGATTTCCACAGAGGCAAGATAGCAACCATATCACAGTCAATTTGATTTTTGCAGGTGGTATAGAAAGAAATAATGACAATCCATCAACAACAAGCATCTAACTAGGATGAATCCATTGTCAACTTTGGAGAAATAATGGATACTTAAATGCGATAAAACGAGGCATAACCAGTATGAATCCCGATTTATTTCAAACGTTCATTTAAGTATAGAAGAAGAACATAATGGGAGATATAACAAAGAAAGTAGACATGCACATATAAAGATAAGGGAAAGAGACAGATTGTAAAAATGATCAACACATGAATCTCTGGTCTCAAAAGATAGGTATTTCCACTGTACGGCTTTCTATTATTCTATCAAAATATGACTTCAGAACTTATTGTCTCTCAAAGAGTTTCCAACCCTTTCAAAAATGATTCTCATTGTCTTTTATACAAAATTCTAAAGAAGCTTGACATAACTGCTTCTTTTAACTAGTAACTGAAAATGTCTTAACTCGAAAGATAATTGTCTTTAAACAATATTACAAATTTTTTAAAATAAAAACATCATTTTTGCCACTTGGAAAAAATTCTGAATGTATCTATGAATGGACAGAATATCTTTTCCTTCCATATTTATCCACATAGTTCCATTGGTCGGCCGTGGGTAGATCATAACTGGTCATTTCCTTCACCAGGACTCGCATTTCAAGGTGACCTGCATAAGAAACAAGAGGAAGATTCTCACAGATTGAGATCAACATATTTAAAATTTCAAAGTCCTCCGCAATTTTCTCCATTAAAATATTTCCAGTAAGCATATGATCCAAATGCTGAAACTTTTTGTGATCCATCCTTATGTCAAACAATAACCTCTTATATTCATTTGGAGGAATCAATTCATGCTTTTAATCCCAAAAAGTAGGGAATCCTTTGTTTATTAATTTTTCAAATTGCTTCTTAAACTTTATTACTTCCTCTCTTATATCTCCAGCTTTAGCTTCAATATTTTCAACATGTGAATATTTTCCCAAGATTCTTCTGGCCCATGTAATGACTGAAATTCTATTCATTATATTCATTGGTGTCAAATCTGCTTTAGTTAAACTATTTAAGAAAGTTATTGCCCTTTGTGCTATTTTTTTTGGCTTTCTGTTTAAATTCTCTCTGACTGCTCTGCAACTTTCAAAGGCATCTTTGGCCACTTTTTCTTTGATTCTCATATAATCAAGATAAGGTCTTAATTTTTCAACTTCCTTTATAATTTGATCCCATACCATATGTTTGCAACCTTGCATTGCAGCCTGTCCTGTTACATGAGCTGCCAAACCTTTATTATTATCAGATAATTCCTGATTCCTTGTTTGCAAAGTTTTAATTTCCTTATCCTTTGTTTCATTTTCTTCTTTTAGCTTTTGTACTTCAATTTTCAATTCTTTAATCTCGACATCTTTCAGACTTACCTGGGACATGGCTTGTAAGAGACTGTCCAATCCAGTTTTATCTTCATCTGTACTTGCATGTACCTGTTGCTGACCTAATTCTGCTAACCTTTTCTTTATTTCTTCCAATTGCTCTTCCAAACAAATCTTCTCTTTTTCCCAGTGAACTTTTTCTTCAGTGAGCTTCAACATTTTTGCAGTAATATCTTTTACTTCATTTGACAGCTCTTCTTTTTCTTTTTCCAGTACTGTTAGTTCGGCTCCTTGGATAAGCAAAGTGTCTGGGATTTTCAGCTTTCGCCTTAACATTTGAATTGTGTCATCCTTTTCTTTGAGTAATTTGTTGCTGCATCTCCCTCTTTGTTTATCACATCTATTTGTAATTTTTTTATTTGCTGTTGTCGAGATTTATTTTCTGTTTTTTCTTGTCTCAACTGGTTATTTAATTTATCTACTAAAATTTTCAACTTGTCTGCCTTTAAGATCGCTCCCAAATAATCTGAGTATATAACCTCTCCTGTCTGTCTATGTAATAAAATTTTATCTCGGGCATTGATTTTTATCAGATCAACTTTCATCTCTGAGATATTATCTTTAGTAACAACTGAAAATTTTAAAGAATTTTCTTTGACATTTCTGCTAGTAAATAAACTGACTTCAGTGTTGGATATATTCCTAACCTTTGGAAATAACTGACTGGTTTGCCGAGAGGATTCCTGTTTATTTTGACTGTGCTCATTAAATACATCCATCAGATTGTGTGGTTTATTTACATCATCTTCTACCGGGGATTCTTTAATACTGTACTCCTTTACCATGACCTCTGGTATTTTGACTTCGATTTTCCCTTCCTCTCCTGAAACTGCCATTAACTCTTGTTGCTCATCCATTTTTAATTTTTTCCCTCTTTCTGCTTCTTCACTTTCAATGTTCACTACGTCTTGTATGGGCCTTTTAAACCCTACCATTGCAGTATTCATTGTGTTTTCTGCCTCTGCTATTGTATCTGTCAATATTATTTCTTTATCTTGAGAATCTGGAATGATTTCTTCCTTATAATACAGCCAATTTGCTCTATCAGAGATTCCCTCAATCACCTGATGATTCAACGCTTTGATGCGATGATCCGTTCTCCGTTTTGATATTATGTTTAACGGATCATATTCAATAGCCATGTCTGTCTCAAATCCCATATCTTTCAATAATTTTTCTATATAAATAGCAGCGTTTTTGTTCTTTACTGTGAATGGGCCAAGTGTGAATGGATACTTGATATTTGTTGCTTGTTTGAAAATCAAGAAATTATTATCTTCAACAGTTAACTTTTGCCTAAGGAACTCCAAAGCAAAAACCCTTAAGGTAAGAAATGCTGGTAAAACATAGGGTTTATGTTTGAAACCATATAACCTGATCACTGTAGTGTCATTTGACAAGAACCGATCTCCTACAGCGTATTCTGCACTTAATTGCATACATGCTTGCATTTCTGGTAATACTCTAGGCAATCTTTCACCAAAAATCATTCTGTAAATCTCAGAGAGCATATAATTTATGTAATTAAACATATTATTTTCTAATAACTTTGTGAAAATGCTCTCAGGGAATTGTAATTCTTCATGACAGGACACCATGATCATTTTCATAAAAAATGACTGAAATTTGAAATGCCTGAGAGTAGGGAAATTGACCATCTGGTCATGGATATTTTCAGTTAAGAATTCTTCAAAGTTAAGTCGAGAAATTTGATTTTCATCAATCCCTGACTGAATTGTACTCATTTTATACAAAAGGCTTAACTGAAACTCAGTTACATACATGTCTGTATCGAACCCTAGGATTAAATCCAACAATGTCAGAACCAGCTGGGTATTTTCATCAAATAAAGTGATATCTATAGGGTAAGGGATATCTGAAATATCTATTTATGGTTTAATACACGTAGACAAAATTTTTTCTCTATTATCTTGAAGGGTTTGATGATAACATTCAATAACAGAAGTTTCATAAAATATTTTAGACTCGAGGGTTTGGGAAAAATTTATTTCTAGGGCTTTAATTATGATGGCAGGCTCTATTTTGCAGACGACTCTGGTTTTTCGACTGTCTAAAACAGTTCTTTCTTCTCTGGAATAATTATCAGCATACCACGACACAAATTCTGGAAAAGATGGGATTTGGTCCGGACAGAAGGCTAACAAGGATGACTGGTGGACTCTGTGTATGTTTATACCTTCTTCTAATAACTTAGACAACTTAAGCTTGACTTCAGCGACTGGTAACCTGGTTAGGGTATCATAAATGTCCCCATCTCTATCTTCTAGGGCTTCTTTGGCTTTAAAAACATCTATATTATGCACAGTTTCCATTTAAATCATTTCTACAAACAAATTTCCGTGTAAAATATGTGGGCCAGGTCACCAGACCCTACCTGTATAGACATGTCTTTATCCTTCTGTCACAATTGCTGATCTCCACCGGTCTTTAGAGCTTCCAGGAACAACGACACATAGACAATATGTCGTTATTTGAAAAACCTTTTGTTTTATATAAGCTCTTTTTCTTAACTTTCTGGCAGCTTTCCAAATGTACTTTATTTCCAACCGTTGATCACATGCTTTTTGATTTGAGCCGTTAGATCTTGTGCCTCTTTATTTCCCATGGTGGTATCCCCGATCCCAATAATGGTTTTCTTTTACGGTTTTTACTGTGTGCGGATCAACCATTTTCTGACACATGTTAGAGTGGTTTAATTACCGCAACCACTCTTTCCTCTATTGAGTGTGCACTTCCCATGATGCGGATGAATATTGTCCTTAGATTTTGTGCCAATGTATATCGTCCATCCTATTTATGTCAACATATGGCGTATTCCCTTGTGCCTTCTGCGTCTGCCACGTGCTATGGCCCACGTTTACCCCGTATTATCCTTTGGTGGTTCCGCACGGTGCTGTAGTGGTTTGTGATACCACTATCATGTTGATGCGGGACAATAATAATGCGACACGTACTCCAACGGTATTATGTCCGCAACCACTCACCATTGTTTGCAAACAAACTTTTGGGCGGTGCGGGAATCCACGATAACCGTTGATCTTTCTTTTCGTCATCTCCGCCGTTGAAACTTTGCTAAGATTTAACCTTTTCAATAATTTCTTTCGGACTATTGCACATGTAGGTTTTTTGCTTTGTTGATTTTGTATTATAACCCTTCTTTCAACCCATCCTTAGTAAATTTACTTCTTTTGGATATTTTTGACAAACCTTTTAGGGTTTTTTTTTTGAGTATTTCAAATATAGTGTCAACACATGGATAGAAAATCAAGCACAATCTCATATTGGCACACTTCGTACTGATAATGAAAAATAATACACTTCTAATGATTTTGAAGATTATCTTCGTCAACATGGGATTGCACATCAAAATTTAGTTCCTTACAACCCTCAACAAAACAGTGTGGCATAAAGAATGAATATAACCATAATGCATATGGTACTCTCAATGATGTTTTTCAAGAATGTAAAACTACTGTTTTGGGGTGATGCAGTATTGTGTGCAACCTATTTGAGAAGTAGAAGTCCATATCATGCTATTGAAAACAAGATTCCTCATGAAATGTGTTATGGCCATATGCCATCGGTGAGATATCTTAGGTTTTTTGGTTCCACCTGCTATGCCTTAACACCAAAGGAGCAAAAAGACAAGCTTGGTGCTCGAAGTCAAAAATGCATTTTCTTGGGGTATTCATAAACCTCCAAGGCATATCGTCTTTATGATGAGGTAAACAAGAAGTTTGTTGTTTCCATATATGTTAGTTTTATTAAAACTAATAAAAATGATGAGTCTATTGATAGATAACTTGATCGTATAGAGAAATTTTCCCATCTAAAGACATATTATGAAGTTGATAATGAAATTCCCCATCTTGAAGGGGGGATCCCTATCTTGGATCAATCTTTGGATTTCTTTTTGAAGTACCAAAACCCCCTCACGAAGAAACTCATGAAGGAGAAGTTCCAACCACTTCACCTGAATAAGATATTGAACTAGATGATGTGATTGAGAGGTTTGGAAGATTGAATCTTGAAAAAAATGAAGCACCACCAACTAGTCAACCTGGACCATCCACAAAAGTTCTGAAATGGGCCACAAAGACACTTGAAAGTGTTCATCTGGATGAAGTTGGAAAGACAAGAAAAATAATCTCAACCAGATAAGAAGATGGAGGAAATGCAGATAACTCAGATGATGACATGGATGTCTCATTTGGTTGTGAATTGAATTTATCTGCTAACTTTGAACCAACTTCCTTTGAAGAGACTGCTACTTGTGATGAGTGGAAAAAAACCATGCAGAATGAGTATGATGTGCTCATGAAGAATGGAACCTGGAAGTTGGTTGACCCTATAGTTGGAACCAAACAATTGACTACAAGTGGGTATACGAGAACAAATATAAATTAGATGACTCACTTGACAAGCACAAAGTGAGGCTTGTGGTGAAAGGCTATGCAAAGAAGGAAGGAATTGACTATGAAGAGACATTCTACCCCACTGCAAAATGGGCTACCATTCGCACCTTATTGTCTTTGGTTGCAAAAAAATGAGTGGAAAGTCCACCAGATGGATGTAAAAACAACTTTCTTGAATGGAGACTTGAAAGAGAATGTCTTCATGTCTCATTTAGAGGGATTTGTTGTGAAAGGACAAGAACAAAAGGTATGCAAACTTGTCAAGTCCTTGTATGGCATGAAACAAGCACCTCGAGCATGGTATGAAAAGCTAACCAAGCATATTCCTGAAGCTAAATTTAAACATTATAATCTTGATGACGCAACATTGTTTGTAAATAAAGTTGGAATATCTGTTGTGTTTCTTTTGGTGTATGTAGATGACCTTTTGATAACATGGAACAATGAAAGTTATATTGCATCCATAAAGAAATATTTAAAGAATGGATTTGAAATGACAGATCTGGGACACCTTCACTACTACTTGGGAATTGAAGTGACTCAACATCCTAAGTACATATTTATCTCCCATAAGAAGTATGTTGGAGAATTGTTGAACAAATTTTGCATGCATACTACTACTACTACTAATAATAATCTATTTTTAAGGTCACCGCCAAGCGAGACACCAATTTGGTATATGAGACTCCCTTGTTTGTGGGACAAAGGACCCCCCTCTGCGTAGGGATTTAACTGCTAAATTCTACATAGGTGTACATACCCTACCCCCCTCTGGATTTGAACCTGTGACCTCCTAGGAAGGAACACATGTTCTTAAACGTTAGGCCCACTCAGGATGTACCATCTCCTAACTCCAATGGAACAAAAATTGAAGCTCACATCAATTGAAGGAAAAGAATTTGAGGATGCGACCAAGTACCGACAGCTTGTGTGAAGCCTTATCTACCTTACAACCACCAAACCAGACATTTCATATATTGTTTGCGTCCTTTCAAGGTTCATGCAGAAACCTTGTGAAAGACATTGGTCTATGGCTAAAAGAGTTCTAAGGTACTTGAAGGGAACTCAAGACTATGGACTCAAGTACTCTAAGGTGAATGACTTAAAACTTATTGGTTACTTTGATTTAGGGGAATTTTGAGGTAAAAAATGGGCCTCCAAACAAAAAAAAGTACTATCAAAATCATCTTTATAAGAATCAATCAAATTTTGGAGAATGACATCATCCTTTATGGTTGAGGTGGCAGTGTTTGAGTTAAAGTTACTTACTTGTTAAATTCTAAATGGTGGATGAAAATTCAAGATTAACCATATTCATAATGAAAAAAATACTCATAAATTACTTTTAAATATTATATTTATGTATTTAGTGTTCTTAAAGTACTTTCACTTTGAAGTACTTTTACTTTTGAATATAAAAGTATAATAGTATTAAAAAATCAAACATAAATTAAAAAATAGAATCTTGCTTTAGTATTTTTACCTTTTATGATATAGGGTAGTAAATAAATTATATTAAATAGATATTATATTTTTATTTAAAATTATTATAACATATATTATATAAATTATTATAATATATAATATAAAGTTGCATTATATAATAATAATAATAATAATAATAATAATAATAATGAGGACGTTTATTATATTTCTTATATATTATATATTATAATATATAAATAATATATGTGATGTTATATTTAATTAATGAAGATATATTATAGTTTTACATTAAATATGTAAATATATTTTAAAATAAATAATTATTATTTTGAATCATTTTATATAAGTATAGTTTAGATTTAATATACAAAAGTTTAATTTATGTTGACAATTCAAAACAAAAATAATTTTCTTTATTTTATTTTATGAGTACTTTATTTTAGTCTTTTTATGTATTCAAAAGTACTTATGTTTCTAGTCATATTAAATGTTTTATTATTATTAATTTTAGTTGTATATATCTTTTCACTTTAACTTAACTATAGTTACATGAATTGTAATGCAAAAGGTGAGTTGTAAATATACCTTCCCCACAAAATGGCAAACCCTTAATATTTTATTATATCTCTTATGAGGCCCATTTTAGACCTCAAAATTCCCCTAATGACTTTGATGGCGAAAAAGAGACATGATTGTCTACTTCTAGATACAAAATGAGTCTTGGATTAATAGTTGGCTCCTAGAGATCGCGCAAATAGCTAGTTCCATTAGATTCGACAACAGAGGCATAATATGTGGCTGTTGGTGAAGCTACGAAAGAGATTGTATGGGGAAGATACTTGAAGATTTGCAGGAGAAACAAGAGAACTCCACTCCCTTATTGATCGACAATACTTCTGCAATCAAGTTGGCAAAGAATCCCAGATTTCATGATCGAACCAAGCACATCAACATGAATTACCATTTGATTCGACATCATGTATAGGCGAAGATAATTCATCTATGACATTGCTCCACGAATGACCAAATTGCAGACATCTTCACCGAAGCGCTCAGATGAGAAAAAATTGAAAGGTTTAGAAACATACTCGAACTTACAAACACCCCTTCGGATTAAGGGGGGATGTTGGGAACCTAATCCTACGAGATTATGGTTCCACTTGTAAATATTGTAAATATTTCAGTTTAAGAAGATGGAAAGTCTCCGTAGGAAATCAAAGAGCCCGTTAGAATATGAAATCCAACAATCACTTCAATTATATAAATAAAAGATATTCAATCAATAAAATCAAAACCAAATAGTTATTCATCTCTGAAAAGGATTGTCATTTTTGAATATGATTCCCCATTTATTGATCTAATACAATGGAGAGGGACCAATTTTAATTTCCCAAAACTTTGTTTGAAATAATTTGCACCATTTTCATATCTTGCCAAATAGGCCTCTCGAGAGGTTCTTTTTCCTTTATGTTTTCAACTTCACCTCTTTTGGTGTTGCATACTTCCACCCTACCTTCACTTTGTTCTTTTCCAATCATTGCTACCTTTTTCATTGACTCTTGTTAAAGGAAAATGGATTCGACATGCTCAATTTCTCTTCATATCTTTTCTTTATTTACTTCACCACAAAAGAGTATTTAAAACAAAATTAATATTTCATAGGTTGTAATTTACAAAATATCTTACCAATAATCCACAAAATATTGAGATCACCATTTACAAGTTGCTCATATCCCAAATTACAACTCTAAATACATATTGACATTGTATAAATTTAAAATTATTTAATTTCAACATCCTCATGTTATTCAACTTCATCTAATGTCTCCTTAGAAACCCTTGGAAGATCATTAATCATAATTTAATTATGTTAACCTTTTGTAACATCATAATGGGAGTACAATCATCATCGTCCTCTTCTCTATATCATTTTCTTCCCTTTTAAGTAGTCATCGTGCTAAATAATCATCTCAACCATCTTCTTTAATTTTATCCCTTTTAGTTAGGCACACTTTCAAAGTATCACTTGCATCTTTCTCATCCACCCCTTTTTCTACATCATCATTATAATTTTCATAGTGAAGCTTCTCTACTTCAATCCTACCAATGTATTGGATATTTCTATTGGATATTTCTAGGGCTATACATCAATGCTCAATTCCTAAGGGGAATGAATGCTACGCGGATGGTTTCTTTTGAATTCTACTATTGATGTTAATGCGATTCGTAAACTGTGGTGGATATTTGACTGTAACGGTTTGTCGCAACAGATCTTATAACTTAGTTTGTTTTGGTAAATTAATTACATAAAATGAAAAATAAATTAAAACCTAAAGGAAAATAGCTAAAGAAAAATAACATACACACACATAACACATGATATACCCTGTGAAAACCCAATATGGGAAAAACCCAACCAGAAGTGAGGACTATGCCTTGCTCTTTTCTTCTCCAATATGAAATACAAATAGAAGAAAGTGGTACTCTCTATGGAGTTACTTATGACATTGTTGCTTGTATTGCTATTATATGATCTCCTATTTCCTATGTTATGCTCTAACATCCACTCCCTGGATCTTTCTTAGCCATGGAACAATACAATAATACAATCAAAATGGAACCCGTTCTCCTCCTAATGGCCCAATATTTAACATAGCTCAATAGCCATCTAAGGTTAGTTTTAGGGTTTTGCATGCTTCAACTCTCAATTAGGGTTAGGGTTTTGGACCCTCTAGAATTTTCTTGAAATTTCACATGTGACTAGCTCCACATGTGTGGGTAATGAGAGCCGACATGGAATCCACTGGGTACCATGGTGTTCAATATGATAGGTCAACTTATGGGAGGCATAACTCCCTCATATAGACTCCGATTGAGGTGAAATTTGTGCCGCTGGAAAGGTCTCAGAGTGTATAACAACATTGAAGGGCTAGAGCAATGCTTTCAAACTTTTGACCCACTAAAAACACTGTTTAAGGTTGATTCGTAAACAGTAGTGATATTCCATTGGAGCAATTTTTCACAATGAATATTATAAATCAGTTCTTTTTATTAGATTATTTCCACTGAAAGATAAATAAATACAACTAAAAGTAGAATAAAATAGATCAATAGCCATCTAAATTTATTTTTAGGGTTTTTGCATGCTTCAAACATCGATTAGGATTAGGGTTTTGAACCCTCTAGAATGTTCTTGAAATTACACATGTGACTAGCTCCACAGGTGTGGGTAATGAGAGCCAACGTGGAATCCATTAGGTACCTTGGTGGTCAATATGATAGAGAAACTTATGGGAGGCATAAATCCCTCATATAGACTCTGATTGAGGTGGACTTTGCGCCGTTGGAAAGGTCTCAAAGTGTAGAACAACATTGAAGGGCTAGAGCTATGCTTGCAAACTTTTGACCCACTAAAAACACTGTTTAATGCTGATCTGTAAACTACAGTGTTTTTCCATTGGAACAATTTTTCACAATGGATCTTACAAATCAATTCTTTTTATTAGATTATTTCCATTGAATGATAAATAAATACAACTAAAAGTAGAATAACTAGAGAAAATAAATACACAATCCACATAATAAACACAAGATTTTACCAGGGATAATTTTAAGAACCCTCCCCAAATTTATATGTATAATAAATGGGAAAATATCCCCGATATATAGGAAAATTTGAAGGCTATTTTATCAATAATATAGTATGTATATAATGTTTTTGGATAATATTTCATTCTATTATAGAATATTGTAAAATATTGACAAATCTTTCACTAAATTATAAGATATTGTAAAATCTTGACGAATATTTCATTGAATTATAAAATATTGTAAAAACTTGGTGAATCTTTTATCAAATTCTAAAACTTATAATGCCTTGGTGAATCTTTTGCCAGGAAGATTCAGCTTTTGATTATGCATATTAATAAGGCAGTGCAATAGGAGAGAACATACTAGAGCTCAACTTCAGATTCTATCAATTCCTAGATTCAAATGAACAAATGCATGAATGAGGAGAGGAGGGATATATCTATACATTTCAAAAGTAGTATTCAATCACTCACAACTGAAAGTATCCATGAAACAAAACTACACTAACTAGATTAAGGGAAAGTGGGGACTTCACTTATTATCTCATCCCTTAATGGTCTAACGAACATGTGGGGACCCAAATCTTGACAGACCGACAAACTAATAGAATCGAACACTTTACACTCTAGAGTGATTATGGCACCCATGAACCATTATTACAATGTGGAGTCTTACCGAGACCCACAACCTTAATATAGTGTATGGATTCTTAATTAGATTATTTTTCAAATCTCCCATTTTTAAGATACCCTCTAAGAAAAAAAAACCTGCTTATCTATTTATAGATACAAATACCACTTTTTCATTTCTTTTGTTGACAATCAAAATTTGAATTATGTCTTTTGATTTAGAATTTTTAGAGTTAGTTATAAAATTGCAATGGATATTAGAAATAAGAACATACAATAACAAAAATATAAGGAACATTAATGCACCATCATGCATATCATTAGAACTACTCCATTAAAGACTATTTTTTCTTAGATAAACTGAGGTGGTGTTTATATCCATGTCCTTGAAATTTTCGAAAGCATGCAAAATGTGGTAACATTGTTTGAGCACCCTCGTATTTGAATGCAAAAGACAAGGTATCAAATAGAAGGATGTCTACATCTCAAGTTAAACATGCCATGTACATATTATATATAATCATGATGGAAATGAAGTATCATGTTCCAACTAAATCATATATTCATCACACATAACTAGATCCATTTCTAGATGATGATAACAATTACAAATCAAAACAAATCACCAAAAAACATTTTACTTATGAATGAGTCTTACAATAAAGAAAATACTGTAAAACAAATACCGAACCCAACATATTTAGGTTACAGATAAAATCGGCGAACTTGGCAATATGAATAAAAAAATATACTAGTCATGAACTTCTCAATACAAATAAAAGAATCTACCAGGACACTTTGGAAAACTCTACAGGAAGATAGTGCCAAAATAATGACCATTCCATTGTAGCCCCACCATTATAATCAATGTGCATTCATTTATATTACAAACCTCCCAAACATCAACAATAAAAGACAAAAAATATGAACACACACACTCTCATGAATGCTTAAGATCCAATAATAATTGCAGAGCAAGATCATTAGAGCAAATTTGGGGTCTAAAATGGGCCTCATAAGAATACGAGCCACCTCGTAATAAAATGAGCCACCTCATAATAAAAAGAGCCATTGAATTCAAGAACCAATATAATTTCAAGAAAATAGTCAACCATAATGGTTGACATGGCATATTTGACATTAAAAAAATATTTTTTTTCATTCGTTTATTTTCAACATATCTCCTTGTCATTTTACTCAAATTTCAAGTGGGACTACTCATTGGATGCATAATTAAATTCTGCATTGAACTTGTACCCACACTACATACTTTTGAGGTACAACACCGCACAAAAAACAATAAATACATAAAAGTAACACATTTAAAAAAAAAAATATTTCTCGTTTTTCATGGGGTGGGGTACCTGAAAAGTATACAGTGTGGGTACTCGTTGGATGCGTAATTTAATTCCGCATCCAATGAGTGCTACCAATTGAAATTTGTGTAAAATGACATGGATATATGTTGAAAATACAATGAAAAAATGTAGTTTTTTTTCTCTTTTCCTCCAAAATTCATAAATCTTATTTTATTATTTTAACTATTATTTTATTATTTTCCTTAGGAGGCCCATTTCAGGCCTCAAATTATCTCTAATGTTTTAATAAATCTTAAAAGCACATTTTAAACAGATGGATCAAATCTAGTTTGAATATATGAAAACCATGTGGCGGCTCTCCATCAAGAGTACCAACTACTAACAACGTATAAATGTCAGTCAATGACTTAAACACGACAAGGCATAAAATAAATCATATCTTTCAATATCTATAATTCTTTCTTGAAACCAATACTCCTAGGATATATTGAAACCCTAACAACATCGAATGAGCCCTAAGAATCAAGAGCATCATAGAATTCAACATGCCTTAAAAAAATCCATGAGAAAAGGAAAATTTATAGTATAATAATCTATTGTAGCTGTGGATAAAAAGCATAAAAAGAATGATAAAAGGCATATCATGTTAATTATTGGATAAAAAGCATGACGAGAGCCTGTATTCTTTGATAAATTACATGCGTGGCATTCCCTTTCAAGACCTAAGCTTTTGGAAATGGAAATGTTGTGTGAAGATTAAAATGTTGAGAAAACTAAGAATGAAAAGTGGAATCACATAAACTAGAACCTTCACCATGCAAATGCAATATGATGTGGGTGAACCATGAATCAATGTAGCCTTTATATAGGACAAAATTGCCCCTTATTTTCCCTCCAATACCGGAAATTGAGGACTCAAAGAAGGTATTAACATGAAATTGACTAAAAATACGGAAAAATGCAACCATATGCCTGAATTACAGGGAAAGTGGAGGGAAAAGTAACCCCTAGGAGCCTCCATTACCGAAAATCGGGGGCAAAGGAATGATTTCACTTGATTTTCTCTAGAAATCGGGGGTGAAAGATAGATTGGAGGGAGATCTTGCTAGGGAGAAAATAGTTTTTTTCATTTTTCTCATTAATATATGGGAGGCTATTTGTTTTGGATTTATTGTTTTCTAATAAATATTGGGTGAGTATATTTTAGCTGAAAAAAACCTTTCCATATAAGAAAATAGCCCACTAAATTTTTGTAACCCGCTTTATTTAACCCATGGGCTAAATTTAGCCCCTAAAATTATCCATGGATTTTACCCTGGGAAAACCCACTATGGAGAAAAACCTAGCTAGAAATGAGTACTATACCTTATTCTTTTATATAGAATGCAAATACAAATAAAGGCTCTATGGAGTTACCTATAACTTTGTGGCTTGAATGGCTACTACATGTTCTCCTCCTTCCTTTGTTATTCTCTAAAATTCACTCCTTTTCTATTGCTTAACTATGGAACAATACAATAACATCAAAATAATGGAACCCCTTCTTCTCCTAATGACCCAGTATTTAACATATCTCGATAGCCATTTAGGGTTATTTCTAGGGTTTTTGTGTGCCCCAAATCTCGATTAGGGTTAGGGTTTTGGACCTTATAAAATTTTATTGAGAGCCCACACATGACTAGATCCTAATGTGTGAGAAATCAGAGATAACGTGGAGTCCACTCGATACCATGGTGGTCATTTGGATAGGTCAACTTGTGTGAGGCATAACTTCTTGATATGGACTCCAATTGAATCGATTCTTAGACTGTTGGAAAGGTCTTGCCTCTTGGGGTGTATAATTGTGTGAAGGGGCATGGCACACGCAATGAAATTTTGACCCCTAAATAATCATTAAGACCCTCAAATAGGTCCCAGAAGGTCCTACACCCCAAATCTACAAAGTGAGACTTGCCCCTAAAATGGGCCCTACAAGCCAATTCATCCAATCTCTCCACCCAGTAAGCACCAAAATAGATGAAAAATATTGTATTGATTGATTTGAGATCAAATCCCTTAAACAAGCCTCAGAAGGTTATGGACCCCAAATCTGCAAAGTAATACCTACCCCTAAAATGGGTTCTACAAGCCAATTCATCCAATATTTTCACCTAGAAAGCACCAAAATAGATGAAAAATTATATATTGATCCATTTTGGATCATACCTCCGTATTTTTGGAGGCTTTTGTTCACCAAAATATTTTACTAAATGAGGCGAGGAAATTTTTCCTCTACCTTTTCCTTGGAGTACCATTTAGCCTTGCTTGGAATTTGTCCCTTCAACCCAATATACCAGGGTTCATACTGTGCTTGTCTAGTTGTTTTGGATTTCTTCTATAAATATGTATCTTCTGCTAACTTTTCCTGATCCTATGGCATTAAATACTCTACATAAGGTACTATCTACTCAAGGGTTCCTAGTCCAACATGGATGATTGAAAAAGTTTCAGATTTTACAGATTCACTATTGTGTAAATGCACATATATGAGGATAGAATGGTTATGTAGGCATTATTTCCTATCTTTTGCAACACTTAGAAATGACAATATCACAATGCCTTGATATTCTTAGCTGGACCTTGTAGTCTTTCCTTAATCAAGTGCAACGAAAATCTATCTCCCACCTTGAAAGTTTTCTCAACCCTGTTTTGGTCATGTCTAGCCTTGTACATTCCTTGTGACTTCTTCAATGTATCATGTACTTGCAAATGGACTTTCCTGAATTATCAATGGATTTTTTAACTCTTAATGCTTGAATTTTGGTGTATTCACTCACCCCCCTTTCTTTCCATATACAACATCTAAGGGCTAATGTGATAAATACCCAAAGCAAGTTTCAAAAGGGGACTTACCAATATAAGTGTGGACTACTCTATAAGAGTGTTGAATATAGATCATATTTTCATCCCAAGTATTTAAATGTTTCTAATTGTAACCCCTCAAAATCTATATAAAATCCTTGTGGACTACTTATGTCTACCTATCTGTCTATGGATGAAATGATATAGATCTCTTCAACTTGGTGTCCATCTTCTCCCAAAGTGTAGTCCAAAGGGCATTGAGAAATTTGGTATCATTTTTTGATATGATGCTCCTTGGTATCCCAAAGTGCACCTAGACTTGATCAAATAACATGTTTGCTACTTCTTGTCCTTTGATGGTCTTTCTACAAGGAATAATAATGCACATCTTATTGAATCTATCAACTACCACAAATAAATAATCATGTCTCTTCCTCATGGTTGGTAAACCACCCACAAAATCCATACAAATTATTTCGCAAGGTCGCCCTGGATATAGGTAAGGGATGCTATAGACCTTTCTTTATATTAATAGGCTTGTTGTTACAACAAAGTATGCATCCTCTAATATAACTTCTACATCTTCTTGTGACATGGGCCAATACACATACCCTTGTAACTTAGAAACTATCTTGCCAACACCAAAATGCCCTGAAACTTTGGAGGTTTGCGCCTCTCCGATGAGTTGCAATATTTCACCTTTAGGAACACAAAGTTTGTCTAGATTTTAGAGTAACCAATTATGGAGATGATAGTTATCCTTGTTTTCAAATTATTCTACATGAATTAGCCTTGTAGATGTTGAAACACCTCCTTGAATTCCTCATATTTTGTGTCTCCCTCTTTGTATGCATCACGGGTAAAAGATTCCATGTGCATAAGAGTTCCAAAAGCTGTAATATTGGATGTGGGTGGCCTTAAAAGCATGCATTCCAACTTATTAGTGATTCCCTTCTTAAACATGATGACTTGATGAAACTAGTGCAAAAACCCCATCCACTTGTAATGTCTATTTTTCTATAACTTACTCTACGCCTATAAATACTGTAGTGGCTAGTGATTTGTATGGATAATGGTTTCCTTTCCCATCATATAGCGCTTCCACTTCTTAAAAACTTGAACCAGAACATATACTTCCTTACCATTTAAGTGTATGGGTGGGGAAATGTCTAACCAATCTTTCGGGGGAATAATTGTAAATCTTACAAAAGGAACTAACTAACGGCAAATCTAAATCATGTTCAACCTCCCAAGCTCTAGGAAAAACCTCGAGGCTTTGAATAAGAACTACTCAACTCAAATAAGGAAATAAAATGGGAGTGGACAAAAATAAAAGAGGCATAATCCCATAAAGAAAAAGATTAAAAAAGAAGGAGCCCAACTGTTAGATTCGGGGCAGATTGTATTGCTCACAAAAAAATACCTTACCCAACCCAAATTTTCCTCATGAAAATAACATCATGGAATATCTGGGGGGTAAATGGAAAAAGAAAGCAAAGGATACTAAAGAACAGAGTCATTAAAGACACCACTATATTCATGAAAAAAATAAATGTACAAGAGACACCATGAAGGATATGGCCTCTCATTGTTGGAAAAGCTGTGAATCAATAGCAACCAACACAAAAGGATTCTCGGTAGGAATAGCCATTCTATGGGATCAAATAAGGGTGGTTCTAGATAACTTCCTAGAAACAATCAGTACTATCATATCCAACTTCAGGGAGAGAGAATTGGTGGAAGGGTGCACCATTACCAATGTTTATGGCCCTAATATCTTGGAAAACAAGCTAGAATTCTTGGAACAATGGCATAATATAGGTACAATCCATTGGTCCTCTCCATACTTGATAAGGTAGAATTGGGAATTAATGGGGGTTTCAAAATCCTCCCACTTAGTTACTGTTATATTAACGTCTAGCCTAAGTGCCTCTACATGGATTTCCCACCCGGTTAATGCATAACCATTTAGTTTAAGTTAAGCAAATGAAATCTTTTGTTCCAAATCTATGTTGTAGATAATAAAACTGATCTATAATTATTGCGAACAACGATTCAACTTTAAAGCATTGATCTTATCTTGGTAGGGCTTGATATCCACTTTTACTTCCATCTAAAAATAATGTTTGGGAAGGGTTAATGGAAATGAAACTTGGTTTTTGTTTCTTGGGATCTTTCCTCAGCTCCTTTTCGGGGTCGTCTTTATCTCCCAATTACCTCTCTCATCCGACCTCTATGTTAGAGCATCCAAAATCATTAAAAGGTACAAAATTTCTCTCCAAATCCGTCATAAGGATTAACATATTACGAGAGATATCAATAACTTATATTTCCAATTTTTTAAATTGCTCTTCATATTCACCCATCAATTCTTCACTAGACTCATCCACTATGTCTATGGTTTGAAGAATTTTCTTTATTCATCCGCTAGATCCTGTGATTTCCCACAAAACCCCAAAGAAAACTAGTCTAATAACAATATGATCCATAAAATACCATGGATATTCCACTGGAATAGTTTATCACAATAGATCTTACAACTTAATTCATTGTGTTATCTTAATTCCACAGAATGCTAAAATAAAATAAAATTGAAAGGAAAATAGATAGAGAAAAAAACACATCCAAATATAAATAAAACAAGATATACCCTAGGAAAACCCACGATGGGGAAAACCCAACCAGAAGGGGGGACCATACCTTTCTCTTTTCTTTTCCAATATGTAATGCAAATACTGCAAGTGGTACTCTCTATGGAGTTACAACATTGTGGCTTTTATGCCTACTATAGGATCCCCTACTTCCTATGTTATGGTCTAACATCCACTCCTTGGATCTTTCTAAGCTATGGAACAATACAATAATACCATTAGAATGGAAGCCCTTCTCCTCTTAATGACCCAATATTTAACATAACTTGATAGCCATATAGGGCTAGTTTTAGGGATTTTGCATGGTTCAATTCTCGATTAAGGTTAGGTTTTTATACCCTCTAAAAGGTTATTGAAAGTCCACATGTGACTAGCTCCACATGTGTGGGTAATGAGAGCTGACCTGGAATCCACTGGGTATCATGGTGGTTGATAGGATAGATCAAATTGTGGGAGGTGTAACTTCCTCATACAGACTCCGATTGAGGTGATCTTTACGTAGTTGAAAATATATTGAAGTGTAGAACAATGTTGAGGGGATAGACCTATGTTTTCAAAATTTTGACCCTCAAATGGGCCTCAAAATTTTATGGGTCCCAAATTTGCAAAGTAAGGCTTGCCTCTAAAATGGGCCCTACAAGCCAATTCATCCAATCTTTCCATCTAGAAAGCACCAAAATATATGACAAATTATATATTGATCCATTTTGTATCATAATGCTTCATCTCTTTTTTAATTATACATATAAATCCACTTAGTCATTGCATCCAAGTTGGAGATCACAAACTTATTGGTTGCATCCTCTTCTTCTATGGTTGTTTAAAATAGTTTTTATAATAAATATAATTACATATTTTAATTCAAAGTAAACTTATAGTTGAAATTCTATTAGTATTACCAACTTCCTTTATCTTGGAGTAATTAATTTCAAGTTTCAATTGGTATCTTGCAGATTCTCCTAGTCCACAACAAGTATGGAAAACACTTTTTTCAACACGGTTATCTTGGTGTTGTCCTATGGCCTATGGATATAAATCACATCAGTTCCAAGGTTCTTGTTGGCCAACTTAGTAGTATCCTTTTAGGCCACAACAAAATCAGTCACCCCCATGAAAAAAATCTCTCTCTTGCGTCCTTCAAAACATCATAATAGTCAACCAACTATAAAACCACCTTTATCACCTGCTCAACTTGCATCTAATCCAAGTAATAAAATAACTCAACTTGTTTACTATAATGAAGTGGGATATTTCCCAACATATTCACTTTCAACTCTTAACTACCAAGCCACATACCTTTGACCTAGAAAAGTTTTAGTAGATCAAAGGCCACTCATTATTACTTAAGCAATGGGAAGTTGAGCTAACACAACTGTCATCTTTAACGCATGACAAACTGGAGTTGAAATATTATTCCATTGAGCCTACTACTCAATCTTCACCATTTCCAGAAATACTAATTCAACTTAAACCTCAACCCCAACCTACATTCAATATCACGGTGAATTTGAAGAATCTTCATGTTAAAATTCCTTTATTCTAAGCCATCAAGGATGTGCCAATTTATAATAAGTTTCTAGTATTTATGTCTCAAGAAACTAAATAGAAAGAAGCATGACCCACAAACCATTCACATGTTAGGATAGCTTGTTGACCTTATGCTAGGGGTGTTTGTAAGGCCTAAGTTGTTGATCTAGTTAGTTCCATTATGGATTTTCATATTGGAAAGACTCTTATTCCACACACCTTGATTAACTTAGGGGAAACCATCAATATAATGGATAAGGAGGTCATGGATAATCTATAGCACCAAATTCTAGTACGTCAAAGTCCTATTATGCTTTAGATGGCCAATAGGTCAACTATTAAGCCAAAATGAATCTTATACATGTGTATCCATTGATTTGTGGGAATACCCTTTAGACTTTATGGTGCTGCATACTAAAATAAGCTTTGATGGTTACCCTGTTACCTTAGGGAGGTCATGGGTGGGTCATGGTTAGCAAATGGTGATGCTTATATCGATTATTAATTTGGTGACATGAAAATTCTTAAGGTGGCTTAGTTGTAATGCCCCTAGAATGATTGTGGACTTTAAGGGCACCTGTCGAGTGACCTAGCTGAACAAACTTTGATAGGTGGTCTTTTGAGTCTTGATATGTCTTAATGATTGAGGAAAATATGAAGATGAGCATGACGACAAGTTTGATGAATACAATGGATTAAATGGAAATTTGTGGAATTGGATAATGTATCTGGAACTGATGAATAAATGTATGCTTACTTAATGATTAGCTTTCTTAGGGAAGATATGATGGGTATACTTGAATATGCTGCTTAACGACTAGCGGATTATGAAATAGGTTATGATAAATGAGAACATAGATATTAATGTGTGCTTTTGAGCATGTGTGTAGCGACAGGTGAAACGGTTCATCGACAGACTCACAAAGGAAATAAAGGGGGTCGTAGAGTACGAATAAATCACACACGGAAGAATGATGATGGTGTCGACTTCCTACGGAATTCCACGACCGAGTTAAAAATCCCATAGCCTCTTACTTGGGATGCGTGAAGTTGTGCGAAGTGGACCATGATGGAGTTGGTCATGTACGAGTTGGGGGGTTCGCAGTAAGAATGGACTTACTCCTCAACGCCATTAGTCTCTAATAGCATGTAGACGGAGGATTGAAGGTAACAGATCCTAAATCCCTACATGAAGTTCCCGCAAATCAGATGCAATGACGAGGTATCGACGAAAGGACCCGACGATGTGGTACCTTGTCGATAAATGGAAATGACGGACGAAAGGACCTGACGATGTGGTACCTTGTCGATAAACGAAAATGACGGACGAAAGGACCCGACGATGAGGTACCTTGTCGACGAAAGGACATATCGGATGGGTGGACCCAATGGTGTGGTACCTAGATCCTAGACGGAAATAATTGAAGAACATTATGCATAAATCATATAAAATTACATTTAGGCCATTTGCACATGAAATGCATTTTTGGTAATTAAAATAATAGAAAATATTGTTTTAGGAGCAAAAAGAATGCTAAGCTTTAGCATTTAGTTAACACCACTTGCACCCAAAAAATAGAAACTAGATTGAACATCAAAGGGGACAAACTTGAGTAAATCTAGGAAGGTAGGTGTACTCTCTTGGAAATCTGATACATGGATGGGTGAGCTAAATTACATTTGAATAATTAAAAATTAGGAATTTTTGCATGAAGTGACATGTGTCGCAATGAATTTTCCTATTTAAGGAAGGCTTGAGGAAAGGGAAGGGGACGCTATGGCTGGATGGTTATCGTAATGTGTGTGTAATTCATTGATTTGCTGCTATTGGAGTTTGGAAAGAGAACTTGGTGGGGGGAAGCCCACTTCTCGGTCTCTAGTTTTGGTGTGTGTGAGCTCTATGACCCCGAAGCTCGGGGGTGGCTATGCGACTGAAAGCATAATCCTACAGTTGGGTGGCGAAGCTAATGGTTGCTTCACCTATGGTTAAACGAGATTCGCTAGAGGGATCCAATGGGTGAAGCGGATGGAAAAAGAGTAAGCTGGATCGATTGACAATGACTACTCCTTCGACAGTGGGATCACTCAGTGGATTGACAGGTTTATGGTTCTATGGTATTTGCAAAAGTTTATTGTTTTTGTGTAATTTAGTTTTCTATCATGGATAAGTTTGAATTTGCTTTTATATTATGTTGATAATTTTTATTGTTAAGATTTAGGGATGACCCCACAAACGGGGCCCCTGCATTAGTAAACAAACTTACATTGTCTCCTTTTGCAAAATCTATTTTGGACTTGGAAGAATCTTTGTGGGTCACTCATGATGATGTGGATACCCCTTATGATACTTCAATTAAACCCATCCTTATCATAATTTTATAGATATTTGACATTAAATAACCCACTGAAGACAAAATAATTTTGAAATTCATCTAAAATATTTATCCTTCTAGTGTTCATATTCGAGAATGTAATGACCACTTGTATGTTAGACACTAGTTCATAAAGATATTCTGAGATCATTATTGTTCTTTAATTAGGAATGATGAACCACTCTAAAAACATTGTCTGCTTTAAGCACTTGGATGATTAATTTGTAGTAGAAACCTTATATTCCAAAGTTGTTGTTGTTGAAACACTCCCTAGAAAAATTGTTAGTATTAATTCTAAACTACAACCTACTCAGCAATAGTTGTTGATGAGACTATTGTAGAATAATTTATTAGCCTTTACTTGGGACTATAAGGGAATGAAGGGTATTGATACAATGATCTACAGACTTCACATTCATATCCAAGATGGGCCTCATCCAATCTATCAACTCTAGTAACGAATTAATATAGAACTCAAGGATTTTGTCAAAGAAGAACTTTAAAAATGACTAACCTCTTGCTTCATCTATTGTATATCAAGTAGTCAATGGGTTTGCTCGTTAGCAATTGTACCAAATAAATGAGGTAGGTGGAAAATTTGTGTAGATTATTGAGATCTCAATTATGTTACCCGAAGGGACCATTTTCGCTTACCTTTCAATCAGGTTTTGGATTCCTTATTTGGTAAACACTATTTATCCTTCCTCCATGAGTTTAGTGGGTATACTCAAATTCAAATATCCCCTGAACAACAAGCCTAAAATGATTTTTAATTTCCCTAGAAAACCTTTGCTTATTATGTCCTTCCATTTGGATTGTGCAATGCACTTGAAACTTTCCAACAAGCTATCTTAAGCATATTTTCCAACTTGATCCATGATTCTATGGAAGTCTACACGGAAAAATTCACTACTTATGGGATTCTTTTGAAGAAGCCTTATCCAAACTAGAAAATTTCTCCAAAGATGTCAATATATGAACTTATTCTTGAGAAATGAAAAGTGTTATATGATGGGGGTTATAAGTCCTTTTAGTATGGACACCCCTTGAAGTTGATCGGATTCATTATAGAAATGTCTAAAAAGGATGTTTTCTAAAAATAGATAATTTTCATGCACTAATCCCAAGTTTTAGTTACCAAACCATAATTATCTTATGGATATTGAAACAAATTACTTATTATTTAAAGAAACTATTTCACATATCTACAAAATGAATTTAACATTCTTGAATAGTCAACAAAACAATTCTTATGCTTCCATTTGATGTATCATGGCCTTAATTCCACCTTAATCTCACCAATAGATTCCATAAATTTATACATTGATTACTTAAATTGATTTCATTTCATATATACATTCAATGAATTACAAAACAAGGCCACATAAACATTCAAATATCAAGGCTTTGATTACTCCTTTTTTCCGTACAATATTTTACCTATATCAAAAGGAATTTCTAAGTTGAGACTAAATTTCATCTCTATCCCGTTATAACAAAATTTGGCACTTCTCTGTCCGTTATGACACTTACATGTTTTTCTCTGTCATGTCCCAAAATTGGCATTGGGTCACAATGGCCATATTCATTAGTGTTTGTCAAATTGATGCTAAAGGTCAAATAATTGCCAAGGAGGGAAATTACTAGTTTCCTAGGTTTGGGGTGGAAGCTTTGGGATTGTGAATAATGGGGATAATAAATGATGTTGGAACATTAGGATGGCATAAATATTTAATAAAGGAGATAAATAAATATATACAAGTGAAAATAAAAGTGGCATTTCATCATGAAGACACATGGAGGAAGTGGGACCCACATATGGCTAGATTTCCCCACTACACTTGGCATCATTATCTCACCAATTCGAATTCAAGGTGAATGGTAACATAATTGGGGGAGTCCAAAATGTATTATTCATGGCATGACTCATCCAGGGTCTAAATATAGAGGAAGAGTAACTCCCATGGAAGAGGAAGAGGCAATTTGGAGCTAGTGAGACACTTGGGCTAGATTCCCTAGCTCTATGACAACAATGATGAAGATGCTATGACACCTATGACACAAATCAGACCTGAAGGATGACATATGACATATATGACATGTCAGGGATAAAAATAGACTCCAAGAGAGCGCTCAAGGGTGTTAGGGCAGCTAAAATGCTTCCACATGTGATTTGGTGGAAGTGGGAGACTAGGAATTGTTGTACAAGTGGCGTTCTTTGAAATCTCTTCCCAACTTGAGTTGGCATGAATCTCTTGGAAGGAATTCGACCCATGGAGGACATTAAAAATTTATAAATGTCAATAAAAAAGAATGAAACCAGCTTTTGATCATTTGTAGAATTTGCAATTGCATTTGTGTAGAGGGAGAGCTAGTGGATGACTAGTTTCTTGCCTTAGCCAATTTCGAGGGTGAAAGATTCCCATCCAAGTTGGTAATTGGAAAGGCCATTCAGACCTTTCATTTGGAGCTTTAATGGATTCTTTATTTGCATGTGTAAGCTACAGGGAAGCTCATGGTTTCTTCTATTGCAGCTCACTCCTTCAACCATTTCTAGTTTTGATGGCATATTCTTGATCCTTGAGGGAGGGAGTTTTTGGTGAGCTATTGTACTCTTTGGGGGAGCTTCTAATGACCCATTTATTTTGTAATATGAATTAAATACTATGTTATTCATCTACATAAAGTTTCAGGTCAAAATTCCAAGTAGAAATGTTTAAATCTCAATTTTAATGAAAGAACAGTTCCATTTCCCCACTACCTTGTTGTGAATCAATGTAATGCTGATGATTTCGAATGAATGGATGATTCTTTGATATATTTGTGATAAATATACTGCAATGGATGTATTATACAAGTTTCATGTACTGTAATTGAGCATTTGAAGTATTTTTACTCAGTTTAATTGCATTGGGAGAAGAAATAGTGCCATTTCCCCAAGGGTCGAATTGGTGATTTTTGCAGTTGTATGGGAGAGGGTTGGAACAGATATAATAATAAATTAATGGTGCACATGTGACCTTAATAACATCCATAATAAATTCCCTACCTCTATTCAGAAATTTGAGTGCGTTTGGAGGCATTTGGGAAGCCATTTTCAGTACTTACCCCAGGGGGATTTGAACCCCAAATTACTAGTAAAATTGCATGCTTGGTCCAGAATCTTAAGAGAGTTTGTAGAGGTATTTTGGTGGCCATATTTCATCCCTGAACATCATATTCAAGTCCTAATATCATTAATACACATTCATTGAATATTTTAAGGCATTTGGAGTCATTTTGAGACCTAGAGACCAATACTAGTCAAAGGGAAATCACTAGTAAAGTTACCTACATTGACCAGAATTGAAAGAGGATTTGTAGAAGTATTTTAAAGGTCCAAATACATCCCTGAAATAGATATTTATGTTATAATATCATTCATATACCTTCTCAGAATATTTGGGAGCAATTGGAGCAAATTTGGGACCTAGAGATCAAAACTAGTCAAAGGTCGAACTAGGAAAAAAAAGTGGAAAAATGCCATTTTAATAAAATTCCTAACAAGGGACATTACATGCTCCCATGATGACACTTCTGTGATGACACTTCATGAGGCTGTTGTAGGTCACACAAAAGGACACTGTGGATGTAAGAGCCATATTTGGGACCTCTATTATGTGGAATTAACTCATTCATGGTCCATTTAGTAGTTAGGGAGATTATGAACACATTTTGAGACCAAAACTTCTCCTGAAAAACCCTAGAAATGGCAGTTTTGCCTCATTTTTTCACCCACGTGCGGGTTGCACATGGATAAAATATGTGTTGTGTGCACCTTGCACTATAACTCACGTGTGTGTGTCTAAAAAATTCCCAAAAACATAAAAATATAAAAAATGAGTGGTTTGGGTGGTTTTGGAACCTCTTCTTTCGATCATAACTGCTCCCTACTCAACCTTATCTTCTTCTTTCACTATAAAAGAGAGGGATATGGGCCATGAATGGGACTCTTAGCCAATATAATGTTATACTGGAGAAATTTGACTCCTAGCCCCCTCACTTGTTCCCTATCTTCTCATAAACCCTAGTACATTTGATCAGAGGTTGGGATCCTTGTAGGAGAGAAGTAAGAGACCTTGAATCTTGGTTTCCTGAAGTGCCTTGCTTGAAGGAAGGTAATATTTTGTACTTGCTTCATTCATTAATGAAAGAATAGACATTCCTCCCTTTCCAAATAGCTTTGTTCATGTCTATCTCAGATTTGATTGCAATTTGATGTTTTATGTTCTTTTAAATGTCAATTACTTATTTGTAGTCAAATTGGTTTGAGTAAGGTTTTTGGGAATGGTTTCGCAGGTTCCTTTATTGGAGAACAAGATGAAAGATCAAGGGGAAATCTTGGATCAACCTTCAACAGTAAGGTACATGCTTCATTAACTCAAAATCTTTGTTATTTTGCTACTTGTAGAACCATTAATGTCTGTTCTTTCCAACCTCAATATGTTGGTGGCCTCACCCTAGCCATGGGAAATTTTCCCTAACAACATATCCTTATTTTAGAACAAAAACAAATAAGGAGATTCAAATATATTTACCTAAAACCATATATGTTTGCAATAAGGGCATGCTCTTTCTTGTCATATAACAAGGAAAATATATAAAAGGAATGGATCAATTTAGGTATGATAGTCACCATTTATAATGCTTATAAATAGGTGAACTAACAGTAAGATTATAAAAATATTATGTCTTTTAGTTCTGGTTCATACATAATGTTGAGCACTTGCAAACCAAGCTCTAACAACAACATATTTGGGTGGAAATTTTCATGAAACACTTAGCATGCAAGCATTTTTACAAACACTTGGCATGCAAAGATTTATATAAACACTTAACTTGATAGGTAATACAATAATCCAAAGGTTAAGAAGGTAGCTCCATGGCTATTATTTAAACTTGGATCTAAGTTGAAAGACACACACGATAATCCGTGTTTTTAAAAAATGCACATATCATAGATTCATATTCAGCAAACCATTTTTTGGAATCAAAATGGGGGTTATAGGTTCTTTTGGTATGTATACCCCCTGAAATTGATCATATTCATTACAAAAAGGTCTAGAAAATACATTTTCTAAAAAAAAAATCAAATTTAATACAAAATTTTAACGTACAAATCATTCTCATTTGTTGAAGCCACGACCCATCCAAGTTACAACCATACATGATAAATTGAATATACATCCATAGAACCAGTTTACCCATTTTTACATACACTTGTCCAACCAAGTGCCAACTACAAATCCACATGTCATTTCCCCCCAATTTGCTAAGCATAAACCCTCAACCAGTTTGTTAGCCAAGCACAAGTATTCACCTAGATATTTATCAACATAATGAAACTAAGAATATCATATTCACAACCAAAATTTCTCAAACAAACAATATCCTTTAGTTATAAGTTTTCACAAACACATGGTGTGCAAACTCAAAACTATGTTTACACATGGAAATACTTAACCAAATTTGGAAGAACTCATGTAGAAGCAATTTCATACATAAATAATCCTTAATTTCATAAGAACACTGACATTTATAAATTGCTACATTATTTTTCCGTTTAGGACTTTCCACAAACACTTTGTGAACCAAGTCACAACTTACAATTATAGAAGAAAAACACAACCGTTATTTACATAACCTACGAGTTCTTAGGAAAAACAATTATCGTCATATGATCAATATTTACACTAAGATTTCCTTCATGATAATGACAATAAAAAATGAATTTTCCTTCACAAGCACACTTACCCACCCACTTGGGTAGTTTTCCAAGAAAGGTAAATTCCAATAGTGCTTGGATATTGTTTTCCCTAATTTTTTTGTTAAACGAAGTTAGCACAAGAAAATTAAAAAATATGAAATTTATTAAAAGACTTCCACTCATTCATGCATTTTAGAAACACTTTACTTGCAATATTCACTTGGTATTTTTTCCAAGCACATGATAAACATTCCTTGAACCTCCTATTAAGAGCACAATACACCATAAATTCTCAATACACATGAATATATAAATGAGTCAATTTAATTAAAGTTTTTCTTTTAACAATTTAACTCAATTTGAAAGAGTAATACTTACTCCCAATTTTACCTTGATGCTTTGTATGTTAAGGTTGACATATTCATGCATTCCATGGTAATTTTTCCAGTATAAATTTAGTACAACGCCAACACATTTTTTGATATCAACAACTAAGTTAGTAAACGCTTAACTCGAAATGAGATAAACATGCATATGAAATAAAATCAAATGATCAAATAAACAACAATATGTAACATTTCATATTTAAATACATCATACATAATCAAATATTCCACTTTTGTAGCTGATCCAATATCCATTTTCTCCAACCCATTTCCATGACCAACTTATTAAGTTCCAATCGGTTTCCTCCCAACCATACTTAGGGAAAAATTCTTTCCCTATGACCCATGAGCGGTGTGGACTCAAAACTAGTTTTAGATGCATAATATGTTTAGTAGGAATATTGCCATCCATTGACCAACAATAAATATAGATCTTTCCATCCATTGACAACATCTAGTTTAGTATTACCAGCTTCCTTTTAGATCTCATTAACAAGTTTATTCCTAGTATAATTTTTACAACATTTCCTTACTCTCCTATATCATATCAAACTCATGTGGTACTTTTTCTATTTATATAATTTGCGAGGGACCTCACCCATCCCATGCAAAATGAATTTAATTTAATTATTTAGAAGTTACATAATATTCACCACTCTTCCTTAGGTTTCGCTTGTAGATAAATATTTAATATCATTTCCTATAATTCACTAATTACATTTATTTATTAAAGTAAAAGTTTCTCAAAGAACCCCTCAAAAGTGGTAATTATATTATTAATTAGTTAAACCATGTGGTCTTTTTAGGTTACCTTACCTTAGTTTCGCATTTGGAAAGAACCCCTCAAAAGTGGTAATTATATTATTAATTAGTTAAACCATGTGGTCTTTTTAGGTTACCTTACCTTAGTTTCGCATTTGGAATTATTATCTGTTGGGGAGTAAGGTCACCCCACCTTACTACACCTTGCCCCCACCCCCTCCCCCAAAATAACCATCCCATATATTCTGCAAGGAGATACTCCATGCCCATATTAAGGATTCACTAGTTATGGCCCACGCCCATATGTTGGCAAGTTGGCTTGGCTCTACCTTGTTCCCTACACATTCTTGCACCCATTCATATAAAATAGTTTTATATGATTGCAAATCAAAATAAATTTCAAATAGTTTTTATCACCATTTATCCTCCGTGAATTTTAAATATCTTGCTCCCATTTTGGAGTTCTCCTAAACAACGATATTAACCTATGTCACCCTTTAGTTAATCATTACCTACACCATTAATATCAATGCAATCATATCATAACACATATGTATAGAGATGACATAATAACATCCATTGCCAATATAATTTAATTTGTTTTATTATGCTTCCATATAGCTTCGCTTTTGAAACCTTCTTGTTCATTCAATCAACTCCATCTAGGAGTTTTGTTTCCCCACCACAACTCACACGCATTCATAACATGATTATTCATTTCATGAACCGATCATATATCTATCATGATGTATATATGTTAGTAAACTTAACAAATGAATATCAAATACATCCCATCAATCAAGCACCTTCCACATGTCACATATATAGATACATTCAAAAAACATGGTCATTAACTCTTTGGTAAGGGTATTGTACATATATAGATACATTCAAACAACATGGTCATTAACTCTTTGGTAAGGGTATTGTAATACACCATCATATTTGTGCAAAGGGTATTGAAGTCAATCATGCAAAGGTCACTATCATCAAAGAGACTCTTATCCCACAATCACAAAAGGAAGTTCAAAGTTTTTTTTAGGCAAAATCACAATCACTGACTTGTTTACATACTAGGAAATGATGGTTTAAGGAGAAATCACAATCTTTGAGATAATAATGTTGGTTGTGGAGCCTGATTATAATCTTCTTGATTTAGAGGTCATGTTTCAACTGTGTTTGGATCCCAGTATGTAATGTCCCCCAGGGCTATTAAATGAACTTAGGGACATATCATTAGATCTAAGAGGCTAATTACAAATTTTAAGCACAACGGAGAAAAAAAATACTTAATTTCATTTTTCACAAATTAATTACGACAAAATATCGATACTCACAAATTAATTAAAATAAAATTTACATTTGAGAAAGCAAGTGAACCAAGGATGGGAAATCTTATCCAACATTGTCTAACATCATTATACATCCATCCAAAGCCACAAAACAAGTTACTTGCACTCAAAAAGGTAATTTCCAACAATATGTCATTAACTAGTTAATTAAGGTAATTAATGCACTAATTACAACACTTAAATTACAAATGATGACACTTAGAATACAATAATTTGTTCAACTAATTAACGTAATTTATCAATCACAATGGATAATTAACACATACATCCATGTAAATATGATCAAATAACCACTTTTAAATAATTAAACATAATATGCATGAAAATGAGATACCAAGACTAGTAAACTAGTTTCACTATGCAAACAACTAGTCTTGTGCATTTTTGACGCACAAACATAACAACTATCAAAAAGTGAAACTACAGAAATTATGTGCATAAATAAGTGTGCATGTACATAAAATAAAGTTATATTTGCAGGTCATATCCTTTCACATAAACAATGATTCTTCCAACCAAATTCCAATTCAACTAGTTAACATTTATCGCAAGGAATTGAATCAAATCGACTGAGCATATGGCTGTACATTCCATAAATTACGAAACACAGATTTAAATCTACGAACTAGTTACCAATTTTCACCTAATTGAAGCTAGTTTATGTTTCTAGTTTCCGAATGCAAAAAATAAGAAAGTAATGTCGACTGTATCTCATGGACAGCGTAGAAGAGGTCACCTACAATTATATGGCTGTAGCTTTATGCTCATAAACACTCTTATTAACTCACTAACTAGCTAGATCTACTTCTCCATTTTGACTAGAAATTGAGGAAATAAGTAAGATAAATGTATAGAGTATTCATAGAATCATTCATAAGCCATTCCAAATCTAAATACCATGTATTTTCAGTCTTATTAGAATTGCATTTCATGTATACATTTCGTCAAACACTTCTCATGTAAGGTCATAAATCCATCTAAAAACAATTCTTTCAAAGGAATTAGCGATTGGAAATTAATCTAGAATTTCAATAAGCAAATCCAAGGATTATCTAGGAATTCTTCCACTCACTTCTTCATACATTTCAAGTGCAATTATCAGATCTAATATTGAATATATCACTTAGGCATTTTCACAAACACTTCTCATGCAAAGTCTCGAAACTAGATAAAACAACTCAACCGGTAAGCTAGTATTCGAATAAAAGCTAGAAACACTGTAGAGAGGTATTTTTGATCCTTCCAATGCTACTGTACATTCGAGATACTTGAAATATAAATAACAGGGGTAAAAATATCAGATCTATAGCAGAGGTACTAAATAAACGTTTACTCGAACAACTTGTTCACAAATTACAAAAACTAGCTATCTAATTTTTCTCCAAAACTAGTAGCACAATTTAACTAAAATTCATGAGAGATTTATTCCACATTTAGCTCATACATTTTGTCAAAAATTTCATATGAAACCATATAAAAATCATATCAGAACACAAAGAAATGAAATATACATGAAATAGAGCACTTATCTTGCAAAATAGGCAACTGAAATCAACCGTGCCATGTTCCACCTAGTCGTAGACACAATGCAAGCCAAAGTCTCACTTTGCAATGGTAATCCCTGATCTGGAACCATGATGCCACAAGTAAAAGCACACTAAAACATAACCCTACAACATAAGTCCAACCACAAATCCATTGACAAGTGGATTCCACATCTCTTCCAATCCAGGATCTCTAGTGGAAATTCTAGGACAAAGTTTTTAGGAAATTAGTCCAACCACAACCCAATGGAAAGTCCTCCTCAAATTCCACTCCAGGGAAATTCTAGTGGCTCCAGGACAAAAAAAAATTCAGGTATATAACAGTCCAACCTCAAATCCAATGGCAAGTAGATTCCACATCACTTCCAATCCAAGATCTCCAGAGGCAATTCCAGGACAATTACTAGTGGCTCCAGAGTAACTCAGCTTGGGCACAAGCTCAACAATGGCACATCGATCAACAAAATATCATACTAGGAGTAGAAAAATCGAATTCAAAGGTACCAATGCAAAACAAGAGCCAAGAGCATGAACAATCCATCAAGAGAGACTAGCCCCACACAAGAAAAAATTGAATTCCTTAAGAGAAATTCGAATTGGGAGAGAGAGAGACACAAGGGATGAGTTACATTCCAAAAATAACAGCTAGGATTTACACATCATGAGGCTACACCAAGAGACACACTGATGCAACTCAAGAGGGCGCACTAGGTGAGAGAGAGAGAGAGAGACTCTAACACTAATAAAAATTAATCCCAGAATAAATGAAACCAAGGAGTAACATAACACGTGAGGGTACATAGCTAAGAGGGTCCATCAAGTCCACAAGAAGGGTGTATAACATCAACATAGACACAAACAAAAATGTAACACTTTTCCCACAACCCCTTGCTCGTAACATCATGGTTCCTCATACTCTCTTTTGTAGCATTGGTCAATCCTGTTGTTTTATTTTATTAATTAATTAATAATAATAATGTCCACCATAATAATAATAATAATAATAATAATAATAATGTGCGAACCATAGTCCCGACACCTTCACGGGGGTTTCACTAGGGGGCCAATATAATACCACGTTTGTTCATATTAGGGGTATTAAATAGTCATGAAAACCAAAAAATTATATTGCTTATATATTAAGGGGAAAATGGTTTTTTTTATTTAATATAGTAATACACTAATACTTTGGGGTATTTTTTATATGGGCGGGATCACAAATATCCCCGAAATGGCGAACAGGGTTGAGGGGCTTACCCACGGCTTACCAGTATGCAGGGTTGAGGGGATTGAGGCATAATTTGCAAATAAAACACACTGTACTGGTTTTCGGTGGGGGTCCGGTAATAGAGTTTGTCGGTGAGAAATTATTGCTAGCACAATGAGAGGTTTGTTGTTTAAATGCCTGGTTACAATGGGTTTTGTTGGGATTTTTGTGGAAGCTTGTGGTCATGGAGGGTTTTGAGATTGACGGTGAGAGCTGTGGCAGGTGCATTGCGGCGATAAATAGGCTCGACATTGGGGACGAAATCTCAAAGGGAACAGGTAAGAAGAGAAACTGCTATGATTTTCGGTTCGATTTGATATTATTAGGGGATACTTGCATGGTTTCTTGGTCTAGTTTGATGCTTTGTAGCCGATGTTACCTTGGTTCAAGGGTTTGTGGTCGGTGTTACAATGCTAGAATGTGGGTGTTTCTACAAACCCTAGGTTGATTCTCTCTTTGGGTGTTGCAGGTTGTTATGAAACTATGCCTTTCTTGCTAGGGCTTACATGTATGCAATGTGGAGCTGATGTTATGGGACTTTGATTGTATCCCTTGCTTGAAGAAACACAAAAAAAGGGGTTCTTACCCTGTTTTGGGTTGTGAACCTGTTATCGATTGTCAATGGTCTTGAAAGCTAGCTCGTCAATGGGTTTTATGATAACTATATGTAATGAACCTGTTATGTAATGGTGTTTCTTTGAATAAATGTTATGGAATTTTGACTGTGTGTCTTAGTTTTGACTGTATGTCACAATTTTAATAGTTTTTGTTAAATGTTATGTGTAATGACCCTTTTTCAAAATTTTATTAAAATGCCAATTTTTCCACTTTTTCCCCAATTTTGACCTTTGACTAGTTTTACTGTTTTGACCTCCAAATCAACCCAAATGCTCCCAAATATTCTGTAGGAGTGTATGAATGGTATTTAGACTTGAATATTAGGTTCAGGTATATTTTATGGCCCTCCAAATACTTCTGCAAACTTGATTTGTATTCTGATCAATATATGTAATTTTGACTAGTAATTTGTGCATCAAATCCCCCCGGGGTAACACTGCAAATGGCCTTCCAAATGCCTCCAAACTCCCACAAATTTATGAACAGAGGTATGTAATGTGTTAAGTATGTGATTAAGGTCTCATATGCACCATTAATTGATTTTTACTACTGTTCTAACTCTCTCACATTCAACAGCAAAAACCCCCAATTCGACCCTTGGGGAAATGGCACTATTTCACCTCTCAATACAAACAAACTGAGTAAAAATGCTTCAAATGCTCAAGTACAGTACATGAAACTTGTAGAATATATCCATGGAAGTATATGAATCACAAATATATCATAGAATCATCCATCCATTCGAAATAATCAACCTTATAGTGTCATACATCAAAGCATTGGGGAAATGGACATTGTTTGCTCATTAATCAATAATTTTGCATACATTCAATGGGTATTTCGACCTGAGAGTTTCTGAATATGAAGAAAAGAGGATATGAAGCTATTAAAATCATACAAATATCATATGAAGCTCTCCCAATGAGTGCAAGATCTCACCCAAAGCGCAATCCCTCAAGGAGCCCGAATATGCCTTCAAAATTGGAAATGGTGGGGAGAAAGTGCTGCACTAAACCAAACCATGAAACTTCCTGTAGCTGCTACCTGCAAATAAAACTCCATTAAAGCACCATGAAAGACCTGAGTGGCCTCTCCAAACACCAACTTGGATGGGAATCTTTCACCCTCGAAATTGGGTAAGGCAAGAAACTAGTCATCCACTAGTTCTCTCTTCACAAATGCAATTTTTCTCAAATCATCAAAATCCATTCTCATACTTGATTTCTAAATTTTACAACCAGCATTAACCTTCAAGGGGTCGAAATCCTCTCAATAGATTCAATAAATTTCCATTTAGAAAATATTCCTCATTTGCCACTTGTCTCCTAGTTCCAACCTTCCATCTTCTCCCAAATTTGAATTTGAGTCTCTTTAGCTTCCCCCAACTCCATGAGCACCTTCCTTGAGCCTATTTTTGGGGCTAACATGTCATAATGGTTAGGTGTAAGAATTCAGGTATGATTTTTGTCATAAATGTCATAGATGCTTCATTATTGTTGTCATAAAACTAGGGAATCTAGCCCAAGTGTCCACTAGTCTCCAATTTGACTCTTCCTCTCCCATGGAGGTTACTATTCCATCCCATTTCGACCTAATATGCTCAATGCCATGTGTTATGAATTACCAACTCACCCAAGATTGTTTACCTTCCCATGAATTCGAATTGGCAAGAGAGAGCTGCCATGTGTCATTGAAAAATCAAGCTAGTGTGGGTCCCACCACCTCCATATGTCTCCAAAACCACTTGCCACTTAGAATTTATATTGAATTTATTTATTCACCATATTTATTAAATTATTGAACCCTTCTAATGTCTAAATATCATTTATTAGCTTCCTTATTACCATTCCACATGTGCCCATCCAACCTAGGAAACTAGTAGGATTGATGGGATTGTCTTACTATGCACTTATTTGAATGGGGACATTACAGTCCTCCCCACCCAAGATTGCTTGTCCTCAAGCAATTTCAGATTTGGATGCTGCAAAATCTTCTCCTCTTCCCATGTGGCATCTTCATTTGGTAAGTCCTTCCATTGCACTAAATATTCTTTGATGATTCTACTCCTCAACCTTCTTTCCCGTGTCTTCAAAATCTTTTCCGGAACAAGTGTGAGTTGACCTTCATCATCCAAAGGAGGAAGTATTTCTGAAGTGATGATTTGTTGACCAAGATCTTTCTTGAGACAAGAAACATGAAATACATTGTGGATTTTACTCCCTTCCGGAAGTTCTAGTTCATATGCTACTTCTCCAACCTTCCGCACTACCTTGTATGGCCCATAGTACCTTAGTTTTAATTTTTCTGCTCCATTATTTTTGAGAGATGTTTGTTTATAAGGCTGCAACCTTAAATATACTAAATCATTGACTTGAAAGGTTCTTTCTTCTCTATGCCTATCAGCATATTGTTTTTGTTGATTTTGAGCAACCTGCAAATTGTCTTTCAAGAGCTTTAAAATTTCTTGGCTCTCTTCCACCCAATCTTTAGCCTTTGGGGCTCTACTCTCACCAAATATAATGTCAAAAAATGTAAGTGCATCATAACCATATAATGCTTTGAAAGGAGACATTCCTATTGACATATGATAAGTGGTGTTGTAGCAAAAATCACCCAAGTGTAGCCATTTTGCCCATGCTTTTTGCTGCCCTCCCACATAGTTTCTTAGGTATCCTTCCAACCATTGGTTTACCCTCTCTGTTTGTCCATCAGTTTGTGGATGATAGCTGGTACTTGGAGTCAATTGAGTGCCTACCAATCTAAAAAGTTCTTGCCAAAAAGCACCCATGAATCTACTATCTCTATCATTGACAATGCTCTTGGGGAGCCCATGCAATCTGAAGATTTCTTTGAAAAAAATATCAGCCACTTGTGCAGCACTAAAAGATGATGTAATAGCAAAGAAATGAGCAAATTTTTTCAACCTATCAACTACCACATAGATGCAATCCTTACCCAAGGATTTAGGCAATCCGGTGATGAAATCCATGGAAATACTGTCCCATTTTTGCTTCGGAATGGGAAATGGTTGTAATAGGCCGGCTGGACATGTAAGTTCTGATTTGTTTTGTTGACATGCTTTACATTCATTCACATACTTCTAAACATCTTCCTTCAGCCCCTTCCAAAAAAATCTTTGCCTCAATTGTCTATAAGTTTTGAAGATCCCCGGATGGCCCGCTAGTGGGGAATCATGTGCTTCTTGCAAAATTCGGTACTTGAGCTTGGAGTTATGAACTAAATAAATTCTTCCCTTATAATATATCAGCCCATTCAAAATTCTATAATTATCATCCCCTTTGATTCCATCCAACACATCACAAGCAAATTTGTCTTTGGCATATTCAACTAGTAGCATGTTTTTCCAATCCTTGGCAATATCCATGAGAGAAAAAGAAGGCCTTCTTGAAAAAGCATCTGCTACTATATTATTCTTTCCTTTGACATATTCAATATCAAAATCATAAGCTTGAATCTTGCTTACCCACTTTTGTTGCCTTTCATTTAGATCTTTTTGGGTGAGAAACTGTCTTAGACTATTGTGGTTAGTTTTCACCACAAACTTGCTGCGCACCAAGTATTGTCTGAATTTGGCCAATGCATGCATAATGGCCAGCATTTCTTTATCATAGATGGAGTAAATTTTTTCATGAGGATGCAACTTTCTGCTCTCAAAGGCTATGGGGTGTTGGCCTTGCTTTAGGACAGCCCCTATTCCTCCACCTGAAGCATCACATTCCACAACAAAAGGTTTAGTAAAATCAGGAAGTGCAAGTATGGAACAACTACTCATTACCTCTTTCATTTTTTGGAAGGCCTTTTTAGCCTCTTCATCCCACTTGAAAGCATCCTTCTTAGTCAAATCAGTGAGTGGAGAAGTCAACTTGGAGAACCCTTTCACAAATTTTCTGTAGTAGGTGCATATGCCAATAAAGCCTCTCAATTCAGTAATATTTTTTGGTGATGGCCATTCCAAGATAGCCCTGATTTTTTCCATGTTTACCTTCACTCCTTCTTGCCCAATAATGTGCCCAAGATATAGTAGTTCTTTCATCCCAAACTCACATTTTGATAACTTAGCAAATAAGGACTCTTCTTGCAAGATTTTCAACACAATCTCTAACTGCTGCAAATGATCTTCCCATGTTTTACTGTAAATGAGAATATCATCAAAGAAAACCAAAACAAACCTTCTTAGTTGCTTGCAAAATATCGTATTCATACATGCTTGAAAGGTGGCTGGAGCATTAGTTAACCCAAAAGGCATGACAAGAAATTCAAAGTGGCCAAAATGACATCGAAAAGCGGTCTTTTGCACATCTTCATCTTTCATTCGAATTTGGTGATACCCTGATCTAAGGTCAATTTTTGAGAAGTATTTGGCCCCATGTAGCTCATCCATGAGCTCATAAATCCTAGGAATAGGATACCTATTCTTGATAGTCTTTTTGTTCAAGGCTCTAAAATCTATGCACATTCTCAATGTTCCATCTTTTTTCTTCACTAGCACTACTGAAGAAGCATAAGGGCTAGAGCTTGGTCTAATGAGTCTCAACTCTAGGAGTTCTTGGATAGCTTTTTCAATCTCATCTATGAAATTTTTAGGATGTCTATAAGGTGGCATCTGAATGGGTGAAGTACCCTCCTCCAAAATAATACTGTGCTCAACCTCCCTATCCGGTGGCCTACCATGTGGAAGGTCTCTAAAAACCTTTTCATATTTTTGCAAAAGTCTCTCTATCTCCTTTGGGTGTTTGAAAATATTTATAGTTGGCTTGGGACATGTAATATGACATTCAGAATTCCATTCTATATCCCCATGCCTCAATATAGATCTCATACTATTGCAAATTACTACTTGATTTGGATAAGTGTGTTGCCCTCTCACAATTCTTTGTACTCCTTTTGAATCTTGGAATTTCATTTCGGGAATTTGATAATTTACTGTATACTCTTCTATTGAATATAGCCATTGCACTCCCAAAACCACATTAGTATCAGCAACATCAACCACATAAAAACTATCAACAAAAGTATAGTTACCTACGGTGACTTGCAGCTTTGAAACCCATGTTTTGCATTGCATTGTGTTGTGACCGGGAATGACAACTGTGAAGCCATCAAATGGTTCAATAGGTATATTTATTTTCTCTATCATCTCTGCATCAATGAAGTTATGAGTGGATCCTCCATCTACCAAAACTGAAGTTCTTTGTCCTTGTACCACACCTTTGCATCGGATAGTATGATAGCGAGGTACTGCTGAAAGCACTGCCATTCTTGCTTTGTCCGGTGAAGGCTGATTTTATTCTTGTCTTTCCTCTTCTACTGCTGTCTCATATGCCTCTTCTTGATCTGAAATATGTCTATCTTCATCCATGCCCCCATCATACCCCTCATTATCAGAAAATACTTCTATGTATTGAGCCTTTCCTTTGGTACATTTGTGCCCCAGTGTCCATGGTTGGAAGCATGTGAAGCACAGTTTCTTTTTTCTAAGTTCATCCCTGTTTAGTCCCTCTTTTTTATTCCTCTCAAATGACTCTCTTTTCCAAGTTTTCTTATCATATCCATCCCTTTTCCAAGGTTTATTTTCAAATTTGTAGCTAGGCTTAGGAGGAAATCTCGTTCTAGGAAGCACATTTTAGAGATCCCTAGTCAAGCTCATTGCATCTTTTAATGTAGTTGGCTTGTGGGATTTGACCAAACCTCTTAAGGGTTCATCCAAACCTTCAGTGAACAACAATACTAATCTTCCCATAGATACATCAGCCACATTGACTGATAATTTTTGAAAGTCCAACATATATTCGGTAGGGGACCCAGTTTGCTTCAATTGAGCTAGTTCTTTGCAAGGCAATTCTGGATCTTTTTGTTCAAATCTTTCTAGTACCCTGTCAACAAATTATCCATATGTTTTAACCTGATTATGACCCAAGGTTTTCATCCCATGAAACCACCATTCATTGGCATCTCCTTCCAAATGCAAAATGGCCATTTTTAATGCATCCTCTTCCAACATAGGATTCAGCTGAAAATATACATCCAATTTTTGCACCCAAGTGTTAGCAGAATTTTGAGAAGAACCATCAAAAGTAGGAAGTGACATTTTTCCAATAGCACTATTCAATTCTTTGTTTTGGAATGGACTCCTATTATCTCCCTTCCTTTTAATCTTTTGCATAGCATCAATGTAGCCACTGAGTGGTACACCTCTTTTACACTCTTCATTCAAATCATTCCAATCATTTACTAGTTTCTTGTAATCCAATTCAAGATTGGGCTCTTCCTTGGGTGTGAGAAATTTAGGTGCAGTATGCCTTTGTGTGCTTTGAAATTCATCAGATCTATTATGAGGTCCTGTACTTGAGAAAATATGCTCATTCCCTTTCATCTTTTTCCCTGAGTGTGAACCACTATTATCTCCTATCATCCCTTTGCCTGAAAGTTGGCTACCCAAAAATTCGAAACCTTTCATCATTTGTTTATTCATATCTAGAATAACCATGGTAATTCCTTCAAAACATGGTTTTAAGGCTTCAATAAATTCCTCATGTCTGAATTTTTCCTCCTCCTCTCTACCCATTGTTTTAGAAAAAAACTCTTTTTCTGCTACTATCTCTTCTTCAACCAAAACTTCTTCAACTACTGATTCAAAGGGTGGTGGTTTATTTGTTTGTATTCTTCTTAATACCATAAGGTGCCAATACCATGCTCTGATACCACTTGTAATGACCCTTTTTCAAAATTTTATTAAAATGCCAATTTTTCCACTTTTTCCCCAATTTCGACCTTCGACTACTTTTATTGTTTTGACCTCCAAATCAACCCAAATGCTCCCAAATCTTCTGTAGGAGTGTATGAATGGTATTTAGACTTGAATATTCGGTTCAGGGATGTTTTATGGCCCTCCAAATACTGCTGCAAACTTGATTTGTATTCTGATCAATATATGTAATTTTGACTAGTAATTTGTGCATCAAATCCCCCCGAGATAACATTGCAAATGGCCTTCCAAATGCCTCCAAACTCCCACAAATTTATGAACAGAGGTATGTAATGTGTTAATTATGTGATTAAGGTCTCATATGCACCATTAATTGATTTTTACTGCTGTTCTAACTCTCTCACATTCAACAACAAAAACCCCCAATTCGACCCTTGGGGAAATGACACTATTTCACCTCTCAATACAAACAAACTAAGTAAAAATGCTTCAGATGCTCAAGTACAGTACATGAAACTTGTAGAATATATCCATGGTAGTATATGAATCACAAATATATCATATAATCATCCATCCATTCGAAATAATCAACCTTATAGTGTCATACATCAAAGCATTGGGGAAATGGACATTGTTTGCTCATTAATCAATAATTTTGCATACATTCAATGGGTATTTCGACCTGAGAGTTTATGAATATGAATAACAGAGGATATGAATCTATTACAATCAGAAAAATATCATATGAAGCTCTCCCAATGAGTGCAAGATCTCACCCAAAGAGCAATCCCTCAAGGAGCCCGAATATGCCTTCAAAATTGGAAATGGTGGGGAGAAAGTGCTACACTAAACCAAACCATGAATCTTACTGTAGCTTCTACCTACAAATAAAACTCCATTAAAGCACCATGAAAGACCTGAGTGGCCTCTCCAAACACCAACTTGGATATGAATCTTTCACCCTCGAAATTGGGTAAGGCAAGAAACTAGTCATCCACTAGTTCTCTCTTCACAAATGCATATTTTCTCAAACCATAAAAATCCATTCTCATACTTTATTTCTACATTTTATAACCAACATTAGCCTTCAATGGGTCGAAATCCTCTCAATAGATTCAATAAATTTCCATTTAGAAAATATTCCTCATTTGCCACTTGTCTCCTAGTTCCAACCTTCCATCTTCTCCCAAATTTGAATTTGAGTCTCTTTAGTTTCCCCCAACTCCATGAGCGCCTTCCTTGAGCCTATTTTTGGGGATAACATGTCATAGTGGTCAAGTGTAAGAAGTCAGGTCTGAATTTTGTCATAAATGTCATAGATGCTTCATTATTGTTGTCATAAAACTAGGGAATCTAGCCCAAGTGTCCACTAGTCTCCAATTTGACTCTTCCTCTCCCATGGAGGTTACTATTCCATCCCATTTCGACCTAAGATGCTCAATGCCATGTGTTATGAATTACCAACTCACCCAAGAGTGTTCACCTTCCCATGAATTCGAATTGGCAAGATAGAGCTGCCATGTGTCATTGAAAAATCAAGCTAGTGTGGGTCCCACCACCTCCATATGTCTCCAAAACCACTTGCCACTTAGAATTTATCTTGAATTTATTTATTCACCATATTTATTAAATGCTTGAACCCTTCTAATGTCTAAATATCATTTATTAGCTTCCTTATTACCATCCCACGTGTGCCCATCCAACCTAGGAAACTAGTAGGATTGATGGGATTGTCTTACTATGCACTTATTTGAATGGGGAAATTACATTATGGAATTGAGGTTGTTGGTGGGTATTTTTGTTCCATGTCTCGAAAATTTTGATTGGAGTTTTGATTGCAAGGGAGACTGTTGTTGTGCAGGAATATACCTTATAGTGGGGAAGACGACACTACCAACTTACATGGGGTGACAGGTAAATACATTATGCTTTGAATTGATTACTATGAATGAAATGCGATTAGGATTATGAAAATAGTACCTTTTTAACGACGGCTGGTCCTAGCTTTCGCCCAATCTTCCACAGTAATGTACCTGCAAAAAGAAGTTAACCTTCCTTAGCATATCTTGACTGTAATATATATAATGAAATTGAAAGCAACTTAACATTAATCACAATCAGACATTCAATAAAATAGACATTCCATTGGGACAGGAAGGGTATTTCCACCTTTTATTGTCAAAGAAATGTAGTTAAGTACATATATACCTGATCTATCCAGACACTTCTGCAACTGATTCCTGGGCTCCTGCTCCTCACAATGACTTAGAAAATCCTCCAGCGTAACAATAGCTTCTTCTTCATTGGCCCCTTCCTCATGGATTCCCCTTGTATTTATGGCCAAGGTAGGAAGTTAGTTTCGCGAGGCAGTTGAATTGGGAAGTTGGGGGAGTTACAATACCAAACTCAACTAATCCCAATTTGTAATCTTAATATAGTTTTCAATTTCATCTTAATATGTGCACGGGTACGACACTAGGGGACTTGTCCATGGTGCGTAGCTAGGTCTCTCAGCAACTCGCGCATACAACTTTTCAGAAATGTGCGCGGGTTGTCTATAGTGGAACCTGCATACTTTTAGGAATGTGTGCGGGTTTCCAGTTATAAGAGTAGCGCATCTTTTATGAAATATGCAAAAAAAAAAAAAATTCAGCTGAAAAGGTGTGATCTCAGCAGTAAATCATCCAAGGTCAATCTAGCTCTTCCATCCATAGTGTCCTTTTGTGTGATCGCTAGGGTAATGTGATCACGAATGGAGAAGTGCAGATTTGACCTATAACAAATGCCCCCTAATGTGGGAGGTCAGAGGGAAACGATGACCGAAATACATTATAATTCCAAGTAAGAGGAGTAGCAAGAAACCACATGACCAAGTCACAAAAGTACCTGAAAACAACGATCAAGATCAGCGAGCAATTACAATCTTGACATCATATAGATGTTCGATGTGATACAACATGATCTCCGATACATAACTAGGAGATGTATATATAGCATGGCCACTGAAATACAAGCGTGGATCCATGTCAAAAATAAGAGATCGTAGCCATAACAACAAGGTGGATCTATGTCTCATGAAGAGCCGAAAATGAGTGTGGCTCAGTCTTGCGCATCTTGGGTGATAACATGAATATGGTGATTCTATTAGAGTACCAAGGTCTTCATCCAAACAACCCAAGGTACAAACCCTAACCATGTGAATAAATGAGCTGGAGTCAAACATGGGGAGTGTCGTTTGATTACCGGTCATTGATGTATACCATTAACAAATGCGAGGAATTCCATCGATAATGATAATGGGGCCCAAGGTACCTAGTACATTTCAACAAGTGTGAATAAGTGGAATTGAAGTCGAACACTTGAGAAACCTATCGAATAAGAGACATTAATGTATTCCCATTATCCAACAGCGAGGGAAATTGCCACTGATGACTGCAATCCCCAAGGTACTAACTGAAACTCTAAACTTCATTCCCAGAGCATAATGAGTTGAAGTCGATGGGAAGAAATCCGTTGGAAGGGAGGCCTTAAAGCATCCTCCATCATCCAACACGAGGAACACTCAAAAGTTTGAGCTGATTTGAAGTAGGATTGATACAAGATGAAACAAACTGACACCAGGATGGCTGACACATGAGGTCAAGGTAACTGTAGAATGGCCGACACATGAGGTCAAGGTAACTGCAGAATGGTCGACAAAGGATGTACCCTTGAACAGTGAGCACGACATGAAAGTGACTTAGGCAGCTTTTAACATGAGGGGGATGTGATATAAACTTGCAATGTAGGAGACATTAGCAGATTCTCCATATGATTGGAAGAATAACCAATCGAAGGAGTAAAAACTCTAAGATTAGGTTCGCCCTAAGGTCAAAAACTAAAACCCAACTGAATGATGGACTCAAATAGGTGCTGTGTTCAAGGACATGACTGACTTAGCTGCCTTTGAAATTGAAAAGATGTCTGATACCCTTCTCTTCCCTTATTCTTTTTATCAAAATAATATCCTTCTTATTGTTTTAATGAGTCCAAGAAAAAACTCAATAGTCTTTCTTCATTTTTTACAGAGTTCGAAGAAAAGATAGATGAATACTCTATAACACTGATCTCTGGATTTTAATATCGAGTTGAGATCTGTTCTTGCTTGCCGATGTTTTTAATTTTAAGGAGTCGGAAAAACTTAAACAATAACTCCATACACTTACTCGTGGATTTTAGTATTGAGCCCGAGTTAGTATGTGCTCATTGGTGTTTTCCTGTTTATAGAGTCTGAAAAACTTAAACAATCCTCTATATACGTTCTCGTGGATTTCACATTGAGCCCGAGTAGGTGAATACTCGTTGTTATTTTCATGTTTCGAGTGTTAGGATATATTCATCATTCAGTTTTATGTCTGCATGCATTTTTGCATCGAACATGCATTTCTGCATGCATGTCATGCAATTGTATGCATCCTAGCCATCAGTTTGGTGTCACCCAACACCTAGTCCCCACTTTGCTAGCCCCAGGAGCTTCTTTCCACTCATTTTTATCCCTCCTAGTTAGTGATGCCCCCACCTTTCACCTACCACTTGTGAAAGGCGCCCTTCTTCACCTACCACTCAGTTACACTTAAGTTAGTTGAGTTATCTGTGGATCTCTCTTTGCTTTGAGGATTGATTGGCTGTTAACTAACTGAAACACTCCGTTGGAACCTCGATGAGACTAGATTGACTATTTTGACTCCATTTAGCTCCCCATGCACCCTCCACTGAGCCTCCTTCCCTACATTAGTGATCCCATGCCCCTGTTACACCTACCACATTCAGTTAGGCTCAGTTTGACACTTGGTTGACCGTTACTAGTGCATTGATGACTCCACTGATATGATGATGAGGAATCCTAGTGGAGCCAAGCTATTCCATGCAGCATATTCAAATAACCTCCTTGGTTAATTCGAATTATTCAGTCATTGTGACTGCACATTGTATTGTATTCTACTTCTGAGTTCAATAGAGAACTGTTGCAATTCTCTTGCACAGTTTACATATATTATTCTTCATGCATCTGTTGTAATTGATTTACTTGTTCAATTAGATCTGCTGTGCTTAATTTTACATGGTATCAGAGCCATGGTAGGGACAAGAATTCTTTTCTGCAGGGATTATTCATTAAGTTTGAGTGAATTTGCTCACAAAAATATTGTAGCAGTGGCATGCATTCTCTCTTGTGCATTCGCTATCTGACATGTAGTACCAAAAATTCTCTTCCAATCCACTCGAGAAGCCGAAAGTTTTCCACATAATTCCTGGATTCAAATCATTGGATCTTCAAGCTTGCTTGATTGTCTTATGTCGGGTGTGAAGCAACTTGAAAAGGGTGGATTGTTTGACCTTATAGTTCTTGTTTTCTTGTGATTTGCAGGTTATTCTTCTCCTCCATTGCATTCACTCATCTTGAAAGATGGACACTTCTTCATCAAATCTCCTCACTCCTTTCAACTATTTTTAGTGGAAGGATGATATGGAGATATTGTTGCGCTCTAAAGGTTTCTACAGAGTTACCATGGTCCTAGAAGTTGAAGCTACATCAGCAGTAGAGAAGGAAAAATATTTCAATAAGCTTGATGAAGCTTATGGTTTCCTTTGTCTCAGCATCTCTAAGGATCTTCTTTTCCATCTCAGTGGATTGACTACTTCGAAAGTTGTATGCAAGAAACTTGCCATACTCTTTGGAAAGCAGGATGATATGAGATCTTATTAGCTAGAGAATGAGTTGATTGCCCTCAATCCTGAAAATTTCGAGACCATCAATGACTTCTTCACTAAGTTTAAAAGCTTGGTTATGATATTGAAGCAATGTAGAGTGGAAAAAGAAGATAAACAATTGATCATATGCATTCTTTCAAAACTTGGGAAAGATTATTCATTTTTTGCTTCAACTTTCAATACAGGAAAGCTCACAATTCCCAATTGGAAAATGCCTACCTTAAGTTCCTTCATTGAATCCGTGACGAAGGAGCATGATAAACTCATTCAAATGGGGACCATATGCTCCAAATATCAAGCTTTATTTGCTGGAGGATCCAAATCTACGAATGCCAAAGGGAAGCAAAAGAAAGAGAAGCCAAAGTTTGATCCTTCCAAGCAAAGAGAGAAGACAAAGCAATCCGGTTCAAGAAACAAGCAAAAAGGGAAAGAGGGCAAAGAGAAATCTAAATGTTCTTATTGCAGCAAGGGATTTCATCCTAAAAGTTCATGCAGGAAGAAAACCATAGATCAGATGGACCTTCTTTTAGAGAAAAACAACATAACCCTTCCTGACGGTGCAAGGAAGAAGGAGAAAAATGATCATCCCGAGAGAGGTCATGCACTCATGGAAACTGTTTCGACTTCCACAAATTTACTCATTGATTCTGGAGCTTTGAACCACATGGATACAAATAAAGATTCTCTATCATCATTTGATCCCAACAACACCATCTCCATCCACATGGGAGATGACTCTCAGATCTGTTCAAAGTGCAAAGGAACCATTCATTTAGAGCATGGCAGTTTTCACAATGTTCTCTATGTACCTTCCTTAGCTTCGAATCTTCTTTCCATTTATCAGATGAAACACACTGGTTCAAAAAAGAAAATTTTATTCTGCCCTAACAAAGTTGAAATTTTTGATATTCAAAGTGGAAAAATTATTGTGGCCGGAAAAGCAAATCATGCTTCAAAAGCATATGAATTTTCACACTTTCTGCTGCATGACAAGCCCACCACTCTTCTAACTCATGGAAATGAGGTTAGTAGGATATGGCATGAGAGGTTTGGACACCTAAATTATAAATATTTGTAGCTTCTACAAAAAAATTCCATGGTTGATGGCTTTCCGACGATCAAATCCTCGAAGGGAATATGAAAATGTTGCATCATTGGGAAGCACCCCGAGCACAAATTTGACTGAGGAAAAGCTAGCAGAGCTTCATGTATTTTGGGGATGATACATTATGATATCAGTGGTCCGTTGCCACATACCTCTATGAATGGATCAAGGTATGTTCTGAAATTTATTGATGACTTCTCCAGATTTACATGGGTATTCTTTCTCAAAAACAAGTCAAAAGTGCTAGGAAAATTCAAGATTTTCAAGGCTTCCGTTGAGACTGCTACCGAAAGCAAGATCAAAGATCTTAGATATGATAATGGAGGTGAATATATCAAATCAGATCTGCTGCAACTTTGTGCTAAAAGCGGCATTCATATCCAACACACAGTTCCGTACACACCTCAGCAGAACGGTGTAGCGGAAAGGAAGAATGGATCACTAAAAGAGATGGCAACTTGTATGATTGAGTCAAAAGGTTTGAATGAAAATATTTGGGATGAGGCCATGAATGTTTCTGCATACATTCAAAACATATTTCCACATTCATATTTGACAAATACTACTCCTTTCGAAGCCTACACTGGTCAGAAACTTGATGTGTCCAATCTCAGGGTTTTTGGCTCAACCGCTTGGGCTAGAATTCCTACTGAAAAGAGAAAATATTTGGATACGCAAAGTGTTGTATGCATCCTATTGGAATATGATGAAGAATAAAAAGGATACAAAATCATGGATATCAGAACCAAAAAGATATTCATTGAGCGAGGGTCAGATTTGAAGAACTGCTTCAAAATGTAAAGGTAGTCGAGGAAGAAATTGCTGATTTACCACCTCTACAAGAAGAAGATTTCGGAGAAGTTGATGAAAGTTATGGTTTTGATATTTATGATATTTTATCAAAATTTGATGAACATGAAATATCAGGTTCAGAAGCTGATCCAGATGCGCCCCAACACTTGCCAAAGTGGGCCCAAAATACACTCAATTCTGCTGGTTCAAACATTGGAAATCCTGTCGATCCAAGGAGAACTCGAGCAAACTTTTAAAGAGAAGGTATGGCTCTTTCATGTTCTGATCCTTTTCTATTTGAGAAATTTTTTTGATGATAGGTTCAGATCCTAAATCATATTATCATGCCCACTGAGATCCGAGATGGCAAACCGCCATGGATGAAGAGTACAGTTCTCTTCAAAAGAATGCTACATGGGAGCTAGTTTCTCTTTCACCTGGGAGGAAATTAGTCCAATGTAAATGGGTCTACTGCAAAAAGGTTTGTTGCTGATGGCTCAACCTGAAAATACAAAGCTTCGTTGGTTTCAAAAGGATTCTCCCAAGTCCAAGGAGTGGACTACACTGAGACCTTCGCACCGATTTCAAAGATGGATTCTATCCGTCTAGTTTTGGCCATTGCCGCATACAAGGACTGGGAAGTGCACCATATGGATGTGAAGAGTGCATTTCTCCATGGAGATTTGAAAGAAGAGATTTACATGAAGCAACTAGAAGGATATATACCAGATCCAACATTAGTGTGCAGATTGAAGAAGTCATTGTATGGCTTAAAACAAGCCCTAAGAGCTTGGTACGCAAAGATGGACTCCTTCCGTCTTTCATAGAATTTCGAAAGGTGCAAATCAGATCCAAATGTGTACCTACAGAAAAATGAAGGTAATTTTATGATTATAGTTCTTTATGTTGATGATATTTTAATAACTGGAAGCACTCTTGCTTCAATCGACAAGTTAAAGACTGCTTTAAATCTAGCTTTTGACATGAGCGATTTGGGCTTGCTAAAGCAATTTATGGGGCTTGAGATTGCTCAAAATTTTGATGGGATCACCATATCTCAGCAAAAATATGTTTCAGACCTGTTAAAAAAATTCAATATGTTATATTGTAAGGAAGCCCCATTCCCATTCCTCTCAGGAATCAGTCTTGAGGAGGGAGATTCTACACCGCTTGCAGATTCTACATTATACCGACAGTTGATTGGTAGCCTTCTCTGCTTAACACACTCAAGGCCTGATATATCTTATGCCGTGAGTGATGTATCAAGATATATGCAGCAGCCCCATGATATCCATTGGAGGGAAGCCAAAAGGATCTTGCACTATGTGCAGGGTACTAGACCTTTTGGCATACACTATGCAGCAGATTTTGAGTTAGATTTGGTTGGGTACATTGATTCAGATTGGGTGGGTGATAGTATTGATAAGAATTCCACTTTCGGTTATTTTTTCATGATTGGAACTGGCCCTATTTTCTGTTCAAGCAAAAATCAGGCAGCCATTGCCTTATCTTCAGCAGAGGCAGAGTATCGAGGAGCAGTCAATGCTTGCATTCAGGTAGTTTGGTTGCAGGGTATTTTGGCAGAGTTTGATATTGGTAGTACTACTTTGACTGTCATATTTTGTGACAATCAAAGTGATATCAATATCTCGACGGATCCATTTTAGAGACAGAGGACCAAGCACATCGATATCCACATGCACTACATCTGAGAGCTTGTGCATGGCAGAACCATTGTTTTGCAATATTGCCCTACCGACGAGAAAATTGCAAACATCTTCACCAAGAGCTTCACTGAGAAGAAGTTCTCTTACCTCCGTTCACTGTTGGAGGTGAGTTCCATCATGGTGGAGACAGATTAGATCCTTCTATGTTAAGCTTGAGGGGGGGCTTTCTTCCCATTGGGTTTTCCCTCTTTCCTCACTTAGATTTTTTCTAGCATTTTTGGATTATTATTGTATTGGGGTGACCTTTGGTCTCAGTAACCAGGGCCCTATATTTTATTTCACACTTCATAATATAGCTTGAGGGGGGGTGTTAGGATATATTCATCATTCATTTTTATGTCTTCATGCATTTTTGCATGCAACATGCATTTATGCATGCATCCCAGTCATCAGTTTGGTGTCACCCAACACCTAGTCCCCACTTTGCTATCCCTGGGAGCTTCTTTCCACTCATTTTTATCCCTCCTATTCAGTGATGCACCCACCTTTCACCTACCACTTATGAAAGGCGCCCTTCTTCACCTACCACTCAGTTTCACTTCAGTTAGTTGAGTTATCTATGGATCTCTCCTTGATTCGAGGATTGATTGGCTGTTAACTAACTGAAACACTCCATTGGACCCCCAGTGAGACTAGATTGCCTATTTTGACTCTAGTCACCTCCCCATGCGCCCTCCACTAAGCCTCCTTCCTTACATTAGTGCTCCCATGCACTAGTTACACCTACCACACTTAGTTAGACTCAGTTTGACACTTGGTTGACCGTTACTAGTGCATTGATGACTCCACTGATCTGATGATGAGGAATCTTAGTGGAGCCAAGCTATTCCATGCAGCATATTCGAATGAACTCCTTGGTTAATTCGAATTATCCAGTCATTGTGATTGCACATTGTATTGTATTCTACTTCTGAGTTCAATAGAGCACTGCTGCAATTCTTTTGCACAATTTACACATATTATTCTTCATGCATATGTTGTAATTGATTTACTTGTTCAATTAGATCTGGTGTGCTTAATTTCACATCGAGAGTCTGAAAACCCTAAAGAAGACTCCAAAAGGTCCTTTTTTGTACAGTTAGTCTCCTCACCCGAAAAAGTGTAAAACAATGAGAGAATAACTCTTCTAGCCATAGATGACTAGAGTATTCCTTTTTCGTAAATACTCCGCAAAAGTTTGGAAAATGGGTAAACTTATACTTAAGGGGATGTCACTTCAAATCCTTTAATGAGTCTGAAAAGAAAACTATACTCGACAATCTTGTCATATTTAAACAGTCTAACAAGAGCTTAGAGAGAACTCCATAAAAATATTTTTCATAAAGGTTTAACGAGTCCAAAAAAGTAAACTCGTGACCTCCTTACTGTTTTTAACGAGCTCAAAGGAGATACAGAAGAATGCTCATAACTTCCTTACTATTTTTAACGAGCTCGAAGTGAAGGTGGAAGAATGCTCGTAGCCTTCTTACTGTTTTTAGCAAGCTCGAAGAAAAGGTGGAAGAATGCTCAACGGTGGATCAATGTCCAAATGAATGGAAGATTGCATTATAGACTCTAGGAAAACTTCATCAGATGGAAGTATATCATCCCAAATAGAACATATGTCTAAACATTCAGATGGAGTTATCGTCTAGTCAATAACCGGGACCCAGTCTCGAGAAGGTAAGCATGAATTCAGAGGCTTCTTCTCAGTAGCAATTGGACTCAAGGAACAATATACCACTTAATTTGATTGTGACATGGTAGTGCCTACTGACGGGGGACATACTTGGTCTATAGTTGGGTAATAAGAGGGATCAACAAATGTAAGATGTGTTGGGTCTAGGAAATGCCCCTTTTTGGCCATCCTTATTACATCATTTTTCCCTGATTTCATCCTACTTTCATAAGCTATATCCATGTCTTTCTCCAGATCAATCAATAATATTGATAGGTATAATTTGTTATTGCTTTATTTATTTTATGCCTAATATTGTTAAAGATTATGGATCTTAGTCCTTGGTTTATGCTGATCTGTGTGATTTCATTTAGTCAAGGTCTAAAGCGCAGGTGTATCAGCCAAGTGGCACCAGCTGTTACTCTTCAAAGCACCAGCTTCTCATACTCCAAGGAACAATGCATCCTCCACGTTAGCTATAACATATCCTCATTGTAACATATTCCACTGAAACAGAACCTAGTTGTGACAGACAGGTTGCATTCCAGTTGCTGAGTCTGTTGATCCATTAATTATTAGAGCAACAAAATCCTTCATGATTAGCAACCTTGTTTAATACGGCTGTATCAGTTAGTTGTAACTCCGCAGCATGAAGATCATAGATCTTCATTGCTGCACGATTAGCAGATTGGTGTGACATTCGACTGTGTAGGATAATTCATTTAATGCATGTGTGTTTGAATCAACTATAACAACCAAGCTCAATTCCAATACCTTTCAGTTGTTTATGCTTTCTAGGATTTCCAGTAATTATCAGTTAGAGTCCAATCTTAGATTTTGGTTACTGTTGTATCTTTAATTGATTTAAAGTAGGAAGATTAGGATTTAGTAACAGTAGTTGCTGGATGGATCATTTTGGTAAAGGTCAATTATTGGTAGTTTGATAATTATAGGAATTAACTTCTTGCAAAAGCAATCTGGTTTATTTCTATTCTTAAATTTATAACTACTGGGTGATTTCTGTAGGAAGGTAGTTTCAATCAAATCCTTAGATGTGTGAATTAGATTAGTTTGCTTTCTGGAGTGAGTTTGGCCGGATAGATTGGTAGGATCATTATCTACATTTAGTAAATCAACTGCTTGACATGTTTATGCACAAATTATGCTTATTACCATTGAAACAAAAGACCTCCCTGGGTTTGACAATTTATATTGACCATCCTATGTGTTAGATTTAATTAACTGACATATAGGGTGACCAACATTTTGGCACCGTTGCCGGGGATGGTAATAGATAGACAGAGTTAGTAGTTGGTTTCATTTGATTTTATTTTAGTTCAATTATTTACAGCATGCATGAATACAAGAAAAAAAAATTGGGAACCCCCTTTGAATACTAACATTGCAGGTGGAAGAGGTCGAGGTCGTAATGTAGGTCAGGGAAGACACACATACATTGCTGAGATAATTTCTAGAGCTGATTCTTCCACTAGACCACTGCGGAACTCTACAGGCAGGGGAAATTATGTTCCTCCCAATATTGAACATTCAGCATCCACAGTGGAGAATACAATGGGACCTTCAACTCCTGTTGCAGAAAGTAAACCTCCTGAAGATAAGGGAAGCGCTGTAGGTGCACCAGATAGAGAGGAGATCTATCATATTGACAGAACCAGAGTTACCAAAGAGGTGTGGTTGGAGACTCGTTGAATAGCAGAGGAAGAGAGAAGGTGAGAAGAAGAGAAGACAAGAGAGGAGGAAGCTAAAGCAGAGGAAGAACGCATAAAGGAAGCTGTTGAATTTTGGACTAGAACCATGGTTGGTAGAGAATAGGAGGGCGAGAACGAACATGGGAATAATCAGGAGGAAGAAGGAGAAAATAATCAGCCTGGTAATACTGTGGCTACATTAGAATTCCCTATCCTCCATATACCTGGAGTAGCTCCTATGAAGAATATCTCACCATTGGTTCTCCCGAATTTTCATGGTAAGTCCTCTGAGGATCCCATGGAGTTTCTTTTTGAGTTTGATATCCTTTGTCGCAGCTATGATTACACCTCTAGTTCTTAGAAGCTGAATTTATTCCCAACCACCTTGAAGGGAAATGCTCTGCGCTGGTTCATGAGTCTGGGTCGTGAGACCATTACTACTTGGGATCAAATGAAAAACACCTTCCTTTCTAAGTACCAAGAATATTGCAGAACTAGGGATAGAAAAGAGGAGCTGTTTAAAATGGTTCAGAAGGATGAAGAAAGTTTGGAAGACTTTGTGGAAAGATTGCTGTACAATTTACAAAGATCTGGTCATGCTGAGATTGGCAAGGATGTGCTCAAGATTATCTTACTAAGAGGAATTAGAGAAGATTGCCTTGATATGTTAAATCTGCTGGGAAGAGGGGATATCTCGAAAGAACCTTTTGAAAAGATTGTTGAATTATGTCAAAGGTATTCCAGGGGATCCTCTAGAACCAACAAACGAGACAAAGACCGAGACCAGGATGTCTTCACTAGGACTCAGAAGTTAGCTAGTGGAGGAGCCACTCGAGCAGAAATAGGCAACTTACTGGAGAATTTTAAAACAGACATGATGAGCTCCATTTCCTCAGAGTTAGATGTCATGAGAGAAAAGCAGAAGTTAGTGGTAGAAGATCTTACACTTGGTGTATTCTGCCCTAGATGTAGGAAAAAGCACCCACTGAAGGAATGCCCATTGGACAAAGCAGAGGTATGTAGGATATGTGAACTCGAGCATGATACTAAGGAATGTCCTTCCTTACCTAAGTTCAAAGTAGTCCTGCAGGAATCTATTCCAGATGTGGAGCCAACATACTTCATGGCATATAAGAAACCATGGCATCCTCGAAATCAAGGTATGAATCTAGACCCAGCATTTTTTTTCTGAATAATATGAATGGAATGAACAATATGCATAATATGAATACACAATTCCCTTCACATTATTCTAACAACCACTGGCATCCATCTCAGAACCCAATGCAAAATCCTAACTCATGGACACCATGGTCACAGAAGTCAAACCATGCTCCTTGGAATTCCAACTGGAGAAATTCTTACCAAGGAAATAAATTTCCCCATCACTAGACTCAGTATCAACAGTACCCTCCTCAATAGTATCAGCATTAGCAGTATCAGCACCAATAGTATCAACAACCACAAATCCCTTTCCAAAACAATGCTGCACCTATGAATGCACCACTTCGACCACAGCTACCTGCACAACCTAACTCGAACCAAACAATAAAGCAGTCCATCAATTTGAGACTGCCAACATGCCTGCGTATTCCATCACTCAAATTCCCTGCAATGATATACAATTACGATCAGGGAGGGTGGTGGAACCTATTATCATTGAGGATGTTTCATCCCCAGTGATTGAAACTGGAGTAAATAAGCATTATGAGAACATGGTTAATTCAGCAATCCCCATCATTGAGGATGACGATACTCCTATTGAAACAGTAGCTGAAACTCAGAAAGTAACACACGATGTGTCACAGCCTACATAGTTGAATAAAGAACCACCATACTGTGAACGATTGGCCCTACAGAAAACAATGGAATCGCCCCGATTTGATCTCGTTGGAGAACTGAAAAATTTGTATGTTAAAATTCCACTGTTACAGGCCCTTCATGATGTGCCCATTTATGCCAAGACTGTTAAAGATTTATGTGTCAAGAAACTAGGAAGAAGGCCCAAGGATCCCCCCACTGTCCATGTGTTGGGAAAGCTTTCAGAATTAATAATGGGGAAGGCCCCTGTGGCAAAATACAATGACCCTGGGAACCCGACTGTTACAGTTCACATAGGGAACACACAAATTCCAAATGTCTTGGTGGGTTTAGGCGTAGCTATTAACGTTATGACCATAGAAACTGTGAAGAAATTGGGACTCACTAATCTTCGGCCAACCCCTACCGTTTTGGAACTTGTTGATAGATCAATGATCAAGCCTGAAGGGATCCTAGATGACCTCGTGATCTCAGTTGACTCGTGGGAATACCCTGCAGATTTCTTGGTGTTACAGCCGAAATCCCAGTTGGGGGGACACCCACTAATCCTGGGAAGACCATGGTTGGCTACAGCAGATGCCTATATCAGCTGTCGGTCAGGATCTATGACCATTTCAGATGGAACTGAGATCAAGAGCCTAACCCTGTACCCTCTAGCTCGACCAAGCACAGAAGCTGAGACTCCATTATGGGTAGATTTGGAGGAGGAAGAGGGTGTGCAGCCATTACTAACCATAGGGAGAGCCTTAACATTTAAAGATGAAACAGAGGATGATGCCATTAATAGTTTCATCAGTGAGCCCATGTCAGTCAATAAAAATGTCTATCAGATCTTGGACAATACTCTAGCTGCAACAGAACAAGAAAAGCTTACAGAAGAAACTCTAATTGGTGATGACAGTATAATTCCAGTACTTAAGAATTCGAAGAGTGTTCCAGTAGAAATTGGGCCAGGAAAAACATTGAATATCAATCCTAATCTGACACCTAGCGAGCTGGAACAACTAGTCACTTTGCTGAAACAGCGTAGGGGAGCTTTCTCTTGGGAGTACACAGATATGAAAGGAATTCCTTCTCATCTGCGCACCCATCACATTTATATTAAGAGCGACTCCAGGCCTGTATGTCAACCACAACGAAGGATGAACCCGAACCTAGGAGACATAGTGAAAGAAGAAATCCAAAAACTTTTGGAAGCAGGATTCATATACCCAATTTCAGACAGTGAGTGGGTTTCTCCACTTGTGATTATGCCAAAGAAGAATGGGAAATGGAGGGTCTGCGTGGATTACAGAGAATTGAACAAAGCAACGCAAAAGGACCATTTCCCCTTACCTTTCATCGATCAGGTCCTTGATACCTTGTCTGGGAAAAAGTATTTCTCCTTTCTGGATGGCTTTAGTGGCTATAACCAGATCCAGATTGCTCCAGAAGATCAGGACAAAACCACTTTCACTTGCCCCTGGGGAACTTTTGCCTACCAAGTACTTCCTTTTGGGTTGTGCAACGCACCAGCTACATTTCAGAGAGCAGTGATTGGAATCTTTTCGGAAATGGTAAATGATTGCATGGAAATTTTTATGGATGAATTTACTCCATATGGTGATATTTATGAAGAAGCACTGAAAAATTTAGAAAAGGTCTTGAAACGTTGTAAACAAAGCCATCTCTCTTTAAGCACTGAAAAGTGCCACATGATGATGAGTGAAGGCATAGTGCTGGGGCACTTCATCTTTTCTGATGGTATCCAGGTAGATCCATCCAAAATCAAGGTAATTGAAAATATACCAACTCCTGGAACACAGAAGGATGTACGTATCTTCTTGGGGCATGCTGGCTATTACAGAAGGTTCATAGAAATTTTTTCCAAACTAGATTCTCCTTTGTTCACTTCGTTGATGAAGGATGCACAGTTTGTCTGGAATGATGCATGCCAAACAGTGTTTACTGAGCTCAAGAGAAGGTTGTCTACAGCACCCATCTTACGAGGGCCCAATTGGGATCTGCCTTTTCACATTTCTTCAGATGCTTCAGATACTTCCATTGGAGCAGTTTTGGGATAGCAGGAAGGTAATGCTCCGTATGCTATTTACTACATTAGTAAAAATTTGTCTCTTGCTGAACTAAATTATACTGTCACAGAAAAAGAATTTCTTGCCATTGTTTATGCCATCAACAGATTTAGACATTATATTACTGGATATTCTACTTTTGTGCACACTGATCATTATGCTATCAAGTATTTAATGAATAAACCGATAACAAATGCTAGAGTTACTAGATGGCTATTACTGTTATAGGAATTTGATATCACAAATATTGATAGACCAGGAAAGGAAAATGTTGTTGCAGATTTTTTTATCTCGACTTACTAACAGTGATGACAATTTACCAGTTGAAGATTCCTTCCCTGATGAACATTTGTTTGCAGTATCAACTCATTCCCCATGGTATGCAGATATTGCTAACTTTTTGGCTACAGGTAAGCTTCCAGCACATTTGTCAAAGAGAGACAAACGGAAGATCATACAACAGAGTGCTAGGTACTACTGGATTGATGGCCATCTTTTCTACACAGGGCTTGATTTAGAGATCAGAAGATGTGTTAGAGAAGATGAAATCTTTAGCATTCTTAAAGCTTGCCATGATGAGCCTTGCGGGGGACATTTTGCTGACAAAAGGATAGGTCATAAAGTTTTGAGAACGGGCTATTTCTAGCCTACATTATTCAGGGATGCGAAGAAGTATGTTCAGGCATGTGATAGCTGCCAAAGGATGGGCCACCCCAACAGATTAGATGAGATGCCTTTGCAGCCACAGCTTGGGGTTGAACCATTTGATAGGTGGGCTCTAGATTTTGTAGGGCCTATCAACCCTCCCTCAAAGTAGAAAGTTCACATCCTGGTTTGCACAGATTACATGACCAAATGGGTAGAAGCTGTAGCCTTGGTTAAGGCCAATGATTAGGTTGTGATTGATTTCCTGTATGAAGAGATTTTCACTCTGTTCGGAGTACCTAAGGAAATCATTACAGACGATGGACCACAGTTTGTGTCTCACAAGCTGGAATCACTATTACAGAAATTTCATATTCAACACAGAATAACCTCGCCATATCATCCACAGGCCAATGGCCAAGTGGAGAGCACAAACAAGGTTATCGAGTTTATTCTGACAAAAACAGTGAAGAGCCATCGTAAAGATTGGGATGAAAGGATTCCAGAGGCACTATGGGCCTATCGTACTACGTGGCATAACACCACTAGTTTTTCCCCATATGAGTTAGTGTATGGTAAGAACATTGTTTTTCCAACTGAATTTGAAATTAGAACCTTGAAAACAGCTATGGAAGCAAACTTGGATTTATCAGAGGCACAGAGGAACCGACTGAATCAACTCAATGAATTGGATGAGAAGCACACATCTGCAGTACATCATACAGCTTTAATCCAACAACAGTGCTCTAAGTGGCATGATCGTTTTAAAAAGAAGAAAGTCTTCCAAGAGGGGGACTGGGACCTGTTGTATGATTCACGGTTTAAGAGGGACTTTAAAGGCAAATTGCACACCTGTTGGTTGGGACCCTATCAGATAGATCGGGTATTTGATAATGGAATAGTCCGGTTGATCACCATTGATGAAAACAAAGTACCATTATTCGCAAATGGTCATCGGCTGCGACTGTATCACAAGCCGATCTCAAGGGAAGCTTTCGTTCCGCAGGTTGTAGGTGATCCAGAGTATCAGTTAACGCCAGGGCAGGGATCTTTCTCAAACCCTGTGAATTCCTAAAAGCTGCAATTTCCATACATATTTTGTACATAAATAGTTGTTTTTTTTTCATTCTGTATTTTATCTATTTTTATTTTTTTGCACTTGATTGGTTTGTTTTGAAGAACTGTGTGCAGGAACTAATTAGAAGAACAGCAGTCGTGACTGGGCCAGACGATTGCAGACACCCCACATTGTTTCCTGATTTAATAAAGCTCTTTGAAAAAGATGGATGATTCGTAGTCTTCCACAACTAGCTAAAATTTGCTTGTTACTTCATTCTGACACAGCTGCGACTCCTTGGCTTGCTCATTCTCCCAATTTTTGCAGCTATGACTCCACCATTTTCCCTTTACTTCACTTTTCCGCAGCTACGACTCCGTCACTTTTTCCCGTTCTGCCAAATTCCGCAGCTGCGACTCCGCTATTTCCGCTTACCTTTCTAAGTTTGGTAGCTTCTACTCCGCTATTTCTGTTTCATTTTTACCCCTTTCTAGCAGCTGTGACTCCGCTACCTTTGCCCATTCCGCTAAACCTAACAGCTGCAACTCCGCTACCTTTGCCCATTCCGCTAAACCTAGCAGCTCTGACTCCGCTATTCTTGACCAATCCACCAAATCCAGTAGCTGCGACTCCGCTATCCTTGATTATTTTGCTAAATCTAGCAGTTGCGACTCCGCTCTTTCCACTTCATTTCCGCTCCTTCTGTATAGCTGCGACTCCGCCATTTTTCGCTTATTTTGCTAAGTCTAGCAGCTGTGACTTCGCCAGTTTGTCTGCTCTCCGATTGATGATGCCAATAATGATTCAATTGGGCGTTAGTTTTGTTGCTCGCTCCACACGATCCAATCATGGTCTGCCACGAAGGAAAATTTTGGGTGTCTTAAGTAGCTGTTAGCCCAGGTGGCGGTGGCCACATCACTTCAGCACATGTGCATTCATACCCGCGAGGACGATGGCCGGCTGTAATGATTAATCCATGGATCAAACTCATAAACGCAAAGGTACGGATCACATCTTTTACATGATTTGGCAGAAAATGAAATACAGTAATAACGATTATGTACAGTCGTAAACCTCGATTAACGAACCCATACGAATTAACCTCTAGGGATTGTGTCAGGATCATGGTTATACTTATTTCCCGTCACCTTACCCGATTTGCACCTGTTACCCCAATTCTGCCAACTTCATTGTTTCAACGGAATGTTCATACTGGTGCAGACTTGCCTAAAACCTGATTTTTGAACCCCAACGACCCTTTGCATGTTCGTAAAACTTCAACTTCCACATCTAGATTGGAAATTGTTGCGTTCATTCTGAACTTTGAGGAGAGATTAAAATGGGAAACCCAGTCCAACATGAGCCAGTAAATACAGAAGCTGTATGTGCCAATGCGGAAGTTCTTAATATTTTTACAGTAGCAGGTTGGATGGCATACTTTGAATGGTTGAACGGTTTCCACACAGAAACCGTATTGCAATTTTCCCTCAACCTTACTGATACTCACTCCGAGGTCAGGGGAATGCGTGTGGATGTTACAGAAGAAATCATAGCCAAGGTTACTGGATTACCCCTGGTTGGGAAGAAGTTATTTGGACGGAGGGCACATAATGCAAATGCGGTGAGGGAATTTCTAGCAGTTGGAGAGCAGGTTAGTCCAAAGCACCGTGGGCTGGAAATGACATCTTTACCACCACCCTGGAATCAAGTGGAAATATATGTGAAAAGATACATCTCTTGTGAATGTAGGTACCAAACTGTTTCCTTCTCTGAACTTCCCTTATTGTCTCATTTACGCCATGGCAATTTGGTGAATATACCATTTTATCTGCTTAAAGCCCTACAAACTATGGCTGGATATGCAAGAACCACCCAACACCCAGTTTCCTCCCTTACTAATCATGGCCTAATTAAATTACTAGTCTTAAGAGCCATTGCAAATCGTAATTTAACCTGGGAACAATTTCTGGCTGGAGATAGGCCAATCATACAACCTTTATTAGAAATGGAGGGTGTTGGTGAAGATAGTGAGGACCGACGTTCCTCAAATCTAGTTGGGGGGGAGGCTGGAGCATTAGAAAACCAGGCCAGTGACGAAGAGGAAGTAAACAAGGTTGAAGAAGTATCAACAGAAAACCCTGTTGTTGAGGAAATTGTGATGGAAACCATGGAGCAGGAGGCAGAAAAATCAGAAGCTGTAAATACAGAAGAAGATACTCAAATAAAAGAAGTTGAAACTAGAGTAGCTGTTGAATCTGCGACAATAGAGGCTGCAATTGCAGAAACATGAATTCAGGAGGAAGGATATCAGACAGGAATAGTAGAAGAAGAGATTGTGGAAATTTTGGAGGTTGTGTCCTCTCCGGAGATAAGGGGGACCATTATTGAAGAAGAAAAGACCGAGGTAAAGAACCCTGTGTCAAAGAAACGAAGAGTAGGATCAAGAAACAGGGGTCAGGAACTCACTGCAGCAAAGAAAAGGAAAATCAGAACTATCAAAGCACTAGTAGCAGTAGGCAGTGAGGAACACCCAGTGGGAATGGTGAGGAAAAGAAGGACTCGATCGGCTGTAGCAGCAAAAGTAGCTGTAACAACAGCGTCAACAGAAGCAGCTGCAATAACAGCGGAGGTAACAGAGACAGCAGAAGCAGCTGTAATAGCAGTAGCAGCAGAAGCAACTGCAATAGCAGCAGAGGTAACATAGACAAGAAGAAGCTGAGACAGTGGATGCAATTGGGGGTAGTATTGAAGCACCCTTAGTAGAGACAGCAGGAGCAGTAAGAGAGAATAGGGAGTCACCTATGGTAGAGAAAGCACCTGTAACAGGGGTAGATATAGAGATTCCCATTTTGAACCCCAAGTCATCTGCTGCTATGCAGGAACCTTCCAGAAAAGAACCTCAAATCGAAAATTTCCTGCTTGAAAATGAATTATTAAAAGAGGAGGTGTAGATATTGCGAAATGAGCTGGAAAGATGGAAGGGAGTAGTTGGAAAACAAGCAGAGAAAAATTTGAACACATTAGCAAATGCTGCAAACTTATTAGAAAATCCATTTTTTGCATTTGAAAATGAGAAGTATGGGGAGACTGTTTGTCTAGAGTGTGGAGATATATTTTTTGCAGCAGGACACAGAGTTGTTGTGTTGGGACTTGCATCACAAAAGCATGTACAGATAGAGGAGGTGGAAGAAGGAATGCCAGAAATCGAATTGATGGGGGAAGATGAGCCAAGAAATTGAAGAGATCCCTGATTCAAATTTAGGAGATGAAACAGTACAGTCCCAGCCATTAGGGGACACCGAGCTTCTTCAGGACTAGTCTCATCAGCCAGAGAAACTTGATATAACCCAGAAACAATCTCAACAATTCAAAAAAATTGAAGAACAAGGGACTGTTACACAAGAACCAGCACCCTTGAAAATATTTAGTGAGGCTGCAACTCAGACAGCGACATTTGATATCAAGGACCAAGAAGAAAACACTATTACACAAGAACCAGTGTTTCCAAAATCATTTGCTATAGTTGCAACACAAACTGAGATGGATAAGGTTGAAACAGAGAAGGAGGATGCTGTCACACAAGAACCAACAATCCTAAGAATATTGGATGAGATTGTAACACAGACTGAGGGGGCTGAGGATGATATGGAAATAAAGGATGCTATTACACAAGAACTAGCATCCCCAAAATCCATGGTTGAGACTGCACCATAAGAACAGATGACTGTCACTCCAATAGAGGATGCAATTGTTACATTGCCAAACCAAAATAAGGAAGTCATTTATCTTGACTCTGATGATGAAAAGGAGGTAGAAGACAAAAGATTTCAAAGGCTGGAAAAGAGGATTCTCTGGTTAAATCTCGAGTTGGATAAATGGCTCAAGTGGATTGATCAGTTCAAGACAGGTATGATCTCTCTCCAAGAACATAGGAATGTCATTAAGGGGATGAGAGAAAAGTGGGATGAGGAGTTATTCTTCTAGAAAATTTGGTGGGAGAAACTTCAAGAAAAATTGGAAGGATTGAAGAAACTTAAGTCCCTGCAGCAAGAAAAAGACAAAATGTATACTCTTTCCTTAGAATTGTTGAGTTGAAGGGCTCCATCCCCCTCTTACCCTGTCTTTCTCCATGAGCAGACAACGTTATTTCAATTAAAGTCTCTTAAGGAAGGAAGATCATTTGATGTGGCAACGGCTACTCATTTTTTGGAGACTTTTCTGAAGAGTGATTTTGAGGATCAGCATTTGTTATGTGAATTGTATTTACATGACAGGGCTTGTTATATTGACTTTCCATCTAATCCATTACCTTGTCTAGGGGATGTTCAGCTGAGGGAATTTTCCTCTTTTGTCATTAACCATGTAAGATGGCGAGATGCTTTCCAAACCATCCTTAGGAATGAGGATAATTCTACTCTCTGGATTAGGGGGGAACCTCAGGATCCAAAATCATTCATAGAAAATCATGCTAAATCTCTCAGGGTTCCTTCAATTGCCTGATACTTTGAGAGCCTGCGAGATAAAATCCTTACCACATGTGTCCCAATGATTCTTAATATGCAGCAGGATGCCCTGTAAGGTAGTGAATACAAATGGATGTACTCTTCCTCATCTCTGAAGGAAATGGATCCATATGGCTTTGAAAATTTCAGGCAAGCTTTGACAAGGATTCCCAGATATGTGCAGTGCATGAAAAAGTGTGGGTATTGGTGGATTGGCTTAAGATTCAAATTCCCTCTCATATGGTTTCCTGTGGGTCCTTACAGAAACAACTATGCTTTGAAATTAGAAGAAGAAGAGTTGTGCTGGGAGCATTGGATATCCTGCTATGGGTTTGTGCCTCAAGGGGAGACACCAGAACTTGCCTAAAATCTTACAAATCTCCACAGATTCAACTCAGACTCAGATTCAGACCAGGAGAGATTGTTGCATGAGGACATGCAATCAGATAGTTGGGGGGAGATGTTGGGTCTAGGAAATGCCCCTTTTTGGCCATCCTTATTACATCATTTTGCCCTGATTTCATCCTACTTTCATAAACTATATCCATGTCTTTCTCCAGATCATTCAATAATATTGACAGGTATAATTCGTTATTGCTTTATTTATTTTATGCCTAAGATTGTTAAAGATTATGGATCTTAGTCCTTGGTTTATGTTGATCTGTGTGATTTCATTTAGTCAAGGTCTAAAGCGCAGGTGTATCATCCAAGTGGCACTAGTTGTTACTCTTCAAAGCATCAGCTTCTCATACTCCAAGGAACAATGCATCCTCCACGTTAGCTGTAACATATCCTCACTGTAACAGATTCCACTGAAACAGAACCTAGCTGCGACAGACAGGTTGCATTCCAGTTGCTGAGTCTGTTGATCCATTAATTATTAGAGCAACAACATCCTTCACGATTAACAACCTTGTTTAATACGGCTGTATCAGTTAGTTGTAACTCTGCAGCATGAAGATCATAGATCTTCATTGCTACACGATTATAGTGGATCTGAAACTGTATTTTCCTTGTATAAATTCCAGAAGGCTCTCGTAGCTTGGGGTTGGACAATTACCATTTTACATAAGCTGTAACAGAGCATTGATACTGTCAATTTCCATCCTTAATATCAGAGCAGAGTTCTTCATTTATGTGTCTTAATTTGTTGTGATCCTCGGCGTCTCTGTTAGAAGGCCAGGGCCCACCTTCTCACAAAGATAGCTGGTTTAAGTAGGTAGAGTGGTTTAGCTTTACTTCTGTTGTGTGGTGTGGAATTATTGTAGATGTTATTGATAGCTGCAACAAAGAATTAGCTTTCCTTTTGATAGTTCATAATTGCATCTTGAATAGCTGTAGCAGATTGGTGTGACAGTCGACTGTGTAGGATAATTCATTTAATGCATGTGTGTTTGAATCAGCTGTAACAGCCAAGCTCAATTCCAATACCTTTCAGTTGTTTATGCTTTCTAGGATTTCCAGTAATTATCAGTTAGAGTCCAAGATTAGATTTTGGTTACTATTGTATCTTCAATTGATTTAAAGTAGGCAGATTAGGATTGAGTAACAGTAGCTGCTGGATGGATCATTTTGGTAAAGATCAATTACTGGTAGTTTGATAATTATAGGATTTAACTTCTTACAAAAGCAATCTGGTTTATTTCTATTCTTAAATTTACAACTACTGGGTGATTTCTGTAGGAAGGTAGTTTCAATCTAATCCTTATATGTGTGAATTAGCTAAGTTTTCTTTCTGGAGTGAGTTTGGCTGGATAGATGGGTAGGATCATTATCTACATTTAGTAAATCAACTGCTTGACATGTTTATGCACAGATTATGCTTATTACCATTGAAACAAAAGACCTACCTGGGTTTGACAATTTATATTGACCATCCCGTGTGTTAGCTTTAATTAACTGACATTTAGGGTGACCAACAAGATGATCGATAGTGACAATGCTTTCGTCGTGAGGAAAATGCATCACACGAAAGAGCGTAGACACCACAGCCTGCATAACATATATGTAATTACGCCTGAGGATCATATAAAAATACATAGGGTCCTTTAAAACCATAAAATCAACTAAGATTGTTTTTCCACTCAAAGTAACAACTACCTGAGGGAGGAATCCCAACGGTTCACTAGGTCTTCCATCGAAGGTCAACGATCAATTAACAGCTGGAACAAGGTTAGAAAAACCTAAATCTCTCAAAGCATAAGGGGATAAGATACTAACAGAGGCTCCTTCATCTACAATACATCGGTGAACCGCATGGTTGCCGATATCGACTTTTATCTGGAAAGGTGAAGAAGAAGGAAGAAGAGGCCCAGTTAGACTATTCCAATCAAAGGAAATGATCCCAGGGCTTGGTAGGGGTTCACTCGGCACAGATGAAGTTCCCCATTTTCATAAACATCCGAACGGGTAATGCAAAAGACTTCAGGGACAAGTGCATCAGTCTTCGAAGGACTGATGGGATCGGTCGAGGATTGCATCGATTCGATCACTTCACTCTCTGAAGAAACAGTGGGGTTGACCAAAGATTGCATTGGTTCAACCACTTTATCAACCAAAGGTTGATCAAGATATTGGGAATCTATAGAAAATTAAGGAGCAGAGGATACTTCAGGCATGGACCACACTCTCCGCACCACTGGAATAGCAGGGCACAGGTGAGTAAGGTGATTTCCCTTACAAAGTTTACAAGGGAACTTTGGCTTGCATCCTATAAAATTAGACTCCTTTAAAACAATAGTACTCTTAGCATGACTAGCATTGGCTGACAGCTTTCCCCCAGCATGAATTGCAGTGGTTGGTTTCTCAGAAGCAGAAGGATTTTGAACTATGGACCACACTCTTTGCACTTCTGGAAGTACAGGGCACAAATAGGTCAGGTGGTCTCCCTTGCAAAACTTACAAGGGAAGTTAAGCTTTTGTTTATTAGGATTGTCGACAATGTCAACTTTCTCAGCATGACTTGCAATGGCTGATTCAGTGTCTCCAGTATGACTCACAGTAACTGGTGATTTGTCATTAATATGAACAACAGTGATCAATGACATGTCCTCAACATGAGCAACAGTGGTTGAATACATGCTTTCAGTATGATTTGCAGTGAATGAAATTTTGCTCCCAAGATGACCTCTAGAGGTTGGGTAGGTGCCCCCAACATGACTTCCAGAGGCTGGGTGGGTGCCCCTAGCATGACTTCCAGAGGCTGGGTGGGTGGGTTTAGTATGATTTACAATGATTGAGTGAGTTCTCCCAACATGACCACCAGAGGTTGGGTAGGTTCCCCCAGCATGATTTCCAGAGGCTGGGTGGTTGGCCCCTTGCTTTGGCATCTTCTTCCTATTCTTCTTCCGTGTATTCCTTTTAGACTGCTGGTTACTAGTATTAATACTTTCACCACATGAGGTAGAAGGAGGAGGATAAGTTGTTACTGGCGAAGCATGCATAGGGTTCTGATGCTCTTGATGTGAGGTGCTTACTTGAGAAGCATCAGGAGCATGCAAGGCGTTCATAGTGGAAAACAACCAAACCGGTAGCCCTATAGTGAATCCCAGAAGATTCAAGGTAGCCATTAAGGGAGTACCAATGTTCCCAATGAATGGAAAAGCATAAGGATCCCCTTGAACAGGGGTCCCTTGATTGGTTCCCACTGGAATGCTATCCATATTTTCTGACTCAACGGGCCAGAAATCTCTAAAGCCAACTAAAAACAAGCAGCACAAAGAGCACACCACTAAAAATGTCCTATAGTGATCAAAACCAGGAAAACAAAGCTAATACTCTTAGAAGCAAGTCTGGGATGATGAGGGCCGAGAACAAATCAATAGAGTATTGACGGTCAGTTACACGACATCCAATGGAGGTCCTCTGGGTGCAAGCATTTGAATCACCAAAACGCCCTCCTGGGATTACTGCAAAGGGTTACCTTCTGTGTCTGTCCGAGGTGCAGTGGAAATAGCCTTCCACTATACCTGTGAAGAGCCTTAGGGTTAAGATACTAAGGATACCACAAATACGAAAATACCTGGGGGAACAGTCGTCGGCCTAGCCAAGATGCATGGGAAGGGTAGCAAAGCCCGAAATCCAAAAGCACTTAAAAGTACTAGTGGACCCCCGTACGCGAATCAACTCTGGTTTATGCTTGAAAGGAAAGTGAAGGGGTATCCTTAGCAGTTCCAGTCTCACACGGCCTCGTGCTTAACTCTGGTTTGAGTAGAGCGTTCCCATGATATTTTGATATAGGTGGGTTTACCTAAGAGATCGTCTTACTACGATTATTGAGCAATGAAACCGATTTCGGGCAGTTTAAAGTGATCTACCCCGAAGTCCTAGCCTAAGCTAGTTGATGTAGTGTCAAACCTAAAAAGAAAAAGTTGCTAATTGATTTTATTAAATTTTCTTTTTAAAGGTTGTTTCTTACTCAATAGGTAGTGATGTGTGTGATATGGTTTATGATAGAAATTAAAGTGTGTACAAATGATGTCTTAAAACTTCACAAAAATCTTTTGTTTTTTCGTTTATGTCTTTCAAAACAAGAAATGGACAATCCTAAGCATAAGCATTTTTCAATTTTCTTTTTAATTTCCAAAGAAAATAGAAAAATAATCTATCCTACTTCGAAACAGTAATGGCAAATATTAAAACTATGCTACCAATTTTCAATTTTTGATCTTTTCTTCTACTTTGCAAAAGAAAATGAATCTGAAAAGGGAAACAAGCAAGATCTAACAAGAGTGTGGGTAAAGATGAAAAACCTAAAGGCTTAAACCAAAAAAATCAACAGACTTGACAAAGACTTGACCTACAGAGTTGTTCGAATGAAAAACTATAGATTTGGAACGAGATGTAAAAGAAAAATGGAAAACAGATGCATGCAGCAGGAAAAACAAACCACAAGGCCTCTCCTAAGCATCAAAACCCAAGAAAAAACATCTACCAAACAAATAGGGTAGGCAAGTAAACCGAGGTAACTCTACCACCACACAAACTCAAAGGAAAAGCTAAGCAGAAGGCTCCAACCAGTTCAGACTGATCTGAACAGGAGTTCAGAAGGTATCCGGACCAAACAAACCTTTCAAAAGCCACCCAAAAACTCAAACTGGGATCAAAACCTAAAAAAAAATACAAGACTCAGTAAAAGTGCGCAGGTATTGCAACAAACAACAAGCATTGAGTGCATAGGTCTGTATTAATACAACATGCGTCTAGGGAAAAAAGTGCACAACTATACCTAATAGAAAGTCACGCAAAGCTTCAAAAAGGCCTAAAAAAGAGAAAAGACACCTAAAAACAAGTGTTGAAGTAAGTGAAGCAAACCAAAGAGACTTTCAAGAGGTGAGACAAGACTCAAAGAAGACAAAGATGTCTCAAAAACAGTTAGAGAAGCAAGGCAAATGCCAGAAGTAGACCCAACAACCTAGAAACCAAACCCTATTGGAAGGCTTAGACCTACAGGAAAAATGCGCTTTTGTCTGGTATAACAACCAACGCCTGCAACAAAAAATGTGTGACTATGTTTCACAGAAACTAGCGCACAAAGCAAAAAGTACGCTTCTGTATGCACAAAAGACCAGCACACAGGGACTTAAAGCAATAAAAAGAGCTTTGCTCAGCCAAACTGAAATGAATCAAGATAAAAGGAAAAGCAAAGTAACCTATAAGAACCTCTCAGAAAACCAATAGACTGTAAAACTGAAAGAAAACCTAGACAAGGTCCCCAGAGTAGAAACAATCGGTGCTCCCCAGCGGAGTCGCCAGTTCTGTTGTGTAGGAATATACCTTATAGTGGGGAAGACGACACTACCAACTTACATGGGGTGACAGGTAAATACATTATGCTTTGCATTGATTACTATGAATGAAATGATATTAGGATTATGAAAATAGTACCTTTTTAACGACGGCTGGTCCTAGCTTTCGCCCACTCTTCCACAGTAATGTACCTGCAAAAACAAGTTAACCTTCCTCAGCGTATCTTGACTGTAATATATATAATGAAATTGAAAGCAACTTAACATTAATCACAATCAGACATTCAATAAACTAGACATTTCATTGGGACGGGAAGGGTATTTCCACCTTTTATTGTCAAGAAATGTAGTTAAGTACAAATATACCTGATTTGTCCAGACACTTCTACAACTGAGTCTTGGGCTCCTGCTCCTCATAATGACTTAGAAAATCCTCTAGTGTAATAGTAGCTTCTTCTTCGTTGGCCCCTTCCTCTTGGCTTCCCCTTGTATTTATGGCCAAGGTAGGAAGTTAGATTCGCGAGGCAGTTGAATTGAGAAGTTGGGGGAGTTACAATACCAAACTCAACTAATCCCAATTCATAATCTTAAAATGTTTTTCAATTTCGTCTTAATATGTGCTCGGGTACGAAACTAGGGGACTTGCGCATGGTGCACAACTAGGTCTCTCAGCAACTCACACATACAACTTTTCAGAAATGTGTGCGGGTTGTCTATAGTGGAACCTGGGTCTTGCATACTTTTAGGAATGTGCGCGGTTTGTCTATAGTGGAACCTGCATACTTTTAGGATTGTGTGCGGGTTTCCAGTTATAAGAGTAGCGCATCTTTTATGAAATATGCAGAAAAAATATAATTTTCAGCTGAAAAGGTGTGATCTCAGCAGTAAATCATCCAAGGTCAATCCAGCTCTTCCATCCATAGTGTCCTTTTGTGTGATCGACAGGGTAATGTGATCACGAACGGAGAAGTGCAGATTTTACCTATAACAACTGTGTTATGGCTATTGCAAGATAGAGTTATAATTGCTTTCATCTTTGTACTGTCGGATTGGAATTCTGATTTTCTATTCTTCTTGAAAAAGAAAAAAAATGCAATTGGGTTTGAGCCAAATCAGACCTTTGGGTTCCACTCCCCATTCCCTGCAAATTTTGCATCTTGATGGAAGCACATTTCACACTGAAATCCCTAGTTGGTTAGGGAATATGGCTAGTTTGGTCTCCCTACAGATATCTAGTTCAAATCTCAATGGATCTCCTCCATTTGAGAACCTCTTTTGGATAGCTATGCCATTTGTGTTGTGGTTCTTGTCTCAAATTGCTTATTTCTTGTGATTTAGAAGTTTAATAGTCAACATTAATGTCATTGTATTCAAAGTAGTCATCAAGTGAATAATTTTTGTTATAGTATAGTCTGTTCCCTGCATCTGAAATGTTGAAGCAATTAAAGCCATGAAGATCAGGAAATGTTGGGTTAGATACCTTCTCCACCTCAAGTTTGTTATTTAAACTCCATTCATATAACACTATTGATCTCTCCACTCAAGCTTGCAGATCAAACAGTGACTCGAAATCGCTAGTCTTCATCTATTTTTCCTTTGATGTTTGCATTCTTCTCAGTTAAGCAATTTGTTGCTTGCACCAACATTTATTTATTTTTTCCTTTTTTTGCAAATAGTCACTGACTTGCAGCAAAATGTTTCCTATAGAGCTATTCAATGAACCAATTGTTCATAGCACATGTGCAAAATTCTTTGCAACATTCGTATATGCTTAGGATACATATGAAATATTTGAAATATGCTTAGCCTACATATATTTTTCAATGTATAGAGGTTAGTTGCTTTATACTGTTCAACATATATCTATAGAAAAAAATACCACTAAATTCTCTCTCATCCACAATAGACTGCAGTATTTCCAAAGCATCGAATACCCTTTGACTTTCCAAATAAAAAGCAATAGTTTGAAAACCTTATGTCATAGATTCAAAATATATTATTTTGCAATTATTATTCATCGACGTTAATGCCATTTTTCACTGCTTCAAGTCATCTTCTCTTCTCCCTCTCTGCTTTTGTCTTTTCCATCTCTTGTTGTTTTGTACTATGTTGCAATAGACAAAAAGAACAATGCTTCCTTTATATTTCTGTCATTTTTTTCTTCCATGCGAATAAAGTTGTCCATCTACAATTTGGAGGTACAAGGAATGTTGGCAGGCGGTTTGATGAGGATGTGTCGCGGTACCGCCGACGTTGAGACACGTTGGATAAAGGCGCGAAAGGAGTATTTTGTACCAAAGTATAAAGCAGTTGGCGGGTTTTGGGTCACTTGGACCATGTATTTTGTAATATTGAGTCAAGTATACCGCAGTTGGCAGGTTTTGGGTCATGTATTTTGTAATATTGAGTCAATTGTACCGTGGTATGCGGGTTTTTGGGTCACTAGACCAAGTCAGTTAGTCGATTGTCCATAAGTGTCAGTTAGGAAAGTGGAAAAGTATTGGAATGGGCAGAAGACTATAAATAGATGAGAATTGCAAGTGTTGGAAGGAGGAAGTCGATGGATAGAAGATAAGAAATAGAGCTTTATGCGGAGATTGACAGAAAGATAATGCGGGGAGTTGTGCAGAGATTTATGTACTGCTTTTGGTTTTCCACAGTAATATAAGGATGATGATTTGGTGCAATCTATGTGTAATGTCGCTCGATACTTATGTTATTGTATTGTCTTAATGCAATTACCTGTTTCTGTCGCTATACCACAATAATATGTTATAGATATCTGTCTACTGTAATGTTGCGATTAAAGTAATGTGCGAACTCTGTCTAATGCTGCCATTAAAGTGATGTGCTATAACTTCATGATGAATATTAGAATTGCTGTTGGTATCATACTGCTACAACTCGCCTCCTCCGTCGGTGGAAACATGGTTCCGTCTTCTCTTCCTCGACACCTCGGGTGAGACCTCATCTGCTCTTCGGGTGTTGCTGGGTGGGCTCAAACCTGCCCGGGTCGGTGCTCAGGGAAACTGCGGTATGTGTCGACAGTTGGTGGACCCCTGTTGACTGTGAGGTCACGATTTGGTCAACAAATGGTTTCATTTCTGGGACTGTGTGCAGAGTAAGAGGAGGCCATGTTGTGGCAACTGACGAAGCCAGAGATACAGAGCTGGTTTGATTAGAGACTGTGGGAATTTGCTGAAAAGGAAAGTCGAAACACGCAACTAACGGTAGATCACTGGTTGGGAAGATATATTCATGACGGTCCACACAAATGGTTTTTCTGTGAATTCCCAGTCATTTTGTATGAATGGTTGTCAAAGATGACCTTCCAGAAGAGGAATTTCTAAGGTGGTGAACTGACGGCTTGGACCCCAGATTTGATCCAGGAGCTATAGGAAGTCGTTAATAAGGCATCGCGGGCTGTTGAAGTTTGGCTTGATAGCATCTTGGAAGGATATATCACTGAATTTGCGATCGACACGAAGAAATCCTATAGTGAAGCTGAAAGATACTTCTTTGACGGACTGAGGGGAAGGTTTTTGCTATCACTCTAACTGTCGATTAAGATGCTAATCTGCGAGAAAGGTATATTGAAGATGCACCTTGATCAGTAAGCAGCCTAGTGGGCGGAGGCCGTGGGTATCGCGACTGTCGGGGGGCGGTGGAAGGAATGGTAAAGGGGTAGATGGGTGCAGACCATGAGGAGACTGTGAGAGAAGCCGAGGAAGAAAGTGGCCTTACGAGGGGAGGAGCAAGGTTCCGACAGGAAAAGAGGCAGAGGATAGGAGAAGGTCCTACTGTGATCAGATTGCAAGACCGTGAAGGAAGGCCACACAGGACAAAGTGACCTCACAATCCTGACAGGGACAACCAGGATATGCCCAAGATAGAGGCAAGACCAAACCCCGGCACAAACATACCCACCCCTCCGCTCACTGACTCTCAACCAGCAAGAAATAATTCTTCGACACCGTCAAGTTCGTCAATACCGCAGAAGTTAATTGGTAGTAGCGCAGCGACAGGAGGAAGGAAGCCCAAGATGGCGGGTGATGATGCTAAGCTACCATTGTTCCATGGAAGTGCGACAGAAAACCCAAAACAATATTGGTTTTTGTGTGAATCGGTCTGGACAGTGAAACAGATCACTGATGACAACACTAAGAAAGGATAGTTAGCCACGACTCTGCGAGGTCATGCCTTAGATTGGTTCATGAAGTTCGTTTTAGTCCCTATGAGGACCCGAGAGAAGTCCCTGGATGAGATTCGGGATGGGCTGATTGCTGAATTTAGACGGCCTAAGTCAGAGGCTCAATATATTATTGAATTGAAGGAAATTAAGCAGTATCCCAATGAGACGGTGTGGGATTCCGACCAGCGATTCAATACACTGATGGAAAAGGTTAGTTTCGATATGAGCACTGTACAACATAAAGAATGGTTCATTGCGGCACTGTTACCCCACATTTGACTGCTACTGATGCAACAAAACATATCGACGCCTAGAGAAGCTCTAGAGATTGCAATGCGATTGGAGGCGTCGCCGATTGGAGATAATGCAGCCGGTATGTCGCAGATTCAGATGCAGCTTTCCAACCTGACTATACAGTTGCAAGATTTAAAGAAGAACAAGGAACAATGTGATGAAGTATGGTGTACGTGATGTCGATGAGAGGGACATACGAAAGATGATTGCCTAGATTTTTGTAATTATTTGGTCTCCGGTGTGCCCAATCCATTGAATGGCGGCAGTATACCGTGGTGTCGTGTTTGTTATGTGTTTGGGCACAGTCACGATAATTGCCCATATATGCAGAAAATGGTCACAACCCCGCGAAATCTGTATTACACCTTCTGTAAGTCGGTAGGACATGATGACAAGGATTGCCGTGCATATGGGTTGCTACAGGAGAGAATGTGTGATGCATTCTATGTCAAAGATGATTAGCGTGCTGCACCTATACAGCCGTAGGTAGCTCAGCCGCAACCACAGATGCAGTTTGTACCGCAGCAGCAACAACTGCAGCAGTTCGTACCGCAATATACACTGGTGAACCCACCGCAGCCTTAGTACATGCAACAACCACAGTATGTACCACAAGGGCAAGGGATGCCGCCAGCACCCATGCAGCAGTAGTTTAACCAACCTTAGTATCAGCAGCAGGGCGGCTATCGGGGAGGCTACAGGGGCGGATGCGGTGGTGGATTTGGTCATGGAGGAGGAGGCCGAGGTGGTCGAGGACCTGTTCAATGTTACCACTGTGCGGTATGGGGGCATTATCAGCGCGAATGCCCACTGCTACAGAATCAATGTACATTTTATTTCGGTAATGATCATACAGTCGAGAATTGTCCACAGTTGATTGCAAGATGGCAGGCTGGGAACACTCCGCAGCTACAGAACCCAGTACAACAACCGATATAGAACTTGGTGCAGTAACCAGTGCAAAACCAGCCCCCGCAACCACCGTCGAATGCTAATCCGAACGCAAATCAACCAAGGAACCTGCAGCAGAACCAAACACAGGGTGCCAATATTGTGACTATTTCTGCAGAACCGCGACCACAAGATGCTTTGGTGGCTGTTGTCACTCGTGGAGGCAAGACGAATGGGGAATATGGGTCGCGACCACTCATTCGCTTGGCTGGTCAGAAGACGGTAAATTTTGACATTGATGCAGAGCAGGAGACATTCCTAGAAGCATGTCGTACCTTGGAGAAAGATCGTGGTAAGGCTATTGTTTGTGATATGCCACCTGTATTCGATACTACCGATGATGCGGATCGACCGCCACTACCGGGGACGTTGCAAAAGTTTCTTGAGAACTGTTTGTTGTTGGCCCAAGACCCGGTTTCTCTAGTTGAGATTGAGGGTTGGTTATAGCGATTTCAGAAAGGACGGCAGGATTCGGCAGTAAACTCCTTACAGCGACGAAAAACTGGCAAGGAAATGTGAATGAACATTCAGATCGGTGACTACGATGTTGATTCAGTTGTTCTTGATCTTGGTTTGGATGTTAACATCTTAACCAAGCAAGCGTGGTAGAAGATGGGGAGTCCCCCATTGAGCTGGTCTCCTATGCAACTCCGGTTGGCTAACGACATGCGAAGGTTACACCGATTGGGCGGGTTCCACGGCTCATGATTGATATTGAGGGCATGAAGACTTATGCTGATTTTGACGTCATTGAAGTTGTTGATGGAGGAAGCTCCTATCCTGCGCTATTGGGGATAGGATGGGATAACGATAGTGGAGCTGTAATCAACTTCAAGAAGCGCATGATGACTTTTGAGAATCGCAATTTCCGAGTCATCGCTCCGTTGGATCCGGCTGAAGGACGCCGATATGTTGAGCTTGTCAAAGATGACGATCACACTGGCTGGGATCACGCATTTAATATTTCTGAGGACTACATTCATCCCACGATCCATAGTGAGCTGGAGTGGCGCAGTGAGAGTTCTACGTCTTCCGACTCTGATGATGCATTAGAGCATTGGCAGAACCGGATGCATGGAGTACCGTTTCGGAAATGTGGCTTAGTTACGCAATCCTTATGTCGGGTTGTGACAGAAACAATCACACTGCCTGTCTATGATGGGTTGCCTGACCTCACTAAATTTTTAGCAGAATTTGAAGAACAGGTCTCAGAACCCCAGCGATTGCTGGCCTTGGAGGAAGCACTGAAGGCTGCTCCAGCACGCTGGTGGGCGACATATAAGAAATTCATTAAAGATTGGTCACAGTGTTGAAGGTTGATGATGGTTCGATTTGGCAATATTGAGGTTTATCACACCAGCAAGTATGATGGTCGAACTGATCCCAGTGATCATGTGATGGAGTGACAATGATTGTGGGTAACGTGACCCAGAGATGAGTGGGTTCATGCTTTTGTCCATACTTTGGAGGAGATACCGCGATCGTGGTATACTGCAGCCGAATTGCGCCGTGACATTACAACATGGGGGGAGTTGATGATATGTTTCACTCATACCTTCACATTTGCAGATTCCAACCCTGATGTCCATAACGCCCTGCAGCTCATCCGCGATGTGATATTTCAGGTTGTTTCGGTGGCCTTCCTTGTTGACCCACACACCCACAGTCAGATGCAGTCTCTCATGGAGTGCTTCAATGTCACTGGAGGGACAGAGGATGATGATGATCCCCAGAATATCAACATTCCCGAATCCGAAGGAAGTCACGATGTGGTACCACCTGTTGCGTCAAGTAATCCGTTCAATCAGCCGTTGCAGCTTCTCAAAATGAATATCGGCACTGAGGCTACTCCCAAGTTTGCTAATGTTGGGGATTATTGGGATGATGAGATGATGAGTAAGGTTACCGAGATATTGCATGAGTTTCAGGATGTGTTTCCCATGAAGTTTTCCGAAATGAAGGGAATCTTGGGTGATTTAGGAGAGATGAGGATTCCATTGAAACCAGACGCTAAGCCAGTCCGACAGCGACCTTATCGGCTAAATCCGCGACATAAAGAAAAGGTCAAGGTGGAACTTGATCGGATGCTGGATGCTGGTATTATCGAACCTGTGGAAGAGTTAGAATGGATCAGTCCTATGGTGGTGCAGGACAAGAAAACAGGCAAAGTGGGCATTTGTGTCGATTTGCGGAAGTTGAACGATGCCTACTTGCATGACCCCTTTCCGACCCCGTTTACTGATGAAGTACTTGAAGGAGTGGGTGGCCAGGAGATGTACTCTTTCACTGATGGATTCTATGGCTACCATCAGATTCGCATTGCCAAGGAAGATCGCCATAAAACAACTTTTGTTACTGAATGGGGTTGCTTTTAGTACACGGTCATGCCGTTCGGTTTGAAGAATGCACCTACGATATTTTCCCGGGTCGTTGTTGCCGCATTCAAAGATTTTATTCAGAAGTTTATGCAGGTATATATGGATGATTGGACTGTTTATGGCTTTATTTGTGATCATTTGGCCAATATACGGTTAATGCTTGAGCGATGCCGATAGCATCAGATATCGCTGAACTTGAAGAAATGTATTTTCTGTGCGCCCTTTGGAATACTGCTGGGTCATATCGTGTGTAAGCAGGGATTGTTGGTTGATCTAGCCAAAATTGTGCTTATTTTGGGGTTGCAACCGCCGACCACCGTTAAGCAATTGCGCGCGACCTTGGGTCACACGGGATATTATCGCAAGTTCATTAGGGGGTATGCTGCGATTACTTCCCCTATGAAAAAATTGCTAAAGAAGCAATTGGTCGTCAAGGTTGCTGACTTTCAACTGATTTGGGTGCCGATGAGATATTGCGCAGATGCGTCTTGCCGCATGAGCAAGCGCAGATATTGGCTGAGGCACATGGTGGAGTAGCAGGAGGACATTATGGTGGCCAGGAGACTACCCAAAAAGTACTGCGTGCAAGGATTTGGTGGCCCACATTACACAATGATGCGATAGACTATGCGCGGTCTTGTGATGTTTGTCAACGAACTGGCAAGCCATCCAGACATGATGAGATGCCGATGCTACCTCAAGTAACATTACAACCGTTCGAAAAATGGGCTGTGGATTTTGTAGGACCGATCCATCTGCCAGGGAAACGCATAGGTGCGCGGAATATTATCACGGCGACAGAATACTTGACCCGATGGGATGAGGCAGCACCTGTAGTGGATTGCTCCGCCGCAACAGCTGCTCGATTTTTGTTTGACCACATTATCACTCGTTTCGGCTGCCCAAAGATATTGCTGAGTGATCAAGGCAGCCATTTTCTCAATCGCACTATCAACACACTAACAGAAGAATTGCAGATACAGCATAAGAAGAGTACACCCTATCACTCACAGGTGAATGGAACGATGGAGGCTTTTAACAAGGTATTGGAGCATGTGTTGACAAAGGTGTGCAATGCAAACCGCGATGACTGGGATTTGAAAGTTCCAGCGGTATTATGGGCCTATCGCAGTACATGTAAATGACTGACTGGTCAGACGCCTTTCAAGCTGGTATATGGGAAGGAAGCAATTATGCCGATGGAGTATATTGTCCCAAGTCTACGCATTGAGGCTATTACAGGTATGGACGATGTTGCAGCATTAGAGGATCGTCTAGCGCAATTGGTACAGTTGGAAGAAGATTGATTTATCATTGGTTTCGATCAAGGGGTGGAGAAGGATAGACAGAAGGCATGGCATGATCGCCACATAAAAAATAAATAGTTTCATCAAGGTGACTTAGTGTTATTATACGACAATAAGTTTATGAAACATTCAGGAAAGTTGCAGATGCATTGGCTGGGTCCCTACCGCATCACTAGTATTACTTCAGGAGGAGCGGTTCAGTTGCAGTGATTGGATGGGGGGATGCTCCCCAAGCTAGTAAATGGTCACAGGTTGAAGCCCTATCGCGTGGGCATGGATAAGTGCAATGTCTGAGTCGCATTGGTTAAAAAAAATAAAAATAAAAAAATGAATGATGATGATTGTTGCAGGTTGCTTGATGCCAGATGGCGCACCAACGGAAGAGGGTATGCGCAAGCGGATGGGGCTTGTGCCACTAGATTAGAGTAATTCAGACACTCATGGTAGTGTTGCGCTTAGGCTCGATGATGGATTTTGTACGATGGATTTGGGAGAGTACGACGAAGTGGCGTGATTATTGGCTACCCTCTCTACACATGATTACCCCTGACTAATTTGGCTGGGTTCACAGATGGCGACGGCATGTTTTGCACATGGCACGCTGGGCCGGGATGATCAGCGGGGTTGTTCACGTGGTGGCACATGGGATATTTGTTGGCAGCATGGTCACCCCCTCCACTGTGACAGTCGGTTGGCTCTTACACACAGATGAGAGGTACCGGGGCATCATTCTCCCCGTCGTGACAAGGGAGAGCCTGACTATAAGTAACCGAGGAAGTTGGTAGTTCACCATACAAAAGTTGCTCCGACATAGAGTGGTTATGTTGGTTAATCAATTTGGAAGTTGAGTTGTGAGGAATTCCAAGGAGGCTGTGGAAATGCTTCACTTTGTTTCCCATGGTAGCATCCCAGGGGCCCTTCGAGCCCGAACGACGACTGTCCCTGAGTGCCTTGATATGGCGGGTGCACTTACGCTGTGTATGCTCGGGAGACTGCGGTATGCGTCGACAGTGAGGTGGATACCTGACCGGTCCCACATAATTCAGTATGTAGTATTTGTTTGAAGGGTTGTGCTATTTTTGATCAGAACGCTGGTTGAGGTGGTAGCTCCCCAACTTCAGTAGAAGATGGGCGCTGGCGCAAAATAGATGTGCCAGATTCGTCCCCCGTTCTCACCTCTTGGTACTGTTCATCCTCTTTTCTTTTCAGTATGCACTATTCCATGCGACTGGAGGATGAGTTCGCGACGTACCTGTCAGCGAGCCGGGGGTTGCCTACTCTTGTATAGGGCTTACAGAATTGGTAGCTGAGGATCTGTACAACTGAAATAAGGAACAACATTGCGTGATCCAGATAGCAAGAACAGATGCAGTTGACATGGCTCAAGGGCAAGCCACAAGATTGTGTTGGGGGCCTGTTGGCAGGTGGTTTGATGAGGATGTGTCGCGGTACCGTCGATGTTGCGACACGTTGGATAAAGGCACGGAAGGAGTATTTTGTACCAAAGTATACTGCAGTTGGCGGGTTTTGGGTCACTTGGACCATGTATTTTGTAATATTGAGTCAAGTATACTGTAGTTGGCGGGTTTTGGGTCATGTATTTTGTAATATCGAGTCAATTGTATCGTGGTATGTGGGTTTTTGGGTCACTAGACCAAGTCAGTTAGTCGATTGTCCATAAGTGTCGGTTAGGAAAGTGGACAAGTATTGGAATGGGTGGAATCCTATAAATAGATGAGAATTGTAAGTGTTGGAAGGAGGAAGTCGATGGATAGAAGATAAGAAATAGAGCTTTATGCGAAGATTGACAGAAAGATAATGCGGGGAGTTGCGCAGAGATTTATGTACTGCTTTTGGTTTTCCACAGTAATATAAGGATGATGATTTGGTGCAATCTGTGTGTAATGTCGCTCGAGACTTATGTTATTGTCTTGTCTTAATGCAATTATATGTTTCTGTCGCCATACCGCAATAATATGTTATAGATATCTGTCTACTGTAATGTTGCGATTAAAGTAATGTGCAAACTCTGTCTAATGCTGCGATTAAAGTGATGTGATATAACTTCATGATGAATATTTAGAATTACTGTTGCTATCATACTGCCACAACTCGCCTCCTCCCTCGACGGAAACATGGTTACATCTGCTCTTCCTGGACGCCTCGGGTGAGACCTCATCCGCTCTGCGGGTGTTGCTGGGTGGGCTCAAACCTGCCCGGGCCAGTGCCCAGGGAGACTGCGGTATGTGTTGACAGTTGGTGGACCCCTGCCAACTGTGAGGTCGCAATTTGGTCAACAGGGAACATTGAAAACTTAGAATGTCTTATAGTCTCCATTTTGCAGAATTTGGAACACTTGCAACTAGCCAATGCTTGATAGCTTGCCAAAGTGCATAATTTGCAAATAAAACACACTGTACAGATACAAGCATTTCCTAGAACTCTTATCTACTGTACAGATAGAAGCAAATGCAAGTTCCTTACTTATGTCATACAAGTACAAATATATACAACAATTCCCCTATTATATTAGAATTTTGGTATGAGAAGGTAAATGTCTTGAATTGCAGTCATAACAGGATTAGAATATGGAAGACTAAATGGCTATATGTTCAGTGCCCAATTGTAAGGTTCTCACATGTGTTCTCTATGCCTTCAAGACCTTGGTATTTTATTTGTCTTTTGTTGTGATTTACAGTTGTCCTGCAGCTTGGGGGTTCTAGTGCAACCTTGGGGTTGTGGGCCCTGGGATTTCTGCAACCTTAGGGTTTTGTTCTTGTGAGAATCACACAAACTTAGGTTGTTGGCTATTATGCTCCTGCAGCTTGGTCTTGAATCTATTGCACTCAGTGCTATTAGAACCAGAGCAGTCACCGAATCAATGGACCCTAGGAACTGAAAATTGGTCAGAACTGGAAAAAAATTCAGATGACCAAAAATTACATAAAATATTCATTTTTTTTATTTTAAAAAAATATATTCATGTACATTGATGTGAATCCAAACCATTAGACACAAATATGAAATTTTCTCTTGTATATAGCAACTTACAAGTAAGGGTGCATCTAACCAAAAATTCATGCTACAACAAATAACTACTTATCATCAAAATCATCGCCTATGTTGGTATCCTCATCATTATTTGCACCCTCTTCCCCCCTCCTCTGGGCTCTATCTTTTTCCTCTATATGGATCCTCTAAGGACATCAGTCAAGACTCAACACCCTCCAATTTTGATGAAACTCCCTAATCCAATTGTTCAAATAAGGTAGAAAAATAATAACATGCCTAATCAATGATTTTGCTCGAGTGAAGGGTACATTTTTACTGAGGTCATGATAGAGGAGTTAAAAAATTAGCACCACCAACATTGATGTACATAGAGTTCCTAGTGCTCTTGATTAAATTCCAATCCCATACCCTTATAGATGATAGGATCCAGTGGAAATGTTGCAATCCTGCCAATTCTAAAATCCCAAAAACGATTAATTCCATTGGATTTTGAATGGGATCTAAAATTCTACTTTCTCCATATGAAGTCCAGTCAGGCTGGAACCACTCTTGAACATACTGAAACAATTATCTTGGCTGCACACATGGGGTAAAATCAATGAGTGTTTTCCAGCATCATTGACAAGAAGTTGAGAAGTCATGGTGCTTCAATCCAACCACAATATTAGATTATGCCAATAAGCATATTTGAATGTTGATCAGGATATGTTGTCACAGATATTGTCATTTAATGTGTTTCATGTTCATGTTGGGAAACCCTTGTAGCAACTTTGAGAAATATTTTGGCTGTAGTTAGCCATAGTTCAACTAGAACCAGAACGTATTTGTCTCAGAGTGCAGTGCACTGCTTTCCTCTGCATAATACAACATAACGCCAATTTGTAAGAAGAGCACCATGGTTATATAGAGATCCATATATGTCATGTCCCAAATTTGGCATTGGGTCACAATGGCCTAAGCAAATTTTCCCTATTCATTAGAGTTTGTCAAATTGATGCTAAAGGTCAAATAAGTGCCAAGGAGGAAAATTACTAGTTTCCTAGGTTTGGGGTGGAAGTCTTGGGATTTGGAATAATGGGGATAATAAATGATGTTGGAACATTAGGATGGAATAAGTATTTAATAAATGAGATAAAAAAATATATACAAGTGAAAATGAAAGTGACATTTGATCATGAAGACACATGGAGGAAGTGGGACCCACACAAGCTAGAATTTATGTGCCACATGCCATCCTCTTCTTGCAATTTCGAATCCATGGGAAGCCTAATGTTCTTGGGATGAGTTATAAGGTCAATAATACTTGTAATGAGTCAATGAGGTCGAAATATAGAGGAAGAGTAACTCCCATGGAAGAGGAAGAGGCAATTTGGAGCCAGTGAGACACTTGGGCTAGATTCCCTAGCTCTATGACAACAATGATGAAGATGCTATGATACCTATGACACAAATTAGACCTGAAGGCTGACATATGACATGTATGACATGTCAGGTATAAAAATAGACTCCAAGAGGTCGCTCAAGGGTGTTAGGGAATCTAATATGCTTCCACATGTGATTTGGTGGAAGTGGGAGACTAGGAATTGTTGTACAAGTGGCATTCTTTGGAATCTCTTCCCAACTTGAGTTGGCATGAGTCTCTTGGAAGGAATTCGACCCATGGAGGAAATTAGAACTTTATAAATTTCAAGAACAAAGAATGAAACCAGCTTTTTGTTGATGTATATGTAACTTCGGAATGTATTTCACATATATGTATATTGTATTCCTATAAAGATGTTATTATTCCTCTATACGGAAGTGTCGTAACTTATACTTGATGGGTTATTAGACCACCTTGTTGGGGTCGGCCCTGTATAAGTCATGTGGGTCAAAGGGTTATTAGACCACCCTATTGGGGGTCGGCCCAGTCAGCATTATGTTATGTGGTTAAGTTCGAGCCTACATGAGTTAGGTAAAAAGGCAAGTCAAGTCAAGTATAAATAGAGTGCGGGAGGCACTCTATTTACTCACTCACTTCTCACACATGCACTCAAGGAGGAGTGGCGCACTTATGGAGGAGGAGGATCTGCTGCTAGGTTATGTCTATCTCTCATGGTTGGTTGTATCATTGCTCTATCTATCTCTGAGGAAGTTATTGGGGTTTTTCACCTTTATGGTTTTCCCCAAGTAAATCTTTGTGTCTCTTATGTGCTTGCATTATTGTCTCCATGATTGATATGCTGTAGATATGCTGTACATGTTGTTCTCTCAGTTAAGATCCTAGATCATATTGAAGTAAATTCTGAAAATTCAACATGGTATCAGAGCTAGCCTGAAAGAAGGCATGATATGGCATGTATGACATTTGTTGCACTTATGATGCTAGGGCTTGATATAGCAAAAACCAGTCATCGTAGCACTTTCGCTATAAATCCGTTTTGGCGAATTTTTCGGATCTGAAATTGTTACAGGCCGAAGCTAAAATCTCCAGATCTGAGTCAAAATCAAGTGACCTTGGGAAAAAGGTCATAACTTGGGATAGGAAGCTCCAAATGAAATTTCGTGAAAAGTGACAGGTAGTACACAGACTGTACTATCTCAGAAAACTTTTTCAGAGGCCGAAGTTGAACCAGTGACACGTGGCACTCCGTACAAGTGAGCTCTCCTGTATTATCCCATAAACAGGTCACGTTGCGACACTTGGCATAACTCTCTCTCAGAGAGTCCAATTGAGGTCAGACCTGTCAGGATGGAAATATAACAGGCCGATCTATCTCAGGAAATGTTTTCAGAGGCCGAAGTTCAAACAATGACATGTGGCACGCCGTACAAGTTCGCTCTCCTGTTTTATCCCAAAACAGGTCACGTTGCGACATTTGGCATAACTCTCTCTCAGAGAATCCAATTGAGGTCATACCTATCAGGATGGAAAGATAACAGGTCAGGCTATCTCAAAAAACTTTTTCAGACCCTGTGGATCAAAAAGTTTAGAGTTACACCAGAAACAATCAGGTACATATTTCTGTCCAAACAGAATTATTTTTGAGTACCTTCATTCATGGCTTCCAGAATTTAGGGCTTTGGAGAAAGTTGGAATTTTTGTAATCGGAGACCACGGCTGGATGCTACTCATCAAAATAGAAATTTAGAGACCAAGATCATAATTTTTGGTTGGGAAGAAGGCCGAGATTGATCAAACCCTAGTTCGGGACTTTGATCAGAAAAGTGGAAAATTAGGGCTTCTGTAAAAATGGGAATTTTTGAAATCTGTGACCACGGCTGGAAGCTCCTCAGAAAGATAGAAGCTTAGAGCTTTGGATCAAACCTTTTGATTGGACAGAAGAGTGGGCTTCATCAAACCCCAGTTCAGGGTCACGTCCAGTGAATCCGGAAGTTTCAAAGGCAAAATTGAGGAGTGAAACTTTGCAGTTTTCAAATTCTGAATATACCAGTTTGATCAGCTCATCAAGGCACATATTTCTATCCTTTCGGAAGTTTGAAATTCAAAGTTTGAATTTTTGGGGTTTCTCTGACAAACCCATATCTAGCTCCAGGTCCAGTTCTTGCAAATCAAGTGGATAGGGTTAATCCTAGAAGAAGATGGATTGGTCGCCTGCATAAGTGAAGGAGTTCTTGTTTTAGAGGGAGATAAGGCTAAGGCTTTACATAAGAAGATTACAAGTGATCTCGACAGGTATGACTCATCGAGGTATGTTTTGAGATTCGTTCTTGATTAAGTTTATGGTATGTTTGTCTTCATGTTATTACGGTTAGTATAATCTTGATTTTAGATTTGTCGTATCACCTTAACAAAATTATGAATGCATGATAGAAGATATTCATTGGTTAGGGTGTTGACACTTATGATTATACTAATGCATTATGGTGTTGTATGAGGTTTATGTTGTCTACTAACATGAAAGGTACACCAAGAAAGACAAATCATGTTCTGGTCCAAGAACATATGATCATGATAACATGAGGACAAAGATTCATCCATTGTCATGGATCTCATAGAAGATCCATTTACGAGGTATGTATAACTTGATTTTGTAACCTATGAGATATACAGGTTACTAGCACAAGTCATCGAAGAAGAAAAAGAAGACATCATGTGAGTATGTTAGACATAAATAGCTAGCATGCTAATCCAGGTATGTTTTTCCTATATCAAGATAGAATCCTACCTTGTGTTAGGATCTTATACTGTTGTGTTGTTTGATAATGATTATTCATGAAGTCGTAGGTTTGAATAAGTCATGGCTGTATGCAAAGTATATTTCTTACCATAATTAATGATATGACTAACCAGAAGAATCATGAAGGTATAGGTTTGAATAATCACAGGTTTTATGCATATTATATCTCTTATCTTGATTGATGATTCAACTAACCTGAAGAGTCATAGGTTTGAGTAATTATAGGTTTAGACATGTTATGTTTCTTATGATTTGACTAACCATAAGAATCCTACATAAACCTTGAATGCTAATGCTTATTATTTTCTGTTTGAAATGATCATGACTATACATGCTTGAAATTATTGTATTTTAATAGTATACTAATGAATGTATGATTTTATATTAGAGGATAACACAATGATGATACTAACAAGCATGCATAGGGATCGAGAATGTATATAAGTTCAAGGACAGGTAATCCAGGGAGCAAAGATCAAGAGGGAGTACACTCCAGTGGTTTATGAAAGGATGCAGATATTCAGAGGGAGTTGTCCATCTCTCTACATTCCACAATAGAAAGGTGTAGAAGAAGCTACTGCAGATTAGGACTCCAACAGCTCCTGCAAGAAAGCAAAGACTCAGAGAGAGTCCACCCAACGAACAAACAAAGATAAGTATTTTAATTATCATTTCTTGCATATGTGTTTGTTTAAATAAAATTGTTCAATGATGTATATGCTCATGTTCCTAGACATAGGATATGTATTGTAGAATAGTTGCATTGATGAACATTATACTACTAATATACATGGGTAAGTGGCCTATGGCACTGTACAACATTCCATTGCTACTTATCTAGAATGAAACCTCTTTGCTGACATGTTGGGAGTTGTGCACACTCTTAACAATGTTCTGGTAGAGATTGGAAGGCATCTAGAAAGTTACGGAATATGGATAAATGTTGTATTGAAGCATTGGCTAAGATAATTGCATGACTGTATGACATATTTCTTTATGCGTAAGAATTTGTTCTGAAAATTATGAGATGTTTCTAATCATGCAATTTAACCTGTTTTGTAGGAAAGACCGTATATCTTCACCTACAAAAGGACTACAACATTTGTTCCAGCAACAAAGATATCTATTGAAGATATTGAAGTTCCCAGGATCTGGGATGAAGAAATGGAATGCCATGATCCGTCGATCATGAAGAATGATGTTTGGGATGCGATCCCAAGAGCTAAAGGGAAGTCTGTTGTGACTTCCAAATAGAACTATCAGATCAAGCATGTTGCAGATGGAAGCATTGAGAAATACAAAAGTGATGAAATAGAAGATGCACCAGATGGATTTCAAGACAGCATGGTGTAGTTATATATGTGTCCAGAACTTGATATGGTAGGATAGACAGCTTTCTATCCTGCTTGGGCTTTACCAAGAATAAAGCGGATTCCAACCTTTTCTACAAGGTTGAAGAAGGCAATCCAACGATACTACTATTTGGATGACCTGTTTGTATCAGGTGAGGATAGATTGATTTCCGACACGCAGCGAAAGCTTGCTGCCGAGTTCGAGTTAAGAACTTGGGGATGATGCACTATTTGTTTTTGGCATGGAGGTGTGGCAGAGTGCAGATGGAATCTTCCTTGGACAAGGGAAGTATGTAGTAGAGATCCTGAAGAGGTTCGGGATGATGGACTGCAAGGATATGGCCACACCTATGGCATCGAATCTGAAGCTTCTATGTGATGCTTCATCTGAGCCGGTTGATGTCTCTTTGTATTGTCATATGATTGGGTCCTTGATGTACCTGACGAACACGAGACCAGACATTTGCTTTGCTGTGAAAACATTGAGCCAGTTCCTGACGGATCCGAGGAGTGTTCACCTGGTTGCTGTAAAGCATGTTCTGAGGTACCTGAAGGGTACAGTGGATTATGGGCTCAGGTATGAGGAGAATCAAAAGTTTAACCTGCAGGGTTATGTTGATTCAGATTGGGTTGGCAGTGCTGCAGATAGGAAGAGCACATATGGGTGTTGCTTCAGTATGGGATCAGGTGTGATCTCTTTGTTTAGCAGGAAGCAGTCCTGCATAGCACTGAGTACAGCTGAGGCAGAGTATGTTGCAGCCTGTTCAGCTAGTTGTGAGGCAGTATGGCTACGAAAGCTACTGTCTGAGTTATTTGATCTCCCGTTGGAGGCTACTGGTATCTTCTGTGATAACCAGAGTTGTGTGAAGCTGTCCGAGAACCCAATGTTTCATGACAGGTCGAAACACATAGAGATCAAATATCACTATATCAGGGATATGGTGCAGAGAGGAGCTATGAAGCTCCTGTATGTTGCGACGGACGAGCAGATTGCAGATGTGCTGACGAAGCCACTAGCCAGGGTGAAGTTCGAGTACTTCAGAGAGAGGCTTGGCATTCTTCAGATCGAGGACACTTCGAGGAAGAAGTGATGGACACATTTGCTGAAGCCATTCCAAGCATGTTGGAAGGAGGATCCTTCACATGGCTGTGGATGTAAGCACTGGATGATGAGCATCAGGATGATGTTCTGGTTTCTGCTTGGATATGATCAGTTGGATCATTTTTATGTATGTATGTACGCATCATGTTGGATGCTGGATATGATCAGATAGATCATTTTTATGTATGTATGTATGCATCATGTTGATGCTGGATATGATCAGTTGGATCATGTGTATGTATTTTGTATATGCATCATGTTGGATGCTTGGATCATGTATCTGTATATGTATCAGGTGGATACGTTGTATGATCAGGTGGATCATGTATGGTGATATGTATCATGTATTTGTATTTGTATCAGGTGGATACATTGTATGATCAGGAGGATCATGTATGATGATATGTATCAGGTAGATACTTGGTATGCATCAGGTAGATGCATTGATGATCAGGATGATCATGGATGACGAGCTTCAGGATGTTGTTCTAGATGACATGCAGCAGGACGTTGCAGTGATGATTAGGATGATCATGGATGACGAGCTTCAGGATGTTGCTCTAGATGACATGCAGCAGGACATTGCAGTGATGATCAGGATGATCATGGATGATGAGCTTCAAGATGTTGCTCTAGATGACATGCAGCAGGACGTTGCAGTGATGATGATCAGGATGATCATGGATACATCAGGATGATGTATGGTGAGTATCAGGTTGATACTCTATGGCCGTGGATCAGGTTGTGCAGATGAGCATGTAATCCGGTGCCCTGGGAGATTTGTAGATGGTCTTTCGAGGTTTTTCCTATGGCATGTAATATCGGTGCCCTGGGACATCTGGCAAATGCTCTTTCGAGGTTTTGCTCTGGGAGGACATGTAATTCGGTGCCCTGGGAGATCTGCAGATAGTCTTTCGAGGTTTTGCCTATGGCATGTAATAGCGCCCTGGGATATCTGGAAGATGCTCTTGCGAGGTTTTGTCCTATGGCATGTAATAGCGCCCTGGGAGATCCGATAGGTTGGGCTGTGTGCCCGTAATCAGTCCTAGGATGCTCTTGCGAGGTTTTGCCATGACCACATATAATAGCGCCCTGGGAGATCCTACAGGTTGGAGTTGTGTACCCCGTAACATCCTGGGATGCTCTTTCGAGGTTTGTGGTGGGGTCACATGTAATAGCGCCCTAGGAGATCCTATAGGTAGAGTTGTGTGCTCGTAACAGCCTGGGATGCTCTTTCGAGGTTTTGTGACGCACGTAATAAGTCCTGAGGATTCCAAAGTATGGCCAGTGATGATGAAGACCTACAGGTGGTGGGCCTACATCCAGTATGAAAAAGGACTGGCTTTGTAGAACTTCCTATGACGAGTAGATTCAGAGATTGATTGAGATAGCAGCAGCAGTGACGATGATGATGACTCGATGACGATTATCCAGTGACGATGATCTAGAGAAGATGACTTGTGCTAGAAGAACTGTGCTGAGAAATACCTTCCTAGTTAAGAGGGAGTGTTGATGTATATGTAACTTCGGAATGTATTTCACATATATGTATATTGTATTCATATAGAGATGTTATTATTCCTCTATACGGAAGTGTCGTAACTTATACTTGATGGGTTATTAGACCACCTTGTTGGGGTCGGCCCTGTATAAGTCATGTGGGTCAAAGGGTTATTAGACCACCCTATTGGGGGTTGGCCATGTGGGTCAAAGGGTTATTAGACCACCCTATTGGGGGTCGGCCCAGTCAGCATTATGTTATGTGGTTAAGTTCGAGCCTACATGAGTTAGGTAAAAAGGCAAGTCAAGTCAAGTATAAATAGAGTGCGGGAGGCACTCTATTTACTCACTCACTTCTCACACATGCACTCAAGGAGGAGTGGCGCACTTATGGAGGAGGAGGATCTGCTGCTAGGTTATGTCTATCTCTCATGGTTGGTTGTATCATTTCTCTATCTATCTTTGAGGAAGTTATTGGGGTTTTTCACCTTTATGGTTTTCCCCAAGTAAATCTTTGTGTCTCTTATGTGCTTGCATTATTGTCTCCATGATTGATATGTTGTAGATATGCTGTACATGTTGTTCTCTCAGTTAAGATCCTAGATCATATTGAAGTAAATTCTGAAAATTCAACACTTTTGATCATTTGTAGAATTTGCAATTGCATTTGTGTAGAGGGAGAGCTAGTGGATGACTAGTTTCTTGCCTTAGCCAATTTCGAGGGTGAAAGATTCCCATCCAAGTTGTTAATTGGAAAGGCTATTCAGACATTTCATTTGGAGATTTAATGGAGTATTTATTTTCAGGTGTAAGCTATAGGCAAGCTCATGGTTTCTTCTATTGCAGCTCACTCCTTCAACCATTTCCAGTTTTGATGGCATATTCTTGATCCTTGAGGGAGGGCGTTTTTGGTGAGATATTGTACTCTTTGGGGGAGATTATAATGCCCCATTTATTTTGTAATATTAAGTAAATACTCTGTTCTTCATATCCAGAAATTTTCAGGTCGAAATTCCAAGTAGAAATGTATAAATCTCGTTTTTAATGAAAGAACAGTGCCATTTCCCCACTACCTTGTTGTGAACCAATGTAATGTTGATGGATTCGAATGGATAAGTAAAATACTGATGGTTTATTGATGAATGGAATTTCATTTATGTATTATACAAGTTTCATGCCCATTTCTCAAGCATTTGAAGTCATTTTACTCAGTTTATTTACATTTGGAGAAGATTTGGTGTCATTTCCCCAAGGGTCGAATTAGTGATTTTTGCTATTGTTTGGGAGAGGTTTGGAACATAATTAATAACTAATGAATGGTGAATTTGGGACCTTAATAACATACTTGAGACATACCCTACCTCTTTTTAGAAATTTGAGTGGGATTGGAGGCATTTGGGAAGCCATTTTCAGTACTTACCCCAGGGGGATTTGAACCCCAAATTACTAGTAAAATTGCATACTTGGTCCAGAATATTAAGAGAGTTTGCAGAGGTCTTTTGGTGGCCATATCTCTTCCTTGAAAATAATATTCAAGTCCTAATATCATTCATACACCTTCCTTGAATATTTGAAGGCATTTGGAGTCAAATTGAGACCTAGAGACCACTACTAGTCAAAGGGAAATTACTAGTAAAGTTCCCTACATTGGCCAGAATTGAAAGAGGATTTGCACAAGTATTTTAAAGGTCCAAAAGCATCCCTGAAACACATATTTATGTTCTTAATTCATCGATATACCTTCTCATAATATTTGGGAGCAATTGGAGCAATTTGGGGACCTAGAGCTCAAAACTAGTCAAAGGTCTAACTAGGGGAAAAAGTGAAAAATGGTCACTTTAATAAAATTCCTAACAAGGGAAATTACAATATAATATCATAATATGAAATAATTGACTCAGTTAGTTGAATGCCTTTCACTCTTTTTGGTATAGATCTTGAGAAGTATGAGCAGCGAGAGTTGACACAAAATTGTTTTTGTTCCCTTTTGGCTTCCACAATGGCAAACAGAACTGGGCTAATTCTATTTGTTTAGATCCCATTCGTACACTAGTATATTATTCTATTCCATTCTGGGTTTTGAGTAAACTAAAGCAGCTGCTTTCCAATCAATCTCAAAGGTTCTAAGATCAGCCAACAATCAACAATTCACAGATGTTAATATTTGCATGAAAGGGATGTTGATTTTGTCTCCAAGTGAACTATGGATTTATATTGTTTATGAGGGATTTATTGAGCACAAATCCAAAGAATGTTTGAACTAAGGCTACTTTTTTTTGTTTTTGCAGCTATGATCTACTAGGTCTCGAAGGAATTTCTCAAGCTTTATGCATATTTATTGGAAAAGATGACGTCCCTAACTATAAATTTTTGGACCTACCAATCAATTCTATGTTGAAGATGCATGTAAATCCTGAGGTATGAAGATGCATTTCCAAAATATTGAACAATCAGTGGGATACTCAGACTTAATTCACACTTAATTTTGATGTGCTCGTTATTTACACGTTATTTAGCATGCCTTACAGTTTTGCTTCACTTTTGCTTATGCTTTTAAATCTTATTAGCTGATTATGTGGTATTAGCTCATGGAAGCTACATAGCACAGTCCAAGTTTTGTATGGTTACTAAAAGAAAAGGTATCTATTTTCACTCTCTTTTTCAGTCTCATGTTGTATAGGAATTGGAAAAAATGTATTTTCAAATATTATTGGCAACAATGCTGATGGTAATAGTTCAGCAGTTGACAACGAAGTTAAGAAATAAAAGAAATTTTCAAGTTTAAATATTGATAGTCCATTCGATGTTTATGGTTTTAGAACTTAAAATTTTCCAGTGGAAGTGTTCTTTAAATTCATCATGTTTGTGTGGAGTGCATATTAACTCATTAGGAAATTGTGACTATTGTTGATTAGAAAGATGGCTAGGGTGTGTAAATCTCTTGTTATAAAACTCACTGTTGTGCACCTGTTGTGGTATGGAGTGGGTATGGATGTGGTATGGACCTTCCTTATACGGGGATTATAAAACGTACTGCTGTGGTTTGGAACACTTATAAGTTATGAACTATATACCTTGGTGATACCTTGAGAGAGAATATAACAGTTTGACCATGAGTTTGACACCTTCGTCTTCTTGACCCCTCTTGTTGACTCTTGATCTTATGTTGACCCACAACACAGTCTGATATTGGAACCCCAATGCTCCAACACGGTTGAGCTACTAGGTCCAAAAATGTAGTAAAGAAGGAAGATGTTTTCAAAAAACACATTGTGGGAAAAGGACATGCTACTTCAGAGTTTGGTTCCGAAATCAAGGTTGGTTAAACCTTAGTAATATTGAAACTATTAGTTGTACTCACAACTCCTATTTCTCCAACATGCTTCCAACGCGTGATTTATCTGCGTACTGGGCCCTTTCCATCCCTTCCCTCTTCACCACAAAACCCTAGCCTCAAGCATGCCTCAAGACGTGATTTCCCTGCGTACTGGTAAGCCCCTCAACCCGATTTCTCATCCAGCCATGATCCTTGCCATCACCATTTCATGGATATTTGTCATCCCTCCCATATAAAAAATACGCCAAAGTATTTGTGTATTGTTATATTAAATAAAAAAATGTATTTTCCCCTTAATATATAAGCAATATAATTTTTTGGTTTTCATGATTATTTAATACCCCAATATTTTTCCAATGTGTTTGATGAAATGTTGATGTGAATGCAAATTGTTTGTGAAAGTTATAAATCAATGTAATATTGTTATCTGTTTGAATTTGACCCAAATTATATGAATTTGTCAAACATATAACAATATTACATTGATTTAAAACTTTCCCAATATAATGTTTTTTTTAATAATTATTAAGCCCCCAATATGAACGGACGTGATATGGTATTGGTCCGTCAACGACACCCCGTGGTTTCATACTTGAGTGGTCTAATATCTCTGTTGCACTGTTTGAGTGTGCTAAGTTGTAAGAAAGCCATGGGATTTGTATGGCCTACAAACAGAGATCTGGTTTGTGCACGTTTTGTGTGTGAAATTTCATCATTACCTGATATTTTATGGATTGTTGTTTCTGGGTCTACTACTCCAGTAATTGGGGTTTCCTTACAGTTCACTTTAAGCAGACCCAAACACTCATATAGTGCAGCAGATATCTTAGTCCACTTAAACCTGCTTAAACCATGGGGATTCCTTGCTCTGCTGCTCCAGTAATTAGGGATTCCTTGCTTGTCGAATTGGTAACTGAATTTATTCTCTCTTGGGCATGTCCTTTGTTCCTGTAGTGACTTGTCTCTTAACAGACAAGATCTGATCTAAAAAAATATTGCTGAGTATAAGGAAGGTTTTAACCACGTTTCAACTCTCCTAGTGGGTTATATTATTTGTTTTCTTTGTACTTTGAGTTAGACACGAGTTAGATTTATTATTGATGTTATTTATTGTCTTTGTATGCTTTTCAACTGTAACTAGACAAGAGTGAGAAAAGATAAGTTCTAAGAATAATTTTCATCTCTTTCAACTTTAATAATCCTGAATGTGGACCTTTTGGAGTGTTAAAGTTGAAAGAGATGAACACTATGTGTTTGGACTTGTGTGGAATGATATCTTTGCTGCACTGTCTCGGTGTGCTAAACTGAGTATAAGGAAGGTTTCAACACTCATAGTCGGTTATCGTATTAGTTTTCTTTGTACTTTGAGTTAGATTTACTACTGCTGTTATTTATTGTCTTTGTATGATTTTCAACTTTAACACAGGGACCTTAGGGAGTGTTAAAGTTGAAAGAGATTAAAATTATGCTTTAAACTTATCTTGTCTAGTTAAAATGATACTATTTTGTTTCTAGTACTATTTTGTCATCGTTTGTCATGGTTTATGTCTGTTTGAGATGGTGTAGTTGCTTTGATTCCTATTTATGTATTTCAGTTGCAGTTGCAGTTTCCAAGCTAACTACTTTTTATGTATTTCACTTCTATTCCTTGTATAAGTTGTTTATTTGGTTCTACTCACAACTCCTATTTCTCCAACATGCTTCCAATGCATGATTTCTCTGCGTACTGGGCCCTTTCCATCCCTTCCCTCTTCACCACAAAACCCTGGCCTCAAGCACGCCTCAAGACGTGATTTCCCTGGTACTGGTAAGCCCCTCAACCTGATTTCTCATCCGGCCATGATCCCTGCCATTGCCATTTCATGGATATTTGTCATCCCTCCCATATAAAAAATACGCCAAAGTATTTGTGTATTGTTATATTAAATAAAAAAATGCATTTTCCCCTTAATATATAAGCAATATATTTTTTGGTTTTCATGATTATTTAATACCCTAGTATTTTTCCAATGTGTTTGATGAAATGTTGATGTGAATGCAAATTGTTTGTGAAAGTTATAAATCAATGTAATATTGTTATCTGTTTGAATTTGACCCAAATTATATGAATTTGTCAAACGTATAACAATATTACATTGATTTAAAACTTTCCCAATATAATGTTTTTTTTAATAATTATTAAGCCCCCAATATGAACGGACGTGATATGGTATTGGTCCGTCAGCGACACCTCGTGGTTTCATACTTGAGTGGTCTAATACCTTTGTTGCACTGTTTGAGTGTGCTAAGTTGTAAGAAAGCCATGGGATTTGTATGGCCTACAAACAGAGATCTGGTTTGTGCACATTTTGTGTGTGAAATTTCATCATTACCTGATATTTTATGGATTGTTGTTTCTGGGTCTACTACTCCAGTAATTGGGGTTTCCTTACAGTTCACTTTAAGCAGACCCAAACACTCATATAGTGCAACATATATCTTAGTCCACTTAAACCTGCTTAAACCACGAGGATTCCTTGCTCTGCTGCTCCAGTAATTAGGGATTCCTTGCTTGTCGAATTGGTAACTGAATTTATTCTCTCTTGGGTATGTCCTTTGTTCCTGTAGTGACTTGTCTCTTAACAGACAAGATCTGATCTAAAAAAATATTGCTGAGTATAAGGAAGGTTTTAACCACGTTTCAACTCTCCTAGTGGGTTATATTATTTGTTTTCTTTGTACTTTGAGTTAGACATGAGTTAGATTTACTACTGATGTTATTTGTTGTCTTTGTATGCTTTTCAACTGTAACTAGACAAGAGTGAGAAAAGATAAGTTCTAAGAATAAATTTCATCTCTTTCAACTTTAATAATCCTGAATGTGGACCTTTGGGAGTGTTAAAGTTGAAAGACATGAACACTATGTGTTCGGACTTGTGTGGAATGATATCTTTGCTGCACTGTCTCGGTGTGCTAAACTGAGTATAAGGAAGGTTTCAACTCTCATAGTTGGTTATCGTATTAGTTTTCTTTGTACTTTGAGTTAGATTCACTACTGCTGTTATTTATTGTCTTTGTATGATTTTCAACTTTAACACAGGGACCTTAGGGAGTGTTAAAGTTGAAAGAGATTAAAATTATGATTTAAACTTATCTTGTCTAGTTAAAATGATACTATTTTGTTTCTAGTACTATTTTGTCATCGTTTGTCATGGTTTATGTCTGATTGAGATGGTTTGCAGTTGCTTTGATTCCTATTTATGTATTTCAGTTGCAGTTGCAATTTCCAAGCTAACTACTTTTTATGGATTTCACTTCTCTTCCTTGTATAAGTCGTTTATTTGGTTCTACTTTCTATAACTAATGAATCTTATACAGTGATGACAAAAATATATAAAAAAGTGTACCTTGAGAGAGAAAATATTATTGGTCTTGTTGGTCCTATAAAGGAGTTGCTTGTCCACCTTATATAGTTCACCTTGACCTTGTGGGTTTCTAGTTTGTTTTGTTGTGGCCCCCTTGGTTGACTCATGATAATTTATCTTACGTGTATCTTACTTGGTCCATAGGTTATGCTTATTAATGTTTTGATACCCTATCTGTTTTCTCAGGTGGAATGTGGGTCCTTCCCTAGCGTGACCATGAGGTGAACATGAGCCTGTTTTCTTGTGTGGAATGTGGGGTCTTCCCCAATGTGACAATGAGTTTTACTTTATGGGTGGACTGTGTTTTTTCAAGCATGACTATGCAAAGTATGCCTGTGTGTCTCTGCAGTATGTGACTGCATCCTTACGCAGCATGACTGTGTGTCCTTTGTCAACATGACTGTATTGGGTATGAATGTGCTTGTTGACTAAGACGTCTGGGTCAGTATGTGGTCAGTATGCTTTTGCTTTAACCCTCTCTGAATCTCTCTCAAGCTATGTAAATTGTTTGTCTAGATTGACTTGTCCCTTCGGTGACAAGATCAAATCTGAAAAATATGAGTATATGGTTGATTCAAACATTGGTTATGATTATTTACTCTTGATATCCACTGTACATTATTTTATCATGTTGTTACTGTACATGGCATTTGATGATTCTCGAGGACCAACTTTAACGCAGTGAATAATGGAGCATTAAGTTGAAAGAGATGAAAATCATGTTTGTTTATTACAGTTCAAATTTTATTAGAGCAGTACTGTTCTGAATCTGATTTTACGTGTTCATGCATTAGAGTTTACTACTTAAATTAAAAAATCCTCTAACCCTTAAAATTCAACATCAAGTACTTTGGAGACATGTACATGGCATATTCCATGCTTGGATTTTACGGTTTTTGTTATTTGGCTTTCCTTTTTATCCTTGTTTGGTTTTATTGAAAAGTATTTGGTTTTCTTGAAAAGTATAGGAAGCTTACTTTATAATTTTCTCTTTTCCTTTAATGACACATCTAATTCTCATGTCCCTGATCTAAGAATTAGTGCTATTTTTACTTTTATGTCAGGTATTACTTGTTTGCACTTATGTATGTTTTGAGCTGTAGTTACCAGAACAAAAATAGGATATGGATGAGAATACATATTCCAGTTTTTAGATTTCTTTTTGGATATGATACATTTGGATATGGCATGGAGGTGTAGTTATTAGTTATCTCTGCATTGTTGGATTGATTGTAGCTCTTCATAGAATTAAGTTGTGGTACAACATTAGTGCAAGCCAGTTTGGGATGGGAGGATTGGAAATCTACCATCCATACTCTTTTAAATTCCTCTCTTCATTATACAAACACAACCATTCAACAACAAAAAAGTTCCAAATCATGTCATGAAATCAATTGCCACCTGGAACCAAGACATGCATACGGTTTCGGGAAATGGTATAGTTTTAAAAAATGTCACTTCAAAATTTACAGGAAACTAGGAAAAGCACAATAATTTATGTGTAAATGAAAATCTACTATAATGCATCACATACTAACTAGTTTGACATTTCATAATTATGTTTTTGTAATGAGGGTGATGCAAGAGCGAGAGTCTGCAGGTGTCTTAAAGCCTCTACGACTTATGGAGAGAAGTGTTTGCAGTGATCGGATGGTATGTTTTGAAGTTCATTTTGGTAGAAAGGTCAATAGGATTTCATGCATTTATGACAGTGTAGTAACTTGAGCGTCTTAGTTTTCATTGTATACTTTGTTCAGGTCTAATTTTTATTACTATCCAATATAGACGATGAAATGTATAAGCAAATTGATGTTGCAGTATCTGCCCTGTTAAGAGTCAGTCTAATTGCATTGTTTGTTTTTGCACTCTATTTTGTGTTCTAGTGTTTGCTTTTAGTGTAGTTGTTGACATTTTGGCAATGGAAAAAAGAAATTAGAAACAAATTTACTGGTCTTGAATATACTAGTTGTTTGTGAGAGCTGTACATGAGGAAAAATGGATGAATGAAATGGAGCTTAGCATATACGATTCATGGTTTGATCCAGTTGTTTCTATTTTACCTGGGCTTGTTCCTGATGGATTTATTTACTTGAGGGCCAGTCCAGACACATGCCATAGACGTTTGCAGTTGCGAAAAAGAGTAGAAGAAAATAGTGTGTCACTAGATTATTTGAGAGGTTTGCATGAAAAGCATGAGAAATGGCTCTTCCCTGCTCAATGTGGAAATCGTGGGTTGTTGTCTGTGAGCCAATTACCTCTTGATATTGATAGGTCTCTACACCCTGAGATTAGAGATTGCACATTTATTTTGCAAGGAGAACATGTACATGCCAGTATTCAGAAGGTAAGCCAAATACCGATCTATGTAATATTCATAACTAGTTTGGGTTCTAATGCTGCTATATACTTTATGATTCTAATTGACTGATTGTAATGCAAACATGTCAACTTCAGGTTCCAGCCTTAGTGCTATATTGTGAGCCCAACATTGACTTCAACAGAGACATTGAAGCAAATCAAGGGTAAGAATTTTTTCACTGATTTGGTTTTTACACATACATTATGGAATACCATATTTTACATAAAGAGAAACAGTATTTTGAACTCTTTAGGAATTGAATTGCTTGATACTAAATATGTTTAATGTAGGTGTTTTCTTGCATATTTGGTTTGGTGATCCCAAAGATAAATGGTTGAGGAATATTTCTTTCCTATTATGTTTGTCTTACTCACAACTAGTAGACAGAATGGAGTGCCATACACATGGGCAGGACTAGTATATCTTGATCTATTGAAGTGTCAAGCCCTGGGTTGTATACCTGCATGACATGCATGAGTGCTTAGTCATTGTAAAATTAAGCTTCATCTGGTGATGAGAAGTAGAGGAAGTTTTAAAGCAAGCTCTTGGAATAGGGCCCTGATGGGATTTGATGATCCATTCAATTTGTTATATGTGATACCCCAGTTCTTTATCCAATGCATCATGTATTTCATAGTAAATCTACATATAAACGGACATTAATATCATCATATCCAGGAGTGAAAGGGAAGCCAAAGAATGATCATTCCAGATCCCTTTATGTTGGATTTGGATCCAACTTGAAGAGGATATATATTCTTTCCAAAGATAGCAGTCTTATCTGAAATCTTGATTGTTCTTCTTGTATTCAATTTAAATGTAAAACATTTCCCAGGTTGAACTGCGTATTTTCCTTATGAAAAGTTGCTCTACAACATCGTCTCTAGAAGAAAGACATGGTTGTCGGTCTGATCACATTCCACATACTCGAAACTATTTGTCACATCATCCATTTGTCCCCAAACCTCTTTCTGTTGAAGGGTTGAAACAGAAAGAACAATACAACCCAAGCCCAAAACGATTTGGTAACTTTGCAATTCCACATTACATCAACATCTATCTTTAATGTTTAAATCTAGATAAAATAAGAGTCTTAGTGATGTTGCTCTAAGATGTTAGTTATGACCAACCTCCCAAGTACTTATCTTAAAATAAGAGTGAGACTTATATATACCATGACACTTCTTAACCCACCAGGTGAGTAGATTTTGAAGTCATTTTTAGAGAACATCGTGGCCTTCAACATTCAAAATTAACCATACTAATTATTCATCGAGGATCATCTTGCAAATTACAGTAAAAATATGTAGGTCAACCACCTGAAGTTGTTGAGACTAATTAAGAGTTGTCTAGGATAACCACATAGCTGTGTCCTTGTCCCACAATTCTCACGAGTATGCAATTCTTACTTCCCCAAGAAATTTTTTGCAATGATAGGAATCAACCCAAATTGCCCTTTTTCGTTGAGAAAGTCCAAAGTGATTCTATGAACAAGTACCATCCTTGTCTGGCAGGTGTAATGTCAATTTACTAATAGCTGTGTTCTTGTCCCATAATTCTCACCAGGTATGAAACTTACTTCCCAAATCACTTTCAAGCCATGGAAATAACTGGAAATCATGGAAATCATGGAAATGCATGGAAATCACTGGCTCTTAATGCTACTAGACTTGCTTGTCTCACTTTTGATAGTTCATCCATGAATTCACCTATTGATGATTCTTTGAGTCTTGAGTTAAACTCGTGGTAAATTTAATACATTTCAAGATTACCGATGAGAAGCAGTAATTTGCAAATTTGAAAGATTCTTTGATTGACCAATATTATATTTGGTAATAGGTTTTTAGTTGCTACATTATTTACTTACTGTGCATGTATGAGATGGTGTTGTGGTCTGAGCTCTTCTGCAATAAGCCTATAACTTTAAAGTACTGTTTACTATTTAATTTTTTAATGAGTAAATGGATGGGATGCTAAACATGATTCGTTATCTGTACCGATCTTAGGTCTTTACAAAGGTGGAGTTTGGAAGATTCATGTGGAATTACGAGCTGGTTATCCATACTCATAACCATCAATTGGTTTTGTGAATAAGATCTACCATCCCAATGTCGATGAGGCGTAAGTACCCACTCCAAATGAGTGAAATACTTTTTAATTTTGTTACTTCACATAGCTAATTCATTTTAATTTAGTCATCAATTTCAATTGTGTTGGTTCAGGTTTGATCTTTGGATTTTGTTTGGGGTCACATATTGAAGAAGGGATTCTACCGGGATTTTGCAAAGGAGCTTTTGCAAATTCTGCCAGGATTTTAGTTGGGCATGAGTTTCCACCAATCTCTCTTCTTGTTGCACTCCTGCTTCTTGTTTCTCCAATTTGGCTTCCCCTGTTTCACCATTAGAATAACTTCAAGATAGTTCATTTAGCCTCAGATTGACCCCTACCACAACTAATGGACATTCCTGTGGCATTCTCAGTCAATAGTCGAATGCAGAGGATATCCCCACCCCATTCCTGTGTCCTCAGTATGTAGGGGATGCATCCTCATGAACTCTGGTTTGTACTTTGTAGTACATGCAATCTTTGAAGCTTGTGGAACATTAAATATATAATCTAACTATATAACGAAAACTGTTACACTTGGTCATGCTACTTTTGTGATGCTATCTGAGATACATGAAAATGCTATCTGTACTATATGCACACAAGTGGTAATGTCTTAGCAAACATAAATTTTTGTAGACTATCCAAACAAAACTGAAAAGTTTAACTAGACTGAAAACTGGTTGTGCTAAGTCACTGTAATTGTTCCATTTGAGTTACTTTACTGACTGGGCTTCATCTTCTTGGAACTTCAGGTCTGGCTCCATTTGTCTAGACGTTCTCAATCAAACTTGGACTTCAATCTAAGATAAGGAGAGAAAGGAATAAAATCTAACCTTGCAACTTTTCTTGATTACTCAAAAATTGATTGTTTCTTTGATTACTAAAAAATGAGTCTATTATGTTTTTTCATCTTAGTTTACAACAATCTACTATACTCTATCTTTTAGTCAATTTATTGCTTACTTCTTTATTGGTATTTCAGATCTCGTGAATGTATTTGAAGAATTTCTTCCTCAACTTCTATTATATCCCAATCCAGACGATCCTTTAAATGTGGAGGCTAGCCCGCCTTAATGATGCAGGGTAGAGATGCTTATGACCAGAAGGTGAAAGGTGAATTCATCAACGCTTGTACTAATTTGCATTAAAATTTACTCCAACAAATTTGTTGATTCACTTCATGTATTTATGCTCATTACTTGAGTTATTTGTTCAGCGTATAGAAATATTTCTTTAGGAACATTCTTGTGGGTGTGTTTGCTCAGTTGGCAGGCAGTTAATTTTCCATTCCCTTAAATTGAAATCTTAGATACAGAGCACATCTATAGTTTTATTTGGTTGTATGAACACATTAAAAAATAAGCCCTCTATTATCTCAAGCACTACAAGATTGATCAACTTTTGGGTGAAAATGTATGCTAATTATGTTTTAATATATAATCCTTAGCCTATGTTTATCATTTGTTTCTTTTTTGCTTTGTTTTATAATATTGTATTCATTATGCGAAGGCAGAATATTTGGGAGGGGGATAGGGAGAGGAAGAGGAAGACTACAAAGAAAATGACATTGAATCTGACTAAGGTGATGAGGAAATGGCTGGCCCTGGAGATCAATGACATTCTAGATCCAGATGTCATTGAAGTTCAAATTGAGCTGAGCCACAATGTCAATCCCGATATTATTGAAGTTCAAATTGAGTTGAGTTACAATGCAATCTTGGGGAATGAAATTAGGATTATTGGCTTGGAGTTTTAAAAATTTCATTGGTATCCATCAACAGTGCTCTGAATTTTAAGAAATTCATTGATATTCATAATAGGGGTATCATATCAATATACTAGGAAGAAATATAAAGGGGTATAAAAAATGTTAATGAAAATATTGATACATAAAATATCTAGTGAAAAAAGGGTTTCTTTTAAAATTGGGAAGGCATATTGGGAGGGGGTTAAAAAAGCGATTTTGGAAGGTATTTTCCAATATTTAGTGAAATTAGGGGTATTTTTTCATATGCCACGAACTAACGTGCTATGATAGCAGTTTATTGAGTGAATCCCCCATGGGAACCTTGTGCCATAATATCCAACATAACAACAATAATAATATGTCCAGGTGCCTAACCAGAGGGTATTACATCCCCCTCCACTTAAAATATGCATCGTCCTCGATGCATATTACATACATGCCTTTACAAAATGATAACAGGAATGCCCATACATGCTTCATAAAGATAACACCTTTCTAACCACAATAATTCCCACTACCACCTACTTTCCTATTCGTCTCCACTGCCCATGGGAGAACCTGGACTACTAGAGTGGACTCATGGAAGCAAGTGTCGATATTCAATCCCCATCACATGGTCTGCAATCCTCTTTACAAGGCCTTCAAACTTTCAACAAAGATACATCCACCTGAAAATCATATTTCATTCACTCATATGATTAACGTCAAGTATTTAATATGTGATACATGATATAAATTTATTCTTCTACAAAGATACTTTTTACGTTCCAACAAACACACGATCAACAAAAAACATGTATATATATTATTCATCTAGATACATAAAATACATATTCAAGATACATGAAACATGAAAAAAATCACACAAAATACATTAGTATATACAAGGTACATGAGATATAGAGATATAGATACTTCTTCAACAAAATAATTAAAATGCATATATCTGAATCTTATTCTAATCAATTCAATCATATGAAATGCATCAGGTGTATCCATCAATTTCATGAAGGGCATCAAGTATACCCTTCAATATCATGAAGTGCATCAAGTATGTACTCTTTCTTCATGAAATGCATTCCAGTCAATCAATCACATGAAATGCATATACTTTACCTACAGATACATAAAATGCATCATGCATATGCTTTATCAACAAAATACATGAAATGCATTCCAATTAGTCAATCACATGAGATGCATTACCGATATTTTTTTACATGATTTATCACCCAAATACTTTCCCTACAAGGATGCATGAGATTTACCATGATAATTTACAATGATGCCTTTCAACAAAGGTATTTGATATAACGCAAGGATACCCTAACAAGATAATTTCAACAAAGATCACAAGGATATTTTTCTAACAAGGATCACAAAGATCACCTGAACATTTTATGCATTTAATGTAACAAATAAGAAAACTTATATGCAACAATTCCAATCTAACTAAGAAACCAAAAAAATGGTCATAGCACCAGTAGTTAAACATACTACCTTTCATCTCCATACAAAGCATAATTCTTGTTTAGAGAACATCCAAAAATCCATTATACATCAACTAATAGTAATTAGTATCAACCAATATCAATCATACATCAGTCATACAGGCTCTGGTCCATAATGTACATCAATTCATAATACCTCAACCATATATCAATCATATGTCGATCATATATCAATCATACACCAATATAAACCTATGACAACCATACACGTATCAACTACCCATACAAACATCAATAATAGTACATCAACCATAATACATCAACTAAAACACATCAACCAGAATACCTCAACCAGAATATATCAACTAGAACACATCAACCAGAACACATCAATCAGAATACATCAACTAGAATACTTCAATCATAATACATCAATCAAAATACATCCATCATAATATATCAATTAAATCAGGATACATCAATCAAAATACATCAATAAGAATACATCAATCAAATCAAGATACATCAATTAGAATACATCAATCAAATCACGATACATCAATCATAATACATTAATTGTAATGCCCCTAGAATGATTGTGGACCTTAAGGGCACCTATCCAGTGACCCAACTAAACAACTTCGATATAGTGATATCTTGAGCCTCATTATGTCTTAAATGATTGAGGAAAACCTGAATATGTGAATGATGAAATTAATTGATAAATGAATTAAGGAATTAAATTATATGTGTGGAGTGGGATAATTGATTGATTACACCTTGCTTGATGATTAGCCTTGATTGATCAAGTCAAAGTGCAGTAGGACAGTTACATTCCTAGCTCTGCGACTTGGGAGGACACTACTGAGATGCTCCATAGCTTTTCGCATTTATTCTGAACTTCGGGATGAAGTTCTAAATAAGTAGGGGTGTATGTAGTGCCCCTATACTACTACAGACATTGAGGGCACCTGCTGAGTGACCCGACTGTTTGAAACATTAATAAAAAAATCCTTTGATTTTATTTTGAGTATTTATGATTACGATTGATTGTAAATCAATAATGATATATGTACATTTGGGTAGTTATTGTGAATGGACGATTTCATGTTGTTTAACGATTAACTTTAATATGAAAACTGTACATGTGAATGATGCTTAATGACTAGCTGCACGATCGATTATGTGATGAGAACGAAGAAAGTAATTATTGATGAAATGCATATTTGATTAGATGAATGAGTAATGTTTGAGTGAATTATAAATGCTTAACGAAGTAGCAGATTTATGAATCAAATGATGATTATTGAAGACAGTACTACTAATAATTTGTTTGTGAGAAATGTGTGTAGCGACAGGCGAAACGGTTCACCGACGGACACACAAAGGAATATGAAGGGTCATAGAGTATGGGTAAATGACACACAGGGAGAGCGACGACGATGTCGACTTCCGATGGAATACCACGCTGGGCAGATAAGCACTGATCCGCTTGCTCAAGAGGAAAGCATGAGGGCATACAATGTGTTAGTTTTTCAGAATTTACTTCAATATGATTTAGGATCTTAACTTAGAGAACAACATGTACAACATATCAATCATGGACATAATAATGCAAGCACACAAGAGACAAAAGACACACAGAGTTTCACTGTGGAAAACCATAAAGGTGAAAACCCCCACAACTTCCTCAAAGATAGATAGAGCAATGATACAACCCAAGCATAAGAGATAGTCTTCTCCTAGCAGCAACTTCTCCTCCTCCACAAGTGCGCCACTCTCCAATGAGAGTATGAGTGAGAAAGTGAATGATCAAATAGAGTGGCTCCCGCACTCTATTTATACTTGACTTGACTTGCCTAATAACCTTTACTAGGTTGGCCTTAACTTAACCACATAACATAATGCTGACAGGGCCGACCCCTAATAGGGTGGTCTAATAACCCTTTAACCCACATGACTTATACAGGGCTGACCCCACCAAGGTGGTCTAATAACCCATCAAGTATAAGTTACGACACTTACAATATAAATGACGACACTTCCGTATAGAGGAATAATAACATCTCTATAGGAATACAAACACTTCCGTATAAAGGAATAATAACATCTCTATAGGAATACAATATACATATATGGAATACATTCCAAAGTTACAAATACATCAACACTCCCTTTTAACTAGGAAGGTATTTCTCGACACAGGTCTTCTAGCACAAGTCTTCTTCTCTGGATCATCGTCACTGGATCATCAACATCGAATCATCGTCATCATCACTGCTGCTGCTATCTCAATCAATCTCCGATCTACTCATCATAGGAAGTTCTACAGAGCTAGTCCTTTTTCATACTGGATGTAGGCCCACCACCTGCAGGTCTTCATCATCACTGGCCATACTATGGAATCCTTAGGACTGATTACGTGCGTTAAGCCAAAACCTCGAAAGAGCATCCCAGGACTGAATATGAGCATACTGCTCAACCTATCGGATCTCCCAAGATCTTTTACATGCAACTGCACAACCTGTCCATGGACACGAAGTATCATCCTGATACTCATGATCATATTGATCATGTCATCTTAGTGAGAAATCCAAGGAGGTACACCTCAGGACTGATTACACTGCCTCTGCAAAAACTGCAAGATCTCCCAAGACTGATTACACTGCCTCTGCAAAACCTACAAGAGCATATCAGGAATGATCATATGCCTCTGCAAAACTTGTGTACCATACTGTCACATCATCGTCTTCAGATCATCGTCATCATCCACGGAGCACAACCCAGATGCACACACACAGCACTTACACTCACCAGCATGGGAGGACCAACCTACTACCATCTGTGAAAGGCTCACAGCACTTACATCAATGACCATGGGAGGACCAACCTACCACCATGTCGGAATGGCACAACACTTACATCAAAGACCATGGTAGGACCAACCTACTACCATGTCGGAATGGCATAGCACTTACATCAATGACCATGGGAGGACCAACCTACCACCATTATGGAATGGCCCAACACTTATATCTTACCATGGGAGGACCAACCTACCACCATGTAAGAATGGCTCCAACCCTTACATCTTACCATGGGAGGACCAACTTACCACCATGTAAGAATGGCTCTAGCCCTTACATCTTACCATGGGAGGACCAACCTACCACCATGTAGAAATGGCTCCAGCCCTTACATCTACACCATAGGAGGACCAACCTACCACTATGTGAGAATGGCTTGTGTGCATCTGTGTCTCCGGACTTATCACTTCCCCTTGGAAGGTATCTCGATTTGAAGTACACCAAGTCTCCCTCTGAATTATTCAAACTTCACTCTGGCTAGCGGCTTGGTCAACACATTGGCTATTTGCTCATCCGTCGCAACATACAGGAGCTTCACTGCTCCTCTCTGCACCATATCCCTGATATAGTGATACTTGATCTCAATGTGCTTCGACTTGTCATGGAACACTGGATTCTCCAACAACTTTAGACAACTCTGGTTGTCGTAATATATACAAGTAGCACTCAGTTGGAGATCAAACAAATCAGACAGTAGCTTCCTAAGCCATACTGCCTCACAACTAGCCGAACAAGCTGCAACATACTCTGCTTTGGCTGTACTCAGTGCCACAAAAGACTGCTTCCTGCTAAACCAAGAGATCATACCAGATCCCATACTAAAGTAGCACCCCGAAGTGCTCTTCCAATCAATGGCACTGCCTGCCCAATCCAAATCAACATAAACCTCCAGGTTAAAATTTTGATTTGCCTCATACTTGAGCCCATAGTCAACTGTACCCTTCAGGTACCTCAGAATATGCTTTGCAGCTATCAGGTGAACATGTCTCGGATCTGTCAAGTACTAGCTCAAGGTGTTCACCGCAAAGCAGATATCTGGTCTTGTATTCATCAGGTACATCAAGGACCCAATCATTTGATGATACATCGTAGCATCAATTGGCTCAGATGAAGCATCACACAGAAGCTTCAGGTTCGATGCCATAGGTGTGGCCATGGCCTTGCAGTCCATCAGCCCGAACCTCTTCAGGATCTCTACTACATACTTCTCTTGTCCAAGGAAGATTCCATTTGCACTCTGCCACACCTCCATACCAAGAAAGTAGTGCATCATACCCAAGTCCTTCATCTTGAACTCGATAGCAAGCTTCCTCTTCGTGTAGGCAATCAATCTATCCTCACCTGTTACAAACAGGTCATCCACATACAATAGTAGTATCATTGGATTGCCTTCCTCAACCTTGTAGTAAAGGTTGGAATCCGCTTTACTCTTGGTAAAGCCCAAACTGGATAGGAAGCCATCTATCCTGCCATACCAGGTCCTGGGTGCCTGTTTCAAACCATACAAGGATTTCTTCATTTTGCACACATGTGACTCTCGGTCATGTGTCTCAAACCCGAGTGGCTGCTCCACATACACTTCCTCTTCGACTACACCATTCAAGAAAGATGTTTTGAAATCCATCTGGTGTATCTTCCATTTCATTACTGCAGCCAGAGCAAGTACTGATATGATGGAAGTGTACCTGGCTATAGGTGCAAAAGTCTCTTCATAGTCAATCCCTCTTTCTGGGAGAAGCCACGAGCTACAAACCTCGCTTTGTATTTCTCCATGCTACCATCTACAACATGCTTGATCTTATAGATCCATTTGGAAGTCACAACAAACTTCCCTTCAGGTCTTGGGACTGCATCCCAAACATCATTCTTCATGATCGACTGGTACTCCTCGATTATGGAATTCTTCCCGAATCCTGGGAACTTCAATATCTTCAATAGATAACTTTGTTGTTGAACAAATGTTGTAGTCCTTCTTTTGTAGGTGATGGTATACGATCTTTCCTACAAATCAAGTTAAATTGCATGATTAGAAACATCTCATAGTTTTCAGAACAAATTCTTACACAAAGAAATATGTCATATAGTCATGCAATTATTTTAGCCAATGCTTTCAATACAACATTTATCCATATTCAGTAACTTTCTAGATGCCTTCCAATCTCTACCAGAACATTGTTAAGAGTGTGCACAACTCCCAACATGTCAGCAAAGAGGTTTCATTCTAGATAAGTAGCAATGGAATGTTGTACAGTGCCATAGGCCACTTACCCATCACACGCATATTAGTAGTATACTGTTCATTAATGCAATTATTCTAATATGCATAATACACACCCTAAGTCTAGGAACATAAGCATATGCATCATTGAACAATATTATTTAAACAAACAAATATGCAAGAAATAACAATTCAAATACTTATCTTTGTTTGGTTTGTAGGGTGGACTCCCTCTCAATATTTTCTTCCTTGCAGGAACTACTGGAGTGTGCTCCCTCTTGATATTTTCTTCCCCGATTACATGTCCTTGAACTTATATCCATCCTCGATCACTTATGCATACTTACTAGTATCATCATTGTGTTACCCTCGAGGTCTCATACAAACATTCATTAGTATAATCTCAATACTATCAAAACACAATAATCTTAAACATGTATAGTCATGATCATTTCAAACACATATAATAAACATTAGTATTCAAGGTTTCAGGGAATACTTCTTTTAATCATGCATATTCTTATTTGACCAAAGGACTTTTTTGGTTAGTCATATCATCAATCAAGGTAAGAGACATAATATGCATAGACCCTTGATTACTTACATTTCTAACTTCATGAATAATCATTATCAACCATACAACAATATAAGATCCTAAAACAAGGTAGGATTCTAACTTGATATAGGAAAAACATACCTGGTTATCATATTTGCTAGTTATGTCTAGCAATGTCTTCTTGCTCTCTTCAATGACTTGTGCTAGTAACCTGCATATCTCATAGGTTAATCATTATATAACCAAGTTATACATACCTCGTAAGTAGATCTTCTATGTGATCCATGAAAATGGATGAATCTTTGTCTTCATGTCAACATGGTCATAAATTCTTGAACTAGAACATGATTTGTCTTTCTTGATGTACCTTTCATGTTAGTAGACAACATCAACCTCATACAACACCACAATGCATTAGTACAATCATAAGTGTCAAAACCCTAATCAATGAATATCTGCATTCATAATTTTATTAAGGTGATACAACAAGTCTAAAGTTAATCAAGATTGTACTAACCTCAATGAAGAAAAACATACCATAAACTTAATCATGAACAGATCTCGAAACATACCTGGATAAGTCATGCCTGTCGAGATTGCTTGTAATCTTCTTATGTAATGCCTTAGCCTCAACTCCCTCTGAAACAAGAACTTCTTCACTTATGTAGGTGACTAATCCATTCTCTTCTAGGATTAACCCAATCCACTTTGATTTGCAGAAACTGGATTTGGAGCTGGATTAGGGTTTGTCAGAGAAACCCTAAAAATTCAAACTTTGAATTTCAAACTTCTGAAAGGATAGAAAGATGCGCCTTTCTGAGCTAGTCAAGCTGGTATACTTAGAATTTGAAAACTGCAAAGTTTCACCCCTCAAAATTGCCTCTTAGGTTTTCGGATTCACTAGGGAGGACCCTGAATTAGGGTTTGAGTTTCCCGGAGCTTCACCCAACCAAATAGTTTGATCCAAAACTCTAAAATTCGATTTTTCCAAGGAGCTTCCAGATATGGTCACAGATTTAAAAAATTCCCATTTTTGCAGAAGCCCTAATTTTCCACTTTTCCGATCAAAGTCCTGAACTAGGGTTTGATCAAGCCGGACCTTCTGCCCAACCAAAAAATTTGATCATGGTCTCTAAATTTATATTTTGATGAGGAGCATTCAGCCGTGGTCTCCGATACAAAAATTCCAACATTCTTCGAAACCCTAAATTCTTGGAGCCATGAATGAAGGTGCTCAAAATCCAATTCTGTTTTGACAGAAATATGCACCTAATTGTTTATGGTGTAACTCCGAAATTACGAATCCATTGTTGGTTGTGGAGCCAGATCTTCAGTATCATAGATGATATTGTCAAAGCTGTGCACTCCAGAGGATTTTACACTCATGCCCCAACCTTGGGGTTTGGGGGCAACGCCCCCGAGAAAATTTTTTGGGGTTGTTTCCACCAACATTTTTTGGGCCCATGGTTTTGGGTAACCCGTGGTATTTCCCTTTGTATTTCCCCTATAAAAGAAAGACACTGTAATACGACTAGGGTAAGATGTATTAGGTTTTATGCATTGTAAAGATATCTGAGATCAAGAAGAGAGACTATGATGTAGTGAAGAGGAAGTGCAGCGGCTATGCTGCAGGTTGTATCCCTTCACTTTGTTGGACGGAATAATAATAAGGACTGGCAAATTCAGTGTGGACATAGCCCAAGTTGGGTGAACCACGATATATATGTGTTTCTCTTGTAATGTGTATGTGTAATTATATTTGCATTTCTGTTTATTGTTATTGCTCTGCAATCTTGTTTTTCTAACAATTGGTATCAGAGCCAAAGGTCTATTTGGCAGATAAACCCACATGAAGCTAGGGTTTCTAGTTCGAGTGGGAGAAATGGCGGAAGAAGGAAAGTTTAAGGTCGAGAAGTTTAACGGCCAAAACTTCCAGTTATGGAAGATGCAAATGGAGGACTATCTGTACCAGAAGGATCTATTCCTACCGTTGGGAGGAAGAGCAACGCAGCTGGCGGCCATGAAGGACAAAGAATGGGAGGTTCTTGATAGAAAGGCTCTGGGAACAATACGGCTGAGCCTGGCTTCGTCGGTGGCTTTCAATATCTCAAAAGAAACGACAACGGAGGGTTTGATGAGCGCACTGGGTAAGCTATATGAAAAACCCTCGGCCTCCAACAAGGTATTTCTAATGAAGCATTTATTTAATATGAAGATGTCTGAAGGTGAAACTGTTACTGATTATTTAAATGAGTTTAATACGGTTACAAATCAACTAAGTTTTGTAAGTGTGAACTTTGATGATGAGGTTAGGGCTCTTCTAATCTTGTGTTCATTGCCAGAAAGCTGGAATAGCTTGGTCATGGCTGTAAGTAACTCTGTCTCTGGTTCAAACACCTTGAAATTTGATGATGTTATTGGTGTTATTTTTAGCGAGGAAATGCGAAGAAAAAGTACAGGTGAGACATCAAGTAATGCGTTGACCATGGAGAGTAGAGGAAGACAAAAGGAGAGAGGAAAGAGCCAAGGTAATCATGGCAAGTCTAAAACGGGAAGATCCAAGTCCAGAATGGGAAAAATAGAGTGCTGGAATTGTGGAAAGAAAGGACATCTGAAGAAAGACTACAGATCTCTAAAGAAGAAAGGAGATGCACAGAAGGAAACTACCCAGGAAGAAAATTTAGCCAGTGATGTGTTACAAGATGCTTTGATTCTTGCATTAGATAATACAAGTGATTATTGGGTAGTAGATTCAGGGGCTTCATTTCATGCTACACCCCATAGGAAATATTTTCATGATTATGTTCCAGGTGATTTTGGACATGTTTTATTGGGTGATGATGAGCCATGTAAAATTGTTGGAATGGTTAAGGTATGGATAAAAGTTAAGAATGGAACTGATTGGCCATTGAAATATGTAAGGCATATTCCTGCTATGAAAAGAAATCTGATCTTAATAGGGCAGTTGGGAGATGGCGGCTGTCTATCTACATTTGGAGAAAAGTGGTGGAAGATCATTAAAGGATCCATGGTGATAGCAAAATGAGACAGGGTAGGTACGTTGTATTTATGTCCTCATACCACTGACCATTATATCTCTTTAGCTTCCACACGAACAGATACAGTATTGTGGCATCATAGGCTTGGTCACATGAGTGAGAAGGGGATGCAGATTCTCCACTCAAGGAAGTTGCTGCTAGATTTGAAGCAGGTAAGTTCGGAATTCTGTGAGAACTGTGTTTATGAAAAACAGAAGAGAGTCAGATTTCTCAGGGTTGGGAAACAGAAGAAGAATGAAAAGTTAGAGCTTGTGCATACAGATGTATGGGGACCAGCTTAGGTACAATCTCTTGGTGGCTCTCATTATTATGTTACATTTATTGATGATGCAACTAGGAAAACTTGGGTTTATTGCATTAGACAGAAATCTGATGTGTTTACTACTTTTAAGAAGTGGAAAGCTTTGGTTGAGAATGCGACAGGGAAAAGGTTGAAGTGTCTCAGATATGATAATGGAGGTGAGTACTGCGGAAAGGAGTTTGATAGTTACTGTTCATACCATGGGATTCGTAGAGAGAAGACAGTTCTAAGAACACCACAAGAAAATGGTGTGTCAGAAAGGATGAACAGAACGATCATGGAGCGTGCAAGGTGTATGAGACTGCATACAGAGTTGCCCTTATAGTTTTGGGCAGATGCTGTAAATACTACTGTTTATTTAATAAACAAAGGACCTTCAAGTGCTTTGGATGGTGGTATTCCAGAGGAGGCATGGACAGATAAAAAGGTAAACTACTCATTTCTGAGAACGTTTGGTTGTGAAGCATTTGTCCATATTGATAAAGAAAATAGAACAAAGCTTGAAGCTAAATCCAAGAATATACCTTTATTGGATATGGGGTTGATGATTTTGGTTATCGCTTATGGGATTATGAAAATCACAAAATCATTAGAAGTAGAGATGTCATATTCAATGAAAAGGTCATGTATAAAGATCAGTTGCAGGGAAAGAAACAGGAAAAAGAAAACACAGAGTACACAGTGCTTGATGAAATTAAAGAAAATGAAGTTCCAAAGGTGCCAGAAAATCAAGAACAGCAAGTACCTGAAACTCCTGCAAGTGTAAGAAGATCTACCAGGTTAAGTAGACTCCCTGAACGATACTCTCCTTCAATGTATTATTTATTGATGACTAATTCTGGTGAACCATAATGTTATGAAGAAGCAATGCAGGTGGAAACTAGAAAGAAGTGGGATCAAGGCATGAATGAGGAGATGGATTCATTGGAAGGAAACCAGACTTGGGATTTGGTTCAGTTTCCTGCTGGTAAAAGAGCATTGCAGAACAAATGGATTTACAGGTTGAAGGAAGAAGAAGGAGGTAAAAAGTGGTACAAGGCGAGACTTGTTGTAAAGGGGTTTGCACAGAAGAAAGTGTAAATTTTGATGAAATATTTTCTGCTGTTGTTAAGATGACTTCAATTAGGACTATCTTAAGTCTAGTGGTGGTAGAAGATTTGCATCTTGAATAGTTAGATTTAAAAACAACTTTTCTCCATGGGGATTTGGAGAAAGAGATATATATGTAGCAGCCACAAGGGTATGAGGTTAAAGGTAAAGAGAACTTGGTATGCAGGTTGAAAAAGAGTTTGTATGGCTTGAAGCAAGCTCCAAGGAAGTGGTATCTAAAATTTGACAGTTTTATGACAGAAAAATGTTATAGTAGATGTCATTCTGACCACTGTGTTTATTTCAAGAAGCTAGAAAATGAAAGATATATTATCTTGTTATTGTATGTGGATGGCATGCTTGTTGCAGGGTCTAACATGCACGATATAAATGTACTCAAAAGGAAGCTAGCTAATTCATTTTCGATGAAGGATTTGGGTGCTACAAAGCAAATCCTTGGTATGAGAATAACTAGAGACATGAAAAATCACAAATTGACATTGTCTCAGAGTGAGTACATACAAAAGGTGTTGGAGAGGTTCAGAATGCAGAATGAAAAACCAGTAAGTACACCTTTGGCCAGCCATTTCAGTCTAAGTAAGGAAATGTGTCCCAAGACACAGGAAGAGACATATTACATGTCCAAGATTCCCCATCAATCAGCAGTTGGCAGCTTGATGCATGCCATGGTGTGCACAAGACCAGATATTGCACAAGCAGTGGGAGTTGTGAGTAGATATATGACCAATCCAGGTAAAGAACATTGGAAGGAAGTACAGTGGATTCTCAGGTATTTGAGAGGTACTACCACTCAGGCATTATGTTTTGGAGGTTCAGACACTGTTCTACAAGGATACGTTGATGCATTTATGGCAGGTGATAAGGATAGTAGGAGGAGCACCACAGGGTATGTGTTTACTGTAGATGGAACATCAGTAAGTTGGATTTCGAGATTGCAAAAGGTTGTTGCACTTTCAACAACGGAAGCAGAGTATGTTGTTGTTACAGAGGGTAGTAAAGAGATGATTTGGTTGCAGAGGTTTATGGAGGAAATGGGTAAGAAGCAGAAGGATAGCAGGTTGTATAGTGATAGCCAGAGTGCCATTCATCTTGCAAAGAACTCAGCATTCCATTCCAGGACTAAACATATACATCTCAAGTACCATTTCATACGCTCTGTTCTGGAAGATGAACTGTTGAAGCTGGAAAAGATACATACTAGCCAGAATCCTGCAGACATGTTCACAAAGGTAGTGACCAGAGATAAACTGAGTTCCTGCTCGGTTTCAGTTGGCCTTCTATCATGAAGGTGAAGAGGAGAAAGTTGCTAAGTCCAAGTCTAGCAAGTGTAGCAGTGGTGGAGTTGTTGTGATCAGTCTCCGAGTGGGAGATTGTTGGTTGTGGAGCCAGATCTTTAGTCTCATAGATGATATTGTCAAAGCCGTGCACCCCAGAGGGTTGGACACTCATGCCCCAACCTTGGGGTTCAGGGGCGGAGCCCCCGAGAAAAATTTTTGGGCTGTTTTTTCCAACAGTTTTCAGGCCCATGGTTTTGGGTAACCCGTGGTATTTCCCCTATAAAAGAAAGACACTGTAATACGGCTAGGGTAAGATGTATTAGGTTTTATGCATTGTAAATATCTCTGAGATCAAGAAGAGAGATTGTGAGACAGTGAAGAGGAAGTACAGCGGCTGTGCTGCAGGTTGTATCCCTTCACTTTGCTGAACGGAATAATAATAAGGACTGGCAACTTCAGTGTGGACGTATCCCAAGTTGGGTGAACCACGATATATCTGTGTCTCTCTTGTAATGTGTATGTGTGATTATATTTTCATTTCTGTTTATTATTTTGCTTTGTGATCCTGTTTTTATAACATCCACAGGGTCTGAAACTACGACCTGTGGTATCTTGACTTGTCATCTTTCCAACCCCACAGGTCTGACCTCAATTGGATTCTCTGAGAGAGAGTTATGCCAAGTGTCGAAACGTGACCTGTTTATGGGATAAAACAGGAGAGCGAACTTGCACGGAGTGCCACATGTCACTGGTTCACTTTGGACCTATGAACCTTCACCTGTGAAATAAAAGTCCGTGCCCTACCTGTCACTTTTTATGAAATTTCATTTGGAGCTTCCTAGCCCAAGTTGTGACCTTTTTTCCTAGGTCACCTGTTTATGACTGAGATCTAGAAGAGGAAGAAACCCTATATTGTACAGATCATAAAACACAAAGTAAAATGAATTAGAAGTTGTGCTTCAGACACAAGGTACATTGGGATCTTATCTTCGACTTGTAAAAGTTTCAGATCCTGAAAATTTTCCAAAATGGATTTATAGCGAAAGTGCTACGATGACAGGTTTTTTCTATATCAAGCCCTAGGTTCACAAGTGCAACAAGTGTCATAAATGCCATACCATGCCTTCTTTTAGGCTAGCTCTGATACCATGTTAGTTTTTCAGAATTTACTTCAATCTGATCTAGGATCTCAAGTGAGAGAACAACATGTACAACATATCTACAGCATATCAATCATGGACATAATAATGCAAACCACAAGAGACAAAAGACACATAGAGTTTCACTGGGGAAAATCATAAAGGTGAAAAACCCCACAACTTCCTCAGAGATAGATAGCGAAATGATACAACCCAAGCATAAGAGATAGTCTTCTCCTAGTAGCAGCTTCTCCTCCTCCACAAGTGCGCCACTCTCCAATGAGAGTATGAGTGCGAAAGTGAGTGACCAAATAGAGTGCCTCCCGCACTCTATTTATACTTGACTTGACTTGCCTAATAACCTTTACTAGGTCGGCCTTAACTTAACCACATAACATAATGCTGACAGGGCCGACCCCAATAGGGTGGTCTAATAACCCTTTAACCCACATGACTTATACAGGGCCGACCCCACCAAGGTGGTCTAATAACCCATCAAGTATAAGTTACGACACTTACAATATAAATGACGACACTTCCGTAAAGAAGAATAATAACATCTCTATAGGAATAAAAACACTTCCGTATAGAGGAATAATAACATCTCTATAGGAATACGATATACATATATGAAATACATTTCGAAGTTACAAATACATCAACACGAAGTGGGCCACGACGGAGCTGGTCACGTATGATTTGGGGGTCGCGCAATGAGAACGAACTCACTCCTCAATGCCATTAGTCCCTAATAGCGTATAGACGGAGGATGGAAGGTAACGGTTCCTAAAATCCCTACATGAAGTTCCCGCAAGTCAAAACGGAAGGATGATGGCAGATGGGCCCGACGGTGTGGTACCCTATCGAGAACGAAAAGATTGGATGCAAGGACCCAACGATGCGGTACCTTGCTGAGGAATCGAAAATACGGATGACTGAACCCGACGGAGTGGTGCCATGTCGGGGAAATGAAATTAAGGAACAGGAAGCCCAACGACGCGGCACTGGGATCCTAGTGAAATTGATTGTTAAACTTAACTACATAAAAACTTATAATATTACACCTAGATCATTACTTAGAAAATGCATAAGAGTATTTGAGGCATTTGCACATAAATCATTATTGACTTTTTAAATAATATTGATTAATTTAGGGATTTGCACATGAGTTATTATTTTTGAGCATTTAAAATAATATAAACCATTATTTAGGAGCAAAGTAGAATCCTAAGCATGGACACCTAGTCAACTAAAAGCTAGGAGTTAAGTAAAATATCTGGGGGACAGACATAAGTAAACTTAGGGATGTTGGTGCATCTTCTAGAGAAACTGACAGTTGGATGGGTGAGTTGTTTTAATTAAAGAATTAATTAAATAATTATTTATGCATGAAGAGACATGTGTCGCATGAGATTTTTCTTTATAAGGAAGGCATAGGGAATGGGTAAGGGACCCAGACCCTGGACGAATGTCGTAATTTTGAATTACCTCAAGGCTTGCTGCTATAGAGGGTTTGGCTGGAAATCTTGGTGGGGGGGGGAATCCCAAGCTGGGTTTCTTGATTATTATGTGTGATCTTTACGACCCAAAGCTCGGGGGAGGCCATGCGACTGAAAGCATGATCCTATGGTTGGGTGGCGAAGCTAACGGTTGCTTCTCCTATGGTTAAATGAGCTTTGATGGGGGGATCCTACGGAAGACGCGGACGACAATGGATCAGGCAATGGATTAGCTTGATCAGGTTGACAGGTTATGGTTTTGTTTATTTTCGTTAAGTTATTTACTTAAATTATTTTATTTTTTTTCCAGTATTTATGATAGCTAATCTGTTTGTATGAAGTTGTTTAAGTTTCAGGTTAAGCTCAGGAGGACCCTAAAGGAGGGGCCCTTCATTAATATTTAACAATCACATCTACCCCACATCTGATAAGCATCATTTAGTTTCTCAATAACATCACCCAAGCACATCAATCATACCAATATCAACCAATGCTGACAAATAACAACCAATAACAACCATATGAAGAAAAATATCATCCATACATCATCCACTCAACATCAACCATCGTTCATCAATTTAATAAACACAACAACCATAACAACCAAGAACAAACCAATAATAGTCATACATACAGTAGTGACAATATCATACATGTATCAACCATTAATCAACCAGTGTCAATAAGTAACAACCAATAGTATCAAACAACATCGACCACAACAATCATATGAAATAATTACTATTTATCATAACATTATATATAACCAGCATAGATCCATCTTAAACCCGTATCTATCAAGCACCGAGAGGGATCCAATTTCTTGAGGTGTATTTTTATTTTTAAATTTAAACTCAAGAAATTTAATCTCTCTTGATTGATAGATTCATGTTTAAGTTTTAATTTTTTATTTTATAAACAAACATCTATTTTCTAATTACTTTTCATTATATTTTATTTTATGAGCCGAAATGGATTTTTTTTAAATACTTTCCATAATTTTACTTTTTTTTTACATTTTAATTAATGGTCGACAATACATTTTAATTTTTTACTTTTCATTAAATACTTTCCATTACATTTTACTTTTTTCCTTTTCATTAAATACTTTCCATTACATTTTACTTTTTTTTTACATTTCAATTAATGGTGGAAAATAATAAAGACAAACGTTTATAGCCTAGGATTTAATTCAAACGAAAATACACGTCCATGTATTTTATAGCCTAGGATTTAATTCAAACGAAAATACACGTCCTTTTATTAATTGCCGACATAATATTAATTTTTTTTAATTATTATGTTAAAGGAAAATTTTATTTATTATGGCCGACTATAAGGACAAACATGGACAAACGTTACAGGATCTCCCCCATACTGGGCTGTAGAGCATCTCGTTTCACTCGGTGCAATTATTAGTACATGAAGATATATATAATATCCATATATTAACAATACATGTATACAATCAACAACATCACACAAATATTACTAATACCGCACTTATGTAAACATTCAACACATACATCTTGCCTGCATGCTTACTCCATCAATAGCAATGTTATACATTGATAACAATCCCATCTAATACCCATATACTAACCATACATTATGTTACTAATTATTTACTTATACTATAAACCAAAGTAAATACATAGTCACCTCAAACAACCAATCATACTGCCACCAAAATTTTTTAATATTTTGCGATAAGATAATTACTAGCTATACAACACACCATCATACATTCATACCATACACCATACTTACTATTACTATGTATTATTTGTATACATACGCCCATTTTGTCTACATACATATTATAATTCTTTAATCATATAGCATATTATTATTAATAATATACACAACATATTAGTCATATAACCTATATATCCTATATTATATACACCCGTATAATTATTATGTTATACCATAATATCCATACAATCATAGCGGTATAGTTACTTAATCCAACGATATAGTATTAGGTACGCATTATAACATATATACTAACATAGTACTTCTGGTCACACTATACTTCCAAAAACTTCCAAAAACTCTCAAATACTTCCAAACACTTTTGAATTTTCCCAAATACTTCCAAACACTTCCAAACTTTACACTTGTACTTCATTACATACGTTCATATCTATGCATATAGTATATACACAATATCATATACACATAATACTAATAATTATTGCATATTTTAAAGTACATATTACAATACACACACACACACACACACACACATATATGCTAATTTTAACAACTATTTATATATCACACATATTATACAATTATATATATTTATATTATATATACTATATATATAACATTTATATTATGCTATATTCAATATCATTACCCGTCATTTATCTTACATCACATATTATGTTATACAAATTTAAATTTATGTCATATACATATATAATAATAATATTATCATACACTACTATACTACCTACTTACACATATAAAATAAAATAAATAAAATAAAGAGAATATGAAATATTAAAGACAAGTGACTCATTTCCTCCAAAAATAGACAATGAGTTTCTCCAATACATTGAGAATAAAAATAAAAAAGAAAATGGAACTATTATTAAGACAAGTGGCCTATTTCCACAAAATAGACAAGGAGTTACTCATCAATGTAACCACCACCATCCTAGTGACATAAATAATCCTATAAAAGCTTACCATCAATAGAAAATCCAAAATCCATATAGGGTATAAATGTCACTTAATAAATCATATTAATATTTAATAATAATAAAACTCTATCATCTTAATAACTTAATATTAAATTAATATTGATAACGATACATAGTACGCAATATTATAATGAAAATTATTTGCTTATCAATTAATAATCATAATGTACTAGTAAATAAATCATACCACAAGAAGCATTTCAATATTAACAGATTCAATGAACATCAAAAGAGGCAATGCACAATGAACAAGCATTGACCAATCAAGTCACTGAACAATAAAAGAGGCAGTGCACAAGCATCAACCAACAAAGTCACTGAACAATAAAAGAGACAATTCAAGGTGAACATGCATCAACCAATCAATCTACTCGATTATTATATATTCACCACATAGTACTTACCAATCAATATATTGAACAATAAATATTCAATATTAATTAATTCTAAAGCATAAAACAAACTAAAGGATTTGGAGTGAGGCTTCTGATTCTTCCATTAACATGAGGGAGGTCAAAATTATTTCACAAAGCACATTTATAAATTCCAAATGCATATAAACAGAGTTATGAATCCATATTAGGCTCAACAGCCGCAGAGTTGGAATCTAAGCTCTGATACCACTTGTAATGTCCCCCTGGGCTATCAAATAAACTTAGGGACATATAATTAGCTCTAAGAGGCTAATTACAAAGTTTAAGCACAACAGAGAAAACAAATACTTAATTTCATTTTTCACAAATTACGACAAAATATCGATAATCACAAATTAATTATAATAAAATTTACATCTGAGCAAGCAACTGAACCAAGTCTGGGAAATCTTATCCAACACTGTCTAACCTCATTATACATCTATCCCAATCCATAACACATGTTACTTGCACCCAAAAATGTCATTTACAACAATATGTCATTAACCAATTAATTAAGGTAATTAATGCATTAATTACAACACTTAACTTACAAATGAAAACACTTAGCATAACATAATTTGTTCAAATAATTAATGCAATTTATCAATCCAAATGGATAATTAACACCCACAACCATGTAAATAAGAACACATAACCATTTTTAAATAATTAAACATAATATACACAAAAATGAGATACCAAGGCTAGTTAACTCATTTCACTATGCAAACAACTAGTCTTGTGCATTTTCGATACACAACCATACCAACTATCCAAAAAGTGAACCTACAACCATTGTGTGCATAAATAAACATGCATGTAAAATAAAATAAAGTTATATTTGCAAGTCTGATCCTTTCACATAAACAGTGATTCTTCCAACCAAATTCCAATTCAACTAGTTACCATTTATCGCAAGGAATTGAATCAAATCGACTGAATCAAAATTCAAGAATTCATAAGTAAAGGATCACACCTGAAAATTAGCCACCTACAACACAAATAAAATGTGAAGAATAGATCATATGGCTGTACATTCCATAAATTACGAAACAAAGATTTAAATCTACGAACTAGTTACCAATTTTCACTGAATTGAGCTAGTTTCCGTTTCTAGTTTCCGAATGCAAACAATAATAAATTAAGGACTACTATATCTCATGGAAAGAATAGTTAGATGGATTTATATTTATTCTCATAAACAATCCTCTTATTAAATCACCAACTAGTTAGATCTACTTCTCCGAATTGACTAGAAATTGAGGAAATAAGTAAGATAAATGTATAGACTATTCATAGAATCATTCATAAGCCATTCCAACTCTAAATACCATGTATTTTCAATATTATTAGAATTAAATCTCATGTAGACATCAAACAATTATCATGTAAGGTCATAAATCCATCTAAAAATAATTCTTTCGAAGGAACTAGCGATTGGAAATTAAACTAGAATTTCAATAAGCAAATCCAAGGATTATCTAGGAGTTCTTCCTCACACTTGTTCATACATTTCAAGTGTAATTATCAGATCTGAGATTGAATATATCACTCAGGAACTTTCACAAACACTTCTCATGCCAAGTCTCGAAACTAGATAAAACAACTCAACCGGTAAGCTAGTATTCAAATAAAAGCTAGAAACACTGTAGAGAGATGTTTTTGATCCTTCCAATGCTACTGCAAATTTGATATAATTGAAATATAAATAATAGGGGAAAAATATCAGATCTATAGCAAAGGTACTAAATAAACGTTTACTTGAAAAAATTGCTCACAAATTACAAAAACTAGCTATCTAATTTTTCTCCAAAACTAGTAGCACAATTTAACTAAAATTCACAAGAGAATTCTTCCACATTTAGCTCATACATTTTGTCAAACATTTCATATGAAACCATATAAAAATCAGATCAAAACACAAAGAAATGAAATATGCATTAAATAGAGCACTTATCTTGCAAAACACACAACTGAAATCGACTGTGCCACCTTCCACCTAGCCATAGACACAATGCAAGACAAAGTTTGCAATGGTCACTCTTGAGCCGAACCATTATGACAAAAGCAAGAGCACACTCAACCACAATCCTACAACATAAGTCGAACCACAAATCCATTGTCAAGGTGATTCCACATCACTACCCATCCAAGATCTCCAATGGCAATTCCAGGACAAAGTTTTCAGGAAATTAGTCCAATCACAACCCAATGGCCAGTCCTCCTCGACTTCCACTCCAGGGAAATTCCAGTGGATCCAAGACAAAAAAAAACTCCAGGTATATAATATTCCAACCTCAAATCCAATGGAAAGTGGATTCCACATCACTTCTAATCCAGGATATCTAGAGGCAATTCCAGGACAATTACCAGTGGCTCCAGAGTAACTCATCTTGGGAATAGGCTTAGCACGGACGCATCAATAATCAAAATATCATACAAGGAGTAGAAAAATAAAATTCACATTTACCAAGGAAAACAAGGTCCAAGATCATGAACAATCCATCAAGAGAGACTATCCCCACATAATAAAAAATCGAATTCTTCAAGAGAAATTCGAATTGGGAGAGAGAGACACAAAAGGGATGAGTTACATTCCAAAAACAACAGATATGAGTTACACATCATGAGGCTACACCAAGAGACACACTAACCCAACTCAAGAGGATGCACTAGGTGTGTGTGTGTGTGTGAGAGAGAGAGAGAGAGAGGGAGAGAGAGACTAACACTAATAAAAATTAATCCCTTAATAAATGAAGCCAATGAGTAACATAACACATGAGGGTACACAACCAAGAGGGTCCACCAAGTACACAAGAAGGGCGTATAACATCAACATAGACAAAAACAAAAAGGTAACACTTTTCCCACAACCCCTTGATCGTAACATCATGGTTCCTCCTATTCTCTTTTGCGGCATTAGTTGGTCCGGTTGTTTTATTTTATTAATTAATTAATAATTTCCAACATAATAATAATAATAATAATAATGTGTGAACCATAGTCCTGGCACCTTGTGCTATAATATCCAACATAACAACAATGATTATATGTACAGGGGCTAAACCAAAGGGTATTACATAGTACTTGATAGGGGGTGTGTGGGGGATTTCCACCCCACTATTGTCATCAGGGGAGTCTGGGGGCGGGGGCTATGACACCTTTTGGAAATCCTCCCTAGCGGGAGTTCGGGGGAATCACTCCCAAAGAGAAGTTTTTGGAAAAATTGCCTTGTAAAATGTTGTAATTTGGTAGTCAATATGGACCATTCATCATTACCTTAAAAATTTGATGGTAGAGATTATGTTAATGTATTTTTTCCTTAGAAGGAAACCCTATTTTAAAGAGGGCATTGTATTGTGGCTATGTATTGTGAAAAATCATTGTGACTAAGTGAGAGACTTTGTGAGAGAGTGAAGATGAGGTTTCAACAGATCTGTTGTGGGCTATATCCCTTCATTTTTTTGGACGAAATAAAAGAAAGGACTAGATGTTTCTCTGTGGATGTAGCCCATATTGGGTGAACCGCGTATATTGGTGTCTCCCTTGTATTTTGTTCTTATGTGTTTTATTTGCACATCTATATTATTTTATTGCTTTGTGATCCTATTTTCTAACAATTGGTATAGGAACCAAAGGTCCATTTGGTTGATAAAGTCACAACAAAGGAGGGTTTTTAGTGCGAGTGGGAGCAATGGCGAAAGAATGAAAGTTTAGTAACGAGAAATTTAACGACCAAAACTACTAGTTATGGAATATGCAAATGGAAGACTATCTATATTAGAAGTATCTTTCCCTATAATTGAGTAGAAAATCAAAGAAGTCGGGTGGCTATGAAGGATGAAGAATGGGAGGTTCTGGACATAAAGGTACTAGGAATGATACGGTTGTGCCTGGAAATGTTGGTTGCTTTCAACATTTCGAAAGAAAAGACAATGAAGGATCCGATGAAGGCATTGGATAAATTGTATGAAAAAACCTTGACCTCCAAAAAGGTATTTTTAATGAAGCGATTATTTAATATGAATATGTCAGAAGGTGGGTTTGTTCCTGACCATTTAAATGAATTTAATATGGTTACTAATATGTTAAGTTTCGGAGGAGTGAAATTGAATGATGAGCTTAGGGCTCTTCTAATCTTGTGTTCATTTCCAGAAATCTGGAACGACTTGGTCATGGTTGTAAGTAAATTTGTCTTTGGTTCAAACACTTTGAAATTTGATGATGTTGTGTGTGTTATCCCGAGTGAGGAAATGTGACGGAAAAGCACAGGTGAGACATCAAGTAATGTGTTAACTGTGGAAAAAAAGCTAATTCAAACAAAGAGAGGAAAGAGTGTAGAGTCTAGGAAGGGTATATCTAAATCTAGACTAGGAAATATAGAGTGATAAAATTGGGGGAAGAAAGGACATCTTAAGGAAGACTGCAGATCTATAAAGAAACAAGGAGATGGGAAACAAGAGAATAATCAGGAAGAAAATGTAGCAGGTGATGCGTTACAACATGTTTTGATTTTTTATTTAGATAATATCACTGATTTTTGGGTATTAGATCCAGGGGCTTCATTTCATGCCACACCCCACATGAAATATTTTCAATATTATGTTCAAGGTGATTTTGGATAGGTTTATCTAGGTGATGTGAAACATGTAAAATTGTTGGTGTTAACACTAAAAAACTCTATGCAATTTTTTTTACCTTCCTAAATCTTAAACTGTTTTTTATAGCCTTATCTCAAAGCCTCCGGTCTACAAAGCCTGCCTAACTTACTTTGCTTTATCTGCTTGTTGTTTTCTATTTGTGTTTTACTACAACTTTTTGCATTCTAGTTAGTTGTTAGTAGATGTAGAATGGAATATTGCATAGTCTATTTAGTAATATTTGATGTGATCTGAATCTTCATATAGTCTTATTGTTGTATTTTTAACTTCGGAAGATATTCACTTGTATATTGTATGTATTACATTTGTACTTTATTGTATCTCCAATGGAGATGTATTATTCCTCCGATTGGAAGTGTCGTCATTTGTATTTGCAAGTGTCGCAAGTTATTTTGTAAGTGTCGTAACTTATATTTGATGGGTTATTAGACCACCTTAGAGGGGTCGACCCAGTATGGGTTAAATGGTTATTAGACCACCCTAGTGGGGTCAGCCCATTGACAAGTGGTAATGGGTTATTAGACTCTCCTAAGGGAGGTCGTCCCAGTTAGAGTAAAAGGCAAGTCAAAGTAAAGTATAAATAGAGAATGTGACTCTCTCATTTATTCATTCACACACTCACTCACTCCGCATTAGTGAGAGAGAGGAGGAGTGCGCACAAGTGGAGGAGGAGTAGCTGCTGCAGACATATATCTTTTGGGTATTCATATTTGTGATCTTTGTATTGGTGCTTATTCTATCTTTGAGGAAGTTGCAGGGTTTTTCACCTTCTTGGTTTTACCCGGTGAAATGCTTTGTGTCTCTTGTCTCTTATGTTTGATATGTTGTACATGTTGTCTTCTTAGTTAAGATCCTAGATCATATTGAATTAAATGATGAAAAACTAACATGGAATCAGAGCTAGCCTGAAGGAAGGCATTGTATGGCATTTACGACACTTGTTGCACTTGCGACAAATTGGAAGCTAGGGCTTGATATAGTAAAAACTAGTCATCATGTAAATTTCACTATAAATAATTTTTGGCGAAGGTTCAGGATCTGAAACTTTTACAGGCTGAAGATGAAATGTTCATGTACCTTGTGTCCGAATATAAGCCTCATATTCGTTGTACTTTGTGAGATATTATTCGTACAAGTTAGGGTTTCTGCCTCTTCTAGAATGCAGTCCTAAACAGGTGACCTAGGAACAAAAGTCATATCTTGGGCTAGGAAGCTCCAAATGGAATTCCTTAAAAATTGGCAGTTAGGGAACGGATTTTAGTTTCACAGGTCCGAGTTTCAGAGGCCGAAGTTGAAACAGTGACACGTGGCACTCCGTACAAGTTCACTATGTTGTTTCATCCCATAAAAAGGTCATGTTGTGACACTTGGCATATCTCTCTCTTAGAGAATCCATTAAAGCTCAGATCTATGGGGTTGGAAATATGACAGGTTAGTCTACCACAGCGCGAAGTTTCAGACCCTGAGGATCTGAAATTTTAGAGATACATCAGAAACAATATGGCATATATTTCTGTCCAAATAGAATTGGATTCTGAGCTCTTTCATTTTGGGTTTGTCACTGCTACAGGAAATTAGGGTTTCTGCAAAAGTTGGTATTTTTGGAATCTGAGACCATGGCTGGATTCTCCTCATCAAAATCGAAATTTAGAGACCAATATCAAAGTTTTTGGTTGGGTAGAACCCCGGGCTCTATCAAACCCTAGTTCGGGATTTTGACCAGAAAACTAGAAAAACCAGAAAACCAGAATTTGACAGAAGCTGCAGATCCGAAACTCGCAGGTCAATTTTGAGGGATCAATTTTTGGATTTTTCAAAATATGAGCAAACCAACTTGCTCGCCTTAGTCATCTGCATCTCCCTGTCTAGACATAAGTTTGAAATTCCAAGTTTGGATTTTTAGGGTTTCTATGACAAACCCTATCCAGCTCCAGATCCAGGTTCAACAAATCAAGTGGATTGCGTTAATCCTAGAAGAGAATGAATTGGACACCTACATACGTGAAGAATTTCCAGTTCCAGAGGGAGATGAGGCTAAGTCCTTACATAAGAAGATATTGGTCAAGGCCAAGAGGATCATTGCAGATTATATCAAAGACCATCTCATACCACATGTGTCTTCTCTAAAGACACCCAAGGAGATGTTTGATTCCTTGACCAAGCTGTTTGAAGGAAAGAACATAAATCAAGTATGACTTGAGGAGATACATGTATGTGTCGAAGTTTGTTTCATTTATCTGATGATTAATTTCATGATATGTTTGTCTTCATATTTTTGAGGTTAGTACAATCTTGATTAATTTTAGATTGTCTGATCACCTTAGTAAAAGTATGAATGCATGTGAATGATATAAGACATTCATTGATTAGGGTTATGACACTTATGATTGTACTAATGCACTGTCTTGTTGTATGAGGATGATGTTGTCCGCTAACATGAAAGGTACATCAAGAAAGCCAAATCAAGTTCTAGATCAAGAACATATGACCATGGTGACATGAAGACAAAGACTCATCCATAGCCATTGATCACATAAAATATCTACTTACGAGGTATGTATAATTTGGTTCTACAATGCTTAACTTATGAGATATGCAGGTTACTAGCACAAGGTTTCTAAATCATTGAAGAGAACAAAGAAGACATTGTTTGGGTATGTAAGACATAACTAACAAACATGATAATCCAGGTATGTTCTTTTTTTGTATCAAGCTAGAATCCTACCTTGTGTTAGGATCTCATATAAGTATACTTTCGTATGATTGATAATGATTATTCATGAAGTTATAGGTTTGAATAATCATGGGTTTATGCATATTATACTTCTTAGTTTGATTAATGATATAACAAACTAGAAGAGTCCAATGGTCGAATAAGAATATGCATGAGTAAAAGTACTCCCTGAAACCTTGAATATTAATGCTTGTGATAAATTACCTGTGTATGAAATGATCATGACCATACATGTTTAAGATTATTTAGAATCATAATTTTTTGATAGTATTGAGCTTATACTAATGCATGTATGATTATGTATGAGATATTGAGGATGGCACAATGATGACACTAGTGCACACTTAAGCATGCATAGTGGTCCATGATGGATATACGTTCAAAGATAGATAATCCAGGAAGCAAATATCAAGAGGGAGCATGCTCCAGTAGTTCCTGCAAGGAAGCAAAGATAAAGAGGGAGCACACTCCAGTAGTTCCTATAAGGAAGCAAAGATTGAGAGGGAGTCCACCCAACAACCAAACAAAGATAAGTATTTGAATTGTCATTTCTTGTATATATGATTACTTAAATAATGTTGTTCATTCATGTACATACTTATGTTCCTAGATTTAGGATGTGTATTATGCATATTAGAAAAGTTGCATTAATGAACAAGATACTACTAATATACAAGTAATGGGTAAGTGGCCTATGGTACTGCACAACATTCCATTGCTACTTATCTAGAATGAAACCTATTTCTTGACATGTTGGGAGTTGTGCACACTCTTAACAATGTTCTGGTAGAGATGGAAGGCATCTAGAAAGTTACGAGATATGGATAAATGTTATATTGAAGCATTGGCTAAGACAATTGCATGACTGTATGACATATGTCCTTATGTGTAAGATTTTGTTCTGAAAACTATGAGATGTTTCTAATCATGCAATTGAATTTGACTTGTAGGAAATATCGTGTACAATCACTTACAAAAGAAGGAGAACAACATGTGTTCCAGCAACGAAGTTCAAGAAAACTATCTATTGAAGATATTGAAGAATTTGAAGTTCCCAGGATCAGGGATACAGTAATGGAAGGATGCCATGATCGAAGAATACCAGTTGATCATGAAGAATTATGTATGGGATGTGGTCCCGAGACCAGAAGGGAAGTTTGTTGTGACTTCCAAGTGGATATACAAGATCAAGCATGCTGCAGATGGTAGCATAGAGAAATACAAGGCAATTTTTGTGGCTCGTGGCTTCTCCCAGAAAGAAGAGATAGATTATGAACAAACTTTTGCACCTGTAGCCATATACACTTCCATAAGAATAGTACTTGCTCTGGCTGTAGTGATGAAGTGGAAGATACACCAGATGGATATCAAGACAACTTTCTTGAATGGTGTAGTCGAAGAGGAAGTGTATGTGGAGCAGCCACTTGGTTTTGAGACACATGACAAGGAGTCATATGTGTGCAAGTTAAAGAAAGCCTTGTATGGATTGAAGCAAGCACCCAGGACATGGTAAAGGAGGATAGACAACTTCCTATCCAGTTTGGGATTTACCAAGAGTAAAGTGGATTCCAACCTTTACTACAAGGTTGGGGAAGGCAATCCAGTGATACTCCTATTGTATGTGGATGAAATGTTTGTGACAGGTGAGGATAGGTTGATTGCCGACATGAAGAGGAAGCTTGCTGTCAAGTTAGAGATGAAGGACTTGGGTATGATGTATTACTTTCTAGGTATGGAGGTGTGGCAGAGTGAAAATAGAAGCTTCCTTGGGTAAGGGAAGTATGCAGTAGAGATCCTGAAGTGGTTTAGGATGATTGACTGCAAGGCCATAGCCACACCTATGGCATCAAACCTGAAGCTATTGAGTGATGCTTCATCAGAGTCGTTGATGCCACGATGTATCGTTAGATGATTGGGTCCTTGATGTACCTGACGAACACGAGACCAAATATTTTCTTTGCTATGAACACCTTGAGCTAGTTCCTGATGGCTCCTAGAGATGTTCACTTGATTTGTGTAAAGCATATTCTGAGGTACTTGAAGGTTATGGTTGATTATGGGCTCAAGTATGATGCGAATCAAAAGTTTAACCTATAGGGTCATGTTGATTCAGATTGGGAAGGCAGTGTTGCAGATAGGAAGAGCACTTTGGGGTGTTGCTTCAGTATGGGATCATGTATGATCTCTTGGTTTAGCAGGAAGAAATCCTGTATAGCACTGAGTACAGCCGAACCAGAGTATGTCGTAGCTTGTTTGGCTAGTTGTGAGGCAGTATGGATAAGGAAGCTACTGTCTGATTGATTTGATCTCCAGTTGGATGCTACTTGTATCTATTGTGACAACCACAGTTGTGTGAAGTTGTCAGAGAACATGGTGTTCCATGACAAGTTGAAGCACATCGAGATCAAATATCACTATATCAGGGATATGGTGTAGAGAGGAGCAGTGAAGCTCCAGTATGTTGCGACAGATGAGCAGATTGCAGATGTGTTGACCAAACCACTAGCCAGAGTGAAGTTCGAGTACTTCAGAGAGAGGCTTGGTGTTCTTCAGATAGAAGATACTTAGAGGAGGAATTGATGGGACACATTTGCAGGATCCATTCCAAGCATGGTGGTAGGAGGATCCTTCCCATGGATGTGGATGTAAGAGCTATGTGATGAGCATCAGGACGATGCTCCAGATGATGTGCATTAGGATGATGTACTATATGATGATGATCAGGATGATCATGTGATGAGGATGTGCATCAAGATGATGTACTGTATGATGATGATCAAGATGATCATGTGATGATGATGTGCATCAGGATGATGTACTATATGATGATGATCAGTATGCTCATGAGCATCAGGATGATGCTCCAAGCGAGGATGATCAGGTTGATCATGAGTATCAGGATGATACTCCGTGGCCATGGATAGGTTGTGCGGTAAGCATATAATATTGCCCTGCGATATTTGCAGATACTCTTGCGAGGTTTTTCCTATGGCATATAATAGATCCCTAGGAGATCTGGAAAATGCTCTTTCGAGGTTTTGCTTGGAGGGACATATAATATTTCCCTGGGAGATTTACAGATATTCTTGCGAGGTTTTTCCTATGGCATATAATAGTTCTTTGGGAGATCTGGAAAATGCTCTTTCGAGGTTTTGTCCTTGGCATATAATTCCTCCTTGGGATATCTGATAGGTTGAGCAGTAAGCTCGTAATTAGTCCTGGGATGATCTTTCGAGGTTTTTCCAGACCACATGTAATCAGTCCTAGAGATCCGATAGGTTGAGCAGTAAGCTTGTAATCCATCCTGGGATGCTCTTTAGAGATCTTGCAGGCCGCAAGACACTCTTTTAAGGTTTTGTGAAGTTCACATGTAATCAGTCCTTGAGAACCGATAGTTGTGTTGGGCACGTAAAAGTCCTGGGATACTCTTTAGAGATCTTACCGGTCGTGCTAGGCACATAAACATTCCTGGGATGCTCTTTTAAGGTTTTTTGAAGGTTTCATGTAATCAATCGTGGGAGATATTGCTAGTCGTGTTGGGCACATAAAGGATCCTAGGATGCTCTTGTCAGGTTTTGCAAAGATGCACATAATCGGTCTTGAGATTCCACCGGTTGCCATGCACAGAGATGATGAAGACCTACATGGAGGCTAGGCCTACATCCAACATGAAAAATGGCTGGCTCTGTAGAACTTCCTATGATGAGAAGAATTGAGAGATAGCACCAGTGATCGAGATGACGAGTACAACAGCAGTGACGATGATGCTCTGTGATCCAGTGACGATGAGCCAACTCCAATATTGAAGACTTGTGCCTATATGTATTGATGCCTATGTCAATAGAATACCTTCCTAGTTAAGAGGGAGTGTTGATGTATTTGTAACTTCAGAAGATATTCACTTGTATATTGTATGTATTACATTTGTACTTTATTGTATCTCCAATGGAGATGTATTATTCCTCCGATTGGAAGTGTCATCATTTGTATTTGCAAGTGTCACAAGTTATATTGTAAGTGTCATAACTTATATTTGATGTGTTATTAGACCACCTTAGAGGGGTCGACCCAGTATGGGTTAAAGGGTTATTAGACCACCCTAGTGGGGTCGGCCCAGTGACAAGTGGTAATGGGTTATTAGACTCTCCTAAGGGAGGTCGGCTCAGTTAGAGTAAAAGGCAAGTCAAAGTAAAGTATAAATAGAGAGTGTGACTCTCTCATTTATTCATTCACACACTCACTCACTTTGCATTAGTGATAGAGAGGAGGAGTGCGCACAAGTGGAGGAGGAGTAGCTGATGTAGACATCTATATTTTGGGGATTCATCTTTGTGATCTTTGTATTGGTGCTTATTCTATCTCTGAGGAAGTTGCGGGGTTTTTCACCTTCTTGGTTTTCCCCGGTGAAATGCTTTGTGTCTCTTGTCTCTTGTGTTTGATATGTTGTACATGTTGTTCTCTCAGTTAAGATCCTAGATCATATTGAATTAAATGATGAAAAACTAACAAGTCTTACAACTTTTTCATTTATCCTGGGTTACTAATTTTGTGTGTTGAGATTCTGTAGTGAATTGGAAAAATTCACTATGAAAGTGCGTTATAGAATTGTTAATGATTTTGTAGAGGAACTTGGCCAATTTCTTGTTTAAACGCTACAGAATCGCCTATAGGTGAGTGTTTTACAGGGTAACTTATAGCGTGTTTTCTGACTAAATGAGGGCGAGCTAAAAAAAACATGGGTTTTTTTTGCAGAACGGGTCAAATTAGCTGACACATGAGCCAATTTCCAGAAATAGTGAACCATTTAAGAGCTACTGGTGGATCTTTGGAGATGATTTTTCTATATTTTGCGATTTTCAATTTTCTAGAAAAACACCCAGTCAACGGCTCTGCCACCTCATCCATTCGACCTGGAGATTAGTTCTGATCTTGTGCTACAAATTAGCATTAGATCCATTTGTTTAGGACATCATTTTGGAGTTATTTACTTTCAATTAAACATTGTAAGTTTTATTTAAGCAAAGGTAGTAAATGAAGAAAGGGGGTTCTTCCTTCTGGAAGAGGAGGGGTTCGATGGTGTGATTGAAGGAGACAAGCCAATTCTGAAAATTTTCAACCAACAAATATATAGTAATGTTTCATGCTTCCAGATCAATGATTCATCATAGATTGGGATTTTCATTCTCATTCACCACTAATATACTGAATGTATGATTGTTTACATTCTTCATAAATGGTTAACAATTTTTAGATCTAACAATAGTACACTATATTGTGAAGTTGTCTACAAAGCTATGTTTACATTCATAATTTAAATTTAAGAGCTTAAAACTTTTTTGTTTTTGAGTTATTCTTCATGATTTTATTTTGTTAACAGTTGAATGACATGTATGCTCATTTTCCCACTGTATTTTTTTCATTTCTATTGCTTCATGGTATAGTCTCAATGGATACATTCCGATTAACCTATGAAAGTTATTTGTTGGATTGATCCTTGCTGTGTAATTAACTGTAGAAATTCACTTCATCACCTGTCCAACCACTCATTTAAATCACTCTTTAAATCAACCTACAAACCAATCATTAGCAACATTTGAGGTGCTCTAACATTGTACCCAAGCAGTCAGATGCAAAATTTAGGGATAACATCTTCTGGTTCCATTGTCGAGGAGCGAAGAATCAAAGATATATTACCTAGGGTGTATTTAGTGATCAATTATGATTTTTGAGGTGAACATAATTCAAACAACGAACAATGAATGCATATTTTCACTTGGAAACCCCATGATCAAAAGACTCCTCCAAAGGATGAGCCTTGTTGACAGAAAAGTAAATAGAAAGTCAAGAAAGACCAGGTATGAAGTCATGAGTTTTCTTCAAGAACTTATATTCTTTTTTATCAATTCTTTCCTATCTTTTCCCTTACTTGTCAACAGGATTATCCTATGCTTTCTATACTCAGGTGATCATCAACCTATAACTGTATATCCCTCATTGGAGAAAGAAAATCTACCTTCTTTTTGTATTGTTGATCTTGATCCCATTCCTTGATCTGAACCATATGAGAAAATGATGTATATATCACGATTTCTCCTGAGCATATAAATCAATCATGTCATCCTATAGATGATAAATTTGATTTACCATCTCCGATGATCACCATTGTACCTTGCAATCAGCTAACTAAAGTTCAGTCAAAGATTCAGGAAGGTTATAAACCTTTGAAGTTTCCTTTTGTCCTTCATGATTATCCTCCCAAATTTTTAGAATACCCATTAGGGGAGTTTTGAGGTCTAAAATGGGCCTCCTAAGGGAACTAATAAAATAAGACTTATAATAATAAAATAAGGGTTCTAAATTTTAGAGGGAAAAAAAGAAAAACTACCTTTTCTTATCGTATTTTTTACATATCCCCTTATCGATTTACCTAAATTTCAAGTTTGGGCACTCATTGGATGCAAAATTTAATTCCGCATCCAACCCATACCCACACTACATACTTCTAAGGCACGCATGGTATGAAAATATGAAAATTTCAATGAAAAACCTATCTTAATATTAAAATACATTTTTTTATTGTTTTTTTTTCATGTCATGGGTGGCTCAAAAGTATGCAGTGTGGGTATGGGTTTGATGCAGAATTAAATTCCACATCCAATGAGTGGCCAAACTTGAAATTTGGGTAAATCATTAAGTATATATGTCAAAAATATGATAAGAAAAAGTAGTTTTTTCTTTTTTCCCTCCAATTTTTATTACAAATTTTACCCTTATGGTTGACATCATCATCTTGAATCCTATTGGTTCTTATAAAGTGAATTTTGATGGTACATTTTTTTGTTTTGAGACCCATTTTTTACGTCAAAACTCCCCTAATGTTCCAAGGTTTAACGTAGAACGCCATGTTACAACTGAGAAACACATGGAAGCCTTTGAATTTTTCATAGATAACTTTGAAATCATTCATGAGGATGTATTTATGAGAACATTTTGTCAATCTTTACATGGAGAAGCTTGGCTATGGTTTATAAATTTGGAGGTTGACTCAATAGTTTCTTGGATGGAATTTCATGATGTTTTTGTGATATATTGGGGTGAAAGTAAATCATATGATCAATACATTTCTGAATTATATTCTATGAAAATGGAGAAGGATGATATTGTAACCAATTTTAACATGAGATTTCAAAGCTTTTATCGTAGTATGCCTAAAGATATTCAACCTTCCGAATTTGCTGCCATACTGTATTATACAATAGATCATCATCCTGAATTGGATATTTTTCTTAGATAGAAGAGATCTGTGACCTTTCAACAGATCCTTATCGATGCTGAAGAGATCAAGAATAATATTAGGGCTTGTGGAAAACTTCAAAATCATATATGGGATGGATATTTGTATGAAGAAAAAATGGAGGAAGAGTATGAACAACAGGGATCAGATATGGACCTTCATTTGTTTCAGTGTGTCGATGCATCATTTTCATATTCATGTTTTCCCCAAATTTTGAAATCGCCAATATAATTTTTCTACTATCAAAGATCTTACAAATTTCTATCAGCAAGGTGATTCTCCATATATAGAAGAGAACTTCCCTAGTTATGGTAAAAGGGATGATTTTTTTATTAATAATTTTTATGAGGATGATTTTGTAGAGGGAAATGATCAATATGTGGATGAAGAGGTTGTTGTTCCAAGATACTTGTTGCTAATATAACTGATCATAAATATTTATTTTCTTATGATAATATTCATAAAAAATGTCAAGAGGAATTGACTCATTCTTTTATTTTAAATGAACAAGATCAAGATTCTCTTGAGCATACTAATATCCTTTGTTATGAGAATGATGAACACATTCAAAGACCATCAAAATTTTTAAGGGATCTGCACAGGGATATCGATATGCAAACACGTTTTGTTGTAATACAATCACTATCTAAACTTTCAGCTGAGGAAGACATTCCAATTTACAACTGTTTTTGAAAATCAAATTCAAAACATTAATGATGAGATCAGTAGTGATTCAGTATATGTTGGCTATAAATCAGAATCTTGGGAAGACAATGGAGAAGATAATGTTGAGCTGATATCTGTTATAGTAACTGAAAATGAAGAAGTCTTATTAGATCAACCATTGATAACTTCATTTCCGACAAATATGGATCAACAATTTTCACAAATTGGTAAACATTTATTTGATATTCTTCAATTAGAAATAGAGGATTTTACTAATGAACAAAAATAGTACCTTTATCCTTTCAAATATCCCATCGTGATCTACATGGACTCAAATTGGAGCAATGGAATTTTTGTTTTTTCCTTTTTAAGGACACAATTTCAGAGTTGTAAGTGTAATCTGCCCATAAAAGTTTTGTTGCATATGTTATATCCTCTTTGGGTTATCTTAAATAGTTTCAAACACGATGATTATTTCGTCAATCAAATACTTACATGGCTGCATTGGAAGTTTTCCTATACATGACCAAGTAGGTTTCCATTGGTTAGGAGTAGGAGGTATGATGAATAAGCTTGTTATCCGAGCATTTATTTTTTAGTTTGGTTTGGTTTGCAGTAGATCAATATAAATAATGACTCCATATCCCAATGGAGGCAAGGAATAATACAAAATGGTGGAATTTAATTTTCAGATTGTAGTTTTGATTTGCACATGGTTGTTTTCAGTTGAGCAGAACAATTTTTAGGGTTACAGGTTGTAGAAATCGAGGAAGGTGTTAATTTTTTTTTGTTAAGAGAATATTTCACCTCAAAATATTGAAGGTAATGTAAACAGTTTGCATACCCTGCACCTTTAATTCTTATAACTCCGGAAAGAAGAGATTCCTGTTACAAAATCTAATATAAAAGAATTATGAGCAAATTTCTCAAACAAATTCTTACAACGATTTTCCTTTGTTTGAGGATTATGAGGAGAATCAAGTTCCTTTAGAAATTTAAAGAGACTAAGAGGAGGATTTCACATCATTCCACTCATTTCCTAAGTCATTTATTCATAAAGAAGTTTATCAAATCTGCTTTATAAAGTCACATATTATGGATTTTCAAATGCTAAATACACATATGATAACTATGTAACAGAGTTCTAGGAAGGAAGAGAAGAATATATTGATACATTATTGCCAGTCAAAACAATTGAAGTTATCCTTTTACCTTTGTCTTTTCTCTTATTTAAATACCAGAAAGAGGAAATTGGAATTATTAATGAAGGAGTAAAATTGGAGAATTTACATAGGCAGTTCAATTATGAACAAGAAAATTAGGTAATCATTTTCCATCAAAGTATTTCTTCTTGTGTTTTTTATGATCCGGTGGAAGCCTACATGGATATTTTTTCCATCTTAAATCTTGTATCACCTTTGCACCATGAATATTAGTTCCAACTGCATTTTAAGTTACATCCTTTCTAGTCACTATTTATCCCAATATTTCCAAAGAGGATAGGAGTCCAATCACTTAATCATTTACTTGCTTAATTGTATTGGAAGGTTCATGTTACATAATCCAACAATTGAATTGATTAGGATAGGATCAATGTACATAAATAAGCTCATTTTCCCGAGCATTTGGTGTGTAGTAGATTAACTCAATAAGTCTCCATGACCCAATGGAGAGATGTTTGTACATATTTCAGATTGATTATTCAGGCATGGTTAACAGTTATCATAGTTCAGATTTCTAGAATTTTCAATTTGGCATATTTTTAGCAGAGATGGACATAATGGTTTGCAAAAATAGAAATATAAAAGCACCTGTTTGCATTTCTTAGAACCTCACATGGAAGTGCTATCCCCAGATAGAGTCGATGTTATCACTAAAACCTGCTATCCAATTTATTTACCTTCCCAAATATTACACTGTTTTTATAGCCTCATCTCAAATCCTCTGGTCTACAAATAATGCCTGACTTACTCTATTTGATCTGCTTGTTTTTTGCTCTTTGTGTTTTACTGCAATTTTCTGCATTCTAGTTAGTTGTTAATAGATTTAGAATGGAATATTGCACAATCTATTTAGTAATATTTCACGTGATCTGGATCTTCATATAATATTACAACTTTTTCATTTATCCCGGGTTACTAATTTTGTGTGTTGAGATTCTGTAGCGAATTGGAAAACTTTGTTGTGAAAGTGAGCTACATAATCGTTAATGATTTTGCAGTGGAACTTGGACAATTTATTTTTTAAATGCTACAGAATCACCTGTACGTGACTATTTTACATGGTAAATTCTAATGTGTTTTCTGACCAAATGAGGGCGAATATAAAAAAACAAAACATGGTTTTTGCAGAATGGGTTAGATTAGTTGACTCGTGTGCCAGTTTACAAAAATAGTGAACCATTTAAGAGCTACGGGTGTCAATTTGGAGCTGATTTTTCCATATTTTGCGATTTTTCAGTTTTCTAGAAAAAGGCCCAGTCAACGGATCTGCCACCTCATCCATTCGACCTGAATATTAATCCTGATCTTGCGCTACAAATTAGCATTAGATCCATTTGTTCAGGATCTCATTTTGGATTTGTTTATTTTTAATTAAACATTGTAAGTTTTATTTAAGCAAATATAGTAAATGAAGAAAGGGGGTTCTTCCTTATAGAAGAGGAGGGGTTTGATGGTGTGACTGAAGGAGACAAGCCGATTATGTAATTTTCCTACCAATAAATATACAATAATGTTTCATTCTTCCATATCAATGATTCATTTTAGACTATACTTTTTATGCTCATTTACCACTACTATACTGAATGTATGATTGTTTATGTTCTTCCTAAATGGTTAATAGTTTTCAGATCTAACAACAATACACTGTATTTTGAAGATGCCTACAAAGCTATGTTTACATTCAAAATTTAAATTTAAGAGCTTAACAACGTTTTGTTCTTGAGTTATTCTTCATGGATTTATTTTGTTAACAGTTGAATGAAATGTATGCTCATTTTCCCACTGTATTTTTCTTCATTTCTATTTCTTCATGGTATAGTCTCAATGGATACATGTCCGTGAACCTATGAAAGTTATTTGTTGGATTGATCCTTGTTGTGTAATTAACTACAGAACTTCACTTCATCACCTGTCCAACCTCCCATTTAAATTACTCTTTAAATCAACTTACAAACCAATCATTAGCAACATTTGAGGTGCTTTAACTTTGTACCCAAGAAGTCAGGTGCAAAATTTAGGAATAACAGTTGGAAAGGGCAAGATCCAGTTAAAGTTAAAGAATTGAAACCAATGATTACTGAAAGAGGTAAATCACATTCCTGCTTTATGAATAAATCTACTTTCAATAAGGTAGTTGGGAAGTGAAGGATGTATATCTACATTTACATAAAACACGCGGAAGGTCAATAAAGAGTCACTAGTAATAGCGGAAGGAGAGAAGGTAGGTACATTGTATTTATGTACTGCTAATGCTTACTCTTCTATCTCTTTAGATTCTACAAGAGTAGATACAACATTGTGACATCATAGGCTTGGGAAAATGAATGAGAAGGGGATGCAAATTCTCCATTCAAGGAAACTGCTGCCAAATTTGAAGCATGTTGATTTGGATTTATGTGAGAGCTGTGTTTTTGGAAAACAAAAGAGAGTCATATTTCTCAGAGTTGGGGAGAAAAAGAAGAGTGAAAAGTTAGAGCTTGTGCATACAAATGTATGGGAACCGAATCAAGTTCAATCTCTTGGTGGCTCTCATTATTGTGTTACTTTTATTGATTATGCAACTAAGAAAACTTGGGTTTATTTCATTCGACAAAAGTATGATGCTTTTGATGCTTTTAATAAATGGAAAGCTTTGGTTGAGAATGAGATAGAAAAAATGTTGAAGTGTCTCAGATCATATTACATAGGTGAATATTGTGGCAAGGAGTTTGATAGTTACTATTCATACCATGGGATTTGTAGAGAGAAGACAGTTCTAGGAACACCACAAGAAAATGGCGTGTCAGAAAGGATGAATTGGACAATCATGGAGCATGTAAGGAGTATGATATTGCATGGAAGGTTTCCATTACAGTTTTGGGTAGATGATGTAGATACTATTGTTTATTTAATAAGTAGAGGTCCTTCAAGCTCTTTGGATTGGGATTCTAGAGGAGGCATGGATAGGTAAAAAGGTAAATTATTCATTTCCAAAGACATTCGGTTATGAAGAATTTGTTCATATTGATAAAGAAAATAGAACAAAGCATGATGAAAAATCCAAGAAGTGTACCTTTATTGGATACATAGCTAATGATTTTGGTTATCGCTTATGCGATTATGAAAATCACAAAATCATTAGGAGTAGAGATGTGCCATTCAATGAAAATTTCATTTTACAAAGATCAATTGCAAGGAAATAAACATGAAAAATAAAATACATAATACACAATTATTGATGAAATTAACGAAAATGAAATTTTGAAGGTGCCAAAAAAAATGTACAACAACATCAACATCAACATCAGGTACCTCAAACTCCTGCAAGGACTGTTAGAATGTACCGATCTTAACAAATAAATTGAATCACAAGAAATATATAAAACACTTAAATTTAAAAAAAAACCAAAATACATTCACCATAAGAATAACAACAAGATATAGAGAAACCCTTAAGATAGGGTAACACCATTAAATACTCCTTAAGGAAGGAATCACTCCACAGTCCATGCTTGTACAATAACAATCCTCAACATGGCTAATACATGTTTGGATATCCACATCATCATTTTTAGGACCTTGCATGCAATTAGCGTTTGCATGCATCCCAGTCACCAGGTTGATGCCTCCAGCACCTTATCCACTTCATTCTAGCACCCGGGAGCTTCTTACATCAGACTTTTAGCCCTCCTAGTCATCAAGGCGCCCATTTCTCACCTACTTCCAGAGAAGGGTGCACTTCTTCACCTACCACCTCAGTTTACACTCAGTTAGCTCCGATTCTCCCGGATTTGAGACTAGTTTCACTCTCGACTGACTGTTTCACTCCGTTGGACCTCCAGATTGACTAGATGACTTGTTCTGACTTCAGTTAAGCCTCCCATGCGCCCTGCACTGAGTCTCCTTCCCTATATCAGTGCTACACACTTCAGTTACACTAGTTACACTCAGTTCGACTCAGATTGACACCTGGATGACTGGTTCTTGTGCATTGATGACCACCACTGATTGATGATGAGGACTCCTAGTTGGAGCCAAGCTACACCATTCAGTAATTAGAATGACCTTCTTAGTCAATTCGAATTGCTCACTCATTGTTAGATGATTGTATTGTAATTATTCACCCTTATTGGGATATTGAGCACCGATGCATGTTCTGCACAGTTTTACACCATATTTTCTATGTTCATCTGTTGTGATTGATTACTTGTTCATTAGATCTACTATGAATAATTTTACATGGTATCAGAGCCATTGTAGGGACAAGATATCTCTTCTACAAATGTTCTACATGAATATTGAGCAATTTTTGCTCACTTTGCAGTAGTTTTATGCAGTTGCAGCACTTTCTGCAGTTGCAGCTATTGCTCCATAATGGTTATTGTTTGCTTGTGATTTGCAGGTTTCTTACTTCATCCATTTGCATTCGCTATTGCAGAGATGGAATATTCTTCTTCACAAAATCTTCTTACTCCATTCAACTATGATGAATGGAAACCAAAGATGATTGCATGCTTGAAGAGACAATGTCTCTTTGATATGTGTATTGGTATTACAAGAGATTTTGATTCCGATGAAGAGGAGAATGATTGGCTTAATGATTGTGACAGATCTTTTGGGACAATATGTCTTGCTATGTCTCCTTGTATGCGCTACCTCAGTACTACTGCCGAAAATCCAAGTGATCTATGGGTCCAACTTGACAGAGAATTTGGAATGCAGGAAGAAGAGGATCATGCTAGCCTTTTGGAGAACAAGCCCAGTGAGATCTGTTGATGTGTTCTTTCTGATCATGTCTTGGCCTCAACAATTGTTCAAGATGAAGAAGAAACTGTAGATTCAAAACTCACTCTCTCAATGTCTTCTATTTCGAATTCTGAGCAAGATAAACCAACTCATACTCTAGATTCCGAAGAGGTTCTTGAATCCTCTCTTTCACATGAGTTTGTCGGCATGCAGAATAATGATCTACTTGATGTTTTGGAGGTAAAATTTGATTTTGGAGGTGAAGAATTCATCCTCCCTTATTGCATGCCTCCTATAGACTTATGTTCTACCATTTCCAAAGTTTCTTAGAATTTTAATGAAGATGAAGAGCACTACCATTCGCTTGAGTTCAATTCTCATGCACCTTTTGCTGATTTTGGTTTTGATCTCACCCTTGTTGGTTCAAAGGAGATCTCAAGAAACCATTTATCTATTTTTGGAGTTGATTTAACTTATATTGACAATACGTTCAAGTTTCAAGATCTATTCAATCCGATTGGAGCTATTCCTACCTCACTTGGTTCGAATCACAGGTTCCAGGATCATCCTCATATTTTCAAATTTGTTCTCACCATTTTCGGTATGAAGAGCAAGTTCATAAAGTCTCCACATTCGCTTGCATCCACTGATGGAGAATACAAGCACATGTTTTTGGAGCATGATCCATTTACTCCCAAGAGTAAGATACCTCCAGACATATCTACTTGATTTTGGAGCAGTTAAATCTTTTGGTGTGTTACAGTCCATTTTGAGGGGGGGTTTTTCCCATGAGGTTTTCTCCATTTCCTCGGTTCATGGATTGTTCTTTTTTTGGATTATTGTATTGGGGTGACCTTTGGTCTTAGTAACCAGGGCCCCACATTATTTTTTGCACATCATAGTCTATCTTGAGGGGGGGTGTTCGGATATCCACATCATCATTTTCAGGACCTTACATGCAATTAGGGTTTGCATGCAAACTCTAGGGTTTGCATGCATCCCAGTCACCAGGTTGATGCCTCCAACACCTTATCCACTTCATTCTAGCACCCGAGAGCTTCTTACATCAGAATTTTATCCCTCCTAGTCATGAACGTGCCCATTTCTCACCTACTGCCAGAGAAGGGCGCACTTCTTCACCTACCACCTCAGTTTACACTCAGTTAGCTCTGATTCTCCCTGATTTGAGGCTAGTTTCACTCTCGACTGACTGTTTCACTCCGTTGGACCTCCAGATTGACTAGATGACTTGTTCTGACTTCAGTTAAGCCTCCCATGCGCCCTCCACTGAGTCTCCTTCCCTATATCAGTGCTACACACTTCAGTTACACTCAGTTCGACTCAGATTGACACCTAGATGACTAGTTCTTGTGCATTGATGACCACCACTGATTGATGATGAGGACTCCTAGTTGGAGCCAAGCTACACCATTCAGTAATTCGAATGACCTTCTTAGTCAATTCGAATTTCTCACTCATTGTCAAATGATTGTATTGTAATTATTCACCCTTATTGGGATATTGAGCACCGATGCATGTTTTGCACAGTTTTACACCATATTTTCTATGTTCATCTGTTGTGATTGATTTACTTGTTCATTAGATCTGCTGTGACTAATTTTACAATACAATGGTACTCATGTCTATTTATACTTTCTCATGAGTATACTTAGTGGTCTTCTCCTTATCATTATATGATTTATTCTAACTAACCCCAAACCACCAAGTGGACCATATTCCATTATTAATGGCCACATTACATTACTTATCCGCATTGGGTACACATTACATAGTTTATTCCCTTTTGGGTATCCATTACATCATTTATTCCCCTTTGGTACCTCCCTATGTACCCCATATTATCCTCCCCTAGGTATATAACATTCCATTCCCCTTAAACATGATTCATCCTCAAAACATGAGAGGAAGACATATAATAAGATCTACTAAGAATAGTAGTCAACATATACCATGCATGAGCATCCATCCATCCAAGACAAAAGTGGATGCTGAACTTTTTTTGTCATTGATGTCAACTGATGTAAAAAATGAATTAGTATCCTTGTGCCAGTTTGAAGAAGTATATGGAATCTAGTTTGAAGTACATAAGAAGTATATCTAGCTTGAAGAAGTACATAGGAGAACATCCAGATTGCAGAAGTACATCCAACTTGAAGAGGTACATAAGGTATATGCACAAGTCCTAAGTCCACCCAGTCATGCTACTTCAAGGTAAAGTCAAAAGAGTTGGTTGGACAAGTTTCGGGAGTGCGCAAGAGGTGTGAGAGTAAGATGCGGTTGGATAGGTATGCAAGTCCCGGAAGTTCGCAAGACCCACCAATCAAAAGAAGTATACAAGTTGTTGAAGTGCGCAAGAGTACTAGAAGGGAGTGGCGGTTAGACAAGTCAAGTGCATAAGACCCAAAAGCGATGATACTTCAAGGGCGTAAGACCACACACAAAGTGCGTAAGTCCCACTGGACAAATGACCAAGTATGCGCAAGACCCATAAGGAGTGATACCTCAGTAGCACAGAACATGAAAAATTGTGGAACCGTGAAGTAAGTGGAACCATGAAGCAAGGAAGAAGGGAAGCTATGACCAACTTGTGGACATACCATTGGCATAGGACAAGTATAAATAAGAAGCCAAGTTGGAGAGTAGAGATAAGCTTGAGGATGCGAAAGTGGTAGTACTCTGATTTTGGAAAGATTCTTATTTTGGGGTATCAATGGCTTGTGGAACCTATTGTTGCTACAACCTAATCCCCAAATTTTCTGAAAATTATGGGGCCCCTCCTTTTCTCTTAAGAGAGATTTTAGAGTTCAAGCATTTCTAGAAAATCCTGCCCGCACACTTAGTTTTTTTCCAAAGGATCGAGAAAAGAAGGCATTTTCTCACTAAGTAAAACTCGTTTTTTGGTGCTGAAACGATCGGCGAAACTCATTCGGCTGAGCCAAAATGGTCGAGGACATATTTTAAGATTTGGTACACCTTTCCTGTTTCGAGGAAACTCGCCGAACCAAGTCGAAACGGTCGTAGAAACTCAGTCAACTCCACCGAAACGGCCGGAATGCTTTTGCTTCTTCAACACTTAGACTTTTGATTCTCACTTTTTCGGCGTGAAATCTCCATATCAGAGAAGAAATTTTTAATGTCGTGACCCATTTCGATAAAACTAGGCTATTAGAGCCGAAATAGTCGCCAGTGAATGTTATGTTGAGCCAATGCGTCCATAGTGAAAGAGATCAGCATATATTTTTTATTGACGTGACACGTTTCGGCTAAACTCGGAAAGGATCACCGAAATGGTCGCAAACAAACTAATACGCAAGTAGAAACTCATCGATCGCCACGCATCGACGTATTTAGCAAAACAATGCTGATGCATTTCACAATATTTGAACAAGTCACGCTGACACGGTCGGTGGTGAAGGTTTATTGGAAGTGATGCATTAACAAGAATGCCGCCGAAACGGTTGCACGTGAAAAATAAAGATCACCAAGAGGCGTCGATCAAACCTCACCAATAACCATCATCAACGCACTTTGGAATTCTCCGCTGACGCGTTTCGTGGAGGTTGAACGAGTCATGCCGACACAGTCAGTGACGATCTTTTATTGGCAGAGATGTGCAAAATTTTAAAACTCGCTGAAGCGGGAGTTTGGTCATGAATTCCCCACCAACCAACCCTGTTTTGCTTTTAATGCTATGTTTACAAAATGTTATTTATAGGACATTAGGTCATTTTTTGGTTTGACTTTGCAAAAACGTCATTTCAATTTTGTTTCCTCTGCCACTCGCTGAACGCTGAGCACCCCAATGCCTTCAAGCTCTGCAACCAGTCAACTACTGACAGGTAGGTCATCTTGTGTCGTTTTATCTTTTAAGTTACTCTCATTTTTCTGTTTGGTAGTTAAGGGGGGTTTATGGGGCATTGACCCTTTCTCACCGTTGGTGTTCTGCCTGCGTCATTCTGACCTGTTAGGACAAGCCGTGGTTTGGATTTAGAGTTGGTATACTTACTTACGGTTTGCTACCTTCCCAATTTCCCTACCTCCTACCGTGCTTCCAGTGAGCCTCACGCTGGTCCTCATGTCTTTAAGTTGGCATAAACGCGTATTGGTGTGTTTTTTTCCACAGATAGAAGTATTTTTTGGCACACTACCAGTTGAGAACCACGACCCCTTTGCATCCATGAGGCCAACATAAATCCATGGTGGCTTCTTTGTCGATGTTGAATTCACAAACTCAAACCCTGGTTCAGTTCCCACCGATTTCTGACGGACTCACATTCATAAAAACTCACACTTTTCTCTTTTTTTGAACCTAATAAATATGTTTCGTACAGTCACTTAAGCTAAAACATTCGAGTATTGGTTTAACCATCACCCCGAGTTGCATTCAAAATTTATGTTTACTACTAGTAGCTAGTTTGTGTTTATTATTAAAATAGTTGGCAGGAATGGTTGGAATCATTTTTACATGTGTTTTTTTTTCCCACCTGCATACTAATAAAACAAAGCAACAAAACCTGACAGCATGATAGTGATGGTTTTATCAACTCTGCCTATTACCAGTAATATGAGAGAAAATGCTTGATTAATTTTTGTTTGAATTTTGCTTACACATGGATTTCACTTTTTATCAGGATTTTAAAATGACTAAGAAGGGAGCCAAAAGGAAATCCAAGGTAGCTGAGGCGGGGTCAGACGTCAAGATTATATTGGAAACCAAGACAGAGACCATATTCGAGGATACAAAGGAAGTAACAAGAATTCCCCCCTGACTTCAAATGGGGGGAACTATATCAAATGATCCGGGACCAGAATGTCCCTGATGCAGTTCTCAAATAAATGTTCTTATATCAAAATATCAAGAAATCCAGCATCACTAAAGAGGCTAGATGCCCAGAGATTTTTCCTTGCTCAGAGGTCATTGGGTGGATTCTTTCACAAGCTGATTCCACTTCAAGGATCATGTCTGACAGTAAAGGAGAAGCATTTGCCTCATTCCATACCGCCCATATAGCAACGACATACAAGCTATCGCAAGCCCAGGTCATGTTGACTGAATATTGGCTCAAAAGCATTAACATGGACACTCTCGAATATGCTAAGAAAACGATAGTATCTGGAAAGAAGTTGAGGCAGAAAGCAAGCGGAGAATATGAGTGTCAAATCCTGAGGACCCCTTCAGGATCATAGCCCTCATGCTAAGCATGATTTTCGACAAGGCAGATGGGGCTATCTACAAATTAAATTGGATACTTCGAATTTACTACATAGCCTTCCATGGCACATTCTTTAACTGGGCATACATCATCTCAGACAGTTTGTCATCACCAATAGAAACTGCAAAAGGAGGTTTGACCCAGAAGAAGGCGGAATTCTACATGTCTTCATACTTCGTAGATTGCATATTATCGAGGCACCCATTCCCTAATTTGAAGTGCATCTGGAACAGAGATGAATCTCCAATCTATGTTGCTTATCATATCTTGTGGGCCCATAAATATGCAGGTCACTATAAGCTCATATGTGAAGAATTTATCATGCCTCTCTACTGGTTGATTTTCAACAAAGAACCAAACTTCTTTTTTGAAAATGCCATGGAAGTCGTAGAAGAGTATGGGGATTAATACTTTTCACAGGAGGGTACATATCATAGGATGTATGGAGGTTCCCGAGCTCCATCCCTTTTTCCCAAATATGCTACTGATTATGTGGTCCACAAGGAGGCAGTAAGGCAAGTCTTCATAAATGGGATTGGTAGGTTCTTGCATGATTAGAAAAAAGATTCATTCCGACCTTTGCCTTTTTGTATCGGAGGATACAAATTATCCAAAGTTAAAACTGTTGAAGCTTTCGTCCAAGATTTGGAAGCTTTCCATTTTGGCGAGAAGAGTTTCGTGAGAAATGACAGCGACAACAAGGTTGCCGAGTATTGTGGAGCAATCAAAATACATTATGACTATGCAAATTACTTTGACAAAGATGAAGAAGTATTCAAGAGGGCTAGCAACATAATTGAGCTAAACAAAATATTTGTTCGCAAGAGAGGGGTTGGTTCCAGTACTGCTGCCAAAGCTGCTAAGTAGGCAGAATTGAAAAGGCACGGAGAGGAAGACATAGTTATACAATTAGCAAAGACAGAACATAGACTAAAAGAGGAGACTGAAAGAATTCAGAAAGAAGAGGCCGATAGAATTCAGAAAGAAGAAACTGAAAGATTTCGGAGAGAAGAGATTGAAAGGATTCAGAGGGAAGAAGCCGAGAGGTTGCAAGAAATGAGAGAAAGAGTAGAAAGAGAAGTGGTTGAACAAAAAAGAAAAAAGACGAAGAAGAAAAGTCCAGGAAGGTTGTGGAAATATGAATCTCGGGCATGCAGAGTATGGACATAGACCCTCCCGAGGTATCCAATGTAATACTCACCAGAGGCCACCTCCCATTGGCTGAGCTCGGGCTCACGCCATTTACCCCATCAAAGCATCACACTGTGGCTCAATTGGACACAATCATCTTTGACCATAAAAGGAAAACCATCTCAAGGAGGACGGAAAAGATACTGAAAATGGGCTCCCTACTAGATGTCGTCACTGTTCAGGAGAGAACCATCTTGGAGGGTACAAACAAAGACCCCAAATTCATGGCATCTGTCAATGTAGCTGTTGCTCAAGCAAATGAACATAATATTGGAAAGTTGATAAATGATATTGAGCAAAGTAAATGTAAGTTGCTCAAATTAAAAGGTAATCTAGTGAAGGAGCGAGGAGAAGGGATAGAATGGAAAAAGAAGCATGACGCCCTTCTATCCGAGAAAGAAAGAATGATGAATGAGTACCAAAGCTTGGATGAAGAAAAGGAGGCATTAAATGTACAGTTAATGATTATGTAAGGTGAGAAGAATGACCTTGAAGCTCAGATCACCCAGTTAGAATCAAGTGAGTCAGCTGCCAACCAATAGGTTGAAGGAATAAAAGCTCAGGTGGAGGAGTTGGTTAAAGAGAAATAATATTTATCAGGGCAGTTGGAGTTAGCAGACAAGAGGAAGCCAGACATAACTCCATTTTGTGATCAAGCATGCCAAATTCAAGAACAAATATACAAATCGCAATAATTTCTCACAAATGAAATATTCAAGATAAAATTGTCAATGGAAAGGATGAATGATATAGCTGCAGAATCGCTGGCATTCAAGCAAAGGTTGTGTGATGTTGCAGAAAAGATCAAAAGCCAAATGGTTTGGAGAGAGACCAACTCTGAATACCCTGACAACTTGCCTCCGAAGACAACAACAAACTTGAAGTCGGAAATGGAGCTTCTGGAATTTTGCAGGAAGGAATCCAGAAAACTAAATAATGGCATTCCAAAGAATATTCAGAAGTGCAGGATTTTTATGAGAAAATACAACAAGTTCATGAAAAGTGTCATCTCTCTCTGCTCCCATTGATGAACGAACTTCCTTCAAGATATCTACGCATAGAGGAACTACAAAGTGGGCTACAGGGGGAGTTAGAATACATCAAAAAGTTGGATGCCCTCATTGAGGAAGACATACACCATTTTGTAGGGCAAGAATCTATACATGCATATTTCCTAGAAGATAGTTGCAAGGCTGCAAAAGCAGGGATGGCGCACATTGAGACTCAACTATCATATCATGAAGTCTCTTTACAAGTATTGGATCCTAGTAGGCTTAATGACATAACTGAAGGGGCTAATGTGTGGGGAGAATATTATTCTAGTTTAGTTGGGCCCACAAATCTAAATTGTAAATATCTTTTGTATTTTCTAATGTAAGCACTAGAAGACAAAATTTTGGGAATCTTAGGGTTAGGGTAGATGGAGAGACACTAGAAGACAAAATTTTGTAAAGATAAATAAGGGAAGAGAATAGAGAGAAAGGGATTTTTCTATCACATTAGAGCTGGACCATTTTTGTAAGAGAACTATTTTTCTGCTTAATAAGAAGGATCTGTTTCCTGGGAAAAGCACGCGCATAGATTTTGCATGGAATTTGTGGAATGTTAATGTGGAATTACTTCTTTGTGCATTCATAACTCAAACTGTGAGATCATTCTAACTTTCTTGAATTACTTCATGGTGATGAATGATTTTGATTTCTATGCAACTGTTTATGTGCTAAATGAGTAATAGTTTGCTTGATCATATAAGATCTATCTTTGATATTCTTTCTGCTGTAAATGTGAATATTATGTTAGAACAACTATTGGTTAGACTTGTATGAACATTTCCAGTATTTTACTCTTAATTCAAACTTGCTCTCTGCAGGGATAGGATAGCTAGGTTAGATTAATTTAGAATAGAAGTAGATAATTGATAAGGCAGGAGTGGTAAGATGAGAGGTAAGAACCTGCGCATCGCTAGTGTGGGTTTTGCTTGTCAATTATATGCATTTAATTAGGGCACTTGCATCTCATACCTAAAATAAAATACATAAATGGTGAACGAGGCCGTAACTGGTGATATATTTTAAACAACCACACCTACGGTAGCCGGACCATTAATTGGACAGATTCCCCCACACCAAATGGTGAGCGATCTAATTGGGCTTGCTTACTAGGGAGAATCCCCAACTATTGCTGCTGCGATTTCAGGGTACTCAACAATTGGTGCTGCGATTACAGGGGCATCAATAGTTTTTGGCACTAGAAGGAGGGCCTCCAGTGCATGGCTGGTAGAGGAGACCCATTTGTATGAAAAGATACCTATGGAAACCCACTTGAAACAAGTATACCAGAAGGTTTCATTCCGGAACCAAAAGATCAAGAAAATATGAATTCTAGAGGTGAACATCAAGAACTCCTATACATTGTACCCTTTGAAGAAGTAGATCATTTCCGTAGACATACACGTTCTTATGTGAGAAAAATTGGGGGATTGAACATAATTCCAGCATTGCCTAGAAGGCAAGTTCCCAAGAAAGAAATCCAATACATCAGATATTCGGTGCTTGTAGAGAATTTGGAAGAATTTTTGGATTTATCTTTACAAGAAATCACAGATCGTTTTGATCAATTGAGACCCGAATCTCCTCCACCTCAGGAAATTCCTAATACCCCACCACAATCTCCACGACATTCTCCACAACGAATTATGGCTCGAAACCAGCCTACGTGGAGATCCAGGAGGGCGCTTAATTTGGTTTCCCCATTACACGATCTGCCCAAACATCCTGAACGGGTTCTTCCCAAATTCGATCCTGGAAAAGGCATCTCTATTGAATATCAATTGAAGATTTTCTACTTGGATTTGAATCTTTTAAATGTAGAACATGAAGATCTGGTCTGCAGACTTTTCCCTTATACATTTGAGCCAAGGGCATCTTCTTGGTATTTCAGTTGACAAGCTAATTCTATAGCAGATTAGGATGGTTTTGAAAGATGTTTTTAAAACAAATTTGGGAATCAAAATACCGTTTCCACGCTCATGAAATAATTGTTATCTATGAGGATGGATAAGAAAAAAAAGGTGCAGGAGTTCAATCAGAGATTCACTACTCTATTAAACAATTTTAGTGCTGCAACGAAACCAACTGAGGAATCCTTGGTAGAATATTATACTACTGCACTGTATCCACCTATAGCCATGTTTGTTAAAAGAGCAATTAAGGATACCTTAATAGAAAATTATGAGGAAGCTAATAAGGTTGAGGCTAACTTGGATAGTATCACAAGACACGCATTAGAATTGGAAGTGAAACCAACAGTCAACAAGAAACCTCTCATTTTATCCAGACCTAAAGAAGAACCCTCGAATGAATTAGAAAACGTGGTTAAAATGGTGCAGAAATGATCTAACAAAATAGTGGACTTGGAGAAAGATAAAGGGCTAGTACATCTAGAAAACCATTTAATCCCTTCTACAAGAAAAGGGAAGAAAGTGGACAGTCTTTACCAACTATTACTAATTCTACTATCCTAAATTTAAATGAGGTCGGCATGGAACATTTCTAGACTTTTCATCAAGAACAACATTATGAAAAAAGATTCCCACAATGGATAAACTCAATGAATTTAGTAATGAACCAATTGTTGGATGCTCAACTCACAGATCAGGAAGAGGTGGAAGAAGATCAGACAAAAGAGCAAGAAGATCCAATTGAGGAAACCACGATGGTGTTATGGGATTGGGAACCCATGTCAGGGTTGAATGAAGAAGAACCAATTGAAGAAGTTCAAGTATCATTGGTGAATATTACCACCAGGAGTAAAGGACCAATGGCAGATCAAAGCCTAGTGTTGCCTAAGGTAAATACCATGAAAGAAGCTCCGAAAAGGAATTCTAGTGGCACCTCATCTCAACCCAAAGTGAATTTTGAAGTTGGAAAAGAAACAAGCCTAGTAACAAATAAATAGACAAAATTCGTAGTGAACAAACCAGGAAATGGTGGGAAAGCACATAAGAATACAATATGGGGTATGATATTGTTGAAGACATCAAGAAAAATAAATCAAATATGTTGTGCAGGAAAAATACCTTATAGTGGGGAGATGACACTACCAACTTGGGTGGGGTGACATGTAAATACATTCATTGTCTTGTATTAGTTACTACAAATGGAAAGAGATCGAGATATCGAAAGTTGTACCTTTTTATCGACCACTGGTCCTAGCTTTCGCTTGATCTTCCGCTATGACGAACCTGCAATACAAAGTAAACCTTACTTGGCGTATCTTGACCATAATAAATATGATGAAGTCAGAAACAACTTAACATCAAGTACAATCATATATTAAACCAAATGAACATTCAATCCAATAGACATTCAATTTGGGACGGGAAGGGTATTTACACCTTTTGTTGTCAAAGAAATGTAGAAAAGTATAGATATACCTAATCTATCCAGACACTTCTGCAACTGAGTCCTGGGTTCCTGCTCTTCACAGTGACTTGGGAATTCCTCCAGCGTAACAGCAGTTAAAGCATTTCTTCTAGGTCCCTCTCTCATGGATCCCCCTTGTATTTATGGGACAATGTAGGAATTTGAATTCGAGAGGTGGTTGAATTGGGAGGTTGGGGAAGTTGCAGAACTAACTTCAACTAATCCCAATTCGTAATCTTAATATATTTTTTCATTTCATCTTAAGATGTGTGCAGGTTTCATACAACCAGATTAGCGCACAGTAAGCAACTTTTGCACTTTACAACCAGCGTTTGCAACATTTTAAGGGTGTGCGCTGGTTGTCCTCAAGAAGAGTAGCATTTAGAATGCTAGATAACTGTGGCAATAGTAGCGCACATGTCATGAGAACTGTAGAAAATATAGGTTTTCAGCTGAAGAGTGTAGTTTCAACAATAACTCATCCAAGTCAACCTAGATCTTCCATCCATAGTGTCCTTTTGTGTGATCAACAGAGCAATGTGATCACAGACAGAGAAATGCATATTTGACCTATAACAGATGCCCCCTAATGTGTGAGGTAAGAGGGAAATGATGGCCGAAATAAATTATAATTTCAAGTCAGAGGAGGAGCAAGAAACCACAGAACCAAGTCACAAAAGTACCTGAAAACAACGATCAAGGTCAGCGAGCAATTACAATCTTGACATCATACAGATGTTCGGTGTGATACAATATGATCTCCAATACATAACTAGGAGATGTATATATAGCATGGCCACTGAAATACAAGTGTGGATCCATGACATATATAAAATATCATAGCCATAACAACAAGCTAGATCTATGTCTCATGAAGAGCCAAAATGAGAGAGGCTCAGTCTCGCGTAGCTTGGGTGGTAACATAAATAGGGTGATGATATTAGAATCCCAAGGTATTCATCCAATCAACCCAAGGCACAAAACCTAACCATGTGAATAAATGAGCTAGAGTCGAACATGGGGGGGGTATCGTTTGATTACTGGTCATTGATGTATACTATTAACAAATGCAAGGAATTCCATGGACAATGATAATGGGGTCCAAGGTACCTAGTACGTTCCAACAAGTGTGAATAAGTGGACTTGAATTCGAACACCTGAGGAACCTGTCGAATAAGAGACATTGATGTATTCTTATTATTCAACAGCGAGGGAAACTACCATTAATGACTGCAATCCCCAAGGTACTAACTGAAACTCTAAACTTCATTCCTGAAGCATAATGAGTTGAAGTCGATGGGAAGAAGTCTGCTCGAAGGGAGGCCTTAATGCATCCTCCATCATCCAACACAAGGAACACTCAAAAGGTATGAGCTGATTTGGAGTAGGACAAGTAACAAGATGAAACAAACTGACACCAGGATGGTCGACACATGAAGTCAAGGTAAACTATAGAATGGCCAACAAAGGTTGTATCCTTGAACAGTGAGCATGACACAAAGTGACTTAGGCAGATTTTAACATGAAGGGGAAGTGATATAAGCCTGCAATGTAGGAGACATTAACAGACCCTCTATATGATTGGAAGAATAACCAATCGGGAGAGTGAAAACTCGGAGATCAGGTTCAACCTAAGGTCAAAAACTAAAAGCCCAACTGAAATGATAGACTCAAATAGGTTCCATGTTCAAGGATATGGCTGACTTAACTGCCTTTGAAACTGAAAAGATGTGATATACCCTTCTCATCCCTTATTCTTTTTGGTAAAAGAATGGCCTTCTTGTTGTTTTAATGAGTCCAAGAAAGAAAACTCAATAAGCCCATGTTAATTTTTCGATAATTTCATTCCATTATCATTTAGGATTACTAAGAGAATAACATGTACAACATATCAATCATAGACACAAAAGTAATCACACAAGGGACACAGAGTTTCACTGGGCAAAACCAAGAAGGTGAAAAACCCCGCAACTTCCTCAGAGATAAGATAAGCCACAAACCAATATCACAAAGATCAAAGCCAATAATATGTCTCTAGCAAATGCTCCTCCTCCTCCACTAGTGCGCCACTTTCTCTCTTAGCTATGTGAGCTTGAGAAGTGAGTGAATCAAATGAGAGACACAACTTGTCTATTTATACACTGACTTGACCTGCCAATAATTCACTGGGGCCGACTTCTCAATGAAGCATAATAACCCAACCACATGACCTAACTAGGGCCGACCCACACTGGTGGTCTAATAACCCATCAATACAAATGGCGACACTTACAATGTAACTTGCGACACTTACAAATACAAATGGTGACACTTCCAATCAGAGGAATAATACATCTCTGTTGGATATACAATAAAGTACAAATGTAATATACAAGTGAATATCTTCCGAAGTTACAAATACATCAATACTCCCTCTTAACTAGGAAGGTATTCTTTCGTCACAGGTCATCAATACATATTGGCACAAGTCTTCAATTTTGGAGCTAGATCATCATCACTAGATCAAGGAAGATCATCATCAACACTACTGCTATACTTGACATCTCGATCACTGGGATATCTCTGAATTCTGCTTGTCATAGGAAGTTCTACAGAGTCATCCCTTTTTCATGTTGGATGTAGGCCCACCACCTGTAGGTCTTCATCATCACTGGCCATACTGTGGATCCCAGGACTAATTACGTGTGTCAACAAAACCTTGAAAGAGCATCCCAGGCTATTACGAGCAGACAGCTCTACCTGTTCGGATCTCCTAGGATCTTTTACATGTGACCTTCACAAAACCTTTAAAGATCATCTTGCAACCTGCAAGATCTCTATAGAGCATCCCAGAATGTTACGAGCACACAGCTCTACCTGTCCGGATCTCCAGGATCTTTTCTATGTGAAATTTTGCAAAACCTTTAAAGAGCATCTTGCAACCTGCAAGATCTCTATAGATGATCCCAGGCTGTTATGAGCACACATCTCTACCTATCCATATCTTAAGGATCTTTTCTATGCGAAACTGTAGCAAAACCTCGAAAGAGCATCCCAAGCTGTTATGAGCACACAACTCTACCTGTCCGGATCTCCCAGGATCTTTTCTATGCTACCTGTAGCAAAACCTCGAAAGAGAATCCAAGGATGTTACGAGCACACATCTCTACCTATATGGATCTCCCAGGATATTTTATATGATACCTGCACAACCTGTCCATGACCACGGAGTATTAAACTGATACTCATGATCATACTGATCATCATACAGTGCACCAACCTGATGCACATCATCTGGAACATTGACATGATGCTCATCACACATGATCAACCTGATCATACAATGCATCCACCTGATACATATCATCACATATGATCCAACTGATCATACAAAGCATCCACCTGATGCGTATCATACATATGATCCACCTGATCATCCAAAGCACCCAACTGATGCATATCATCACATATGATCCACCTGATCATATAAAGCATCTACCTGATGCATATACAAATACATGATCCAACTGATCATACAAATCATCCAACTGATGCATATACAAATACATGATCCAACTGATCATACAAAGCATCCAACTGATGCATATACAAAGACATGATCCAATTGATCTTACAAAGGATCCAACTGATCATACAAAGCATCCAACTGATGCATATACATATACATGATCCAATTGATCATACAAAGCATTTAACTTATGCATATCCAAAGTAGTAACTGGAGCATCATCCTGATGCTCATCACACAATGCTTACATCCACAACCATGGGAAGGATCCTCCTCTCACCATGCTTGGAATGGCTCCTGCAAATTTGTTCCATTACTTCTTCCTCGAAGTATCTTCAATATAAAGAAAACCAAGCCTCTCTCTGAAGTACTCAAACTTCACTCTGACTGGTGGTTTCGTCAACACATCTGCAACCTGCTCATCCGTCTCAACATACAGGAGCTTCACTACTCCTCTCTGCACCATATCCTTGATATAGTGATATTTGATCTCGATGTGCTTCGACCTGTCATTGAACACTGGGTTCTCAGACAGCTTCACACAACTTTGGTTGTCACAAAAGATACCAGTAGCATCCAACGAGAGATCAAATAACTCATACAGTAGCTTCCTCAGTCATACTACCTCACAACTAGTCGAACAAGCTGCAACATACTCTGCTTCGGTTGTACTCAGTGCTATGTAGGACTGCTTCCTACTAAACCAAGAGATCACACCTGATCCCATACTGAAGCAGCACCTCGAAGTGCTCTTTCTATCTGCAGCATTGCCTGCCCAATCGGAATCAACATAACCCTCCAAGTTAAACTTTTGATTCGCATCATACTTGAGCCCATAATCAATTGTACCCTTCAGGTACCTCAGAATATGCTTTACAGCAACCAGGTGAACACCTCTGGGATCCGTATGGAACTGGCTCAATGTGTTCACCACAAAGCAAATATTTGGTTTGGTGTTCGTCAGGTACATCAAGGATCCAATCATCTGTCGATACACAGTGGCATGATCAACCGAATCAGATGAGGCATCACACAGAAGCTTCAGGTTTGATGCTATAGGTGTGGCCATGGCCTTGCAATCCATCATCCCGAACCACTTCAGGATATCTACTGCATGCTTCCCTTGTCCAAGGAAGATTCCATCTGCACTCTGCCACACCTTCATGCCTAGAAAGTAGTGCATCATCCCCAAGTCCTTCATCTCGAACTCGGCAGCAAGCTTCCTCTTAGTGTCGGTAATCAACCCATCCTCACCTGTAACAAACAGGTCATCCACATACAATGGTAGTATCACTGGATTGCCTTCCTCAACCTTGTAGTAAAGGTTGAAATCCGCTTTACTCTTAGTAAATCCCAAGCTAGATAGAAATATCTCTATCCTACCATACCAAGTCCTGGGAGCTTGCTTTAAGCCATACAAGTCTTTCTTCAATCTGCACACATATGACTCCATGTCATGTGTTTCAAAACCAAGTGGCTGCTCCACATACACTTCCTCTTCAACTACACCATTCAAGAAAGCTGTCTTGACATCCATCTGGTGTATCTTCCATTTCATCACTGCAACCAGATCAAGTATTGTTCTGATGGAAGTGTATCTGGACACAGGAGCAAAAGTTTCTTCATAATCTATTCCCTCTTTCTGGGAGAAGCCACGATCTACAAACCTTACCTTATATTTATCTATGCTGCCATCTGCAACATGCTTGATCTTATAGATCCACTTGGAAGTCACAACAGACTTCCCTTTAGGTCTTGGGACCACATCCCAAACATCATTCTTCATGATCGATTAGTATTCCTCGACCATGGCATCCTTCCATTCTTTCTTTTCTGCTGCTTCTATCTAACTGGAAGGTTCTTTGTTCATAATATCACAAAGTAAGGCAACATAACTGGTATGTGATCTAGTCCTCTTCCTTTCTCTGTGTTCTTCTTCTGGAATGCCATACCTTTCTTCATCTTGAATGAGCTCTCTAGCCCATGCAGGTTTCCTCTTGTGAGAGTTCTTCTCACGGGGTAGATCTATAGGTTCTTGTGGATCTTCAATTTCACGATCTTCTTCTAGAATTTATTCATTCATAGTGGTGTCTTGAAATCTGGTTACCTTTGGTTCTTCATTGTCTTCAACATGTGTATTCCTTGATTTGATGTATGCTGAGTCTTCATCAAATGTTACATCCCTTCTGATGTCAATCTTCTTGAACCCTGGAAAGTATATTCTGTAAGCCTTCGAGCTTTCACTGTAACCCACAAAGATGCCCTTCTTTCTTGAATGATCTAGCTTTGTCCTCTTTTCCTTTGGAATGTGTGTACATACAGGACAGCCAAATATCCTAAGAAGGCTAAATTTAGGTTTCTTACCAGAGAAGACTTCTTATGGTGTATTATTGTCAAGTATCTTGTGAGGTGTTCTGTTATGTACATATACAGCTGTCCTAGCTGCTTCTGCCCATACATGCATAGGAAGATCTTGGTCATGAAGCATTTCCCGTGCTGCTTCCATGATAGTTCTATTCTTCCTTTCTGCAACTCCATTTTGTTGTGGATTGTAGGGAGTAGTCAACTCCCTCTTAATCCCCGAATCACTGCATAACTTCTTGAAATCACCTGAAGTGAATTCTCCACCATTGTCGGATCTGAAGGTCTTGATCTTCTTATTTGCTTGATTTTCTATCAAGGCTTCGAATTCCTTGAACTTATCAAACACTTCATATTTATTCTTCAAGAAATAAACCCAAGTCTTCCTAGAGAAATCATCAATGAAAGAAACATAGTATATATACCCACTCAGAGAACTGGATGACATTGGACCGCACACATGAGCATTGGATCATGCTCACATGAGCATGATTCTTCCTCTTTCCTTTATTTTTCTCTTGAGTACAATTTCTTGCATAATGTCCCAACTTGTTATAGTTGTAACACTTGATTTTGGACATATCCTTCTTACTTTCTGATACTGATCTTCTATCATATTTCTTAGTGAAATTTCTATCTTTTCCTTTTCTTGCATGAGCTGCAAGTGATTTATCTTCTTCATCATTCATCTTCTGCATCTTGGGGATCAGCCTCGCCTCTTCTTGAGTACAATCTGTCCATAGATTATCAAACTTGGGTATCTTTTTCCCTGCACAAAGATCTTGAACAAACACATCCCAAGAAGAGGGAAAACCATTCAATGTTGTCAACACGAGCTCTTTCTCTTCTACAATATCTCCAATAGCTACTAATTAATCCTTGATATGAGAAACCCTTGTAAAGTAGGACATTGTCTCTATCCTCTGACTTGTTCATCGTCACATTCCTTAGCTAATTCCTTAACAATAACTTTCTACTAGTATTCTCACTTTCATATAATCTTGCCAAGGCCTCAAACATTCCTTAGGAGTCTTCAATTCTGACACATGAGGGATCAAATGATCCTTGATTGAATCAAATAGAATTCCTTTGCTTTGATCACATTCTTCTTGTGCTTTGCTTTAGCCTCCTCTTCTTCTGGTTTTGGGGTATCTCCTTTGATATAATCTAAGAGATCATTCTCTTCCAGGATAAGAAATATCCTATGCTTCCAAGATCTGAAGTTGTTTGCTCCATCCAATCTATCCTCAACCCTTAGATTGGTTGTCATCTTGTCAAAGCTGATATTTGACCTAGAAACCCTAGCATAGGGTAGGTCAAAAATGAAGTTTATCAAATGAGAAATATGAATCCACAGATAGATTCATCCTCCTAGGGTGATTTGGAAAACACTCCTTTTCTGTTAGATCTGTGGACATAACAACTCAAAATTGGAATCCCTAGATCTTGACCTCCTGTAGAAATTAGGTCAAAATCAAAATTTCTCGGATGAGATTTGGTTCCACAAATAGATGTGCACTCCTAGGGCGAGTTGGAGGATGCTAAGATTGAGCTTGATCCGTGGATGGAAAGGCTTAAAACTGAAATCCCTAGTTTCCAGCTATATTGGTAATGGCTTCTATCAACAGTGCTCTGATACCATGTTGAATTTTCTTATCACTTAGATGTTGTTAGCTTTTTATAACTTAACTAGCACCTAAACATAAACTGCATGCATATAAATGATCACTGAAAGAAACACATTCATAATAGAAACAATTTTACCTTGAGAAAACCCTCTCATGGGAAAAACCCAGCAAAATTCTCTAGATAAGATTCTTCAACAAGATACAATGCCAACTCTAGTTCTCGGCACTAGTTACAGAATAATGATACAAGAAAGATACAGAATAACCTCTGAGCCCGAGGAAGAGAGAGAGAGAGAGAAAGATAAAACCTCAAAATATTATCTTGTCGATGCCTCTTGAACCCTTGACTAGTCTTCCTTGGATCTGTGCACTTCTCCTTGAGATTGAGCGGATTGATGTGTAGAAAATGAGGCCACCTCTCTTCTATTTATACTGGAAAATTCACTTTTCCACTCTTGGTCGACTTGACCTTCTAAACTGGGTCACTTTCACTTATTGGGCTGACTTGACCTTCTTAACTGGGTCACTTTCACTTCCTGGGCCGACTTGACCATTTGACTGTGTTAACAATAAAATTGACACCCTTAACTAAGTGAAGGAGCAACATATGTTTACCATGCACCCGTGACAGGAATTCATGACACAAGTTCATTCAGAGACAAATCCTCTCTGAGAACTGCATTAATTGTGCTTAAAACATTCTGAGTGGAGCAAAAAGCCTAAAAACTATTGAAAAGTGGGTTTTCAGTTGAAAATGATCTAAAATCATGAAAATAGATTATCCCACACTCAAAAGAGAAACCTAAGGCTCATTTCTCAATGTTATATAAGAAAGGCATGGGAGGCATGGTAAAGGAGATAACAAAGAGCAAAGGCATTATGAGGAGATTCTGAAGGAAGAGAAAAGCTCCAAGTCTTCAAAAGCAAGGATGAAGGAAGGAGAATTTATGGAAAGGGAGGAGGATTCACACCAGGATTCCTGGTAATAATGTATCTTTTCCATTGTTTTAGCATGAATTGATTCAAGTTTCTGCCATTATAATGTTTAGATGTTGCTTGTATTGTGTGATTTAAACTTTTAGATGGCTGTAAATCTTAAATTTGCTTATCTTAATGGATGAATGAATCTAGATTTAAAATAACTTGTGATAATATGTTCATCTCTGATGTAGAGACTCACCATCTCTTAGCATAATAGTTTAATATGTGTAGACACAACCCTGCACTAAATACTATTATCAGAATAATGGAGATAATTTGAAGAGTAATTTTTTTTCCAAAAGAAAAAATACGCTTCAATTAGTTATATATATATTTTTTATTAATAATATTTTCATGATTGTCAAACCATATTGAAAAAGAAAAAATTTGCAAAATTTTGTACAAAGCTCGAAAAGTTTTGATTAAATGGAGAGTTGTTTAAGAGTTGATCTTTCCCAAGCATCTTATTTCGAGGCACTGTATCCTCTTCACTCGCACCTTCGGGCAATCTTGTGAATGAGAAAGTGGATCTCGAGTGTAACAGTCTAGAATTTAATTCATAAGCATTCCAAAGGGCTCTATGTATCCTCTTCACTTGGGCTTTTGGGAAATCTTGTGAATGAGAAACATAGATCCCTCGTGTAATAGAATTAGATTCACTTTTACTTGAGATATCTGTTTGGGTTACATTGATCATTAAACATCAATTATTATCCATATTTCTGAAAAACTGTGCATGAACATAAGGAATCTACCAGGAACTTTGCATGTCTGAAAGAAGCTCATGAACCTCTAACCCTTCCTTCAGTTAGGATATTCATCGAACTGAAAGATAGCATAGTGAGCATCTTGCATTGTGTGGTTCATTTTGTTTTCGAGTCGAAACACCATCAGTTTCACTTCCACTCCTGAGACTAAGCAAACTTCCACTAAAAATTGGCGCTTAATCTAAAATTGACAAACTTTTGATTTCCATATCATCAACAAGTTTAGGGTAGTGCCCTGGATTAGGTTTGGAGAGTTAACACTCCTGGGCTACAAAACTTTGAAACTAGCATTGATTAAAGAGAGTAAATCCACTAGTCGCAAAAAACGCTTGTCGGGAAAGCGCTTCTGAAATATGCGTCAAGCACGAGGTCAATCTGGATAAGTAAGGGTGGTTCCCCCTTCTTGCTTATTTAGTGGGACATGAGCTTACCGAAGGGATTCTATGTTCAGTGACAAGTCCTTGAGGTGACATCACTGTTTCTAGAGTTTCTGGTAATGAGAGTTTCCCTCGACTTACAACTGTTCGCCCGACCATCGGTTGTGAAGTGGTAACTTTAGTGGCTATTCTTAGGATATCACATAGGATGTTGCAAGTGGGACACACTTGCAATACCTGAGACAAACGTTGGAACTTTTACTCCTTGGGAGGGTGAGTGGTCAGGAACCAACACTTGTACCCCTGGCGATTAAAGTTTATTGTAATTGTTTCTCACACGTTCGCTCCTAGCAATTGTATGAGGACATGAAATCCCTCAGAAACTACTAGTTTTGGAATTCCATACAATCCAACTTTTCACTGAGCTTTGTTTCTTTGGAAAAGTAATTATGCTTGCTTTAAATCTCTAGAGAATTTTTACTGTGTGGATACTTTTCAATTTTTGAGTCTAAATTGCCTTAGGATTGTTTGATTCAAACTATCATTTTAAACACATCCTTTTATCAACTTCTTAGAAGTGGCTACTCTCCCGATCCGCCAGTCATGGCGGCAGTGAGGTGAGTCACCAGAAATTGAAGGCCCTGCTACATTGCAGAGACAGACACAAAAACCACATTCTAATGACTTGGAAACATAACTGATTTTCAACTCAATTAACATTACTCGAGAAGAAAAACATCAAATCAACACTTGGAATTCATCATCACATCACGAACTGAATATAGACGTAGTTGATAATCTTACCGTAGTTGAAATTGAAACATTGAAACATCACACACATGCTCATGAAATTCCTCCTTTGACGAGTCTTTCAGAACCAATTGCACTTACTATCTGTGAGTCACTGGGTGATATCAAACCTCTTTCTGAAAGGTTGAATGATATACACAAATCAACAAGGGACCCCATGGCTTTCTCAAACATTGGTTTTCCATATGGATCAGCTAATCATGGTCCACACACACTAGGAGTAAACCAAAGTCCTCAGGGTATACAAAACACTTGTCCAAATTCTACTTCCGGGGGCAACCCTTCACCATGGAATGGTAATATTCCTGGCGGAAGATATGAACCATGGAATATTTATGCCAATTGGGGCTATGCTCCTCAGATTAGTGGAAATGACCTGGGGGTTTATCCTTCGACTTATCCTAGCTCAATTCCTAGCGGCAATCCACCTATCAACCCTAGTCCACCATGGAGTGGGGAGGTTTCAGGAAGTATCCAATCTTCTTGGGGCCCACCTTCGCAAGGAGGAAAGCAACCTTGGAATGCTTATCCAAACCAAGGAAACAATCAATGGAGTGGTAATGTTCCACCAAGTAACCAATCTCAATGGAACATACTCCTGCAAGGGGGAAATCCACCTATTAATCCTATCCCGCACTGGAATGGTAGTGTTCCACCAAGTAACCAATCTCAATGGAACATACCTCCGCAAGGGGGCAATCCATACATGCAACCTAGTTCACAATGGACTGGGCAACATTCAGGAAGTAACCAATCTTTTTGGATGCCATCTCCACAAGGAGTAAGTCAACCTTGGAATGATTTTCAATACCAAGTTCAGCCACCATGGTATGGTTGGGATCTAAGAAATAACCAATCTTCTTGGACCCCACCTCCGCAAGGAGGCAATCCACCCAATGGTCATGTTTCAGGAAGTTGCCAAACTTCTTGGGGTCAGTCTCCGCAAAGGGGAAACCCACCTTGGAATTCTTATCACACCCAAGGACCACATCACCAGAGTGGTCAAGTTCTAGAAAGTAACCAATCTTCTTGGACCCCACCTCCACAAGGAGGAAATCCACCCAATGGTCGTGTTTCAGGAAGTTGCCAAACTTATTGGGGTCAGTCTCCGCAAAGGGGAGACCCACCTTGGAATTCTTATCACACCCAGGGACCACATCAGCGGAGTGGTCAGGTTCTATAAAGTAACCAATCTTTTTCGGGCCTAACCCCGCAAGGGGGCAATCCAACCATTAACCCCATTCCACCATGGAGTGGTTAGGTTCTAGAAAATAACCAATCTTTTCGAAACCAAATTGCAAGACCTGCGTTTGATCCAGCTAAGTTGCCACATGAACCTCATGTCAATGGTATGATGGATTCATTCAACCATCTTGAACAGATTACCCCACATTTGGGACAAATTTCTATTCAAAATTTGCAACCCACAGCTGGCCAAGCAATACAGGAACCTGCTAATCCTTCCAACAATTCCGACATCCTCACAGTCTCATCGATAGACCTTAGAGGAAAAAAGAAGAAGTACAAGAGTAAGAAAGATGCTAACTCTGGGAAGGGAGATGCACCAACTATGCTTCAATGCAGTGTGAAACAACAACCCACTATTTTGACATCGGTACCTCCGCCAGGGGGAAACTAGCCAACCCCCCCATAAGGGGGTGATGATCCCAATGCCAATGTCTTCATGTGTGATCCTGAGATGAACATTCAATCAAGACTTGATTCTTATGACGTCTCTCCTAGTACACTAGATCAGTCGGAATCAAAACTAGATGGTTATCTCTCCATTGAGAAACCAATCATAGACTTAGTACCACCCCCCCCCAAAGGTGTTCTACGTAGAACAATGCATAATCCCAACACGCGAGCTGCTTAGAACAATAATGTTCTTGAGGACCTAGCTCAAGTATCATGTGCCATGTCGGCCTTGGAGGTATTGCAATGTTGTTCTGCATCAAGAAAGGAACTATTGTCTACCATTTGTGTTGTTGATCCATCCGATGAGACTTTGATCACATCAGACATAGACCATTCAATATGTAGGATCCTTCCCGAAGTTGATTTTCAGATTAAAGTAACGTCCCATGGTAAGAACATCTATCTAACCATAGTAGATGAAGGGACCTCAGCTCGTGTAATGTCATTTCCGTGTTGGAAAGCATTTAGATCATCCCTATCTGTTGTAGAAGTTTCAAACCAAGCTACTCGAATAGCTTCGACCGATTTGGATCAAAATCTTCCCTTGATGGAGGAATATGATTCAGTTACCTGGCCCATTTGGGCTGTGATATCTCCCAGCTCGCATGACTTCTTGGATTACATTTTATCATCAAATGAATATATCCCTGGAGTTGTAAACATTTGGTTGTACCCACCTAAGGACATCTTTTGTGGGGCCCCTGGGAGCATACTTGATATAAATATACCCAAGTATAGGAGCATGATCTGCATGTTCCTCGATCTTATCTGGTATATTTGGAAACTTGCATATAGGTTTAGGCCATCCCTTTGTGAAGATGCATTTGAACCTTCTGCAACCCAAACTTACCATAGGGTCGAACCTATTGGAAAATGGTGGGTCAGCCCTTCATATTCGTATTTTACACCATTCCGACAGCAGAACCTACCGAACATGGGACACCCTAGTCAGCACCCCATTTCCATTTTGGTGCCCATGCTGCATTATTCTCATAGGCTCGGGAGCCCTATTAGTCCCATCATGACTTGGAGTTTGAGACCACATATTTCTTTTTCATACATTTCTGACCATATCTTGATGGGCTCCCAATTTTTTGTCATTTTACATAAGCTTGCATTAAAATATCCACTTGAACATCCATGCAAACTGCTTCGTTGATTATTGCTTATGTTGCTTATTTGCTTGTATAGTCACTTCCTGTTACAAGATGCTTATAAACCATTGCTTATGTATATTTGACCCCTACCCATGGAGGAAACATCTGCAAGAGTGTACATAACTAGCTCATCCCTTGTTTGAAATACGGATCTTTGCCTTGGCTTGACCCATGCCCTTGACATTTAGGCGCATGCCCTTGAGACACTCGTTTCCTCTAATGTAGCATAGCATGCTTTATTATTTTTTCAAGCTAATAAATGAAAAAGGTTAAAAAAAATTGGAAAACACAAAAATCCAAAAAGGGAGAGACTTGAATCACTTCATATTATAAACTCTGAAGAAAACAGCAACAATCAGTCCTTGTCGCCCTTGAACACGACACATAATATTGTATCCATGGTTAGTACACCATCTGCATTTGCCTTAGGAAACTGTACCAGTATTTTGAACAGATCTCCATCGATGGGTTATCCTTCCCATCACCAATGGAGCTTTCGTTAATGTATCTGGCATTAGCGGATTTCATTAAGGTCAGTTACTCAAAGTCCTATGTTTCAAAGTGTCCATTCTGCGTCATTTTATGTGTTCAAGGGAAGTCCAAACCGAGTCGGCCATTCCTCAAATATTCCTGACCAATCATGTCGGCCTTCCTTGTTTCAATATACAATGTTGGATCTTGCAGTTCTACCAAATTATATCATACTATTGTTCTTTGTTTTGTATCAGTTGATGTGGGATACACCAATGCCCTCCTTCCGATGGAACTATTCCTATCGACATCAAATCATCATCTAGGACATGGATCTAGAAACCCAAGAGTACCTTGGATCTTGCAGTCATTAGTGGCAGGTTTCCTCGCAAATGACAGTGGGTATACATCAATGACGTTTGATTGTTTGATTCTACAGGTGTTCGACTTCGGAACATCTATTCACACTTGTTAGTTTGTACTCAATACCTTAGAGTCCATCATGATTATCGGTGGGTCTCTTCACATCTGTTAATGGTATACATCAATGACCGGTAATCAGATGGTGTTTTATTATGCTCGACATCATATCACTTATTCGCATGATATAAAATCGTACTATCGTCAATTTGTATTGAAGACCTTGGGAAAAATAGTTGTATCACTCATCGATACACTTCCCGAGCTGTGCAAGATTAGATTACGATGTCAGAAGTTCAATAAATACTTTGTTCTCGCACTCATCAAAGTGCATGTTTACATTTCAGAAAAATTTGCTTTTGACATGGATCCACTGTGTATTGTTCGTGGCCATGCTTGTTTACTGCTGAGCATGGGTATGCCCGCCTCAGGAAGATATTATATATTTGAGAAATTGCTATGTTTTGTAGATGTGATCCTCAATCCTGCGCCCGTCCTTCCCTTAACCTTGCTTTGAACGACAAAGAGTATCAGTATAAAGAGTATCAGTACACCGAGTATAAATTTCAGTAATGCATTTCGGCCCTTAGCTCTGCTTCGGACCTCACACATTAGGGGGCATCTGTTAACAATAAAATTGACACCCTTAACTAAGTGAAGGAGCAACATATGTTTACCATGCACCCGCGACAGGAAGTCATGACACAAGTTCATTCAGAGACAAATCCTCTCTGAGAAATGCATTAAAATGAATTAATTGTGCTTAAAACATTCTGAGTGGAGCAAAAAGCCTAAAAACTATTGAAAAGTGGGTTTTCAGTTGAAAATGATCTAAAATCATGAAAATAGATTATCCCACACTCAAAAGAGAAACCTAAGGCTCATTTCCCAATGCTATATAAGAAAGGCATGGGAGGCATGGTAAAGGAGATAAAAAAGAGCAAAGGCATGCTGAGGAGATTCTGAAGGAAGATAAGAGCTCCAAGTCTTCAAAAGCAAGGATGAAGGAAGGAGAATTTATGGCAAGGGAGGAGGATTCACACCAGGATTCCCGGTAATCATGTATCTTCTCCATTGTTTTAGCATGAATTGATTCAAGTTTCTGCCATTATAATGTTTAGATGTTGCTTGTATTGTGTGATTTAAACTTTTAGATGGCTGTAAATCTTAAATTTGCTTATCTTAATGGATGAATGAATCTAGATTTAAAATAACTTGTGATAATCTGTTCATCTCTGACGTAGAGATTCACCATCTATTAGCATAATAGTTTAATATGTGTAGACACAACCCTGCACTAAATACTGTTATCAGACTGGGTCAATTTAACTGGGCCGACTTGTTGGGCTTATTATTCATCTTTCTTGTAGAATATCTTCCAATGCTACTAGAAACATCAACATATTTTTCCATCAATGCAAAGGGGGAGATTATTGGAAGATAGTTGTCATTGATGCCAACATGACTGAAAGAGAGATATAGTACAAGCCAAGAATAAATGCTAAGACCACACAAGCCATGCCAATACTTGATAACCAATGATGATACTTGGAAAAGCCTTTCATATGAATATGAAATTTTGAAGAAAGCATTGAGCTACTGAAGATGGAGTTCATGTAGCAATGTCCATACAAGAAGAATGTGTGTGGCTACTGGAAAATGGGCATGCTAACTATGATTCCATGATCAGAAAGACAATCTCATGCTTTTAGTCATGAGATTGAATGACCGCCAAGTCAAGCCTGCCGAACCAAGGTGACAACAATCACAGGTCATGGGGAATACACCTCACTTCATGATGCACACAAGAATTCTAGCATTGAAGAGAAATGTTTTTTACAACAATACAAGTTGGCCCTTACTTCAAGCTGTAAAGAGACAAGTTAAAGAGATGACCAAGAAAACAAGTTGGCTTTCCTCTTGACGTCAATGTCGAATTGTTTTCTAAAAGAAGCCATAATAAAGAATTAATGAGTCAACTCAGATTTTAAATAAAATTGAGTCTTAGTCGAACAATATAAATATTAATTAGTTGGATGCGTTTGAGGGGTGCAAGTAAAAAAAAAATACAATGAAATGAGATAGGAATAGATTGCGTTGAAGCTAAAGATGGCGAATTGAGTAGAAGTAGAGGAGCAAGAAAATAGTAGGTCAAAGAAGGGAAATAATGCCAAGAATGAACTCATGAGACATAGGCTATATGTAAGAAAGATTCCTGAACTATGTAAGTCATTTTGATACTGAACTTTTGGTTTCTTTTGAACAAGGCTTATAATTGATGTGGATGATCTTTGAATAAGTTAAGTGAACTAGAAACCGGGCTTGTTTTTTGCACCTTTTGTATAATCCATTGAGGATCATATCCAAGATTGTAATAAGAAGAAGTTTGATAGTCGAATGACTATGTGTTTTTTGGCCATAACATTGAGAAGAAACATTCTAAACCATTTTCACTATTTGTAAATTGAGGCATAGCACACTCGAAGTGGGTTTAAGCGTTGTTGATTGAACATAGTTAGTTGTTTATGTTGAGAAGATTTGTTGACTGGATACACAATGTGACTAATCAAAGACCTGATAGCTTAACCATCTTGAAGATCATTGTAAGAGGACTATTTGAGCCATCTGGTAGAGACTATTGAAATGGTTAAACAAAGACACTAGATTGTGTAAAGTCTGGTTATTGAAGGGATGATCAAAGATTGATAAGAATACCTTACTGTTCAACTGAGTGACAAAGTGCAGTACTAGCAGAGAATATTTGATAAGCAGATAAGAGAATAAACAATAGGCAACTAATGATCACGGGAAGAGAATTAATAATGGGAAACTAGTGCTCATGGGCATAAAATTAGCAGTGGGAAACCATTGTTCAAGGGCAGAAGATAATGAGTGTTTATCATTGACAGAGGGCAGAAGATAATCAAGTGGGTTACCACAGACAGAGATCAACCGGAAGATAGAGAATTACCACCAATTGGATGTAATCTACTCTATTGAGTTTACCAATATACATTATTGAGTTCTCATATACATCTTGTGTACTACTTGTTGATGAGTTCTTATTAATATTATCTACATACAATTAATGATGAATATCTATTAATGTCTTTGAAGAAGTATTGATTGAGAAAAAGTAATCAAAACATAGGACACCGATTCACTCCCTCCTCTCAGTTTCCCTAGTGTGTTCAATACTTCCTTCTATGGTCCTTTCTACGTCCGCCTTTTATGGCCCTTTCCAAAAAAAAGGAGTCGACAGGTTTTCTAGTTAAGTCAGTTTAGTCACGTATGATAATGAAAATGAATAAAAGTGCATGTTGCTAAGGCTGAGGGGATAGGCATGTAGAAGGGGATATGCATATAGAATACTAGAGCATTTGGCACATGTACTTGTTCAATATGGGGCCATCTAATTATTATTTCACATATAAACCAGTTGTTTTCAGATTTAATTCTCTTTATTGAAGCTGTTTATTATGTCCGTGACATCTTGTAACGGATTTGGGCATATTAATCTGTCCGTGAGGGCCAACAAATTTCCGTTGCCCAAAATTTCACAATGTTTTCCAAAGTCGAGTTTGAAATTTTTTGCCTCGTAGTTTGGTGCGGGGGTTTCGCTCACCGCGTGTTCCCCACACCTCTCTCTGCGCGTACTATTTATCACATCAAGTGATTAGTCACCTGGGTAATTTCGAGCTGGAGTTGCGGTAAAGAATGAGGGTGGGTTCATGTCCCGTACTCCTTGTGAATTAAAGCTACTCGTGTTTTGGGTTTTGAGCTAGAGCCGAGGGCGATGAGTGAGGGCAAGTTCATGTGCTATGTGCTACCAGAAAAACATCCAGTGCTTGCCGTGGTTGAGACAGGTTCGATGATGAATGAAAAATCATGGAGCCTCGAGGGTAGTTTTTCTCTGCCGGTCGGTGGCTGGAGCGGGGGTTTTTCGGTGAGTTGTAGTTCTTGAGCAGTTGGGGGAGTTATTGATCTGGGGATGGCCTTTAATGTTGGTTCATGTTGGTTATGCTGGTGGGTTTCTTATTTAAAGGGGCTTGGGGGCTATTTTCCCGCTCTGCTTTGATGGTTGCGGTCCCTGTTTCTTGATGTTCTTCTTCGCTGGTTGCAGTGTCTAGTGTCTGGTTTGACCAGTCCTCTGCGGGGATGATTATCTATGGGTGAGGTTTCCTGGAAAGCAAAGGGGATTGGCGAACAATGTTCCAGTAGCGGTAATTGCGACGATATTGCTCGGGTAAGTTTTCACTAATACTGAACACCATAAAATCCAATGCGCTTGGACTTGTGTGCATACGGGGAGTCGAACCAGTGTTCATCCGCTTTAAACCAACTAAATTTTCTGTTCGTATTTGCTCTTCCAAAATTTGTCTTGTCTTTTGATAACAATTTTATCATTTTCACTTAGCTTGTAACACAAACCTTGTTTATAAGACTTTAGATTCAGAGTAATGAGAAATTTACATGTTAGTTGAGATCATTTCATTCACAAAGTAATATTGGTAGCCACTTTGAGTGCTCTTACCTTACAATGTATCCTTTTCCTAGAAAACTGCAACCCAAATTAGCTTAAGTTTTACCTTCTTCCGTGCTGCACAATAGTTGTTGTGTTTATCGATACAAACTGAAGAAGTGGCCTGGCTTGTAGAGTCCGAGATTCTGTGAAGATTAATGCACTCTAAGGAAACTGCCTTGCTATGGTTGTTGGTTCCTACACAAATGTATTTAATAAGAGCTTTCCTTTAACTGTTAAGAATGCTTTAAGGCATATACTAGCATGGAAAAGGCTCACTGTATATAATGGAAAAGTGCACAGCAATTGAGAAATGACTCCCATATGCAGTTCCCTTTACATGTGTGTTGAGTTCTTTGCTTATCTTCGGCTACACGATTGGAGCCAAGGTGCTAGTATGTTGAATGTCATAAGGTCCCTAACATTGTGGACCCAATTTGGGAAACTGGTGGAATCGACATAGCTGCTGCAACTTTGTCAAGTTTGACTGGGACGTTTAGAATTATTTTCTGTTTTTCTTGGGAGTTTTCCTGCCATATTCTTTGTTCTTTGTGTAACATCCCTAAAATTCGACCCTAATTGTTATTATTCTTATAAATGTAATTATGAATTATGTAAACAACCCTGGTGTGGAGCTCAAGGCCAAGGCCCCACCAGTGGACCTTGAGAAGTATTGTTGTGATTTACTCTTAAGAGGTAAATTGAAGACGGACACAACTTAGTGACAGGAAAGTGAAGAAGGTGAGGTAACTAAAGCATGAGTAGCTGACTGATGTCATCTTAGTATCTCAAGCACTTACTTGATAACCTTAAGTTATTGTCCTAAGTAGACGATCGGAAAGTATGATTATCTTACCCCTATTAGATGACCTAACTGAGTTAAAAAGGATTATCTTAAATATTATTTATACCTTTAGAGATTACATAAAAGTATCAATAACAAAAAGGAAAAAGTATTCCATTTTTGGCTTTTAATCCCTACAGATTAATTAAAAATGGGTACATTTCAAACTTTATATATATATATATATATATATATATATATATATGACATAAATTTATAAAATAAACCATCCCTTCTTTATGCAACTAGGTAATCATCACTAAAATATTATGGGATTATTACATATGAAAAGGACCTGCTAACATTTTTAAGTATGGAGTATAGAACTAAAAAGAGTATTATTAATTTTTATCATTTTAGTGTTTATATTAAAATAACTATCATAAGAGATGATGTGAGATTTTGGTTCTTTTATATTTTACAAGTAAAATGCTTTATAGAGTTAATACCTAGATATGATATTCATTAAATTATTTATATCCTTGATTAAATTATGAGATATTTAATTTCAATTATTTGATGGTTCCAAAGTATATAAATATGTACATATTTATATAATACCCATTGTGGAAGAAGGAATGTGGGTTCCCTAGGTAATAGAATATATATTTTTAAGGGATAAAGAAATTGCGATAGTTGTGGATAGTTGTGGACGTTGATATATGTGTGATATATAAAAGACTCTCTTAGTTGTTACATTATTTATGTAACTTAAGGAGAACGTTAACCTAGAATATACATACCTGAAAAACCTTCGGCATTTGAGTGTTTTGACAAGTAGAGGAGAGCTTTTTGTTTCTTTTAAATTGTTATTTATAGGACCTGTGGCGTTTTGTTTCTTTTTACTCGGCGTTATGGTTCAGCTTGCTCCACGATTGACCATCTTAAAATCTCAGCAACATGGACTTAAAGACTCGAGTTAAACTAATTATTGGGTTAAGGGAACCCTTTTCACTCTAAACAGATTTTTTTTAGTGGATGCTCCGGAGAAATCGTATTTTCCATTAATGAGTTCTATACGTTGTCCATCAGTTAGACGTGGGAAATGGTTGGTTAAAACACATGACTCGAGGGAGACAACAAAATCCTGGTGGCAGGTTGTATGTTACAAGTGGTATGTTGACCGCCATTTGTCTCTGCGTAGGAGTTGCTGGTGGAAGAAAAACTGTTAGTGAAGTTTAAGGCGGTAGTTAACTTGAATGCGGAGGAAAAAATCTCTGCATGGGAGAAAATAAAAGAATGGGTATGTACTACTGAACGTTTACTGGGAGGTGTGAGTGGTAAAGCCATCATCGTTATGCATGGGAGCTGAAGGTTGCTGTTCAGCGACCACTCTCACAGGAAAGGAAATGAATCTTGCTCATACTGGTAGAGCCACCATCTTATGCGCTGCAGGAAAGCGCTCCTCTTGAAAAGCGCCGATCCTAGTAGATCTCAGTGGGCATTGAAATCGGTCGCCATTGATACTAGAAGATCATTGTATCGGTTAACTATTTTTGGGGATCATAGTTACACACGCTGTGACCGAGATAAGGGAGACAGTGAACGAATGCCTGAGATGGGGAAGCTGCAGAAGGAGAAGCATCCGAAACAAGAAATCTCTGTCCTGTCTACTGATAGCTTTGCGATAGAGCCATCGGGGCGAGAGACGGAGGATTTCATCCAAACGGGCTCAACTTTGGAGTGTTGATTGACTGAGAAGGGTGTGAGCCTTCTTTAGTTGTGCATGTCAAGTTTGAGAGGTATGATCTACAAAACATGGGGTCACGTATTGATCTAAGCTTTATATATATGCCTGTAGTTTGATTCCTGAAACGTAGATCTTCGTCTCTTTATGTGTCCATATTTATGCCTGAGATTTTATGAATTCGAGTAACTTTGTTATAGTTCAGATTGATTTCAAACGCCGAGGCTTATTGCCGGCGTGGCATCCTCTCATTATTTTACAATGAAGTCTTGGTTGATTGGTAACATCGATTCTGAATCCGGCTTGGCTTTCTGCCTTTTTTTATAGATTGCGATATCAGTTCTTTTTACTTCTGTTTAAAATTATGTCATGATAGTTCTGCAAAAGCTGTGTTAGAAATTGAATCCGGTGTGGATTTATTTTACCATAATATCTCTACAATGAATAGAATAGGGTTTACCTTTTTGTTGACTACGATTTTTCCTACCGAGGCTCAAAGCATCGTTTATTTCTTAGTTGCTTATATAGATCTCGATAATAAATGATTTTGGATATGTTTAAAAAAAATCCAAACGGTTTCCTCTTTCGGTTTATCAACTTCATGTAGATTATAGAATCAATTTTTAGACGACAATCCTTTTTAAGTATACCTGTCTTCTTTCATTCCTGTTTGTGAAATAACCTTAATGTCGGGCCGCGATCCTCAGCTTATATTTAACTCAGCTATGGTCGCAACCCCTTTTTACTAAGTCAACCGTATAATTCAGGAAGTCTATAGATGAGGATTAAAAATTAGACCTTCAAATTTATTACCTTATGAGGAGTGAGAAATTAGTAGTCGACCTTGCGGTTTTATTGTGCAACCGTCCTAGTTTCTTTTTCCAAGTCGTCCTCGTTTTATATGCTTTTACATTACTCCTGAGAGGAGGTGCATAGCACCCTTATAACTTTTCAGAAACTTAGAAATCGGGATTTTCATGTTTATACTTTGATAATGCTAATTCCTGGTAATTCTTAGATACGTCATTTTTTTTATGTAAAGCAAGAAATGAACTTTAAAATATATATATATACAAGTCATTAAAGTATTTCGATGAATGACTTATGAAGGTTTTCTATTATATAGAAATGGACTTCAGTTATATTTATATTCAAGTCATTAAATATTATGTTCATTTTGATTTGAACGGGAGAGACTTATGAAGTCTTTCTTATACATAAATGTATATTAAAGATTCATTTTCACATCTTTAAGTATTATGTTTAATAGGATTTCAGTGGAAACTATATGAAAGATTTCTTTATAAAATTTTATGTAATGTATATTTATGTATTTATACAAATCATTAAGTGCTATGATTTATATGAATTTGAAGGAAGCTTTTGAGGAGTCTTATAAAGATCTCCATATATGAATATCTATATAAATAAATCAATAATGTTGAAGGTATCAAAGAAGTAGTCGAGGTTAGCCAGGTTGATCTTTCAATCCTTTTTGGATGTCCTTAATAATGATAGGACAAGTAAATGTATCTACATTTATTATTGTTGGGAAAATGCACTCCATAAGAGTAGCCTATGAAGAAGAAAAGCAACATTTGTGTTGCAGATTGTAACTTTTCTTCTTTGAATAAATTACAAACACACACTTTTGTGGACTAGCCCGGGTGAACCACGTTATCTTTGGTCTCATGTGTTTGCATATGGTGTCTCTCAATGTGTTTTTATGTGGAGTACTTGCTTCTTTCTTAAAATGATTATGATTACTTTGAAGTATGTGATTCAGTTAAGAAGTTGGTTGTTTATATGATGTGTAATGCCAATGGATTTCCCCTTATGATTATGATTAATTTGTTACTATTTAGGTTGTTGTATTGGTACAAGTAACTAATAAAAGACCTACATGCTTCTTGAAAATGAATTAACCTCTTGAAGTGCATTTTATTACATGGACGAATAATTGAATGATTTGTTAAAAGAAATAGGGGGCTTAAATATAGTTGTCAATGGTTTCTTGGTCTATATTTCCAGGAAAGGAAAGGGGCTAGTAAAATTTAAACTATTGTTATTTAATATTAAATTTTGAAGGTTGTATTTTGTGCACACACATGAAGAGTCAGTTGATTCAAAAGAAGAAACCATGTGTTGAATTTAGAAGGGGTTGAGGTTCCGAATCCAATGGTTGACAATCAAGTTAAGAGTTGGATTAGTTGAAAATAAATTGTCTATCTTAATTGTGAAAATTATGACAGAAGATAGTACTTATTATGCATAAATTACATTTGTGGGATCTTTTTTCTTTGATTATCATGACGACGTTTATAACAGGATTATGAGTCGTAAGGTTATAATTATTTGTAAGAAATATTTAGAGGAAGTAAACCCATACTTTATATTTCCGCATATAATTTAGTGGCATTTTAGGCACTTAGAAAAGTTTTTAAATTTTACGAAATTTCGAGTTCGTGACACTTTGTCCCTAGGGTTTTTTCTATCCTAGTCCTAGCTAAATTTTCCAATTTTACCAAAAAAAATCACCAATTCAAAATGAATATTCTCCCAAATTTCTATAGGGTAAAATTATTTTACATGAAAAATCACCACAATTTTTGGGAATTAGATAAAATCATTAGAAATTTGAAGCTTTTAACAAAAATATTGACAAACATTTATAGTTGGATTTTAAACAATTAGTTTGATTCACCAAGGTTTCTCCAGTAAATGGAAGTATGGATCTTTAAAACATTTCCTTGGACCTGATTGGGGTTTTAATCTTTCAAGACAAGACAATTTAGGCTGATTTTTCTGTTGTTCTCAATTTTTAATGCTCTCTTGTCCAAATCCTTTGTTTTCATACTCCTTTTATCTTTGTTTGGAGGTAGCAGTAAGGGATTCCATTAATATGGTATTTTACTGATCATTGCACGTTTATATTTGCAATGGTAAATATATTGGATGACTGAGGTTGTTTACTGGAATGATGCTTATAAATATATTCCCTTCAAAAAATAATTCATTCCTGTTATACCTCTATATTCCACAGTGTCGCATCTCCACCACAAACAAAGTTGACGACACTTCCCCAGTGGATTCGCCATTCTTGTTATGTAGAATTTTTCCCTACGGATAAGTCAAAACTCTCTTAACTTTAAAGTAGATTTCCAACTAACTCTAAAGCAAGAAACAAGTCAAAACAAATGCTACCTTGAAATTCCTGAACTAACTTTTACAGCAAGATTAAATGTATTCAGAAACAATGAGAGATAAGGCACACCTTTCAAACTGACGTTTGTCCCACTTCTAGCTCTTGATCCAAAGCTCCAATGTAGAACCTGTTAAGATCAACCAAAGAACAAACATGCAAGCTTCCAAATACCTTGAATGTAAAGATTAGATTCAAATCCAGATTAGATACATTTCATGTTAAAGACTTGCACAATACACATGAAATGGGAAAGACAAGACAAGTTATCTTATTACAACTTGAAGAATGCTTACAAAAGTTGCTTGATGTCCAAGCCAATCTTCTAGCTCCAAGTGCCTTCTCCTCTAGCTATCTCCACAATGCTGCAAGATCATAAGTTTGGTACTTCAAGAGTCCTCCCCCCTTTCCCCATGGAATGCCTCTCTTTTATAGTGTATGGTAGGGTTAACCAACAAGAGATATGGGTGGATCTAGGGAGAGATAAGTGGATCAAGGTTTCTAATCACAGAAAGTGAGTTGGGATCGAATCAGGGACCCCAATCTTCCACTATCTTCGAAAATCCAAAATCCCACAAGCCATGGAAAAAAGGCTAATAAAAGAGTACCGCGCCCTGTGGTCTGAGCATAATGCGGTACTACCGCGTTCTGGGGAAAAAGCATAGCGCGGTATTGTGGAGTACAGCGCGCATATAACTGAGAAAGGCGCGGTAGTGTGAGTAAATAAAGTCTCAGCTGGGTTAAAACTTGACAGGGTAGATTTACCTTCAAGGTTCACTCATCTTCTGGGTGGTTCAAACAGCAGGGGAAGTGTCGTCAACTCTGTTTGTGGTGGAGATGCAACACTGTGGAATATAGAGGTATAACAATTACCCATAATTGTTTACCTTTGTTCTGGAAACTGAACACAGTATTTGTTGTGTTGCACATGATATCTTTGTTTGTATTGTTCCTTTTTCATTCCATGAATTGAAACCAACACTCTTTAGCCATTTTATAAGGTATTGTTTACTAGATTATTTATTTTGGCTGGGTGTATTGATTTTTGATTTGCATCATCATGATATTTTTTCCTGTTTCATGTATATCGTATTTCTTGGAATCTAAATAAAGTATGTGTACCTTGTATATCTGTGCTCAAAAGTATTCACAAATGTTTTTTTGTTGTTGTTGTTGTTGTGCTCAAAAGTATTTAACAGATTTTAATGTAATGTGCAAACCAAGTTTTATGGTAAAAAATAGAAAAGTTCAATGCAACATTACCATATCCACATAATATCTTTGATTGATTTTCTTTAGGACGGTCTTAGATACCTCGAACTGTATATTGATTATTGTTGATAGCAATAATTTTCCTCCAGCTACTGCTTACTCTTTATTTTCAAATTTCCATTTTTATTCTTGTGAGCATTCATATGTTAGTTATTTAAGCTAGCATTTTCATTATTATATTCTACTGCATATTCCCTTTATTGGACTTTATGTTGATGCATGCTTCATGAATAAAATCTACTGTTTGCCCAGTTAGTTTTCATCTGTTGAAACTGTCTAATCTTGTTGCATAGATTTCTTTTTAAGATCCAATCATTAAGTTACTTTTCCTCTCACCAGTGTTGTAGCTACTATGTTCATGTTGTTATAAATATTTCTGAAACCCTTTTGCACTTTTCCTAAAATCTAAAGCCTATGAGTTTTCTTGTGGCATTTTCCCCTTTATGTCTATAAAAGATGTTAAGATCATGTGAAATTTTTAAGGCCTTATCTTTCTAATTTACTTTACATGGAAATAAAATGTCATTTTTGTGGCTTTTCCATCAATGCTTGTTACATTTTTTTTTTGGTATTATAATTGCATTGGTAAAATGCAAAATCCTTTATCTTAGTATCAGTGAATATTGAATGCTAATTTATTAATATAATTTTTTTGTCGTGCATCTATGATTTTTGTTGTTGTGCCAGCCATTATACTACTCCATACTTTCTTGTTGACTTTGGTTCTACATATTTCTTTTCAACTGGAGGTTCATTTATTTAGGTGAACTGAAAATATTTATTTTATTTTAGTATTTATTTATCTATATTTGTTAACAGGAAAAATATTTATTTATATTTCAGAAACCTTGGAATGAAATATTTTAGGTTTACAATCCAACAATGATCATCAAAATACTCTAGCCCGTGTCTACAGTTGCATACAAAATTCAAGCTAAATGATTTCACTACAACCTATAATTTTGAGAAACTATAAAAACACAAATTTCTAAGGCCGCAAGCACAAAGAAAAAATTAGATTAAGCCTAATTCCATATCTCTGTAAATAAATAAAAAATTGGGTTAAGCCCAAAATCCATCTTCCTTGTTGCTCATCAATACTAGTTTGTTGAATTTTATCCAAAGGCACAAGAGGTTATGCCTCATTTCCCTTTGCTTGTCTCTGAAGTATCTGAAGCCACCAACTAGTGCCTTAGAATTATTTCCCACCTCTACCAATTTCACCCAGACCTCTACTTGAAAGCTCCGCTCCTTGAACATAACCTGCTACTTGTTGCTAATATTGCTTAAATGATGCTACTCTGTAGGGGGGCAGCTACTAGTCTGTATAAGTCATATAATTCTTGTCTAATCCCAGTGAAAATTCACAAATCTCCTTGTCCATCTGCTTAGCCAATTTTAAGGTATAACTTATGTTCCTTGTATGGACAAGGTCGGTATATTCTTTCACTTTTAAACAATCACATTCTGTGTGCTCCTCACCTAAATATTTTACTAGCTTCCAAATAAATTTCATCACCCTCCTCTATCTCTATCTGTGATGTGCAATACAGAAATAGGTATTGATTTCCAAAATATTATAGGTTTGGAAACGCCAGTTTAAAAATATTTGGATGGAATGGATGTAATTATAATATTGACGTATATATAAGAAATTGATTTCAAAATTTAGAACAATTAAAACAAATGGCACCTAAAACTCTATGAGTATACAACCAAAAATTGTCTTTATATACATTAGGCATAGGTCATACATAGACTAGGCCTATTATTGAATGATGTTATAGCTCAATTAGCCGCTAGTCTTCGAACCATGTCGTCGATATGACTCGCGGCCTCTCTCTCTCTCTCTCTCTCTATATATATATATATATATATATATTCAATCTCCGTGGTGGCTCTATGAAACTCCATATTGCTAGTCTTAAACTGTAGTGGTGCACACAGAGTAGTTGTTCTTGCTTTTATGTGTCGTGGATGTTTGTAGTAGGGCCCTTAAGCATATTCCTGCTTAGAAGAGTTTAAAGGCTTGATAGCCTCATTTCCCAGATTGTTAAATCACTGCGTAGCGTTTTGACATTTGGAAGAGCTTGTTGATCATGGCCTTGCAATCTTCACATTATCGTAGAGTGCTTGGGCATAGAGGCTTCTGCTATGCTAATAGTCGTAGATTGTTATGCTTGTTATGGGATTTAATGATCAACCAACTGATCTATCTTTTTGAAATTGGATTTGGCTTTTGCATTAGACTTTATAGCGATGGTTTCTAATAACGAAGGGCATCATGCTTCAAAAAATTACGAGGCTCACAAAAAAAACGTATTCATTGATAAAGTGTGTACAGTGTATGTTTTCCAATTAGGAACAAATTTATACAGTGTATGGTTTCCAATTAGGAACAAATTTAGTGACCTTTTCGCTTTGCATAGAGGCTTCTGCTATGCTAATAGTCGTAGATTGCTATGGCTATCGTAGGATTTAATAGTCAGCCAACTGATTTATCTTTTTGAAATTGGATTTGGCTTTTGCACTAGACTTTATAGCAATGGTTTCTGATACCGAAGGGTATCATGCTTCACAAAATTGCGAGGTTCACAAAAAATCATATTCATTATACATACCCATCCCATATCCATTTTAGGAACAAATTTATACAGTGGATGTTTTCCAATTGATTGCTTTCTAAACCCACAGCTGATATAGCTCTAGGCCATTCCAAGAAGAAAATCTAGTGATTCCCATAAAAAGTCCTTAACAAAAATCAATTGTAAAAAAAGCAATCAAGTAAGGTTTACAATATAATGCTGGGCACATTTTGAAATCCTAATGTGCAGTCGTCCAGTATTACTTGTATGTTCAATCTTTAAAGTTTCTGTTTGATCATGGCTTGTGTTGACCAATATATGTTTCCTAATTGTTAAATTTTCAGAATTTACTTCAATCTGATCTAGGATCTTAACTGAGAGAACAACATGTACAGCAAATCTACAGCATATCAATCATGGACACAATAATGCAAGCACACAAGAGACACAGAGTTTACATGGGGAAAACCATAAAGGTGAAAAACCCCAATAAATTCCTCAGAGATAGATAGAGCAATGATACAAACAGAATACAAGAGATAGTCTTCTCCTAGCAGCAGAGCCTCCTCCTCCACAAGTGCGCCACTCTCCCAAGTGTGAGTAAGAGAATAGAATGTGTAAAATGAGAGAGACACACTCTCTATTTATACACTAACTTGACTTGACCTTTACTCAACTAGGTCGGCCTCAACTTAACCACTTAACATAATGTTGACTAGGCCAACCCCCACTAGGGTGGTCTAATAACCCTTTGACCCACATTGTCGACCCCCAATAGGGTGGTCTAATAACACTTTGACCCACATGACTTATACAGGGCCGACCCCAACAAGGTGGTCTAATAACCCATCAAGTATAAGTTACGACACTTACAATATAAATGACGACACTTCCGTATAGAGGAATAATAACATCTCTATAGGAATACAATATACATATATGTGAAATACATTCCGAAGTTACATATACATCAACACTCCCTCTTAACTAGGAAGGTATTTCTCGACACAGGTCTTCTAGCACAAGTCATCTTCTCTGGATCATCGTCACTGGATAATCGTCATCATCATCATCATCATCATCACTGCTGCTACTATCTCAATCAATCTCTGAATCTACTCGTCATATGAAGTTCTACAGAGCTAGTCCTTTTTCATACTGGATGTAGGCCCACCACCTGTAGGTCTTTGTCATCACTGGCCATACTGTGGAATTCTCAGGACTTATTACGTGCATCACAAAACTTGGCTGCAACATCCTAGGCTATTACGAGCACACAGCTCTACCTGTAGGATCTCCCAGGAGCACATTACATGTGACCCATCACAAAACCTGGCTGAAGCATCCCAGGCTGTTACGAGCACACAGCTCTACCTGTTGAATCTCCCAGGAGCACATTACAGGTGATCTCACCACAAAACCTGGCTGAAGCATCCCAGGCTGTTACGAGCACACGACTCTAACTGTCGTATCTCCTAGGAGAACATTACATGTGGTCCACCACAAAACCTGGCTAAAGCATCTGAGGCCTTTTTCATCCTGTCCAAATCTCCCAGGAGCAAATTACATGTGGTCATGGCAAAACCTGGCTGAAGCATCTGAGGCCTTTTTCATCCTGTCCAGATCTCACAGGAGCAAATTACATGCCATAGGACAAAACCTCGTAAGATCATCTCAGGATGTTACGCGTACACAACTCCGACCTGAAGATCTCCCCGGGCACAAATTACATGTCCTCCCAGAGCAATGTCTCGAAAGAGCATTCCAGGCTGTTATGGGTACGTAACTCCGACCTATAGGATCTCCCAGACATGCTCATCTGCACAACCTGATCCACGGCCAAAAAGTATCATCTGATACTCATCATACATCAACCTGATGTACACATGATCATCCTGATCATCATCACTGCAACATCCTGCTACATGTCATCTGGAGAAGCTCGTCATCCACGATCACCCTGATCATACAATGCATCCATCTGATGCACACCAAGTATCTACCTGATACATATCATTATACACAGTGTATCCATCTGATACATAGATACATGATCCACACAATGTATCCATCAACATACATGATCTACTTGATCATACCTGATACATATCAATATACATGATCTACCTGATCATACAATGTATCCTCCTGATACATATACAGATACATGGTCCAAGCATCCACCATGATGCATATACACAATACATACAAATGATCCAACCGATCATATCCAGCATCCAACATGATGTGTACATACATATAAATTATCCAACTGATCATATCCATCATCCAACATGATGCACACATACACATAAATGATCCAACTGATCATACAAAGCAGAAACTAGAACATCATCTTGATGCTCATCATCCGGTGCTTACATCCACAGCCATGTGAAGAATTCTCCTTCCAACATGCTTGGAATGGCTTTAGAAAATGTGTCCATCACTTCTTCCTCGAAGTGTCATCAATCTGAAGAACACCAAGCCTCTCCCTGAAGTACTCGAACTTCACTCTGGCTAGTGGCTTCATCAGCACATCTGCAATCTGCTCATCCGTCGCAATGTACAGGAGCTTCACAGCTCCTCTCTGCACCATATCCCTGATATAGTGATATTTGATCTCTATGTGTTTCGACCTGTCATGAAACACTGGGTTCTCGGACAACTTCACACAACTCTGGTTATCACAGAAGATACCAATAGCATCCAACGGGAGATCAAATAACTCAGACAGTAGCTTCTGTAGCCATACTGCCTCACAACTAGCTGAACAAGCTGCAACATACTCTGCCTCAACTGTACTCAAAGCTACGTAGGACTGCTTCCTACTAAACCAAGAGATCACACCTGATCCCATACTGAAGCAGCACCCAGATGTGCTCTTCCTATCTGCAGCACTGCCAGCCCAATCTGAATCAACATAACCCAGCAGGTTAAAATTTTGATTCGCTTCATACTTGAGCCCATAATCCACTGTACCCTTTAGGTACCTCAGAACATGCTTTACAGCAACCACGTGAACACTCCTCGGATCCGTCAGGAACTAGATCAATGTGTTCACCGCAAAGCAAATATCTAGTCTCGTGTTCGTTAGGTACATCAAGGACCCAATCATCTGACGATACATAGTGATATCAATCGGCTCAGATGAAGCATCACACAGAGGCTTCAGGTTCGATGCCATAGGTGTGGCCATAGCCTTGCAGTCCATCATCCCGAACCTCTTCAATATCTCTACTGCATACTTCCCTTGTCCAAGGAAGATTCCATCACTCTGCCACACCTCCATGCCAAAAACAAATAGTGCATCATCCCCAAGTTCCTCAACTCGAACTCGACAGCAAGCTTCCGCTTTGTGTCGGCAATCAATCTATCCTCACCTGATACAAATAGGTCATCCACATAGTAGTATCACTGGATTGCCTTCCTCAACCTTGTAGTAAAGGTTGGAACCCGCTTTACTCTTGGTAAAGACCAAACTGGATAGAAAGCTGCCTATCCTACCATACCAAGTTCTGCACATATATTATTTCCTGTCATGTGTCTCAGAACCAAGTGGCTGCTCCACATACACTTCTTCTTCAACTACACCATTCAAGAAAGCTGTCTTGAAATCCATCTGGTGTATCTTCTATTTCATCACTTTTATATTTCTCTATGCTGACGTCTGCAGCATGCTTGATCTTGATAGATCCATATGGAAGTCATAACAAACTTCTGTAATGTCCCCAGTTTGGCCCCATGGCATTAACACTATAAATGATGTAATATTGTTAGGAAATCATGGTGAGGAGCTCAAGGCCAAGGCCCCGCCATCGATTTCGTGATGCATATGGTTTGCGTGCTAGCAATGCACAGTGGAAATTCAAATAGCATGTAATATGCATTTTAATAAAAAAAATACCCACAACTAGCTATGCAATGCAACAAAGAGATGGGGGCATGATTTCACAAGGAATTGGGAGGGAAAACATTCAAACCCTTGAGCCAATAGAGTCAAGCCAAGTGTCAATGAGGAAACCCATCAAACCCTCAACTACCCATGTTGACTTTTGTACCCAACCATTGATTTCTCCCAAGAGTTGGTTGGGGAAGTTATTGCCTTGGGAATGGGAAGGTATGGCTGTCCAAAATCGGGTATGGGCAAGCCACCCTTCATGGAAAAACGGGTTGGTCTTTTTGGGCAAGAATAGAGCCACGAAATGGCTGCCTAAGCGATTATTCACCATGGCCTTGCTCTCTCACGCAGCTCAAGCTGCCTGGGCGTTTTCCTCCCTCGTTTTTCTGTGTCTCCCTTCATCTTTTAGCTGGGAAGGGGCGTTTTTGTGTTGGTTACCCGTGGGGAAAGAGAGCAGAACGTTTTGGGTCTTCCTGGGGGTCGTTTAGGCCATTGGAAGGGATCCTAACCAGTGGAGAGAAATCGGTTTTGCTCCCTGGGGTTGAAAACGAAATTCCACAGTTCATTGGGTGAACCACGAGCTGGGGGAACCAATGTGGACCCTGTTTTGTGAACACCTCTGTTGTAAATGTGTAACCCTGTCAATAGTCGTTTTGTTGTGAGAAGGAAGAGTATGTTGGGTATGGGTGATGGGTAATCCATTATTCTGGCTTGGCTGAGATAAAAATGGTTATTGGGCAGTGGTTGAGCTGGAATGCCCCCTTTGTCCTTGTGAGAATCATGCCCAGCTCGGGGGTGGCCTTCGTACGGACTCAGTATAAGCTGTCGAAGAGCCTACGGTTGGGTGGAACGTTGCAGCGACATAGCTAGTTGCTTGGGACAATTGAAACGAAGATAAGTGTTTCTGCCTATATATTTATTTATGAAATGCTTTTATTAATGCCTGAAATCTTGAATGTATTCGAATGATTGTGTGGATGTTGTTTCCGCTGTGCATGATTGATTGTCTACATCTGTACATTCATATCTTATTTCTTGTAATGAAATGAGTGGGCTAAATTTTTGATTAAGAGCCCCATCGATTGGTAGTATGTTCCTTGCTTCGCAGTGGTCAGCAGGTGGGGACATTACAACTTCCCTTCAGGTCTTGGGACTACATCATTCTTCATGATCGACGGATCATGGCATTCTTCCCATATCCTGGGAACTTCAATATCTTCAATAGATAATTTTGTTGCTGAACAAATGTTGTAGTTCTTCTTTTGTAGGTGATGGCATACGATCTTTCCTACACAACAAGTTAAATTGCATGATTAGAAAACATCTCATAGTTTTCAGAACAAATTCTTACACATAAATAAATATGTCATACAGTCATGCAATTATCTTAGCCAATGCTTCAATACAACATTTATCCATATCCCATAACTTTCTAGATGCCTTCCAATCTCTACCAGAACATTGTTAAGAGTGTGCACAACTCCCAACATGTCAGCAAAGAGGTTTCATTCTAGATAAGTAGCAATGGAATGTTGTACAGTTCCATAGGCTACTTACCCATGCATATTAGTAGTATACTGTTAATCAATGCAACTATTCTAATATGCATAATACACAACCTAATTCTAGGAACATCAGTATATACATTATTGAACAATATTATTTAAACAATAAAATATGCAAGTAATGACAATTCAAATACTTATCTTTGTTTGTTTGTTGGGTTGACTCCCTCTCAGTCTTTGCTTCTTTTCTGCAACTCCATTCTTATGTGGATTGTGAGAAGTGGTCAACTCTCTCTGAATATCTGCATCCTTGCAGAAAATACTGAAGTGTGCTCCTTTGCTTTCTTGCAGGAACAACTGGAGTGTGCTCCCTCTTGATCTTTGCTTCCTGGATTACCTGTCCTTGAACTTACATCCATCCTTAATCACTATGCATGCTTATTAGTATCATCATTGTGTTATCCTTGAGGTCTCATACATAACCACACATTTATTAGTATAATCTTAATACTATCAAAACACAATAATCTTAAACATGTATATTCATGATCATTCACATATAATAAACATTAGTATTCAAGGTTTCAGGGAAGTCTTCTTTTACTCATACATTTTCTTATTTGATCATAGGACTCTTCTGGTTAGTTGAATCATCAATCAAGATAAGAGATATAATATGCATAAAACCTGTGATTATTCAAACCTATACCTTCATGATTCTTCTGGTTAGTCATATCATCAATTATGGTAAGAAACATAATATGCATACAACCATGATTATTCAAACCTATGACTTCATGAATAATCATTATCAACAACACAACAGTATAAGATCCTAACACAAGGTAGGATTCTAGCTCGATATAGGAAAAACATACCTGGATTAGCATGCTAGCTAGTTATGTCTAACATACCCGCATAATGTCTTCTGGTTCTCTTCAGTGACTTGTGCTAGTAACCTGCATGTCTCATAAGTTAACCATTGTAGAACCAAGTTATACATACCTCGAAAGTAGATCTTCTATGTGATCCATGACAATGGATGAATCCTTGTCTTCATGTCACCATGATCATATGTTCTTGAAGTAGAACATGATTTGTCTTTCTCGGTGTACCTTTTATGTTAGCAGACAACATAAACCTCATACAACACCATAATGCATTAGTACAATCATAAGTGTCAACACCCTAACCAATGAATATCTTCTATCATGCATTCATAATTTTGTTAAGGTGATACGACAAATCTAAAATCAAGATTGTACTAACCGTAATAACATGAAGACAAACATACCATAAACTTAATCATGAAAAAATATCGAAACATACCTCGATGAGTCATACCTATCGAGATCGCTTGTAATATTCTTATGTAAGGCCTTAGCCTCATCTCCCTCTGAAACAGGAACTTCTTCACTTATGCAGGTGACCAATCCATCTTCTTCTAGGATTAACCCAATCCACTTGATTTGCAAGAACTGGACCTGGAGCTAGATATGGGCTTGTCAGAGAAAACCCAAAAATTCAAACTTTGAATTTCAAACTTCCGAAAGGTTAGAAATATGCACCTTGATGAGCTGATCAAGCTGGTATATTCAGAATTTGAAAACTGCAAAGTTTCACTCCTCAATTTTGCCTTTGAAACTTCCGGATTCACTGGACGTGATCCTGAACTGGGGTTTGATGAAGCCCACTCTTCTGCCCAATAAAAAGGTTTGATCCAAAGCTCTAAGCTTCTATTTTTCTGAGGAGCTTCCATCCGTGGTCACAGATTTCAAAAATTCCCATTTTTACAGAAGCCCTAATTTTCCACTTTTCTGATCAAAGTCCCGAACTAGGGTCTGATCAAGCCCGACCTTCTTCCCAACCAAAAATTATGATCTTGGTCTCTAAATTTTTATTTTGATGAGTATCATTCAGCCGTGGTCTCCGATTACAAAAATTCCAACTTTCTTCGAAGCCCTAAATTCCGGAAGCCATGAATGAAGGTACTAAAAAATAATTCTGTTTTGACAGAAATATGTACCTGATTGTTTCTGGTGTAACTCCTAACTTTTCAATCCACAGGGTCTGAAATGTTTTCCTAAGATAGCCCGACCTGTTATATTTCCATCTCGACAGGTCCGACCTCAATTGGATTCTCTGAGACAGAGTTATGCCAAGTGTCGCAACGCGACCTATTTATGAGATAATACAAGAGAGCGAACTTGTACGGCATGCCACGTGTTACTGGTTCAACTTCGGCCTCTGAAATTTTTTTCTGAGATAGTACAGTCTGTGTAATACCTGTCACTCTTTACGAAATTTCGTTTGGATATTCCTAGCCCAAGTTATGACCTTTTCCCAAGGTCACCTGATTTTGACTCAGATCTGGAAGAGGCAGAAACCCTATATTGTACAGATCATAAATCACAAAGTACAACGAATTAGAGGTTGTCCTTCGGACACAAGGTACATGGGGATTTAATATTCGACCTCTAACAATTTCAGATCCAAAAACTTCTCCAAAATGGATTTATAGCGAAAGTACTACGATGACTGGTTTTTTCTATATGAAGCCCTAGCATCGTAAGTGCAACAAGTGTCATACATGCCATATCATGCCTTCTTTCAGGCTAGCTTTGATTCCATGTTAAATTTTCAGAATTTACTTCAGTCTGATCTAGGATCTTAACTGAGAGAACAACATGTACAGCAAATCTACAGCATATCAATCATGGACACAATAATGCAAGCACACAAGAGACACAGAGTTTACTTGGGGAAAACCATAAAGGTGAAAAACCCCAATAACTTCCTCAGAGATAGATAGAGCAATGATACAACCAGAATACAAGAGATAGTCTTCTCCTAGCAGCAGATCCTCCTCCTCCACAAGTGCGCCACTCTCCCAAGTGTGAATGAGAGAATAGAATGTGTAAAATGAGAGAGACACACTCTCTATTTATACACTAACTTGACTTGACCTTTACTCAACTAGGTCGGCCTCAACTTAACCACTTAACATAATGTTGACTAGGCCGACCCCCACTAGGGTGGTCTAATAACCCTTTGACCCACATGGACGACCCCCAATAGGGTGGTCTAATAACCTTTTGACCCACATGACTTATACAGGGCCGACCCCAACAAGGTGGGCTAAAAACCCATCAAGTATAAGTTACGACACTTACAATATAAATGACGACACTTCCGTATAGAGGAATAATAACAGCTCTATAGGAATACAATATACATATATTTGAAATACATTCCGAAGTTACATATACATCAACACTAATGACTTGGGAAGATAATTTTCACCACAGCGTTTTTTGTCTCCTAGAAATGTTGGGTCTTCCATTCCACGTTATTTTTTCCATTCCCTGTAGTTGTTTCCATTGCAGATAAACAATGCACAAGCTTGATCCATATTACTAGTCTTAAACTGTAATGCTGCACGCAGAGTAGCTTCTATTTTGCAACTCTTTCCTGTATGTGCCGTGAATGTCTGTGGTAGGGATCTTAAGCATATTATTTCCTAGAAGATTTTAAAGGCTTGATAGCCTCATTTCCCAGATTGTTAAATCACTCCGTTGCTTTTTGACATTTGGAAGAGCTCATTGATGATGGCCTTGCAATCTTCACATTAGTGAATTTCCCTGTAAAGGTGTTAACATAGGATGATGTGCTATATTATTTAGCGTAGAGTGGTTGGAAAAATACTTCTCAAAGAAAAGTTTATTGGTTGAGAATTGAATTTTATTTATTCAAGTCCATTTCAAACAAAAAGGCTGATTTAGGTTGTGGTTACTTGCACTCATTTCCTTAATGCTAAAAATGCAATTGTGCATTTACTTAATATGAAAAATACAATTGAATGAAAAAAACTTTTTCTGGTTATCTTAATGTGAAAAATACAATTGAATGAAAAAAAACTGTTTATTGCCTTTCTGGTTGTTGGACTGCTTTCAACTTCTACATAGCTTAGTTTCAATTTTAATGAGAAAACAAATAAGATATCATTTTGCATTGATGTTTACAATTATATATATTTTTTAATTATTTTATTTTTTAAGATGTTTTTTATGTTTTTTTAACACTTTTGAAATATATATTTTTTTTCCTTTTCTATAAAGATATAAATATATTTGGTTGATAATTTTTTTAAAATCCAAATTATTGCAAAAACAAATATATATCTTTTGCAAGAATTTGAATTTAGAAATAGAAAGATAATAGACATATTTATCTTTATTTTATAAACTCTTTTTCTGTAATTTTCATTTCTCTCTGCCTAAGTAAGTGTTTTGAAAGTAGCATGTGTTCTAGCCTACTAAATATATTGGCATTATACTTATTTTGGAGAAGGTAAAGGATTTCGCATTGCACAAGAATCCATTTTAAGTTCGCTCGCCACTGTTTCTTTTGTAAAAGAACCCATTGGATAATGCAATTTATCTAAATGGCATTCTCCAAGTTTCCTATTTCGTCATTTTTCTCTTTGCCCATCTAGTGCATAGGGACTAGTTTTGGACTCTTGTTTTTTTTGTCTATGCAAATGCCAGTCGACTTCGTAGGAGTATGGAAAAGGTCACAACAAATTCCGTGAAAGCATTTTTAATTGATTGTGCTAGTGTCTAGAGAATTTATCAGCGCCTTTCCAAAGTTTCTCAATGCCAAAATTCATGCAACCCAATAAGATGGATAGTCAATATTTTTGACCATCATAGGATTTAAGTACCACATGGCCCAAGTTTTTCATCTCATGCATTAATAAAAATGCCAACCTTGGCAAGTATCAAGGCAAATAAGTCAGTTTATCGATCTTCTTAGTTTATTCTAGTTCTTTGTTTTAATCCAAAGGTATGATGCCACTAAAGCCTAGTGTCCCTTGCACTCAACATCCTCGTACAAGGGAGTGCAATCTGCAACAAGTTAGTTGAACACTCTCTTTTACATTATGGATTTCTCTCCAACGTTCCACATGCAAAGTGTTATGTTTCTATCTGTGTTGGGATTCTTGACTTGTGTCCAATTCCCCTTCACCTCTATGCAAATGAATATGCTATGCATTTATGCATGTTCGACGCCCGTATCCAATTTAAAGCATTCATGTCATGTGTTCAAAAGCACTCAAGCTAAGTGCCTTTCTGCAAATGCCTATTGATCATGCTCCTAGGTGGCTATGCTTCCTGGTTAAGGAATCGAATTCTCAATTATGCAATTTCAATATGCTAGTTATTATTCCTAGCAACAACTCTCTAGATTGTTGCATTGTGATACTGCTTACAACTCTCTGTTTTATGCATGGCAATAATTTTTCTTTACATACAACACAATCAACAACAACTTATGGCTCCATGCTTGACCATTTCTGGACAGACTTGCCATCTAACCATGTCAAACTACATATTTTTGAATCCTATTGGATAGATCATTATGCTATTTGTCTTTCTATCCCCCTCAAAATATTTATAGTCTAATGTTGCAAATGTTTACTGCTGAAAAAAATGCATTTGTTGCCTCAAGCAATTTCAATCGTTCCATGCACTGAAGCTAGACTAAAAAAATATCTGCATTTGCAACCACTGCAAAAATTTACCAGCTGTAATATGGCTGCAAAAATCGGTACTTCAAACAATCCTGAAGTCAAAGTGCTCGAGTTTCCTCCTAGTGATAGCTCAAAAAGGTGAGACCACTTTGAACTCACTATGCAGAAACAATTTTCCACTTTTCTCACATGAATCATTTTTTTCCCTCTATTTCTAAAAATAAAGTTTCTGAACATAATTTTCAATATTTCCACTTGTTCCAAAGCAAAACAAATGCCAACTACAGCATGCACTATAATGTAATTATCTTTTCCAACACATCCAAATGTATTTGAAGGTGATGTGGTTTCCTTGTACAGACCAGCATGCAACAAGAATTCAAGTTCCCCAGTGGTAGAGCAGATGCAAAACAATGCATTGTTCTGCATCAACAGACTGTTGTGGAAACAATTCCCCAGGTTTTTCAGCAACATAAACTGGCACCAGATACAACAATACAGGCTTTGTCAATGTCAACAAATGCTTTCTCTTGTTGCGGCACTCGTTATTGCATGTGAACAAGACAACAAGAACTATGAGCTTTGTGTCAAAGATGGATACAAGATACAAGACACTGCAAAGGTTTGACTTCATTTGATCTACTAGTTGTTGTCAACTTCTATTGCAGCTAGCAATTGGAAGATGCATTTTCCTGTTTCAATGGTTTTACTAACAAAAAACAACAAATTTTATTTTGTTGCAGTTGCAGCTGCCTGACAGCTACAGAAAACTTTTCTTTAAGATACAACAAGAATTGATATCAGAAATACCAGCCATGTACCTGTTTAAGAACATCGTTAGAAATGGTGCAACAAGTTCACATCTTCTGTGTGTTTCGCAAGCACCATTTGTTGATGTGTTAAATGACAATTATGCAAAGGAACACTTGCTAGCTCTAGTACAATCAAAGATGAAGGAAAGTGCAGACTCCCTTCATTGCAATTGCCCTGGAATAGTTGATTATTCTGGAAATGCATTTTGATATTTATAATCTAGTAACCTTGACCATAAAGGACTTTTGGAATTTTATAGCAAAAAATGAATATTGGCCTCGCTTATATTGGATTGGTTCACAACTCAAATTCCTGCTGCTGCATAGCAAATTTTACATTGAACTCCTCGCATTTACATCATATCAAATTTGAATTTGCCGTTGAAAAGAAAATTTGGAAAAGTTTATCGGTTCATGTCAAAATCATATGGTTTAAAATTATGAAAAAAAATCATCCCAATAGTAACTTGTGCATTAAAGAAATAGCTTATTATTGACCCAGCAAAATTGAGTCCAACAACTTTGTCTATAGGAAATGGGAAACATCAAGTCTTCGTGTCTTCTTTTTTGGGTGCATAAGCTTAGTATATTTTTCAAAATCATGCCTAGATGCATCGATCCAGTTCAATATAGAACTGCATCCATTCCAAATACTGCACAATATGCCTTCCATGCACAATCCACTGTCCATTTCATAGTACTTTCCATCGATTGGTGGTTTTCGTAACTAAAGGAAAAAAGTGGCAACAGAACCAGTCATTGCAGACCAACATCCAATTCCATATTGAACTCAAGAATTTGTTTCATTGGTGCCCAATTTAATATATTGAAATCAAGAATTTGTTCCATTAGGATCACATTTTCTTGTTCTTTAGCAGATGTTGCAACCCATAGTTTCTTGAAGATCTCAATGCTGTAGATTTTTTTCACTTGTATTTTTTTTATTTGCGACAATCCAAATAGATGCATAGGTTTCATGCCATATACTATGAGTGCAGAGTTCTGCTCTCCTTGGTGTATGCTCTACTATGAGGCATCAATTCGCTAAGCACGTTAAGGGCACATATCCCAAAATTCTAATTTTAAGAGCTTGAGCCTAAGGATTTTTAGTTTTGGTCCATTGGTGTGGTTTGATATGATCCAAAGTGTCCTCTATATATCTTTATTTTCTCCTTCCGTATCCCAAGAGCATCAACAAATCAATATAGCGATTATGAAGCTTCCTTTTTTTATCATCACATAAACTGTCATTTTGTAATTTCCTATTAGAATTATTTGATTGCTTTGCTAGTTGTGATTTAAGGAGGCTAGATAGGAAAGGTTTCATTTGATTCATGCCTCATGTTCTCAATAGGAGACAATTTTTCTTCAAAGTCCTGTATTGTTTAAGTTTTTCTTGCTATTGACTTGAGGAAGTAGCTTTTGTCTACAAATTGAAATAAATTATTCATAATATAAATGTTTCTAGATGTTTCTCTGTAACTATTTTTTGGTGTGTTGGAAGCTGCTCTATTTGCAACATTGAAGTTGTAATGCCAATGGCATCATAGCTTCATTCTGCATGTACTACTTAGTTGTTACAACTCTGATTTTACAATTTGCAATTTTTTTCCAAGAGTATAGATATATTGTTCAATGGCTTGGTGTTTAGATATCAGTTCTAAAAATATCATCTCAATTGCTTTTGTTTTATTTGGAAAAAAAACAATAAACTACATTCCTAAATGAAAATTGATAGAGGCATACATTGTAACTCGTGTTTCCTATGGCCTTCGTTGTTTCTAGTCTCCTTTCTGTAAAATATAGTTTGTTGTGCTTGAACCAACACTGTTGTTCTCAAAGTTGTATAGCCTAGATTTTTCCTAGTTGCTGTGTGTAAAGGTGTTATGCTGCAACAAAGGCATGGATTGATTTCCTTGGTAGCTATAGACAATAAATATTCATAGTTAAATATGCTGCTAGCTATAGACAATTTCACAGTCCAATGATTTATGTGTTCAAACTGCATCTTATGAATAAAAAACTGAGGATTCTTGCATATGTGTCAGGTCAACTGCTTATGCTCACAGTTGCAATTATAGTGCTTTTGACTTTAATTTTTCAATTACTTGGATGTCATTTTTTTATAGGTCCATCTAATTATAAGATTATAAGATTCTTATAATATTATGCTCTATTAGATCATAATATTGTTATATTAGATTGTTATAGATGAATGCATTCACGTGTTGGTGTCTTTGCTCATGTTCTTGTTGAAAATTGCTACAGTGTTGTCATAGAAATACTATGGTTTTCCAGATTTGTAAATATATTAGTATTGACTACCTACAACATGCAGGTACATGGAACAATGAAAACTAAAAATTCTTTCACGCTGCCATTTCACAAAATTTGCACCAATTGCAACAAAAAGATTCCTGACAACTTGGCAGATTGCATAATCTGCAAACAAAACACATTGTTCAGACCTGAACATTGTCTAGAATGCGCACTTGAAACAGAAGATGGAGTGTTCAACTGCACAATGAAATTTCCACAACTGCAACAATTTTGCCCAGCAGTTGCATTGACCACACAAGAGCAATACAGAAACAGTATTTCATCAACAGTTTTTCATCTTCGAAGACTCTCTGTGCAAGGCGTTTTCGTGCTCGATGCATACAACACCATAACATAAATTACTATCACACAGTGATAGCTTGCAAAACAGTTTTTTTGTTATTTTAGCTATAACTAGTTAACTCTTCATACACTATGCTTGTCTAGATTTTGCAAACTTCGAATTCCGAATTTGATAAAATGTATAAAAGCAACTTTATATGGGTTTTACAGTAACAACGCTTGTACAATTCCTCCATTGTGCTCAGACCTTTTGCCTATACATTTCATCTCTCTCTCTCTCTCTCTCTCTCTCTCTCTCTCACACACACACACACACACACACACACACATATATATATATATATTGCTACTACACATGGTGATAGATATTTCAAAGTCCCTTGTGCCCTACTGCTATCTGTTATGTCATGCATTAACTACTAAGCTAGGAGATAGATGGACTTCATATTAAAGTTGCTGAAATCTTGTATTGGTTCATTGAATTTTCTTATTAGACTTCATATTAAAGTTCCTGAAATCTTGTGTTGGTTCGTTGAATTTGCTTGTTCAATTTTCATTGAATTTTCTTGAATTCCATGGCTTAGAGTTATATTTTCCATAAAGAAATCAGGTATTTCATGTTTCTAATTGTAAATGAATAAGGCAGAGGACAGATGCTTCAACAACTAGGGTGTGCCAACACTCAAAAACAAATTCCTTCTAAGCCTTCTTTTTGGTTTTAAATCCAGCATTCTAAGCAAACTTGTGTATGGTCTCGTTTTCTCCATAGTCCCTTTACTCATGCATATAGCATATCAAATGTTTTTTCTAATAAAAAAAGCTTAAGAGATTATTCTCAAATGCACATAGGATCTCTTTAGCATTGAATGAAAAAAAATATAACCTAGGATTTTTTCCCACTTGCACAACTTAGAATATATTTCATTCATTTCTTCTTTAAAACCGTTTGTTTTATGTGGACACATCGAAATCCATGGTTATTTTGCCTATCTTTTTGTCCATAGCTTTGACAATGATTCTCATGCTTTTTGTAAGGTTTAATTAACAACATGCTTGCATGCCTTTGGCATCTTTCATCGAGGGTTTTCATCAGCTGCTAGACTTTTCGCTACGTTCCATGTGCAAACAAATGCTTATGTGTTTTTTCATGTGGTGCAAGTGCTGGATTGTCACATGTAAAAGTATGCAATCTGTGTTTGATTATGCTATTTTTTTTTGTCAATGTATTCATGCACACTATGTTTCAAGCTACGTCTTGCTGCACTACGACTCTTAAGACTTTGAACAAGAATCAAGACACCAAACTAATCATCGAGCTATAGCAAATCTCCACCTTATGCATGTGGAACCTCGCGAACATTGCTGCATGCGGCTCTTGTTTTGATTGTTACAATGAGAGAGTTGTCAATACACTTACTGTAAAAGTTGGTTTGAGAGAGTTGTCAATACACTTATTGTAAAAGTTGGTTTAATAGTTTTTTTAAGAAAGGTTTGAAACATCAAAAGTTTGAAAATATAATCATTATCGTGTAATTTTCATATCGTACCAACTATGCCATAAACCTAAATTGATCTGAGGAGTCAAAGGTTTGATTTTTCAGAGTGGTAAGGAGTCAAAGGTTTGATTTTTTAACACAGGCTTTCCTGCACCAATGAATCTTACCCGTCATTATGTATGTCCGGCTGTAACATTGACGTTGCCACTGCCCTTACAGAATCCAAAATCATATAGTTAATGGAAACTGTAAATACCTAGCTCCTCCTCCAGCCAGTTTTCATTAAAGCTTGTCTGTGATTTCTGCAACTTTCCAGACAAAGATTAATAAATAATTAAATCTCATCAATGTTTGTTCAATTTGTTTTTATTACGGTCCCCTGATGCTACAGCTAATTCGGTGCACCCGGGATCTGGAGGTTTAATGGGATTCAGTCGAGGCCGCACATCTGTCAAATGGGCACAACAGGCGCCTGCTATATAATGCTGCCTTATATCTTCACTGTTTCATCACACAACTCTCTCTGTGATTCTCAGTCATGGCGTCAACCAGCTTCTTCTGTTCAGTTCCTGTTCTTGTGATTTTCGTCGCAAGCAATGTCCTCGGTGCTGTAGGTGATACGCAGCATTCTCGTGCGATGCAGTTGGGACAGCAGAAGGGCGCCGAGGATGGAGGAGGATCAGGATATCCCACTCCACCTATCTCATATGTTCCTCCTTCAGGCGGTTATCCAAGTCAACCGATCTCAATATATATTCCTCCTTCAGGCGTTTATCCAAGTCCACCCATCTCATATATTCCTCCTTCAGACGGTTATCAAAGTCCACCCATCTCAAATGTTCCTCCTTCAGACGGTTATCCAACTACAGGTAATTGTTTGCCACTGGTTGTAAATCGTTTTCAATTTGGATGACTCAGTCTCACATACCAAATTGGTTGGTATCTGGTTTAGTGCGCAATTTTAAAAATAAATTATTATTATTGTTCTATGACAATCTTTTCTATTTGGTTAGATATATGTTGTTGTTGTTGTTATCCAACTGCAGATAAATTGTTAACCATAATTGTAAACAAGCGTTTTCAATTTGAATGATTGTTTTTCATAAATTAATGTTAACAACCTCTTCTATTTTGTTAGATATATGTTGTTGTTGCAGGTAATTGTTAACCATTGATTGTAAACAAGAGTTTTCAATTTGGATGACTATTTTTCATAAATTAATGTTAACAACTTCTTTTATTTTATTAGATGTATGTTGTTGTTGTTTGTACTTGACTTAACTACCATCTTAAAAATAAATTATTATTATTATTAACAACCTCATCTATTTTGTTCGATGTATATAACTCAGGGTCACCCCCTTACATCTCTACAAATCCTCCTTATCAACCGACTCCAACAGTCCCCATGTATCCTGGTTCCGGTGGCGGCTATGGTACTCCAACTGGAGAAACAGGCCATGGATCCTGCAGGTAAGTAATGAATTAAGAATTTGATTTTATGAATATTTTGATTTTTTGTTTTAAGTAAAATCTAGTGGGAAATCAAGAATACGCAATAGTTTATTAACGAAAAAACCTGGAACGATGTTATTTAATCATATCAATGACTTCTCACATTGAATTGGCAGGTTCTGGAGCTTGAACCATGAATCATGGCCAGACATTTTGTCCACCATATCTACTATCTCTGCTATTTTTGGCAAGTCAGCTGCATCCATGTTTGGTGGTCAAATGACACTTCTGCAAGCATTGAAGAATAGTAAGAGCGATGCCTACAGTTCCCTCTTGAGAGAAGGCACTGCTGCTCTTATCAATTCGTACGCTTACAAGGGCTTTCCATTCAGTCCAGACGTTGTTAAGAAGAAGTTTGGTTCAGGTCTCAAGTCATCTCAAGCTGCTGCAGCACAGGCAACCGAGTTTGCCCGTGCAAATACCCGCATTAACTAATTAATCTCGGATATATATATGTGAAGTGAGCTTTGCATCATGCTAGCTTTTCAGTAGCCATGTAGTGATCACATTGTTGTGTGAAAAATAAAATATTTTAACAATCACTCCATGCTTCCATTGCTTGAAAATGGTCCATGTTTCCATTGCTTGAAAATACTTGAAAATGGTCCACGATTCCATTTCTTGAAAATGGCCCATGCTGCTGCAACAAACATGAGATGTCTATTATTTAGGATTTTTATCACACTTATTTTTAATCATGTAAATCAACATTTTTCATTAGAGGAAATTTGAGTTTTAAAATGGGCGTTATAAGAATACGAGCCATCATATAAAAAAACAAGTCAACCATAATTGCTTGATGAGTTGGAATTCAAGAACCAATAAAATGAGTCAACCAATAAATTCATAAGAAAATAATAAATTGTATTAAATTTTGGTGCAATTTTTTGAGTGACAATTCTATTAAAACATTATAAGAGCCATGAAGAGAGCATACTTGTTTTATACGCATCTAAGAACATGCAAAACCAGCATGATTGCATCCATTGCTTATTATTTTGTTTAAGATGTTTATGATTTGGGGCTTCTTAAGATCCATACAAGCATAGAGTTAATGGGCATTATTCATCAAGACCACAAATATGCTATTCTTACTAAGGATATTAATTCTTCACTTTGTTTCTCAAACCATGCAAAAATGCATGTTAATAGTTTTGATGATAACAACAATTATGTTACACTCTCCATAGCTCACTTAAGAACACCTAAGGATAAAAAAAGTGTTTCTGCAATAATTAATTCTACAAATTATGAGTCTCATAGATCCTGAGTGTGAGGCATGAGGAAAGAAGTTATGGCACATTCTCAAAGTATTTTACATGTGAATTATTGTTACACTAATATTCTTGTTGCTAGAAACAATAAGAAGAAATAGAAAGTGTGTGATAGATAAAGATGCCTACAATCAAGAAAAGGGGAATGATCAATATGGAGAACAAAGAAGTGATCGTTTGGTGATGTACATATTTGAATGAATAGAATCACAATTTTGACTACTATAATCCCAATTTTAGGTTTGTGATGTTAACAAGGTTCATTTTGTGTATATTCACATCTAAACTTAATCAAGAGCATACAAGTTAGAAAAATTCATTTAACTTAATCTCAAACAAAATATAAAATGCACTTATACGTGAAACAAAACAAAACTATGAATTATCTTTACAATGAAATTGACCAAACATGACTGAGGGATTATTGAGAGATTTACATTCAAGTATTAAATATGTGTTTTGTTACCAATAAGTATCTATTACAATACTGTGGATGACATGAATTACATACGAAATCATTAGACGACAATGCCAAATGTTCTATTTTTTTTTAAATATTAGATACAAATGCTACAACCTCATCATGACCGATAACAAATAGAAACATAGCATTACCAATGCTATGAACCAACATGTTAGAGACATTTAGAGAGATAAAATACGTGAACAAGAAGAAAGAGAGATGAACTCAATTTCTTGAGCTCAATCCTTGTCTAGTATTTTCTCTTCATAATTGTTATTGAACCACATTTGCTATTAATCTTACTATTGAGTTTCCAATGCCATTATAATTTACACTCATAACATATGACTAAAACTATTTTGGTGTTCTGCAAAGCCAAGATTGGAGGAAAATATAATGAATTGAATTCCATTATGGTGAGAGTGAGATACAAACACATTATGTATAATGAATGCAATGTCAATTCTCACATCGACAAGGATCAACAATACCAATAATACATGGATTCAAGTGGGGATTAAAAAAGACAAGGTTTCCAAGCTTCTCTAGGAAGCTTTCATAAGCGACACTTAAAATTATGGATATGCCAATATAGTGGTAAGGTTATGTGGGTGTGAGTTGTGTATGAATTTAATGTTGTGGAAGTGTATATTGTATTAGGGAATAGATGCTTGACAAAATGAATAGAGAGGATTTCAGTCTTTAGATGCCAAGAGGAAGCAATGGGTTTTAAACTTTGAATCTTGATCACAATTAATGTCCATCCTCATCTAATATTGGAGTGGCAAGCATCATCAAGAAATTAGGTCTTGGGATTCGATGCATTGATGGGTTATTCAAAATGTAACCTTTTTTTTGAAATTGTTTCCCTTTTATTGCCTTTCTAAAACATGTTTGAAACGCTAGGAAGGGTTAAATTTTGATCCATGACCATTATAAACTAGTTGTTAGTTGTTAAGGAGAGGAAGACCCTAAAAAAACAAAAATCTTTATAATATCCTCTTTAACTTCCTTAATCTAAAATACGAAGAGTAAATAGGTCATCATTAATCGATTAATTTTGCTTGGAATTTTCTCATAGATATATGCTTATTTTTGAAATTTTACTTTGAGTTATTATTTAAAAATAATAATTTTTATTTTATTTTATTTATTAAATTAATAAAATAAAATAAAACACTTTATATTTATGGGATATTTTTAATATTTTTAAGATGAAGAATTACAAAAATTTACACACACACACATAAACACGAATGGGTATGCTTTGTATTAAAAGAAGTAGCATCTGAATTGGTCAACGAGATAATATAAAATTGAGAGCTTTCCTAAGTACAAAAAACAATTGCTTTCTTTGGCACTTATTTAAGATTGAAATTTTTGTAGCCTATGGGGGGTAGCAAAAGTGGTTAAGTTGAAATTGGTTGTAAATGGCAGGTCACGTGTTCGATTCCCCCCAACTTGCATTGTGTGCCATGACTAGGGCCTTGTGGTTGCACCTAGAGGTATAGTGGTAGCAAGATTGGACCCCTGGACCCCGTGTCACACGAGTACCAACCCAATCTCCGTTGCTAATTCCCCTAGACAAAAAGAAAATTGAAATTTTTGTAACTTTGTTTACAAAATTGGTCAAAGGGATTAGTACTAGAGTACATTTTATAAAAGATGCCTAAGCATAGAGAAAAAATTCATCACATAGAAAATTCCAAACTTAATGACACACATGTTGACTTGTAGCATCATCTTGGGCTTGATTGGAAGGGTGAGATGCTTTCTTATCTAAGTCCTTTGCCTTCACTAGTTGTTGCATTGTTTCTTCTTCCTTGTATTCCATAGGAACTTAGCAGACTATGTCTACCATATTGGATGCAACTGATGCAGAGCATTTGCAGATATTTAAAACCATGTTTTGCAACAACACATTCTTCTTCTAGAGCTTCTACTTGTATATTTTTCTTAGCTAGAATTTCCATTATAATTTCAATTTGGGATACTCGTTGATGTTCCAAATCATGAATTTAGAGGTGATAGAGAATATGGAGGTCCTATTCCTATTTGTAATGTCCTCACGGTGTCAGCAAAATCTACAAATTTCCTTGATATCTCCTTGATAGTGATATGCTGATCAGGATTGTCCATAACTTCAACTCTCACATTATTCAAATCCCAATCCAAACATGGAAAATAGTCTTTCGACCACATGAGACCTCTGTTTCATATGAGTTTAGAATTGTGCTTACTAGGTTTTAGGGTTCCCAGGTTGGCAAGGGAAACTCACTCCCCAAATTGCATTCACACATACTAAGGAAAGCACTAGAATTTTCTTGAATCTTGGAACACACATAGATACCCAACATTTACATAATTGCATCAGAATAAACAATGCATGACTAGAACATATGGTTTCCAATGGAAGAATCGAGTTCCATAATATTGTTTCTAGCCAAAAGATAGGCTAGGATGGGAGATTTCCCCAAAAAATAGAGTACCCAAGAATTGAAGCCTTTACTCCCTAAAGGAGTAGGTATGTACTTGGAAAACCAATACCTAATCCCAAACAAAAATACAATAGAAATTTATTATGTATGGATTACCTAGTTTTGATGAGAGAAGCTTGTAGTCCATACTCCATTACCTATGTTTAAAATCAACCCTGTCTCCTTGCCCAAAATCCCAACTGCATTAGCGGGTTGATCTGTATGATTTCATATATAGTGAGAGCCATTAATCTAGCCATGTGTGAAGGTAGGGCATATTGACCATGTGATAAAATATACCCATGATACATATATCCCACTCAAAGGCTTGCATAAAACCCCTACAATTGATTGATGTGATGGTATGAGGAATCATTCAAGGATATTGAGTTAGAGAAGATTCAACAATATCCATATGACACGTATTTTCCTTCCATGACCGTGTTTAAGTCCTTGAAACCCATCCTTGGTGTGGAAAATCTCTTAATGGCATTTATATCTAAACCCTCATGCCAAAGAATCCCTAGAGAGGGCTTGTGATACAGTTTGTAGGTGTTGTTCACAGTGATTGGTCCCTAAAAGTGGGGCTTAGGGAATAAGGCCCACTATTATCCTCTTATGACATAGGTCATACCTATAGACACATTCTCGGTGCAAAAATATTGTAGTTATGGCATGTAGAGAACCCTTTAAGATGATTGTTTACGAACATAGGTCATATGTGGAGGTTTGAGTGTGTGTCAATGGCACTTGAGCTTGATCAATTACGTTTATGGATTGAGGATAAATATAATGCTTCCCTTACCCAACCAATGTCAAAGGACTTAGGATGTTGTTTTCCTACCATGATTGTGGTTAATGCCTCAAAACCCATCCACAATGCGTGAAACATCATAATGGCACCCATATCCAGCACCTAGTGAGGGCTCGTGTTGTTGTGTCTAGGGTTTTCTCATGGAATTTGAGCTCAAGAAGGTTCAATTATGGATTAAATACCTTTGTTATCCCATTGACCATGTGGCACAGTCCAAACCTATTTCCAATGGAAAAAACCTACCCATGACACATGTACCCCACTCAAAGCTCTGCATAGAACCCCTACAAAGGACTGGTGTGATGGTACAAGGAATCATTCAAGTATCTTGAGTCCAAAAACATTCAATAATATACTTGAGATGCTTGTTTTTCTTCCTTGTCCATGTTTAAGGCCCTGTAACCCATCCTTGATGTGCAAAATCGCTTAATGGCATCTATATCCATCCTTGATGCCAAAGACCTCTGAGAGAAGGTTTGTGCTATAGTTTGCAGGTGTTGTTCATGGTGATTGAGCTCGAGAAGTGACACTTAGGGAACAAGGCCCATTATTGTCATCTTATTACATTGAAAAAACCTCTAGACACATTCCTGGTGCACAACTAACATATTGATGGCGTGTAGAACACCTTTGGAGGTAATTGTTAACCAACATAGGCTACACTTTGAGTAGGAATATTGATGAAATTCTGAGGTTTGATCACTATGCATGTGTCTTGAGGCCTAGAACCACCACACCTAGCCTCTTGTGAGTATCACTTGCCTCCAAGTCTAGAATTAGGACCATTAGGATGTTTTCACTGCTAGGTATGAGTCTCATTGCCTTAACCAAATTTATGGGAGGAAAATCCTTACCCCTAAACATATATTTTAATGCTCAAGGACCCGTGAATGAGACCTCAAACCACCACATAGGACCTATTTTTGAATCTTTGGATTTGAGTAGGGGTTATGGGATACACTAGAAGAATTTTAGCACTAGGATATGTCATGGGGGGGCAACCATGGTTACATTAGGAATATTAGGCTTTAGGATCTAAATAAAGCTTCAAGGAACCTAAGGCCAAAAACATCACCTTGAACCACCACACATGATATCCTAAGGGTATCCTTGGCCTTTAAGTGGAATATCATATAGAACTTCAACATTAGGCTTTAAATGTATCTTCTAGGGCTCAAGGTTCATGAATGATGTCCTGAATCACTACAAATGACCCATCAAATTTATCATTGACCTTAAAGTGGTTATATAGGTACCATTAGGATATTTTGAGCACTTAAAGATATGGGTCACTGGGTTTTGGACATGGTCGTCAAAAGTAACCTAGGCCTTAGGTCCTAGAGGAAGCTTCTAAAGTCTGCAGCTACAAACAGTGCATCAAACCACCACAAAAGGACCTTTATAGGGTAGTTTTGGAATTTGAGTGGGGATATTGGTGCCATTAAAAAGTTATCAACATTAAGTAGGGGTATTAGGGACAAAAACATGCTCAAGGGAATAAATTATAGCCAATAAAAGGGTGTACTCATCACTTGTTCTTGCTACTATAGTAATTTTACTTAGATGACACATGTAGGTCAAAGGATCACTTTACATCAATTATGTGGTATTATTGTACCTTAATCATGGTCCATGAGCCATAAATATATCTTTGAGGCCTTGACACGATGGAATTCCTCCTCGAATAATGTATACGTATTTGAGGCCCATCCCTAAAGCTTAAAACCTACTAATGGTTTCCATAATGGAACTCAAATATTTAAGATATATTTTGGATATACTAGACCAATATTATGTGGTTGATTAATTCCTTTTCATTTTCCCAATCCCTAGAAACTTCCTTTCGATCCTAAGGTCAAGGTTTCACCCCTTGATCATGTCTAGTTCCATAAAACCCATACCTAGTGTTAAAATCCTTCAAGGATCACCCATATCCAATCTTGGAGGATAAATATACCCTAGAGAGGTTGAATGTCATGGCTTGAGACCTCTTTCTTGGTTCTAAAACCATAAAATATACCTTTAATGCCTAAGGATAAAGTTCCTTTCCCAACCATGTCCAGGCTCTTTTAACCCATACTTTGTTCTAAAAACCTCATAATGGTGTCCATATCCCTAATTAAAGGCCTAAGAACCTATATACCAATATTATGTGGTTGTCAAAAACATGATCCATGTCCATTAAGAAATATAATATTCCTTTATGGCCCAAGGCCAATGTTTCCTCCTTAAAAATGATCAAGGACTCACATCCCATCTAAGTTAAAATCCTCCTAGTACACCCCATAACTTGACTAGGGAACCAAAATATCTTGTGTTGAGGTAGAGATATTTTCCAAGGGACTTGAGCCCTATAAGCTACTTTTAGGGCATAAGTCTGATTTTTTATACCCTATTCCAAGGTCATGAGAGCTATAGTTAGTTCTCAAAACATATTAATGGCTCTAATATTTCCAATAGGAGTCATACTTAGTTCTCAAAACCTCTTAATGGCTCTCATATTTCTGCTTACAAGCTATAGATCCCCTAGAGTGGTCTTGTGTAGTAATTTGAGGCAATATTCATAGTCCTTGAGCCTTAGAAGCTTTATATTTTTTTATTAAGGCATCAGGGGTCCTCCTCCCAACCATGTACACAACCCCAATATCCATAAATGGTTCTCAAAACCTCCTAATGGAGTATGTATCCATACTTGGAAGCCAAAGAGCCCTAAGGAAGGTCCTATGTGGTGGTTTGTAACCTCATGTACATTTATGGCATAAGTCCTAGGTTTCCTACATTTACCATGTATAGATTGATGACTTATATATGGGGCTTAAATCCACCTAATGTTGATCTTATCTCCGTGTAGAAGAAAAATAAACCTAACAAAGGCCAAGTGTTGTGGTTCATGACCTTTTTCATGTTCCTCAAGCCCTATAATATTCTCTTATGACCTATGTCCCAGGTTTCATCCTTTGACCACTTCCATATCCTGAAAATCAATTTTGGTGCTCAGAACCTCCAAACAATGTCCATATCCCCACCTATGAGATAAATATTCCCCAGATAGGTGTTGTGTAGTGGTATAAGGACTCTTTCATAGCCCTTGAGTCCTCAAACATACATTTAGGGACCAAGGATTGGGTTTCTTCTCCCAACCATATCTAGCCCCCCAACACCCAAACTTGGTGAACTCATAACCTCATAATTTGAATATGCTCATATTGAGGCCAAATATCTCTCGATCCTAGATGTGTTGTGGTTTGATATATCATTTGCAGTCCTAGATTCCTATAATCTTTGTTTAGGGCATGGGGCCTAGGCTTCTTCCCTTGACCATGTCCATGGTCCCAAGATCCATACCTATTGTTCACAATCTACTTATGGCATCGATATCTACAATCAAAGGCACCAGCCCTTCTAAATCCAAAATATTAGGCGTGAGCTTCATTTTTGTTTCATCATCTAGTGAAGTTGCTTGAACATTTGAGTAATAGCTAAATTTATAAGAAGATAGATAGTGATCCAAGCAATAAGGTTGTAAAGTAAGTCTCCCGTGCCATAAAATATTCTTCATTGGATGATGAAACAAAAATGAAGCTCACCCCTCAGAGAATTTCATGGGTCCATGAAGTTATGGCTTACCGAATATACATAAAGGGAACATCCCCCTTTGACCCATTATGAGCATGATTGGTTCTCCTACATATATGTTGGAAAAATTTCTGGAAAATAAGCTCAAACATCTGGTTGGTTTGACATATTCCTTTGCAAAAGATTCTATACATTGGGTAATCAATATCAAGCAACTGTGGGTTGAAGAGAGTGATATACTGATAAGTTTTGATGTTGTTTTATTATATGCCAAGATCCCTATTGAGGATGCTATCAAGGTTATAGAAGATTTAATTGATAAGAATACGTCACCGTTGGTAAGGGTATGCTTGAAGTCTACTTATTTTACCTTTCATGGAAGCTTTTATGAGAAACTTAGAGTGGAAATGGGATCCCCTCATTGGGCCTGTGGTGGCCAACCTTTATATGGAGCACCTAGAAAAACACGCACTGGATTCTTTCCCTCTTAATATTAAAGAATGGAAAAGATACGTACATAGCACTAATTTTCATTTCCTTCATGGGAGAAATAGTTTAGATTAATTATTTCATCATTTAACTAACCAACATGAAAACATAAAATTCGCCATAGAAATAGAAGAGAACAACAACATACGTTTCCTTGATGTCTGTGTCACAAAAAAATATGATAGAACCATTGTGCACCAAGTTTACAGGAAACCTACTCACACTGATATATATATTTGCATGTTGACTCACATATTTTTCCTTCCCAAAAAGTGGGAATGATTAACACTTTAGTAACTCAGGCATTAAGAGTCTCAGACAAAGAGCATGAGGTACAAGAGCTAAACCATCTCCAGTATTGCATTTTTAAGATGAATGGAAATAAAGCCAACCAATTTAATAAGATTGCGAGGAAGGCAAGAGGAGTCGATGCTAGACAAAGGATTGAAACACAATGTAATAGGGGATCTTTCTTTATATCAAAGGAACATCAGAAAAATTGGCTAGAATCTTGAAAAAAAGATACATCAGTGTGGCATTCTCCCCTCTAAACACCATAAGGAGGATGGTAGACTTAGCCAAATATCCAAACAACCCCAACATGTATAACAAAGTATACTCAATACCATGCTCATGTGGTGAAGTATACATCTATGAGATATGCAGATCAATGAAGGTTAGACTCAAAGAGCATAGTGAAGATCTAAGATAGAATAGAACTTAGAAGTCTTCCCTAATTGAACACTCCTTGGAAAATAGCCACCACGTTTGTTTGGTGTTGGGTCCAGGATATGCCCCTTTTTGGCTACCTTTATTACACCTTTTTGCCCTAATTCCATCCTATTTTCATGAGCTATATCCATGTCTTTCCAGATCAATCTATAACATTGACAGGTATAATTTGTTATTACTTTATTTGTTTTTATGCCTAAGATTGTTAAATATTATGTATCTTAGTCCTTGGTTTATACTAATTTGTGTGACTTCATTTAGCCAAGGTCTAAAGCGCAGGTGTATCAGCCTAGCAGTGCCAGCTGTGACTCTTCAAGCGTCAGCTCCTCATATTCCAAGAGACAGCACATCTTCCACGCAAGCTGTAATAGATTTCCACTGTAACAGATCCCATTGAAGAAGAGCTTAGCTGCGTCAGACAGGTGGCATCCCAGTTGTTGAGTCTGTTGATCCAATTACTATCGGTATAGCAGCATCTTTCAGAATTAACAGCACGGTTCAACATGTTGTATCAGTTAGCTGTAACTCCGCAGCATGAAGATCATAGATCTTCATTGCTGCGTGATTTTTGTGGATCTGAAACTGTCTTTCCTTTGTATAAATTCCAGAAGGCTTTAGTAGCCTGGGGTTGGACAATCATTACTTGTGTAAGCTGTAATAGAGCATTGAGACTCACGATCTTCCATTAATAATATGAGAGCAGAGTTCTTCACTTTTGTGTTTTAATTAGCTGTGACTCTCGGCGTCTCTGTTGGAAGGCCAGGGCCCGCCTTCTCACAGAGATAGCCGATTTAGGTAGGTAGAGTAGTCAGTTTTACTTTTGTTTTGTGGTGTGGAATGATTGCAATTATTGTTGGTAGTTGTAACAGAGATTAGCTCTCCTTTCTGGCAGTTTATCACTGCATCTTGAATAGTTGTAGCAAAGTGGTGTGACAGTCGACTATGTAGGACAATTTACTTAATTTGCACGTGTGTTTTAATCAGCTGTGACAGCCAAGCCCCATTCCAATTATCTTCTAGTTGTTTATGCTTTCTAGGATTTCCAGTAATTATCAGTTAGAGTTCAAGCTTATGTTTTAATTCTAGTTGTTGTTGTATCTTCAATTAAATTCATAGATTAGATAATTAATGGTAGAATTACAGTAGCCACTGGATAGATCATTTTGGTAAAGATTGAATGGTGTAGTTTGATAATTATAGGATTGAACTTCTTGCAAAAGTAATCTAGTTTCATTTCATCATTAGATCATTAACTTGCTGGATTGATTTCTGTAGGGAAGTTGTTTCATTTGGATTCTTAGATGTGTGAATTAGATTAGTGTTCTTAAGGAAGGAATTGGATGGACACATAGGTAGGATCATCATTTACATTCAGCAATCAACTGCTCAATCTGTTTATGCATAGACTATGCTTATTACCTTTGAAATAAAAGACCTTCCTGGATTTGACAATTTATATTGACCATTCTGTGTGTCAGCTTTAATTAACTGACATATAGGGTGACCAACATTTTGGCGCCGTTTCCGGGGATGGTAATAGATAGACAGAGTTAGTAGTTGGTTTCATTTGATTTTATTTTAGTTCAATTTTTACAGCATGCATGAATATAAGAAAAACAAACCGGGAACCCCCTTTGAATACTAACATTGCAGGTGGAAGAGGTCGAGGTCGTAATGCAGGTCAGGGAAGACACACATATATTGATGAGATAATTCCTAGAGCTGATTCTTCCACTAGACCACAGCGGAACTCTACAGGCAGGGGAAATTCTGTTCCTCCCAATCTTGAACATTCAACATCCACAGTGGAGAATACAACGGGACCTTCAACTCCTGTTGTAGAAAGTAAACCTCCTTAAGATAAGGGAAGTGCTATAGGTGCACCAGATAGAGAGGAGATTTATCATATTGAAGGAACCAGAGTTACTAAAGAGGTGTGGTTGGAGACTTGCAGAATAGCAGAGGAAGAAAGAAGGCAAAAAGAAGAGAGGAGAAAAGAGGAAGAATGCATAAAAGAGACTATTGAATTTTGGACCAGAACCATGGCTGGTAGAGAACAGGGGGGTGAGAATGAACATGAGGATCACCGGGAGGAAGAAGGAGAAAATAATCAGCCTGGTAATACTGTGGCTACATTAGAATTTCCCATCCTTCAGACACCTGGAGCAGCTCCTATGAATAATATTTCACCATCAGTGCTCCCTAATTTTCATGGTAAGTCCTCTGAGGATCCTGATGAGTTTCTTTTTGAGTTTGATATCCTCTGCCGCAGCTATGATTACACTTCTAGTGCTCAGAAGCTGAAGCTATTCCCAGCCACCTTGAAAGGAAATGCTTTGCGCTGGTTCATGAGTTTGGGTCGTGAGACCATTACTACTTGGGACCAAATGAAGAACACCTTTCTTTCTAAATATCAAGAATATTGCAGAACTAGAGACAGAAAGGAAGAATTGTTCAAAATGGTTCAAAAGGATGAAGAGAGTTTAGAAGACTTTGTGGAGAGATTGCTGTATAATTTGCAAAGATCTGGTCATGCTGAGATTGGCAAGGATGTGCTCAAGATCATCTTACTTAGAGGAATTAGGGAAGATTGACTTGATATGTTGAATCTGTTGGGAAAAGGGGAGATCTCGAAGGAACCTTTTGAAAAGATTGTTGAATTATGTCGAAGGTATTCCAGGGGATCCTCTAGAACCAGCAAACGAGACAAGGATCGAGACCAGGATGTCTTCACTAGGACTCAGAATTCAGCTAGTGGAGGTGCCACTCGAGCAGAAATAGGAAACCTACTGGAGAACTTTAAAATAGACATGATGAGTTCCCTGTCCTCAGAGCTGGATGCCATGAAGGAAAAACAGAAACAAGTAGTAGAAGATCTTACACTTGGAGTATTCTGTCCTAAATGTAGAAAGAAGCATCCACTGAAGGAGTGCCCATTGGACAAAGCAGAGGTATGTAGGATATGTGAACTCGAGCATGAAACTAAGGAGTGTCCTTCATTACATAAGGTTAAAGCAGTCCTGCAGGCATCTATTCCTGATGTAGAGCCAACATACTTTATGGCACAGAAGAAACCATGGTAGCCTAGAAACCAAGGTATGAATCCAAATCCAGCATTTTTCCTGCATAATATGAATGGAATGAATAACATGCATAATATGAATACACAATTCCCTTCACATTATTCCAACAGCCAGTGGCATCCATCTCAGAACCTAATGCAAAATCCTAATTCATGGACACCATGGCCACAGCAGTCAAACCAAACTCCTTGGAATTCCAACTGGAGAAACTCTTACCAAGGAAATAAATTTCCCCATTACCAGAATCAATATCAACAATACCCTCCTCAATAGTATCAACATCAGCAGTATCAACAACCACAGCTCCCTTTCCAGAACAATGCCGCACCTATGAATGCACCACTTCAACCATAGCTACCTGCACAACCTAACTCGAACCCAAACAATAAAGCAGTCCATCAATTTGAGACTGCCAACATGCCTGCTTATTCCATTACTCAGATTCCCTGCAATGATATACAATTACGATCAGGGAGGGTAGTGGAACCTATTATCACTGAGGATGTGTCATCCCCGGTGATTGGAACTGGAGTAAGTCAGCACTATCCAGCAAGCCCCATTATTGAGGATGTTGATACTCCTACTGAAGCAGCAGCTGAAACTTAGGAAGCAACACACGATCTGCTATAGCCTACATAGTTGAACAGAGAACCACCATATCCTGAACGATTGCAGCTGCAGAAAACAGTGGAACAGCCCCGATTCGATCTCGTGGGAGAGTTGAAAATTTTGTATGTTAAAATTCCATTGTTACAGGCCCTTCATGATGTGCCCATTTATGCTAAGACAATTACATATTTTTGTATTAAGAAACCTGGGAGAAGGCCCAGGGATCCTCCCACTGTTCACGTATTGGGAAAACTTTCAGAATTAATAATGGGGAAGGCCCCTGTGGCGAAGTATGATGACCTTTGGAACCCGACTATTACAGTGCACATAGGGAACACACAGATTCCAAATGTCTTGGTGGATTTGGGTGCAGCTATTAATGTTATGACCATAGAGACTGTGAAGAAATTGGGACTCACTAATCTGCGGCCAACCCCTACTGTTTTGGAACTTGCTGATAGATCAAAAATCAAGCCTGAAGGAATTCTAGATGACTGTGTAATCTCAGTGGACTCGTGGGAATACCCTGCAGACTTTTTGGTGTTACAGCCAAAATCTCAGTTTGGGGGACACCCACTGATCCTGGGAAGACCATGGTTGGTCACAACTGATGCCTGTATCAGCTGTTGGTCAGGTTCTATGACCATTTTAGATGGAACTGAGATCAAGAATCTGACCCTGTACCCTCCAGCTCGACCAAGCACAGAAGCTGATACTCCATTATGGGCAGATTTGGAGGAGGAAGAGGGTGTTCAGCCACTATTAACCATAGGGAGAGCCTTGACATTTAAATATGAAACAGAGGATGATGCCATTAATAGTTTCATCAGTGAGCCCACGTCAGTCAATAAGAATGTTTATCAGATCTTGGACAGTACTTTAGCTACAATAGAACAAGAAAATATTACAGAAGAAACTCTGATAGATGATGACAATGTAATTCCAGTACTTAAGAATTCGAAGAGTGTTCCAGTGGAAATTGAGCCAGGAAAAACATTGAATATCAATCCTAATCTGCCACCTAGCGAGCTGGAACAGCTAGTCACTCTACTGAAACAGCGTAGGGGAGATTTTTCTTAGGAGTACACAGACATGAAAGGAATTCCCTCTCATCTGTGCACTCATCACATCTATATTAAAAGCGACTCCAGGCTTGTATGCCAACCCCAATGAAGGATGAACTCGAACCTGAGAAACATAGTGAAAGAGGAAATACAGAAAATGTTGGAAGCTAGATTCATATATCCAATTTCAGACAGTGAGTGGGTTTCTCCACTTGTGATTGTACCAAAGAAAAATGGGAAATGGAGGGTCTGCATGGATTACAGAGAATTGAACAAGGCAACGCAGAAAGACCATTTCCCCTTACCTTTCATCGATCAAGTCCTTGATACCTTGTCTGGAAAGAAGTATTTCTCTTTTCTGGATGGCTTTAGTGGCTATAACTAGATTCATATTGCTCCAGAAGATCAGGACAAGACCACTTTCACTTGTCCCTGGGGGACCTTTGCATACCGAGTACTTCCTTTTGGGTTGTGCAATGCACTAGCTACATTTCAGAGAGTAGTGATTGGAATCGTTTTAGAAATGGTGAATGATTGCATGGAAATTTTTACGGATGACTTTACTCCATATGGTGACAGTTATGAAGAAGCACTGAAGAACTTAGAAAAGGTCCTGAAACGTTGTGAACAAAGCCAGCTCTCTTTGAGCACTGAAAAGTGCCACATGATGATGAGTGAAGGCATAGTGCTGGGACACTTCATCTCTTCTGATGGTATCCAGGTAGACCCATCCAATATCAAGGTAATTGAAAATACACCGACTCCTGGAACACAGAAGGATGTACGTAGCTTGTTGGGGCATGCTGGCTATTACAGAAGGTTCATAGAAATTTTTTCCAAGCTAGCTTCTCCTTTGTTCACTCTGTTGATGAAGGATGCACAGTTTGTCTGGAATGATGCATGCCAAACAACATTTTGTTGAGCTAAAGAAAAGGCTGTCTACAACACCCATCTTGAGAGGACCCAATTGGGCTCTGCCTTTCCATATTTCTTCAGATGCTTCAGACACTGCCATTGGAGCAGTTTTGGGACAGCAAGAAGGTAATGCTCCTTATGCTATTTATTATATTAGTAAAAATCTGTCTCCTGTTGAACTGAATTATACTGTCGCAGAAAAAGAATTTCTTGCCATTGTTTATGCCATCAATAAGTTTATACATTATATTACTGGATATTCCACTTTTGTGCACACTGATCATTCTGCTATCAAGTATTTAATGAATAAACCAATCACAAATGCTAGAGTTACTAGATGGTTGTTATTGTTACAGGAATTTGATATTACAATTATTGATAGACCAGGAAAGGAAACTGTTGTTGCAGATTTTTTATCTCGGATTACTAACAATGATGACAATTTACCAGTCGAAGATTCCTTCCCTGACGAACATTTATTTGTAGTATCAGCTCACTCCCCATGGTATGCAGATATTGCTAACTTTTTGGCTGCAGGTAAGCTTCCAACACATCTGTCGAAGAGAGAAAGAAGGAAGATCATACAACGGAGTGCTAGGTACTACTGGATTGATGGCCATATTTTCTACACAGGGCTTGATTTAGAAATCAGAAGATGTGTTAGAGAAGATGAAATCTTCAACATTCTTAAAGCTTTCCATGATGAGCCCTGTGGGGGACATTTTGCTGACAAGAGGACAGGTCATAAAGTTTTGAGAATGGGCTATTTCTGGCCTACATTATTCAGGGATGCGAAGAAGTATGTTCAGGCATGTGATAGCTGCCAGAGGATGGGCCAACCCAAAAGATTAGATGAGATGCCTTTACAGCCACAGCTTGTGGTTGAACCATTTGATAGGTGGGCTCTAGATTTTGTAGGGCCTATCAACCCTCCCTCAAAGCAGAAAGTTCATATCTTAGTTTGCACAGACTATATGACTAAATGGGTAGAAGTTGTAGCCTTGGTCAAGGCCAATGATCAAGCTATGATTGATCTCCTGTATGAAGAAATTTTTACTTGGTTTGGAGTACCCAAGGAGATCATTACAGACGGTGGACCACAGTTTGTATCTCACAAGATGGAATCACTGTTGCAGAAATTTCATATTCAGCACAGAATAATCTCACCATATCATCCACAGGCCAATGGGCAGGTGGAGAGCATAAACAAGGTTATTGAGGCTATTTTGACAAAAACAGTGAAGAGCCACTGTAAAGATTGGGCTGAAAGACTTCAAGAGGCATTGTGGGCCTATCGTACCACTTGGTGTAACACCACAGGTTTTTCCCCATATGAGTTAGTGTATGGCAAGAATGTTGTTTTTCCAATTGAATTTGAAATCAGGACTTTGAAAACAGTTGTTGAAGCAAATCTGGATTTATTAGAGGCTCAGAGGAATTGATTGAATCGGCTCAATGAATTGGATGAGAAGCGTACACCTGCAGTGCATCATACAGCTTTATTCCAACAATAGCACTCTAGATGGCATGACAGATTTATAAAGAAAAGAGTCTTCCAGGAAGGAGACTGGGCCCTGTTGTATGATTCATGGTTTAAGATGGATTTTAAAGGCAAATTGCGCACCTGTTGGTTGGGACCCTATCAGATAGATCAGGTATTTGATAATGGAACAGTCCGGTTGATCACCATTGATGAGAACAAAGTACCATTATTCGCAAATGGTCATCGGCTGCGATTGTACCACAGGCCGATCTCAAGGGAGGCTTTTATTTCACAAGTTGGAGCTGATCCAGAGTATCAGTTAACGTCAGGACAGGGATTTTTAAACCCTGTGAATTTCTAAAAGTTGCAGTTTCGACACATATTTTTGTACATAAATAATTGGTTTTTCTTTCATTCTGTATTTTATCTATTTTTAATTATTCTTGCACTTGATCAATTTGTGTTGAAGAACTGTGTCCAGGAACTTATTGGAGGAGCAGCAGCCATGACTGGGCCAGACGACTGCAGACACCCCATATTTGTTCTTGATCTAATAATCTCTTTGAAGAAGATGGATATTTCGTGGTCTTTCATAGATAAAATTTGCTTATACTACAGTTGGAGGCAGCTGCAACTTCGCCACATTTACCCATTCTACCAAATTCACAGCTGCGACTCTGCCACATTTGCTCGTTCTTCCAAATGTCGCAGCTGAGACTCCACCACTTTTGCTCATTCAGCCAAATCCCGCAGCTGCGAATCCGCTACTTCTGCTTATCTTTCTAAGTTGAAAGCTGCTACTTCGCCATTTCTGCCTCATTTTTACTCCTTCCCAACAGCTGAGACTCCGCTACCTTTGTCCATTCTGCTAAATATAGCAGCTGAGACTCCGCAACCTTTGTCCATTCTGCTAAATCTAGCACCGCGGCTCCATTCTTTCCACTTCATTCTCGCTCCTCCATACAGCTACGACTCCGCCATTTTTTCGCTTATCTTGCTAGATTTCGCAGCTGATACTCCGCCAGTTTGTCTTCTCTCCGATTAATGATGTCAATAAGGAGGTGACTAGGCGTTAGTTTTGGCGCTTGCTCCACACGGTCCAATCATGATCCACCACGAAGGAAATTTCGGATGCCTTGAGTAGCTGTCAGCCTGGGTGGCAAGGGCCACGTACTTCGGCACATGTGCATTTACACCCGCTAGGACGACGGCCGGCCGCAATGATTAATTCATGGCTCAAACTCATAAACGCAAGGTATGGGTCCTATATTTTACATGATTTGGCAGAGAATTAATACGGTAATAACGATTATGTCCTGTCATACCCCTCGATTAATGAACCCATTCGAATCACACTTTAAATATTAAAGTTAAGGTCATAATTGTGATTATTATTTTTTTCGTCACCTTACCCGATTTTGCACCTGTTACTCCTATCTGCCAACCTCATCCCTTCCATAGAACGTTCATACTAGCACAGACTGGCCTGAAACCTGATTTTTGAACCCCAACAACCCTTTGCATGTTTGTAAGCTGCAACTCTCCACTTCTAAACCAGAAATTTTTGAAGTCTGAACCTTGAGGAGAGCTTAAAATGGAAAATCCAGTCAGACATGAACTAGTAAATACAGACGTTGTACGTGCCAATGCAGAGGTTCTTAATATTTTTATAACAGCAGGATGGATGGCATATTTTGAACGGTTGAATGGGTTTCACACAGAAACCGCATTACAATTTTCCCTCAACCTGACTGATACTCACTCTGAGGTGAGAGGACTACGCGTGGACACTACAGAAGAAATCATAGCTGAGGTTACGGGTTTACCTATGATTGGGAAAAGGTTATTTGGACGCAAGGCACATAATGCAAATGCGGTGAGGGAGTTTTTGTCAGTCGGAGAGCAGGTTATTCCAAAGCGTCGTGGGCTGGAATTGGCTTCCTTACCACCACCCTGGAATCAAGTAGCAATTTTTGTGAAAAGATATATTTCGTGTGGAGGTAGGTACCAAGTTGTTTCCTTCTCTGAACTTCCCTTACTGTCTCATTTGTGCCATGGTAATTTAGTCAATATACCATTCTATTTGCTTAAAGCCTTACAAACCATGGTTGGATATGCAAGAACCGCCCAGCATCCAGTTTCCTCCCTTACTAATCACGGCTTAATTAAGTTACTAGTCCTAAGAGCCATTGCAATTCATAATTTAACCTGGGAGCAATTTTTGGCTGGAGATGCGCCAATCAGACAACCTGTATTAGAAGTGGGGGGTACTGGTGAAGATAGTGAGGACCGGAGTTCCTCAAATCCAGTTGGGGGGGAGACTAGAGCAATAGAAAATCATACCAATGATGAGGGGGAAGTGAATAAAGATAAAGCAGTAGTAGCAGAAAACCCTATGATTGGAGAAAGTGTGATGGAAACCCTGGAGCAGGAGGTAGAAAAATTGGAATCTGTAATTGCAGAGGAAAATACTCAATTGAAATAAGCTGAAACTGGAGCAGTTGTTGAAGCTGCGACAGTTGAAGCTGCAATTGCAAAAGTGGGGATTCAGAAGGAAGGATATTGGCCAGGAACAGTAGCAGAAGGGACTGTGGAAGTCTTGGAAGTTGAGTCCTCTTTAGAAATAAGGGGTACCATTATTGAAGAAGAAGAAACCAAGGTGAACACCCCTGTGTCAAAGAAACGAAGAATAGAATCAAGAAACAGGGGTCACACACCCAAGGAAACAAAGAGGAAGAAGAGTCAGACTGTCAAAGCATCAGTAGCAGTAAGTGGTGAGGAACACCCAGTGGGATTGATGAGGAAAAGAAGAACTCAGTCAGCAGCAACAGCGGAAGCAACAAAAGTAACTGCAATAGCAGCATAATTAACAGGGACAGCAGAAGAAGTTGATAGAGTGGATGCAATTGGGGGTAACAATGGAGCACCCCTATCAGAAATGACAGGAGTAGCTAAAGGGAATAGGGGGTCACCTGCGTTAGAAGAAGCACATAAAGTAGGGGTAGATATAGAGATTCCTATTTTGAACCCCAAATTGTCTACTGCTACACATGAACCCTCTAGGGAGGAACCCCAAATCAAAAATCTCTTGTTTGAAAATGAATTATTAAAGGAGGAAGTGCAGATATTACGAAAGGAGTTGGAAAAGTGGAAGGGAGCAGCTGGAAGACAAGCTGAGAAAAAATTGGATACATTAGCACACGCTGCAAATTTGCTGGAAAACCCATCTTTTGCATTTGAAAATGAGAAGTATGGGGAGATTGTTTGCCCAGAATGTGGAGATATATTTTCTTTAGCAGGACACAGAGTTGTTGTGTTGGGACTTGCATCACAGAGTCATGTACAGATAAAGGAGGTGGAAGAAGGAATTCCAGGGATCGAATTGATAGAGGAGAATGAGCCAAGAATGGAAGAAATCTCTGATTTGAATTTAGGGGATGAAACGGTACAGTCCCAGCCATCAGGGGATACTGAGCTCCTTCAGGACCAGTCTTATCAGTCAGAAAAATATGATATAAACCAGAGACAATTTTAGCGTTTTAAAGAAATTGAGGAGCAGGGGGCTATTACACAAGAACCAGTACCCTTGAGAATGTTTAAATATGCAACTCAGATAGCAACATTTGATGTGGAGAATCAGGAGGGAAACACTGTTACACAAGAACCAGTGTTTCCAAAATCATTTGCTACAGTGGCAACACAAACTGAGATGGCTGAGATTGAAATGAAAGATTTGGGTGTTGTTACACAAGAACCAGCAACCCTAAGAATATTGACTGAGACTGTAACATTGACCGAGGAAGCTGAGATGGATATGGAAATGAAGAATGTTGTTACACAAGAACCAGCATCCTTAGACCCCATGGCTGATACTGCACTACATGCACAGACCATTTCAATCCCGATAGAAGATGAAGCTGTCACAATGCTGAGGCAAGACAAGGAAGTCATTCATCTAGATTCTGATGATGAAAAGGAGGTAGAAGACAAAAAAATTCAACGACTGGAGAATAAAGTTCTCTGGATAAACCTTGAACTAGATAAATGGCTCAAGTGGATTGAACAGTTCAGAGAAGGTACGATCCCTCTCCAGGAGCATAGGAATTTCATTAAGGGACTAAGAGAAAAATGGGTTGAGGAGCTATTGTTCCAGAAACTCTGGTGGGAGAAACTCCAAGAAAAACTGGAAGGTTTGAAGAAGCTTGAGTCCCTGCAGCAAGACAAAAACAAAATGTATAATCTTTCTATAGAATTGTTGAGTTGCAGAGCTCCATCCCCCTCTTACCCTGTCTTTCTCTATGGGCAGACAACCTTAATTAAATTGAAGGCTCTCAAGGATGGAAGATCATTTGAGTTGGAAACAGCTAATCAATTTTTGGATACTTTTCTAAAGAGTGACTTTGAGGATCAGCATTTGTTATGTGAGTTATATTTGCATGACAGGGCTTGTTATATTACCTTTCCATCTGATCCTTTACCTTTTCTTGGGGATGTTCAGCTGAGGGCATTTGCCTCCTTTGTCATCAACCATGTAAGATGGAAAGATGCCTTCCAAACCATCCTCAGGAATGAGGAGAATTCTACTCTCTAGATTAGGGGGGAACCTTAGAATCCACCAGCATTCATGGCAAGTCATGCTAAATCCCTCAGGGTTCCTTCAATTGCTCAACATTTTGGGAGCCTGCGAGATAAACTCATTACTACATGTGTCCCAATGATTCTTAATATGCAACAGGATGCCATGGAAGGCAGTGAATACATATGGCTGTACTCATCCTCATCTCTGAAGGAAATGGATCCATATGGCTTCGAAAAGTTTAGGCAAGCCTTGAAAAGGATGCCTAGATATGTGCAGTGCATGCAAAGGTGTGGGCCTTGGTGGATTGGTTTAAGATTTAAATTCCCCCTCATTTGGTTGCCCATAAGCAATTCTTACAGAACCATCTATGCTCTAACATTAGAAGAAGAAGAGAGTTGGTGGGAGCATTGGGTATACTGCTATGGGTTTGTCCCTCGAGGGGAGGCACCAAAATTTGCTTATAATATCACAAATCTCCACAGATTTCACTCAGATTCAGATTCAGAATAAGGGAGGTTGTTGCATGAGGACATGCAATTGGATAGTTGGGGGGAGATGTTGGGTCCAAGAAATGCCCCTTTTTGGCTACCTTTATTACACCTTTTTTCCCTAATTCCATCCTATTTTCATGAGCTATATCCATGTCTTTCCAGATCAATCTATAACATTGATAGGTATAATTTGTTATTACTTTATTTGTTTTTATTCTAAGATTGTTAAATATTATGGATCTTAGTCCTTGGTTTATACTAATTTTTGTGACTTCATTTGGCCAAGGTCTAAAGCCTAGCAATGCCAGCTGTGACTCTTCAAGCGTCAGCTCCTCATATTCCAAGAGAAAACACATCTTCCACGCAAGCTGTAACAGATTTCCACTGTAATAGATACCATTGAAGAAGAGCTTAGCTGTGACAGACAGGTGGCATCCCAACTGTTGAGTCTATTGATCCAATTACTATCGGGACAACAGCATCTTTCAGAATTAACAGCACTGTTCAACACGCTATATCAGTTAGTTGTAACTCCGCAGCATGAAGATCATAGATCTTCATTGCTGTGCGATTTTTGTGGATTTGAAACTGTCTTTCCTTTGTATAAATTCCAAAAGGAGTTAGTAGCCTGGGGTTGGACAATCATTACTTATGTAAGCTGTAATAGAGCATTGAGACTCACGATCTTCCATTAATAATATGAGAGCAGAGTTCTTCACTTCTGTGTTTTAATTAGCTGTGACTCTCGGCGTCTCTGTTGGAAGGACAGGGCCCGCCTTCTCACAGAGATAGTTGATTTAGGTAGGTAGAGTAGTTAGTTTTACTTCTGTTGTGTGGTGTGGAATGATTGCAATTATTGCTGGTATTTGTAACAGAGATTAGCTCTCCTTTCTGGCAGTTTATCATTGCATCTTGAATAGCTGTAGCAGAGTGGTGTGACAGTCGACTGTGTGGGAAAATTTACTTAATTTGCATGTGTGTTTTAATCAACTGTGACAGCCAAGCTCCATTCCAATTATCTTCTAGTTGTTTATGCTTTCTAGGATTTCCAGTAATTATCAGTTAGAGTTCAAGCTTATGTTTTAATTCTGGTTGTTGTTGTATCTTCAATTACATTCATAGATTAGATAATTAATGGTAGAATTACAGTAGCCACTAGATAGATCATTTTGGTAAAGATTGAATGTTGTAGTTTGATAATTATAGGATTTAGCTTCTTACAAAAGTAATCTAGTTTCATTTCATCATTAGATCATTAACTTGCTGGATTGATTTCTGTAGGGAAGTTGTTTCATTTGGATTCTTAGATGTGTGAATTAGATTAGTGTTCTTAAGGAAGGAATTGGTTGGACACATAGGTAGGATCATCATTTACATTCAACAATCAACTGCTCAATCTGTTTATGCATAGATTGTGCTTATTACCTTTGAAATAAAAGACTTTCCTTGTTTTGACAATTTATATTGACCATTCTGTGTGTCAGCTTTAATTAACTGACATATAGGGTGACCAACATTTGGAAGAAGAAAAAAACATCGCTAAGGTTTATCACTATGTGAAGAGAAATGTATTGGAATCTTTGGAAAATGAATTGAATCCAAACAACCTTAATAAGGATGAGGGTTAGAAACTTAATGAAAATTGGAAACCACTAATTCATGCACTGAAAAGTAATAACCACCCAACACAATCTTAAAAAACATCTTGTTATTTTGGCTAACCTTTTTGTTTTTTAAATTTATTGTAGGGTTTAAATTGTTATGTATTTGAATCCCTAAATCTAGTTACACCAATAGGTGTTTATATCTTAGAATTTGGGGTGGAATACCATCTATGATTTTCCTATATTGAAGGAAGCAGGGACAAGTGTACTGTCCAGATTGATTTTACGGGCATCGTTCAAAATTCGAAATAAACAATTCTAAATATATATATATATATATAATAACTAGTATGTGATGCATGGATAACTTGTAACAACCCACTTAAATAATGAAGGTAACTAGTAGCTAAAGCATAAACAACAAGTGATTACAACTAAGCATGGAGAACAAGTAACATATAACATGTTCATGGCACTTAACTTGTGACTTATTGGTGTTCACCGACCACAAGTTAAGTGGTTGTGCTAGTGGTAATGTTTTCCAAGTTTTTTCAAAGTGCATGATTAGTACGCCATTTTTTAATGCATGGCATGGAATAAATTATTTGTATAATAGCTACCCAAATTATTATTTCCAACCTGAGCGTGCATTTTCGTTATAATCGCATTGCTAAATAAATAGTTGATTTTTTTTTCAAAATCGAAAAAGATGTAATTTGCTATTCAACAAAAGAATCAAAATTACGTAAGAGTTTCAACATAACATCTTGTTGTGTCTTGGAAGGTGACCATAAGATCGATCTACCAAAAATATTCCTTCTACAAAACTGATACTAGGAAGTCTATCCAACTGCAAGCCTAGTGACTATATCCTTATACATTCTTTCAAGAAAATATCTCGAGTATAAATATAAAAAAAAAAAAACTAGAACATATAAATTGAACCAAAATCCACCTTCTGGTTATCTATAATTTCATAAAAATGCAACAAACCATCCATTGCCCCAAGGGCCTTTTTTGAAAGAGCATCGGCACTACTGTTCAATTCCCTGAATATATGTTCAAATGAATTGTATAATTTTTTTTTAACAACTCTCTTATTTTGTCCACCCACTGTTCCAAATTGATGACTTGCATAGAACATAGACCAGACGCCCAGTCAATCACGACCCTTGAATCCCCAAATATATTGACATTAAATATACCTTTCCTATGCAAAAACCAAGTTCCCAAAGAGCAATAAGTTCTACCCAGGTATTTGATCCATTTCCCACACTCAACCATAAATTTATTTGATGGTCTCTTTTAATATTCAATACCATATCGACACCACAAATGCCATCCTTCGCAGCTCCATCAAAAAAACCCAAAGGCATACCATCCTCCATTGTTGGCATAATGAGACTAGGATAATTATGTGTATGCTTCTCTTTAAAATATTTAGAGAGGAATCTAACAACCTTAGAGAAAACCAAAAACATAGAGGGATTATAATCATTAAAGGTATACATGTTTCTTGCAATCCATACCTCCCACGTAGTGAAGAATGGAAGCTCCTTATATTTTGAGTGAGATTGAATCCAGTTGAACACACAATCCTGAATACCATGTAACACCCAATTGTACTGGATATGCAAGAATATACAAAGATACGACCACACCTATATGAAGAAATGGTAATGAGAAAAGAGATAATTCATAGTTTCAGTTTCCATTCTACATAATTGACAAATTCCAGGCCCAATAAAACTGTGCTCGAGCAGGTTATTCCAGGTGAGAATTTTATTCTCCAAAGACATCCACATAAAGCAACGAACCTTTAGAGGAAGTATCCTTTTCCAAATCAATCTATCCCACCACTTCGGATGAAGAATAGACTGATTAGCAATAATTTCCTCATAAGCCTTTTTTGCAGTTAGGATACCATTGGCACCCTCCCAATCCCGGACCATCACATCCTCTTTGTTAGATAAAGTGATTTTTGTTCCATTTAGAACCATAATATATCGATTCCATTCATCTGCAACATCTTGATATAAACCAAGATCACTTGCAGAGAGCCAATAAGTTGTGTTAGAATCGAAGCTAGCAAGATGCCTCACCTGAGATAGAACTTGAATACTGGCCAAGTTAAGTTGATCCAATAAATATGAAGATAACTTATAGTTACAATCTAGTCCAATGAAGGGGTTGATTCTAATGAAAATTTGTGTACCTCTGCCAAATTTCCAGCAGAGTCTCTCTCTCACAATTGGGAAGGATTGTAGAAGACTCCTCCAAATGATAGAAACATTCGATGGCATGACCCTATAGCTGCGAACCCATTGTGAAATAGAGAATTATTTTATATATTTGGTTTTTCAGAACTCCGCTCCATAGACCATCCCCGAATATGCCTCTCCAAATACTTTTGGCACACAATGCTTGGTTAAAGTATGCCATATTTTTCAGTCCCCATCCTCCCATGAATTTGGGAAAGGATAGAATATCCCATTAAGTTAAGTGAAATTTTGTGGTTCCCATCTTTCCTTCCCACAGAAAATGAAAAATGTTCTTTCTACTTGAATTGATGATGGATGCAGGAACCATGCCTAGTGTGAATCAGAATACAGGGATACTTTCTAATAGTGTTTTAACTAGTACAACCCTGCCACCAATTGAAATCCATCTAAAGGTCCAGTTGACCTAATCCTCTTATCCACTTTTTGAAGAATCTAGTTCCAATCATGAGTCCTATAACAATTGGACTTTAGATAGTAACCTAAATATTTTATGCCATAATCCAACTGTTTCAATTGGAAAGGGGATAGTGTAGAGATATGCTCACATATTTCTTCATCACAACAGTTATAGAGAAACATTGATTTTTGTGGGCTAATTTCCATACCAAATGCTACACTGAAAATGTCATTTAAATATTTGTACATATCCCATCCCACCTTGGATCCACATAAGCACATCATCAACAAATAATAGATGGGTGATAGAGAGAGAATTGGATATCTTAATGCATTTAATCTTCTTACCAATTTTAGCATTATCAATTAATCTACTGAGACCTTCAATAACAAGTAGGAAAAGAAGAGGCGAAAGTGGACAGCCCATTCAGAGACCTCTGCTATAGGAGAAAGACTGGGTAGGAGACCCATTTACCAAAACAACAAAAGAGGCTGAAGTTATACATCCCATAATCCAATGAGTCACTTCAATTGGAAGACCTATCTAAATGAGTATAAACCTAAAGAATGTCCAGTCCACGCAATCATAGGATTTAATCAAATCCATCTTTAAGATAAATGTTCACCTCAATATCCCTGCATTTAATAGAATGAAGACGTTCTTGGGCCACTCCCACAACATCCAAAATTTTCCTGTTGAATAAAAACCCGAATTGTTCCTTTGATATGAATTTATCCAAAATAAGCTTAATTATGTTAGATATAATCTTTGTGATCACTTTATAAATCGGGTTACAAAGTGATATAAGCCTATAATCATTGAAAGTCTCAGGTTTGTCCTTTTTTGGAATCAAGGAAATATATGCAGAATTCATGTCAGCCGAAATATAGCCCTTTTTCCTAGATTCCTCCATTGCTTCCAATAGATAATTTCCAACCAAGTCTAAGAAGTGGATGAAGAACTCCACAGTCCAGCTATCAGGGCCTGGAATTTTATCCTTCACAAAATTCTGAAGAACTGCTTTAATTTCCTCCAAATTGATCATTGCATCAACTTTGTTACCCTCCTCGCTATCAAAAAAGTTAGGGAAATGGTTTATAGTTCTCAGTTGATATTCTAAATTATAAATATTCCTTTGCGTATAGACATCTACGAAATGAGAGACAACAACATCCTTTAATGATTTTTTATCACAAATAAAACTTCCTTCGTAATCCTTCAGCTCCCAAATAGAATTTGTGTTTCTCCTCTAGTTGGCATATCTTTGAATTTTTTGTGTTATTGTCTCCTTGACTGACCCAAATAGCACGACTTTTAAGTCACCAAGTATCTTCAATCTGATCATTTTTTTTGTCTTTTACAATTCCAAATCTAACAAATTTTCCTTCCTCTGGATGGAAAAGAGATCTTCATCTATAGAACCTGTTAAAGTAGCAATGTCACCTTCAATCACAACATGCCATTTATAATTTTCCTTTTTATTCTGTTTTTCCCACTTTGAAACCTCAGATTGGATTAATTTAAGTTTTTTCACCAAGCTATGAATCGAGGAAGAAGATTTAGCTTGTGAGAAAGAAGACCATTTTAGTCCAACAAAATCACATAATACTAATTCCTCTGACCATATGCAATTAAATTTGAAGGGATAAAATGTGAATCGAGGTTTCAGATCCAGTTGAAGAATAATTGCTTTATGATCAGAGACCCCAATAGTAGTAGCCAAAGTTTTAAATCTACCACTAGCTTCACCAAGGCTATCTACCATCAGATACCTGTCTAACCTCTTAGCTACACCCACTTTCCCAGTTCGTCCATTAGTCCAAGTCGAAACCATAACATTTGGAAGGACATTAATAAGTCCTGCATTCTCCAATTTCTCCTTTAAATAAGGTGCTAGAGGATCATTAACCCTGCTAGATCCCCAAATCTCATTACAAACCAATGTAAAATTTAGATCACCAACTACAATTACGGAGGGAGCATACAAAATCCCCAAGTTAAAGACAGGGTCCCAAAAAGTATTTCTATTATTGTAAGGACCATAAATATTCAAAACCCTAATGATTTTTTTCATCAGACCTTCAAGAAGAATACCTTAAACTATATAATTTTGTTACAATAGTAAGCTATTCCTAAATAATTAGGTTGGCCAAAATAAATAAGTTAAGATGCCATAGGTTTATATATTTTACTAAATATTTTTAACAAAGTTGTGATATTTATCATTGAGCATTCAAAATATTAAATAAAATAAAAATATAATTTCTCTTCCAAACTTGTATATTTTACTAAAGATTTTTAACAAAGTTGTGATATTTATCATTGAGCATTCAAAATATTAAATAAAATAAAAATATAATTTATCTTCCAAACTGGTCACATTCTATGCTTTCAACCCTTCTTGTTCTTAACTTGTTATTTTCAAAAGATGCATTATTGTGTTTAACTTGATAAGGAATAAGGTAAATGGTAGATTATTTGTATGACTATTTTTTGAAACCGCTATTTTTATTTGTATTGTTTAAATTACAATTTTAATTGTATAAATGAATTTAACTTTCTTTATTATCTTTGCATTCCAACATCTTATAGCTGTAATTTTAATAATTTCAACCAAATTTCAACTAAAAAAATTACCAAAAATATATGCAAATCGTGTATCATTTAATTTACACCACTTATTACATCCAGACTAGTCCCAGGCAAAATATATAACTTGAATATGCAAGGTAGGAAATTGTTTCTAAGCACCTCTTCTTTATTAACATATTTTTCTTAGATTCAGTATATAGCTGTAGTTAAGCATGAGATTAGTGAACTTTGAACTTATAATACAGTTTTGTTTATAATGAATTGACCACTATATACATATGTTTTAATCTCAATAAAAAGTGATATCATATATATTTTATAATCAAACCATGCAAAAATGTGTGCGAGAGTGGGAACAATTAGAGCATAATCCATAATGCATAAGTTTAGTTATAACAAGAATTACACTACCTTTTGGATAACTTTCCTAAGAATCCCACACATGCATAAAAAATGTTGTTCCAATCAATAATGTCAAAAATGATATGTCTTTTTGACATTGGGCTTGGGATGGGGTAGAGGGAAAGAATTATGGGGAATTGTCAAAATATTTAACATGTAAAGTATTCACACTATGTTAAAGTTGAGCTATAACAAAACAATAAGAAAGAGAAAGAGTGTGGTAGATAAAGATGCATAGATTCAGTAAAATGGGAATGATTGTTGTGGATAATAGAGAAGAAAGGATTTGATGATGTAGAAAATTAAATGAACAAAATCATATTTTGAATGCTATAATCCATATTTTAGGTTTGTGTAGTTAACAATGCCCATTTTGTACAAGTTTATATCTAAACTTAATTAAGAATATATGTAAATAAAAAAAATTCACTGAGCTTGATAGAGATTTTTTCCCAAACAAAAACACTGGATACATTATCTTTATGACGAAGATGACCAAAATTCCTCAAGTTTTGTGGATTGGTGAGAGATATATTTAATTATTAGTTATGTGGGCTGGTGCAAGGTAATGATACCCAATTATGACACGTTAGTTGCAATGACATTCTGGAAAAACAGAAATATTATCATTAAAATCAATTATTAGAGGTACCTACAAAACTTTTTCCAATTAGGTGTAAAAATATGAAACGTAGAAAATCAGATGACCTTCCGGAATATATAACTTTTATTTATGGAAAAGTGGTATAACCACCCCAAAATGTCATTATTCGAAGATTGGTATGTTATTTTTTTTCCAAAACATAATGCACATGTTTTTGTTGACCTACCTATTTGCTATGTAAATTTTCAATTTATGAGAAAAAAAATATGTAGAGGCGTAGGCAACAGACAAATATTTTGCGGAGCTATTTTTCCAAAATTTTAAAAGTTAATTTTATATTTTTTTTAAATTACCGAAGTCAGTGAAGCCCTAAAAGGACATGGTCAAGTTTTAATCCACCATATCATAGTCTAAAAATAATCAAAATGCATTTTTTTCTTTTAGGTTGTAGGTATTTTCGTGCTCTTATGTGGGTTGTTTTCCGTTTTCGAAATAGGTAAGCCAATCAAAAGTTATAGGCCAAATAAACGACCTATGTTTTTTACGAATTTGACATGAGTGCAGTTTAAAATGAATTAAAAATAGAGAACAACATATCTATTAAAAAATTATATATTTAGAATCTGCACATAGAGCTCGACAAGTGTGTGAAATTTCATCTGTAGTGCACTCGTGGAGCTTATGCAGAACTAGCTGTGAAAAACAGGAAGTTGCAGCGTTTGATGTGTTCTGCCATAAATCATAGATAAATCAGACCGAGCCTAAAGGTGCAGTCTGAAGCTAATTCCAAGCCTGCAAGGGCTCCAAAAACAATTTGAATTCATACACGTGTGTGCGCAATTAGGCACGCACGCGTAAGTACGCACATGCGTACATAGTAGCGCGCACACGTGGTTAACAGCGTGCACGCATATACACACGTACGCGTTCATGTAATTTCCTTTGTCACGAGGATACATAAAGTTGATGAAGATGTGATGATGAAGAAGATGACGATGATGGAGATGTTGATGAGGAAGGGGGAGATGACAATGATGATTAAGATGTTGATGATGGTGGTGATGATGATGATGAACATATCCATCATCGTCATCTTCTTCATCATCACCATCTTCTTCATCAACATCATCATCATCTTCATCACCATCGTCATCATCATCAACATCTTCATATCCATCATCATCATCTTCTTCATCCTCATCACCATCACCATCATCATCATCTTCATCATCATCATCACCATCATCATCATCATCGTCATCATCAACACCATCATCATCATCGTCACCACCCTCTTCTTCCTCATCATCATCAACATCTAGGTCATCATCTTGATCGTCAACGTTAGATCAACATCATCATTATCATCCTCATCATCACCATTGATGTTGATGATGAGTACGATGACCATCAACATCATCATCATCTTCAACATCGTACTCATATTCATCATCATCCACCACCACCATCATCATCATCGTCGTCATCTTTTTCATCACCATCTTCCTCATCAACAACATCTTCGTCGTCATCATCACGATAGGAAGATGATGACGAATATGATGACGAAGGTGGCGATGATGAGTATGATGAGGATGATAAAGATGACGATTATGATGACGAATACAATGATGATCGTGACCATGATCATATGATGATGATGATGATGGTGAGGATGACGAAGATGGAAATGATGATGACTAATGAAGATGATGATGACGAATATGATGATTTTGATGGTCATGATGATGATGATGATAATATTCGTCGTACTCGTATTCATCATCATCATACTCATATTCATCATCATCCACCACAACCACCATCATCATCATCATCATACTCGTATTCATCATCATCCACCACCACCACCATCATCATCATCATCGTCATCATATCATCATCATCTTCATCATCATCTTCATCATCCTCATCATCATCCGCGTCCTCACAATGATGATGATGATGATCATGATGAGGAAGTTGATGATGATGATCATGTTGTTGATGATGATGAAGATGATGATGATGTGCTGCATATTCCTCATCATCTTCATCATCATTATCATCATCTCCAAATTAGTCATCATCATCATCATTGTCGACAACGATGATACGAAGATGTCAATGATGATGATGATTATGATACGAAGATGTCAATGATGATGATGATGATATGAAGATGTCAATGATGATGATGATGATGAAGAAGATATCGATGATTATGAGGAATATGGAGATGACGAGTATGATGACGAAGATGAAGATGACTAAATTATGATGACAAAGACATTGATGATCATGACCATGATCATATGAGGAAGATGATGATGATGAGGACGATGATGATGATGATGATGGTGATGATGATGACTAATGAAGATGATGATGATGATTTTGATGATGATCATATTTGTCATCATCATCATCATCTCCATCATCGTACTCATATTCATCATCATCACCATCACCATCATCATTGTCATCATCATCATCATCATCATCATCATCATCATCATCATCATCCTTGTCCTCACAATGATGATGATGATGGTGATGATGAAGTTGATGATCATGATCATGGTGTTGATGATGATGAAGATGATGATGAAGATGATCATGATGATGAGGATGATGTGCGGCATATTCGTCATCATCTTCATCATCATCTCCATTAGTCATCATCACCATCTTCATCGTCATTGTCATCGTCATCATCATCATCATCATCATCGCCATCCCCACAATGATGATGATGATGAAGATGGTGATGATGATGACTAATGAAGATGAGTATGACGACGAATATGATGTTTTTGTTGATGATCATCATCATCATATTCGTCATCAACATCATCATCATGATCATCATACTTGTATTCATCATCATCCATCATCATCGTCATCATCATCTTCATCATCCTCATCATCATCCACGTCCTCACAATGATGATGATGATGACGAGGAAGTTGATGATGATGATCATGGTGTTGATGATGATGATGTGTTGCATATTCCTCATCATCTTCACCATCATCATCGTCGTCGTCATCATCATCATCATCTCCAAATTAGTCATCATCATCATCGTACTCATATTCATCATCATCATCTTCGTCGATGATGGTGATACGAAGATGTCAATGATGATGATGATTATGATACAAAGATGTCAATGATGATGATGATGATACGAAGATGATGATGAAGATGTCAATGATGATGATGATTAGGAGGAAGATGTCGATGACGAGTATGATGACGAAGATGAAGATGACTAAAGACAGTGATGATTGTGACCATGATCATATGATGATGATGGTGATGATGATGACTAGTGAAGACGATGATGACGAGTATGATGATTTTGATGATGATCATATTGTTGATGATGATGATCATGTTGTTGATGATGATGAAGATGATGATGATGTGCTGCATATTCCTCATCATCTTCATCATCATCATCATCTCGAAATTAGTCATCATCATCATCGTACTCATATTCATCATCATCCACCATCATCATCATCATCTTCGTCGACGATGATGATATGAAGATGTCAATGATGATGATGATTAGGGGGAATATGGCGATGACAAAGATGAAGATAACTAAAGACAGTGATGACAAAGACAGTGATGATCGTGACCATGATCATATGATGACGATGTTGATGATGATGACTAGTGAAGATGATGATGACGAATATGATGATTTTGATGATGATCATATTCATCATCATCATCATCATCTTCTTCATCATCGTACTCATACTCATCATCATCCACCATCGTCGTCATCATCACCATCATCACCATCATCATCATCATCATCATCATCACCATCATCCTTATCATCATTCGCGTCCTCACAATGATGATGATGAGGAAGTTGATGATGACGATCATGGTGTTGATGATGATGAAGATGATCATGATGATGAGGATGATGTGCTGCATATTCATCATCAACATCGTCATCATCTCCATTAGTCATCATCACCATCTTCATCGTCATTTTCATAATCATCATCATCATCATCATCCCCGTCCCCACAATGATGATGATGATGACTAATGAAGATGAGTATCACGACGAATATGATGTTTTTGCTGATGATGATGATGATCATATTTTTCATCAACATCATCATATTCATCATCGTACTCGTATTCATCATCATCCATCATCATCATCATCATCATCATCATCATTTTCATCATCCTCATCATCATCCGCGTCCTCACAATGATGATGATGATGACGATCATGGTGTTGATGATGATGATGTGCTTCATATTCCTCATCATCTTCACCATCATCATCATCGTCATCATCATCATCATCATCTCCAAATTAGTCATCATCATCATTGTACTCATATTCATCATCATCATCATCATCATCATCATCTTCATTGATGATGGTGATACGAAGATGTCAATGATGATGATGATTATGATACGAAGATGTCAATGATGATGATGATGATACGAAGATGATGACGAAGATGTCAATGATGATGATGATTAGGAGGAAGATGCCGGTGACGAGTATGATGACGAAGATGAAGATGACTAAAGACAGTGATGATCGTGACCATGATCATATGATGACGCTGGTGATGATGATGACTAGTGAAGAAGATGATGATGAGTGTGATGATTTTGATGATGATCATATTGTTGATGATGATGATCATGTTGTTGATGATGATGAAGATGATGATGATGTGCTTCATATTCCTCATCATATTCATCATCATCATCATCTCGAAATTAGTCATCATCATCATCGTACTCATATTCATCATCATCCACCACCATCATCATCATCATCTTCGTCGACGATGATGATACGAAGATGTCAATGATGATGATGATTATGATACGAAGATGTCAATGATGATGATGATGATTATATGAAGATGTCAATGATGATGATGATGATACGAAGATGATGAAGAAGATGTCAATGATGATGATGATTAGGGGGAAGATGGTGATGACGAAGATGAAGATGACTAAAGACAGTGATGACGAATACAGTGATGATCGTGACCATGATCATATGATGACGATGGTGATGAGGATGACTAGTGAATATGATGATGACGAATATGATGATTTTGATGATGATCATATTCGTCATCATCATCATCATCTTCTTCACCATCGTACTCATACTCATCATCATCCACCATCGTCGTCATCATCACCATCATCACCATCATCAACATCATCATCATGTCCATTAGTCATCATCACCATCTTCATCGTCATTGCCATCATCATCATTATCCTCGTCCCCACAATGATGATGATGATGAAGATGGTGATGATGATGACTAATGAAGATGAGTATGACGACGAATATGATGTCTTTGCTGCTGATGATGATGATCATATTCGTCATCAACATCATCATCTTCATCATTGTACTCGTATTCATCATCATCCATCGTCATCATCATCATCATCATCATCATCATCATCATATCATCATCATCTTCATCATCCTCATCATCATCTGCATCCTCACAATGATGATGATGATGATGATGACGAGGAAGTTGATGATGACGATCATGGTGTTGATGATGAGGAAGATGATGATGATGTGCTGCATATTCCTCATCATCTTCACCATCATCATCATCATCATCATAATCTCCAAATTAGTCATCATCATCATCGTACTCATATTCATCATCATCATCTTCGTCGATGATGGTGATACGAAGATGTCAATGATGATGATGATTATGATACGAAGATGTCAATGATGATGATGATGATATGAAGATGATGACGAATATGTCAATGATGATGATGATGATATGAAGATGATGACGAATATGTCAATGATGATGATGATTAGGAGGAAGATGAAGATGACTAAAGACAGTGATGATCGTGACCATGATCATATGATGACGATGGTGATGATGGTGACTAGTGAAGATGATGATGACTGTTAGGAACCCATGTCTTTACTTTGTTAGTATGTTGTTGTTGGACGCATATGCTTTGTAAGTCGTCCCGTAGTATTTGTTAATCAATAGTTTGTGTTATTGTTGTTGGCGCATATGCTTTGTAAGCCGCCCGTAGTATTGTTAATCCATAGTTTGTAACGGCCCATGGTTTCGACCCATAGTATTGGCGCCTAGAATTAGTATATAAGTGTGTGTTGAGACCTATGAAGGACGGTGAAGTTATTTGTATTGAGCTTGCTCAAAGGAGGTTTCCCCCTCGAAGTGGCCTGTGATCAATACAAAAGTGATTCTGATTTCTGTCATTTCTGCTATTTCGCGTATTCTTGTTAATTAATTGTTGCAGGTGCCTCACATCTGGTATCAGAGCACTTTCTTGGGCTCGCTGGGTGAAATTTCTGCCAAATTTTTTTTCGCATCTGTTGCAGGTTCGGATTTGGGAATAATCCCTATCCGCTTAACTGTGGGAAGTACTTGGGCATAAGCCCTAAAACTCATTGTGAGGAGTACCACAGGAACCCCAAAGTAGCTGGCCCATTGAGAGGACCTGCCAGCGAAAAGGGCAACGACCCCTACCTGATTGACTAGTTCCCACCCGTGAGGTAAACCAAGAGCTGTCGTTTGTGGCAAAGCGGTTATCAGTTTTCCCTGAGCCGTGGAGTGAGGGGTATTGCCCCAATACGCAAGCCGTCAGACAGCATTGGTGGCCGAGTGAAACCCCTGAACTGTTAGGCAGCCGCACATACCTGGGGTCCATATCTACTTTCAGCTGAACTATTGTCGATCACTGCTGCACCGTTTCAGATCTATTTTGCAAGCCGTTCCAGATTCAGCCGTTTTCAGTCCATTCGGCGATGTTCCAGATCTCTTTCGAGCCGTAGCCGCTCCAGTCTCAGGAAAAAAAAAGGAGTATAAAATTCAGTATTTTCTCCATATCTCCCTTATTTTTACTCTGTTTCCCTTGAAATTTTCGGGGAACCCCTGTCATCCCATTCTGCATATTTCAGTCCTGAGGACCTTACCCTCAATTCCCCTTCCCAAAGCCCGAAATCCCACATTTGTCTATTTTTAGGGTTTGCCATAACTTCCTCAAATTTCACCCAATCACCTTCAAATTTTACCACAGCGTTCCTTTCTGAATTCTGCTTCTTTGTTCCCCTCTGCCAAATTTTTCCATTCTTTCACCCCGCTTCTGAAATCCTCATTTTTGCTTCCCTTTCTATCCAACAGTGTCCAAAACTTAGTCAAACCCCAATTACCCTTCTGATTTTTTTCCAAATCCAATTTTTCCCTTACTGAAGTAGTTCTTGTTTTTGTTTTCCTACCCAAAAAAAAAAAAAAAAAAAAAAAAAAAATCCTGGTTATGGTTGTCACCCGTGCAGGAGTAAAAATAATGGAGGAAGCACTTGCAGCCATCCAAGCCAAACTCCAAGATCTGGATGAAAAATTTCTCGGTCTCCATCTTGAACATTCAGCTATGAACAACAAACGGCAGTCCGAGTCTTTAGTAGACAATGGGTTCTCTGCTTCCAGCACTTTCCGTGGTCCGAAGCTTGATTTTCCTCGCTTCAATGGTACCGATCCAACTAGATGGATCTATCGTGCAGAACAGTATTTCAGTCTACATAATACTTTTGATGTCAACAAAGTTCCGCTGGCATCCTTTCATTTGGAACAGGAAGCTCTTCAATGGTACCGCTGGTACATCAAGGCTCATCCAGAGCCCAACTGGCCAGACTTTTGCCAGCTCCTTTTGCAACGATTTGGTCCTAGTGCTTTTGATGACTTCACCGGATCCCTCACTAAACTTCACCAAACTGGAACTGTGAGAGAGTATCAAACTGAATTTGAGAATCTAGCCAATCACACCGAAGGATTGTCTGATGAATTTTATCGGAGTTGTTTTATCAGTGGTCTAAAGGATACCATTCGCTCTGAGGTCAAAATGTTCTGCCCCAACACAATGATGGAAGCACTTGGGTTGGCTAAGTTGGTAGAAGACAAGCTTGCAGCCCAACAACGCTCCAAGTCCACTTTTGTTCCCTTCCGAAATATGGGTTCTCAGCGACCACCTATACCACAGGCTCCTCGACTGACTCCTATCAAGCGTTTGTCTGAAACAGAGATGCAAGCACGCAGAGAAAAGGGGCTTTGCTATAATTGTGATGAGAAATTCACTCGGGGACATAGATGTGTTCAGCAAAAGCTCTATCTCCTGGATGTGGAGTCTCCGCCTACCTCTGAAATGGGTGACGAAGATCCAGAAACACTTGATGCTCCGGTCGACAGTCAGGAACCGCCTATTGACCCTCCGTCTCAGGATGACCAGCCAGAGATATCTCTCCATGCTTTAGCTGGAATCACCACCCCCCAAACAATGCAGGTCAGGGGTTACTTCAAGAAGCTTCCTCTTACAATCCTCATTGATTCTGGTAGCACTCATAATTTCATTGACCCTCGGATCGCCAAACAAGCTGATTGTTTTATCCATCCTTGCTCCAACTTTGAAGTCATGATTGCCAATGGGGGCACCTTACCTTGCAAAGGGAAGTGTCGAAATGTGCGTATCTCTATGGGAGATTATATCTTGCGCTCTGACATGTTTGCCTTGCCCTTAGGCGGATTTGATGTGGTTTTGGGCGCTCAATGGCTACGCACACTCGGCCCTATCTTATGGGATTTTGCCGAACTTTGGATGCAGTTTTCCCTCAATGGACACAAACACACATTGACAGGATTACAACCAGGTTCTCTCAGCATCATCAGTTCACATCGCATGGAAAAACTCCTCAAGAAGAGTTCACATGGTGTCATCGCTCAGATCCATTCCATCCAGATGCAACCATCAGCGGTCTCCACTACTCCTTTGGATCTACAACAAATTCTGGATCGATATACAGGTGTCTTTGCTGAACCAGTGGGATTACCACCTTCCAGGCCAGAAGACCATCGTATTCAGCTCCTTCCTGGCAGCGTTCCTCCCAACATCAGGCCCTATCTCTACCCATTTCACCAAAAAACGGAGATTGAAATGCTCGTTCGGGACTTATTGAAGCAAGGTATTATTCGCCCAAGCACTAGTTCCTTTTCTTCTCCAGTTATTCTTGTCCACAAAAAAGATGGGTCATGGCACCTCTGCATTGACTTCCGAGCACTTAATCACCTCACCATCAAGGATAAGTTTCCAATTCCTGTTGTTGATGAGCTTCTTGATGAGCTTCATGGGGCTCACTTTTTCTCCAAGTTGGATCTTCGTTCTGGGTATCGTCAAATTCGGGTTCATGAGGATGATATTCCTAAAACAGCTTTTCGCACACATGATGGCCATTATGAGTTTTTGGTCATGCCCTTTGGCCTCACTAATGCTCCTTCCACATTCCAGGCCTTAATGAATAAAATATTTCGACCCTACTTGCGGAAATTCATTCTGGTATTCTTTGATGATATCCTCATCTACAGTAAAACATGGGATGAACATCTCCAGCATCTGGATCTTGTCATGCAACTTTTCTCTGACCATCATCTCCATGCCAAGCAGTCTAAATGTGTTTTTGGACAAAAGGAAGTTGAGTATCTCGGGCACATTATCTCAGCACAAGGGGTTCGCGTGGATCCTGCCAAAATCGATGCCATGAACAATTGGCCACATCCTCAGACACTCAAGAGCCTTCGTGGTTTTTTGGGGTTGACTGGCTACTACCGCAAGTTTGTCAAGGATTATGGGAAGATTGCAGCTCCATTAACTGCTCTATTAAAAAAAGATGCTTTTACATGGACACCTGATGCTCAGTGTGCATTTGACAAACTAAAACAAGCTATGTGTACTACACCTGTGCTAGCTATGCCCGATTTTTCCAAGCCCTTCACTATTGAGAGTGATGCTTGTGGCAATGGACTTGGTGCTATTCTCCTTCAATATGAACACCCCATCGCGTTCACCAGCAAAGCCCTTTCAGGTAAGAATTTAGCTGCCTCTACCTATGAGAAGGAAATGATGGGTATTTTGCATGCAGTACAGAAGTGGCGTCCATACCTATTAGGGAATCATTTCTGCATCAAGACTGATCACCAGAGTCTGAAATATTTCTTGGACCAGCATGTCTCCTCCCCGGCACAACATAAATGGGTTAGCAAACTCATGGGTTATGACTATGAGATCACTTACAAGAAGGGTAAAGACAATATTGTGGCAGATGCTCTTTCTCGCACATTTGATGCCCAAGGTTCTCTTTCAGCTATTTCTATGCCTGTTCCAAATTTGTTGCAATCTGTTCAACAGGGTTACGTCAATGACTCTTCCTTATCTCAGATCATCCAACGCTTGACCAACAATCCTTCTGCTGTCCCACATTACTCTTGGGATGGTACTTCTCTGCGATACAAGGGTTGTCTGGTGCTTCCCCAGAGCACAGATCTTCAACAGGCTGTCTTCTATGAACTCCATGCTTCTCCATCGGCCGGGCACTCTGGGTTCCTCAAAACATATGAACGAGCACGGCGTAACTTCTTTTGGCAGGGCATGAAAAGAACAATTCAACAAATGGTGGCCGAATGTGATACTTGTCAGCGCAATAAGGGTGAAACAACACTCCTTCCAGGATTGCTTGAACCCTTGCCCATACCTACACGGATTTGGACAGATATTTCTATGGATTTCATTGAAGGGCTCCCTAAATCTGGCGGGAAGACAGTGATTCTCGTTGTGGTTGATCGTCTCTCCAAATATAGTCATTTTTGCGCTCTCATCCATCCCTATACAGCCTCGTCTGTCGCTCAAATTTTTATGGACCAGATCTTTCGTCTTCATGGCATCCCTTCTTCCATTGTCTCGGATCGTGATGCGACTTTCACTAGTCATTTTTGGACAGAACTATTTCGCCACATTGGCACCAAACTGAAGATGAGTTCAGGGTATCACCCACAAACAGATGGTCAGACTGAAATTGTCAATAAATGCTTGGAAACTTATCTTCGTTGCTTCACCTCGGAACAACAACATCAGTGGACAAAGTGGCTCCCTCTCGCTGAATGGTGGTATAATACCTCTTACCATACTGCCTCTAAAATGACCCCATATGAAGCAGTCTACGGTCAGGCACCTCCAGCTCTTCTTCCATACACCCCCACTAGTTCACCAGTTCAGGAAGTTGACAAGGTCCTTCGCAACCGCGATCAGATTCTTCACATTTTGCGGGACAATCTTCACATGGCAAAAAATCGCATGAAGCAACAAGCTAATCAGCACCGTTCGGAGTGCACTTTTCAAGTCGGCGATATGTTTTTTCTTCGTCTCCAGCCGTACAAACAATCCTCCTTGAAACTCAAAGGGCGTCATAAGCTCGCTCCAAAGTTCTATGGGCCATATCGGATTCTTCAGAGGGTTGGGTCCGTTGCTTATAAATTGGAACTTCCTCCTTCTTCCCGCATTCATCCAGTCTTTCATGTCTGTTGTCTGAAGAAAGTTCTTGGCACCAACATCAGCGGCCAAACGATTTTACCCGAACTAGATAATGAAGGATCCATCCTTTTGGAGCCAGAGGCCATCCTCAATCGGCGCACATGTCAGATTCGCTCTCGTTCTATCACAGAGGTCTTAATTTAGTGGCACGGCATGCAACCAGAGGATGCTACATGGGAACCACTCCTTCAGATTCAACAACAATTTCCACATCTAAAGCTTTGAGGACAAAGCTTTTTCAAGGGGGAGGGGATGTTAGGAACCCATGTCTTTACTTTGTTAATATGTTGTTGTTGGACGCATATGCTTTGTAAGTCGTCCCGTAGTATTTGTTAATCAATAGTTTGTGTTATTGTTGTTGGCGCATATGCTTTGTAAGCCGCCCGTAGTATTGTTAATCCATAGTTTGTAACGGCCCATGGTTTCGAACCATAGTATTGGCGCCTAGAATTAGTATATAAGTGTGTGTTGAGACCTATGAAGGACGGTGAAGTTATTTGTATTGAGCTTGCTCAAAGGAGGTTGCCCCCTCGAAGTGGCCTGTGATCAATACAAAAGTGATTCTGAGTTCTGTCATTTCTGCTATTTCGCGTATTCTTGTTAATTAATTGTTGCAGGTGCCTCACAATGACGAATATGATGATTTTGATGATGATCATATTCATCATCATCATCATCTTCTTCTTCTTCATCGTACTCATATTCATCATCATCCACCATAGTCATCATCATCACCATCATCACCATCATCATCCTCGTCCTCACAATGATGATGATGATGATGACTATGAAGATGGTGATGATGACCATGTTCTGGATGATGATGAAGATGATGTAATAGAATTATTCTTGATGTAATACATATGTTTATAATTCAAAATTAAATTAATGTTTTGAAATTAAAATACATATTTGTAAATATACCCCTAATTTAACCCCTAAACACCTAGAAGCACTTAAATGCACATAGGGATTATGGGTTAGAAGAGGTCCTAAAGGATTTTATGGGGGAGGTCCTCTTTATGGGGAGGGGCTCTAGGAATAACCCGACTCATTTATATCTCTTGGGTAATAAATGCACTGAACGTTACCCACCAAACAATACAATGTTCAGAATGGATGCACACGCGCTAGATGTGCGCACGCGCTAGATGCGTGTGTGCGCTAGATGCGCGTGCGCATCCCTGTTGAAGATAAAATTTAGAAAATCACCCACGTTCTTTCTCCCGCAATTTTTTCCTCATTTTTCGCGTTCTCTTCATTGGTTTCATGCACAGTCCGACAAGCATTTAAATGGTAGATTGAATTCATACACCATTTGGTGCTTCCTTGACCATTTGGATAGAATACACAACATTTTGGGCTCTATTTTGGCTCCTTGGATTGAATACACACCTCTTGGGCTCTATTTGGATCAATCGAGTGAATACACAACAGTTGAACTCTATTTGGCACCTTGGATTGAATTCTCATGCTACTTTGACACACATGAAGTCTTCTTACATATAGTGGACACATCAAAAGAGCATTTGACTTTTGAGGCAAAGAGCAATCATAATCCTTGAGGTATGGTGATAATTTTATCTTGTTAAATGTAGTTTAGTCTTCATTCACTTGTTTGAATGGCATCTATTTTGGGTTTTTCCTCATGAATTGTATGATAGATCTATTTTAGTTTTCTTAATCTTCAACATAGACAATAAAAACATCTTACCAAAAAAAAACTACAGAATGCACCAAGCAATGCTTTCAACCTTTCATGAAGATAATAAAAAAAAATTACTTGCATCACCACCAATAACATTTCATAATCACATTCTTCCATCTAGTAGACAAACATTTGTTGAATTCCTCATGGTTTCACTACAACAACTCACACAAACACCTAGAGAATTGAAAACTATTAGTCTTTTGGGGCTATCGTTTATTTGATGTTTGAGATAAGATTAAGTTATGATTTATAGCCATGTCATTGTTTATTCATGCATGATCAATGTTATTCATGTTAGATAGGAATTTGATATCGTTATCTTATATCGTTTATTTGATGTACATGAGTTATGATTAAGTTATGATTTATGTGAATATGTATGTGGTTCATGTGATGCAACAACTTCCATATTGTCTTGAGCTACTTCATCATCTCCTTGAGCAAATTTGAAGGTAGTACAATGATGAAATTTGATGAAATTCCATCCATGAATTTACCCTCCATTTTTATAGGAAAAAGTATATTCAATAAATTCCAACATTGCCAAGTCAAGCTACGATTTTGTTTTGGTAGTACAATGATTTTTTTCCTCAAGATTTTGGTTCTATCTACAATGACTAACTTCCAATAGTTCCCATCTTTTTTCCCTTTCACTCTTATTATTTTTACCCTCTCTTTTTCATAAACATTGTGCACTTTTGGACTTGTACCATTTTACACATTTTCAAATTATTTATTCACATCTCCTAGGTTCCTTGAAAATATCACTTCACATAGCCTTTCCCTATTTCACATTCCCCATTATGTTGTGTTCAACATAATTACAAATGTATAGGGAAAAAGGAAAATTATGCCATTTATGATATAACACCATTAATCTTTAAAATATGATGTAGCTAGAATACTTAGTGAAGGAACATAAGTGAATATGCCGTACGAACTTTCATAAAATGATGCCAATGATCCCTCTAGTCCTTTAACCTTATTTCCTCACTTGGATAAATCATTTGGACATCTATTGAATTTCCTTTCCCCTTAAATATTGAGTAACTTTTTTCTTGCAATATTCAACACATTTTCAAAGAGGTTGTTTTGTTTGCTTGAGTTCCTTTAAAATATCACTTTGTGTTACCTTATCCCACTGCACTTCCCTCCATCTATGTTTTGTATTACTCTTGATGTCAACAAGGATGTCACGAAGCAACAACAAACAACCCAAGAAATGAAACAATCCTTTATCATTTAGTGAACTAGGTCTGGTAACAATCAGGAATCCCATAGTGCACTTGATTCTCAGTAGTGTCAAAATTATGTTTAATGTTTTGAGAAGTATTAATTTCGCTAGGAGAGTATATTATGATTTATACTTGTAGGATAGATAGGTATAGAAATAAAATCTTGAAACCAACAACAACAAGGTGACACCGGGAGGATTTTGCAAAGTTGACCCCCGTGGGCAAAAATTGCACACTCCCTCACTGAGCAAAACCCTAGTTTCCAAGATGGACCTACAAGGTGACACCCGGGCCACGGGACCGGGGGGGGGCTAGCACTATCTCGATGTCCTGAATCCAACGGAGCTGACGGTTTGTCGATCGGAGCCACAGTCTTCATTCTATGGCTCGTTCCGTCTCGCATCCAAAAGGCCTTCAGGGACACCCGCTGGATACTTACCGGAGCATAGAGCTCCAACCGTGTAGCAAAACCTGGTTCCAAGGAGTCCTACAAGTGTGTCTAGAGAGGTTCCGGTTAGGAATGCTAACCACAAAGTTCCCGGGGGAGGATTTTGCAAAGTTGACCCCGGTGTGCAAAAATTGCACACTCCCTCACTAAGCAAAACCCTAGTTTCCAAGATGGACCTACATGGTGACACTAGGGCCACGGGACTGAAGGGGAGGGGTACCCCTAGCACTGTAGCGACGTCCTGAATCCAACGGTGCCAACGGTTCGTCAATCCGAGCCACGGTCTTCATTCTATGGCTCGTTCCGTCTCGCATCCAAAAGGCCTTCAGGGACACCTTCTGGATACCTGTTGGGGCCATAGAAATCCAATTGTGTAACACAACCGGGTTTCAGGGAGACATGCAGGTGTGTCTAGGATGGTTCCAGCTGGGAACTCTAGCCACAAGTGCCTGGTGGACGATTTTGTAAAGTTGACCCCCGTGGGCAAAAATTGCACACTCCCTCACTAAGCAAAACCCTAGTTTCCAAGATGGACCTACAAGGTGACACCCGGGCCACGGGACCACAGTGGGGGGGGGGCTAGCACTATCCCGACGTCCTGAATCCAACGGAGCTGACGGTTTGTCGATCGGAGCCACGGTCTTCATTCTATGGCTCCTTCTATCTCGTATCCAAAAGGCCTTCAAGGACACCCGCTGGATACTTGCCGGGGCATAGAGCTCCAACCGTGCAGCAAAACCTGGTTTCAGGGAGTCCTGCAAGTGTGTCTAGAGAGATTCCGGTTGGGAATGCTAACCACAAAGTGCCCGGGGGAGGATTTTGCAAAGTTGACCCCCATGTACAAAAATTGCACTCCCTCACTGAGCAAAACCCTAGTTTCCAAGATGGACCTACATGGTGACACCCGGGTCACAGTATTGGAGGGGAGGGGCACCCCTAGCACTATCCCGACGTCCTGAATCCAACGGAGCTGATGGTTTGTCGATCGGAGCCACGTTCTTCATTCTATGGCTCATTCCGTCTCGCATCCAAAAGGCCTTCAGGGACACCCGCTGGATTTATACAATCTTTGTTTTATGAGAAACTGACCTTAGAACTTCTCTTAGCAATGACAACGAATCCTTCATTGTTCACAGAAGCTCGGATAATAGTCCCTGCTTTTAAACACATTCTGGAGAGAGCAAGAGGACAAGTTCATCAAAGCGACTTCATTCATCTATATTCTCGTAATGTACACATAGTCCATCCTTATCTTGATAAACAAGAGTTTTATAATAGCTTGAATGCTTTGGGCGTGGTTATCTCCCTGTATTCGGTTGTCTGATTGGTTGACAAGCTTGCCTGAAAATCTGTATGTTGAACTTCTTTGTTTTATTGCTAAAAAATGGAAGGGATTTTCAAGTCACTTGCAAAACGCTCATTTGTTGAAATATCTAAGTTCTTCCAACAACATAGATTTCGCTAGTGTGTCAAATGCTACCGTCCACACCAGAATTTATCTTTCATCAAAGGAGTTGCACATATTATGGCTAACGAAATGGTCTCGGGAGCTTGGAAGTGCCGACAAATATTATTCCATGCCTGAATCTACCCAGAAGGAAATTATAAATTTAGATCCTCGAGAAGGTAAGAAACTGTATGAGTGGTTGAATCAGTATCCTAAAATTATAGAGCTTTCTATCTCAAAGTTTGCTGAGCGGATCCTGGATGTAGTATCAGACTCAACAGATAGTAAACTTGTTATCACCACTGGAATGGCCCCAGGGTGCCCGACTAGAATGCCCGTAGCGCCCGAACCGTGGCTCAGTTCATGAACCCATCAACTACGGTGGGTCCGGGACACCGTGTTTCAACTAGGGGACCCCCCATAGCGTGCCTCGAAGACTCGGAAGCGGTGCTAATGGGCCATCCCCGGAGCTAGGGTTTTGCTCAATGAAGGCCATTCCAAATTCGCTCAATGGGGCCATTTCTTGTCCGGAGGCCCCCGAGCGTGTGTGGCCACCATGGACAAGTCCACTATGGCCATGTGGACCTATGGGAGCCGATAGAATCCAAGTCCGCTCGCTGGTTTGGGTTCCGTGGCCGCGGAGCAAATGCCCAAAGTGTCCCTGAATGACCCCGGGGTGCCCGACTAGAATGCCCGTGGCACCCAAACCGTGGCTCAGTTCGCGAATCCTTTGATTCCAGTGGGTCCGGGATGGCGGGTTTCAGCTAGGGGACCCCCCAAAGACTCGGAAGCGGTGCCAATGAGCCATCTCCGGATCTAGAGTTTTGCTCAATGATGGCCATTCCAAATTTGCTCAAGGGGGCCATTTCTCGTCCGGATGCCCTGGGCGTGCGTGGCCACTATGGCCATGTGGACCTATGGGAGGTGACGAAATCTAAATCCTCTCACCGGTTTGGGTTCCGTGGCCTCGGGGCAAATCCTTCAGGTGTCCCTGAACGGCCCCGGTGTGCCTGACTAGAATGCCCGTGGCACCAGAACCGTGCCTCGGTTTGCGAATCTGTCGACTCTAGTGGGTCTGGGATGTCAGGTTTCAGCTAGGGGCCCCCCCACAGCGTGCCTCGAAGCACCGGAAGTAGTGCCAATGGGCCATCCCCGGAGCTAGGGTTTTGCTCAGTGGAGGCCATTCCATATTTGCTCGAGGGGGGCATTTCTCATCCGGAGGCAGAAGAAGATCAATTTTCGACAAAACAATGTAGTTAGCAGAAGAAGATTAATTTTCGACAAAACAATGTAGTTATTACATGTGGAGGCAGCGGTTTCCCTTGGAAAATGAGTGTAGGGTTGAGCAGAGGAAAGATGTTGGGAAATGGGCTATTACATTAGCTTTTCCGATGGGAAAGTGGTTTACAGAAGGAAATATGGCGGTTGTAGGTATCTATGTTTTTCTTCCGACGGAAATAGGATTTCCCTCGGAAGAAAAGCGTAGATACCTACAGCCGCCAAAGCATAGATACCTACAGCCACCCATTGGAAAAGCTAATGTAATAGCCCATTTCCCAACATCTTTCCTCTACTCAACCCTACACTCATTTTCCACGGGAAACTGCTGCCTCCACATGTAATAACTACATTGTTTTGTCAAAAATTGATCTTCTTCTCCTAACTACATTGTTTTGTCGAAAATTGATCTTCTTCTGCCTTCGGACGAGAAATGGCCCCCTTGAGCGAATCTGGAATGGCCTTCGGGTGCTACAGGCATTCTAGTCATGCACCACGGTGTCCACGCAGGCAAGGGGGCCTCTGGACGAGAAATGCACTCCTGGAGAGAATTTGGAATGGCCATCACTGAGCAAAACCCTAGCTCCGGAGACGGCTCGTTGGCACCACTTATGGGTCTTCGGGGGATGCTGTGGGGGGTCCCCTAGCTGAAAACCGTCGTCCCGGACCCACCAGAGTTGATAGATTCACGAACCGAGCCATGGTTCAGGTGCCACGGGCATTCTAGTCAGGCACCCCGGGGCCGTTCAGGGACACTTGGAGGATTTTCCCCAGGGCCACGGAACCCAACCCGGCAAGAGGACTTGGATTCCGTCGCCTCCCACAAGGTTTACATGGCCATTGTGGACCTGTCCACAATGGCCACGCACGCCCGGGGGCATCCGAACGAGAAATTCCCCCCTTGAGCAAATTTGGAATGGCCATCACTGAGCAAAACCCTAGCTCCGGAGATGGATCGTTGGCACCGCTTCCGGGTCTTCAGGGGACGCTGTGGGGGGTCCCCTAGCTGAAACCCGTCGTTCCGGACCCACCAAAATCGACGGATTCATGAACCGAGCCACAGTTCGGGTGCCACGGGCATTCTAGTTGGGCACCCCGGGGCCGTTCAGGGACACCTGAAGGATTTTCCCGGGGGCCACGGAACCCAACCCGATGAGCGGACTCGGATTTCGTCAACTCCCACAGGTCCACGGTGGCCACGCACGCCCGGGGGCCTCTGGACGATAAATGGCCCCCTTGAGCGAATTTGGAATGGCCTTCACTGAGCAAAACCCTAGCTCCGGGGATGGCCCATTGGCACCGCTTCCGGGTCTTCGAGGCACTCTGTGGGGTGTCCCCTAATTGAAACCCGACATCCCAGACCCACCGAAGTTGACGGATTTGCGAACCAAGCCACAGTTCGGGCATACGGGCATTCTAGTCGGGCACCCTAGGGCCATTCAGGGACACTTTGGGCATTTGCTCCGCGGCCACGGAACCCAAACCGACAAGTGGACTTGGATTCCGTCGGCTCCCACAGGTCCACGTGGCCATAGTGGACCTGTCAACGGTGGCCACGCATGCCCGGGGGCCTCCGGACGAGAAATGGCCCCCTTGAGCGAATTTGGAATGGCCTTCATTGAGCAAAACCCTAGCTCCGGGGATGGCCCATTGGCACCGCTTCCAGGTCTTCGAGGCACGCTGTGGGGGGTCCCCTAGCTGAAATCCGGCGTCCCAGACCCACCGGAGTCGACGGATTCGCGAACCAAGCCACGGTTCGGGTGCTACGGGCATTATAGTTGGGCACCCCAGGGCCGTTCAGGGACACTTGGAGGATTTGACCCGGGGCCACAAAACCCAAATCGGCGAGAGGACTTGGATTCTGTCTCCTCCCATAGGTCCACGTGGCCATTGTGGACCTGTCCACAGTGGCCACACATGCCCGGGGGCCTCCGGTCGAGAAATGCCCCCTATAGCGAATCTGGCATGGCCTTCACTGAGCAAAACCCTAGCTCCGGAGATGGCCCATTGGCACTGCTTATGGGTCTTTGGGGAACACTCTGGGGGGTCCCCTAGCTGAAATCTGTCGTCCCGGACCCACTGGAATTGACGGATTCGCGAACCGAGCCACGGTTTGGGTGCTACGGGCATTATAGTTGGGCACCCCGAGGCCGTTCAGGGACACTTGGAGGATTTGACCCGGGGCCATGGAACCCAAACCAGCGAGAGGACTTAGATTACATCGCCTCCCATAGGTCCACCTAGCCATTGCGGACCTATCCACGGTGGCCATGCACACCCGGGGGCCTCCGATCGAGAAATGGCCCACTTTAGCGAATTTGGCATGGCCTTCACACTGGGGTCAACTCGGAAAATATTCCACCGGGCACTTAGGGCTAGCATTCCCGGCCGGAACCTGCCTAGACACACCTGCAGGACTCCCCGGAACCTGGTTTTGTTGCACGGTTGGAGTTCTACACCCCCGATAGGTATCCAGCAAGTGTCCCTGAAGGCCTTTTGGATGCGAGATGGGACGAGCCATAGAATGAAGACCGTGGCTCGGATCAACGAACCGTCGACTCCGTTGGATTCAGCACGCTGGGATAGTGCTAGAGGTGCCCCTCCCCTCCGGCCCGGTGGCCCCACCCTCATCTTGTACGTCCATCTTGGAAACTAGGGTTTTGCTCAGTGAGGGAGTGTGCAATTTTTGCACACGGGGGTCAACTCTGGAAAATCTTCCACCGGGCACATATGATGATGATGATGGTGATGATGATGAAGAGGTTGACGGTGAGGGTGATGGCGATGGCGATGGCGATGGTCATGAAGATGATGATGATGGAGGCTTTGATGAGGAACCTAGAGTTAGAGTTAGAGTTGGAGTTAGAGTTAGGGTTAGAGGTAGAGTCAATGATGATGATGGAGATGGTGGTGATGATGAAGACGTTGATGGTGACGGTGATGGTGATGGTGAGGATGGATAAGATGGCTTAGTGTTAGGGTTTGGGTGAGGGTTAGGGCTAGAGTTATAGAAGGAAATTGAATTAGGGTTAGAGTTAGAGTCAATGATGATGATGGAGATGGTGGTGATGATGAAGACATTGATGGTGACGGTGATGGTGATGGTGAGGATGGAGAAGATGGCTTAGTGCTAGGGTTTGGGTGAGGGTTAGGGCTAGGGTTATAGAAGGAAATTGAATTAGGGTTAGAGTTAGAGTCAATGATGATGATGGATATGGTGGTGATGATGAAGACGTTGATGGTGACGGTGATGGTGATGGTGAGGATGGAGAAGATGGCTTAGTGCTAGGGTTTGGGTGAGGGTTAGGGCTAGGGTTGGGGTGAGGTTGATGGTGATGGTGATGGTGATGATGATGGTGATGGTGGTGAGGTTGATGGTGATGGTGATGGTGATGATGGAGATGGTGATGGTTCCGTCTTGCATCCAAAAGATGGAGATGGTGATGATGACGAAGATGGTGATGATAATGAAGATGGTGATGGTGGTGATGATGGTGATGGTGGTGAGGTTGATGGTGATGGTGATGGTGATGATGAAGATGGTGATGGTTCCGTCTCACATCCAAAAGATGGAGATGGTGATGATGGCGAGGATGGTGATGATGATGAAGATGGTGACATTGATGATGATGGTGATGGTGGTGAGGTTGATGGTGATGGTGATGGTGATGATGAAGATGGTGATGGTTCCGTCTCACATCCAAAAGATGGAGATGGTGATGGTGATGAAGATGGTGGTAATGATGAAGATGGTGGTAATGATGAAGATGGTGATGTTGATGATGATGGTGATGGTGGTGAGGTTGATGGTGATGGTGATGGTGATGATGAAGATGGTGATGGTTCCGTCTCGCATCCAAAAGATAGAGATGGTGATGGTGATGAAGATGGTGATGATGATGAAGATGGTGACGTTGATGATGATGGTGATGGTGGTGAGGTTGATGGTGATGATGAAGATGGTAATGGTTCCGTCTTGCATCCAAAATATGGAGATGGTGATGATGACGAAGATGGTGATGATGATGAAGACGGTGAAGTTGATGATGATGGTGATGGTGGTGAAGTTGATGGTCAGGGTGATGGTGATGATGATGAAGATGGTGATGATGATGAAGGCATTGATGATGATAGCGATGGTGATGAAGATGATGATGAAGATGATGAAGGCGTTGGGGAATTTATTTATATCCAATGTATTTGACTCTACGAACCTCTCATGTGTGATTATAAAAAAATCAAGATTCCCTCAACCCCCAAACATGCCCTTTCAAAGAATTTTTTATCTTTGAGTGTGGTATGGGTGCCAACATGAGGTTTTGTCTACTAAGGATGGATCTTGGCATCTTGACCATGGTTTGGGTGATGACAATGAGGTTCATATGACTCCAACGAATCTTCCATGGATCATGGGGTAAAATGATCTCTCAAGTATTATTGCATGTGAACTTGCATGTACCAAGCTACAACAAATCTTTCACAGGAGTGGATTTGTCTATGTGAATAGATAAGTGAAAAGATTTTAGCAACAAGACCTATCAATTTTAACTTGGAAGTATGGGAAATGTTCAAAGTGGGATTGAGAGGCTTGATGCTGATTGTAGTAGTGGGCATGGTATTGGTGAGAATGATGACATGATAGTGGAATTAAACATTAATATGGTGACCCTGGAGCTTGGATCCTAGCATAAAAACCCTAGTTGGTAGCATAAACCCTAGTTTGTATTCTAATAACAATGAAACCCTATTGTGTATCCTAATATCTAGCCCTAAATTATAATACATGTAAAGATTAAATCATTTTCATTGTACATATATATTCATCTGCATACATTTGAATCCAAACCACTATACACATATATGCATACATAAAATTAGATCGCTATCACATAATGATAAATTAAGGAAGTCCTAATTGTAAATAGTAGTGGATGTGATGGTCATCAAATCAAAGGTGGCTATATCTGTGAGTGAGAATGAATGAGCTAGCTATACATCGTGCTCAAGGTTGTCCTATTTGTATGGTGACAATTGATTAAGAAATGATTCCATAACTTGGTTATTAATTTGTTGCATGATCTTAAGTGGACAAAATGGTCAAAATAAATACTAGTGATGACATTTCATTATGTAGAGTATGGCCTTTTTGGATCTCATTATGTAGAGCTATTAAAAATCATGTTGGATCTCATTTTAACCTTTTGACGACAATGGACATTTTCTATTTTTAAGTGTTCTTTTCCCAGTACTCAAGTTCCCAATATATATCTTATGTGCCATGAGGTGTGATTTGTCCATCCATTTATTCTGTTTGTTTTTAGATTAATTCTCACACATGATTTTGTTTGAGTTGGCCTATGTTTACAATGTTCTCTTAACATAGATACCATTAGAAGCTTTTACATGTGGAAAGATAAACCAAGCTGAACTACGATATCCAACTTCTCTTCTAAGATCTAGGTAAAACCCAAATTTACACAACATCACATCATGATACACACAACATGAGACAACCACATTAGACAACGAGATATATAAATCACATAACTGAAAAACCATGTACATCGAGGCTACAAAACTCATCCAAACATATACAATTTCTGGCGAATAGTGGAACATGGTTCCCAATGTACATACAATGGCAACTCGTGCCCTACACAAAACGTGACAACTCATGTCGTAGATACAAAATACATGGAAACTTGTGCCGTAGATACAAAGTACATCAAAACTGGTGCACAAAAGTGCCACATCGTGGCTAATGTACATAACACGTGGCGTGTCAAGCATTGTGACCACCTCCATCACTCCCAGGTGCAGATCCAAAGTCGATCTTCCTACTCTTCGATCTACCGGTGCCTCGGGTCTTGGTCCGTCTAGGAGTAGACCGTCTCTCCGGGCTCTGGAACAAATGATATAAGATACCATCATTTTCAAGCATTTGCAACATTTACCACATTTATCAAACAAATGTAGAATTCGAATCTTAAATAAATCACCTCTGACATGAGTGGGAAATGTTGGGCAGGTGTCTTGGATCTACGGAACCTCTCAAGAATTCCAGCCTACAACATTTAAAACAATCATTTCATTGAAAAGTCATAATTGCTTAAATTAATTTTTGTTAATGCATCAAAATATTTTCATAAATTAACTTGATTCTCACCGTGAACACCTCCGACGATGGACATGGCTGGCCTTCTGGGCTAGCAGGTGGAGCAGATGGCTGGACAACCAGCTCCGTTGCAGTGATGGGGGGGGGCGTAGATGTAGTGGTAGCCACTACAGGTGCAACCACTGGAGATACTGATGAGGATATTGCAAGAGTAGATGCCACAATAGTGGTGGGAAGTGGGGATGATATGGTGGGAGAAGACACGGTGGTATGGGGTGGAGGAGGACCATGTGGACTATGAACCCCTGCCGGCTGTAGGATAGAGGGTATCGAACGGAAAGGGCTAGGGACGGTGTTGAGGGATGGGGCATGGGAGGGAAGTCCTGCATGGAGGGAGGAGGATGAACAAATGGGAGGTTGTGGACGAAGAGGGGAAGGTGGAAGGAAGGGGGGGCATGAACAAATGGGGGAGGATGGATGGACATGGGGGCGTGGATAAATTGGGGGGGATGTATGGACGTAGGGGGGTGGGCGAGTGGGGGAGGATGGATGGAGGGGGGGAATATGGATGGAGAGGGGGGGCTGGATGGAAGGGAGGGGGTGGACGTAGGGAGGGGTCTAGATGAAAGCGAGGGAGGGGACTCATGGGAGAGGGTGGATACACAGGACTAAAATGCGGAGACACAGCTGCTGGTGGAACCTACATATACATTTGTAATATCACAATTTAGTAAGCAAACAATAAATTAAACCATAGTAAGTCGTAACAAAATCAAATTAAAAGCATGCTTATAACTACACATTGTATCTGTGTATATGGTGATGTGCCAATCCCTGGAGGGGGTGGTTGATCACCGTAGTCACGAAACACCTGTGGGCAACAAAATGCATGCATGTTATGAACATGTTAAACAAGTCATTATCTAGGAAATCAAGATATTCAAAAACATTGTACGAACTATCAACGTGTATGCCATAAATATAAATACTTGAGTAATATAAATGACATAAGTAATAACAAAATTGTGTCAGGTACTGAAAATACCTCCGTGTGGGGTGCCACAATTTCAGTTGCAGCTACCATTGCTGCATCCAGGTTGGGAGATTCTACATTCTCCCATCTCGGTGTATCAGCTCTGAATAACTATACATTGAAATAATAGTTTAAGTCAAACAAAAATACTTTCAAAATACTTTACAAGTTATAAAGTGATGATTGAAAACACATTAAAAAAATTGCTGCCCTGATCCATATAACAACCCTCGATCGGGCCAGGGCAGGTGTGCCCGCAATGGGGACAAAAATGTGGCATTTTCCCTGTCGAACTGGAATGCCCAACATGGCTACCATCGGTCATGGGTCTATCCTGGCCCTGTCGTGAAGGCCCTGCACCTGGATCTCTATCAAGGTCACTCGACCTCTCCACTGTAGTCGCTGCTACAAAGGAGGTGTGTCTGAGGAGACCACGTGCAACATTCCTCATTGTCGCCTCGATCTGATCAAGCTTATGGGGCAACTAAGGTGGCTGGGGAGAGGGGTTGGGGTCGCGCCTCGGAGCTGGTGGCTCTCTCAGTGGGTTCCTCCTGGCAGCAGGTCGATCTTGGGCAGAGCCACGCCCAACACCCTGGAACTCGGTTATGTCAAAATAGTTGACATGTAAACCGAGGTAAAACTCAGCCCACAGTTGGCGAAGGAAGTACTGTGGAACCTCCCTAGTATTGCAGGGAGGTTTATCGTACACCATGAACCACCTCTGCATCCAATTGTCCCTCCACGGTTGGTAATGACACCAATCCATGCAAACACGTGGCTTTGTAATGTTCGGTGGTTGGCCTGTTTTCGGCTCGGTGAACATACTATATAATTGGGCTTTTGAAATGTTCAAATCTTTTATTGCTTCCTTGGAGATGCCTGTGGAGTAGTACTCCCGCATCCTAGCTCTAAATTGAGTCATGTCTGTCAATTGCTGGTGGGCATGTATGAGGGAGTCGATTGAGTTCTCAATTGACGTGGCAAGAGACAATCGAGATGGTTCACCCGAGTTTCTAAGTTTGAGAGTGTGCACTCGCATTTCATTTACATAGTGGTTAATGTCATCTTGTTCAAAATTAGGTTGTGGGTTTTGGTTTTGTTCGGCATTTGGATTGTGTTCATGGTTTTCTTCGGCATTGGGTCCAAGGTTTGGGTTTTCTTGTGTTCCACCGGACTCGGGGTTAACATCTTGTTCACTCATTGTCTCAGTTTACAATCTGCAATAGAAAATTGGTTCATTGTTTTCAAAATTTGAGAATTATTTACAATTAAATAAACAAAAAAAATCAAAAAATTGATACAAAGAATGAATAAAATGAAAACAAAACTTGATATTTACCTATCAATCGCCCTGTTGATGAGTTAGTGGGTGTTATGGGGTGGTTTTGAAGTTGATTTGGGCAACTTTGGTGGTTGAATTCACGCGTACGTGGAGGTGCAAGTTGCACTCGGCCGGCCCAATGGAACAATGCGGAAATTGGGCACTGTTTTTTATTTTTTATTTTAACAGAGACGCGTGCGCGCCACTATTGCGCGCACGCGCCAGGAACGCGTACGCGCCACATACGCGCACGCGCCTCGGTTCGGTACCGAACCTAGCGGCGCGTGCGTGCTTCCTTAGGTGCGTACGCGCCATTTTTTTTTTTCCGCTAGCGTGCTCCCATTGCAACAAAAATGGGGACCATCTTCGTGCGCCCGCCCATGTGTTTCCCTTCAAGTATCTATTATCTATTGTAATAATGAGAATTCCATTAATTGCAAACCGAGTGATACAAAGACCCAATAATAAGACCCAATAATGTGGTCATATAATTATCAAATATTAAATATTAGATATCAATATTGTAACCATATCATAAATTTTAACACAAAAACACATAGCCTTACTAATGCAATAAAATGACTATAAATCAACATGTTAGATGTTTTTAAAGAGTTGAATATGCAAACATAAAAAATAGAGATGTCCACATTTTCTTAGGTTCATTCAATGCTTATTGTTTGCTTTTCAAAATTGTTATTAAGCCACAAAGGGGGAGAAAAATATAACAAAGATTAATGAAATTATGGTGATTGTAGGATCTCAAAAGATTAAGTATGGAAACAAAATGTGATGTCAATTCTCATATCCAAAAGGATCAACAATGCTCGTAACCCATGAATTCAAGTGAAGATTTAGAAAGACAAGGTCTCCAATATTCTTTGGGAAGCTTTCATTAAGTGACACTAACAATGTATTGATGGTAGGATTATTTAGGGGTGAGCTATGTGTTGGATTTAATGTTTTGGAGTGGTCATTAAAAATATATATGAGAGCCAAAATGAACTCTATAGAAGTACAATGTTTATTGAGCAACCAAGAATTTCAAGTGAAGATATTGATTGATTATGAAAATGTGACTTTTTTTTAACTTTCATCAAATTTATTCTACTTCACAAAAGTGATTTAATTTATTTTTTTTGAAATGTGATTTTTAAATTTGTTTTTGAAATGTGATTTTTAAATTACCTTTTAGGAATGGTTTGAACCTCTTGGAAGGGCTAGGAAGGATTCAATTTTGATCACACGGTGACCCGTCCTCCTCTTACAACAGGCCAGTTTTCACTATATTCTGTCTCTGTGATTCCTGCAACTCTCCTGACAACAACTTAAATAAAAATTAAATCTCATCAATGTTTGTTCAATTTGTTTTTATTTGATGCAACAGCTACAACGGCGCACCCGGCATCTGGGTGGTTAATGGGATTAAGTCCGGGCCTCACATCTGTCAAGCCAACCCAACAAACGCCGGCTATATACTGCTGCCTTACACCACCTCTGGATCATCGCCAACTCTCTGGGATCTGAGTCATGGCGCCCACTAATTTCTTGTTGTCAGTTCCTGTTTTTGTGGTTTTCTTTGCCAGCATTGTCACCGATGCTGCAGGTGATGCGAAGCATTCGCGAGCTATGCAGTTGGCTCAGAAGAAAGGAATCGAGGATGGAGACGGATCGGGATATTATTCACCTATGCCATATATTCCTCCTTCAGACGGTTATCCAACTACAGGTAATTCTTGGCCACTCGTTGTGAAATCAAGTACTGTTTTCAATTTTGATGATTGTTTAACCTCTTCTGTTCGATGTATGTAAATCAGTCTCTCCCCCTTACGTTACTACAAATCCCGGGTATGTTAAACCTCCTTATAAACAGCCTCCCACAATCCCTATGTATCCTGGTTACGGTTCGGGCACTCCAAATTATGGTACTCCAAGCGATGGCGGCTATGGCACGGGCCATGGATCATGCACGTAAGTTATAATTTGTCTAAGATGTTTTCGATGGATTTTTTTGAAAAATCAAGGTATGTTTTCTATATGAATGATATTCTTAGTAAATCACTCCGTGTTGTTCAGAGATTTAAGTGAGGCAGATTGACAGAACAATAAACAAATACTTAAGAACAGCAACTTAACTTGTTGTGAAAAGTTATTAGTTCTTTTTTCCTAGTTGCACAGTTGCACTAACTCCTGTTATAGTCCCTTGTCCTGCTGGCCCAGCAACGGAAAAAAATATTTTCTTCAGTGACTCATCTATAGTGGGTAGTGACTTTTTTTATGGCTTTTATTTAGTTCTGGAACAAGAAATACAGAACAATGAGCTGTTAGACTTATCATGCATGAAGTAAGAGTTATTCATGCATCAGCTACCAGCTATTCTTGTATAGTTACTGGTTAGAGTTATTTATGCATCAGCTGACTTATCCATACATAAGCTAAGAGTTATTCATGCATCATCTATCGGTTATTCTTGTATAGTTACTAGTTAGAGTTATTCATGCTTATTCTGGTATAGTTACTAGTTAGAGTTATTCATGCATCAGGTGACTTATCCATGCATGAGCTAAGAGTTATTCATGCATCAGCTACCAGTTATTCTGTGTAGTTACTGGTTAGAGTTATTTATGCATCAACTGACTTATCTATGCATGAGCTAAGAGTTATTCATGCATCAGCTACCGGTTGTTCTTGTATAGTTACTAGTTAGAGTTATTCATGCTTATTCACTTATAGTTACTAGTTAGAGTTATTCATGCATCAGCTGACTTATCCATGCATGAGCTAAGAGTTATTCATGCATCAGCTACCAGTTATTCTGTGCAGTTACTGGTTAGAGTTATTTATGCATCAGCTGACTTATCCATGCATGAGCTAAGAGTTATTCATGCATCAGCTACCGGTTATTCTTGTATAGTTACTAGTTAGAGTTATTCATGCTTATTTTCATATAGTTACTAGTTAGAGTTATTCATGCATCAGCTAACTTATCCATGCATGAGCTAAGAGTTATTCATGCATCAGCTACCAGTTATTCTTGTGTAGTTACTGGTTAGAGTTATTTATGCATCAGCTGACTTATCCATGCATGAGCTAAGAGTTATTCATGCATCAGCTACTGGTTATTTTTGTATAGTTACTAGTTAGAATTATTCATGATTATTCTGGTATAGTTACTGGTTAGAGTTATTCATGGATCAGCTGACTTATCCATGCATGAACTTAGAGTTATTCATGCATCAGTTACCAATTATTCTTGTATAGTTACAGATTAGAGTTATTCATGCATAATTTTGATAATTTTTTATAATTGTGTATTTCTAATTTTGAAGAACTACCATAAAATCAGTCCTGATTATAATTAACAAAAATTGGACTCTAAGATATTGTTAAATATCAGTGTAACATTTACTTGACAGGTTCTGGAGCTCGAATCATGGATCATGGCCGGACATTCTGTCCAGTATATCTACAATCTCTGCTATTTTCGGCAAGCCAGCCGCATCGATGTTTGGTGACCAGACGACACTTCTGCAAGCATTGGAGAATAGTAAGAACGATGCCTACAGTTCCCTCCTGCGAGAAGGCACGGCTGCTCTTATTAACTCGTACGCTTACAAGGGCTCCTTTCCTTTCAGCCCAGACATTGTCAAGACGAAGTTTGACACAGGTCTCATGTCATCTCAAGCGGCTACAGCACAGGCAACTGAGTTTGCCCGTGCAAATACCGGCCTTAACTAATCAATGTCAGCAAATATGTGAAGTGAGCTTTGCACCATGGTAGCTACCATGTAGTAGCCAAATAGCTAGTTTATGAAAAATAAAGTTTTTTAAGCAGCAACTCACTTGCTTTTATTGCCTTAAATTAAAAATGGCCTAAATGAAAACTTCAAAAGTTCAATGTATCTCCTTCCTATGTTTAAAATAATTTAATAAGAATCAACACAGGTTAGGACATCAAAAGCAACTAACTAAATCAGATCTGAATTCTGTTGATGGCTCTTTCATGATCAGGTTTTACATTAACCTTGATTAATACATAATGCTTTGCTTTAAGCAACATGGCCAAATCAACAAGATCTTTAGGAGATCTGCCATATACTATCTAAAATGAAGTTTTACCAGTACATCAATTCACATAATTATTATCAAATACCATTGACCTAGTTTGTGTCTCCCACCAAGCACCTCAACATGTGGCCAAGAGATCTATTTGATTATGTTTTTGAGGATGGTATGAAGAACTAAACTGTACTTTGGAACCAATTTTCTCCCACAAGGTTCTTTTATAAATGACTTAAAAAGCTAGTAAGTGAAATATTATCATTTCGAGCTATTTGTGTAAAAAGTTGGAAGAATTTCTTGAACATTGGTAAAATTTAAAATATTACATCTACAAACTTTTGTAATGTTTGAAATGAATTTGAAGCAGGCCCTTGTGCTTTTTGGAATGGCTTAACAGAGATAGATCAGTGATGTATGGAATTCTGGTAAGGTTTTATGCATTATATGCTTCTGAATCATCCTTCTCCACTTGTGAAAATAGCTAATACAATACTTGTGAGGGAAGCCTATGTGAAAATAAAAGATGTGGGAGAGTAGTGGGAAAACTAAGATTTATATAAAGCTTAATTTGTGATTGTATATTACTTGAATTTCCAGTGTTCATTCATTGCAAGAGTAGAGATCCTTGTTTTGAGATATTGGATATCGTTGATATTTTCAATTCTAAATATGAGACACTTTTTATATTTATAAGTATTTTTAAAATATAATGATTTTTTTTCAATTTTTGTATGAAAGGCACCTTTTACAACTCAAACCAATGAAATATATCACATTTATAATGCATGTATAATATAATATAATGTAAACTTTCAATTTAAAAAAATATATATATTAAATTAAGCAAACAAAAATACAATGTTAGACTCTCATGTAACTTATAATAATTAGTAGAGAGTGATCCAAATAGCTCGCTTCTTATTTTCACTTCTTCTAATTAGGAAATACAATTTGGTGCATTCACTTACCATAAATGCATTGATTCCTCCAATGAAGATGCAACACATAAAAACAGCATTTACTTATTATAAATGTATCAAAACCTTCAACCACTGCATTCACTTACCATAAATGCATTGATTCCTTCCAATGAAGATGCAACACATAAAAACAGCATTTACTTATTATAAATGTATCAAAACCTTCAGAACCACTCCTTGATTTGCATTATACCTAAACCTTCATTGCCACCACTTAACCTTCATTGCCACCACTTAAAGTATTATCCGTGTGTGTGGGTTGAACTAAGTGAGGCATCCCATATTATTGACAAAGGGAGGCCAAGAAAGAGTCCTCACGTAATGAAGGTTAGTAAAGATAGGAAACAAGCGAGCCTTGATGATATTAGCATGAGAATGAGTAGAATCCTCTTGCTTGTGAGACCTTGTAGAAGATTATGTTCAAGGTTTTTTGAAAGTCATATTGAGTTTTTAGGTTTTTTGAAATTTGTATTGCATAGCTTGATTTGAGTGTCATTTATTTTTTGTGCGCCATGTATTCATTTTGTTCATAGTCATAGAAGCTTTAAGTAAGCCAAGAATCTCCATATGCAGATTTGATACTTTGTCAGAGGTTATAAATCCTTTTTGTTTGAGGTCCAATGAATTAGGTGACAAGGTGTTGGAAATATTGGCGAATGTGTTGGGCTCCTTCCTCATCACTAGTGTCCACCATGTACAATACTTCGTGCCCTATTATCTTTTTAAGTAAGATATACATTGTTTTCTCATGCCATGAATGAGCACTTCAACACATGAGATCTCAAACCCAATAAGGATATGAAGAGGTTGAAGGAAATCAATGATGTGAGGCTTCACTATCAATTCCTTAGGAAACAATTTATTCATAAAAAGCATCAATGGTAGATAAACAATCACTTACAAATATTGCATATGAATCAAGGAGGCTAGTGATGTAGGAAAAGCATCAATACTATCTAGATTCAAGACCAAGATTTCATTCTCTTCACCATCTTCATCTAGATTCTCCTCTTCATCTTCATTGGGGTGGACCTCCTCTCCTATATTCTCTCCACCTAGGGATTATTCTTTACATATTTATTTTCTTCTCAAGGATTCACTTGTTGCTCTTCTTAATCTCTAGGAGTTCCTTCACTAACCATGGACACATGTTCTTCTCCAAGATCTACACTACCTTCTTTACCCCATTGAATGGTTTCTTGAGGCCACTTGGGGTCATCTCAGGGCTTTGGATTTTGTAAGCCATGCCCATCTTCTCCATAGTCGTGGAAGCCTTAAGTGGGACGAGAAGATCCATAAGAAGAATCAATACTTTGTTGGAGGATGGAAATCCTTCTTGTTCGAGGTCCAATGAATCAGGTGGCAAGATGTTGGAAATGTTTGGATGTTGTACAATATCCAACCTTATGGGTTGGTCAAGCATGGTTCATTAGGAAATTTATCTTTCCATGCTCATTCATTTCATAGAGATTGTTGATAGTGTTCCATTAAACCAATTAGATGGGTCTATGTGCTAATCATTACTACTACTTACATGTTCTAATCTTGCGCTTCTCTTTCTCACATGTTTGTTCTTGTTACCTTAGAGTCTCTTCAAGAAACATCAATATAGTAGGTTGCACAGTATGTTGAGTATCTACATGCTAAAAACTTAACGGTCCATGAAGAAAGGACATTTTAAATTTTTGGTACTCCAATATACTTTATACTTTTGCAAGTGTCTCATTCTATATAAACCCTTGTGAACTTGGGGTCATTGAGGAAAAATAAAAAGCTTGCTTTTGTGCCTAAACTCTCTTTAGTCTAGAAATTAACACTATTATATTTTCTACTTACCAAGATTGTAGTATATGCATGACATCTTATAATTTGCAAAGGCGAGTTCATTGTTTCAGATAGGGACCCAACTGAGTCAAACTCGCATGATTTTGATCATACCAATGTTTTATTAAGGGATGGTGCAAGCCAATGATGGTTTCTCATGACATGTTAGTGGCAATGCAAGCATGCAAAAACAACAATATGTTAACTTGTAGGGATAATTCAAGGCACTTCCACAATGAATTTGAATATGGTGTAAAAAGATGAAATGTAGGAAAATGAATTAGCTTTCAAAATATATAATTTTTATGTATAGAAAGTGTGTATAACTAGGTGAAATTCAAGTTTTCCTATCATTGGTATGTTTTTTTTCCATGAAAAATATAATGCATATGTTTATGTTAGTGCTACCTTTGAATACCTAAACGATGGAATTTGAATACAAAAATTTGTAGAATTGTAGAAAACACATTGACATTCTTGTGCACATATATTTTTTCCAAATTTATAATCTTAATTTTATATATTTTCTTAAATTATGAAAGTCATTATATCCTTGAAATTACAAGGCCTTCCATCAATGGCTACGTAAAAGGGTCTTAACATTATCAAACCTTTTTTTTAATTGTAGTTCTTAGTATGCACTAATGCACTATATGTGTGTGTCTGTGTGTGTGAAGACAAAAATATATTAAAAAAGAAAACAATATTTTTTTTAAAATTATATATTTCAAATCTACAAAGTTGACTCTATACATGTTTGTAGTTTCAAAGACAATAAATGTGTATAGCCCATAGAAAAATAACCTCAAATATACAAATATACATAGTTATTTTGAAAAATGGAAGCTTTTTTGTATTTGCAGCCCAAACCACTAGGTTTGTCATCTCGAACCTATATCTGAGGCAACCAACTCAACAAACATGTAATTTACCACTTTTGGTAATTTGAATTTGAAAAGAACACACACGCACTCAAAAATGTGTGTGTGCTAAAAAATGCATGCACTTTCATTACTCACATACACTTTCATAACGCTCACACACTTTAATAATGCACGTGCGTTCCTGTAGAGAAAGTTAGAAAGAGCTGGGGATGGGGAAGAGTGAGTGAGAGAGAGGTAGAGAGAGAGGGGGGGAGTGGAGGACAGGGTATTTTTTAAGGATTCTAATAATCTACCCAAGTAAAGTATTCTAGGCGATTATTTTGGATTGAAAAAATCATATATATAGATAGGTAGGCGAAAATGAAATATGAAACATACAATTTACTATTGAAAACTGTAAATTTTGGCGAATATTACACTAAAAAAACATTTTAATGCATATATAGGCGATATTAGAGAGTAAAAATGACCACATATCGAATTTATTTTTTGAAAAAAGGTCCCAAAAATAGCCAATTGGCGAAATTTCTCCCTTAAAAATTACCCCGATAGAGGATAGGGGCAGAGAGGAGAGAAACATAAGGGGGGGGAGAGATAGGTGGAGAGAGGGAGAAAGAGGGAGAGGGGAAAGGTAAAGTGAGAGAGAGTACCGAAAGGAGAAGTAAAGTGAGAGAGAGTGTGGGAGGGAGAGAGAGAAAGTGAGCAATGGGGAAGAGTGAGTGAGAAAGAGTTAGAGAGAGAGGGGGGTAGGTAAGATAAGATAAGATAATTTTATTAATGTTCGACAAACAATGAATAAAGTAGGTCAAAGGGAATATTGATTACAATGATGTCAATACAAAGTGGAAGCACTAAAGTAGCTCTTATAACAAAGAGTATGTAGAAAGGAAAAATTAACTAAAACATGCAGAAGCAATCACTAGGCTCCACTATGGGAGGTCCCTCGGGAAGAAGGGTGAACAAAGCAAGTTGATCCAGGATCTAGATCTGGATGGTCACAATGAGTAATGTCGTGTGTGGCTCATGATCTATTGGATCACTCTCCCTTAGCATCCGAGTTCGAATGGAGGAAGCTCAATATAGAGGGTTGGATGGAGGAAGTATTGAAAGAAGAGTTGGACGACACATCGTCCTACTTTTGGAGGAAGTGGCTTGCAGTTGGAGTCTATATGATCTTCGTTGTTTGCTGGTGTGAGATATGGACTACCAGTGCTACTGATATATTCGTGACATGTGGGTGGTCCTCCAAGGCCGTAATGACCTATGGTAGAGCTTGAGCTGCTATATGTCCTTCTCTTGGTTCCCTGAATAGATGGGAGCACCATAAAAAAGGAAGTGATACACTAAGTAGAGGCTGGTCTCTGAGGCAGTTGGATGGACTAAGAGAAAATCCAGAAGGCCTATTATAAGTAAAGGGCCAAACATCTATGATCTAGAAATCTAAAGAATCTAGAGAGACTCTAGGGCTCTCTGAATAAGTAATGGAACCTTCCCTTGATCTGGTAGTAGATAGGGCATTGAAAAATGAAATGATACTCAATCTCAATATTTTGAATATGATAGAGATGGAAAATCCTATCCGACAGGTCAATTTAGTGGTCAACCTCTACCTGCAACCCATGAGAGCCTTCCCTAAACTAGCCTAGTGGGATGTGAAGGGCATGCATGCAATGGACGAGGGTGTACTGCAATTGAATAATGAGTCCATCTATGATATCTAAGAAGTGATCAGCATAGAAGGCCATATTTGGGTGTAACCCACCCCAAGAGTTAACCCAAGTGGTCTAAATAAAGTGCTTGTAAACATCATACTTAATGATCTAGTTCAACTCTTGTCTGGTGGGGAGAAGGAAACCAAGAGCATATAGGGAATATTTGAATGGAGGGATCAAGTCCATCTGAATGCCTATGGACACCACAAGATTCGATACCCCTGCGACCCAACACCCAGCCTGGCCTTTGGAACTAGAAGAGGTGATAGTATCTAAGTAACATTTTACAAGAACAATTACCTGTCTCACCCCTTTGCCGAGTCAACAAAGCTCCAAACTCGATGCAAAAGAGAGATCAAATTGAACACAGTCTCAAGCCAGAAGGGTTGGGTGCCAAACTTTGCTAAGATGATGTGCTAAGGGACTACCTATTTGCATTTGATGATGTGCCAAATAAGAAGGGTTTGGACCCTCTCGGTAGAGACCTAGTCAGACTCGAGTAAATTGGATCCCCAAACCTCCAAACCGTATATCACAATATGTAGGATGAGGGAATCCATGAGAGACATCTTGGATAAGATGTCCTAAAAATGGTATTAGAAGCATTGTCTCTCAAGGATGACTAGGGTTATGTATCCATTTTTTCCTCAACACTAGAGGGCCTGGAACTAGGTCCTAAGAACAACACACCCAAGTATGTGTAGGTGTTGACTATCTCAATGTCTTCCCTTGTGAAGAGGAAATGGCGGTATGAGAGGGTCTTGTTCATCCTATTGAAGATCATAACCTTGGTTTTACCCATGTTGACCATCAGTTGTCAATGATCACAAAAACGAGAGAGGGAATCCAACTATCTTTGCAACCTTACTGGGGATGAGGTTAGGAGAACCACATCATCCGAATAAAGTAGAATAGATATCAAGACCTGGTGAAGGATGTATTCATCATTGTCCTAAATATGGTCATAGCTAAAATCCTCTAACTCGTCAATATAGATCCCAAATAATGTGGGGGACAGGGGGAAACCCTATTTGACCTCGATGGTACTCCATATGAACTCTGATATCCCATGAGATATGTGGAGACGACCAATGAATGACTCATATAGCCATTTCTCATAGCCTTAGATGCCTAGAAGGTTCCTTTATAACCTAAGGCCTAGAGTTTCTCCCTCAACCCTATTTAGTACCTTGAGTCTCATACATAGTAATAAAAGACTCCTAATGGAACACTTTCCCCCATTTAAATCCATATATACCCTTGTAAGGTCACGTGTGACGCTTTGAGGTGTTATTCTTGGAAATAGATACCTAGAAGCTTGATTTAGTCCCTAAAGATTGAGTTTCCTCCCACAACTATATCAAAGGACCTAAAATTTATATCTAGTGGTGTCCCCAATATCCCCACTCATATATCCAAAATATTAGGACAAGGATACTTTATGGATGTCATGTGTGGTGGTTGGAATCAGCATGTTTGTCCTTGGATTCCTAGAAGCTTCCTTTAGTGGCTAAGGCTTGGTTTTCCTTCCTTAACCATGTTAAGGCCATGAGACCCATATCTATTGATCAAAACCTTATAAAACTACAAACACCCTTTCTTGGAGGCCAAGGATACCCTTAGGAGGTCATGTGTGGTGCTTCAAGGAATTGTTCTTGGCCTTTGATGCCTCAAATCTTCCTTTAGGGCCTAAGGCATATGTTTCTTTCCCTAATCATGTCTAGAGCCTTAAAACCCATGACTGCTACTTGAAACCAATTAATGGTATTGGCATCCCTAGTCATAGATCAAAGATACCATTGTTAAACCATATGTATTTTTTCTAGATGCCTTTCTTGGCCCTATACATATTTAATATTTCTTTAGGGACAAAGGCCCAATATCTCTCATCCGACCATCTCCAAGAATTCAAGATACATATCTAGTGCTAAAAAATGCTAATAGCACCCATATTTGCACTTAAAAGAAAATGATTCCCTTGGTAGGTCATGTGTGGTGGTTGGAGGCATCATTAATGACACCATATGCTTAGAATATTTCTTTAGGGCCCAAGGACTGGGTCTTTCCCTTGACCATATCTAGGGCCTTGAGACACATACTTAGTCCTAAAAAATTCCTAATGGGACTAATATCCCTAGTCAAAAGCCAAACATACCATGTAAATGTTAGTTGTTGTTGCTCAATGTGTTGTTATGGGACCTAGATGCCTAGATGATGCTTTTAGGGCCCAAGGCCTAACTTTCCTCTATAGAATATGTGCAAGGAATTGAGATCCACATCTAGTGATAAAGAATTATTGGTGATTCCCATATCCCCACTTGAAAGACAAATATCCCCTTAAAATATTGTTTATCATGTTTCTACATGTCATTCATGGACATTGAGCCCTAGATGCTATCTAATGAGCCTCATTCCTAAGCTTCTCCCATTGACCATGGTTAATTTCTCAACACCCCATCCCACTTCTCATTTTTTTTAATGATGACCATATCCTCACTCGGAGCTAAGGATGACATTAGGATATCATGTGTGGTGGCTCAATGAGGTGTTGTTGGGTCTATATGTATAGAAGCTTCTTTTATGGCCTAAGGCATGAATTTCATCCCCTGAACTTGTCTAAAAACCCATGACCCATGCTTAGTGCTAAAACCTTTCTAATGGAGCCGATATCCTCTATTAGATGACACATATCCCAAAAAGGGGTCTTATTAGGTTGTTCAAGGAATTGTTTATGGACCTCAAGTCTTAGAAGCTACCTTTAGGGATCAAGGCCTAAGTTTCCTCCCCTAACCAAGGTCAAAGTAGAGAGACCCATAATAAGTTATCAAAACTACTAGTGATGTCCATATTTGAAATTGGATCCAAATCATACTCTTGGGAGGTCAAGTGTGGTGGCTGTTGACGTCCATTTTGTCACCATTTTTTATCATCTAATCTACTCAAAATGGCGTTATTTCTATCATTTTTGCTATAGTAAGCTGTTTTATTTTCCATTCATCCCATCAAACAGTCCAGGCTGCGTTTCTCAAGTAACCCTTCATTCAAACTGCGTGCTTATGTGTTAAGTTAAAACGCATTCAGCTCATCGTTCATCCCTTCGTTCAGCCTGTGAAATCCATGGTTGACACATATCAGATCGTTGAATGAAGAGGAGGGCACGTGGCTTCTGTTAGCCACATGATGCTGATGGTTAATGTGTTATGGCTCTAGAAGATCCGCTCCTATGCTCGCCTAGCTCGACAACGCATTCCACATCCACATCAATACTCCAAGCCCTGGTTTGTTTGCACATTCAGCCGAGGATTACGCACGCCTGTTCATGAATACTCATGCCGTTGTTTTGGAGGAAGTCCATCCCATCCACGCTTAGCCTTCCAACATAACTCCCTTCCCACATCGATGCTCCAGCACATGCTTTTTCCCACCTTTGAAGGAAACGAATGCTTAGTTGTTCGTGTTGGGTAGGGTCGACGCCGTGGAAGTAGGAAACCGGCTTGTGCACTGTTGTAAACTACCACGCAGTTGGTTGACAATCATTAAAGATGTTATTTTTAGAGAGGTCAACTTCGTCGACCCTCTCTCCCATTGTAAACTTATATAAAGGCGTCTCCTGTGGAGAAACACAGATCCATATCCAGATATATACAAATATAGCACAGAGTACCATCTAGATTGTAGCAGTAACTTTTTATTAATTAATGGAAGTTCCAGTTTCATAATTGTTCTGCTGATAGTCATTTAAGCTGATTTAGTCTCACCTCTGATTGCTGGGAAGGGCCCCTCATCAGCCAGAGGTTTTGTTATCTTTTTCTGCATTTCTTTTCTACAATTAACTAGTTTATTTTCCTGTGCATGTAATTAACTTCGTTTTTCCTGTGTAGGTCATCCTCATTCCTCTGTAATTAATATTCTACTGTTAATATAATCTCTCTTCTTCTAAATTAGGAAATGGTCGACCAACAGTTTGCTAGTTTGTAGTTTGTTTCCAGTTCTTCTTCCATCATTATAGTTCAAAATTGCTTCCAAATTCTTCCTTAGTTAGTTCTTTCTCTTCTCCTCTGTTAGTTTTTCTTCTATTTTGCTGTAGGTTAACTCTTTCTCTTCTTCCATCTTAACCTTCTTCCTACTTCTCATAGAAATCATTCCTCTGTCGCTGTAGGTGACTTCTATCTTCCATCATTTTTCTCCAATAGAAATAGTTCCTCTCTTAGATAATGATTAGAATAGATAGCTTCTTATTAGATTAGCTTCTACATAATCATCTATTGCTTCCTGTGCACTGTAGGATCATTTGCATAAAGCCAGCTGGTAATTAAATCATCCAAATTCTTCATTTTTCTCACTTTAACTCATTTTCCTCTATTCGGATTGTCATTCGGACCACCATTCAGACAGGCGTTCAGATCGTCATTCGAACTTGTTTACTTTCTGCATTGTTTTAGGCCTTCTTCAAAATCTAATTTCTTCTGCCTCTCAATCATCATTCTTCTTACTCCTCCTTAACAGTTTTATATGTAATTTAAAGTTTATTTCATGTTACTTAAAGTTCTTAATTAAGTCGTGTTATTATTTCCTCCTTTCTCCTACTTTCTTCTTGAAACTTTCTTCTCAACCTTCTTCCAAACTTCAATTCTTCAATCTGATCTACTAATTAGTTATTGTTCAGAATTTATTAGTCTTGTTTCTAGATAGTTTGTCTTCCAAGTAATAGTTAATAATTCCATTTCTTAAGTTGTTTTATTTTTTGATAGTTTCATCTAATTATCATACGATTAGTTTCCATTTATACAAATAATGAAGATGTTCATGGTTTAAGATTTGGATTAATAATAAATATCTTTATCAAGTTTTCTACTTGTTTCCATAATCAAAATATATTTATCAAGTTTTCTACTTGTTTCCATAATCAAATACAGTTCAATTAAACATCTTTATTAAGTTTTCTATTTGCTTCATTGGTTAATCAGTTTGTTGTTTTTCATAGATAGAATAATTATGAAAGTCATGCAAGTAGTTTAAAGTCATATAGTTGCATGTTAGCCTTCAATCATGCACATATAGTGATTGCATCTCATAAGCTCCCTCCTCGGGTCGACAATTTAAATATTGGAATTATTTAACACATAATAAACATCAACAGTGGCTTAAGGTGTTTCTCTTGAAGTAGGATATCTAGAAGCTTGATTTATATATTAAGGATGGTGTTAATCACTTAACCATGTCTAGGGCACCACAACCCATCCTTACTACTCAAAACCTTCTAGTGGTGCATATATCACCACTCAAAAGATAAATATCCTATGAAGAGGTGATGTGTGGTATCTCAAGGCCTTGTTCATGGCCCTCGATATTTAGAAGCTATATTTTAGACCTAATTCCCAAGTTTCATGAGTTGTCCTTGGTCTAGGCCTCGCTACCAATGAATAGTTCACAAAAAACTGGAGTGGTTCCAATATGCCCACTCAAAGGTGAAGGATCACCTTGGGAGGCCATGTGTGTTGGTTCTAGGAATCATTATTCGCCTTGGATGTATTCAATATTCATTTAGGGCCTAATTCCCATGTTCCCTCCATTGACCATGTTGAGGGCACCATGAACCATACCTTCTTCTTGAAAATTTATAATGGTGTCCATATCTCCACTTGGACGGAAAATATATCCTCAAGAGGTCATGTGTTTTAGTTCAAGGCTTCATTCTTGGACTTGAATTCCTATAATATTCATTTAGGTCCTAAGTACCTTAATCTAGTGCCCAAAACTTCATAATATTGCTAATATCCCCACTCAAAGGATAAGGATATACTTGAGAGGTCATGTGTAGTGGATTGGGTCGTCATTCTTGAACTTGAATACTTATAAGATTCATCTAGGGAATAAGTATTAAATTTACTCCTTCAACCATATCCCCGTGTCTAAGGATTATAGACTCATATCCAATATCCAAAACCTCATAATGGAACCCATATCTATAATAAAGGGAAATGATAACCTTGATGGGTCCTGTGTGGTGGTTTGAGGTGTTATCCATGGCCATGGATGCTTATAAGATTTAATTAGGGTCTTATCCCCATATTTCCTTCACCAACCATTTCAAATCCCTTGAGACCCATATGCAGTGCTCATAATCGCCTAATGGCTCCCATATCCCTAGTTGGAAGACAAGGATACCCTTGGGAGATGCTATGTTCTATCTTAAATAATTGTTCATAGCCCTAGATTCCCTAAAGCTTTGTTTATGCTCTGACTCTTAGGATTCCTCCCCCAATAATTTCAAGGACCCCAAGACCAGGGAAAATTTTAGGGGCGGAATTTAGCTCGTGGACTAATTTTTTACCATTTTTTCCAAAAGAAAATTTGTTAATTTGCTTCTTTTCCTCAATTTATTCACCCAAATTCCACTAGATAACAAAATTTTACTCTAAAAATCGCTAAAATTGTATAGGAACTATATAAAATCCTTACAAATTCGAATATTTTTACAAAACATCGCCCCCCATTTTATGGTTGGAAACTGAAGAATTAGTAAGATTCACCAAGCTTTCTACACTTCAATAAAACTATGGATCCTTAAAATTTGCTATGCCCAAAACCCATACTTGTGCTTAATAATTTCATAATACCATTGATATCCACACTCAGAGGCTAAGGATAAATTCTGAGAGAGAGAGAGAGAGAGAGTTGTGTGAGGAAAAGGGGGAGAGAGAGAAAGGGGGAGGGTTGGAGAGGGGGGGGATCAAGAGCGTGTGCATGCTCTTAAATAGAAAAGGGGGAGTGATAGAGAGGGGGGAGGACTTAAGACTACGTGTGCACACTTTTGAGAGCGTGTTCACACTCTTGCTGAGGGTTTTCTACACCAAAGAGGAAGGTGAGCATTTCTTTTCGACATTTATTGAGAATAACCTTTATTGTCATGTACCCACCTGCTGACCCAATAAGAGAGGGAACATGATAACAATCTGTGGGGATTTTCATAAGACTCAGCCCAGTCATTAGCATCATATGAATAAAAACATTGGTGTGCAGATACAAATTAGGCAATATGCACATCGGAATTGAAACTAATTCCACACACAATTCATGCCCATCTAGCATATCAAAACAGTCATCAAATTAATGCATTTCAGAAGTAAATACATAGACATAAAACACTTATCTTCATTGTGCAATTGTCCCAAGCAACTAGCTATGTCGCTGCAATGTTCCACCCAACCATAGGCTCTTCGACAACATATACTGAGTCTGTCCGAAGGCCACCCCCGAGCTGGGCATGATATCTACAAGGGAAAAGGGGATTTCAAACTCATACACAGCCAAACAATCAAATAGTCATTTGGATCTAAGCCAAGCCAGACCACTGCTGGGTTTATCAGGCCAAATCTGAACCCTCTTCAATTGTGGATGCTTCCACTCAAGTTCAAGCCAAAACAATGGAAACCCATTTCAACCCCAACAATCTCCTACACACGGAAACTCCTAAACTGGGCATGGGTACACATAACAGCAAAATCTCAAGTATTGGGTATGAAGGGAAAACGTGGGCAACCCAAAAACGAAATGAGGAATGGGAAAACAACCCTGGAAAGAAAAATTTCATTTTCAGAAAATGTTTGGGAATAACCTAGGAGCAAAAACGACCTCCATTAAACCCCCAATTCGTGAATCTCTTCTCCCAGTCACTGTGCTAACCAAAACGAGTTTGCAGGCATGGAAAAATGCAGGAAATGGAAAAAACGTGGAGGATAAAACCCCAGCAAGCCAAAACGCCCAGCAGGCTTCAAATAAAAACGCCCAACAAGCCAAAAACGCCCAGCAAACTCCCAAAAACGCCCAACAAGCTAAAAACGCCCAGCAGGCTTCAAGAAAAACGCCCAGCAAGCTCCCAAACATGAGAGGGTGAAGTCTGACTATGAAGAATGGCTTGGGAAGGAAATTCGTGGGAGTTTTCTTGCCCAAGAAGGAGAAACACGTTTTTCCATGAGGGTGGCTTGCCCATACTCAAATTTGGACAGCCATACCTCCCCAATCCCCAAGGCATTAACTTCTTCACCCACCTCTTGGGAGAAATGAATGATTGGGCATCAAAATCCACATGGGTAGTTGATGGTTCATGGGTTCTCTCATTGACACTTGGCTTGACTTGATTGGCTCAAGGGTTTGAATATTCCCCTCCCAATTCCTTGTAATATCATGCCCCCATCTCTTGTTGCATTGCATAGCTAGTTGTGGGAATTTATATTAAAATCCATATTTACAATTCCCATGGTTCTCTAGCACATGGGCAACATAATTTCAAATACTTGCCTCTTCTAGATCGAGCGTTCACTAGCGGGGCCTTGGCTTTGAGCTCCACGCTAGGAATCATACATAATATGCATACATTATTTACATTATAGCCCAAAATATTACAAGGGTCAAAATGGGGAACATGACATTTATGAAAAACAATGCATGCACTTTTTTTATAGTTTATGCATGCTTTTAATAACTTGTGCGCACTTTTGAATTTCCTTAACAAAATTCATGCTTGCCACTCACCCGACATCCAAACAACAATTGAAAATTTGAACATACCTAATTACAACAACAACAAATGTGTTGGTATGCATTTTAGTGTAATTGGAAAGCATATGTTTGTCTTTTGATGTTATTGGAATGTTACAACCAGTCTGGTTGTACTCAAGACTATCCAAATGGATAAGTCATACAATTGAAGATAACTCCATAAAAATATATTTGATGAATATATAAAAGATGATGATGTTTACAATGAAGGTGTAGCCCATATAAATAGGTTTACACGGTGACTATTCACCAAAGGGGTGTGTCCCTTAATTAAATATAATTATTGTTATATTATTATATTATTATTATTATTCATTATTTTAATATTTTATTTGCTACATTTCCTTCCTCTTCAGAAATGCTTTGTCCTCAAAGCATATCGGTGAAGAAGATTTACGCCATGTGTTTGTAATATTGTTGCATCTTTCCTTGTTGTGTCATAGTTGTTGATACGTGCCGATATGAGCTTTTGAGTGACAAACACATATTTTGAAAAGTAGATGGATCGATCCATCCCAAATTGATTCGTTGTTGAACCTTGCGCTTCCACAGTGAATTTTCATCCTAGAATTTAAGTGTATTGGTGTTCGTAACTTCTGTTAGTTGTTGACCACTTTTAGGACATCAACTTTTATGATTTGGATGTCGATAGGGAATTCTTGTAACGTCATTTTCCTTTATCATGTTTGTGATGTCTTCTTGGTTTAATTTTAGAGTATGCTTTTGTTTAACTGGGGCGTCATATTGAGTAGTGATCTGCATTGGGTCTGTACACATGCCTTTTCCAACAAATTGTAATTTTGAATATTTTGATGTCTCGCTTTGTATTTCTTCTAATTTGCCTATTAACAGTTTGTTATTATTCTGAATCTCCTTAATCTATTGCTCTTGCGAATTTTCTTTGTCTTTTGATTTCTTAAGTTGTTCCTTAAGCTCTTCATTATGTTTTTGAAGGTGGTGATTTATTCTTGCTTCTCTAGAATTTTTCCTTCGAAGTCTTCATTAGAGTGCTCTGTCTTCCAACTATTTTTCAATTTCTTGATTTTTGTAACTAATGTAAATTGTTATGATTTCTTAGTCGAAATATTTCTTCAGTATAGCTTGACAACGTGTTATTGACTTTCGTAATTTCCAACTTGTGCACCTTTTTAGTGTCGTCATTATTTTGTTGGAATTCTGTTATCTATCACTAAAGTTGACATATCTCTAATTCTCGGTCTTTTAATTGTTTTCGTATTTCCGCAATTTCTTCATCTTTGTCATTCATACTTTTGTGTAACCACACTATCTCTGCTTTATTATCATCAAATTCCATTTTTATCTCTTGGTTTTGTAGTCTTTTATTGAAATATTTTTCATCCTTAAATTCGTCAACTTGTGCGGACAACCTTTCTATGCGATCCTTTTGATTGGAAATTATATGTTCACTGGTTTTTATTTGAAGTTCATGTAATTTATTAGTGATTTCCAAATCTTCATTCATGTCTTGTAATTATTTATTGTTTCTTTGATAATGTTTTAACTTAGCTTCTAACTTTTCTATTTGTGACCGCAAAATGGCTTCCATGGTCTTCGAATTCTTCGGCAATAGTTGATCTTCCTTTGATTTTGACTTCTTCGATGATAATGGTCGTCATTTGATTCCGACTTCCTGATATCTTCTTTTCCTTTTTTAAAATAATAATTGTAATAAATACAATTATTAAATAGTAATATTATTACTATTATTAAAAGTTGACTAATAATAATAATAATATATGTTTTAATAGTATTAAAAAATATATAATAATAATAAGTATTAAAAGATTTAATAATAAATTATTATTAAATCTTTCCTATTTATATTACTTCCATGTAATATGTTTCTAAATTTCTCTTTTTATGTTACTTCCACTTAATTTATTGTTCTCCCAATCGTTATGGCTCTACACAAAATGGTGCTTGAATTTAGGATTTGATTTCACCCAAATAAAACCAAGTGTTGGTTCTCTCTAAAACCACGTGTTGTTTTCTTTAAAACTACCCGTTGTTTTTAACTTCTTCTTTTCTTCTCAACTCTTTTTTATTTTTATTTTTATTTTTACTCTCTTTTATTTTATTTTATTTTTCTTTTTCGTGTCTTTTGTTTTTAACTTTCCTTTTATTCTTTTCTCTTCTTTTTTTCTCTTTTACTTTTTTTTTCTTTTTTTTTTTTTATGGGATCTTCTTCCTTCTTCTTTCTTTTTTTTTACTTCTTCCTTTTTCTTCTTTTTGACTTTCTTTTCTTCTTTTACTTGGTCAAAGACCACAATTTTAGGGAAGCCCTAGGATAATGGTTTAAAACCACAATATGGCTGAAGGCCTAGATCACGAATGTAGCTCGGATACCAATGTTACCAATCTAGTTGTACTCAAGACTATCCGAATGGATACGTCATCTAATTGACGATAACTCCATAAAAATATATTTGATGAATATATAAAAGATGATGATGTTTACAATGAGGGTGTAGCCCACATAAATAGGCTTACATGGTGACTATTCACCAAAGGGGTGTGTCCCTTAATTAAATATAATTAATGTTATGTTATTATATTATTATATTATTATTATTATTCATTATTTTAATATTTTATTTGTTACATGGAAACAAGTTTTTGTCTTCTTATATAATTAGAAGAAAAACTTTGTGTAACTAGAAGAGAATTTGTGAAATTGAAGGACAATTTTTGTTTTGTAGTATATATGAAAGACGAGACTTGTATTATTTTGTAATTGGAATACAATCTTTGTCTTCTTTTGTAATTGGAAGAAACAATTCTACATTTTTGTAATTAGAAGAGAATTGCCAATTTTTGTTGTAATTGCAATCTATTTAAACATGGGGAACCAACATAATCGAAAAACAAAGTGGTCAAGGAAAAATCATCCCATAGAAAAGGTCAATGAAGCAAGGGAAAAGGAAAGGACAAGTATGGAAAAACATAGGCTTTTAGAAAAGGAAAATCCAAATTCTAGCACAACAAATGAACCTCTAATGAATATTCCATCAAGACAAGTGGTTGTCGATGATCAGATGATAATGGATTTACTTGGAGCAGATTATACCGTAGATGAAACTAGATATACAACCGATGCACTATAACCTCATGATGAAGAAGTTCACGTGGTGCAGCCTGTTGTTCGACAATCTGAAATTTCAGAAACTACCAATGAATAGGTCCAAAATCCTTCCAATATTATAACTCCACAACATAGAGATCAAGAGCGCCGGAACATAAGTCCACCCCCCTTACCTAGATTGGTCCGACAGTGTGAGATGGAAAAATCCTAAACAACTTTAGGTGGATGAAAGTGCTATAGTGTCACTTGAAGGCAAGATCCTTGACTAAACTATTAGTTATCAATCCTTTAAAATTATTAAAGAATATTTTGAATGAAATTATGATGAAGCTAAATGCCAATTTTTTTTTGTGTTTGTTGAAATATAAGAGTTTGAATTTTGTTTGAAGAATTTCAGGCATTGAAATAATTAGAAGTTCATAAGCAAGTAATCATATAGTTTTTTTTCCAAGAAAAAAATGTATTTTCATTCATTTAAGATAAAAAAAAATACAATCTTTAGTGCTTTTTAGAAAAATTTGGGCTTCCAAACAGAAATAGAGAGTGTCTTACAGATTGTAGGAGTTAGACTCCTTACGAATATCAAAGCCATATATCTATCTGACATTAAAACATTTCAAATGCATTTATTTATCCTATTTCTTTAGATCATATCACGGAATTCAATCGAAGAAAAATCCATGGGGGGGATAGATGTGACCCCCTGAAATTATTCTAGCTGAAGGGCCCCGAGATGAAGAAAAATCCCATGTTTCTATAGGGTGTCTGCCTTTGTATTTAATTCACAATATACATGTTTGAAATGAATCCTCTAAAATTTTCTCTTGATTCGCTTCAATTGCTCCACTATATGAATGAGGTCAATATTGTTAATCTCTACCAATCCCTTCATGTATATGATTGATAGCTTTGAGTCTCCAAATGCCTAGGGGCTTTGGATTCCACATCCGGTCACTTGTCCCAACATAAATAAAAGGCATTTGAATTCTGCCATATTAATGGTTCCCGAACCAAGACAACCTTTTCCATTGAAGTAATGTTCTTTAGAGAGAAATAGAGGGAAACCAAAACTTCTTTTTTGGTTCCTCTCTTGGCTAGCTCCATCAAAGAAATCCCATGGCCAACTCTCACTGATTAATGGAAGCTCAAGAATACACCCAGAGTCAGGGATAGTAAGGGGATTCTAAAACTTGAAGAGAGACAAGGGATGTGAGGCTACTTGGAATGATGGCCAAGGCCGATCCTTGAATATGGCCTCATTATGTTAAGATCCTAATGGGAGGCCTTCACTAACACCTCAGGGTTTTGATGTAACGGTTCGTATCATATTACGATATAGTCACACACCCCAAGGAATAATTAGAGGAAGAGATCGGAGGGTGCTTAGCTCCTGGATTTGAAAAAATATTCTAAAGAACATCTCCACCGTACTCCCAACCCATAAATCAGAGAAAATTGTCATTTTTCTAGCCTCCTACCATACCTATTTGATGAACCTGCATTCTACAAACATATGTGTAATCGACTCAACTCCCAATTTACACAGTTGAAACATGCTCAATCCTCGAATGTTAAACGACAGTAATCTATTCCACATTAATACCCTATTCTCTAGCATTAACTATAAGTGCAAAATATTTTTGGGTGGGGTTTTCATGGTCCAGAGATCCTGCCACCACCATTTGTTTTCCCTTTACAATACATGGAAATCCGACCTATATTCCATTTTAGTTCTACAGAAACCCCCCTACAAGCTTTAAATCCATTTTAATTCATCCCTCTCCCCTGAAATATGGATATTGACCTATTTCAAATTTATACAAAAGGTCTCCCAGCTGGATTTCCATTCCCTCCCGAGTCAGAGGTCTTCTACCGAGAGCCAACCCTGAGTCCAAATTGAAGTCCTCTCGGGTTTGGTTACCTTGTATAGAGTGGCTCTTCCCCTCACTTGAATATGACTCACTAGATCACCAGGTAGACAAAAATATCCATGGAATCCCAATATAGAGTTGCATCCTATATGAACTGATCTCCCATTACTGACTTTCCAAGCTAATTGTGGAGCCAATATAGAAAATGCGCTAGTAAGGGCTTTCCAATGATTGGAAACCCATTCCTTTCTCTTCTCCCTTCTCCTAATCCAATCCATAAGTGAATAAGGTGCTATGTATTTAGCTATCAAGATATCTTTCTAGAAGCTTTCCTTTGTTAAAAAGTTCCATCGCAATTTGGCCGCAAGCACCTTGCTAAAATGGAAAATATTCTTCAAATCCTAGCCACCCAATTGTTTGGGAGAAGCAAAAGTTTTCCAACTCACCAAATGGAACACTTGTTAATCCTTACTATTCCTCCAAATAAAATTGTATCATAGCTTCCAGATAGGATTCAAGGTTGAAACTAGGATAGTTGCCATCAGGTGACAGTATATAGGAATTGCTTCTAACATTGCTTTGACAAGGACTATCCTGCCTCCACGTGATAGCCATATATTAGACCATAAATTGATCTTTTCTTCCACTTTAGAAACAAGCCAAATCGAATCATGATTTCCATACTTATTAGGTTTTAGGATAAAACCTATATAAGGTATACCTTCCTCCATCACCCTGCAATCAAAGGGAAAAAACCTTCTCCAAAAAGCACTCTCTACCAATTGGTTCTCCAAAACAAAAATGGAATATTTATTATTGTTGATCTCCATCCCCATCATCTTTATACAAAACAGATCTAAAATTTCTTCCATCCTATGGAATTCCAACAAATAATGAAATAAAAAGAGGAATATATCATCAACAAACATAAGATGGGTGACATTCTCTCTTCCATTAAAGGATACCCCTGATAATTTTCGTCTACTTCCATCAAAACTCAAAATCCTACTAATCCCTTCAATGACTACCAGAAAAAGGTATGGATAGAGAGGAAAGCCTTGCTTGAGCCCCCTCAAGGATTTGAAGAAGGTTGAACCTTCCCCATTAATCAAGACTACAAAGTGTGGAGAGGTTATACATCCCATCATCTAGGTCATCAACTCCAGGATGAAACCTATATGTAATAACACCAGTATGAGAAAAATCCAAGATGCCTTATCATAGGCATTGGACAAATCTAACTTTAGGGTTTCCACCCTAAGATTTTCTGATTTTATAGTGTGCAAGCCTTCTTGCATTGAACCCACCGCCTCATGAATTAATGTACCCTTAAGAAAACCAAATTGTTCCTTGGACACATGCCTGAAAAGGTAGGGATTCAATCAGATAGCTATGATATTTTAAATTATCTTATAAAGTCCATTACACAAGGAAATTGGCCTGAAATCCACAAAGCTTTCTAGACAATCCTTCTTAGGGATCAATGCTAAGAAGGTAAAAGTCGCACATCCTCTACCCCTATTAGAATATACTTTCTAACTAAATAAAAAAATCATATGAAGAACTCAGGTGGCCACCCATATGGCCCCAGGCTTTTATCTCTCTAAAAATATTTTAATGCACTTGAGAGTTCTTCTCAAGACACTTATTGAAATAACTCTGCACTTCCCTCTGGAGCCAGGATACGTGGAAATCATTCAATCACCTGGAGCATTCCCAACATATCTTAGTGTTTCATCTCTATATATAATATTCAAAAATGGACAATTTCTAGATAAGATAGATTTTTAAACCCCCTAATAGCTAGACCTCCAGGATCCTGAAATTCCCAAATGGAATTATAATTCCTACGATGGTTGATGGGCCACCACTTTCTGAAATAATTTTGTATTCTAGTATCCTGATTCCAACCATAACACCTGGATTTTCAACCTCCACTCCACCTCAAATTCCTCAATAAAATTATGTTTTTCCTTCTCTAGATAAAATATCTCCAGTCAACAATCTTCTTAAGGATATATAACTAGAGATGTTGAGTACAAAAATTCTAACCTTTTCTCTGTTTCAACTAGTCTAGCTTCTCTTGCTCGACACATCTCTAGATTCCACTTCACCACTTTATCTTTTAAAGATCTCAGGTTATTTTCTAGTTGAACACATATGTTTTTGTCTCTTCCCCCAATGATGTGCCTCTAGTTCTCCTCCACCAAGCCTTTAAAATCGGGGATCTTCACCCAACCAGAGTTATATTTGAAGGGAGAGCCCGGTTTCTCCTTCGGCTTCCCAAACTCTAAGAAGATATGAAAGTGGTATGAAATAAGGCATGAAGCTACCCAAGACCGAAATAATTCCAGACTACAAACTAAATTTAAATGCATGAAAAAAAAATCGAGTATATTTGAAATACCTTGGCCTCCCGAGCGTTTGTTTCTCCAAGTTGGTTTGATGTCTGCTAGATTGATGTCCATCCATCCATTGAGCTCAAGAATATCTCGAAGGACTGGTGCTAAAGGGTCATCTCGTGCCGTCTCCCCCCATATTTTTTCCAGCGCTAGGGTTACATTAAAATCACCTCCAACAATAAGGTTATCAACCTTGAAACATCCCCAAGAGAGAAGGTATGTCCAAAATTACAGTATGTCATCATAGGGCCCATGGATGTTTAAAATTAGGTACCTCTTATCCACTTCAATGCTATAGACTTCAACCCCCAAACCAAAGTTACCAACAAAAGAGTTTGTGATCCGTATATTCCTTGAAAAACTAGAAATCAAGCCTCCCGACCTTCCAATATCGTCCAATGCCAAAAAAGACATATAAGGGAAAATCTTCTCCAAGCACATAACTGCTACCGGACCTGCCATCATTGTTTCCTGCACTAACAAAGTATCAGGCTCCTCTGCTTCCACCAATTACTTGAGGGCTCTAATTTTGGCTTTCCCTCCTAAGCCACAGATGTTGATGGAGAGGAGATTTATTTAGGAACACTTGCTGGAGTGTTTCCCGCTCTAAGAACCACAAAAATTTTCAACTACTTGCCTTGTGATATTTTACATTTAGAATTTCTTCCGCGTGAAACATATTCGATTTTTGACCAAGTTTTCCTGGGAATAAGATAGGGGGATCGTCCATCTCCATCCCACCTAAAAGAAAAAAGTATTTTTCTCTCGAACAAAGGAAGTAGGGTCCTCTAGAACTGCTTCTTGAAAGGATACCACCTTCAGACACAAAATACCCTTTCGAAAGTGACTTAGAGGACGAGTCACTTCCCAGACTGATTATCAACTCCTCCTTCCTTCCCCCTCATAAGGGATTTTATTTTCCTAGAGAGATAACCATATTTACGTATGAGTTACCTGCCTCCTCTTCTTGGAGGACCGTCAAATTCAAGAGGTTAGGTCCCCTTCCCCCATCAGTCCCTTCCTTCTTCTCACCATTATTATGCCATATCTCTGCAATGCGCTCCAGCTAGTTTTTTGACACCTCGAAACCTTCTAGTATATATTGAAACATATGAGCTTTTTATTTTGAAGATGGAAATTCAGTGGATAGTATTACATCACGAACTACGTCCTCTTCCTAGACATTTTTATCTACCACCTTTCGCTTAGCACCGTGTAGGGTTCCCGAAGAGTTCAAATAGTGGGATTTACTTTCGTCATCCACTGGCACTTCTTTTCTTTTCCATATGTGTTTTCTGAAGGTTATCAAGAAGTCTGGGACCGGGTTCCCATAAAGGTGACAATGGGCACATCTAAATGTAACATTGAGGTAATTTAGGTGCTTTGTAAAGATAAAATCCCCCGCAACTAAGTCTATGGATTCGAACAAACCTTGACGAGAATATACCTCTACCGGAATTCTCGCCACTTACCGTTTCTGCGTATTGAACAGGTCCATGTCCACTTCAAAAAAATTCTCAATCGCATCCCCTATGGCCTTAAACCCATCTTGTGATTAAAACTACAAAGGCAAGCACATGAGTTTAACCCAAATTGTTAACGAGGCCAAGGTGTCTTTCATAGGGTTGAATAGAGAGTGAACTGTTTCAAGGAAAGAGGATATTTTCCATCCATCCACACTCTCTACAAAATTCTCTCTGTTTCATCCTATCTCTTGAAATCAAATCCCAAACATCCCCTAGCCAAGAACATAATGTCTGGCATTTCACCTATCAACATTCTACTAGTAAATCACAGAATCACCATAATCGATATATCTCTTCCCATCACCAATTCCAGTCCCGAGCCTTTATTAAGGAGAATCTTATTCCTCTTACAAGCTAATACAACCAAATTTGGCCTTTCATAAAAATCTTCCAGTTCCTCCAGAACTAGTCCGCTTCCGATAAAACCGCCACATTTTGGAATTGACTGAGAGTGAGTATCATCATCAATAACATCGATCATTCTAGATATGTGGAAATCATGGTGCATTGAGGGACAAATTGGGCTTGCATACGAGTTAGTACAGTTGGAATGGAGTCTCGTACCTTCAATTGTGGTTGCCTTCATCACTGCAAGACACATCTAGTATTAGATCATCCACCAGTCCTCCCAAATGATTGGTCGACATAGGAATAAGTTCAGTACGTTGGCCCCCGTCCACCACATTTGTATGAAACTCAGGAGGATTCAGTGATGCGATCATTACTTGGTCCGAAAAGGAACTAAAGCATGCGAAAACGTCGTCCTTTGACATCTCCATCTGCTTCCTGACCTGGCCTTTCAGGCTACAGCTACTATCGAATAAAATATATGCTATTAATTTCGACACTTAATTGTCAACCTGGGGGGCTCGCAAGCTTCAAGGTGCTAGCACTGTATGTGCAGGACTAGAGCCCTAATCTACCCTAGTCTAGCCTAATTCTAACACACACTAACAAACAAATGAAATTTCAATGCGAGAAAGTAAGGTACTAGAATCTATAGTGCATAAATTAAATTAAGAAACTAGGTGAAAAGAATTAATTAACAAAAATGAAACTAAACTACATGCAAGAAAAAAAAATATAAGAAACTAAACTATGCTAACAAATCCACATCAAAAAATTTCTAAACTTAGAATCCACCCCTCACAACAATGACAAAATGACAAAATAGAAACATAAACATTTATATACAAAATTAAAAATTAATTACAAAATATGAACTCTATTAAGTATTTAAAAATATACAAAATCCTATCCAAATTAAAAAGTATCAAAATATACTAATATATATGCAAATTCCAAAATGTACAAACTATGATAAGTAAAACAAAATACCAATTATTTTATAAAACTAATTTAATACCTCATGACAAAATAAACATATTATTTACAAAATTATAAAATATTAAATACACACTTTGAAAAATCTATTAACTTCAATTTACAAAATATGGAAACAATATATTAATTATTTACCAGATACTATTTCCTTACAACATGCAATATTAGTTGCCCTTCCCACCCAGGTTCAATTCTTGTAAGTGACATGATGCTCTTGTTGAGTCATATTGTAATGATTGTATTTCAAGCTTTCCTTGATTCCTTCGGAATAGCAGGAAGGTGACTTTTCCGCTGAAAAAAAACATACAATATTAGTTACAGACTTATAAACTGTTAACTGTAAACACTTTACGATATATAACAAAAATAAATCTATTAATTATAACTAATGAAATGAAATCTAAACGTGAAAACATGTTTGACTTATCGTACCAAAAAGGTTATAGTGCAAACATATGCCCAAATACTTTAGAATTACATTGCAGTTTGTCGTTCTGCCTTCAATGCGTTTCGTGTTAAGAAATTCATTCCTAATGCTCTCTATGTTTGCAGGATTCGGCTTCACATTCAAACCGAATTCGCCTCAATTTTTATAGAATAAATAATAAGTTGATATGGTAAGTTGATAGAATAAATAATAAGTCAATACGGGACGCAAAGTGTGATTAAAGACTTTTGTGCAACAGAATGACATTTCAAACAACATTCCAGAATCAGATTTAATACATCAACTCTGAATGATGGATTACAGTGAGTTTGAGGGAAAGAAATATTAAACCTACAGGGAAAACTTCTAAATAAACAGATCGTTTAATATTGAGATCACAATACTCTTAATCTAAATCTCTTCTAGTAGAAAATTAATCAAATGAAACCTACAGTCAGCGCTAAAATCAATGAAAATTACACCAAACTTTCTGCAAATTGATAAACAGGAAAACAAAAAAGAAAAGAAGAAAAGAAAACATACGATCTGCAGGTGGCCTTCCATGGAGATTGTACAACGCAACTATGCAGAAATTATGTACAGCATCTTGTTCCCCAGAACTTGATTTTGTTAAACAAACTGGAGAAATACAGTCAAATCACAATTTGCTTAGTTTCTATCTCAGATTTTTCTCCAATTTCCTTCCCCCCGTTTTACATACTGAAATGCATATATTTATAGCTCAAACCAGAGATTCTATTTTTAATACACTTCAACAGCCTCATTAAAACCTTGGCTGTTCGATCCCCAAATCACTTAGTTGTCACAACAAATTCCCCAAATTTGGAAAACCGGCCACCACAAAATCTGGGAAAATCACGTCTGTTATGGAAAATATATCTCCAAATCTGTTCAAAAATTCCAAAAATTTCCTGCGGTTAGGGGTAAATGACCATATTTAGGAAGTGGGTTTTGAATGGTTTCTCCAGATTCCTCCTAGATTGCTCACAAATTGAGCACGAAAATTACTTCTTGGCTTAATGACGGGAGTGCTGGATCTGTGTTAAGCCAAGCCCCTGTACATAACAACTACAATGTAGATACATTTTATTCCACCACAACTTTAACATAATTAAACTGCTTGTTAAGAAATCAAGTTATAGTGAGGTATATTTATTTGATGGTTTTTATATTAGAAATTCCATTTGTATGTATTTTATTTTGTTATGTCCCCGCAGGGGATATCTAGTAATTGGTCTGTTAGATTAATTGGGGTTGTACGTGAAGCAAATTTTTTTTCCTAATGTTATACTTTGTATTCAATAAAATATATTTTTTAAAAAAAATTTAAATTGCATTTATCTAATAGCTGATTGGTTGTAGTACAGTGACATCTTGTTAGGTTTTTGTGCCCATAGGGGTGGCGGCGTAGTTACGTCACCACCCATCTGACCTATTCATAAATGTTTCAGTATAGTCACCAAGTTTTGTCTTTTTTTCTAATGCTGTGGATGTTCAAAGCTGTCCAATTAAAAAGTTAAACATGAATACTGTGATAATCGTCAACAGTAAAGAGTAGAGCAACCTGACATTTGCCAGACAATGATTCTTTGTCGAGGTAGTGGATGAGTGGAGCCACAGATGTGGACAAGTACTGGTCACTGGGTAATCTGAAGCAGTAACATATAGAGTAACAATTGTCGTGAGGAGTTGTAGATTGTATGGAGTCCATGCGACGAAGAAATGGAGTTGAAGTGGAGGAAAAGAGTTTTCGATCCCTATCAGAGGCTAACAACAGTTGCCACTAACATTGCCAAACTATGTAGGCAACAGAAACTCAGGCTGAAAGGCAAGTAACCGACAAGACTTTAACCTCATAATGAATGCATGCATTTATACCTCCGTCAACTGCATACCGCGGATGGATTCTATTCCTTTTTTGTTCTATCGAATATTTTGGTAATGTATTCATAATCCGACATTGTTCTTATTTATTAAAGTTCAATAGTGGGGCCATTTGACACTAACATTGCCGAACTTTTGTACAAACCGGGATTCCATTGAAGTGACAAATGAGAAGATTGAAGGGAAATAGTTAGATTATAAAACCAGAGCCGCTAATCTTATGGAGCTCTTTTACACATCAAAATGATGTTCAAGAGACAAGAGAGAAACTATTGAACGCCGAATAAAGTTAATACGACACAATATATACAAAACCCTATTTTGAATCAATTAGAGTACAACTGCACCGACTCAAGTTAAGTGCACTTACATTATAACTCAAGACCAAGATTTAACGACTTGACAGCTAGAACTTCACACAAGATTAGAAGACCAGTTACATGTGTGGGTATAGGTCTTTAATTAAAATGAGCCATTGAGTGGGAAAAAGCTCCTGTCTTTTTATTACAAGTAAGCCTAGTATGGCACAAGGTAAAAGAATATTGCTTGTTTGTAACATTATAATTATGTTAACGTAAGACATAAAAACTACAATGACAAGGAAAGTAGACATAAAAACTACAATGACAAGGAAAGTAGATGTGAGTAAAGACTAAATAAACAATAATTAAATTGAATAATTGGAAAGTAGCATGCATTTACATAAATATATAACACAACAAAAATTGAAGACATGTCTATTACTAATAAAAGGAACACTGCCATTCTAAACTCTCAATTGCACATTCATCTAGAAAAAGAGAAAGCAGCATTGCCTATTTATTCATCATGATATTATATTCTAAATAGAAGCTTGAAGCCATTTATTCACCATGACATTATATTCTAAATAGTTTTGGATAACGATTAGGAGAGCTCGCCCATGCCCAAAATCTTGATATTTGTCGCTCAAATTGTTCAGCGTTTTTTTGTTAATTGTATTATTTCCTGTAATTTTTGTTGTGGACTTTTGATATATCATTTTTTTACAAATGATTTATATAGTATTTTTTTTAACAATTTTGTGATCGAATTTTATTACATCATTTTTTTATTAAGACACCGACATTATTGAAATTGCAATTACGAAAATCCAAAAGAAAAACATAAGGTGCACATTATCTCACAATAGCTGGATGGAATGCCTTTCTGTCCCTTATGTGCCTAGAGAATATTGTAAATAAATATCACATCAACCACAAAAAAAATTTAAAACACTAACACATTATAAAATTAATTTGATTTTCATCATCTTATTCATTGCAAGAAACTTGAGGTTCAATGGCTAGGTAGTTTTGTGACAATTATTTTTTTTCCTATTACAATTTTGTGGCAAGAGTATTTTTTCTATGTTATAGCAATAGTTGTTATCGCTATTAGCAACTACGGGGACATTGCCATCTCATGGCTCTTGTTTTAAAATGCAATTGGATAGTTTTAATCTATTTTATGTTTGTGGGTGTTATGTAATCATTTCCAAATCAAATACTATCAAGTAGATTCAACAATTTAAATGAGAGTGAAGAAATGATGTTGTGGTGATGAATGTAGAGGACACAATTTCTCTTATGTCAGCAGTCCTATTAAATTAAAGATTTTGAATGAATGCCTAGTTTGTTTAAATAATGATCTACATAAAAAACCCAATGATTCTAGTATTGGTTTCATAATATGAATACAATTAGTACCAAACTAGGTATTGGAACAAATGTTGCCAAAAGAAAACCTAGGGTTACGTCTTATTTATGCAAAAAGAATGTAGATGACCACAAGCCTTAGTTCCCATGTCCGGTAATCTTCTAAGTACAATACTTGATGGCATGAGGACCAATTTAGCATCGTAAAAATAATATTTAATATATTAAACATAATGAATTAGTCATATTTTACTTTTATTGATTTTAGTTATTAAATTAAAGTAAAAGAGACTATTTTTAATGGTGAATGTATTAAATTGTGGTGAAATGTGATGCCAAGTTAGTGGAACATAATTGGGAAAGGAGAAATTTTAGGGTCCCATCAACTACCTCCTCATCCACACTCCTTCCAAGAGATAGAAGAGCCCACACAACCAAATGATTGCAGTGGATGAGATTTGACCTTGTCATTCATGCAAAAAATGCTTGAATCTTTCCACGAATCATCTGAGTAATCCACTAGATGACTGCATATCAAGTAATCATATAGTTAGAAGCCTTGTTGTTTCTTTTCAGAATAATGGCCGGAAAACTCGTTCTCAATATTGTTGGGTTAAGCTTGGCTCGGTCTTAGGGTCATTATGTTAACTATGTCTAGACGGGTATATAGTTGACTTGTCACTTAGTGGTATCCTAGTGGTCGACGGTAATAATCAATTGATGGTTGACTGCAATGGTTAACCTGTATCATCGATTGGTTTATGGGCCCATGGTATTAGGTGGTATGTGGTTATATGAGCTCATGGTATTACATGTGATGAAGCCTATAAAAAGGCTTGGTATACTCCATTGTAAGAGAGTCATTGTGAGTGGTCGGTAGAGACTTCACTCGACTATCTTAGAAGGTTTGGACAAGGTTCTAATGAATATATTTCATTACGCTATTTTTTCCCCTGTATAGGGTTTCCATGATACATCATGGTGTTCTCATGCGTATGTTTTCATGGTGTATGTTTCTTTACTACTTTGTTTGTTGTAATTGCTATGTTGTTTCTCAACATGTGGTATCAGAGCGAGGTTTGGGTTGGTAGATATCTCATACGAGAGAGGCCCTAAATAAGTTACCTAGATTTCCATGTTAGAGTGTATATTAAAGTGTGGGTAGAACCCAGGTAAGGAGGATCGAGCTAAGACACACTTAGATCAATCGATTTGGCTAAGATGTGCACAAATTTGAAAGATCGGGTTGAGAAGTGATAGATCTGATGGGGATAAAGGTCAAGAAGCATGTAGTTGTGAAAGATGAGCATGGATCTATTGTTTATGTGGAGATATAAAACTCAAAGGTTCAAGACAGTGCAAAGCAATCTTGATTTTTCTGAAAAATCGGTCTTAGAAGAGAAAGGATCGGATCTGGAGATAAACTCCTCATAGAATCCATTTGTATTTTTCAGCCAAGAAGATGATGGAAAAGGTGACTAGAACAATGAGTGTATGATTAATATAAGTTCAAGCTAACAATTTATTAAGGACGTGGAAACTCTTGGAGAATTTGCTCTATAGGATATATCCACAAGTTTTCAAAAAATGTTGTAAACAGTGAAAAGGTTGATGCACCGAAGATTGACAGCATAGTCGATGTGCATAATGTTGGTGGTTAAGTAGAACAGAGTAGTTGACATGAAGATGTGCAGAAGATATATGGTATAGTTGGTGTGCATAAGGTCGGTGATTGAGTTAACTAGAGGAGTCGGTGTTCGGGTTGACTGAAGCAATCGAGTTAGCAGTATAGTCAAGGTTGAAGTGGATCGATCAAGTGATCAATACTAGATTGGTCAAGTCGATAGTGTGTTCAACTAGTCGATTGGTGGCAATCGATTAGTTGACTAGCAGTGGTTGACTAGAGGATGATTGAGGAGTCACGAATGGTCGAATGTCAAGATCAAATGAATCAACAAAACTGATTTGTCGATGAAGACATATAATCCAATGGCTCCAAGGGGAAACCTTTGTTGCCAAGGGTTTTTCTTAGTATTGGATCTACCTAGTTTCATTGGGAGTTCTAGAACACCGATTCTTAGTTGGAAATGGCAAGGGCTATTGGAGGTGCTACGATTTGTGATGTAGATCTAGGTAAAGTAAATGTGTCATTATTCGTCAAGAAGAATGGTTTTAGAGCATTGAAAACCATGAGCACATTGTTTCTCGATGGACAGTAGAAATTGGTCAAGGCGCAAGTAGAGAAAAACAAACATGTACTGTAGACAAGGGATTGCTCGGTTAAGGATTACTTGTCCAACATTGTATTTAGAGCAAGTAAATGCTCAAATATGAAATTGTAAAGCAACAAATTATGGAATCGTAAAATGAATCACATATGTCAATGGTCATACAACTATAACACCAATCTAGGCATGCGTACCTCTGATCTTTCTTTTCACTATTTATCTAAGAGTAGACCTGGTTTTCATTTTTGGATGGGGGAGGATGCTTGATTATGGATACTCGGTTATAAAATTTGAGTGGGGTTTTTGTTTTACTCCAAGTCAAGTTTAAAGGGGGGAATGTTGGGTTAATATTGACTTAGTCTTAGAGTCATTATGTTAACTCTATCTAGATCGGTGTATGGTCTACTGGTCGATTGGTCGCCCAATGGTCAATGCTAATATTCAGCTGATGGTTAACTGCAGTGGTCGACTAGTTTATGGGTCCTTGGTATTACCTGGTATGTAGTATGAGTTCATGGTATTACATGTGATGAAGCCTATAAAAGGATTGGTATACTCCATTGTAAGAGAGTTGTTGAGAGTGGCTGGTAAAGGATTCAATCAATTGTCTTGTCCAGTTTGGCCAAGGTTCTATTGAAGATATCTCATTATGCCAATTTTTTCCTTGTAAAGGGTTTCCAGGATACATCATGGTGTTCACTTGTGTATGTTTTCATGGTGTATGTTTCTTTACTTCTTTAATGTCTGTTGTAATTGCTATGTGTTTCTTAACAAAGACCACAATGTAGCTTGATGTGTCTTGTCACAATCAATTGTTAGAAAAGTAACAAGAAAATGACGTCTACTAAAATAAACATCCCATCTCATTAAATACAGTGTGAAAACCATTATAAATTATTCTATTAGAGGAGATATCCTCAACACAGGTGGAAAAATTGATTTGTGGGCCTTCATTGGTAGGTACCCTGCTCTAATATGAAGTTAATCAGATTATTTAAGGGGCCAGTGCAATATTTTTGGCATGACAACACTAGACCTTCTTCCAACCAAAAATATATACTAAAATTGAGAATGGGTTCAAGGGACCGTGAACCCAACATTAAACACTATATTGACATGGAATATATAGAAATGTATGAGAGATTCATGAATGAATATAGTGAACTTAACTTAGGCCAACTACATTTTGAGAAATGAAATCCATGGTATGTTATAATAAACACAACATGTAACACATGTGTTGTTGATACCACATTGAATATGGTTATTATTATCTCTCTCTCTCTCTCTCTCTCTCTCTCTCTCTCTCTCTCTCTCTTTCACACACACACACACATATTGTGTGTATTGCATAACACCCTTGTGCAGGAATGTTCAACTATACTTCTGCTAACATCATCTAGAGACTTTATTTATAGCATTTTGTGTACAAGGCTAGAAGGATACACATTTTATCAAAAAAACTTGCTTGGATGGGGCATGACCTAGGTGCAGTGGACTGTCATTATTGAGAAAATGCATCCATGTGAGCGATGAGTATGAACTTGGGAGGCAAGAGATTAACTTGCAAAGATTCAAATATGCCACGTATGATACCGATGGAGGGACTGAATGAAAAAAAATATACAATTGATCACTTCCCAGGTTAGAAATGAGTACATAAATAGTATTTCTTGTTTCGGATCGCACGTTGAGATGTAACAATCTATTAATATATGTATTTATTGATGCTCTACTAGGTACGAGTCGGTGACTTCCTGGAGGAATTCTTTGAAAAGACCCAACAATATGTTCATCATGTCCATGTGGATCGATGGCAGGATGAGCATTTTAGAATATGTAGGGATACATTTCCCATTGGTACTATCTTATCAGTGGTTTATTTTCCATATCACATATATGCATGGGGTAGATATTAGAGAATACAACAAGGTTATATTGAAGTAATATCACTTCTACATAAGTGATGATAGGTGCCACAACTTAGCTTTTGTACGACACTACTTTTGGTTGTTCTACAATCACTTGAAGGATAATAGTATACATATGGATCAACATTGGATTTGGTCTGATGGTTGTGCGAGGAAATTCAAAAATGCCAGTGTATTTAAATGGTTGTGTATACTCCATAAAAAACACAAGGTACCACGTATTTGGAACTATTTTGAGACTGGACACAAAAAACGAGAACATGATGGAGAAGGTGTGTGCATTAAAACTACATTACGTGGGAAATAAATGAATGGTGTTCTTTAATTATGGGGGAGGTAGCAAGAAGACAAGAATACCAATCAACTAGGAAAACACATACACATAGATATTTGTGGGAGGTGGTCGATGTATAACAATTGTAGTTATATGAATGCAAAACCGTCCAAGACACTCATGCATTTCATTCAGTTAGAACATCAGACAATGTTATAGTTGAAATGTGGACAAGAAAACTCTCTTTCTCCCATGCTCCATGTAGTAGCAGTGAATGGGACAATTGTGAATCTACATACTAGGTTGATAATTTGGATCGTGTATCACTCCCCAGTGGTCAATGTATACATACAAAATTATCCCTATTGGAGGAGGACCAATCAAGTATTTCACCAGATTATGATCATATCTTAGATCTTGTACAACCATGTTTGATGAATATTTTATTATTATTTATTAACTAACATGAACACATTGTATTCTTTGTTTATTTAGTGGGCTCACATGTTGAAACTATACCTTTTGTAGGGCACATATACGTAGTGGTTTCCCCAAAAGGTAATGAATTGGGCATTGACTATTGTCGGGAACATTACTTAGAGGGAAATAAGACCCTCAATAATGGACTCTAAAGGCATTGATTTTCCAATTGGGTTGATGATTATTAAAGGAGAATATTTGACACGAGATGAAAGAACATAGAAGAAAAAAGGGTATATATTTGAAGATTAGAGACCAGGTCATTTTGTATACCACTTTTACAAACTTAGTTGTGGGTACAAACCTCCAAATACAAACAATTCCAAGGAAGAATGCATCAAAGGTACGATACTTAATCTTTCCTTACTCCGAGGATAAGAAGTTAATGGAGGCCATTAGTATGAGAAGTGAGCCTGATGATTTACTTGAATGAATTTAAGCATAAGTGAATGATGGTTTACCAATAATAGACCATACATGAATTTGAAAGTAAGTACCCCTTCAAAACCCTTGAATCATAGCTAAAGATGGAATTTAGAGAAAATGGAAATATATTTCTAGATGCTCTAACCTAATCTTTGACGTAGATACAAACATCAAAGCATCAAAGTCTAAATACAATTAGGAGGATAAAATTGCCTTCCAAGGGTCTAAAAAATGCATCCCATATGATGATGTGCTATGATCAAAAGAGGGGAGGGGTAGACTCTGATGGTTGTAACATAAGAATGCCAACAAATCTAAGCAATGCCTTCCAAGTGATTACTACCAAGTAATATTTGTTGATTAGTTTTACACGATAGGGTATCTCTAAAAATAATCTTGGAGCCAATGGATCCAATAGTCCAGAAGTTCATCATTCATTTTTGCATTATATTTGGGAAGAGATATGTTTGTATTCAGATGAAAATAATTCATAGTATGTTGGTTGTGTATTACATCCATGAGTGATTTAATAAGGTAAAGAATGGAATTACAATTATAGGGTGCAATACCTAAATAAGATGATGAGGAGATCATCATTACGAAATTAGAGATGCTAATTATAAAATAAAACAAAGGGAGATATTTTGAGGTGGGAGGGTGGTAAATATAGTAGATATTAAGAGAAGAATCCCTTAAAAAAGCATATACAGTTTGTGCCAAAGGAACCTTGAGTGGGAGAATTATGTAGCTTTTGAGGTAGGGCTCCAAGAGCCTCACATTTGAAGCCAATAATAAGTATTCAAATGAACCTATAAATAATAGAGTAACAAATAAAGATAACTAAATGGAATAACCCAAAAAAATACAAGAGAATGAGAAGACTCACAACTAGATTGATTGATTATTATATATCCCAAATAACCTCTATATAACCACTAAAAAATGTCCTTTATGATCAAGTCAACTCAAACACTATTTAACAATGGACATAGTTCTTTATTTAAATATTATATGCTAACTACTTCCTAGTGAAGTGTGCCTAATGAAAACTAGAGAGCTGCACTTGGTAAATGTATATCAATTCCTCCCAATTTAATCTAAAAGTGTTTCTACTTTTGTCATGGTTTAGGATTGCCAACATATAATAAGAAGAGGTGGAAAGTAATGATGACTTGGGTGACCAATATTGAATATGATGGAACTATGGAACTATAAATATGATAATAATGTAGATTGGATATGTAGTTGACCAAGTTGATAGCACCAATAGAAGAAAAGATTAATTTTAGGCATATTACAATTTTCCTCAAGAATTGAGACCAATCTGGATACCAATGAGAAATGGAAGTGATTCCAAAAAAATGATTATAACAAGGGAAAAATAAAGAATACCAAGGAAAATTATGAGATGTTTTCAATAGGCCTTTGTGAAATATAAGGATTAGGTAAGTTAGACACCTTAGACCATTCCATGATAGTCTTATTAATGAAATTTGATCATCCGGTCTCATAAAAAAGTAAAGTTTCAAAGGCTTTCATTGTAAGATTATAGCTCTTCCTTATGGACCTTACATCATTTTCAAAAACTTTGGTGCAATGCATTTGAGTTGGACATAGTACCTTTTTTGTATTTGCATCCAATTTTCAACATCGATCTTCTACACTCATACAACAACCCTTTGTCGGGAAAATCTACTTATCACTTAGAACAACCAACAAAGATTGATATATATCTCAATGTACCAATAGCGAGGTATAAGATCCATGAGCATCAAACCAAGTTTGCATGCATCTAGGTGATTCCACTCTTTAGATCTATAAGGGTGGGATAATACCTCGCACTATCCAAATAGTTTATCTTATAACAACTTCAATCATTTTTTTCACATTTGTAAGATCAATCACACCATACATAAGGAGGACATGTAATGGACATTGTGATTAACCAAGGTGGGGGGATTGATTTAAGTTCTAGCCAAAGTGTATGCTTAGGTGCAATGCTTAAGGTTTTCTTAAGCATGAGTTTCCAACAAGTGTTTCAGTAGTGCTAATGCCAAGGAAATTTTGTGTGCCAATGAACATAAACAATAGTGCCAATGACAAACCTTAACTTTGATGATGCACCAAGTAATTGAACCAACTCTAGGAAGTGTTTAAGAATCACTAGTGCCAAAAACATATGTAGACCACACACTTGGCATATATTGCATACATTTAACATAATTAGTCACACATGACCAATACAACTTAATCGTGTTATTGCGTAACACTAAGATAACAAGGAATCTTCCAAATATTTCTACATGACCTTACATTATCTCTAATTGTTGGTTGTCCCATGGATTTACTCCTAATATCCAAATATTTTACCATATCAATAAAGGAGCTACACATGGATACTTTCTTGTTATGGATACTATATTAAGGTTCGAAGTGCACTCTTACTAATGCCATAGTAGCTAGGATTCTTGCACATATATCCCACTACAATCCTCTCAAGGGCATAGAACCTGAAATATGGAATGTTCAACTTCTTGGAATATGCTACCTACAATATGAAAGTATAAACCCCTTTATTCTCTTTATATCCAATATAGAGAAGCAAAAATGATCTATGATGTTTGGTGGATATTTAATGATTGAAATTGTTGTGATACTTCCTTCCTTAAAACAATTTATCTATCATATATTTTATTTCCATACAAAATTATAAAAGTGGGTTTGTCAACCTAGTTATATGATAATGCCCCACTATTATTGTCCTAAACTAATCTTTTTTTTAGTAGGTTTACACTATATAACCTAATACAAAATACAGATGAATACATCCCTGATTTGATGGTACTTAAGTCCCATTTTACAAAATAAGGATGTAAGAACAAATTATATTTATTACAATATGTGCATATTTTTACATACCATCTTTACAACACATGCCATAATAAATGGGGTGTTACATTCTCTTACCCCTAACCTTGAATGGATTTATGACAATCATGCATAAACAATTCCCAAGAATTCACAATATTATTTCTTAATTTTGATTTATGTCAACCTCCCTTGGTGACCAAAATACTCCCTTCATTCAATTCGTTGAGCTAAACATTAGATCATGATTAGTAGTGGAACAAGACCAAGAGCATTAAAGCAAAACCCTAGTTTTTGAGATCCCTAAACAAGACGAGCACCAAGTAATGAACCCACAAGAGAGAGGTTCCCTTAGTTGGAATGCATTGTCACGAGTCTAACATAGTCGATGGTTGATCAATTCGAGCCACTATCATCATTTTATGGTCTGTTGCAACTCGCCTCCTTAATCCTTTAAGGGACACTTGATGAATCTATGCCTAACACATAAAAACCAAACTGAGCATCATAATTAGTTTCCTAGGATCATGGATGTGTGTTTGGGCATGTACTATGTGGGAAAACTACCCATGGTCCCAGGGTTGAGGGGTTTCAATAGTTGATTGCATAATGCCAAACTTGAATAGTCTCTTACTGAGAAAAACCATAGTTTCTAATATCCTTGAACAAGATGAGCATCAGGAAATGGACCCATGAGAGAGAGGCACCCCTATCTAGAATGCATTGTTATGAGTCCAATGGAGTTGATTGTTCATTGATCTGATCCACAATCATCATTTTATGGTGAGTCGCAACTCGCCTCCTTAAGCCTTTCAGGGACACTTGGTGAATTTGTGCCCATAGCATAAAAACCAAATCGATCATCAAAATTGAGTTATGTAAGGTCCTACATGTGTGCTTGGGCATGTCTGACATGTGAATACTACCCATGATCTCGGGGTCGAGGGGTTTCAATACTTGATGTCATCACGTGAAAATTGTGTAGTCTCTTACTGAGAAAAACCCTAGTTTTTGATATCCTTAAACAAGGTGAGCATTGGGTGATGGAAACATGGATGAGAGGGGCCCCTAGATGGAATGCACTGTCACAATTCCAATGGAGTTAACAGTTCATTGATCTGAACCACGGTCATCATTTTATGGCGAGATGCAATTCGTCTCCTTAAGACTTTCGGGGATACTTGGTGAATCTATGCCTAGGGAATAAAAACCAAACCGGGCACATAATTGAGTTCCTTAAGCTCATGCATCTATGTTTGGGCATGTCTAAAGGGAACACTACCCATGGTCCCAGGGTTTTGAATCTTCTCCCCTTCAAGTGCATTGTTTTGGCATTTGTTTTCTTGGCACTACTAAATTTGGTTGAACATAAGTGAAATATACATTGTTGTAATTTATATTTCATATTTATCCACACGATTAAACTTTCATAGGAAACAAATATGGGAAACCTCAAATATTTAGGAGAGATTTTAGAAGTATTTTAACGTGAAAAATTAATAAATTTTTAGATGGTATCAAAGTTGATTTAGCTTAGATCTATCAATTAGTTAAGAGGGAGTTGGATATTCAGTTGTTCCATGTCTGGGAGATACAATTGACTTATGATATAATTTTGGGTGTGAAACCTTAGTGTTTTTGTGAGAAGCACTTGTTCCCTTGAAGGGTTTGTTGTGTATTTCCTTAGTTACTATAGGGGATTAGAGTAGTGTCTTCAAATGGAATGGGTGATTGATTTATTTTATGTGTTCAATGATTTGTTGATTTATTTTCAATGGGTTTGATTCCAATAGCAATCTATTATTATTTGAGAAAGTAGAATATTATCTAGTATGGGATTAAAATTATATCCTAATAGGAGTTTAAATCCAGGGAAGTGCTACAAGGGTAGAACCTCTAGAAAAAAAAATCGGTCAATAAGTTGGAGGAAATTGGATGGGTAGATGTAGAACCCATGAAAACAACACTCACACAAATGAATTAGAGGGTAAGGGTAGATTGAGTGGAAAAAAGGTTATATTATTTTGTCATTTTAAAAGCTTTTGTGCAATCCAATCTAGGATCAAGTCATGTATTGAATATGGAGGGCATTCAAATCATATGCAAGTTTTCATTCACTTCGATAAAGATGAATTAAATACCCCACGCATCTTTAGGTTTAATCCTTCATGGTTGGAGAATGGTGTTCATGTTAACGTAGTTAAAATGAAGGTTACGAGGGTGTCCAATCAGGTGACAGACTTGTATTTTCTATGTATTCTTCCTTGACCATAGATTTTCCCATTGAATGGAAAATATCTATGTAATTTTAAGATGACATAACACATCTCTTGCTTAAAACGTTTTTTTTGCTAAATTATGGATGCATGTTGGCTCAAGAAAGAGTTGTAATACCACTTGTAGTGTTTCTTAACCCTTAGACTTGAAATACAAACCAAATATACAGAGATTATAAATTTAGAAAACCATATACAAGAGACAAATAAGATGAAATATTTGAAATATACCCTTGTAAAATGATAATCAGAAGAAAGAAAGAAATTTTGACTTACCTCTTAAGGTGGTGCAACCTTTCATTGGGAAAAGATCCAAATACAACAATTCATGCCAAAACATTCCATAGCCTCCTTGCACTTTAAATAGAATCTCGATAGAAAAACGCTAACTACTTGTGGTCCTATCATTAATGAGCACCAAAAACCTAGTGGGTCTTATTTAATAAACATGGCCCTTTTAGATTAAATAACTATCAACTACTATTTGATGAGCCTTATTCAAATAAGATGGTTGCATATATTAATTGACTAACTCCTAGGTACCCTAAAGTAGGGATTTCAGGGTAGGACCCTAACATTAACTACCTTTGATATTTGGACAATTGGGTTAGCCATGTTTGTGTGGGACTTCTCCTTCTCGGAGGCCACTCATTTGTATACTTTATTTGTTCTTCCTTTGGTGACAAGGAAAGAGGATTGTTACCAGTCAATAGGTGCATTATCCATATCTAGAGATCAAGAAAGGATTTTGAGCTACCATTACATAGATATACACTGATGTAATGTCCCCCTCACCCAATCTGAACATCGGGAGGGAACACTAACTGAATTCAGGCTCCCAAAATTCGTCCCAAAGCCATAATATGAATTTCAACATATACAATGTGTGCAAAAATGTAAATAAACATGCATAATGGAATTAAAATCTATCCACACACATCTAGCATGCAAATAAAACATAAACATTACATGCATCAAATTAAAACATTTCAAATTCAAATGCATGAGAATACTTATCTTTATCCAATGCAGATCCAAGAAATTGGCTTTGTAAAAGCAATTTTCCACCCAACCATAGGCACTCCATCCAACATATACTCTTTTTGCTGGGAGGCCACCCCCAAGCTAGGCTATGAGGCCACCAGGGTGAAGGAAACACCTACAAGCTTCTCTCTGTTAGCCCACAACCCATTTTGCTCTCTATGCTTAGCCAAATACTCATATAGATATCTACATGGGTTTCACTCAACCCTCATAGCCTTGGATTCCACAATACCTATCCCACACAACACCCTTCTTGGCTCAGTCATCCCCTTCACCGATCGAGGATTCTCTTGGGCTATCCATCTTTCCTGGTGCTTCTAGTGTGTGAATAGAAGAAGTCCAATATGATATTGGTTGTTATAGAACCACTTGTAGCTTCAATTCGTGGCTTCTCAAGCACCTATGAGCAACATAAATCAATGGGTAAGGGTTCCTAGCTTACCCAACCTCTCTACTCACCTATAGCAATCAATTTTCACTTCCAAATTTGCAGCATGGTCTCCAAATTTGAATTTCTGGGTTCAAAACAACATGGTAGTTCATGGAAAATAATGGAGAGCTCTGCCTAGTGTAGATCAACATGCAAGAATGAATGAATGTGTAATGTCCCTTATTAGGAATTTTATTAAAATTGCAATTTTCCACTTTTTTTTCCCTAGTTCGAACTTTGACTAGTTTTGATCTCTAAGTCCCAAATTTGCCCCAAATGATCCCAAATCTTCTGAGAAGGTGTATGAATGATATTAGAACATAAATATGTGTTTCAAGGATGCCTTTGGACCTTTAAAATACTTCTGCAAATCCTCTTTCAATTCTGATCAATGTAGGTAACTTTACTAGTGATTTTCCTTTGACTAGTATTGGTCTCTAAGTCTCAAATTGACTCCAAATGCCTTCAAATATTCAATGAAGGTGTATGAATGATATTATAACTTGAATATGATGTTTATGGATGAAATATGTCCACCAAAAGACCTCTGCAAACTCTCTTAATATTCTGGACCAATTATGCAATTTTACTAGTAATTTGGGGTTCAAATCCCCCTGGGGTAAGTACTGAAAATGGCTTCCCAAATGCCTCCAAACCCACTCAAATTTATGAACAGAGGTATGTAATGTGTTAAGTATTTTATTAAAGTCTCATATGCACCATTAATGGATTATTACAATTGTTCTCACCCTCTCCCATTCAACTGCAAAAATCCCCAATTCGACCCTTGGGGAAATGGCACTATTTCACCTCCCAATACAACTAAACTGAGTAAAAATGCTTCAAATGCTCAAGTACAGTACATGAAACTTGTAGAAGAAATCCATGGCAATATATTGATCACAAATATATCAAAGAATCATCCATTCATTCGAAATCATCATCAATACATTGGCTCACAACAAGGTAGTGGGGAAATAGCATTGTTCTTCCATTAAAAATGAGATTTATACATTTCTACTTGGAATTTCGACCTGAAACTTTTTGGAGATGAAGAACAGAATATTTAATTCATATTAGAAAAGAAATGGGGCATTAAAAGCTTCCCCAAAGAGTACAATAGCTCACCAAAAATGCCCTCCCTCAAGGATCAAAAATATGCCATCAAAACTGGAAATGGTTGAAGGAGTGAGCTGCAATAGAAGAAACCATGAGCTGCCCTGTAGCTTAAACCTGCAAATAAAGACTCCATTAAAGCTCCAAATGAAAGGTTTGAATGGCCTTTCTAATTACCAACTTGGATGGGAATCTTTCACCCTCGAAATTGGCTAAGGCAAGAAACTAGTCATCCACTAGCTCTCCCTCTTCACAAATGTAATTGCAAATTCTACAAATGATCAAAAGCTGCTTTCCTTCTTTGTTATTGACATTTATAAAGTTCTAATGTCCTCAGTGGGTCGAATTCCTTCCAAGAGACTCATGCCAACTCAAGTTGGGAAGAGATTCCAAAGAACACCACTTGTACACCAATTCCTAGTCTCCCACTTCCACCAAATCACATGTGGAAGCATCTTAGCTGCCCTAACACCCTTGAGCGCCCTCTTGGAGTCTATTTTTAGCCCTGACATGTCATATATGTCATATGTCATCCTTCAGGTCTGATTTGTGTCATAGGTGTCATAGCATCTTCATCATTGTTGTCATAGAGCTAGGGAATCTAGCCCAAGTGTCTCACTAGCTCCAAATTGCCTCTTCCTCTTCCATGGGAGTTACTCTTTCTCTATATTTCGACCTTGGATGAGTCATGCCATGAATAATACCTTTTGGACTCCCCCAAGTATGTTACCATTCACCTTGAATTCGAATTGGTGAGAGAATGATGCCAAGTGTAGTGGGGAAATCTAGCCATATGTGGGTCCCACTTCCTCCATGTGTCTTCATGATCAAATTCCACTTTGATTTTCACTTGTATATATTTATTTATCTCCTTTATTAAATATTTATGCCATTCTAATGTTCAAACATCATTTATTATCCCCATTATTCCAAATCCCAAAGTTTCCACCCCAAACCTAGGAAACTAGTAATTTTCCTCCTTGGCAATTATTTGACCTTTAGCATCAATTTGACAAACTCTAATGAATAGGGCCAATGTTATTAGGCCATTTTGACCCAATGCCAAATTTGGGACATGACAAAATGAGAGTTGAATCCAAGGGATATGAGAATATGGTGAAAAGACATATGGCATAAATTCTAACAGTATAAGAAAGGACTCCTGGTAGCTGCAGACTGACTTCTGTTATGACAGAACTGTCACAAAAGTACAGTCAGTCCCATGCTTCAATAACTGCATGAGGTGACTTTTCCCACCAACCTCACACATGAATTAATGATTGGAAAATAGTCAAAAAATGAGATAATTGGCTTATTCAAGGCACATGACAGAATTTTGGGTGAGTTATAAGGTTGAGACTTGGCATCAAGGATTTAGTCACCCATGGACCCCCTTTCCTCTTCCCCTCTGGTGGAATCATAGCCCCTTTGGTGCTTTTTACACATCCATTGTTGGACCATTTTATTATTTATGCACATAATATTTACATATATTCTAAAAAAGAGAACCAAACAGTCCAAATAAAATATAAACACCATACATGCCTAGTCATTCACTAGTTGAGCCTTGGTCTTCAGCTCCGCACTAGGAATCCACAATAGCATATTTACATTATTTACATAATTTTGGTTAAATACATTCCAAGTCAAAACTAGGGGTATTAAAAATGCGGATGAGGGGAGAAAATCTTAGAGACATTGGATTCAGTTTGCAAGTCTCAATGGCCCTTTTGACAAGCCTGATGCGAAGGAAGATCATAGATACTTGGGCCAGGATGACCTTATTGGTTGGTGGAGCATGCATGGGGGTGGAAATCCAGAGATCCAACATCTTTCTATTCACGTATTGTCTTGAATAACTAGTTCCTCCACAATAGAGAGGAATTGGTCCACATATAGCTTCATCCACTCTATCAAGAGGAATATGCCTAAGAAGACAAGCTAGTTGTAGTGCACAATTCCCTATGTCTTGTGCATAGGAAGACACCATAATATCAACACGACTCGCAACATGATGGGATGTGGATCCAAAGAAGTATGCATAGATAGATGAGGAGGATGGACTCGATGAGCTACAACATGGTTTAGTTGGTATGCCATTGATTACTCATGAGAGTGACTTTGACTTAGATAGTGACATTCCCATTGATGGTTTTGATGGCTTCATATAATATATAGATGTAGAGGAGCACTCCTTGATATTCATTTGACATTGATTTTTGTCATCACTCTTTACTATTTTTGAGTAATTTTAATTTACTATTTTAAACTTCAATATCTATTATTTAATATTTACTTAAAACTATTTAAAAGCTAAATCAATGTATATCAATTTGTTATGTCATAAATTTAAAATGTGGATGTACATATATCATTGATTCAATGTAAAATATTATTATACCAATAGTGATTGATGAATGCTAATTATATTATTTAGAGATTGAATTTCATATTGTGCAATGGTGAATTTACGTAGAATAAATTGTTATAGATTCATGAATCCTAATTATATTATTTACAGACTGAATTTCATATTGTGCAATGATGAATTTATGTAGAATCAATTGGATCTTTTGTTTTAAAATTTAAAAATTTGACCATATACTATAAAACTCATCTCCGGCCCCCTAAAATTTGTAACCTTTTGAAACCTTAAAAGCTAAAGGAATATAGCCAGAGCTGTCCGAAAAATTAGACTCTCCAAAGTTAGCAAAATAAGATAAATTTCACATAGTTCCAAAAGGAGATATCAACCTTCAAACATCAACCCTGAACGGTTTTGCTGCAATGGAAATTAGTCACGAAGAAGATCTACTTCCTTCTTACAATGCAAAAAAATTCTGGGCAGAAAAAGATCAATCCAATGAAATTCGAGGAATTCAAAACACCACAGCAAGCAGAAACTAATTCAACAACAGGACTAAAAAATAAACATGCGGCCGACTGCTTCAACAATTGAGAATGGCGGGGAAGAAAACCTCGTAGGGAAAGAACAATTAGAGAAGCCTTGGGTCCAACAAACTATTCATGATAAAGAGCAAGCCCAGCCAAGCATCATAGACGTGGAAAAGAAATTAGGAAGAAAATTGACTCATTCAGAGTTTTTGGACTATGTGGCCGGGATTGCCTCAAAATGAGGAGCCAGAAAATAGATCTTAACGTCTACCAAACAATGAACTGGCTCCCTAACTTATGATTTGATAACAACTGGCTCTCCAACTTATGATTTGATAATGTTTTGGCTAGAATTTTGAGATATTTAATAAATAAACAAACTATTTCATAAAATATTCAATTTTGATATAGTTAAGAATACCAGCATTAACTATGATGGTGTTTCTTTGTTCACAAAGACCTTGTAGATGCCGCCATGTACACTACAAGAAGAGTCACTAGCCTAAATATAAGCGGTAAAGGTGGTCTTCATTTAACTTTTCTGTGGGAGAGTTTTATGAACAAACTAGTGGCGTGCCCATAGTAGGTGACCTCTTCAATAAGGCTTTAAAGTGATACCTTCTTAAGCCCATGATTTGGATAGAGTATGTCCAAGGCACTGATGTGATTTGGCCACATAAAAAGAATGAATTAATGAATTAGGCAAATTTATCCATTATCTAAACAACTAATTTAGACATCTAATTGACATGTCTAATGTTGGAATAATGTAGAAATGATAGGTAGGTTGATTGGGATTAGGTTGATGTGTACCTTCTATTATTTAGCATGTAGAGGTTTGTCTGTTTGTTTGTGTGAACATCCCTATGTCCATTTGACTGCATCTGCAAGTGAAGGAGGATGCGAACTGGAAGCAAAGGTGTTCGCTCGGATTGAGCTCCTTGTTGTTGAGTTGGCTGCTCGTGAAGCCATTCCGAGGAACTGTGTAAAGAAGCTGTTGTGGGATCTCATGTGAAGGAAAGACGCCAAGAAATAGATCGCTGCCAGCCACCGGAAACAACCGCTGCTTAGAAGGAGCCAATGATTTGTGAAACAATTCTAGCTGCCGTTGTTGAAATTATCCAGCTGCCAATTGTAATGAGCTGTGGTGAGAAGGAGTTATAAGAGAAGACCGAAAGTCTGGTTGCAGAGAAGAGCCGTTAGGTTGCAAAGAGGAGACCTGAGTCGAACTTGACAGAGGAGGTGCGGTACTTCTGCACTACCGTGAGCCGCGAGTTTGCTGGGGCACGGTACTTGAGTAATACTGCACTACCGCGTTTCGTAAGCCTGCTAAGGTGTGGTACCCTTGCACTACCGCGAGCCGAGAGTCTTCCATGCATGAAACTACCGCGTCGGTGCTGGCCATCAGGGTGTGTTCTTCCGTGCACGAAACTACCGTGTCGGTGCTGGCCATCAGGGTGTGTTACTACGTATTGCCTGTGTAATATCTGCCCGTGTGAAGATTAGGTGAAATGGTTGCTGCCTCCCAACAACCGTTGGCTGACACATACATCAATGAGGCCTCCAAATTGAATGGAGAGAACTCTGTCAACTGGAAATTCAAGTTGCAGATTGTTTTTGAATTATTCGGTGGTTGGACGATCGTGAATGGCACTGAGTTGAAGCCCGCAAATCCTGCGTTCCTTCCAGGTTGGAACAAGAGGGAAGCCAAAGCCAAGGTGACTCTGTGAATGTCTGTGCAAGATAAGATCATCCCTCACATCAGAAACTGTGACACGTCTAAAAAGACATGGGATATGCTCAAAAGCCTATATGAAACAACTGATGCAAATCGGATATTGTTTCTGAACACCAAACTATTGTCAATCAAGATGAAAGCAAATGAAGGGGTAAGTAAGTTTATTTCTCGCATCAAAGATTTGAGTGATAACTTGGCAGCCATAGGTGAAGCAGTAAATAGTACTGATCAAGTAACTATCGCCCTGAAAGGTTTACTGCCAGATTACAAAGTGTTTATTTCAGCACTTGCAGTGAGAGAAAAACCCCCAAATTTTGTAGAACTCATAGGTATTCTTCTTCAAGAAGAAGAAAGGATGAAGAATTTTGAACTCGATGCTCAGGGTTCAGATCTCGCACTCATGGCAAGAGGTCGATATATGCACAGAAGCAAACCATGGGGCAGGCCATGGAATGGAAATAGAGGTAGCTCATGGAACGGAAACATAGGCAAATCATGGAACGGAAACATAGGCAAATCATGGAACGGAAACATAGGCAAATCATGGAACGGAGACAGAGGCAAATCCTAGAATGGAGATAGAGGCAAATTTCACTCAAAACAAAAAGGTATGGCTCAGACTGATGTTACTAGAAATAATGTAGATGATCATTATTGGGACAAACCAGGACACCTCAATAGAAATCATTATCATAAGAAATATCATAGAGGTAGAAGCTACAATGGAAGTCACAATGCAAATCACAATGGGAATTTTGCAGACACAGACACTCCAGAAATTAATGAACTTAGAAATCTGAGATTATTTATTTCTGAGGATGCTCTGTCTGCTAAGACAGATGATAAGAATGCTTGGTTCATAGATTCAGGTGCATCTGCACATATGTCTTGTAGGAGAGAATGGTTTGATGAATACAATGAAAAGCTTGATGGCACTCACATCTATTTAGGTGATAATAGATCACTCAAAGTTCAAGGTTATGGAATTATAAAGGTGAAATTATCTAATGGTGAATTGAAACAGATACATGATGTTATGTATGTGCCTGGTATTAAAAAGAATCTAATCTCTGTTTCAACCATAACCGACCATGATCTAAAGGTAGAATTTGTTAAGTACCAATGTCATATCAAAGACATTCGATACCACTACAAGATTGTTGCTACAGGTTCAAGATGTGGAGGACTATATAAGCTAGATGTGAGCAAAGACAATCACCTAGCACTGGCCACCACCATCATCACCACAGAGGAACTCTGGCATCAAAGGTATGGCCACATTAACCATCATGATCTTATACTGCTTCAAAATAAATCTATGGTTGAGGGTCTACCTATAATAAAGAATGTGCATTTAGAATGTAGTGCTTGTGCACTTGGCAAACAGCACCAAGATGCATTCCCAACACATCAAGAGAAGAGACAAACTAATCTGCTTGAATTAATTCATACAGATGTATGTGGACCTATGCAAACTAAATCTTTAGGAGGTGCATCATATTTCCTAACATTTATTGATGATAGATCTAGATACACATGGGTCTATTTTATAAGAAGGAAAGGAGATGTCTTCAAATATTTCAAGGAGTTCAAAATGATGATCGAAAAGCAGATAGAAAAATGCATTAAAATTCTCAGATTTGACGGTGGAGATGAATACGTGTCTGGAGATTTCAAGAAATACTGTAAGGAGAATGGAATCCAGCAACAATTTACAGTATCACACACTCCTCAGCAAAACGGGGTAGCTGAGCGAAAGAACAGGACACTAGTTGAATGTGCTCGCAACATGCTCCAAGGTAAGAAGATTTCGAATGGTTTTTGGGCTGAAGCTGTTAATACAACCGTATATTTGAAAAATAGAAGTCCAACAAAGAAATTAGACCTGTAAACACCATTTGAGGTTCTTTATGGATATAAACCTGAAGTTAAGCATCTACGAATTTTTGATTGTAAAGCTTTCGCACATATACCAAAAGATGATAGAAGGAAACTAGATGCTAAATCAGTTGAACGTATCTTTGTTGGATATTACAATGATCATAAAGCTTATAAGCTATTTCATCCTACCTCTCATAAGTTAATTGCAAGCAGAGATGTAGTGTTCCATGAACATACAAATACAAGTGATAAACTTGACCAAGGACATATTTCTACTAACAATGATGAATATGTGAAATTAAATCCCATAGTTCAGGAGCAGGAAATGGATCAGCCACAAGAAAGAGAGCAGGAACAGAGTAGAAGAAGCAGTGAAAGTAGCAGAAACAGTGGTGAAAGTAGCAGAAGCAACATAAGCAGCATGAGTACTTCAACAAGTTCAAAAGAAGATACAACAGAAAGTAGAAGAATTATGGATGGAACCTATTCAGGTAATCTAATGCTAAGAAGGTCAACAAGACAGACTTGTCTCCCTCCAAGGTACAATGACTATGCTCTAATGTCTAATTTAATGAATATCAGTGAACCAATGAATTACAAGCAAGCCAAAGACACAACAGAATGGGTTGAAGCAATGAATGAAGAATATAACTCAATTATGAAAAATCAGACTTGGGAATTAACTGAGTTACCGGAGGATAAGACACCCATAGGTTGTAAATGGTTGTTTAAATATAAGCTTAAATCAGATGGTAGCATAGAAAGATTTAAAGCAAGACTAGTAGCAAAAGGTTATGCTCAAAAGGAGGGAATTGACTTTGAAGATACTTTTGCACCAGTAGCAAAATTAAACGCAATTAGAGTTCTGGTTGCATTAGCCACAGCACATAAATGGAAAATCCATCAATTAGATGTAAAATCTGCTTTCTTAAATGGTGACTTAAAAGAAGAAGTCTACTTAGTTCATCCTGAAGGCTTTGTACAGAAAGGACAGGAACATCTTGTATGGAAACTAAAGAAAGCTATCTATGGATTAAAACAGGCTCCTAGGTCATGGTACATAAAGATTGATACCTTCTTTAATCAGAAAGGTTTAGTTAAAAGCAAAAGTGATCCTAACCTTTATATGAAGAAAGATAAGGAAGGAAATATTTGTTTGGTATCTTTATATGTAGATGACCTCATCATTACAGGGAATGCATGTAAGTTGATTGCTAAAATAAAAAAATCTACTGTCACAAGAGTTTGAAATGAAAGACCTTGGAGAATTACACTATTGTTTGGGACTTGAAGTTTGGAGAGAATCTAGCAAAACTATGGTCACTCAGAGTAAGTATGTAAGGGAAATATTGAATAGATTCAACATGAGTGATTGCAAAGTATCAGCAATTCCTTTAGAACAGAATGTGAAGTTATGCAGTCAAGATGGATCAAAGGATGCAGATGGTACGTTGTATTGACAGTTGGTGGGAAGCCTGAATTATCTCACTACCACAAGGCCAGATATATCATATGCAGTCAGCATTTTGAGCCAGTTTATGGCTAAACCAAATAACAGTCATTGGATAGCAGCAAAGAAAGTCCTTAGATATCTGAAAGGGACAGTGAACTTTGGTCTTTTATACACTGATAAGTTTGATGTTCAATTGGCAGGTTTTTCTGATTCTGATTGGGCAGGAAATCCAGATGACAGAAGATCTACCACAGGATATGCATTCAACATTGGATCCGGAGTCGTATCATGGAGCAACAAGAAACAACCAACTGTTTCTCTATCATCCACAGAAGCTTAATATAAAGCCATGTCTAGTGCTACATGTGAAGCTGTATGGTTGAGGAGGATTCTAGAAGATGTTGGAGAAAAGCAAAAAGAACCCACAAATGTACATTGTGACAATCAAAGTGCAGTCAAGCTGGCACACAACCCAGTTTATCATGCAAGGACAAAACACATTGAGCTGCAACATCACTTTGTTAGAGAAAAGATTGAATCTAAGGAAATTAAACTTATGTATTGTAACACAAGTGATAATGTCACTGATATATTTACAAAACCTATTGGCAAGATTCACTTTGAGATCCTTAGGCAGAAATTAGGTGTTGTAGAAAATCCATTTCTACATTAAGGGGGTATGTTGGAATAATGTAGAAATGATAGGTAGGTTGATTGGGATTAGGTTGATGTGTACCTTCTATATTTATCATGTAGAGGTTTGAGATCCACACTTTATGGATCTATGGTTTGGTGTGTTGTGACTATCTACACCTATATATTGTAATCTCATTTCAATAGTTAATCGAATTGGTTTTGGCCATTCCTTTGTGTATGAGAGCGAGCCTTTGTGCTCTGCTCCTCCTTGCCTCTCTGTGTGCAAGTTAATTTCTACATTGAAAATAATGGTAATGTTTCTTTTTCTTAATATGAGAGTAATAAAGAAATAAGATGGATCTTTAACAAAAACTAGGATTGTGAAAATGCTATCCACATTAAGTAGTATCTTCATGTGAATTCATATCACTACATAACCAAAAATTAGGTGTAATTAGCACCTTGGCCTATGACATGATGATTATCTTAATGAAGAAAAAGAACACTTAATTAAAATCTTCATAAACAATAAATATAAAGAATCACAAATTAGGATGATATGCAAAGATATCACTTCAGAAATAGTCCTTATAATTAGGGAGTAATGGATAAGAAAGCCAAGTTTTTTAAAAACAAAATCATCATCAATACTTTCAAACCTCATAACACCATTAAAAAAATGCTGAAATCAATAAAAGATCCAATTGATTCACATAAAAAAAATGCTGAAATCAATAAAATATCCAATTGATTCACATAAAGGTGTTAAAGCCCCATGATCACACAGTAAAATATGTATTAGTGAAACAAAATCACCTTTCCAATTAAAGATTGAAAAGCATTGAGCTTTTGATTGCAAAGCATGAAGCAAACATTCAGCATGATAACTGTTTGCCACTGTTATAATACGGTGCACCATCTTTGTCTTTGAAATGAAATGAAAGTGATTATGAAAATAGACCATTAAACATCCAATAATATGAATCGGGAGGGGTGGAAATTAGATGTAAATAGCAAGTTATATTGATACAATACATCATATAATAATAATAGTAATAACAACTGTATACCCAATATTGGGTCCAAATATAGGAGAACATTTAATGTCCACCTCTACCGACTTTTGGAAAGGTTGACTGAAATCTTCGAATGCCGTTTCCATGAAACGATTATGGACAATTGTGATAACCGCAGAAGTTGATATGAATCAATGAAAATTCAAATTCAAGTTCATCTAACAGTTCCAGTAGCTTTAATCATATCTAGTTTAGTTTTGTTATAGGGTTCACCCTGACATATTCAATCAAATTTCAGTCTGATAATTTTTAGTTTCTCTTTTTTCTTTTGCTCGAGGATTTTCAACTGTTTTTGTACTCATTAAAAGTGCTGCTAAGATATACATGCAATAAAGGCATTCCAGATCTATTTAATGTCGTGGTCTTTGCTTTTTAAACTAGCTAAATGGTCCCAATAAAAACGTTTACACTGACTTAGCGACCTGAAAAATACTCATGACAAATTAGGTTGAGCAGAGGGGGTGTATAATGCAGTGCAGTACCAGTTGCATGACATCAACATACATTTTTAGTCACATTCAAAAATTTTAAAAGAGCCCGTAGCTTTAAAAATTTGAGACGTGGTTAATGCTGCCACCATTGTTAGCAAACGAAGCTCAGGATTTACAAGTTCATAGCCAGAGGAAATTATTCCTATATAAGTAGAAAAATATATAAAACGCAATTGAAAAGAAGTAATTTACTTTAATATATGAAGAATCGGGAACTGCATCCCACAAGTGGTTGTTAAACGAGTCCAGACATCCAAAGCAAAGCCAGCTTACAACAAAAAAAGCATACCAAACAATGAGCTTTTAAACGAAACACAACACAGGTTGCATAAGAGGAATTCTAAAACCCATCTCCATCTCCATCTGATAGTCCCCTGGATCTTCTGAAACATAACTGGATGACCCCCTTTTGATGATGATGATATGTAGCAGAATAGACAGCAGGGAATAAATATATGGTGTTACTAACCCACAGCACTAGGATGCAGACAACATAGCCATTTTCTCTGCACAGGCAAATGGAGGAGATTTTATAATCATAAAAACTATATCAAAACAATAAAAATAGCTACGAGCATATTTCATCTCAACTGTTAATTTATATAGAACAATATTTAGTTTAAAAAAATGGAGAAGGAGATTTTATAATCATAAAATCTATATCAAAGCAAATACTATCATATTCAACTGTATTTTACACAAAACAACACTTCGTTAAAAATGAACATAAAGAAGATCAAACAAACAAGCACACTCATCCAACAAGTCAACAATCCATTAAACACAAATCGTGCAGATGGAAAAAGCAAACACACTGATTCAACAACCCAACAATCCATTAAACACAGATCATGGAGAATATGGAAGAAGCAAGCACACTCATCCAACAGCCCAACAATCCATTAAACACAGATCGTGGAGAATATGGAAGAAGCAAGCACACTCATCCAACAGCCCAACAATTCATTAAACACAAATCGTGGAGATGGAAAAAAGCAAACACTCTGATTCAACAATCCATTAAACACAGATCATGGATAATATAGAAGAAGCAAGCACACTCATCCAACAACATCAATTGCCCAACAATCCATTAAACACCAATCAAATTAAAACACAAATCATGGAGAATATGGAAAAAGCAAGCACACTCATTCAACAACATCAATTGCCCAACAATCCATTAAACACAAATCATGGAGAATATGGAAGAAGCAAGCACACTCATCCAACGGCGATCCTTATCTTGATTCCCTCCATCCAACGTGGCCTCACGAGAGTAGTGAGGTGAGGTCCAGACTTTGGCGAAAGCATTTGGCACTTAATGAAGTACAACTGGGAAAAGAGAGTCACACTTTGTTTATCAACAACCTTTGACTTTGCTCCAGTTGGATGAAAAGAATCAAAATCGAGATAAGCTGAAGCCTCATCCAACAACATCAATTGTCCAACAATCCATTAAACACAAATCATGGAAAATATGAAAGAAGCAAGCACACTCATTCAGCAACATCAATTGCCCAACAATCCATAAAACACAAATCAAATTAAAGACAGTAAAAGAGAGTTATAAAACACACTTGCCTGCTTATGTTGAAACTCTCCTTTTCCATGTTCGTCCTTCCCTGCCGAATTCTCGGCTGGGTTAGCGCCTCCCTCTGCACTGGTCTTCTTTTCGTCTCTTGCTTTGTTAAATATTACGGTGAAACCTTCTCCGGTCGCTGGGTCGTTGACATCCCAGTCGCCGAATTTGGGTAGTGATCGGCCCTTTTCAAACATAATTACAAATCTTTCAATTTTCAATTAGAAAAAAAATAAAATCCTGATCAATCTTAATTAGTGCAGCGCCGAGAAGACCTAAATTCCGGGATTGATTCGTATCCAAAAGGGAATTGTGATTGTGGCGGTAATTTTAGGATTTGAATGAATTTAATCTTCAAGAATCATACTGAAAATTATTGATATTATTGATAGCAAAGGCAGAAAAGTTTTGCGATCCAGATTGAAATATTCATCTTAGAAATAATTCAAGAAACAGTTATATTGATAGCAAAGGCAGAAAAGTTTTGCGATCCAGATTGAAATATTCATCTTAGAAATAATTTCAAGAAACAGTTATATCCAATTCAATGATATGGAATTTTTAGGAAAGCACAGTAAATTGACAAAAATTCAGAAACATAAAACATGAAAGACTGAATAATTGTGAAACTCACCGACATCTATAACGCCCGCTCGATCGCCTCGCCTCGCCAAATCAAATTCGAACGAATGAACTGCGATCTACTGCTTCGCCTCTAGCGATCTCTGCTCAAGCTGCAGCCGATCGAAAGGAAACAAAAGGCGCAGCTTAATAATTAGATCAATGGAAGACGAAGAATGCAGCGCAATCGATCCACTATGCCGGGAAGTCCCGAGTGTTGTTAACTATGAATAGAAAGGGAAAGAATGGAAGGAAGAAAAATTCGTGGGTGCCAGCGAAACAGCAGGACACGTCATGATCCGCACAACGCCATGGAGGGCATTACCGGATTAAAATAGCTGTGTCCAACACATATTCCTCGAGATTGCAATCGCGTAATTTGTAGCAGAGGTGTGTTTGCGCTGTTTTTCACAAATAAAAAGGGGCAATCAACCTCGGATCCGGCTGTATTCGCTCCATACTTGACATCATTATTTTTCGCTTGTGTTGACCTAGAAACAAATATTCCCAGACTTCAGATCTACATCTATTATTAGAAATTCCGTTCTCACATGGGTAAACATCATTGTTTTAGCAAGTGCGCTATCCGTTTGTCTTTTTTCCACGGATCTATGGCTACATTTCCGTAGCTCTAGATGCAGATTTTCGGAGATCTGGCTATTTTTTGGATTTTCATGCAACATTTTTTATTCCTTACCTCTTCGGAAAGACTTCACTCATGATTACATGAGCACCTTAAAACGTAACATTTTATTGATGAGCACCTTAAAAGGTAACATCACAGTGACGAAGATGATGGTGGTGACCAAGATGATAGTTAAAAAGGAATTTAATATTACGAGATGTCAATTTTTATTTTATTTTATGAGTGGGTATGAATTTGTGTATTTATTTTTTATTTTTAATCAGTCGTGAAATGAGAAGAGATATTTCCCATATACTAGGTTGTAAGCACTTCACTACTCTCGGTGCAATTAGATCATTTTGATTTTCTAATCAATTCATTTTTATAGAATCTAGCATTTCTAAAAATAGACAAATTTGACTTTTGATTGCTCAATCCATATTCATTTTTTATTGCAGAAATAAATTGAGTTTAAGCAAAAACCTGTAGGTTTTGTCCATTGGATGTAGCTTGGCTAGTTGGGAGGAAAGATTGTTGCTCTCCCGAAGCAGGTTCAATTCTTGTAAGTGACATGATGCTCCTGTTGAGCCCTATTGATTCCTTCGGAATATATCAGTAATAAAGCGGAAGATTTAATACTATAAAAAATGGAAGCAATATATTGACTAGTATATAATGGTTATGTGGTATTTTTAATATATTAAAAAAATATGGATATTAGGATGGTTTATTATGTATCTAAAGGGTTGAATAAGGGTTTGAATATGTACTACTCTTTAAAGTCAATTGGTGTTTGAATAAATATGATTTGTGTGTGAATGTGGTGTGAATCCAATTGTGTTTGGAGTCAAAGTGGTGTTTGAATAGGTATGATTTGTGAGTGAATATGGTGTGAAATCAAATGATATGAAGTTGACATGTGTTGAAGGGGTTGTCCCCCATCTTTAAATATTGCTTTCACTATGATTTTATATTTAACCCTATGAGGCTTGTAGGGGTTAAAGAGTTGTACCATGTCACCATACCAAGGATGAATAAAAGGGGATTGAAAATGTCATGGAAAAATGGATACCTAGGATATATCTAGTGAAAATAGGGTTTCATTTTAATTAGAAAAATGTATTGAGAGAGGGTTGAACGAAAGAAATTTTGGATGCATTCCTTAATATCTAGTCAAATAAAGGGTATTATTTAATATCCTATGAATGCACTTGTCATAGGCTCACTAAGTGAATCACCTCGAGATTTTCTTACTAATACTATGTTTGCTTACTAATAGTATCTATGTTGCAATTGTCTTTTAGTCCTAATATCTAAAAGTGTTATTGGATAACAACTCATCTTCATGGCGTGGAGGTCACAGGTTCAAAACCGCCGGGGGGTAGGGTTGCTCATTGGCCCGTTGTGACAAGGCTTGAAGGGTAGGTGATCCCTGGGATAGAGGGTCTCGGGACGTCTCGGCCCCTGCTGAGTCACAAGTTTATGGTATATCTAGCTTGCGAGCTGTTGGATATACCCTTGGGAGGTTGTTGTTCCCATGGTTAAAAAAAAACAAAAAAACTCATCTTCATGGGAGTAAGGAAACATGTATCTAAATGTGTGATTGGATAATAACTCATCTTCATGAAGTAAGAAAACATGTTAACAATCCAAGATTGTAATAGTGAAAGTCTACAACCTTACAAACCACCAACAACTCACTTTAGGTGGATCATAAATAACGATAATGAATCACCTTATGTATTCATTAATAAAAACTAATAATGATTATCCTCATTCCCACTAAATTATAAAAAAAAAAAAAAATACAGACACCTCTCAATTTTATATTCCAATTATTTATTTCTCAAATTATTTAAATTGAAACCATGTTCCGACTATTATTTTTCCCTATTTAAAATATGATTTCAATACTGTAATAAAGAACCATAAGATTACACATGGAAATTGACTTATAACATCAAATCAATATACGATAAGCATCGACAATGACGATGACGAGGTATAGGACTTGGATAATAATGGATGTATCAAAGAACTAAGTTTGGAAAAATCGACTTTTGATTATTTTGAAGTGTGAAAGACCTATGTTGTTCACTATTCTTTATTGCAACATAAATGGCTGTTGTAAACAACAATTTAACGACCATAAAGTCATGATAAGGAAGAGTAAGGGCCACCATAAAGTCATGATAAGGAAGAGTAAGGGCTAGATGCAATATGAGTGTATATGTGAGAATTTATCCGACTTTATGAGGAAGAGTAAGGGCCACCATAAAGTCATGATAAGGAAGAGTAAGGGCTAGATGCAATATGAGTGTATATGTGAGAATTTATCCATGGTTGAGGTGTATAACTCACGGAAGAGAGTGTCTTTAATCGATATAAAAAGGTAGTGTGAAAGCATAAATACTAATATTAAGCACTAATGATTGATTGTTGAAGAGTGATCACGGTAATGGAAAAACAATATTGTCTTATATATTTTTGGTTTTATAAGTTGCGAGCTATAAAATTTGGTAGTACTAAAGTAGTGAGAGAACATGTTATAATCGAAGATATATAGGAGAAAGATTGTATGAATTAACTTCATAAGGAGTTTAATATGACTTTCATCTATATAGGTTGATTAGAACCATTTACAAAGAGAATGGCACATGCAAATACATATGTGCATATAGATAGATATATATATATATATATATATATTATAATTGGAGAACTACATGTGTTAATGGAGGCAATCCATAACAATCGACCTTGTGTAGAGTGGGTGAGGACGGTTGCTCACTTGATCCCTGGAACGATATCAATTAGTTTACGTTGAATTAGTTCAACTTGATCACTAGCATTGGATTAAGCCAATGAAATTTGATCACCCAATTAGTTGGGTGTGCCAATTCTCTAAGTTGTAATAAATCACTAATGTGGATGGATGAATTGTCACTGAGATGCTGTGCTAAATCACATGTTAAGCTATAAGATGAGTTGTTTTCATTTTGATTGAATCCTTTGGGCCTATAGTAATGATGTGTTGGAGATCGTGAATGGTTGTGTGAAAGGGGTTGAGCATGAGAAGGAACAAACAATGGTCATGTGCTAAGGTAGTATTATGAGTCTTCGTGTAAATCATTCATCAACTAACTAACCTAGTGTGTTGAAATATGAAAGGATCTTGGAGTAGAAGTTAAGTGTGTCGATGCACATACATCCCCAAAATGTAAATGGCATTGGCTGTGTATGCAACAGTTGAGGTCTCCATTGCATCATAATGTTATGCTAAACAAGAATGATTCATGAAGCTATCTAACAAATGAGGGAACTTATGTTCTACTTGCTTAAGTGTGAAATGCTTGTTTAAGGAACTAACCTTCCTTTACAATTTTGAAGTGTTTTATATATCCCTATAATGAGTGTTTCATAACATCTTATTGATTATTAGAAGATGAAAACATCTTGAATCATGCATTAATGTCGATTGGAGGTTCTAGTTACACAATGCTCTAGTGTGGCTCTACTCGAGGATTGGAGCATTGTAATGTACTAAGAGTTCATTTTGGGGTGAAAATATTGCACATTTTGGAGTGGTCCAATTAGCATAGGTTAGATCAATATGCAACACATGCTATCTCAAGTTACTGTGTCACCCAATAGCACCATCTCATGAATCTCCATATGGATACTAGTTAGAAAAAACATGTTGACATATGTGATTTGGAGCTTTGCCTCTGAAAAATGTGGACGGAGATAACATGATCCCATTTATATTAGCACTAGCTAGATTCTAGGTGCCTTTGAGAAGATATTTCTTGGCTAGTGTATGTGAGAATTTTGGCATGCATCCATTTCCTTTTACAGGTACGACTAAAAGAACATAGTGCAGACATATTTCACAATCGAAAAGAAAAATCTGCTTTAGCAGAACACTCGCACACCACTGCTCATCAAATTTGCATGGAAAAAGCTTCGTTAATTGCCAGAGAAGAACACTATAATAGAAGAAGAATGAGGGAGGCTTTGGAAATCGAGAAAAGAAACAACATGCTAAACATAGATGAAGGGATGAAGCTTAGTGAGACATGGAAACCAATTATTAACCTAATTAAGAGGCATTGAAATGTGACACGTCGGTAGAATTTGAATTGGAAATTTTACATGGCCGACCTCACTAGGAATTCCAACAAAGATCTTGTATTTATATGTTCTTTGGGGATTATTATCCCTCATTCCAATCATACGATTGAGTGATCGCCCTGATGATGGACTCATATTTATGTAGTCCGAAACGTTGGCTTCAAAAATCCTTACGCAGGTTTCCTTTCTGATTAAATTAAACACCTATGATGAATTCGTTATTATCCTTGATGCAATCTTGTTAGAGAATGGTATTTTTCTCCACATGTGATCAATGGGCATTTATTCTTGTATTTGTATTAACTGTAATTGTGCCAAAGGAACCTTATTTGAATATATACTCTTAAGCAATCCATATAAATTAGTAGGTGATATTTGAATGTTAAATTATTGTATTTGTTTTAATGATGCTCTTAGGCACTTGAATCGTATATATATAGCCAAGGGATCTTATAGAAAATAATGGGTGAGAAATTAATATTAGGTTGTTTGAATATTTATTTTAATAACCTATTAAGGATTTTCTTGAAAATTATTATGTCACGTGTTTGGAAATTTTCCTTTTTTTATGTTTCCTTGCTTTTAATTGATCATTCTATGGGAATGTGGTGTTCATTGATAGTTAAAATAGAATATTCATAGAAACATAGACATAAATATAATTGGAAAAATAAAACAATCAAAACCAGAATATGGAATAACAACAGTAAGCAAACCTTTATTGATATTTAGAGTTAAGAGCAATCTTCACTTTCCTCTTCAAGGGGACAACCTACGGTTGAGAAGAGATCCAAATATGATAAAATTCGCTTTTGCAACTAATTTCATGTCTTCTACTACTATATGTAGTTTATAATTGAGTAAAATCCTAACCATCTTAATTAATTAGGTCTCAATCACTAACTAGTGGGTCACTTACATTTATTGATTTTACACTCTACTACCTTCTGAGTTGTATTTAATAAAGATAGGCCCAATACGTTAAGTGACAACCTATTTTCTTAATTAGGGGAGTTAACATGCCACCCCCCTTGCAAAGCAATGTATTTAATGAGGCCACTTACATTTATTGATTTTACACTCTACTACCTTATGAGTTGTATTTAATAAAGATAGGCCCAATACATTAAGTAACAACCTATTCTCTTAATTAGGGGAGTTAACATGCCATCCCCCTTACAAAGCAATGTTTTCCTCAAGGATGGAGATGAGAAAATTGGTTGAGAATATATGTTGGTTCCCATGTAGCATAATCATGTTGTTTATCCTTCCATTGGATCAAAACTTCTTGGATAGTGAGCCAATAAAAACCATGCTCACCATTTGTCCAAAATGGCCTTGGGATGCAACCAAATGGAGCCCTTTTTGTCTAGAAAGGGAAGGTTAGTTTGAATTTTGCAATCAAACCAAAGCACTTTATTTAAGGACACACGAAAGACTAAGTGGATCTTAGAATGGATGGGTAGATACAATTTGGAATCCATCGGTCCTACATGATCGAGTATAGTATAGTGTTTGTAAGACTTAGGGGTTAACTTTTTGTGTCTCTTCTCCTTGAGTGATGTCTACTTATAGTTTTAGAGAGGCAAGAACACGCGGTTCCCTTCTTTAAAGTGTTGTTTAGAGCAATGTTAGTCAACCTATTTCTTCATGTGGTTTTAGGAAAACATTAAATTATCCTTAAGGGTACAAAGAATGTCAGCACAAACTTACAAGTTTTATGTTTGGTGTTACATTCATTTAGAACAAAAAAAATGGCTTTATACTTAGCCATATGATAAGATATTGCTTCAAAATCAATGATCCATTTATCAGAAGTAAAAAGGCATGTCCATGAGAAGAAGAGATAATAGAAGAAGAATGAAGATTGATGTTAGGATTCTTCATTTCTACTTCCAAGGCTTCCATTTTCTTAAAACACTTAGATTCCACGAGACGATATTTCCCACAAATATTACAATGTTATCCATTCATCTTATCTTTCGATGTAATGCCTTTATCACCATTGGGTGTAGGAACTTGCTGAGAGGGTTTGGGACCCTTGTTTTTCTTATTGTTGTGATGGTAGTTCTTCTTTGAATACTGAGATTTATCCCTCTATTTTTCCATTAAGGAATTTATATTAGATGTACCTGCAGTGATGATCACTCCAAGATGAAAGAGATTATCTTTCTCTTTAATAAAAGAATCACAAAAAGCTTCACAACTAGGTTGTGTATAAGCAAACCCTAGAGTTTATCTAGTGGAGTAAAAATTAGATACATAAACAAAATAAGGAGGACCAAGATTGTCAATACTAGCATAAATGAAATTCTTTTATGGCTTATATATCTTGCATTCTTCAATTAAGAGTCTAAGGGATTTGAATTTAGATAGATAGTATTCAATGCAAGAGAAATCACTTGGATTTAAAGGAACCAACCCATTTTCAAGTTTGAGACCTCAAATTTCATTGTGGTGACCAAATATGGTTTCCATTTTTTTCCAAGATGCATGTAGTTGGTCAATTCCTTGAAGGTGGAATCGTAAGTCATTAAAGATGGACATCTTGATTAATCTACGTGCTTTGTCATTTTTACTATCCAGTTTATTTTCTTTGAGGCATCAATGGGGGCAGTTTATTTTCCCAAACTAATCTGGTAAAGTCCCTTACTTCATAATACATCCTCCATACAGGCTCTCTCTAAGAGGTAGTTTCTATTAGTAAGTGAAATATCATTTGGACTAGCCATATTGTAATGTGTAGGTACTATAGCTTCAAAAATAAAAATCAATGCTCTAGATGTAATGATATTTTTTTAACAGAAACTGGAAAAGGGTTTGTATTATAAAAACGTTGTGCATAGCCATTCAGTACAAAATATGAGCTTAATTATGAGCTTTGATGTAAATTGAAGAGACGATATCAAAATTTGCAAAAGCTTGGATCTATAGATATTTTTGATCCGCTTCCTAGAAATTACGATAACAGAGAAGGGATAAACCCTTACAAACTGGAAATTAAGGAGAATACAATAAAAAATTCAGACAGAAAGAGGAGTACACTTTATTGTTCCTGGAAGCCTTGCAGACCCTACATTTGTTGTTGAATAGAAGGCTTCATCCATTGGCCGAATATCATCAGCTTGAGATTCTTGACAATGGCTGCATTGAGTCATATTTTCCATCTTCATGATTTCTTCTTTAATGGTGTCCACAGTACCCATCAGTTCAATCAGGTTCCTCTCCAAATCGTCAAGAGAATAGTGGCAAGTTAGATGTTGAGAGATATATCTCATATCTTCAACGGATTCTCTATTGGCCTTGATTCCAACAAAAAATATCTCGTAGACCTTACGAAGCTGGTGCTTGAAGTCCTCTACACCGGCCTTCAAGAAGGCCATTCCTTCCACTAAACCTGTCATTGCACCAAGATGTTGGGCATAATTAGAATCGCCAGAAAACCGTGACGACAGAGGCGGGGCTTCCAACTACTTACAAAAATTTTGTGTCAAACTATTCTCAATGAATCTACCTTCCTTGCAAGCAGAAATGTTGAGGGAAATACCTCCCAAATGTTCCCAAATCTGCTGCGACGCGACTTCCTCAGAAACCCTATCTTCTGCACTCGAAATAAATGGCAAAATGCTATACATCTTGTCTGTGCTTAAAATGAGGCAGTTAATTTCTTTGATAAGGCTCACATGTATTGCATCTTCAAAGCGTCTTCCAGGTAAAGGACAAGCGAGGCCCTGGCCATGCCCACGCATTTCGCCATGAAGTGGAGCTGGAGACAACTCATTAATCCTATTACACCAACTTTTCAAGTCATTTTTAATGGAGTTAATGAGCTTAGGGGATGAATTTGAGCCTTTGTTTTCCATCACCATATTGCACTATTCTAAGGGCAAGGTTGACGCCTTGATTTGCTAACTCATCAGCATTTTTGTTGTTTTATCTTAGGACATGGAGGAAGATAACCTCAAGTGGATTGTTTAGAAGAACAATTATTTTGTATATTCTTTTGCACCGGGGGTCCCTTTAACATAACCATCTCTCATTTTTTGAATGAATTGTCTAGACTCTCCAAAAACCATTAATTTAACAATGTTTAACTTGGATGCAATGTCGTGTAGAAGGGATAGCCATTCAGCTACATTGTTATATTTTTTCCCCAGTCCCCAAGCAAAGGAGCTGAAAAATTTTCCTCTGGGATAAAAAACAATCCCCCCGCACCTGCCTCCCCTGGATTACCCTTAGAATCCCCATAAAAAACAAGGAGTATCTATGCTGCGACCCCCACCACTGCTTGATTAATTCTTCTCTATTCTTTCTTATTTCCCAATCTGAGAAGGCCTTCTTTGTGTTGAAATGAAGAGGCCTCATCTGCACAAAATTTTTACACCACATGGATTCCTTCAGGGATAGAGCTTCCGAGATTGGAAGGGAGATTCCTTTGGAGCTAAGACTTTTAGCTATCAAGTTTATAGCTCTAAAAGAAGCTCTATTATGATCAGCCTTTTTTTCCTCAAATATGCTTTTATTTCTTTCTATCCAAACCTTCCAACAAATATTCATAGGGACCATTTTCCAAATTCTTAATAGGGTGGGTTTTTTTGGAGGGAGTCTGAGAAAAAGCTTTTCCAATTATTAATCTTTTCGAAAACTTGCCCAAGGATTGTGAAGTTTTCACACAGAATCCCCATAAATTTCTCCCAAACTTGATCAGAAAAGTCGCAATCTAAAAAAATATGTTGGGCATTTTCTAAGGAGCCTTTGCATAAAATACAATGTGAAGGGCCTTCTATCCCTCTTTTGTGAATATTATCAGTTGTAAGGAGGTTATTATGAGCTAACAACCAAAAGAAAACATTAATCTTTGGTATGCAATCATAATTCCATACCTTTGGCCAAAATTTAGAGGTGGGCTTCCTATTGTTGTTTTCCAGTGTGTTGTATCCTTCCTTGACTGTGTAAAATCCAGCTTGACCCCATCCTCTATTGTCTTTGATGCGAAGATGAATGGGAGCTTTTCCATGAATGAGTGATCGTAGTGAGAATTACTCCTATTGTAACTGATCCGGCGAGTCCATAGAAAGCCATCCCTTCCAGGTTCCTGAGCTCTTCCAAATAGAGATGTCCTTCAGACAATGGTAACTAGAGTTTTGCATCCATTCTTGTATACCTGCTAATTCTGGAAAGGATTCAAGTGGAGGGGAGCCTAGAATATTATCTGTCCAAATTTTTTCTTCCCATGTCCATGAATTTAGTAGAGGTTGTCTCTAATTAGACCAACATAATATTTACATAAGTTCCAATTATTGGTACCTTTCCCTACCAGCGGGAGGTCTAAACTTCTTAATCGTGGTCTTCTCACGTACTTCTTCCTAAGCACTTATTTCCACCATTCCTTCTTACCAGTTATCATCCTCCATATTAGTTTGGCTCCCATGGCTTTATTCATTTGGATGGGTTCTCTAATACCCAACACTCCTTCCCTCTTAATTTCCTTAACTGTATTCCAATTTACCAAGTGGAAATTTTTGCTTTGGGTTCTCCCTCCTTGCCAAAGAAATTTTCTTATTTCAATACTGATATTATTCATCACATTCTTTGGATCTAGGAGCATTTCACTTATAAAAATGGGATAGGAAGAGAGAACATAATTTATTAATGTGACCCTACCTGCCAAATTTAGCCACCGCATTCCCTAAGACTGGATCTTATTTTTTATTTTATGAGTAACAAAGGTCCATGTGGATGAATTATATTTCTTCTTGATGATAGGAACTCCCAAATATTTAAATGTGTCCCAATCGATATTTTATTTAACCCCAAGAGCCGCTGCTAAGTCCCTTAGAAGTTGTGGATTGCAATTCCATCCATAAAGACTGCTCTGACCAGCATTGGCTTGTCCTCCTAAGGCCCGGAGATAAAGATCTAAGGTGCTTTTAAAATTTTTATCTATTTGCACTGAGGCGCATCCCATTAGGATCGTATCGTCTGCAAATTGGGCATGATTTATTGGTTGAACTCCTCTTTCTATAATTATACATGGAATGTTTCCTTCCAGCATTAATATGTTGAGTCTTCTGCTAAGAGAGTCTTCCGCTATCATGTAGAGGAAAGGAGACATAGGAAGACCTTGATGTACTCCCCTGGATATTCTAAAGAAGCCAGTAGGCCGCCCATTCACAAGAGGAGCAATCCAGGGAGATCCAATACAAGATTTGATCCATCTTATGAAATTGTTAGAGAACCCGAATTTTCCAAGAATCAAGAATATAATGTCATGTCTAACTCTATCAAAGGCATTAGCTAGGTCGATTTTAATTTCCATACTTGCCTCTTTTCTCTTCTGATTGGAATGGATTTCCTCTTGAACCAACAAGATGTTATGGTAAATTTGTTTTCCTGAGATAAATCCACCTTGATTTGCTTATATTAACCTTGGAAGGTGCATTTTGATCTTGTTTGATATCATTTTAGTCAATATCTTATAAGAGGAATTACAGAGAGATATGGGGCGAAATATATTTATAGCAGAGGGATTCTTTTCTTTTGGGACAAGAGCAATGAAGGAGGAATTTGTTGCCACTCCTATTCGATCCCTGCTTCTCATCCAGTTCAAAATTCTAGTGAGATATTTCTTGATAAAGGGCCATCTTTTCCTATAGAAGTGAATTGAGAAACCATCTAGGTTGGGGGCCTTATCCGGGTGAAGGGACCAAACCACTTTTCAAACTTCCTCCTCGGATATAGGTTCACAAAGAGTGACATTGTCTTCTTCCTAAATGAGGTGGGGGATATCCTCACACATTTGCTCCATCTTGGCCTTAAACACCTCTTCTTCTTCATTGTAGAGTTTTTCAAAAAAAATCCTTAATCTCTCTTTTGATCTCTTGTTGTTCTGATGTTTTTTCTCCATTATCTTTATTCAGATCTATAATAGTATTTTTCTGCTGCCTCTCTTTTCACTGATTATGGAAAAATTTGGTGTTCTTGTCTCCTCCCTTTAACCAGAGGCTTCTAGAACGCATAAGCCATTCCTCTTCTTCTTTTTTGACAAGGCCTTGGATCCTCCTATCCAATTCTTTTTCTTTTATCAAAATTTATTCACTCACTTGGGTTTCCTCCATGTTTTCTTGTAGTTCCTCCAAGGAAGCTTGTGCTTTTTTTTTTTTAATCCAAGGTCTTTATAATTTCTCTCTACCCAATTCTTTAAGGCCAACTTGACATTTCTTAACTTTGATTCCCATATAAATCCTGGGGATCCAATAACATGATGTTTCCAAGATTCTCTCATTACTTCCAGAAAGCCTTCAGTATTCAACCATAACGGATTGAATCTGAAGGGGATGGGGCCCAAATTACCTATTATTTTGAAGTAAATGGAAATGAGTCTGTGATCAAAGATTGCTACCACCAAAATTTTTGAATCCGGAATGCAAGGTTTATTAATAAACAAGGAACTCACCAAGAACCTATCCAGCCTTGTTGCGATATGTCCCGACCCAGAACGTTTGTTGTTCCAGGTGAACTTCCCTTTTTCTGGTTTGATGTCTATCAGATTCCAGGAAGTCTGAATATCTTCAAGCCTTTCTCCAAAGGGATCCCTTACTTTGGCTCCTCCTCTTCTCTCATCAGTTGAGACAATTGCATTAAAATCCCCATCAATAATACACGGATTATTCATGTTCCCTTCTCGTTGTGATTCTAGGGAATTCCAGAAGTCTTCTTTCTGTCCTGAGATGGTAGGGAAATATACATTTCCGAACCAAAAAATCTCATGATTAGTTAAATATTCAAGTTCAACCAATATCCAATGCCTATTGGTGATGGAAGTGCGACGCCGAAAGTAAGTTTTATCCCACCAGGTGATAAGACTACCAGAGGCTCCTTCAACGCTAGCTGCTTTACCTTATCCATTTATCCAAAACTTATTCATGACATAGATACTATCTTCCACTTGCATTTTAGTCTCATGGATCATGAAGATTGAGGTGTTTTCCATTTTCTTAATCCTTTTTACTACTTCCATTTTCTACTTGCCCCCTAACCCTCTACAATTCCAAGCGACCACTTTCAATATTTCTTATGTGATTGAAGTGGGACCTTGTCCTTCTTTTCCTCTGTAACTCCTTGGGTCTGTTTCCCTACTAAGAATATCCTTATGTGTTGATCTAAACTGGTTTTCTTACCCACCGCTTTTTCTTGAGCTGCTTCCTGATCTCTTAGAGTTTTATTGGGATTTCGTCCTTTTTTTGCATGGGGATCTGGTTCTTCTTGTCTGCTTTCTGATGTCTCTTACATATTTTCTCTGGCTTTGGACCTTGTCACCGAACCCCGCGAGCTGAGAGAGACTTCATGTCGTATTTCAACATAGGGTTGCGATGGGAGAATTGAGACGTGATTCTCCTCCTGGTCTTTTTCTATCGGAACGAGATTTATTTTCATAACCTTGCAGTATTCCTAAGTTTTTTCCTCTAGTGGCCCTTGTTCTTCCTCATTAGCTTCATTGGAGAGGGATTGAAAATTGTTTGAAACTAACTTCCTCTTACTTGGAGATTGAGGAGGGTTAGGGTTTGATTTGTTCCCTTTTTTCCTGGTCACCTCATTCCATTCTTCTCCTTGGCCTTATTCATATTCCTGCTGCTTTCTTTTTGGACAAATCCTTGCAAAGTGACCATATTCATGGCAAAATTTGCATTTGAAGGGGATTTTCTCGTAGTCCACTAGTTTTTGTAGATGAGTCCATCTGTCCATAGAAATATTTATAGCTTATGGTAGACCCTTTTCTAGATCTACTTCAACACATATTATTGCACATGAGAACATTGGAGGTTTAGGCTCTGACTTGTCTATATAGTTCCCTAGAGAATTCTCGATTGCTCTAAGATCTTCATCATTCCAACAATGCAGAGGTAGATGAGGAAGCTTGACCCAAACTGGAATGGTTGAAGGGATGTCTTTTTCAGGGTCAAATATAGGTCCCATTTGTTGATTTACATGCCTCTATACCATGAAGTATGGTCCATTTCTGAAGATTAGGTCTCGATCTTCCTTTTTCTCAAACTGGAATACAAAAAACCCTTTACCCATAATATTTTTTGTACTTCCCCTTGTATTAATGGTCTCCAGTTCTTGTTTAGCCATATCTCGGTAACCCTAGGGGATGGACAAACACCTATGAAGTGGTTGACTAAGCCTTTCTCTGATAAGGCTATTGCTTTGCATTTGGAAGTTGTGGATGAGAGTTTCACCTCTGGAACTGCATCTTTTTTTACAAATTTGGATTTGTTCGAAGGGGTCTTACTGGAGGCAGTTTGGATCACCATGATTCTATGAAATATTTCCTCCAAAATCTTGCATTGTGCCTCTGGATCAGGGTCCGGTGGAGGATGAGGTTCCATCAGTCTCAAGCACGTCAAAACCCTAGCTCAGATGCGAACCAGTCTCACTCGATCCTCAATATTCAATCCACAAATCCTTGGTTATCAATACAACTTGATTATATCATGTGTATACCCCATTTTAAGAAGATTAAATTAATCCTCATTCTAGATATGAAGAACAATTCAATTTTGTTGACAAAGAACCACTTTAATTCTAGATGAATATTTTAGATTTCAAGGGAATTTCTAATTTCCATACAATGGAAAACTTTCAGGTTTTCATCCCTCATATTATTCTTCCATCTTTGCCTCATACACTAATTTTGTTGTATAATCACCATTTCATTGATTTTTTGGCCACCTAATTATAGTGTCCTCCTTGAAAAGTTTGAAGGCACTAGAAGTTAGATTTCTAACATAAAAGTTCCATTCATCATCTTTTTCCTCATCCAAATACAAATTATTTTCCTTCTTCCAAACTTGATACCATACATTCCTCCCTAAATAGTAGTTATATCTACAATTGTGTAAATTCCTAATAGATGAAGATCCCTTATCAACATCGCATAAAAATTGTAATTACCTTTGCATCCATTCCAAGGGTCCTCGCCAATTCTCACACGTGTTCCTCTTTGAAATTTATGAAGCTTAATATTTCCAAATAACATAAAAACATCACCAATGCTTTACATACAATTGAACCCCTACTATAAATATTTCTTTCTTGTCTAATCCAATCAATTGATGAAATCCTTCTCATATACTTGTTTTTCATAACCTTTATACCCCACATACCTTGATTGAAGATTAGTCTCCATAAACCTTTTGTTGCAAGTTATAAACTAAAAGTATGGATATTTTTCAAAACCTAACCTACATCTTCCTTCAAATTTGCAACTTTGAACTATTTCGTTAAAGTTATTCCTTCCTATTCCCTTTTTTATGTCCAAAGGTATAAAAAAATTCATGATTTTAGTTATAATACATTTAGAAATATGAGCAATGGTCATCCAATACACTAGGATGATTTTCAACACAACCTTTATTAGAACTAATCTCCCTCCTATTGAAAACCATTTACTGCACATAGGGAGATTCTTTAGTCAAATTGTTGAACATCCAAATCCAATCCTCATACTTATAAGTATTAGGTTTTATATTAAAACCTAAGTACTTTACTCCATAAATTCATTAGAAACAAATTTTCAATTTGGACTTTTTCTCCCTCACTTAACTTGTTAATCAACAAAGTGGACATCCTCAAATTAAAGTTTGTATGTGTAGCCTTGCAATAGAAATCCAATATCTCATTTATTCTTCTTATATACATTAATGATCATTTCCCAAACATCATAATATCATTGAAAAACAATATATAAGAAATTCATAGTGTTTCACATATTTTCATCCCTTTCAACAAACCTCTTATTCTTGCATCCTTCAAAAGCATGCTTAATCTTTCAACTATTAGTGGAAAAAGAAAAAGGGGAAAGGGGAAACCTTGTCACAACCCTTTAGATGCATTGAAAAATATGGTGGGGAACCCATTGATTAGAGCTACAAAAGAAGTTGAAGAAGTACAACTCGTATCCATTCTACAGTTTGCAAATTCATCCCCATTTGAATCAACAGTAGCCTTAGGTAGAGCCAATTCTCTTTGTCATATTCTTTGGAAATATCCAACTCTATAACCACAATTGGAATAATTTGAGTTTTAATTGAGTGTATTCCTTCTTGTGTCAAACCCATAACATCATGGATTTTCCTATTATTAAGGAACCCAAACTATTCTTTAGAAATTAAGCCTAATACATGATCCCTTTGAGCATGTTTGCAATTATTTTGAATGTTAAGATTTATCTACCATATTACATATGGATATGCGCCTAAACTCCTGAAAGGTTTTTGGATCCTGATTTTTTGGAATAAGAGCTATAAAGGTGGATTTAATGGTCCCCAACACTTTTCTAGAAATTCTAGATTACTCAATCATTCTTTGCAAGTCATCAATAATAAAATCACAAAATCCTAAATAAAATTCCATCATCCATCTGTTAGGTCCAAAAAAAAATTCTTTCTTGAAAGTGCTTAAGTTGATTTTATCTCATCCTTGGATACCTTTTCCTCCAAATCTAAATTCATTTCTTCACTGACCAATTTGGGAAATAGTCGAATAGAATTCAAGATTTCACCAATATTAGTTGTCATTGGATCCTTAAAATGGTTTTTTAAATGTTATTTTCCCACTTCAACTATCTCTTCATAATCCTTCACCCTAAAACCATATGGTTTATTGATTTCTCAAATAAAGTGTATACTTTGTCTATGACTTTCATATTTATGAAAAAACTTATCCTATCACCCATAGATAGCCAAATGGATCTATTTTGAAGCCTCAATTTTCTTTCCTCTTTTGCAAGAAGATATTTTTTTCATACCTTCCAAATATTTAAGAGAATATCTTTAGAAAAAAACTTTTATCATTCTCATCCTTCCCCTTATCATTCTATAACTCAATCAAAAAACCCTTGAATTCCCCTTTTTGGCCTTTGTCAAACTAATTATGAAACATGAATCCCACCCCAAAGCTAGGACTAATTGTATTATGCAAAGCTAACAAATAGAAAAAATTGACATGAATGAAGATATGCTTACTTTCCAAAGATTGGTTTGAATCTATTTTTGAGTAACATAAATAATTTAAATCATCCGTCATAGGTAATATTCTTGCATTCGATCCATATATCAAATCAAGTGCTAGTGGCATTTTCCTTTTGATTGCACTTTTGAATATCCCTTAAATGTTGCATAGGATTCCAACAATATAGAATCATCCTCATGATGTGACCTAAAGGATGGGCCTACGGATGTAGGATCCGCTTCATAATCAACTAGATACAAGTCATCCATGGCTTAGGAATGACTTTAAACTTAACCTTGGCTTGCCTAGCCCTCAAGATCACTCTTGTAGATTAAACTTCTAGAATTTAGATATCAATATTTTATGTATTAATACTTATTATATTAGGTACATTAAACATTATGCGTGTGTGCATGTGTGTGTGTGTAACATGGAGCACATGTGGATAAAAACATCTTATATCAAGTTGGTACAAGTCAAGATCTCAAAATCCTAGCAAAGGAAACCATAAGAAAACCCCAACCACTAACTCCTCCTAGCTAGGAATCACTTCCAACTAATTTTGGTCACTCCATCACAAATATCACACAAGTGTACATCTAAGTACATCATAACATCACAATACAAATACTTGCCTAAGCAATGCATATCACCAAGCTCCATCAAGCATAACATCACATCAAGCTCCAAATCCCCCAAGTAAATAATCTCACCATGCTCAAGATCTCCACGCTAGCGATCTTGTCTTCCTTAGGGTTCACAAACTCTATCCATCTTACATCACATAAGCACATGGATTACAAGACAACTCTAGCACTAGCCTACAAATATACATTTCCATTCTAGGGTTTGAATCAATAGGTTCATCAACCACTTCTAATTATATTGAGACGATCTTACCCCCTAACTCAAATAGGATATTAGGAATGATTCCATGTCGTTTGAAGGATTGACTATTGAATAGTTTCAACAACGTAGTTGAGGGAACACATTTAGGAGAATCAATATATATTCATACTGATAACAACATAACACAAGTGGTGGCCCCTTTGTCAACTATAACACTTTCTCTCTTTTTCATGTCTTCTCCTAGGGGTTTCAACACAAACCTTGAGTATTGCTCCTTACAAAATTTATCCAAGACAATTACAAAGATATAATAAAGAATACAATTATGGTGTGTTATGAAAAATGCTCTCTCCTACCTTTATATAGAATAGGTGAGGGAGGATAACATAAAACATGGACTTAGGTCCATACAATTAACCAACAAGGAAACCCCACAAGGAGCATTGTACAATACAATGATGACAAGTATCATATTAGGGATTTACAAAACCCCAAGGTGGATCACCCTCTAAGCATGATCCTCCTTGAACTCGACACCCCTCCTCCAAGATGATCCAATTCAAAACAAGTTGTTAGCCCAATGCTTTGTCTTCCATGGTGGTCAACTATCTAAGTATTCTCATGAAAGGAATTCCTCTTGTAGTTGTGTGCCACATGTCTCATGTGCCCAACAATCCTCAACATGTGTGCCATTGTGGTTACTAAGCTCCAATGTTCATCCTTAACATATGTGTATGAGTCGACAAAAAAACACCATGAAGTATGTTCCTTAACCCAAGTATCCTCAAGTCAAGTGTCCAACCTCTAAGGTGTATGTCACATGGGCTTATGTTCTTAGGGCTAAGTTCCCTCCTACAAGTGTTTAGTGATCCTCCTCCTAGGTAGGAATATCTCCTAATCAAGTAATTGAATACCCCATTTTTGTGCACCCAATGGGTTAGTCATCATGTTGATTAAGATAGGAAACTCCTAGGTACATGCGCAATGCTATTATTATAACTAAGGTCCACTAAGCATCTCCAAGGGACCAGGAGACCTAACATTCTCCTAGCTAGGTGAAATCACTTTTGGAGTAATCCCAAAGCTAACACTAAACATGTAAGAATCGTTGATAATTCACACTCCAACTTGCTACTAGTAAATATACCCATGGAAAAAATAAGATTGAGATTCACATAAAGGAGTTGTATTCTAAATACAAAGACAATATTTCTACTACATGGATTCAAGGATATTTCTATGCACAATTCAATGATCAAAGTATACTCCTTAATGCAACTATAAATTTGAAGTCAAAATTATTTATTTGTTCATTCTTGAAGTCACTAATGTGAAGATGATGCTAGGATATTTATGCTTAATGCACACATGTTTTTAGTCCTCTTGTAGTGATTAATTTGTGTTGGATGAGTGAAGATGTGCTTCTTGTTGATGACTATGTGCAAAACCTCTTCATATATGTGGATGTGGAGATTTGTGATAAGAAATACCTAGGGTAATGAATGTTGTATGATTGATAAATGTTGGGAAGGGAATAAAATAATCTATAGATGGAAAGAGACATAGCGATTAGAGTTACAATGGATGGAAGAATGGTTTGTGTGTATCTAGGTTTGTGTTGATGGAGAAGGGCCTATCTAGACCTATAATCTCATTGAACATCATCTAGTTTATGTTAATGGAAAGCAACCTTTGTGATGTGCTCAGTTTGAGTGACAAGTATATATTTTGACATTGCTCTTCCAAATTGCAGATTCAAGTATTCATCTATAAACTCGAGAGTGGCATTTGGAGGTCACCCTTAATTGCAACAATATTCAATTTGTCAACCTCTATACCACTACTCAACCACAAATTTATTTAGATAAATCAAATAAATTTTGCATAGAATAACCGATCCTAAAAAATAGGACATATAGGGCATGAAAATACTATTGAGACTAGATGAGGAAGAAATAAAGGTCACTCATTGGAACACAACAGATACTATATGTTATGAACATAGCTATCCACCAGATGTATTGAATAGCCTCCATCACAATTTTGTAACTGTTATTGGCAGCTGCAAATGTCCTTGCAACTCTATAGCCTCTGGAATCTTCTGAATTTTTGCATCAATGTAGCTTCCTTCATACTTAAAACAATGCAGATATAAACTATTTTCATATATATATGTTACTAGTATTTCTTATTTGACAAGATATATTCCATTTTATGGTGTTCTGCTGATAAAAAGTCTATGTTTTCGATAAATATATCTGACTCGTTTTATGTTTTAAATTGTTATGAACATAAACATTTATTGTAGTTTTCATGGACATTGCTAGCTGCTTTTCTTATGCATCCTTATCATGAATGTTATAATGATTCTAGCCATTTTTTACTTGAACTGGTATTTTCCCAGCACTGGCTTCCCTAGATCAAACACGAAGCTCTACCTTGTTCTTTAACACAATAGTGGTAAACAGCTTGGTGCTTTGGTGATCCAAGAACATCAACTCCCTTTAATACATTATTTAATTCTAGAGCCTTAATAATCCAGCTTTCACAACCGTCTCAATTGATCCTGTAAAGGTCGACTTTTGGCAATGTTGTGGGGTTCATGGGCTGGGTTTAGAGTAAAGACAGAGTCAATGCAGAGTGTTGACAGTGGATCAAGCCATCCAAAGATTAAGAGGCTTGTAATACTGCAAAGGAAGCGTGCTAGAATAGCAAAAGAGAAAAAGAGAGTTTCTAAAGTGAGGAAGTTGAATATCAAAATCTCCTTGCTTCAATATTGAAGGAGCAGCGTGATCCCAGGAGTGAAAGTTTTGTAAGGAAGAGAGCATCTCGCGTTATAACTGGATCAAAACCATCAGTTCCTTAGTATCATGTGTTCTAATTTTGTGAGGTTAACTTTCTTGCTATGCATGGCGTTGTACTGAATTCAATTTTAACTTTTGAGGTTACTTGAAATTTCCTGCTGGAGTTAGGGAATTTGTACAAGGAAGAGGTTTTAAAATTTGACATGAAGGCATAAGGAAGAGTTTTGCAGACCAGTACTAAAGGAGAAATAAATAGGATCTTATTGCATCGATTGAGATAAGTTGTTGGAATTAGAGCAGGGTCTGAGGTCTTGCATCATTTTCCTTCACATACATCGGTACACGCTCTAGCTGCCCTCATTTTCCCTTATATTCCTACTGAGTAGGTCTTCTAATTATGACCTACCAATTTCCTTTTCATGGAAATTTGACTCAGAGGAAAAATAGCCGTTTATAGGTGTACTGGAGCAATTACATGCTAACATTCTTGTTTGGACTGTGATGGAATTTTATTATTTTTGAAGATTGCACTTATAATCTTTGTTATCATTTTGTGTCATAATCTTATATGGAAAGGATTCTATTGTATGGTTCTCTACTGTTGTTCATCTTAGTTAAAATACTATTTTCATCTTAGTTAAACATAGCATGTTTAAGAACTATGGATTTTTATTAAATGCTGGAGATATTGTTTTAAAGATTGAAGTTATAACCTTTGATCCAATGCTTGTTGTTTTTTTTACAGCATACTTAACATATAGTTTTGATATGAGTTTGTCTCATGATCTTATATGGAAAGGATTTTATTGTATGGTGCTTGTTTGTTGATCATCTTGATAAAAAATAGTATGTGCATCTTAGTTAAAAACAAGATGTTTAGAAACAATACAATTTATTACATGCTAAAGAGATTGTTTAAGAAGCTTTGTTTCAAGTCTACTTTAGTTAGGAAGTCTATTTTATATAATTTTATTACATGCTAAAGAGATTGTTTAAGAGGCTCTTTTCAAGTCTACTTTAGTTAAGAAGTTTGTTTTATATAATCGGCTACTAGCATACATTTGGTGACAATATGAAAATCGATTTGTTTAGATGCTATATGGATTTTTGATAGACCAACTCAAAGCCTGTACAATGTCGCTTCATCTTTTATAATGAATATCTATCTCCAACAAGTTTTCAACGTTGAAAATAATCATTTACTATTTATATTTTAATATAAATACAATAAGTTTATTATTATTCTCTAATCAAACATTACTTTATCAAATAAAAAGCATTCTAGATAAATCAATTGAATGTTACTAACTTATCATTATTATTACATTTTTCACATTATAATTTCCTTTACCAAATAAAAAAACATTCTAGATAAATCAAGCATACATTTGGTGATACATTTGGTGACAGTATGAAAATCTATTTGTTTAGATGCTATATGGATTTTTGATAGAACTCCAAGGGTGTATGATGTCACTTCATCTTTTACAATGAATACTATCTCTAACAAGTTTTCAACATTGAAAATAATCATTTACTGTTGGTATTTTAATATTTTTTTTCCTCGAAAAAAAGCGTAATTTCATTTCATCAGTGGTGAAGAAATTACATTCTGAATATGCATAGAAGCATACAGTTGTCCAATGAAGGATCAGAAAATAGTTCAGAAAAAAAAAAAAAAAAAAAAAAAAAAAAAAAAAAAAAAAAAAAAAAAAAAAAAAAAAAAAAAAAAAAAAAAAAAAAAAAAAAAAAAAAAAAAAAAAAAAAAAAAAAAAAAAAAAAAAACTAACTAATATTTTCAATACATCCATCCAGTCTGCTTGACTGTATCCGATAAGTAATAAGTAAACAGCTATCAGATGGCTCCCAGAGCATCTAGAAGGTGTCACCAGTAATTTTTACCGCTCTGTAATAAAAACCAAAAAAGACTTCACAGCCATCAAATGACAAGTTACAGATCCACGTTCTCTTAGAGAGAATAAGATAGAGAGATGCACAAATATCCCCTAAAAAACCATAAAAAAACCAAAAAACAGATGGCTCCCCGAGCCTCTTATAAGTGTCCCCAGTAGAACAGCTTTGTATGAAACCAGAAATAACATCACAGCCAGCAAAAAGTAGTTTATATCATTTCCATAGACTCTCAGAGTAGATCCTATTCCAATTCCTGCCCATGTAATATTCTTCCATCCGTGAAGGGTCGTTGATAGTAATCGGCGAAAATTCCATCTCTGTATTCCTTCACTTTCCACACCCCCACTGCCAAGTCCCGGCCAATCTTAGAAGATGCGTTAGCCTCCTGGTTGTTCTCCCTATAAACATGTCTGCAAGAAAAATGTAAAAATGAAAGTTTCAGTTGCAGTATGTCCTGTAGTATGTTTTCAAGTCTAAGATCCCTGCAGTGTTGTGTGCCACTAATCCAATTTGTGACATTCATAGGATCACCAAACACATTAATCTGTTGACATCCCTGTTCCTTTGCAAAGATGAGAAGAAGTTTTAGGCTCATAAATTCAGCAAAATTATTCCCACCCTCCCCCAAACCCCAAGAAAGGTGGTATGAGTGGTTTTTAGAAAGATGCAGTACAGCCCCTCCCCCGCATGTTAATCCCAAAGCAGATCCATCATAAAAGCCCCAAGGCATAGACTCATCAATGTCCAGCGCGAGAACCTCTCTTTGTTTTGCCACCTTGATATGGTGTGGGAAAGCCTCACGGTATCCACAGATCTGTACCGCAATAACCACTGGAGTACAGTATTTACCATTGAATATCATACCATTCCGAGCCATCCAGATGCCCCACGCCACCAACAAGGGGAGATTCAAGAATGTTTTTCCAATAGGGTCCAAAACCCACTGTGTCTAGGCCGACAGCACCGAATCCCCAGCCCAATTAAAAAAAGAATTGTAAATTCTAGAACATTCCGCCCAAACTTGCACCGTGAATGGACATTGGAGGAGTAAGTGACAACAAGTTTCCATGATGGCTTTGCATAAAATGCACCAGCCCGGCCCAATCCTATTTTTCCACTGTAGAAAATCCCAGGTGGGTATAGTGTTTTCGAGGACATTCCACATAAAAAGGCGATGTTTCAATGGACAGTTGATTTTCCAGATTTTAGACCACCACCCAGCCAAAACATGTGGATTCATGAAATGACTCAAGCTGATGTATCCATCCTTGGGTGTGTACAATCCAGTAGGGGCACCTTCCCATACCAGAACGTCATCCCTGTCGCAGATATGTATATTTGAACCAGTAAGTGCATCAAAATAAGACCTCAGCTCCACCCGTTCCGCCACAGAAAGTGCCAAAGATTCCACATCTACCCATGACTGATTCCACGGATGAATCCGATCCGGAATAGCCAACTGAGATAAATAGATGATTCCCAAATCATGCAGAGAAATTATTAAATCACCTGATAAGAGGTGACGACCAGCACTCCCAAACCAAGGGTCCTCCCCAACACAAAGGGCCTGTCCATTTCCAACATTCCAAGCAAGTAGATCCCCTACCACCGGGAAAGAATTGATGACAGCTTTCCAAATTACAGAGCAACCAGCATGTGACTTATCCATCGACCGCACCCATTCCAAAATAGATACAGGGGCAATATACTTCCGAAAGACCACTTTAGTCCACAAGCTCTCAGATTTTAACAATCTCCACACCCCTTTTGCAGCCAAAGCTTTTGCGAACAGATGTATATTTTTTAGACCCCATCCCCCTAAAGCTTTTGGAACGGCGATCTTCTGCCAACGAACCCAAGGGGAAACATAGTCTCCTTTGCCGCTCCAAATGAAACGAAAGCATAATCTGCAAGCTTTCTCCAGCATCCCTTTTGGAATCCATGAGAGGGACAACCAATAGACCGGAATAGCCTCTAATACCGATTTCACCAGAACCAGTCTACCAGCCCGCGACAACCACCTGTGACTCCAAACCTTCAACCGCTTATGAATTTTTTCAATGAGCCATTGCCAATCCTGTTTAGTATAGGCATTAGGTTTTAAGTGAAACCCAAGGTAACAGAAACCATCTTCAAGGTGACGGAAGGTAAAAGGGAAAATCCTACGTATAGCCACAATCTCACGTTCCTTAAGCAAGTGAGTCGATAGAGTGGACTTCCGCTCATTGATCTCCATACCCATTGCATTAGAGAAAAGTAGAAAAATGTCCTATAGGGTTTCCATGTCCTTTACCGAACCAGTACAAAAAATGAGGATATCATCCACAAACAGCAGATGAGAGATAAATAAATCCGGAGCCACCTAATACCATGAAGAGTGCCATCCCTACAAGATTTTTTCAATGCTTTACTAAGCCCCTCAGCAACCAGCAGGAAAAGTAAGGGGGATAGAGGACATCCCTGATGAAGGCCTCTTTCGGACCGGAAAAAAGGAGAGGCAGCACCATTAATGAGCACCGCGAAGGATACCGTAGTGATACAACTCATAATCCACCTGATAAAATCCACAACAAAACCCAGATGAGTGAGGAGTAAGTGTATATATAACCAACTCACCTTATCATATGCTTTGGATAAGTCAATCTTGATAATGGCCCCTTTGATTTTTCGAGCTTTCATACTATGAATGCCCTCCTGTGCAACACCAATGGCCTCATGTATTTGTCGTCCTTCCAGAAACCCAAACTGTTCCTCCGAAATATGTTTGGATAGAATGCCCTTAAGCCGCCCAGCAATGATCTTTGATACCACCTTATATACACAGTTGCACAGGAGCTTTGAAGAGTGTTTTGAAATGATTAACCCCAACCCCCGCCATACTATCAAAAGACTTCTGGGTATTCCCCAAAGAGTCTTCCAAACTCCATATGGTATTTGCCGCCTTCCTTCCCTTAGCATATGCATGGAAAAACTTTGTGTTCTCATCCCCAGTCGATAGCCATATTGCCCTGCTCTTCAAACACCAAGTCTCCTCTTTTTCCAATAGAAGCTTATTTCTCCTACCCTCCAGAGAAACCAAATAGACTTTCTCATCCGGTGTACCCAGACCCCCAGATCCTGAGTCATAAATGGACTGCAGCTCCAGTTCAATAGCCTTTAATTCTCTATTATCACTATGAGTCTTTTCATAAGCCCAAGCCTTCACTGGCCCTTTAATCCTTTTGATATTGTCCGAGAACTGTTGAGAGGCAGAGAGGCCCACCCCAGGGTTGAAGGGTACCCAAAGGGATCCAATAAGGTCAATAAAGGTCTCATCATTTAACCAAATCTTATTAAACTTAAGGGGCCCAGCTGGTTTCAATGGACCATCCCGCATCTCCATGAAAATAGGGAAATGATCAGAAGAGCCCCCCGAGCCAACCCACTTCCTCATTAGATAGTTCCTATCAACAAAAAGATCAGACACTAGAAATCGGTCCAGACGTTTTTCTACTCTGTAATCTCCAGTTCTGTTATTTCTCCAAGTAGATTTAAGGAGGGTTGGCTCAATATCAAGCAGATTTCGGGTGACTAGCTGGTGTGTGAAGTAGTCAGTCAGAGGGTCTGGCCGAGCTCTGTTGCCCCACACTTCTGTCGGCCCAAGAGAGAAATTCAGATCCCCTCCAAGTAAAAGATTTCCTTCTTGTAACAAGGGGTGAGAGAAAAAAGAGTCCCAGAAGGGAATCCAGTTGATATAAGGTCCGTAAATATTAACCACCGTGAAAGTATCACTAAGGTCCAGCGACGAGCAGTTCATCCCCAAAGCCCCTTCCATTCCCCAAATATTATGACACTGCACTGATCGGGTATTCCAGCCAATAGCCTGACCACCCAACCTGCCCCGAGCATCCAAAGTGGCAAAAGACCAGCCACCAAACCAACATTCGAGTAAATTTTTTATAGTCTCTCCAACACCCATAGTTTCCTGAAGTAGAATGATATCCAGGTGTTCAATAGATACCACTCTGCGGAGTGCTGATCTTTTATGGGGACCAGCAAGACCCCTGCAGTTAAAAGACATCACCTTCATCAACGACCCTGTTTCTGGGCTCGCACCGCTCTAAGCGCCCGATCAATAGTCACTTGTTTGCCTTCCATAAGATCCATCTTAGCCTTGGTTTGTGCCAGCGAGAGATGGGATTTCCGTCCCCTACCCCTACCAGATTTTCCAGTTTTGTTTACCCCAGCACCCAATTCACCCGGGGAGATTTTCGTTAGGGAACGAAGGAAATATCCAGACTCAGATGAGGTGGTAGGGGAGGAGGGGGAAAGGGCTTCAGTAGGTCCAAGATCCACCTCAGGGGGGTGGTCAAGCATCATTACCCCAGGGTATGGTAAAGCCGATGAGCAAGAAGGGATGTCAGGGTCTAAACAAGTAGGAATTTCCAACTCCATTGCCGAAGAGATATTCAACTTTTTCAAAGCCTCTATCCAGTCTGGATTTTCACAAGACAAATTCTTAAAAACAAAATGAAAGGAGAGAGTTTTAATGGAATGAGTGATACCCGTGGACGATGACCCTAGTTCCGTGAGAGCTGTCGGATGAGTGGATACAATAGCCGAAGTCCCCGGTAACGCTTCCCCCGAATGTGGCGCCTCCACTCCCAACTCCTGCTGTATGTCTTCAACCCCGGCCATAAGTGCACCTGAAACCTGTAGAGCAGAGTTTGTGGAACGAGTGTCCACCATATCCCCATGTGAAACTAGTCCTTCATCCTCATTCAAAACAACATTTGGGGGGTTTTCCGCCACAGGGTTATCCGCAGGAGGAGTAGCATCCACAGCAATTGGGGCTTTTTGCGAACCCACATTTTTCCTGCGAAAAGGAAGATTACATTCAGCAGCTGGATGGCCGTAAGCATGGCAATGTCGGCATCTGAAAGGTACATTCTCATAATCCAATTTCTGCACATAAACATAGGGTCCCCAACTGAGGGTAACATCCGGTACCAGTCCATCTCTGATATTCAAATTTACTAGAATACGGGCAACCTTCCTCTATCGAGTATGGAGAAAACTATAGTCACCATCAAGATAAGTACCAATCATGTTGCCAATCCCCCTAAAATGTCGCTCCGACCAGTAATGAAGGGGTAAACCAGGGATCCAAACCCACAGCGGAACAATATCCAGTCGTTCCCGACTAGCATCAAACATCGGGTGCCATGGTTTTATCATCACCGGACAGTGATCCCAACTCCAGTTTGAGTTCAGAACCCATCTAGTATGTGCCTCCTCATGGAAATTGAAGGCAAACCAATTGCGTGTAAGCTCCACTACTTCCGGGGTATAGCCCAAAACCCCAGCCCAATGTTCCCCCACCCAGGCTTCAATGGTGCGGAGAGAGAAAGATCGGCCCAAAGCTTTGCCCACCAACGTGATACTGGTCATCGTGATCAATTGGTCCCACTCTATATCCTCCCCCAGGGCGTAATTGTATTTCGTCCTGCTAAGTTTTAGCCAACGTTTCTTCCACCGTTTCCCCTGCTGAGTATTCTCCCCCGAAGAAAGTCCTCCCCATTCGTCCGAGCTAGTGCCAGAGGCCACACAAGGACTGGCAAAACCCCAATGTTCATGAAGTTCTAGTTGTCTCGACCTTGAGCCAACCCCAGCCTCCGCCGCGCATGCTACAGTAACAGGAGCCGATGTAGGATAAGCCCCGCCTGCAGTGCCCTGGTGACCGTCAGATACAGGGATAGGACCCTTGTTTCTACCCGCCGAGCCCTCCAGGGCAGTTAAAACCTGATCCAATGTCCAAAGTGACCCCGCATCCTTTAATGGGGATAGAGGTGGAATACTGGGTATAGGCGCTGTAAGCGGTCCCGAGCCAGGAGAAATCGCCAGAAAACCAGAAGGTGAGAAACCAAGAGTAGCACTGTTTTCCACGGTAGATGCAACCTCCACCACGTCTGCCCTGGGAGAAACCCCCACCCGCCACTCGGCACCCGGCTGATGAGTCCAAATATCCGCATCATCAGATGGGTCATATGCATAATCCAATCGGTCATCGTAGGTAGCCATAGTAAGGCTATCCTACCACCATACCACAGTAACCTTGGTAAATAGCAACCAAGGGTGAAACGTATGCAAGGTTGTGCAACCAGACCGGTAACAGGTTTAGAAAAACTCGCCACAAACCGTGCCAGATGGTCGTTAGCTCACGATTCTGACAGCAACAGACCGCCCTTTGCTCCGCCCTTGTGCCTAGGGTTCCGCCATAGTCATGTAAGCCCTACCTCCGTCACAGTAAACGCCATCCAAGAAAAAACTCTGGTCAAGAAAGTTCAAGTTGCTCCCAAGTGCAACAATGGACACTACATACGCTATTCATCATGATTTATATGGAATACCAAAGAAAAAACTACTTTTTGACACATTAAATTAGCAACTTTGCAAAACATCACAAAATACTCTCATCATTACAATTTAACCTGTTGGTATTTTAATATAAATACAATAAGTTTGTTATTATTGTCTAATCAAACATTACTTTACCAAATAAAAAACATTCTAGATAAATCAATTGTATTTTACAAACTTATCATTACTATTTACATTCTTTACACTATAATTTGCTTTACCAAATAAAAAACATTATAGATAAATCAATTGTATTTTACAACTTATCATTATTAACTCTATATTTTTTAATTTCCAAACATTTTTAAATTAATTTTTGATTGATTCTTGTTTCCTTATGATTAAATTTTTTATTGTTATTAAAGCTACAAAGTCATGTCATTAGGATGAAAACAAAACCTTCTATGACCTATAAATCTAAGGGACAAATAATTATTTAATATTGATGTTTTAATATAAATACAATAAGTTTATAATAATAATTTTATTATCATCTAATCAAATACTACTTTACCAAATAAAAAAACATTCGAAATAAAACAATTGTTTATCATTGCTATTTACAGTACTACTTTATAATTTTCTTTACCAAAGAAAAAGCTTAAGCTATACTATATGTTTGCTTTCATTCTAAATAAAGCAAGTGTTTATCATTGTTATTTACAACATGACTATAATTTCCTTTACCAAAGAAAAAGCTTGAGCTATATGTTTGCTTTCATTCATGAGAATTTTTTAAAGTAATAATAAGCTTGAGCTATATGTTTGCTTCCATTGATGAGAATGTTTGCTTCCATTCATGAGAATTTTTTAAAGAAATAATATGTTTTTGAACTTTAAAATATTTTTTTATTCATTATTTTTTTTTATGATTAATTAAATATTGTTCTTTATGATGTAAAGTCATGTCATTGGGATAAAAATCAAGCCTTTTATGATCTATAAAACATGAAAGAAATTGTATCCGTGACAACACACTCAATTAACTTGTATAAAGTAAAAAAAACTCTATTAAATTTGTAAAAACAAAAATTCATACACTGAAATAGGTTTGAAATGATTTTATTGTAAGCAAGTAGAAATTGCAATCCACAAGCCAACACAGGTGCAATGTCAAGGACATTTCCACCTCGTGGATCTTGTTAGATATTGTGCACATCTCAATAAGAAAACATTGTATATAGGTAATCCAATCGAAGAAAGATAAATAAGATGTCAAAGAAGAAGTAAACAAGAAGGAAGATGGATGAAAGTATAACAAAAAAGACATTGAATGAAGAAGATGATTCCTAGGCATGAACACAAGAAGTAAGAAGTAAGGAATATTGAAGAGAAAAGATACAAGGACAAGGAAGAAAGTTTGAAACAACAAAAAAAAAAAGAATGAATAGCAAGGTTAAAAAACAAGTACAGAAAAATAATACCATGTGTCAAAATTGAGATAAAAAGGAACTAAAGTGAATTCATAAAAAATGAAATCCCTAAGAAATTTAATGATTCTCCTTGATAATGTTATTTTGATGATGGAAAAGATCATGGTCATGGTCCTATGTTTGTAAAAGACCTAATTAGCCTCAAATGAAATATTTAATTGGTAATATGGTTATAACACCTACATGAGGAAAGCATACCCTACCCATAACTTGATTATTAATGGTCTGTGGTAAACCAAAACCCACTTCTAACCATTGAAGGTCCGTGGTCAACGAAAAACCACTTGGTATAATGAATGGCTTGTGGTAAGCCAAAAACCACTTGAGAATTGTAATGATTAAAAATATACTGTAATGGTTAAGGGTAACCCACAAAATCTTGGGATGTGGTTAAGGGTAAACCAAAGAAATCCTAGGATGATGATTGGTGATGAGGAAGGGGATGTGGAAAGGTCCGTGATCTAAGAATCGTTGTTGAACCCTATGTGAGAAAAAAAATTCCTAGAGAATTGGTGGATGTAGTGGCTAGCAACCCATGTATTCACATGGATTTTGAATTGTTTATATGGGCATTGACAAATTGATGTTTATTTTTTTTGCAAGTACAAGATCTAGTTAAAATAAATCTGAAAGATGATCCCTATTGATGATCGAAGGAAAATGCCACAAACGAAGAAGATGAAGACTGGACTTGCCGAAAATAATAGTTAAAGAGATAGAAGATGATGATTGAATATTGAAATCACAAGTAATCATTACAAGGGAGTATGAAGGATTAAATCCTACTTACACTCAATAATGTCTAAATTATATGATTGAATTGTAATGAAGTAGACCACACATAATTTCAATGTATGAATCAAAGATAAGGACAATGATATAAGTTAGGGATGAGGATTGCATAGAATCAATTGAGAGGTTCATGTAGACATTATTGGATATTGTTATGCAGTTGGATGAATTGAATACCTTATTATGACGTATTGTTTTGATCACCTATTATATGTAAACAGACTTATTGTACAATAGAAATACATACAACAAATGAATAATTGAATATAATTTCCCCTTTGGGAGTTTCATGAGGTAAACTCCGAGTGTCCCTTGCTTCATATATGTTTGAGTGTATTTAACAATAAATATTAAACCCAATAGTGTGTTATAACTATTGTCTACATACTTTGATGGTTCTTTCCAACATCATCACCTCATATCTTCACTCGTGTCACCTCATCAGCATTAATGCCTTTGATATTTCCTTTTTTAAGATCATCGCCTCATGCCTTCACTAATGTCAATGGTCACCATCATCACCACCTTTGATGGTGTATTTCTATTATCGCTACCTTATAGCTTCATTGATGACACCTCAACATTGTCACCACCTCTTGTGATTTCATTCATTTTGAGAGAGCATTATCTCCTTGTACCCTCACTAGTGCCACCTAAGCATCATCATTGTATCATGCTACCTCACTAGCTTAAAATCAACATTATTTTCATCTCTTTTCTCTTGCATTTTCTAGTTATGCCCTGTCATAGGAACCTCATTTCCATTATTTTTCTTTCCCTCACATTCACTGTCTTCCTATCCTTCCTTGAGAATTGGTGTCATCATCCCTCCATGCTCTAGGAAAGCCGCTAACATCAATGTTACAGGTATGTAGCTTGAACTAGTCCAAGGATTACCATGCAAACATATTTTTCATGCCTCAACAAGCCCCCACATCATCATCTCCCACTCTTACATAAGTACAAGTATGACATTTATAATTATTCTCCCTTTACTTTCTAGATGTTACATATCTCATTTATATTTCACTTCATTCACATCGATTTTTCTATCACAATCATGTGGGCTCTCTACTCTCATATGGCACACTAAAAAATAGGCTCTAACATCACATTGTTTTTACTTAGGTGAGTGTGGGTATTTTTCTCCAACTTGGCTCCATGTTCCATTTTGTTTGATCATATGTCATTATAGTCTTATTGTTAATCTACTTTCATAGTGAATATATGTACTTACATCTAATGTTTCATAGTTTAGTTATTGGTTTTCTTACATCATATTTAGATTTACTTAAGTCTCATTTCATAGTTTAGTTGTTGCTTTGGTTTTTTAGTAGTTAGACTTGTTTTTACCCTGCCCCAACATCCTCTACTTGTCTTGCACATCTTTCTTCTTTCTCTTTCGTTTCTCTTTATCTTATTCGTGCTTGATACCTTATTTATTGCACACATGCGACATATATCTACTTATTTTATTGATCCTTAGGGCATGGGTCTCATCCAAAGGTTAAACACATTAGTTACTTGGCCAACGATGACTACCCACTCAAATTTGAGGAATTATATCAGGCTACACACACTAATAGTCTCCTCTCCACACATCATCTATTTGTTATTATTGCCACCTTTATTTTCTATTTTTTATTCTATCACTTTATTGCTTCCATCTCCTTTCTTGAAACTCATTATTATTCACATCATATCAATAGAAGATCTAGTGCAATATCTAACATAAATATTTAGTACTCACATATACGTACCCACTAGAGGTGTCATGATGTAGCCTACCTTTTTTGTCATGTGCATGCATAACCCACCTACCGATGATATTAATATTTCTATATAATCCTTTTGTACTAGATCACCTCCCTCAATTCCTTAAATTAGCAAAGATACGTGACCTCTTAGGGACATCTAATTCTTAGTTAGTATCCATTACCACCTTCCTCATCCCTCTCTTGGCCTTTAGACACTATTTGTTTCCATGTCAAACGCTTTTGGGCACTTCTTAGTTTGTGGGACTAATTCGGGGCTTCAAGCCCTATATTTCACCCATGCTTTCTTTCGATGCTTCATTTTAGGTCCTTAGCATCCCAAATCCATTTTTTTATCACTTAACTTGGGCTCTACTTGGTAAAAAAATTATTAACCCTTCATGGTCTTTAGGCACTAAGTGAGTTTTGGATTGCTTGGACCATACTACAACAATAAGTCACTTCTCATGGAATAAAGGGAAGATTTCAGGAAAATACTTGTCATATAGGTTGGAAAACCTAAGGTTTATGGTCAAAACACATGGTACTACAATTCCATACAAGTCACTCTCTCTAAAATATAACCTAATTTTCACTTACACCTTGAAGTCTTTCCTTCACCTATTTATACTGATCATTTCCTCTTTGTAAAAGTCTCTTCGAATCCTCTTTTTGTTAGTAATTATCTTGTAGGTACACATCCAGATTGGCTTCAAAACATTGATCTAGCTTCCTAACTCCTCTTCCATGCCCTTAGACTACTTGCACATGCCCTCTTTAAAACCCCTATAGGGATCTATTATTTCTATCTTGGATTGAATATTGAAAGCTTGGTGTTTGGTCCCACTATGTCTTTATTGGCTTAGTCCCTTCCAATACCTTGGATGATTCAATTCTACTACCTCAACAGATTTTCCATCACAATTAAAGAAATGGAGGTATGAATAATTATGATGGCACTTTGGGTCATCATTTAGTAATTCATAGCTACATTATTTTGTTTAATGATTCAAATTTTTGTTAGGTTCATTCAGGAGGTGGAACACTCTTGAAATTTGTGTTAGGTTCATTCAAGAGGTGGAACACTCTTGAAATTTGTATTAGGTTCATTTAGGAGGTGGAACACTTTCTTCTAGGTCTATCATAACTTTTATCTTCAAGCTAAGTAGTGTTAGCATTTGCAAAACATTCTTCCATGTGAGTTATTTCCATTTCTCCTCTCTTCGGTTTCTAGCAATCAGGTTAATTATCTATTAGTAAACTAACTCTAACTTTACCAGAAAGAATTTAAATCGAATGATTGGGTTTACATCTCAGTAAGTAGGATCCACAAATTCTGGTTCTGCATTTTGATTTTGGATAGCAACGATTTCTGTAACAGTGTGGTGTTATGCTACGTACTTAGATTTCTGCAATGTATTTGAGTTTTTGTAGTGTATGAAGTTGAGGTCTTAAGATTGCACGAGGAGCAGATTGTATCTCTCGTCCTCAGTGCATCATATCACATCTCAGTTGTAGATTTTAGAGTGGTACTTTGACCACAAACTTGCGTGGAAAAATTCTCACAATTCGGTCTGTTATTTGATAAATCCTCAAGCTAAAATCTATATCTACCTAATATTAACCTACATCTCGGAATTCTCAGAGTCTGAGATCGACCAAAAATCCCACGGCTATCAAATGAAGCTTGTAGCCAAGCCTTTTGTCTTATACTGTGGCCTTTCGTGAAACTATAATGATCTAGCATGTGTTATCAAACACATCCTAAGGACTAAAATCTTGATCTAACAATAGACTAAATTATGTCATTTGATGTGATTGGGCTAGTAAAATTAGAATTTTTTATTTCATTGTTATTGTATTATGTATCAATAATAATAAGTCGTTTTGCTTAGGAGCTTAATGGTTTTATATTTTGGACCAGTGTATTAAAAATCAACCAAACTGGAACTAGTTGGTTTGGTCGGTTCAACCCTCCCAAGCCCCAAACTAGGCATTGAATTGGACTAGTATGGTTGGCATTACATATTTTTACTTCACTTTGGTCTTTGAATACAAGAATTTTGTTGAGGGTATTCTTGATTGAAATAGAAATCAAGATGTTGATATGGATAAATTATGTTGCAAGTAATGGGGTTTTCCTTTGGTCATTTGACATGTTTTTATGTAATCTTCTTGTAGCAATTCATCTTTTACACTATCACAATTTGCATTTCCATCCATTCACAAACTTAGAATTTGTTTTGCATTTGTTATTTTGAAATTTTTCTCCTGCCTTGACATCATACATCATATAAGCATCATAGTTTTGTCTATTGAGGCATCATAGTTTGCATCTGTTCTCCTTGAAATATTTTCATGCTATGACACCATATAAGCATCATAGGTTTACATTTGTTTTTTCTGAAATTTTCTCTTGCCCTAACATCATATAAGCATAATTTTATGCAATCTTCTAGGTAAAATTCATCTATTATAGTACTTCCATCCAATCACAAAGCTTGGTGTTGGTTTTGGATTTGTTCTTTGCTAAACCTTATCTTTCCTTGACATCATATAAGTATCATAATTTTGTCTATTGAAGCTTTCGATTAACCATAAACATTGTCATGTGATAATCTTGAAGTTCAATCTCCTGATTGTAAGATTTAGTGGGTAATGCATACAACTTTCATAGACACCAACCAGTGCAACCATTAAGGATATATGAAGATTGTACCAATATTTGTATGCACATTACAAATCGTCATCACTAGAGGTGGGGGGCGAGGTACATTTTGGTAGTCTTTCAATCTGCTTTGTCTAACATACTGGTTTTGTCATCTATTTCCTATAGAAGGATTTAAAACAAAATATTTCAAGTAGTATGAAGGTGTGACAATTTGGTTGCTTATAAGAAATAATAGCAAAACATAAAAAAATGTCTTCTTATTTATAGAAAATGTTGTGTGCAAGAATATAGGGTAGTAGAACGTTTACTACTGACTTGAGGGTTTGTGCTTGCTTTGTTAAGATTATATGCTACCATAGAGTAGATTGCAAATTCATTATCATTCAATACATTATTCACAATAGCAGCATAATCAGGATCTCTGAAAGATACACAGTCACAAAGCGCAAAACAATATACCTTGGGAAACCCTCAAGGGGAAGAAAACCCAGCAACAACTTCCTCAATATAGATGATCAAGTACAATGCCCCAAAAATATGTCTCACAAATAAGAGAGACAAAAAGACCAAACTCTGGACTCAAGCCGCTCCTCCCTCTCCTTCACAGATATCTCTCTCTCTCCATTAATGTGAATTGCACAAGTGAGTGAATGAATAAATGAAGGAGTCTCTCCTTCTATTTATACATTACTTTTGACCTAAGCTTTAACTCAGCTAGGTCATGCCTAGTAATCCTAACTGGGTCAACTTCTCTAGAGAGACTCAATTACCACTTATATTACATTTACTTGGGTGCTAATGACTCGACTTACAATGGAGGGCTAACCTCATGACCTTTACATGAACAAATGTAATAATGACATCCCCGTCAAAGGTAAAACATCCCCGGGGGAATTACAATAATAAAGTACAAGTAGAATATACTTCGAAGTTACATTAATTTAACACTCCCCTTAACGAGAAGGGTATTCTGCTGACAACAACATCTGCATATGTAACTCTACACAACATCATCGGAGAGAGGAGGGCATAAACAAAAACGTCATTTGATACATCTATAAATCATTGTAATTTCTTCAATATCTCATCTTCAGCACTGGAGCATCCTTATCTTCAGCACTGGAACATCAACATCTTCAGCACTGGAGCATCCTCATCTTCAACACTGGAATATCAACATCTTCAGCACTGGAGCATTCTCATCTTCAACACTAGAACATCACCTACAGCACTGGAGCATCCTATCTTCAGTATTGGAACATCAACATCTTCAGCACTGGAGCATCCTCATCTTCAGTATTGGAACATCAACATCTTCAGCACTGGAGCATCCTCATCTTCAACATTGGAACATCAACATCTTCAACACTGGAGCATCCTCATCTTCAGAACCGAAACATCAACATCTACAACACTGGAGCATCCTGGAACCTCATCTTTTGCAGCACTGGAGCATCCTCATCTGCGGTACTGTAATATCATTAGGAGCATCACCTGCAGTACACATATGATCCTTCCTTTTGGAACTACGAATCAATTCCAACACTAGATCAACATTTAAGACTATCCTTCCTTTCGGAACTCGGGATCTCTGTCTAGGGATGATCAATCCTGCCACAAACATTTAAGGCTATCTCAATCTAGGGAAGATTGGAACCAACACAATCATTTAAGACTATCTTGGTCTAGGGATGATTGGAACCAACACAATCATTTAAGACTATCTCAGTCTAGGGATGATCGGAGCCAACACAATCATTTAAGATTATCTCTGTCTAGGGATGATCAATACCAACACAATTATTTAAGACATCTCTGTCTAGGGACAATCGATCCCAACAAAATTATTTAAGACATCTCTGTCTAGGGACAATTGATCCCTACATAATTATTTAAGACATATCTGTCTAGGGAAAATCGATCTCAACACAATTATTTAAGACATCTCTGTCTAGGTACAATCGATCCCAACACAATTATTTAAGACATCTCTTTCTAGGGACAATCGATCCCAACACAATTATTTAAGACATCTTTGTCTAGGGACAATCGATCCCAACACAATTATTTAAGACATCTCTATCTAGGGACAATTGATCCCAACACAATTATTTAAGACATCTCTGTCTAGGGACAATCGATCCCAACACAATTATTTAAGACATCTTTGTCTAGGGACAATTGATCCCACCACAACTCAGGATCAACATTCAAGACAATCTTTTTCTAGGGATGATCAATCTCACTGCAAATCATGATCAACATTTAAGACAATCTTTGTCTAGGGATGATCAATTCCACTGCAACTTATGATCAACATTTAAGACAATCTTTGTCTAGGGATGATCAATCCCACTGCAACTTATGATCAACATTTAAGACAATCTTTGTCTATGGATGATCAATCCCACTACACCACAGTATCATCAGCACTACTCCCCCTTTCGAGGGAATTCCTTTCGGACTATACCAAGCTTCTCACGGAAGTGCTCAAACTTCACTCGAGACAAAGGCTTAGTCAACACATTTGCAACATGCTCATCTGTGCTCACGTACTGGAGCTTTATAGCTCCCCTCTGCACCATATCACAGATGTAGAAATATCATATTTATATGTGTTTTGACCTTTCATGGAACACATGGTTCTCTGTAATTTTTATACAACTCTAGTTGTCACAGAGAATCACTGTGGTATCCAAATCCAGATCAAACAGACCTGATAACAACTTCCAAAGCCATATGGCTTCACAACTCGTAGGGAAAGCTGCAATATGCTCTGCATCTACAGTGATGAGAGCCACACTAGACTGCTTCCTTCTTAGCCATGAGCTCATGGCTGACCCCAGACTGTAACATCCATCTGAAGTGCTCTTCCTGTCCAAGACACTTCCATCCCAATCGAAATCTATATAACCATACAGTTTGAACTCATGGTCTCGAGTATAATTGAGACCATCATCTATTGTACCTTTTAGGTACCTCATCACATGCTTTTCAACTACAATGTGCACCCGTCTGGGCTCAACCAGATACTGACTCAAGGTGTTCACAACAAAGCATATATCTGGCCTCGTATTCATCAGATACATCAGCGACCCAATAAGCTACCCATACAGAGTCACATCCACTAATTCTGGTGAAGTATCAGATAATAACGTCAAGTTGGTATCCATGGGTGTGGCCATGGATTTGTACTCCAACATATCAAATATTTTCAATATTTCCACTACATACTTCCCTTGGTTAAGGAAGATTCCCTTTGGGCTCTGCCATATCTCGAGACCTAGAAAATAATCCGTTAAGCCAAGGTATTTCATCTCGAATTCTACAGCGATCTTCTCTTTGCACTCTAAGATTCTCTTCTCATTATCTTTTAGGAACAAGTCATCCACATATAGCAATAATATAACTGGTTCATCATCCATAACCTTGAAGTAAAACTTAGGATCAACTTTACTCTTAGTAAAGCCCAAGCTCGTCAAAAAACTATCAATCCTTCCATACCAAGCTCTTGGAGCTTACTTTAACCCATATAGAGCCTTCTTCAATTTGAAGACTTGCATCTCTTTGTTTTCAACCTCAAAACCTTGTGGATGTTCTATGTACACTTCCTCCTCAGTAACACCATTCAAGAAAGTTGTTTTCACATCCATCTGGTGTAACTTCCACTTCATTGTGGCTGCTAGTGCCATGATGGTTATGGTAGAAGTGTACCTTGCTACATGAGCAAATGTTTCCTCATAATCAATTCCTTCCTTTTGAGAGACAAACCTAGCTTTGTATTTTTCAATACTAGTTCCATCCGCAACATGTTTTAACTTGTATATCCATTTGGAAGATACCACACTTTTACCCTCTGGTTTGGGAACTATGTCCCACACATCATTATTCATTGTGGACTGGTATTCTTCCTTCATAGCTTCTTTTCTTTGCGAAGCAAGTAGGTTCTTTTTCTACAAGATCACACATCAAAGCCACATAACTGGAAAATGGATTTGGCCTCTTGCTTTCTCTTGTGGATCCTTCTAGAGCTCCATACCTCTCTGCATATTGAATAATTTCACGAGCCCAAGCTGGTTTTCTCTTGTAAGAAATATAGTCATGGATGGAGGTTCTTGGGGCTCCAACATATCATGATATTCCGGAGTCTCATCATCGTGAGAGGGTGCAATCTCTGTAACTCTAGGAGGTACATCTTCTTCATATATTTCGATCACACCATGACTCTAGATATCTCGTCATAGTCGACTTCCTCTACTTGATTTAACAAATATTTTTTATATTGAACCATTGTCACTTGTTCTATGAAACAAGTCTCATCGTTCTTCATTTGTAGGTGATCGTTGTACGATACTTCCTACAAGTCAAATTCAATAGCATGGTTAGAAACATTTCATAGTTTCCAAAAACATATGCATAAAGCATAAGTCACACTGTCATAATGATATCAATAACACAACATGTATTCATACCCCACCTTCATATGGTAACTTTCTAGATGCCTTCCATCTCTACCATGAAATTATTAAGAGTGCACACTACTCCCAATATGTCAGCAAAGAGGTTTCACTCTAGTTAAGTAGCAATGGAATGTTGTATAGCACCATAAGCTACTTACCCATCACATGCATATCAATGCAAACATGCATAACGCACATCCTAAATAAATGTGTACACAACTGGACACTATCATGATAATTCAAATACTTATCTTTGTTTGTTTGGTAGGATCTATTTTGATCCTAGTCTCCTTACAGGGATTACTGAAATGTCTGATGGTGAGCGCTACTTCATCATCAGAGTTCCTGAACCAATATTGTATGTTGCTTCTCCTATTCTCCTAGTGAATCTTTCTGAGGGGAGTCCTTTTCTTCAAGATTGGAGAGAGTGCTTTGAAGCACCACTATTACAAGACATGTTCTTTGAATTCTTCTTTTGCAACCTTCCTAGGAGGTTCTTCTTCGTCGTCTTCTTCTTATTCATCTTCGAAAAAATGAGCATGATGTCTTTTATTGCTCTTCTTCTTGTAATATTATTTTTTGTGTTTTATTTTTGGACAATCTTTCGCAATATGTCCCATCTTATCACAACAGAAACATAGATAAGAAGAGAAGTCTCTTCGCTTGTAGTTTCCCTTCTTATACTTTTGAAACTTCTTAGGAGGATGGAACTCCTTATGATTTTCCTTCTTGAAATAAGGTTTTCCCTTTCCTCTCTTTGTATGGGTAGCTAGAGCTTGCTTGAGTAGTGCTTCTCGATTTGCTACTCTAGCTTCCTCCTGGACACATTCTTCCCATACAACTTCGAATAGTAGACTTTCCTTTCTTGCACACATAGTCTGGATAAAGGAGTCCCAATGTCTAGTAAGACCATTGAGAGAAGTCATCACCAACTCATCTTCATCAACGGTGTCTCCAATAGCTTCTAGTTGTTCCTTGAATTGGGAAACCCTTGTAAAATATTCCTGGATAGATTCTCCTTGGCTCATCTTTGTACTTTTGAGTTGAGCTCTCAAATTCATCTTCCGATTTATATTTATTCCTTCATACATTATATTTAGGGCATCAAACCTCTCCTTTGGAGTCTTCTTAGAGGACACTCGAGGAATCAAGTGATCTTTAATGGAGTCTGCTATGATCCTCATAGCCCTAATCATATCCTTCTTCTGCTTCTCCTTAACTTCAACTTCTTTGGGTTCAGGTTCAACTTCTTTAACAAAATTGGTAAGGTCATTCTCTTCTAGAATGAGACCAATCCTATACTTCCAAGAACAAAAGTTCTCTATGCCTTCCAACTTGTCATCAAGCTTGGTGCTTGGTGCCATCGCAACCCGGGGAGCAAAAAATAATAAAAAATCAAAATTTCTCAAAATGAAAAAATGAACTCACCAAAAGATGCGCTTGACTGAGGAGAATATGTTGGTGTACTTGGATTTTGAAAATTCCAAAATTTCACCCTTCAAAATTGACTTGCGAATTTCGGATCTGTAGTTTTCTGGGTGTTCTAGTTTTTCTAGTCCAAAGTCAAACTAGGGTTTGACTTTCTAGGATTATTGGGGCCAACCTAGCTGAGTTAAAGGTGATATCTCTCTCTCTGATACCATGTTAATATTATTTGCTACCATAGACTGGATTGAAAATTCATTAGCATTCAATGCATTATTCACAATAACAGCATAATCAAGATCTCTGAAAGATACACAATCACAAAGCACAAAACAATATACCCTGGGAAACCCTCAAGGGGAAGAAAACCCAGCAAGAACTTCCTCAATATAGATGATCAAATACAATTCCCCAAAAATATGTCTCACAAATAAGAGAGACAAAAAGACCAAACTCTGGACTCAAGCCACTCCTCCTCCTTCGCAGATATCTCTCTCTCTCCACTAATGCGAATTGCACAAGTGAGTGAATGAATAAATGAAGGATTCTCTCCTTTTATTTATACATTACTTTTGACCTAAGCTTTAACTTATCTAGTTCGGCCCCAGTAATCCTAATTAGGTCGACTTCTCTAGAGAGACTCAATTACCACTTATATTACATTTACTTGGGTGCTAACGACCCGACTTACTATGGAGGGTTAACCTCATGACCTTTACATGACCAAATGTAATAATGACATCCCCGTCGGAGGTAAAACATCCCCGACGGAATTACAATAATAAAGTACAAGTAGAATATACTTCGAAGTTACATTAATTTAACATGCTTACTATTTATGTAATAAAAAGTTGTCATTCTTGAGACAAAACCTAAAGGATCTTTTGTACTTTATTATGCTAGAGCAACATCTATTTGAGGCTAGACATCTTTAGCTACTCAAGGAGTAGTAATTTGAAGAAATTCCTTTTTTTCTACATTATTCCTCACGCTTATTGTGTGGCATTTTAATGTTTAACCAATGGTTGCTTTATGATTTGAACAGATAGATAAGATCATCAAGGATGATCTTTGGGTTAATCCCTTGAAATATTTTAACAACGTAAGATTATGAACTTTCATTTTATTATATATTTTGTTGAAAAAAGTATTGCTTCCTATAGATAATATAGCTACATGCACTATTTGTGTGGGAACTTTGTGCACTATTGTGGGTGAGATACAGTATAAAAACATAGGATTGATTATTGGGGCACCACACCTATTTCAATAGTAGACTATTTGGAGGATTCCCAATGTCACTAGACTCTATCTTATTACACATATAGTCAGTGCAGACCTACCAAGTTATGGAAAATTTTGCACACCTAATAAATGTGGGGTTACACGTCAACCCCTAGTCTTGATAGTTCAAAATTGAAAAATTAATTACCTAGCATTTCCCACTTGTTGACCACTAGATAGCTAATCTAGGCTGTGAAAAATATTTACCCTTATTAACATGCTCCATGTAGTTGGAACTTGGTGAAAGAAATGCTTATTGGGTACAAATATGATTTAAAGAAAAAGTAAAATTCCTTTACTGGAAGTCTAGTTTCCTTGTACTTGAAGAAAAAGTCTCATTTTATTCATTGCAAGTGAAAACAATCTACCAATATGTTTGACGGTCGAGCAAAAGGAAAGATGCCCAACTACAAATTAGTGTTTATACATGAATACATGTTTCTAAGCATTACAATAGAACTAAGATTCTATGCCAAAATATGTTATGTTGTATTACATTGTTATTGCCAGTCTCCAATTGGTGTTCTTGGATACTCCTCCCAACCAATCTTGAAGCAATCTAAGTGTATCTATGATTATTTTCGAGCCCCCTCAACTTCTAACTCTGAAATCTTCATCATCCTCGCATATTGCAGGTCCTCTTATTTTTGTTAAATTATTACTTGTTTCTCCAATATTATGGGCATAGACATATAGTGGCTCTCTCTCATGATTCCTAAAAGGTCCACCAATTCCTGTTGTACCTAAATTTGACCTAGAGACATCTTCAAAACCATAGGATCATTGATTTTCTTGTCGAAACTTGACTTGAGGTCGAATAACACATCTATTGTTTATTACTTGAACTGTAGTCACTTACATAGATCAAATGGGACTTTTATGTTTTGGAAAAAATATTTATATGCCCAAAATTATTGTTTAAATGAGAAATACCTTTGGTAAAGGAAACACAAACATTATTAACTTTTGTTCCAAATCATGACTAGAAAAAAGTTTATGGTTTTTTATACCAATTGTTCCAATCATTTTAGTTGGATAGTTATTTTCTCTTTCAAGCTCAGAGTCTTGATAATGAGATCCACTTCTACACTTTCCATATTGTCTACAATAGTTCTTACAGAGTTCTTCTACTCCTTTTTCATGGTCACAATACTGGTATGCATTGACACTTCAGAAACTGCTTGGACCTCATCTTGTGTTAATTTTCTCTATTTTGCTAAGCATGCCTATTGGTAAAGAATGATGTTGGCTTCACCATTTGTTCAAGAACAATAAAAATGTTTATTAATTGTATGTTTTGATGGGAAACCACTAGAGTGGAAAGATATTGAAAAGGATTTTTCATCATATATTCATCAACTACTTAAAGAATCGAAATCGACATTTCTTACACAAGAGGTACCTTCATATAGACCCTTTGTATATTTTCTTGAGAAAATATCTATGTTTGGTATATGATTACTTAGATTAGATTTTTCACTCTACTACTTTGTATATTTGTGTTGCTTCAAGAATTTTGTTAATATGACGGGGCCTTCCTTGTTTAAACTAGCCATGGTACTCTTTGCATCCTTGGATGCAATATGATGACTTATATTCATGTGTGGTTTGCAAACAAATTTGTATATCCCATATATCCTCTCATCTACCTTGCTAAAACAGTTGTAGTAGAGAGATTTCCTTATTTAATCTAGAGGTTTCAAAGGTTTCAAGCAGTGCATGAAGAATTCATTTGTGTCCAAGTAAACTTTGTTGAAATATTGTAACTTCTAAGAATATTCTATTTGTACTTTATCCAGAGATGTTTCATTTCTCCTTCGGGACATTATTATATATCCAGAGATGTTTCTTCCTCCGTCAGGATGTTGTAACTAGGGTTATTAGACTTCCCTAGTGGGGTCGGCCTTGAGTTAAGTGTTTAGGGGTTATTAGACTCTCCTAGGAGAAGTCGGACCAATTAGGGTTAAAAGTAAAGTAAAGTAAAGTATAAATAGAGGATGTGTGTTCCTCATTTAACACACTCACTCACTCATTCACTCACTTGTGAATTGCGCATAGGAGAGAGAGATATCTGCGGAGGAGGAGAAGGAGCTCTTGTTTGGGGTTTACATCTTTGTATTTGTTAGTCATCTATATTGAGGAAATCTTTGTTGGGTTTTCTACCCCATGAGGGTTTCCCAGGATAAATCTGTGTCTATCTTGTGATTGTGTTTCTTTCAGTGATCCTTATTATTCTATTGTTGTGAATTTTATGCTAAACTTAACATGATTTCAGAGCTAGCCTGAATAGGACATCTTTCATAAGGTGAAAATACCTCTCTCTCCTCCTCCGGTGAAAATTAGGGTTCCTATAAAAGTTGGAATTTTTAGAATCTAAGAGCATGGCTGGATGCTCCTCCTCAAAAGTGAAATTTTGAGCCCTAGATCAAACTTTTTGAGTGGGTAGATCTCCAAGAAAGTCAAACCCTAGTTTGACTTCTGGACTAAAAAACCAGTGAACCAGAAAAAATGCAAACCTGTGCACCAGTGAACCAGAAACGTTGTGCACCAATGAACCGGTAAACCAGAAAATCTGTTGCAAATCCGAATTTCGCTGGTCAAGCTTGAAGGGTGAAAAGTTGAAGTTTTCAGAAATCAAGTACACTAGTCAACTCAATTCAGTCAAGCACATCTCCTGGTAAGGTCAGTTTTTCATTTTAAGAATTTTCAATTTTTGGTGACCTCCTGGATAAGATGGCCCCAAGCACTAAGCTTGAGGAAAAGCTAGAGGGTATAGAGAATTTTCAGGCATGGAAATATAGGATTGGTCTCATTCTTGAAGAGAATGATCTTTCCCAATACATCAAAGATGATGTTGCAGAACCTGCGGAAGATGAAGCTAAAGAGAAGTACAAGAAATATATGATTAGGGAAAAAAGAATCATTGTTGATTCTATCAAAGACCACTTGATTCCCCAAGTGTCATCCAAGAAGACCCCGAAGTAAATGTATGATTCCCTAGCCATAATGTATGAAGGGAGGAACATCAATAGGAAGATGAACCTGAGAGCTCAATTAAAGAGCACTAAGATGAATCAAGGAGAATCTATTCAAGATTACTTCACAAGGGTCTCCCAGTTCAAAGAACAACTATAAGCCATTGGAGACAACCTTAATGAAGATGAACTAGTCATGACTACTCTCAATGGTCTCACTAGACATTAGGATTCATTCATCCAGACCATGTGTGCCAGAAAGGAAAGCATATGGGAGGATTGCATTCAAGAAGAGGCTAGAGTAGCCAATAGAGAGGCCCTAATCAAAGAAGATAATCAAGAATTAGCCACCCATACCAAAAGAAGAAGGCAAAAGAGAGAAGGATCACTATTTATTAAGGATCTCTTCTTGTTGATTGGAGGCAAAAGATAAGTGATTCCCCAAGAGAGACCAATCCTGGAAGAGAGAAGGAATGGAAGACACATCTCCACACATAAAATTTTCTTGTAATATTCCCTTCTAAATTAATAGAATCTCTTCTTCCCCTACCCCCTTATGTTTCATTTTATTTATGGTACTCATGATTTTCTTATTGTTATTTTCATAGTAACAAGAAAATCCATGTTCATATTTAGAGATTGCTATATTCTTATGCAAGCTAGGGTTTATATTCCTTACTTTGCTAATTTGTAAAATGGGATTTTTCTGGGACCACTATTTGTTATTTATGGAGGGAAAAATCACTGTATATAGTAAGGAACCACACTTTTGGTAGACACAAGGGAATTATTCTTGAAAGTAAGAATAGCTTACGTGGAAAACGAGATAAAGGCCAAGCTAGTTTTTAAGAATTATCATTCAATGGTGGACCACTTAATTACTCTTAGGGTTGTTGAAAATGAATGTTGATATAATAAAAGTGATCCCTTTTGTTGCTTCATTGACTTTTAGAAATTTTTCGATGTTTTTCCTAGAAAAAATCTTTGGAAGAGATAAGGAGATGTAAAAGTTCCTTCAGAATTGAGAGTTGCAATGATCAAGTTGTACAAGAAATATTTGCTAAGTTTAGGAATAATAAGAGTTGGTGAGAAGAAATTAATTCTAATATAGGTGTTAGAAACATTGTCCTGTTATCCCCTAGCCTTTTCTAAATTTATATTGACAATTAGAGGCATTTTTAGAAGAAGCAAGAAGCAGGTTTCACTAGCACTTCCTCAATGGGTGTTGGAATATTTTATATTCCTTGGAAGGTAATAATGTCTTTGTATTATGTCGGAAGATATCCACAATCTTATGTAAAAGAGTAATACATTATATCCCGTATTCATTATGGTAAAGTATACTCTTGATATTCATTATTATATAAAGAGATGTTATTATGGAGAATTATATTATCCCATATGTAATATGTGAGAGTAATTCCTCCTCATCTCTTAGTATATAATAGAGTCAAGGGAGTCACATCAAATATAATCATGATCTTTACTTATTCAACACAAGTATTGCTATATTGTATTGGGGTTATTGGAATTTCTCTCTTGTAAGCTTGAGGGAGATATTCTAGAGATAATAGAAGACTACCTTCCCGTGGACGTAGCCCAATTAGGTGAACCACATATATCTCGTGTACTCTTTTCTCTTTTTCTCTTTTTCTCTTTATGTAATTATTCTTGATATATTTGTTTTGCATAGATAGATAAGCTAGTTTAGCTAGATCCATATTTCTAACATGGTATCATAGAAAGTTGCTATGATCTAGCACCTTCTATTGCTTTCAAACAATATTTTATCATTTGGAATTGTTTATTTTGTAGATTTTCTTTCTATCTGGTAGCCAATAGGCTTCTCTTCAGATTTGGGCATGTTTTTGCAGTTTTTTTTTCTAACCCTAACCTTGTTGTAAATTTTTTTTGCATAAATGTTTTCAAGGGTTTCTTGTTTTTTTTTGTAGATCTATATGATTTTCTGATTCTCCTCAAGGAGATCTACCTTCTAGTTGACAGATCAGCAGTTTTCGTCCAAGTTTGGTAGACTTTGTGCAGGTTTCCATCTTTGATAGATTCGGCACTATTTTCGGCCTCAAACTTGACGTTCGCGACTTTTTCTTTGCAGAACCCACGGTTAACCACGACTGTGCCTATTGGGAACCCATGAGTATACTGCAGACCCACGACTTCAAGTGAGTAGACCCACGTATGTTATGGCATACTCGTGATTGTTCTCACTGCTAACTCGCGTTTACTTCAATCTACTCGCTACCCTCCTGTGCAGAGACCCGCGAGTGCTTCGGCATAGCCGGGACTTTACTGCACAGACACCCGCAAACACCCCGATCAAAACCATTACTTTCACCTTTACAAACTCGTGAACCCGCGGTTGACTCTATTTTAAACCCGCGAATAACCGCGACCTTTGTCATGCAGAACCCACGTGTATCAGTTTTTACTCGCTAGTTTCATGTTGGCAAACCCGCGAGTGGCTTTTCTTAGCATTTTTTTCAAAAGGGTTGTAAGTAAAAGTTTATTTTCCTTTACTGTTTTTTTACTGTGTTTCTGCAGATCAGTACGGTAAAGTGTATCAGTTTTATGTTATTCACTTTTTTCTCTTGTCATTTCTAGCATTTGGATTTTATTTTTTCTACCATTATGATTTCAGAAGTAGTTTATGTTCCTGAACTTGTTGGTCCTAACTATCTTGCATGGAAGAGAAAAATGATTGATGTTCTCAGGAGTAAGAATCTATGGAGGATTGTTAATGGTGAACACACAAAACCTGTTGATGCTCAAGCTTTGGCTATATGGGAAGATAAATGTGATCAAGCAAGAGGGATCATTGGTCACATGGTTCCAGATAGTCTTCAGGTAAGTATAGAGGTAGAAGACAACCCTGTTGAGGTATGGAAAATTCTTGCTTCGTTGTTTGATAAATCTGATGATGTTTCTGCTTATTACCTTGAAAAGAATATTTTTGAGCTAGATCCTACTAACTTTGAAAGAGTAGAATCATATCTTGCTGAAGTGAAAACCTTAAATGAAAAATTAAATAATTGTGGTAAAGATTACAAGAAAACAAACACTACTCTTATAATTCTTGTAGAACAAAAATTGCCATCTTGTTTTGATATGTTCATTCAAATTAGGAATAGAGCTCTTGAATTGTCTTCAAATACCACAAAACCTACTTTTGATGACTTTTGTAAAGGGTTGATTAATGAGCAAGAAAGGTTAATTGTTTCAGGACAAGTCTCACCTAATAAAGCTCTAATGGCACATAATAAGAATCCTAAGAGAAGTTTAATAATGCTAAAGGTTCTTGTTCACACACTTCAAAACCTACTAATAATTTTGGTAATGCTTCTAATGCACATCATGAATCTAGTAGGAAGAAGAAAGTGTATGATCCTTGTAAGCATTGTGGTAAAACTAATCATCCTGAAAAGAATTGTTTTAAATTGAAACGTTTATTGTCTAAGGATAAAAAGAAAGGTTATGGTGAATTCCAAGTAGCTTTATGTGCATCTATTGTTTCTTCTAGTAATTCTCATTCTAATGTGGAATGGATAATGGATTCTGGTGCTTCTAAACATATGAATGGTAATGCTTCTTTATTTACATATTATGACAATAATAAAAACACATCTCAGAAAGTATCTATAGGTGATGGTAAACAACTTTCTATAATTGGTTATGGTAATGTTAATGTTGCTAATGGTCAATTGGGAGATTTTTTTCATGTTAAAAATATTCCCATCAAATTACTTTCTATTTATCGTGCATGTTAAAAAGGATTTAAATTTGAAGTTTGGCCTGATAAATATGTTCTTAAAGATATCAATCAAAATTTTAAAGTAGTTTCTTCTGGTCCTGTTGATCACACTAATGGTTTATATAAATTTGTTGGTTTTAATTCAACTAAAAGACAACCTTTTTATTCTTATGTTGCTCATGTTGATGAACTAAGTAAATTATGGCATGAAAGATTAGGTCATTTGAATTTTGGTAAAATGCAAATATTAACTAAAATTGTACATGGCTTACCTCATATTTCATCTACTAACGGTGTTTGTGAAGGTTTTGTTATTGGTAAACATCATAGAGAAATGCTTGATAAAGGTAAAGCTTGGAGTGCTAAAGAACCTTTTCAATTGATTCATAGTGACATTTGTGGTCCTCTTGAAGTTCCTTCTATATCACATGCAGTCTATTTTCTTACCTTTATTGATGACTTTAGTAGAAAATCATGGGTTTATTTCTTGCAAAATAAAAGTGATACTTTTTTATGTTTCAAACTTTTAAATCCTTTGTTGAAAATGATTCTGGTAAAAAGATTAAGACTTTAAGAACTGATAATGGGGGGGGTTCATTAAGAAACAATTTGAAGCCTTTTTATCTAAACATGGCATTCGACATCAAAAGATTGTTCCTTACACACCTCAACAAAATGGTATTGCTGAAAAGAAAAACAAAACTTTAGTTGAAATGGCTAGATGTATGCTTTATTCTAAAGGATTACATAAGGAATTTTGGGTTGAAGCCATCAATTGTGCTAACTTTATTTTAAATAGAGTTCCTACAAAAGCTATTAAGCATGTTACCCCTGAGGAAAAATGGAATGGAAGAAAACCTGATATTAGTAACTCTAAAGTGTTTGGTTGTGAATGTTGAGGTCATATTCATGATGACAAACGAAAAAAGTTAGAACCCAAGTCTCATAAGTGTATATTCCTTGGTTATTCTGAGTATTCTAAGGCTTATAGGTTGTTTGATCCTTCTAATCAAAGTGTCATCATTAGAAGAGATGTTTAATTTATTGAAGTCTCTCCACCACCTAAGTCCGTCAAACCTCATGTTACTCTGAATATTCCCTTATCACTTATTACTCCTTCCAATTATGTGACTGATCTTCGTTCACCTTCTTGTTCTCTTCAAGTATTCCACCTAAATGTCTCAAAGCTCCTGAAGTGACTTATGTCCCTCCTAACCTTCCTGTTTGGGCCTGGAAAACTCTTGAATCTGCAGGAAGTGATATCGGAATCCCTTCCAATAGTCATAGAACTATATCTAACTTTGCTCTTATGACCAAAGTTTTGGCCACAGATGATCCTACTACTTATGCTCAAGCTAAGGGTAAACCTCATTGGGAACAATCTATGTCTGCTGAGTATGATTCTCTTGTGAAGAACAAGACTTGGGCTCTTGTTCCTCTTCCTTCAGGAAAGAATTTAGTTGGTTGTAAATGGGTTTATAAAACTAAATTTATTGCAGAAGGACAGATTGAAAAGTATAAAGCTAGATTAGTTGCAAAAGGTTTTAATCAACTTGAAGGTATAGATTATAATGAAACTTTTGCTCTTGTTGCTAAAATGAATACAATAAGAACAATTTTATCTCTTGTTGCATCTGATAAATGGGAAATACACCAAATGGATGTTAAAAGTGCTTTTTTAAATGGAAATCTTAATGAATACATTTATATGCAACAAGCTCCTGGTTTTATTAATGTTGAATCATCAAGTTTAGTATGTAAATTACACAAGTCTTTATATGGTCTTAAACAAGCACCTAGGGCTTGGTATGATAAAATTGATGCATATTTCTTGAATAATGGTTTTAAGCGTTGTATATCGGATCCTAACATGTATGTTAAGCATGTTGATGATAATATCATTGTTATTGTTTTATATGTGGATGATCTTATTATCACTAGAAGCCAACTTGTTCTCATTCAAAGTATAAAAAGTGATCTTCAAAAGCAATTTGAAATGACTGATCTCGGTATATTGCACTATTTATCCAGTCTTCAAATTTGGCATCTGGCAGATGGTATTTTTCTCATTCAACTGAAGTATGCTACAGATTTATTGGCTCATTTCCATATGAGTGATTGTAAACCTGCTCCTACGCCTTTTCAGTCCAGTGTAAAGTTAATTGTTGAGTGCACTACTCCTCCTGTCGATGCTACTCTTTATCGTCAGCTAGTAGGCAATTTGATATATTTAACTCACATCAGACCAGATCTCTCTTTCGCCGTTAGTATGGTTTCACGGTTCATGCAGCAACCTCATGAAAGTCATTGGCAGGAAGCCAAGAGAATTATGAGATATTTATAGGGGACATTGTACTATGGTGTTTTTTATTCGAGCAATGCTACAGTTTCACTTTCTGGTTATACAGATTCTGACTGGATAGGTGAGAGTTCTGATCAACGGTCAACTGTTGGTTATATATTTCAACTTGGTTCAGGTACGATTTATTGGTCCTGCAAAAAGGTGAAGACTCTTTCTTTATCTTCTTGTGAAGCAGAATATAGAGCAGCAAAAGAAGCAGTTTGGTTACGGCATGTTCTCACTGAGCTTGGTCTAGTTCCGAAATCGTCCACTCTATTGAAGTGTGACAATCAGGGTGCAATTCAGCTTGCTCATAATATGGTATATCACTCCAAGACAAAGCATCTCTATCTTGATGCTCATTACATTCGAGGTCTCGTTGCAGATGGTGTTCTTTCTCTTGAGTATTGCCCTACAGAGCGGTAGGCAGTCGATATCTTCACCAAATCCTTAACAACATCGAAATATGTACATCTTTGTTCCTTACTTGGGATGCAGGAAGTTTTCATCAAGGAAGAGCAGTAATGACTAGAACCAATAAGGTTTTTTAATTTTTACTTAAGTTATGTTATATTTTATAGTTGCATATATATACTAGCCCATGATATAAAAGTTTAGTACAAGAGGGAACAACCATTTTTTGAACTTGTAAAGTAAAACAATTTGAAAAAAATCACCACCATTTTTTATTCACCAACAAAAAAAACAGTAAAACACACATAACCATGATGTAATCTTGTTGTTGTTTAGCTCTTACATCAACTCTTTTAATTTATACAACTATCCATTACTATAAAAAAAAATAAAAAAACAAAGTTAACTTTTAATTAAATAATAATAATCATAAAAAATACACACCACTATATTTAAATATTTATTTATTGTTTTTTCATTTTTAAATACCACAACTTTTAACACAAACATTGTAATACCTCATTCATATTAAATTTTAAAATATACTTGGCAAACAATTTATAATTAATATTATTTAATATATTAGTATTTTAAGTACATCAAAACATAATACACATCTTTATGAAAAAGAAATGTCCACTTTGTCTTAATTTTTTTACTGTTTGTAATAACAAAATTAAAGATGATGATTTATAATTAAAATTATTTAATATAATTTATATATATGTATATTGGTAAATATATGTATATAGTGTTTATTGAATATAGTTTAAGTAGTTGGGAGAAATGATTATTACTTTCCCTATTTAAATTTACAATAAATCACCATTAAAACAAACATATATATATTACAATAAAAATATGTAGTAATAAAGTTTTTCATTGTTTTTTAAATAATAAAATTACCATGAATAAAGTAAATACATTTTAAAAAAAAAAGATTTAATGAAAACAAATATTAAATAGTGACTGTTTGTTTACTACATTTAAGAAATAAAATGCTTAATTATCTTTTGAATAAATTAAATTAGATATTTTGATTATAGTTACAACAATTATTAAATATTGATTATAATGAAAGTAAATATTAAATAATAAACATTTGTTAACTATATTTAGAAAATAAAATGCCTAATTATCCCTTGAATAAATTAAATTAAATATTATTTTCAAAATATTTTGATTACCGTAACAACAATAAACATTTTTTTATCTATATTTAAAAAATAAAATGTACAATTCTCTTTAACTTTTTCGACGCATCATAATAACCCTACATTGTTTTTCTTTAATTTAAACTAAGTACATCATTAAAGGTATTTAGTTAGGAGGAATGCAAGTATGGAATAGTTTGTATTTTCTAATCATATTGAAAAAAATAGAATAACTTAAATGTTTGTTTAATAGTATAATAATTTAAAATAAAATAAGTGAAGCATATTATTAAGGGTATTTTTTATTATATGATATGAAAAACATTAGAATAATTATGTCGATAGGTGTTTATATCGTACATTTTTGGGGAGGGACTTGGAAGAGCTTGATCATCAAGATCGAGCAGGGTGAAATAAGTGTACCGCCTAGATGTTTTCAATGGTCATTGTATTTGGTTAACAGTAATGATTTGTTTTAGTTATATTAGTAAATTATTTTAGTTAGTGGCGACTTCATACCCTGGGCACGTTGGCTCCCTCCCTCCTTAAGCTTCAGTTAACTAGCGTGTCGTGGTTGACTGGTGGAGATTACTAACCGAAGCTTCGGTTACTTCGTGGCTTACTAGTGGAGGTTACTAACCGTAATCCAACATGTGTGATTAAATTGCAGTGCTCCCTCCTGATTGTAGTTTGTTATGCAGCATGGCTCGCTGGCGTCCGCCCACGTGGTGGAGGTTACTAACGGTGGATGTACAAGTTACATATGGTTAGCAAGTTCAAGAAATCCACTGTCGTTCAGCGTCATCTGCATTCGTTTTCCATCATTGTTGCAGGAAGCGCTATAGCCTTCGTCTTCGGTTGTTCGCCATCGCCATTCAAATTACAGGTATGCATGTTGCATCTCTGTCACTATTCGATTTCTCTTGTATGAGTGAATTGAAATACAATTTTTGCATATATTAATTTTCTCTTGTATGAGTGAATTGATGAGAGTCTTTTATATGATTCATTAGTATGTTTAAGCAGGAAACAAATATTCCAAAACAATTAAAAGGACTTTGTAAATAAATTAATTTTTTATTAATAACCCGGTCTTCCTTCAATTTCCGGCATTTGGTTGTTCTTGAAAATCTCCATTTGTTGCAGTTGTTGGTGGTGAAGTTGCAACTGGTGTTGACGAAGTTGTTGCATAAAGCATGAACACGCGCATATGCAGAAGTGGAGATATTCTTATCCATGTTTTTCCTTAAACAAACACTAAGTTGGTCACACTTGTTTTCAATTAGTATTGGTATTTTGGTTTGCTAAAGTGTGTGGTATATGCCGACACAACCCAAGATGCGACATATTCACAATGTGAAATTTGGCGTTCATCAAGGTTTATGCCGCATTGTGATGTTTGTCAATGGTTATGTTTCATTGTGGCGTTCATCAAGGATTATGTCGCATTGCGACAATGCCCAATATGTGACACATATGCCGACACAACCCAAGCTTTGACATATTCACAATGTGAAATTTGGCGTTCATTAAGGTTTGTGGACCGCATTGTGATGTTTATCAAGGCTTATGTCGCATTCCGATGTTTATCAAGGCTTATGTTGCATTGTGGCGTTCATCAAGGGTTATGTTGCATTGTGACAATGCCCAAGATGTGAACTTGACTTTCATCAAGGTTTATGTCGCATTGTGATGTTTATCAAGGAGTAGGTTGCATTGCGGCATTCATCAAGGGTTAGATGCAACATATTCACAATGTGAAATTTGACATTCATCAAGGTCTATGTCACATTGTGATGTTTATCAAGGACCTTACGTTGCATTGTGGCATTCATCAAGGGTTATGTTGCATTGCGACAATGCCCAATATGTGACACATATGCCGACACAACCCAAGATGCGACATATTCACAATGTGAAATTTGACGTTCATGAAGGTTTGTGTCGCATTGTGATGTTTATCAAGGCTTATGTTGCATTGTGGCGTTCATTAAGGGTTATGTTGCATTGCAACAATGCCCAAGATGTGAACTTTGACGTTCATCTAGGTTTATGCCGCATTGTGATGTTATTCAAGGGTTATGTTGCATTGTGGCATTCATCAAGGGTTAGATGCGACATATTCACAATGTAAAATTTGACGTTCATCAAGGTCTATGTCGCATTGTGGTGTTTATCAAGGGTTATGTTGCACTGTGGCGTTCATCAAGGGTTATGTCGCATTGCGACAATGCCCAATATGTGACACATATGCCAACACAACCCAAGATGCGACATATTCACAATGTGAAATTTGACGTTCATTAAGGTTTGTGTCGCATTATGATGATTATCAAGGCTTATGTTGCATTGTGGCATTCATCCAGGGTTATGTTGCATTGCGACAATGCCCAAGATGTGAAATTTGACGTTCATGAAGGTTTATGTCGCATTGTGATGTTTATCAAGGATTATGTTGCAATGTGGCATTCATCAAGGGTTAGATGCGACATATTCACAATGTGAAATTTGACGTTCATCAAGGTCTATGTCGCATTGTGATGTTTATCAAGGGTTACATTGCATTGTGGCGTTCACCAAGGGTTATGCCGCATTGCGACAATGCCCAATATGTGACACATATGCCGACACAACCCAAGATGCGACATATTCACAATGTGAAATTTGACGTTCATTAAGGTTTGTGTCGCATTGTGATGTTTATCAAGGCTTATGTTGCATTGTGGTGTTCATCAAGGGTTACGTCGCATTGCGACAATGCCCAAGATGTGAAATTTAACGTTCATCAAGGTTTATGTCGCATTGTGATGTTTATCAAGGGTTATGTTGCATTGTGGCATTCATCAAGGGTTAGATGCGACATATTCACAATGTGAAATTTGACGTTCATCAAGGTCTATGTCGCATTGTGATGTTTATCAAGGGTTGCGTTGCATTGTGGCATTCATCAAGGGTTATGCCACATTGCGACAATGCCCAATATGTGACACATATGCTGACACAACCCAAGATGCGACATATTCACAATGTGAAATTTGACGTTCATTAAGGTTTGTGTCGCATTGTGATGTTTATCAAGGATTATGTTGCATTGTGGCATTCATCAAGGGTTACGTCACATTGCGGCAATGCCCAAGATGTGAAATTTGACGTTCATCAAGGTTTATGTCGCATTATGATGTTTATCAAGGGTTATGTTGCATTGTGGCATTCATCAAGGGTTAGATGCGACATATTCACAATGTGAAATTTGACATTCATCAAGGTCTATGTCACATTGTGATGTTTATCAAGGGTTACGTTGCATTGTGGCGTTCATCAAGTGTTATGTCGCATTGCGACAATGCCCAATATATGACACATATGCCGACACAACCCAAGATGCGACATATTCACAATGTGAAACTTGACATTCATTAAGGTTTGTGTCGCATTGTGATGTTTATCAAGGTTTATGTTGCATTGTGGCGTTCATCAAGGGTTATGTTGCATTGCGACAATGCCCAAGATGTGAATTTGACGTTCATCAAGGTTTATGTCACATTGCACGATGTTTATCAAGGGTTATGTTGCATTGTGGCATTCATCAAGGGTTAGATGTGAAATATTCATAATGTGAAATTTGGCGTTCATCAAGGTTTATGTCACATTGTGATGTTTATCAAGGGTTATGCTACATTGTGGCGTTCATCAAGGGTTATGTCGCATTGTGATGTTTATCAAGGGTTACGCTGCATTGTGGCGTTCATCAAGGGTTATGTCGCATTGTGATGTTTATCAAGGGTTACGTTGCATTGTGGCGTTCATCAAGGGTTATGTCGCATTGCGACAATGCCCAATATGTGACACATATGTCGACACAACCCAAGATGTGACATATTCATAATGTAAAATTTGATGTTCATTAAGGTTTGTGTCGCATTGTGATGTTTATTAAGGCTTATGTTGCATTGTGGCATTCATCAAGGGTTATGTCGCATTGTGACAATGCCCAAGATGTGAAATTTGACGTCCATTAATGTTAATTAATGAACATCAAATTTCAAGTAAATAACTTGTACAAAAAAACCTGAAAGGTCTGTAACAAAAAAGCTAGAAAGAGTAAGGAGAACCAGTCTTCCGGGCTGACATGAGGAGGCAATTCAGGAGGGATTTCCTCCAGAATTGGGAAACCACCTTGGAAATCTTCATCGGGATCTGGAAGCTTGACAGGAAGCGACTCCATTTTACAAGCATCCATGCGGTCATGTTCTGTTGGATTGCAGAATTTCTTGTTGGGAGGAGAACCAATGGTGGACGGAACCAATAATGGAGTTGGAGGAGCCGCAAGCGGAGCTAGAAGAGCTGTAGCAGCCGGAAACGGAGTTGATGGAGCCAGGAATGGAGCTAGAGGAGCTATGGGCCCTTGCAAGGGTGCGTTGTGGAAAATTGTTTGAGCACCCGAGGCACTGCCACTGCCCACCTCTGCTTTTTTCGGGCCGCAAACTCCGAAGGTGACGCGGTTCCAGGAGAAGGTGGCATCCAAGTTTTCCAGGAAGTCATCCATCTCAATGAGCTTGGCTCTAGCAGCAAGCACCAAATTTCTCGTTGAGCCCCAGTTGTTCAACATGTCATCCATGAGCTTACCCATCATGTTCTTCATTAGCCAGTAGTGGTTGATGTTGCCTCCATCTTTCCGTGAGGCCAAGTGGTCCGAGACCAGTTGCGCTTCCTAGTCATCTATCATAGTGTGGACCGTAAAGGAGACACCTAGGTCATACCCATCCCTGACGACAGGAATAAGGGGGCACTGGGTTTTTCCCCTGCTTCCACTTCCCTGGCAAGGATAACCACATGGCCTGGTCATAATTGAGAGCACAGAGTCAAGCCCCACCCAATTCCACATATCAGAGTGATAATTCGCAGAGCAAAACTAGCAAAGATGAAGACAGAGTCGAGGAGAAAAGGTAAAATTTATTTCATCGATGTTCTATGTCCCACTTAATGGGTGTTAAACCCAGCTCACACGCGCCATATCAATGAGCAGAGAGCCCAAGTAAATGCACATTGTACCAAGAGCGCATCCATCTAGCGGGTGAGGGGACATCCCGATGAAGCTTCTTAAATGTGCCATTAATGATGAGAGGAGGAAGGTATCTGGGCGAGTTAATGCATGTAATGAATGGTGCATGTCGTCGGCTCCCATGCCGAGGAACCTCCAACACATGCCGCCCAGTTGTCGTGGTGGCGCTCGCATCCGGGGATAATATATTATATTTTTATAATATTCTGCATCATTATTTTAATACTCTTATTTATCATTAGTCTATGTTAACTGTTTTAATTCAATTATAATATAATACTATAATTTAATGAAATTATTTTTTAATGAATTATTATATTATAATTTATTAATATCATATTTAATTAAATCAAGCAGAAGGAGTTTGCCTGGGGCATAGGAAGAAAAACCAAAAATGGAGCGGAGTGGCTTGGTCTCATCAAAGGGCTGTAGATTGCTATCAACCTGGGGATAACGAAACTTATGGTCTTAGGAGACTTCTTAATCATTGTCGGAGAAGCTAGATGTATAGTCAGGAAAAGAAAAGAGCCCACCTCAAAAATGCATCATCTTCTACTTTGCATCAACAAAGATTTTCATGAGCTTACTCTTCTGCATATTCTACGAGGGCTAAATGCTCAAGCTGATGAAATGGCCAATATGAGATTCGAGCTCTCCTATGGTATGCTAAGTTACAATAATGATGCCTTTGGAAAATTCATGGATCCCCTAGACTAAGGTTACTCTTAATGGTTCGGGTTCATGCCCCCTCTTATTGGCTCCATATATTTCATTGGATTCAATGCTTTAGAGTGTCAAATTTTTTAAATTTTTGGGGATTCTCCCTTGGAATTTCGACGGATCCATCTCTCCTCATATGCCACCCTCGCATGCTCGAATTTATGGCATCAACCCAACCCGCTAGTTAGTCGGCATGTGTGTTGGATGCTATGGTTTATAATTGCATCTAGATGCTTCCCAAACTTCATTCCGTTGTCTTCAGAATTTTGCATCTGCTACTCGTTCTTTCGAAGTATCTCTGTGTTGGAAGGAGTATAGATCATCATGGTGCTGGGCGTCCTCAGGGCAGGGGTGACTTGTTTTACCATGGTGTTGGGCGCCCGCAGGGAAGGGGTGAAGTGATTCAGAAATACGGAAGGTGCTTCAAGATGGGGAGAGGCCCTAATGGAGGTTGCAGCCGGAGGAAATGAGGGGAGACTTGGCAGAAGCAGAATGCAACCCTGGGCTCGGTCCTTATTGCAGGCACGCCGGGGTTGGGAATTTGCATTGTCGGACTGGGAATCGCAGCATTTCCAAATATGAAGTGGAATTTTTTGATCGTTTGCAGGAGTTGGAGCTGCAAGTCAGGATGATTAGAAGTGAAAAATTGGAGCACAAGAAAATCTTAACTCGCCTTTACAATCTGGTGTATGCTACTCACACCGAGGCTAAAGCTCAGCACCAGAGCATTCCTGAGAAAGTGGAACACTTAGAAGAGACCCTGGGTCTAGTTTATCCTCATAAGGTCTACAAGCACAAAGTTTCTAGCAGATATCTTGAAGACATCAACAGGAAAATGGAGAAATTGCAGAAGTTCATGGAAAATGCAGGAAACTTTGTTGACCTTGGCACAGAGAAGAACGGGGTAGCGAGATCTGCTGGCGCTGCCATGGATATTGGTCTGCAGTAACTGACTGTCGGTTCTGGTCACGAGTTGGACTCTTTCTAGTTATGTTTTGTCTTTAATGCTTTTTAGTTTTATGTATAAGGTTTATGGAACTCATAGAATAGGTACCAACTGCAATTTTGGAAACCTGGAAGGTTTGAAATTCTAGTTTTGTTTAAGGCAGTATCTTAGCAATGTTTTACTTCTGCATACTCCTCCTAGGTCAGTTCATAAGATGTTATAGTTTTCATAGGACAGGAAGATACAATGATAGTTATCAGCTAGAACATGATGAACTTGGTGTGATGGATGTATTCCTCTTATGTGAGCAATCTGTTCAATCTTCGTTATGTATTTTCCATCTTTTTATATAATCAAAGTTGGCTAGCCGTTTATGTTAAAAAAAATATTATATTTAATTAAATTATAATATATTTAGTATCTCTATAATTTAATGAAATTATTTTTTAAATAATTATTATATTATAATTGATTTAAATGTCATATTTAATGAAATTATAATATATTTAATATCTCTATCTATCCAGTATGTATACTATAATATAATTATATTATAGTCAAATAATAATATTTTGAATTAAGCAATATTATTTTATTATTACTTTGATTATAATATTTTAGTTAAATACTATCTTCTTATCATAGAATAATATAATATAATATAACTTAATTAAAAGTATTATCATTATATTTAAAAATGATTTTTTTTCCCAAGAAAAAAAGCGTAATTTTATTTCAGCGCAGGTGAACAAAATTACATTCTGAATATGCATTTCGAGTATGCATGCGAGTACAAGTGTAAAACCTGTAAAGTGATAGAGACAATAGAAATTCTTCATTACAACAAAAAATGTGATAATATAATCACCGATTCAGGCCAAAAAATGATCATGTGAGAGTGTCAACCAGCTCCTCGAGCCACGGTGATGAAGCAATAAGATTATTAGGAATAATAAACTAGTTCTTTATCGATACCAAGTGTACCAAAACCAAGGAGTAAAGTATTGTCAACTTGATCAAAAATTTAGTTGCAGGAGGAAAACATGTAATGATTCCTCATCATATTAATGCCGCATCTTCTATAAAAGGCCGTTGATAGTATTCAAAAGTTGTTCCCTCTCAGAACTCCTTTATCTTCCACATCCGCATTGCTAGGTTCCTGCCATCTTTAGAAGCTGCGTCCGCCTCCGAGTTATTCTCCCTATATACATGTCTGCAAGAAAAATGTAGAAATGAGTGTTGCAGATCATGGATGTCCTGTAGGATGTTAGCTAGTCTAATATCTTTGCACTGTTGGATTCCAAGGGACCATTTTATAACATTCATAGAATCACCAAATACGTTAAGAATTTGACATCCTTTCTCGATAGCAAAGAGTAAAAGAAGTTTGAAGCTCATGAGTTCAGCAAAATTATTTCCACCATCCCCCATACCCCACAACAGGTGGTAGTAGTACGTGTTGGAGATATGAAGGACTGGCCCTCCCCCACACACATTTTCCTGCGCAGATCTGTCAAAAAATCCCCATGGGGTGGTCTGATCAATATCCACTTCCATAATGACCCGCTGTTTAGCCGCTCGAATATGTTGAGGGAAGGCAATAAGAAAGCCATAGATTAGTGCCGCCGAAATAGCAGGGGTGCAAGGTTTTTCTGAGAAAATAATATTATTTCGTGCCAACCATATCCCCCAACAAACCATCAAAGGTAAATCTTTTTTCAATTTCCCAAGTGGATCAGAGTTCCACTGTGCCCAGGCTTGAATCGTCGAAATGCCACCCCAGGTATACTGGGAGTTTGTAAGTAAGGAGCATTCATCCCAAACACTGATCATGAAAGGACATTGCAGAAATAAGTGTATACAAGTCTCCTCTGCCTTTTTAAATAAGATGCACCATCCAAGGCCCGCCTGATTCTTACGCTGTAAAAAATACCAAGTTGGAACCATATTCTCAAGAACATTCCACATGAACAGTCTCTGTTTCATAGGACATTTTAGTTTCCAAAGTGGATTCCACCACCAAACCAAAGCCCGGGGATTGTCGAAGAAACTAAGACTGATATACCCATCCTTCGGTGAAAAAATGCCAGTCGATGCCCCCTCCTAAACCAGAATATCATCTTTGTCCCGAAGGAGGATTTGAGAGTGAATAAGAGCTCGATAGTAAAGTCTCAATTCATCCTTTTCAACGATCGACGGAGCCAAAGTATTAACATCCCTCCAGGTTTGTACCCAAGGCCTATCCATCACCAGATCTACCAACTAAGATAAATAGAATATACCCTGGTTTAGAAGGGTTAACATCAAACCATCTGATAAGAGATATTGACTGGCACACCCAAACCAAGGATCTTCTCCCACCCACAAGAGTCTACCATTGCCAATGTTCCAAGTCAATAGGTATCCAATCACAGAAAAAGAGTCAATAACTGCTTTCCAAATAATCGACCCTCCTCGGTGAGTCTTCTCAGGGTTCCACACCCAATCCATTACAGATGTAGGAGTAATGTATTTATGTATGACCACCCTAGTCCAGAGACTATCAGTGTTTAAGATCCTCCAAGCCCCTTTTTCCGCCAGGGCTTTGGAGAAAAAGAAAATGTTTTTTAAACCCCATCCGCCCAAAGCCTTAGGTAGTGCTATCTTCTTCCAACAAACCCAAGGGGAGACGAAGTCTCCTTTACCACTCCAAAGGAAATGAAAACAAATCTTCTGGGCCTTCTCCAATGTTCCTTTAGGGATCCAAGAGAGTGACATCCAATAAACAGGGATTGCCTCCAGGACGTATTTCACCAATACCATCCTACCTGCCCGCGAGAGTCACTTATGACTCCACACCTTCAAACGTTTATGGATTTTTTCAATAAGCCAAGCCAAATCCTGTTTTGTATATGCATTCGGCTTTAAATGGAATCCCAGATAATTGATGCCCTCATCCAGTGCCGAGATGTTAAATGGAAAGATCCTGCTAATGGCCAAAACCTCAGCTTCTCTTAACAGATGCACCGACAGAGTAGACTTCCTTTCATTAATATCCATACCTGTGGATTTGGATAAAAGTTGTAGAATGTCCCGAATAGTTTCGGCATCACAGTGTGAGCCAGTACAAAAGATAAGAATATCATAAACAAAAAGTAAGTGTGAGATAAAAAGTTCCAGAGCCACCTGAATACCATGAAGAGAGACTTCCCTGTAGGCTTTTTTAAGAGCCTTGCTTATCCCTTCCGCAACCAGTAGAAAAAGTAATGGAGACAATGGGCACCCTTGGCGGAGCCCCCTCTCAGAGTGAAAAAAGGGGGAAGTTGCCCCATTAATGAGAACATAAAAGGAGACCGTAGTAATGCAGCTCATTATCCACCTGATAAAATCCACAGCAAAGCCCAGATGAGTAAGAAGTAGGTGAATATAGAGCCAACTCACCTTATCATAATCCTTCGATAAATCAATCTTAATAACAGCCCCTTTCAGCTTCCTATATTTCATGTTATGAAGACTTTCCTGTGCCATGCCAATAGCTTCATGAATTTGATGGCCTTCCAGAAACCCAAATTGTTCAATAGAAATATGCCTAGACAGAATAGCTTTCAGCCTCCATGCAATGCTTTAAGTCACCACCTTGTACGCACAGTTGCACAGTGAAATAGCTTTGAAATCACCAAGAGAGGTGGGATTATCAGTCTTTGGAATAAGAGCAATGAAGGTAGAATTTAAAGCAGCTGGAAAGCAGCTGGAATCCGCCCTGAGGTACGAGTATCTTCAACCATCTGTAACAGGTCGTCTCCCACAAATTCATAAAGAGCCAAGAGAAATTCAATGGTCCATCCATCCGGACCCAGGCTTTTTTCTTGCTGAAAACTTTGAAGGACCCCCTTCAGCTCCTCCTCAGTAACACTATCCATCAGGGCCCGATTATCAATGTCATCAACAAAACGGGGAAAAAGTTGGGCCATCCTGACAACTTCAACAACCGAAGCTTGTTCAGAGGATTTAAAGAGATTCTTGAAGTGTTCTACCCCCACTCTAGCCATACCTTCAAATGTGGTCTGTGGATCCCCCACCGAGTCCTCCAGACTCCAGATCGTATTGGAAGCCTTCCTACCTTTCGCATAAGCATCGAAAAATTTAGTATTTTCATCACCGGCCTCAAGCCAAATCGCCCTGCTCTTCAGTCTCCAATTTTCCTCCTTTTCCATCAGTAAAGTATTTCTCCTTCCTTCCAGAGAGACAAGATGGGTCTTTTCCTCCAGAGATCCCAATCCCCCAGTTCCAAACTCATATAATACCCCCAGTTCTGTCTCAATCAGTTTTAGCTCCCTATCCTCCCTGACTCTTTTCTCAAAATCCCATTCCTTGATAGGACCTTTGATCCTCTTAATATTTGCAGCAAATTGGAAAGAAGCCGAAATCCCAACCCTTGGATTGTAGGGAAAACAAAATTTTCGAACCAGTTTAGAGAAGGATTCATCGTTCAACCAAACCTTGTTGAACTTCAAAGGCCCAGCAAGTTTGATAGGACCACGATGAAGTTCGATAAAAATAGGATGATGATTGGAGGACCCCCCCCCCCCGAGCCCACCCACTACCTGATGAGGAAGAACCTGTCCACAAAGATGTCTGAAACCAAGAACCAATCTAGATGCTTCACCACACGGTTTTCTCCAATCCAATTATTCCTCCAAGTAGGCTTGAGCAAGGTAGGTTCAACATCAATCAAGTTGTTGGAGATAAGTTTCTGAGTGAAATAACCAGCCAAAGGATCAGGATGAGCCCTGGTACCCCAGACTTCAGCTGGTCCCAAAGAGAAATTGAAATCTCCACCCATCAAAAGATCCCCATCCAGTAACAGAGGATTCAAGAGAAGAGAATCCCATAAGGGGATTTGATTATTATAAGGACCATATACATTAACCACAGTAAACACATCGCCAATATCAAGGGCTGAACAGGACATCCCCAAAACAGATTCCATCCCCCACAAATTGTGTATCTTCACTGATCTGACATTCCATCCAATAGCCAGATGACCAGAGCGACCACGAGCATCTAAAGTAATAAACGACCAACCACCGAACCAACTTTCTAGCAAAGACTTCACCAAATTGCCATCACCCAAAGTTTCTTGAAGAAGAATGATATTCGGGTGTTCAAGAGATACCACTCTCCTCAGTGTTGATCTTTTATGGGGACCAGCCAAACCCCAGCGGTTAAAAGACATGACCTTCATTAACGACCCTTTTTCTGGGAACGCACCGCTCTAAGCGCCCTGTCAATAGTAACCTGTTTCTCTTCCAAAAGATCCAATTTTTCCTTAGTCTGAGCCATAGAGAGGTGTGATTTACTTCCACGGCCCTTAATAGAGTGACCCACCCCAACACCCAAGCCACCAGGGGTGACTTCCGAAAGAGATTGAAGGAAGTATCCCGAATCAGAGGATTCAAGAGAGGAGGGGGATGAGAGCACTTCCTCAGGGGGAAGATCAGGGTCGAGGGGTACATCCAGAGTAGCAGGAATCTCCTCAATACATTCAGAAGGAAGATCAATAAGGGGGGTTCTCACCGGTGCAGAGGAAGAGGAGAGATTCAGGTTATTTAGAGCCTCTACCTAGTCCATCTTGTCCAACAAAAAATTATTTAAAACAAAATTAAAGGAATGAGAGTTGATGGGAGGAGAAATACCCGCAGCTGGAGCCACCGATGGTTGAAGGGACGCCGGAGGATGAGAACCAATAATGTCGTCTGCATCAGAGATTGGGCCATCTGCCTGAGACAAGCCCTGAGTTAGACCATGTTCAATTCCAGTTCCCACTCCTCCAGAATGTATATGTTCTAGAGAAGAGAGTCCCATGGGAGGAGGAGCCTCCCCAACCTTCGTTTTAGCATGACCTCCACCATTCCGACTTCGTAAGGGTAACTTGCAGTCGGCCATCGGATGACCATAAGCATGGAAACTCCGACATCTGAAAGGAACATTTTCATAATCAAGCTTCTGCACATAGGAAAAATGTCCCCAGCTAAGAGTAACTTCCACCGCAAGACCATCTCGAATGTTCAAATTTACCAAAATTCGAGCCACCTTTCTTTGTCAGGACTAAATAAAATTGTAGTCACCCTCCAAACAAGTTCCAATAAGGTCCCCAATGCCTTTGAAATGTTTCTCAGACCAGTAATGAAGGGGAAAAACAGGTAGACGAACCCAAATTGGAGCCAAATCCAATCTTTCGCAGCTGGCGTCAAACATCGGGTGCCAAGGTTTTATCATAACTTGACAATGATCCCAGCACCAGTTGCGATTAAGAACCCAATGAGATTGATCCTCATGCTGAAAATTGAAGGCGAACCAATTGCTGGTCAATTCCACCGCCTCAGGTGAGAACCCCATTGGTTGTGTCCATTGTTCCACCACCCACTCCTCTATGGTGTGCAAGGAGAAAGACCGACCTAAAGCCTTCCCGACCAAGGTGATGTTGGTCATTTTGAGGAGCTGGTGCCACTCTATATCTTCACCCAGGGCATAGTTATATTTGGTGCGGCTCAGTTTTAACCAACGCTTCCATCCACGCTTAACCTGGATGTTTGTGTCATCAGAAGAACGGCCACCCCACTCATCCGAACTGGTGCCCGAACCCACCAGAGGACTGGCACACCCGTGATGTTCTTGAGCCCCCAAGCAACCCGATCCAGTACCTACCAAAGGCCCTTCTTATCTCTGTCCAGAATACAATGGATCCACCGTAGTGTTCAAAGGGTTAACCACCCCAGTGTTCACAGCACTCCCAAAAAAAGTACCACTACCCCCCTCGACCGAGCCAACAAAAGCCTGGACCACCTAAACTGAGGACCAGAAAGGAGTTGTCAATTCCCATAAAGGAGGAGATGAGGAAACCCTAGCATGTGGTTCTGTCAATAGATTGTGAGTCGAAGACTGAACCAAAAAATCTGACGGAGAGAACCCTAGCCCCTGTTTCGCCTCCCTAGCATAAAAACCCACATTCTTCAGCCCACCATTGATCGCCACATCACCCCAACCCACGCCAGTTGTCTGTGACCACGGTCGTTCCCCATCCAATGGGTCAAAATAATAATCGACCAAGTCATCATAATTTTCCATCGTATAAGGAATTACCACAGTAAAACTCCAAGAAGCAGCACAGTTGTGAGAGGGAGCACTAGCAGTCAAACCCTAAACAAAAGTTAAACACAAATAATTGGAGTAATCCATCTTTCTTACCCAGCGTCCCGCACGTCGTTCAAGAAAACAACAAACCACCACGTCCGCTTGTCCTTGACAACCCCAAGACCCCCGTCAGCACCAGGATAGCGATGGCCACCGGCAGCCATCAGGAAAAATTCAGAGAAAACCCATCATGAACAAACCCTAGCTCCCAATATTGATAATCTATTTTAAAATGGTATTATTATTTAATTAATTGTTGAATTACAATTAATTAAGTAATTATTATATTTTTTAATATTTTTTATGTTTTATCATTTATTAATTTTATTTACTAAAATATAATTAAATAATGGTTTTTATAATATATTATTATATTATAAATAATTAAATTAGGTTATTTTATTAAAAATTATTATAAAAAAAAACATTATTAACCTATCAAATATATCATAATGTTAATAAATATCTCCAAAATATATCAGAATATTACACATATGGGTGAATCCACGAATGTGGTTCACCATTTTTGGCGGATGGAATTGAAAAAATTTGTTTTTCGAACCCTCGATCGAGGTTTCAAAGGCTCTATTGAGGGTTTTAAAAGACCTCGATCGAGGGTTTTAAAACCCTCGATCGAGCTATTGCTCGATCGAGGGCTTGGAGCTGTTGGAGGAAAAACTAAAAAACATTTACTGAAGTTGATGCGTTTTTTAATACTTTTTTTATTTTTTACCTAGTACTCGATATATATATTATGTAGAAGTCATGTTACTGCTAGATGACAGGAGACTACTGGAACAGTATAGAACATAGAATTTTATTTTGGTTTCCAATAAACGTGTTATGTAATATCCAGTTATTTGGATCAGCAAACATACTTATGATAACACAGTTTTATTGGATGATAGATGTGAATTTGACTCATTTTTTGGATTTTAGATCAGAAAATGGTTTCCTTAGAATATTATGTAAGAATTGTAATGGTTGTCTTTGATTCACTATTCAAATACTTTTTTTCTTCTGAAAAAAAAAAAAAGTTACAATTTTTTTTTTTAATTTTTCTATTTAATTCAAATTTCAAATTATGATATAATATAAAATCTCAAACTTTTACAAAATCTCATAACATTTTATAAAAAATATACTCCATATAACTAAAAATATCCTTAATAATATGCTTCAGTTATTTTTATTCTAAATTATTCTACTATTTAAAATAACAATCTATTTAAATTATTTTATTGTTTTTCATATTCTACTATTTAAAAAAACAATGTATTTAAATTATTTTATTGTTTTTCATATCATGTAACCCAAAAAAACTTTAATAATATGTTTTACTTATTTTATTTTAAATTATTCTACTATTAAAAAATGTATTTAAAATATTCTATTGTTTTTCAATGAGGATAAACGAGCTTGGATCCAAATCCTAGGTTCTATCAAGTTTCAAAAGGGATCAAATCTCTCGAGGTGCAAATCTTTTCTCGAAAATCTTAGGGTGGATACGGGGAGCTATACGCAGATTGAATTGCTACTTTGATCGTTGATAAAAATTAAAATTATTACTCGCTTATAAAAATTAAAAATTCCAATTGAAAATACACGTCTTTTTAATTTTAATTATTGGCCGACATAATATCTTTTATTTGTTTATTATCATAATATTTTTTATTTGTTTATGGCCAACAATATCTACAAACACTCAACTAACAAGATCTCCCTCATACTAAACTGTAGAACATCTCTTAATGCAATAAAAAAAAAAATTTAAAAAAATTTAAAAAAAAATGAAAAGAAAATATCGAATTTTCAAAGCTTTATTGGAATCTACAGATATTTTGCATAAATCCATGAAAGCATGAAGATGGGCTTAAGCTTCTTATTGGATTCCTTAAACCTTTATTAAATAGATACAATGAAACCAAATCACCAACTTTGAAAGTCTTATATTTCCCTATGTCTATAATGTCTAGCCTTGAATCTCTGAGACTCTTACAAAGCCTTATCACTTGTTTTGGTTGCAAAGAAATCACTTACCTTATCGCTGTGAATAAATTGTTGATTCTAAATCCTTGTAAATCCAAGTAAATTTTCATGATTCTTTTTTACTGTCCCCCGCCATCAATAGGATATAGATAAAGAAAATACATATTATTTCATGAAATAATTCATGGATTCTCTTTTGAGACAATGAGTAGAAAATACATATTATTTCATTTCTATTTTTCAATATAATTAAAAATATATACTCCATTTCCAATCTAGAATCTCTTTTGGGACAATGAGTAGAAAATACATATTATTTTATTTCTATTTTTAAATATAATTAAAAATATATATTATATAGAACTAAAAATATTTTTAATAATATGCTTTGGTTATTTATTTTAAATGGTTCTACTATTTTAAAAACAATGTATTTAGTCAAGTTTCATTAGCAGTTAAGGTGTGAACCTCATGAGAAACCTAACTCATTGCTACCAACTTGGACAATCAAACCAAAAAAACAATATATTTAAACTAGCAACAATCACATTAATAATATTAATGTGTCCAAATATGTCGATAGGGATAAATGGGTCACATACTATAGAAAAAAAGAAAAAAAAAAAAAAAAACATTAATATAGAAAGTATGTGCTCCATTTACGCCTATCTACAGATTCAGACACATTAATATTATTAATGTGGTTATTGCTAGTAATAGGTGTGGGCATACACATATCTCTGAAATATTAATAGAATAATATTGTTTAATAATTTTAATTAAATATATAATTTGATTATTTGATTAATAACATTGTTTAATTAAACAATGTTATTATTTTATAATAATTAATTAAACATAATAATTATAAAATAATTTAATTCATATTATAGTTATTTAGTTAATAATAATATTAGTTAATTAGTTAATTAATGATTATTTAATTAAAATATTAATAGATTAATATTATTTAATGATTTTAACGAAATCCATATTTTATAATAAGTAATTAAACAAAATAATTATAAAAAAATTTACTGAATGATAATATTAATTAATTAATTAATTAATATTGTTGTTTAGTTAATAACAATATTAATTAAATAAATAATTAATAATATATTAAATAATTATTTGTTATTTAAATAATTAATTATTATATTATAATTAATTAACATTATCAATTTATTAATATTGGAGATTCATCCTTCAAAAAATGTCTAATCACTGCCTTACCAGCATCTATATCGTCCCTTCTTAGATAGAAAGAAAGTCTTTTTGTTATAGATCCTGCTCACATGACTGAAAGAAATAGATGAGATAGAAAGTCAGTCTTTTTGTTATAGATCCTGCTCACATGGCTGAAAGAAATAGATGAAATGGACTCTAGGAAAGTCATAATCCTCTTTTTCCAGAATGATAAAGCAGAGACCTATAATTTATGTTTCCCTAAAGCCCAATCAATGATAGCATTGGAGTCTCCTAAAATATCAATCCGATTAATACCCAAAGACCAAAAGACCAAATCAGGTGTAAAATGCCCCACAATGCAAGTAACTCTAATCTTGTATTATTCCCAGTACCATTGTTTGTTTTATAACTACTTGTAAATGTATGTAAAAAATTAAAATTTTAATAACAATAATAAATAAAATAATATTTACAAAAATGATAAAACATTTACAAATCTTTCAACTTTTAAAGAATGCTTAAATTAACTTGTGAGTGCTTTTTCACTATTTTAAAGGATAAGTCCAAGTAGTAGTGGGTAACGTCCTAAATAACTGTAAGATTCACATATAACTTTCGGGAAAATGATCGGTCTTTGAAATTATTCTATTAAAATTAGAGGCTTAGTCTTGCACACTGAATGCAAGTTACCCCTGAATGTGTTTATAGTTGTTTTGTGAGCAAAGCTGTAGATTTATTCTCAATGAAGACTATGTCTGCCGATTACTATGCTGACTCAGTGGCTATATATGCCACGTTTATTTTGAACAAGTGAGAATCCAATCTTAACCAATCAGCGGTCCATACAACCAATCTCATCAACATGTAAGTGGCTGCAAACATTCTGCATGATGTTTTCTCTTCATTTGCTGTGATAATATGGATTTCTATATGCCATGGGTTTATGCTTTCCACCTCTCTGAAACTTGCAAATATGGATTTCTATACGGCATGAGTTTATGCTTTCCACCTCTCATAAACTTGCAAGTGTGTGCACAGCAAAATATCATAACATAAAATCTGTTCACTAGGTTTATTGTCTGGAAATTGGGGTATTAAACATCGGCATAAAATTCTAACCAGATGTTTTCAGTTTTTAATAAGATTGTACTAGTAGATTGTACTAGCAGGAAGAAGAATGTTGATTTAGAAGTTCATCATGACTATTGTAAAAAATATTGACTTAGAAATACCAGAGAAGTAAAATATTTTAAATCTGAACAACCAGTTGTAAAGATGCAGATCTGGCAGGCCCTTCTAATTTGTTGTGCAGACGAGAAGAAAATGAACAGCAGCAAAATAGGACATTTTTTATCCTGCAGAATGGGATCATTTTAATGTTTCATTCATTTGATCCTGCATATTGGATCGTTTATTTAGAAACTGAGATTTCAGGAATCATATCTAAATATATACAATGAAGAAGTAAAAATGTAATCTTTAAATTTCGAAATATATTAAATGTTGTAAAACAAAATATAAGTGATTCTTCATATCTAAATATTTGCACAGAAAGAAATGTATGCTTTGGTATGAAATGTATGCTTTTGTATGAAATGAATTAACTGAAATGTACTCCAGGATCTAAAATGAGAGAGATTTCTTGTATCATGTCACTGTAACTGTGCATTTTCAAAATGAGAGATTTCTTGTAAATAAATTCCAAGTAAAAATCAATTTAAATATATGTTCATCCCATCAAAATATATGAAAACAATTAAAATATGTATATATGATAACGTGAAGCAAATTGCAAAGTTGCAGTTCTGCAATGACCAGTAATTCTTATCTCTCAATGTCTAACTACAACTCTTTATTTTGTGAAGCTGACCGCAGATACTCTTCAGGAGTTTGAGTTGGTCTCTGCTTCCAAGATCTCTTCATCTAGTTGTTATAGAAGTTACTCACCAAACCATCATCTCCAAAAGAAACAGTAAATAATCTTTTGGTCAATCATTCAGTGCAGCTGGATGAAAATATTAGATTTTGCATCAGCAAAGAGAACAGGTTAATTACCAACGTTCTGGAAGAATGTCTCATTAACATTGTAACAACAATGGTTACGTTATGTAAATCACTAAATACCATCACAGATATTTGCCAAAAGTTAAAACTTCAAAGAAACAATTTCATAACGATGCAAAACTCCACAGATATTTGCCAAAACTTCAAAGAAACAATTTCATAACGATGCAAAACTGTATTAACCACGATGCAAAACTCTATTTTGACCAATATGATAAAATGTTCATTAACCTTCGTTTATTAGTGAAGATAGCTGAAGAAAACTAAAATATGCATCAACCAAGAGACCAGAACAATTAGGTAAAGATATTTGCCAAAAGGTAAGATAACGATACATTATATTTGGCCAAAACTTCCCAGTGACAATTTCATCATAAAATTCATTTACAACTATGCAAAACTCTATTTTGACAAAATGGATATAGGCATCATAAAATCATTTACAACGATGCAAAACTCTATTTTGGCCAAATGGAAATATGGAACAAGTATCAATCTTCGTTTAGTGCACATATATAGCTAAAGAACACTAAAATATGCATTCACCAAGATATCTAACAATTACCACCATTCCAAAAGCATATCTTATTAGCATGGTAACAACCATGGCTACCTTATGTAAGTCACTAAATAACATAAGATAATTACTCAAACTTCCAAGTGACAATTTCATCTTAAAAACTCATTTTAAATGATACAAAACTCTATTTTAATCCCTGTGAAAATATGTATCAATAATCAAATGTGCATAAACCTTTAGCTTAGTGCAGAAAAATGAATCAAATTCATCTTAAAAACTCATTTTAAATGATACAAAACTCTATTTTAATCCCTGTGAAAATATGTATCAATAATCAAATGTGCATAAACCTTTTGCTTAGTGCAGAAAAATGAATCAAATGTGCATCAACCTTTGATTAATCAAATGTGCATAAACCTGCAGATAAATGAATTCTAGGGAATATGTATCAACCAAGAGATCAGAGTAATTACCAATTACCAGCACCACCATTATGGAACAGATAATTACCAATTACCAGCACAACCATTATGGAACAGATTTCAGTAGCATGATAGCCGTGGCTACATTAGTAAATCAATAAATAATACAAGATATTTGCCAGAACTTCCCAGTAACAATTTCATCACAAGCAACTTGGTTGGGTGGGCAAAATTCAAAACTCTAATTTTGATTAAAATGTGAAAGTGTACTTTAAAAATAAAATATTAAAATATACATCAAACTTCGCTGAAATGGCTGAATAGGCATCAACCAAGAAATCAACGGTTGTTGAGTGAAGATGGCTGAAAACACTTGAATATGCATCAACTAAGAGATAAGGATAATTGAATATGCATTAACTAAGAGATAAGAGATAAGGACAATTACCAACATTCTGAAAGCATATTTCAGTAACATTGTGAAAACCATAAATACACTGTCTAAGTCACTAAATAACATCGAATAGATACATTATCGAAGTCACTAAATAACATCGAATATTTGCGAACTTTCAAGTGACAATTTCATCATAAGAATCGCATGTGATTGCAACTTGGTTGAATTGCAAAATACTTTTTTTGGCCAATATGAAAAGCTCCAGGTATATACATATGCAATAAGTTAAGATATGTTTATTTACAGTAAATTAAGATATGTTTATTTACAAAGCAAAAGCTTGTTCTATATTTTCCATGGTTATCGAAAAGGCGTGGACAACATAAAATTAAAAGAAAAACTCCAGTTTGTAGTTAACTCAGAATGAAACTGAAACTCTGAGAGGGCATTTAAACATTTAATTCTAAGAAAATAAAATTGAGTAGAACTCTTACAGGGCATGTGGCTATTTTGACATTTCATTATAAGACAATCCGTGATGTTATAAGAACAAAGGCAGAGAATAAAAACAGATGAGGAAAAAATCCGTATATAGTTATCGATAATACTATATTAAACTAAACTGTATTTCAACATAAAAAAATATTTAGTCATTTTTCTCTAATCTTCAGTAACTCGTCATAATCAATCTTCAGTAACTCATCATTGTCTGATTGTCCAAAACAAAATCCTTATAGTTGCCCATCTTATTTAAAAGTCCAATAAAGACCTATATTCCCCTTATAAAGCAGATATATCATATAACAGCTTCAAAACATCTATATGATACAATGTTCAAACAGATTAAAAAACGTTGCAGACATCGTTTGGGGATTCTCACATGTACCCAAGTATCAGCATATTAGAAGCTTTAATGTATCTAATGACATCAATATTGTGTCTTGGATGTCTCTATTCAGGTGGACTTTCTCATGAAGAAGTTATTTACTTGGGGTAAAAATTTAGACGTTCAGAAAAGCTCATATATGTCAATGAATGAAAAAGATTGGAAACTGTAATTTTGTAAAAAGATATATTGAAACCCATCTTGAAATTTCTGATATCGATCCTTTCAAATTAAGTCAATATAACTGAAATATAAAATCAAAAAGGATATAGGACATCAGTGCTGCCATATAAGCACACAGTCACATGATAACGAGAAATTTTTCATATGAAGCTGAAGTCATGTTAAAAGGGAACGTTAGATAACAGTCTGGATTTTACAGGGCCATTTTCTCTTGATGGGAAGATAGACGAAAATCATTCTGAATCTCAACTAAATCCTATATACCAGATGTTGCAACAAACGGCACTCATCCTACCTACATATATGTATACATGTGTTTCTTGCAAATGAACTTCTTGCCCTGATAATCTTGTACAGCAGTGTCAAAGGGGGCTTGGTTAAACAGGATGGAATAAGGGTACAAAATACCCCTCCTCCCACCAAGGTTAAAATCCCCAGAGACGTGTCCTGCCCCTCTTGTAGAGGGAGGGTTGATCATGCCGGCTGCAAACAAGAATACCGTGTATGTTGGCTCTTCTCACAACGATCACAAAAGATGACGAGATCTTTCAAAATATATGAAGGAAAACAGGCAAAAGGCCTCAACTTGAACACTCTGCCGAACCTTCCTCCTGCATCTTCAACCCCAGAAGCCTCCCCAGCCTGGATTCAGCCAACAGTATCAATTTAGATGGTACTCCGGAACACTCCTCGAGCCTCTTCACAGGTGGCAAATGGGCATAGTTTTCACTGAGAGTTGCAGCTAACCAGAAGGCTGCAGCCAGGCAGATCCTGATTTTCTGTCTAGATAAGGCACCCAGCTTTTGCAAACCCTTTACCACCAAGTCCATGGCCAAGGGCAGTGTAGAAGGGTTTCTGAGATTCAACTGTCTACACCACTTTCTCAAAACTAATTCTACTTTCATCTCTGCATTCAGCACGCCTGGTCCAGATCTTTTATGGAGCAAGCCCATTTTCTTCTTCGGGGTTTCCACTTGGGATTTGTTGCCAACTGTCTGGCTATTACCCAAGGTGCTGGTAGCGCTTACCCCATCAGAGTAAGACCAGGCATTAATAGAAACCTCAGACCTCTCAGTAGCCACAGTGCCCTCATTATCCCCCTCCCTCAAACAAGCCCTCATGTTTCCTTCTCCTGCAATTATCAGACCATTGACAGGGTTGCAATCAATACCCACATCAAGTTCCTCACTATGACTAGAAGATGCAGCAGAAACAGCCCCGGGAAAGGCAGATTCTGCTGTGGAATTACATGGAGAAGTCCCTTTGATGCCCTGAGACTTGCAGCAGGCACAGCAAAACGACTGACCAGCATGTGGGCTAGGCCCAGAAACAGTTATTTTAGTGTATTGATGACATCTGCAGCATAAAACCACCCTAACATGCCTTGCAACCAAGAAATTAATTCCATGGACATGTGCATCACATTTATAACACAGGTTTGCAGAATCTGCTTCACAGCGTAATGCGGCTTCGTCGCCACAGAGCTCACATTTGGTTCCCTTCCCCTTCCCCATCACCAAATTACTTTCCCCAAAACACGACTCCTCAAACAGATTATCCCACTGAAAACTCACACAGGAAATCCAATCTAAACCCACAATTTCTAGTTGAAGCGGGATCGAAATAGCCTGGGAATCTAGACTGAGTAGAAATCGAGACTTAAACAAATCAGGAGAGAGTGCCTTCCTAAAAGAATATAACATACACACTATATTATACTTTATGATCAACTAGGGTTAATGCATTTGAAGGAGGCCAGAAGAGAGGAGAGCCACGCGATCGAAATGGGCAAAGGGGAATGTGGATAGAGATTTGGCAGGTGGGCAGAACAACCTTCAATTGATACGCAAATCAAAGATATTTGACAGCTGTCCACACTCTCCAATTAACACCACATTTTTAGATACCTCGTCCTTCTCGCTCCATCCACCGGATTTTCTTCGTATCAAAATAAATGATCTCCAATTTCCGCTCGGAAATAAATATTAAAATTTCTTTTATTTTTGCGTGGACGACCGTAATTGGGACATTATACCGACCGTTTTGAAATTCATGTGCCTTGGAAGAGGGTGAAAAGCATCTTCTTTTTAAGGAATTATAAATTTTCAAAGTAGATAAAAGTTAGGTCAAAAAAATTCCTGATGAGTTTTGTGTTACTACCGTGACAGTTTTATTTGCAGTTAAACAGATCGGTTTTGCACCTAATATTTAGGTTGGTTAGGTTTATTCGCATTAAAAACTGAATTCAGTGATCTCCAGTTTTAACCCTTTTTTTTCAGCGGAAAAAGTGGATGGTAGGTCTTTTAATCCAAGTTAGAAGATGTCTCAACTAAATTGAATACGAATGGATGGAATGAAATCCATCAAACCCTAGCTTGACACTCCAGCTTTAACTCTACTTGTATTTAGAGGCAAAAACATATCGGTTTTGCACCTAATATTTAGGCTGGTTAGGTTTATTGGCATTAAAAACTGAATTTAGTGACCTACTTCAGTTTTAATTCTCTTTTTCAGCGGAAAAAGTGACTGGTAGGTTTGGTAATCCAAGCCAGAAGATGTGTCAACGAAATTGAACCCAGATGAATAAAATAAAATCCATCTAACCCACCTTGACACTCCAACTTTAACTCTACTTGTATTTAGAAACCAGTTTCCTTAATTTAAATTAAAAAAATTAATTTAAATATAATAAAAAAATTCATTATAATCGTCTTTCATATCATAAAATAAATTGATATTGAATTGGGAAATTTTAAATGGATGAAACATCTAGTTCTTATTTTACCGGAATCCGGTAACCATAAAAGTTTACGACCATAGTGAACTTCTCCGTCAAATATTTTAAGATCTTCCCCGTCCACGTGTACACATAGATTTCTTCGCTATTGATATGCCTCCGAAAATATCTGCTCTAGGGCCACGTGGAATGTCCGGAACACTTTGAGTCTCCAATATCTTGATTGCACGGCCCCGGTTATTTATAATTAAAATTGAGTATTAATTGATGAATTACTACAGCCACATGAATATTACAGATTTTATTATGTCACATAGGTACGAATTAGGAATCTTTTACTATATAGAACTTGAAGGCAGTTAGGGATAATAAAGGGTATGGGGACACGTAGATGGATAAGTTTCAGGATTTGTCGGTTTTTAAATTATGTGTTGGTTGGAAACTTATCTCAGTTAATAGTTAGAACAGATATTTAGTTTTTATATAATTTTATTTAATAAATTATTTTTAACCATTTTAGAATTGAATTTGCTTTAAAGATTTAATTTATAATCCAATTACGTGTGTGAAAAGACGTTTTTTTTAAATAAAAAAGAAGTGGCTGTAACGTTATCGCATATTTTATTTCATTACAACCACTAGTCCTTCAAATTAATAATATTATTGTGGAGAAAGTTAATATTATAAAGAGGCTGGGCATCCTGACAGCTGCCCGCGGTCTCCAATGTCCAATAGAGGCCACATTTTTGATACCTAATTCTTCTCCTTGCCACATAATTGAACTTCAATTTCTGCCATGGAAAAGATCTCCTGTGTATCTGAATTGATTACCTTATTTTATTTTCGTGGAGGTCCCTCGCCGCAAAAAGAATATTCATACTGAAATATTCTGGCCACCGGAAATATCTTGCCGACTGAAAATCCAAAAATGTTTCCTGCGCTTGACGTGTCTCCGAGCTTTTTTTTTTCTCGGACGTTGGGACTCGAATATCTCGCGCGAATAGACCTGTCTTCCATATTGGCCACGTGGTTTACAAGTCTACAGCGTTGAAGTGAAACGTGGATGTCTAATGTCTATAAACGGTGTGTGATAACTGGCACTCAAATCGCTCCTTGCCGGCGACGGAAAATATTCCGGCGAGGCATAGTTCCACTCCTTCTCGTTATTTTTTTGGAATTTCGATGATCTGGGTCATCTTAAAATGGGCCAAAATCCTTGGGACACAATTCCATGGCATAGTTCCGTAGTAAATGGGGTGGAACTACGATTCCGCCGGTTTTTATAACCAGATCTAGGGAACAAATCACCGGAAAAGCAGGGCGATTTGAGTGCCAGTTATCCCACGCCTCTATAAACCATGCTGCCTTTGCCGGTGTACTCAAGGACTCGGAGTTATTTAGCCATTCAAGGTGAGATAAAAAATTTGTCTTTAGGTGAATTCATGATAGGAATTCTTCAGCAATTTTTTTTTAAATATAAATTTTGTGTTGTTTAAATCATGTTTTTGAATGTATAAATGGATTCAGCATTCTTAAATACCAAAAATTGTTATCGAAAAAAAACAAAATCATTGAATGGTTTAACCCACATGGAATTAAAATTATTCAAATCGGTGTCTTTTACTATAAAGTTTCAGTTTTTATGCAAAAAAATTGACAGAAATTTTAATGTCAAGCATGTTTCCAAAATGAAGCCATTTAAAAGTGCGACGATTTCGCCAGTCCGCCAAAACTTGGTCGGAATCTGACGATATGAAATCTTAAAATCCGACGATTTCTATTGATTAAATCATTTTTCTGAACAACTAGATGAATTCAGCACCTTGGAAAACCCTAGGGCATCCAAATTATGGAGGATTAATATTGTTATTTGAGATTCTAAAAATTCTATCCCGAATTCCGACAAATTCATGTCTGAAAAAAACGATTTTCTCTAAACGAAATCGTAGCAAATTGTCCAAATCAAATCGTAGCAAATTGTCCAAATCATTTGAATAAAAAACTCTTTCATTGTAGTTTGGTTACACAAAGATTGACTAGCAAATTGAAGATCCCCTCAAAAAAGATATTATATTTTACAAACTTGAGTCAAAATGGAGATTAGTGACATAACAAGTTCATTCTCTATACTTAGAAGTTGTTACCAAGTCTTTTGCAACCGACTTGAATTTACAAAGAGACTCACCAATGAATTGTTTAAAAAATAATAATTATCAATCAAATATAAATGCATATTTAATAAGGTAAGGCTTAGGATTTGGAGCTTGGTAGGGTCGGGTTTGCATGCTTCCAATAAAAATTTGAAAAAATGGGTATGTGAATTACTAGTGCTTATAAGACATATTTGGTGCTTCCAAATTTTCTTTTGCTTTGACCAAAAGCAAAGGCATGGAGATCAATAACATTTGTGTGGTGTTGTTTCTTGTTCAAGGATTGTGAATTGATGTTGTGCCCATTCTTCAAGCATTAATTTCATGGCTTGTGTTTCCAAGGCAAAGGTGGCATATGCTTGGTGTTCATTACAATATGTTCAACCTTGAAGTGCTTCTAATTATGTCTCAACGTTGTTCTTAAAATGGTAAGAGTGTGAGTTGGTTTTTTTAAAGAAGAAGTGGATAACCAAGATCACATGACACTAGACATGTTAGGAGAAAGGAAACACTCGGACAAGGGAAACTATCATGCACATTGGAGGATTAACCAAACTAGAATCATGAGCCATACAAAAAAGAGGTTTGACCCCTAATTTGCCATAAAGGAAATTAAAGGAAATTGCAAGTGAGAGGATTTTCCAAACAACAAGGTTGTCCTCCACACATGCAAACCAAAATGAGGGAGGAATGGATATGGTTGCCTCTTGTTAACCCTATGATATAATTTAACACTAGAAGAATTAAAGGGTGAGAGTAGAGTGCCCTTGGATAAGCATGCACATAGGAGAAGGAAAAATAGAGGGGGCTCTAGAATTGTTAAATTCATGACACGGGGACAACAAAGAAGTGTTGTGTAATGAACAACCTCCCCTCAAAATAAAAAATGCCCCCCATGAACTTGGTACTCAAGGCCTCTTTTTGACTAGACTTCATAAATGTAACTTGACTTAGGCATACCTCATTATTTTCCATAGCATCCACTTTAAGTTTGTTAACCCAAAAGACATGATGAAAGTGGACTTAAGCAAACTGAATAACCATAGGTTTTGTTCAAATTAACCCAAAACACATGATGAAAGTGGACTTAAGCAAACTGAATAACCATAGGTTTTGTTCTAATAATTAATATGTTCAAAGATGAAGTAACATTTTCCTTTGATTTCAAGGCATCGATGACTAGACAAGAATCATACATCACTATTATGGTGTTCTTAACTCTCATTACAAACAAACAAAAAGGTTGTTTAAAAATTCAACGATTTGGATCAGACGGCTATTTTAAACCAAAATTCAGCATTTTTTATTTTGCAAAAACAAGATTTAATGGAGTTTTATTAGGATTTTGATGGTAGAAATGGATTCAACACCCTCAAAAGCCTTTGGTGCACCCAAAATTCTAGAATTTGAAGTTTGAAAATTTACGATCCAAAAAAATCATCTATCCCAACTCAAATCATCAAATTTTTAGACTAGACGCAAAAAAAGAGTTCTTATATTCCTAACTCTAGTAGCAAAGATTTGAAATTCTTAATAAATCTTTATTACAGACTAAATCTCTTTTGATTCATTAATAACTAATAACTCTACATATCTACAATATACATGCCAACCAAGGACCAACCATTTTTTTAATTATTATCCAACTTCATATTAATCTTTTGAAGCGATTATTATCTTTTATGAAAGCGATCACGTAGTCGTACAAGCTTTTTCTGGGGTGCAATTTGCACATTACACCTCCCCACAGAAATCGAAACTAAACTTCTATCATAAAAGCCGTCGTGCCTCATCACGCCCACAACACCCCACCCATACAAAATATATATATATATATATATTCAAACATAATGCAAATGCCCAAAAAGTCGTGGCTGTTATTCGATTCTTCTATCTTGTTATGATCACAACCACAAGTCTTCCCTGTGAAATGATCAGGAAAGATATAATATTATTTATTTATAAAATAGTTATGATGATAAAGGTTCCTAGCACATGGGCCAAGGGCCTAGTGATTGCAGCGTACAGAAAACCAGGGCACTCTGACAGCTGCCCGCATTCTGCCCAATGGAGACCACATTTTAGATACCTACTCCGTCTCCACTCTTTCGGACACCAAACAAATGGACTCCAATTTCTGCTCTCCAAAAGATCTCCGTCCTGTGGATTCGATTGATCTTGTTCTTGTTTACGCGGAGGTCCCTGCACCACAAAAAGGATCTTCATGTCGGTCACGGAAAATATCTCGCCGGCGGAGATTTCAAACTTGTTTCCCGTGATCCACGTGTCTCCGAGATTCCTTCACGAGGGATGGGACTTGAATATCTTGTACAAGTGGACCCTCTTCCTACAGGGATTGGGAATTAGGTGACTTAACATGACACGCGTTGTTGGCATGTCACTTCGACAGATGTTGACATGATTGGTTAATATTATTTTTTAAATAATTGAAAAAAATTGAGGATATTGAATAAAAGTATATTAATTTAAATTCAATTCTCCTTAGGGGTGACTTAGTTAGAAGGCGACATCTGACACCCCAAAACGCACTGAAGTTGAGGCTAGTGCAGGGATCCTCGGATGATTTTGATGGCTTACATGTCCTTGGGTCATGATTTCTTAAACCACTTATAACCATTGATTTAATTATTATTTTGTAAAAAACAAAACATCAAATAAAAAAAATAATAATAATAATTGAAAATTAAACTATGACCTAAACCACTTGACAATTAACCTATATACTATGATCTAAGCCACTTGACCATTAATATATGCATAGTCTAAAAGTTCTAGAATTTCAAACTGAAAATTTTGATTTTTTGGGCATAATTTTGAAAAAATGAAAAAAATCTGACATAAATTCTTTAAAATCTTGGTTACAACTCTCAAACTTTGAAATTTTGGGTGCCCCAAGGGTTTTTGATGGTGTTGAACCGGTTTCTACCAATCGTCAAATTTTTAGACAGCTCCTATATATACTTTACAATCTTATATCCTACTCTACAATGCGAATAAACATTATTTTCTCTTCTATATCTCTCATCATGTTACCATGTAAATTTTATTATTATTTTATTATTTTAATCAAATTCTTATGTCCCTCACATGTAATACTTTCAAACATGAAAGTCTTACTACTTTATATATTATTAATTAGCATAAAACCTTATCTTAATAAGTGTCACATGGTGGCGATGTCCCTGCCGTAAGATTTATAATGCACAATACTTTGTAAATATGTGAACATAGGCTTAAGATCAAACTTGTTGTTAGAGAAGTCGAAATTGTTGTATGTATATTCTGGTAAAAAATTAATCATATAGATAAGCAGTTGTTTTGTCAAAACTGCTGGTATTTATACATAGCATACAAAACTACTAGTATATGTACAAAATTGCTGACTAGACTGTTTCTAGAACGTCGAGCTTAGAGATCTAGAATATCTACATAGCATACAAAATTGCTAGTACATGTACAAAAATGTTGATTGGACTCTTTTGTTGTCTTCTTCATTTATGCTCCTTTGATCTACAAAATAGAAGCGATGTGTAATACTATGTTGTCCTTGTTCAGTGTATGCACATCCAACACATTCTTTCCAATATAGCAGGCATTGAACCTACGGAACACTGCAGTGAATTTCCATCAATCAATCAATCACCACTCAGTAATTACGAACCACTTTTCCTCACCCCTTATGGTCGCCTATTATTACATCCTATTTGACTATTTATATGCTCAAGGCTTTGCATATGCTGGATCTTCCAAGAATTCTTTATATATGTAATTACAAATAGCACTATTTGTATGTCCTTCACTTAATGGCCCCTTGGGTTGAGTTCCAAGTGAATCCCGTGCCACCTCTCACAATGAAAGGAAGTAAACGGTGCAAATCCATAGCTGTAGATGCTCTTTCAAAAAAAGTGTTGTGTATCTAAGTAGACAAAAACATAGAGGAGGAACATTCTTTTTGCATATATAAATAGCAATGCATATGCCAATTTTCATTTGTTTTCTAGGAGGAGGGTCACCAAATAAATGGAGCTATTAATGTAATAATACAATAAATGTTCACCTTCCATGTCTTATGCATGCAATAACAAATAAGATGAATGGAATGCCACTAACTATCTTTGAATTAATAAGAAATGCCACGGGAACTTGACTAGATTTTTTAGTGAGAGCTTGCAAATATTAGTATTTACAAAAACAAGTATCATAATATTTTTGGTTTAATCTTTGATGATAGTGTCATGTTCTATATTTATAGCAGGCTGTTCAATATCTTATGATAATATATTGCCTTAGAACAAGATTTTAGTATACATTCCAACAAAATTAAGATACACTATATAAGATAATTTGATTGGAAAATGCATTAAGCCTTTTACCTTGTATCCTTCAAGATGGGCATGAAACCTAGATGATAGTTAAATGTACATAAAATTTTGAAACTTGGATTAGGTTGATCATATAATATTAATTTTGGTTAAAGAAATTGCACAAAATGATTTTATTTTGATAATTTAAATACTTAGATTAGGTTGATCTCCTAATATTAACTTTGATTAAAAATTTTCACAATTTGAAACTTCTAATAGTTATTAATAAACTTTGTACCTCTGACCCGTTATTGTATGCATATAGGCAAATTTTTTATTTTTTTTAAGATAAAGTAAATATGTCACAATATATCACTAAGATGTTATTATACCTGCCGAAGGCGTAGGTATATAGTATTCGATATGTGTTAACTAGGTATTAATCTTACTGTTGACCATACAAAATTTATGCTTTTACATAGTTTCACATAAAGCAAACGATTTTATTATTTTTATTTAATATTTAATTACATTTAACCGTTAGCTTATTGGCCGATTGAATTGGGAAGTTATTGTCGGGCCGACGGCGGAAATCTTGGGGTTAGAAAAAGATGTTTAATTCTCTGCCTCGCCATGATTACAGATGTTTAATGCACCACCTGACCATGACAAATGATGTTGAGAGTAGATCGGATGGTACAGTAACATGTAAGACTGACTCAAGGTAGACCAACATGATCGAAGGTATACTGATTACAGATGATGAGTAACAAAACATCTCTTGAACATGGGCATGGCATGACTTGGCAGTATTGACATGACGAGAATGATACCAACCCCTAATGCAACTAATGGTGGAATCATTCTTTGGCTGACCCAAAGGAGCGACGCGACTCATGGAATTGACAAGACTCGAGGAAAACAGATTATCCAAGTATTGAATGTAAATGAAAATGAGTGCCATGTTCAAGAGTGACTATGTACTGCCACAAACAAAGGGTGTAACCTAAAAGCTTTCCTTTTTCCCCATCATGACTGATGAGTGCCTCACTTGTTTTTTAACAAGCTTGATGAGGATAACCAGATGCTCGTTATAGCTCATCTCATAGATGAGTCCAATCCCAAATGTTTTACAAACCTGGGAAAGGAGGGGTTCGTCCCATAATGGGCCCTTCAATGTTAAATTTTAACGAGTCCATAGAAGGAAAACTCGGCGTCATTTCATGTTTAGAGAGTCTGAAAAGAACTAAAGGAGACTCCAAAGGTCCTTTTTCGTAAAGTTAGCCTTGTCACCCGAAAAAGGCTAAAACAACGCGAGAGAGGACTCTTCCAGTCATTTTTGGCTGGAGTATTCCTTTTTCGTAAATAGGGCCCCCTGGTCCGAAAAAGGGGTAAACTATCACCAGGGAGACGACCGTTTAAATACTTTAGCAAGCGTGAACGAATCAAGTTTGCTTGGCGATCTTTTCCTATTTAAGGAGTCTGAAAAGAGCTTAAAAGGACTCCATGAACAACTTTGTCATAATTGATGACCGAGTACGACAAAGGAAAAAGTAAACTCGGTACAGTTCCTTTTCCGTAAATAGTCTAGCGAGGCCAGATAAAGTGATAAACCTATACTCATTAGACACACCTTTTTAACTCAAATTTTTAACGAGCACGAGAATGGTATCAAAAGCACTCGAAATCTTTTTCATATTTGAACCAGAGCACGAAAAAGTAAAAAGTAAGCTCAAACCACTTTTCATGTTTCAACCAGAGCATGAAAAAAGTGAAAAGTAAGCTCAAATGCCATCTTACTGTTGTTAACGAGATCGAAGATAGGTTGGAAGAATGCTCATGACGTCTACTTCATTTTTTGACGAGCTTGTAACATAAAATGAACTATACTCGGGATAATTTTCATGGTTTAATGAGCTCGAAACCTGAAAAATGAAAGTATGCTCGAAAATGTTCCCAATGGTGAACTTTTTCCCGACATGGCATCCAGAGGTTGGTGTGTTCCCCCAGCATGATTGCTACAAGTAAGTGACTTAGCTCTAACATGATGTGGAGAGGCGATCGAGTTGACTTCAACGTAACTTCTAGAGGTTGAAGACATGCCCCCCAAGCTTCATTTCATTCGCCTAAGGCATAGGTGGATGAAAAGAAGGTTCAGGTACTAAGTCTGCGAGAAGACTCGACTCAAAGGGAAAAGAGTTGTTTCATTTCTTAACGAGCTTGACACGGGAATAGAACTTTGCTCAGTGAAGCTGGTCTCATTTTTATGCAAGTTTGAAACCAAAGGTGGACTATGCTTGGGGGGTCTATTCCATTTTTTAACGAACTTGGAATCAAAGACTTATCTGTGCTCAAACTACTGGTTTCATTTCTTAACAAGCTTGAAGCCAAACGTAAACTCTGCTCACGGTTAAGGCCCATTGACGGGTTCCTTCCCAACATGATTCCCAGAGATTGGTAAATGCCCCCAGCATGATTGCTAGCGGCTTAACATGGTAGTGTTCCCTCAACATGATTGTTGATGGTACGACATGTGGCATGTCCCCCAAGCTTCATTTCGTTTGAAAATGCTGCTTGCTAACCCAACTATCAACCTACTTGCTAACCCAACTATCAACCTCCATTTCAACGTAACTTCTAGAGGTTGAATACATGCCCCCCAAGCTTCGTTTCATTCACTTAAGGCATAGGTTGATGAAAAGAAGGTTCAGGTACTAAGTCTGCGAGAAGACTCGACTCAAAGGGAAAAGAGTTGTTTCATTTTTTAACGAGCTTGACACAGGAATAGAACTCTAGAAGTTAGTTTTATTCCATTTTAACAAGCTTGAAATGGAATAAAACTATGCTCGAGTGGATGGTTTCATTTTTATGCAAGCTTGAAACCAAAGGTAAACTATGCTTAGAGGGGTCTATTTCATTTTTTAACGAGCTTTAAATAGAATAAAACTACGCTCGAGTGGATTGGTTTCATTTTTATGCAAGCTTGAAACCAAAGGGAAACTATGCTAGAGTGTTCGGTTTCATTTTCTAACGAGCTTGAAACATAACATAAACCGTGCTTGTACCCCCCATCCTCAGGGGGAAGAAACCACTAAAACATGTGGAACATTCATGGAAGTCTGATGACTGGCATTCATGCGATGATTGGGTGTCACGAAGGAAAGTTGATCAACGGTCACAATCCTCCCATCGTAGGGAAAATACATCACTCGAAAGAGTGTGGACACGACGAATTTCATAGCATGGACATAATCGCGTCCAAGGAGTAGATTGAAATCTAAAGGACCTTGGACAACCATGACATTAACATAAACAGTTTTACCTCTCAATGTGACAGGTAACTGTGGGAGAATCCTTAAAGGTCCGGTAGGCCTTCTATTAAAAGCCAAAATCTGGTCAGTTACTGGCACAAGCTGATGGTAACCTATATCTTACCAAGCAGTTGAGGATAAAATTCTAACAGAAGCTCCCTCATCAACTATCGTACGAAATATTTCTTTATCAAAAACTCCTACAGATATTTGAAAAGGAATGCTCGAAGGAAGACGAGATTCTGTGAGACTATTCCAATCAAATGAAATAACTTCAGTACTTGGAGGGGGTCCCATGGAAATGGACTCTTTCCCCCCATGATCGGAGCTGACTAGAAAAACATCAGTGGTTATCAATCCACTTTCATCGAGGAGAGTAGGATGAGATGAAGACTGTGTCAAGGTGACAGTTGCAGTCTGAATGGTCTCTGATAGAAGAGCGGGATCGAGTGGGGATGACATCAACTTGATCACTTCACTCTCAGAAGGAAGAGTGGGATCGATTACAGATGAAACTAAATCGATCACTTAGTTAACCAGCGGGGGTTCGAGGGACAACTTACTATCTCTTGTTGGAAGCACCTGTTGAGAACTAGTAATATCTTCTAACCACCGTGAAGCTTCATCCCTGCTTGGACAAAGGTAAGTACGATGCATGCCCTTGCATAGCCAGCAAGGGTATGCACCTCTACCCTTCCGACCCTTCACTAATGGGTCACTGGTCGAGGGAGTATCATCAACATGATGGTCAGAGGTTGACGATACAAGCGGTTTGGGGTTTTTAGAGCACACTTCTAACACACGGGAACGACCGAGACAATCCTTGAGAAGGTGATCACCCTTGCAAAGTTTGCAAGGGAACTTGGGCTTATGAGGTGTTCTCATAGAATGAGTGCCATCAAAGGCAGATGGTTAACGCATGGTATCTTTCTTATCCTTCTTCTTCCTTTTCTTCTTCTTCTTTTTATCCACTTTCTTACTAACATCAGAGTTTTCAGTAGGAGAAGAGGAAGAGACGAAATCCGATTCAACTTTCGACGAAGAAGGAGAATGGTCACCATGAGATTGATGCTCATGTGGTGAAGGACCTAGGTCTAACACAATTGGTGCACTTGGTGTAACCGGATTGGAGAATAACCATACTGGTAATCCTATAGTCAATCCAGGAAGACTCAACATAGCCATAAAGGGAGGACCAACAGTTCCACAAGGGGGAATAACAAATGGCATACCTTGGAAAGGGGTGCCTTGGTTGGTAGTCCCATAAGAATATTCCATATCTAAACTTCTTAAGAGTCTCTAAAGTACCACACAAATCAAACACTACTCAAGTCTAAAAGCAACAAGCAAACTGTGTGAATATGAGTGCATTCAAAGTCTGGAACCTCACGGGGTTGTCAAGGCTTCGCAAATCGCTATATACCGCAGGGTCCAACAGTAAAACGCAACAAGGAGGATTGGAACCGTACCCTTGCCTGAATACCCGACTACCTAGACAATACGTGCGTAGTAATCTCCCCGAGTGCTGTTCTCGGTGTATTGCTCTGCTAAGATGGCCAAATGGTTAACTCAGTTGGTTTCAGGAATCCTAATGGTGTCTCCCGATATACGTAAGGTACGTGGAAGCTCAAATCCGTAGTGGTGTTGTCTAATGCACAACCGTACGGCACGAGACCTTCCGATATACTACCGAGTACGTGAAACACCTTTCGATATACGCCAAGTACATGTGGTACTTGGTGGGTATGTGAAAGAGCTTCGATATACCGATAAGTACGTGGAAGACTACAATACCTCTGGGATATAGTGCTGGAAAATAACGACAGCTGCCACGCTTAAAGACACCGGAACACGTCTCTAACTTACACACAGTTACTAAATCATTTTAACCTAAGCTAGCGTTAATTTTATCATGCACGGTTAGGTGGATGCATGAGGTGAGTACATAAATGTAAACATAATGCAATCCTCAACTACATGATAATGCACATTTTCCTTTCCTTTTCTATGAAAACTACTTAAGGTAAGGAGAGATTTGTATTTCTTTCAAACCAAAAATACTTAAGTAGTAGCGAAAAGAAGAATTCCTTCCTAGAATGCAATAACTCTAACTTTTTGCAATAATCAGCTAAAAAGCACAAAGGAAACGAAAGATGCAACTAGTCTTAACAATGTATAAGACAAAATAATGAAACACTTTCAATTTTCACATGCATGTATCAAAAATGGAATTTGATAATTAAACGCTTTTCATATCTATATACAGAAAGTGAGAGAATATCTACAGCACTCTAATCATTCAGAAATTCCCAAAGAAAAATGACAAGCACCCAAACAACTCAAAGGCACTCAAGAAAGGCTCAAAATCTACCAACTGCAATAATTATGACTTATTTCCTATCTTTTTACACTTGAAAAAGACACATCTAAGCTACAGAAAGAAGGATTCCACCAACATTTCCAATCAAATGCAAGACAAAGATAAGCACTTAACAATCTTATCTAACTCAAATGCATACAAATCTAAAACAAGCCTTTCTTCTTCTTATGATGGTAAGACCAAGAATATCAAATGATCAAAATAAAGTAAGAATAATATTTACGTTTTCCAAATTTGTGAATCTAGCAAAAGAAGGACAAAATCAAGCTTTTATTTGAACTAAAGTGGAGACAAAGAATCAATATTTTCCAATAATCACTAGATAGCTTAGCATGTAAAGGAAACAAGATGCATAACCCAAGAAAGAGAGGCTAAAAAAGACATGGATATCCCACGCTTTTCAAGTCTTTAAAACAAGTCAATCACACTGAACCAAATAATGATATCAAAACCTTGAGATGGGTCAAAATGCAAGCAAAACACTAGTTTTGACTCAAAGGGCCAAACATGAATCCAAATCTCAAAAGACCCAAAAAAACCAATAGAAGCAAACCAAATCAAACATTGCTCAATGACAAGTGCAAAAAGAAGTTTGGGATCAGATCCAATGCAAAGATCAAATTAGGTGAGGAGAGGAGGGATGACAAGGTTAAGTGGATGAAGATGGGGGAACTCAAAGTGTCCACCACTACCAAGCTTAAGCTCATCAAGAATGGGACCCAATACAAATACACACAACCAAACACTTTCAACACATGAATAAAAAATGGGGCCTTTGACTGGATCTTGCAGCACAAAGGGAGTTTGCACACAAAACCAAAACTCAAATCAGAAATGGATAAAGGATACATGTATGTCAGTTTTGACAGATCGGCGCAGTCTGTGTTTGTACACAGTGCGACGTCGCAGTTTACCAATGCGGGAAGTGCGACGGTATCACAGTAGACCAATGAAAAGGTTGCGACGATAGGCTAACAAACAGAGAACAGAGATAAAAAATGACACAGTGTCACTTTGAGTCCACTGACCGGGTGCGACAGGCGAGATCCAAGTTAAAAAATGAACCGATTCTCCAAACAATTAGCAATGAAATGGTTTGAAAATGATGAGTACAAACTCATAGGAGGACTACAGACTCTTCAAAGCGAAAATATGATGGTGAAACAAGGCTTAGAAGGAAAACAAGATTATGGATGGTTTGCAAAAGCAATCAACTGAAAATGACATTCAAATTGAAAACTAAAACTATGTTCATTCCCTAGTATGGTCTCCAGATTTGTTTGACGGACAATCCACTCGAGCGGACGCGAGCCGGATCTCCCTAGCTCAATGTGAGTCTAGAACAAATAATACAGACTATAAACCACTTTCCTAGATCTAGTTAAGGATTAAGTTATCGGATGTCTTACCTTAAGTTTGCAGTCCCTTTTCCTGGATGTTGTTCCACGCCTCGCGGTCGTCAGATCTAAGTTGCAAGACCTGTCAAGATGCACAAAACAAAACAAACAAGCAAAAGTATCCGAATGATAATAGTGATAACAGATCTAAGTAAACAGTTAAGCAGGCAAACTATACAATATCATCAATCACAACAATATTGGTGGAAAGCATTTATATTACTGTAAATATAGGGAAAGTACATAGAAAAGAATGACTACAACCAGAGCTTAACGAAGTAGCCCTTCTCCATCCAAGCCAATGCCATATCCTCCCAAGGAAGTGTGAGTCTCTCAATGGATGAGTAGAGATCTCTCCAAGATGATTGCACCAGCATGTAGACACTATAGACTTCCTCCCTTTGGAGTGGGATAGAGCTTCATTTATATAGGACTAAGTGGATAGGGTATGGATAGGGTAGGTTGAGATATGGTAGGAGAGAGATAGGGGATCCTTCCAAGAGGTTAGGAATCGAGTGCCAGCTCTCCCAACAGGTCAGGGATAAGGATTCATGTCAGCTGGCTTCGAGAATGGGCTCGAAGAAGCTATTTTTGTCCATTACTGACATCGTCGCACCCTGCAAGATGGCAAGCTGCGACGTCACAGGTTGCATGAGGGAAACCTGCGACGACCTCTCAAAACCTAGTATGAATGAGTATATATCTCTTCCAGGGTGATAACTTAGTCAAGGGAACTTTAGGGACGTTACACTAAGTCTCATAATGGTAAGATTTTAGGTGTAACAATGTGAAAGTCTGTTGTTGTAGCATGATAAGCTGTGTAATACACCCTAATTTTGTTTGCTAATAATGGGAAGTTTTGAAATATGAAATATAACCCCACTGCCCATATGGAACTCCCACAGTGTATCCTCTGACCAAACTCATACACAAGGACCAACCCACGACACTGTATCCTCTAACCAAACTCAACTCGACCTACTTATCCAACCTCGGTAGGTATCCGCTGCCATGCAACCTTGTTTCATATAGAATTCAGTGAACCATATATTTTGAGTTGCTCTTTAAAGTTAAGAAAAAAACATATAAGAAAGGTATTTTATGTTTTATGCTATTGTAATAATAATAATTATTTTAAATTATGTTATTGATATATGATTTTTTTATTTATATCATATAGGAATTTATCAATTCGATATAACTACTTTAGTTTATAGAAATCTACATATACTTTTAAAATTGTCATTGAATTTAAAACTCAAAAACTACTCATTATCATCCATAACTAAAATTATAACTGAATTTAAAACTCAAAACTACACATTATCATATATGATAAATTAAAGTGGTTGCTTTTTGGGCATTTTCCATGGCTAAGAAGTATAACTAGCAATTGCAACTTGGGGTGCAATAAAGAACGTTGTAATTTAAAGTGAAACAAATATATGCAACAACATAATGCTGAAATGTGTAACCATTAGAGTTAAAACTTGAATGTAAAAATATGAGAGTAAAATGCGATTACATATATGTTAATGCAAAATAGAACACGGAGTTGTAGATTACAACAAGCAATTTGTAGTTTGTTGAGGAGTAGATCCTGCACATGAAAAGTAGAAAAGTAGTTAGGGAGAAGGGTATAATAGAAGTATTTGGAAAGTGAAACAAAGAAATAGAGTAAGAATGAAGAATTCAGAGAGAGCTTGAAAGGAAGTATAAGAAAATGAAATAGAGGAAAAATAGAAGTACCTACATATAGAACATAGTTAAGAGAGCTCCATTGATTGTAGCAATGTCTCTGCATTTTTCCTTACCTTGACATGTGGATTATCCTGCATATGTTTGTATCGATCATAGGAAAATGCTGGGGATATGTGAAGATCCTTAAGGGAAGGGACTCTGGAAAGTGCAGTGAAGGTCAAACCTTGACACTCCATTGTACCAATGTCTATTGTAGCCTTTGGTAATGTCATGCCTTGATATTTATGTATTGTCAATGCCCATGCCATTTTAAGTGGGCTTTTAGTACGACCCCCCCTTTGTATAGGAGGAATTGGTAGAAACGTAGGATTGTTGGTATCCCATGGAGGACCAATGTACTTTTGGAAGTTAACAACAACAAATGTTGGAAGTTGTGGAGGATGATGGTTTGATTTGTAGAAAATATCAACCACTCTTCCTAGCGATCCATTAACGAGGCCTACTGAAACCCACAAGTTTGATGTTAACATAACTCGTTGCCCAAGGAAAAAAAACACTGCACACTCCAATTGCTCATCTTCAACTTGAGAATTAACATGGTTTTTTATGTGCTCAACAATAGAGAGTTCTATTGGAATTTGCAAAGACTTCAATATGTGTATATTATGAAGCGAAGCTAGTTGGTTGGTTGCAAATAAGTGCATGGAACCTTTGAAAGTAGATAACTCATCCTTAGAAAGGAAGGAGTCTATCCTGGACATGAGAAGCTTCCAATCCTCTATAGCAGCTGATGCATTTCTGATGTTGTTAAGAAGGTTCATGAAGGTGACTTGTGATGGGTCATTTCCTTGCTGGCGAAAAACAGTTGAAAGTGTTACAACTATGTTGAAGCTGCGCCAAAGTGCAGTACCATAGGAAGAGCCTACATACAATGGAATGTCCATAACTAGTGGTAATTGTGCAAGGTATCCAACAAGAATAATTGAGCAACCACCGAAAGAGATGTTTTTATGGTGAGGGAATGCTTCACGGAGACGTTCATCAATCTGGTTTAAAATTGGTGGGCCTAGGAAGCTCATTTCATCAATGAGAATGTAGTGGATATGGTGAAGTTCCTCTTAGAGGTTTGAAAGTGAATTCCCTTCCAAAGGCATGAATTGTTTTATAGGAATATGAATGCATGAATGGATAGTAATGCTTGGATATTGAATGTTGCGATGCCAGTAGGGGAAAGTAGCAAGAGTGGGGATTGATTGAAGTTCTTGTTCAAGGAAAGGGATTCTCTTATGCAGCGAATGAAGAATGATTTTCCAGTGCCAATAGTCCCTTGTACAACCATTCTGAGTGGAGGACTTGTTTTGATGTTTGTGGAGTGATTCATTACAATGGAGAGGGCTTTCATTTGAGTGGGGGACAATGTTTCATAATTTGGTGTATCGGAGTAGGATGGTTGAGGGAGGTGGTGGTGTGAGCGATTGTTTTGTATGAATTCAATGGCAAGTTCTTGCAAGACGAGGGGGATGGTCATATCATGCCAATTATGGTTGTTGTCAAAGTCACGACGACCCAGGATGTTAAGGTCACTTATTTGCATGTCATTGGTAGGGTGTAGTTGGGAGATAAATTCCCATTCATCCAATTGCATGGGTTGTGAGTTTTGCAAATCGTCAGAAACCATGGTGTGTTCCGATAAGGAAAGGGGTTCAAATGGTTTCCGATCAACATGCCAAGGAGTGTAGTTCAACTTCAGTTCTTCCCAGTTTGTAACAATGGCTTCATCGAAAGCACCAATGGAAAACTGTATATTGCGGAAAGGTTTGTATAGCATGAGTTCAAATTTGCATAAATCAATGAACATTAACGAGGAAGAACACGGACGATGGCCTTGGGCTCTCTTGGTTTCCATTTTTCTTTTTTTCCGATGAGCATTATATGACCAAGATCTCGCAGCCTCAATGAGAGAGATGGAATGAAGAGAGGGAGGGCATGAAAGGTAGGCATATATGAATTTTTTTGATGTGAAGGATGTGGGATTGTCTAATGAAACACGTTTATAAACTTTGTAGTTGACATTGAGGGAGAAGAAAGTGCGGCTACTAATTGTGAGAGGTATTTTTTGCAACATATGGCATGTTTCTTGGGCTCCAATGTCACGATCAACAAGTGTTTCAGAAAGGAATTTTTGAATAGCAACAATGGAAGGGTCAAGAAGTGGTGCAGCATGGACAATTCGTCGAAGCATTTGGTGAAAGCTTTTAGATTTTGTTTCTGGTTTTTTTTTTTACTAAGGGAATCGACAACTGGAGACTGGGTTGGTACTCGCGTGATATGGGGTCCAAGGATCCAACCCGCTACCACTATAACCCTAGGTGCCCCAAACACCCCGCAAGCATGGGACACAGGTAAGCCCGAGTGTGATTTGAACTCGTGACCTCTCTTTACAACATGTGACTTCATATCAAGAGAAAAACCAATGAGCCACACCCGTACGGGTTAGATTTTGTTTCTGATTTAGATGCATACTTAGCAATGTATTTTTGAATGACATGTATGTCGAGCATTGGTTGACAGTCAACATTGCACCATATTGATAGGATGGAAGGGACATGGCTATTCAAACGGTCATCATTGCGAGTTAGTTTGTATGTTTTTTTGCCATTGGCATCAATGAACATGGAAGATGAGTTTTACGAAGGCCATGGTGCATTATAACGACATGTGTAGGAAGACCCTTTTTTCGAAGGCATGTATTTGTTGTGCATTTTGTGTGTCGTTGGATGCGATTGAGTAGTTTTGTATAGGCATGCAAAGGGTTTTCTTTTAGAATGTCGTCAATAGATAACAAGCATGGATCGGGCATAAGTACAGAGTGGGGTAAGAAGGGGGCTTGTTGGCGGTTATCTCATGTGTTCCAAGTAGACATAAAATGATCAAAGAAGTCCTTAGCTTTATCAACCTCAGTAGCATTCCCCCAATCAAGCTTTTCCATATCATGCGCATTTGGTAACCATATGAAACCATGAATATGTGCAGAGCCTCTACTTTTCCATTCATACCTATGCATGCAATATGTGGCAAAACAATAAAAGAAAAAAATAGATTTGTTGTTGGAAGAAGGGATAAGAAATTTGACCTATACCAAAAGTAGTGTGCAAGGAGGTGTTTAACCAAGACCTCTTCACGAAATATTGTGAACCTGTGGTGCATGTAGAGTGATGCAAGATGCGGGTTGGAGATGATATTTTGTTCCCGCCATTGTTGGTGCTTGCTCAAAGCAGTGGGTCGTGTCCCAGGCATGACCGCATGCAGGTCGGGCCACTTAGTGTCGGCCTCACTCAAAGTGAAGAAACAAGTTGGGAAATCATATCTGTCAATCCATTCCTTGATTTGTGCCAAAAAGAGCGTGTTCCATGGAGTGTTGCTCCAAAACGCATGATATGATCTGGGAGTTTGTCTGAAGGTGTTTGTTCCAAGCAGTTGTTGAGCTCAAAGATGGTTGTGGGAAAGTTGTCTTCATTGTTTTTTAAATGAAGGCTGCTGATATCTATTGGCTACGGGCGCATGATGAGACTGTAAAGGTAGTAGCGGAATCATGGGTGGAAGCCAAACCTGTTATCATAGTATCGAAGAAGGTGCAATGCATATTCGTGGAGATCAACTGATTTAAAATGTGGTTGTTTGAACATGGCAGCGCCTTGGGGGAAAAGTGATGGAAATGCCATTGAGAAAAGGCCCTTTGTATTGTATTCATTGATAGTTGACAAGCCTATAGGTGGCCAATCCATTGCATTTGTTGGTGATGAAGAAGGTGTTTGCAAGAAAGTTCTGATTTGTTGGAACTCTGTATCTGTATTGGGGAGAATATTAGCAAAGGATGAAGTTTGTCGAGAGTTTGGCTCTGAATTTTTGGGTTGATAAGGGTGAACATCTTCAACGGAAAAAGTAGAATCAAGGGCAATGGAGTGTGAATGTCGGAGAAAAGGGGAAACATTAGTGGGGAAAATTGGGAAATCCATAAGTGCAGGTTGGTCAAGATGTAAATCTTTATAGTATGGGTCATGTGTTATTTTGTATTCCAAGGCTGCAAGAACATGGGATCTGCTGACAATGCAATCATAGGATTTGAAATGTCTTGTAGAAAGCTTATTGTATGGCCACTATATTTGTATTTTCCACCACGAGCATGGTTTACTTGCAAAATATGGTTGACACGTGAAATGAGCATTTCTTCAACTTGTGTAAGGATGGATAGAACAAGGGGTTGTTCACCAGGGTCCATGTTGTTCTAGAGGGGCAAGTGGTGCCCCTTTTTTTTTTTCTGAATAACATCTAGAACAGGTATGGTGGCCATTAAAAAAGCGGAAATGAAGACTAGGACAAGATTCTTTACATATTGAACAAACATAGATGGATGGTAGCTTATCTAGCCTTAAGCGAAAGTGGTGATGTGCTTGAGATATGTTATTGTCATTGAAGGAATGCGTGACTGTGTTGGGTGGAGGAATGGTATTTGGGATGGTTGTGGAAGAGGTTGTTTGAGAAGTGGAAGGGTAGTCTAATGATGGATGATGGTCGAGATGAACATGTGAAGTGGTAGCTTTGGTTTGCATGGAGGGAAGTAGGATTGTTTAGTTGTGGTCTGCAAATGGATGGTTAGGATTTGAAAGTTTAGATGTTGTACGAGTTGGAGTGGGAACGTGATACTCTACCATATGGATGGAGAGGGCATGTTTTTTTTGTTGGTAAAAATGCCTCCTATGTGCATTTATGTGGTCTTTGTTAGCCAAATGATAGGCATGTGCACATTCTTTTTTGGAAGGAGGAGACATATCCAAATGTAGATGAGGAATGAAGGCACCTGAATTTGATTAAGAAAACAAGGAACAACATGTTATATGTAAGATGAAAATGGAATTTTTTCATGGACATTCTAAAGAAACAACATGTTATATGTAGGACATTCTAATTGCATTTTTGTTCAAGGTACATAAAATATGAAAAACATTCAAAGGATGGAAAGTGTTTGAAGAAAGAAAAATTATAACAATAAATGAAAACATGGCTAGATAAATGAAGTAAATCAATCACATGTAAATAGAAGCAATTGTTGATAAATTACATAGTAGCAGTGTGTTTTTTTTCAATGTACATTTAAAAAACAAAAACATTGAAATCCTGGTAAGTGTATAAAAGAACTAAATAATGTGCTGATAATAATTTGTGTATTTGGAATAGTGTATAAATGGCTACCATAAGTTTAAATAAACTTAAAGGCAAAAAAGTGTCTGCATGTAAATAAAATGAGACATAAATAAATGTAAAAGGTAGAAAGCATTGTAAGTAGGTATATGTAGGAAGGAAAAAATAAATAAATGACATACAGGTAAAATACAAAGATGAAATGTATGTTTTTGACATTTAAAGAAGTGCATATGTTAACATGAAATATGAGAACATGAAAAAACAAATATTAACATTGATATTGCTAAGATTAATGTAGAGTAGAACAAGGAGACAAGAAGATAAATGCAATAAAGAGAATGCATGTAAAGCAGAGGAAAAGTTGAAAATGCTTATGTATATGTATATAAGATACGAAGTAAAAGCAATATATAAGAGTAGCTTTAAGTGTAGAAATTGTAGCTATAGTAATGCGGAATGGCAATTGTTTGCTTGCATGTATGGCAAAGCTTGCTAGGAAAAGTATATATAGTTAAACTATTACAAAAAAGAAGGCAATATAATGTTTGTAAATGCCTTATATGCGTGTACCAATTTGGAAATTTCAAGGAGCAATAAGTTGCTGGCTGCCACAAAATCAACATGTTTAGAGCGCATGATGATGACCTTCAATTGAGACTTGTCTTTAAATTTTTCCATTTTAATGGAAAGTGTGAGTAGGAGTTGCGTGCATTCAACCTTAGAGAATATTTCCTTGATGGAGGAAGGTTCAGAATAAAATAAGTGCAGATCCTTTGCAACGATACCAAGGAGTTTAGTGGATGCATCCTCAAACATGATGACAGAGTTAAGAGAGGCAGTGTGGTATTGAAGTTTCAAATTCAACAAATACTTGTAGTCACAGTCAGACAAGTCAACCTCACATTTGGGACTTTGCCAACCATTGGTAGAATTCTTGATGATTTTTTTCATGCATTGTTTTGAATTAGAAATTAAAGGGTAAGCAAGGTAATAGAATTTGTCAGGATCAATATGTGTTATGGTAGCCTTTACAGAAACCCATTCAACTCTTTCATAAGGACGAATGTTTTCAACTTCAAGAAGGGTTCGTTTCTTATTCATCTGCTTAGGAAACGTTTGATATCGTGTAGTTAAGGATGGGGATGAAGTATGGAAGCCCTCTTTTTCAATCCACTAGGTGAGCTTGTGATTTTTGGTATATATGGGTTTAGGAGAACGATGGATTTTGAAGTAGTCCCAACCGTCTTTCCATTAAAATCGGCTACACGACCTCCCTTGATTGCAAACACACGGTGGGAATTTTCAAAGCGCAAGGTAGAAAGTTCTTGGCCTTCTACATGCCAATGTTCTCCTCACAAAGGAAAGTCCATGCTAAAACCTGAGATGTCCTTTATATGGATTGTTTTTTTAATAGTTTATGAACCATCTTTTCTATGTGTAGGGGCAATAGGGGATGTGGTTGTGGAAACACCAACGATGTCAACAATGGATTTGATAGCAGATGATTTGATATCTTGAATTGTTTTGAAGTTGAAATGCATCTGTGGAAGTAGAATGCTTTCCAATGGAAAATGTTGAACAATGGAGCTTGGATGCAAGAATATTTCCCATTCATTTGTAAGATGGCTATACATCTTGTTTGCTGGTTTGATAGTGCCTTTGGAAATGAGGTAGACATGGCCAAGCAACACTTGATCATAAAAAGCATCTGCAGAATCATTAAAGCAAGTGATGTGTATTTCGCCCCCGTCCTTATCAATAAAATCAAATCCAAACACCTTCCCGGGGCCTTTCTGGTTATTTAAGTGGCGAAGGGTTGATTTATCCTGGACATGACCCTTTATGGACCAGTTTGAGGTGTAGGGGCTCAATGCATTGATAGGAATTGTTGTTTCAACAGTGGATGTTGAAGCACTTTGAAGAAGTGTGCATTGTTTCTTTTGAGGTGGTTCTTGCATTGAAGAGCATGGGGAAGTTGTTTCAAGAGAAGGTGGGAGAGATATAGCGATTGAGTTTCCAATCCATGATGCAGAGGGCTCGATGACGTCAAAGTCCTGTAGTAAGATAGACCTGCGCAAGGGAAAAAAAAAATAAGAAAACAAAGAAATAATGATTTCACTAAATGGGAAAAAATGAAAACACAGTAGTAGAAGAAAAAATGAAGCTTACATGCATTGATAGAGAACTGCACATGGCCATGCCTTAAGGTTTATAACAAACCCTTGTTGAAGTCTTCCTAAAGCGACGAGGGAATTGAAATTTGATGAAAGCATGGTGTGGTGCATGTGTGTCCCATTAGAGATTGTTGTCCGGTATCGCATGGTTGAGCTGCAAATAGATTTGACTTGCTCCACACCAAATATTCGTAGGAGCGGTTGCATGTTGGAGGTTAGTGCAAGCAGTAATTCAATGGCATGTTCGTTCAAAGGGGTGGCCATTATTTTTTACTTGGGAGGTAAAAGAAAATACAAGGCAATTAGGTGTAAGGGGAGAGTTAAAAACGGGGGCAGAAATGTAGAGAGGCATTAAAAGTGAAAGGGATGTTATGGCGATAAGACAAATAGAGAAATCAAGTATAGAGACAAACAAAGTGTAAGTTATCAAGTATAGAGATGTCTGAAGCCACATAACGAAAAAAATATGTGTTGCTAATAATCAGAAATCTTATTAGGAATAACAAGCATTTATAGAGTGCCTTAAACATAGAAAACATTGAAATAAATCAAGTCAATCTCAGGAATGCAGTGTCATAACCAATCTTTGCAAAATGATACAATAAAGACAATATTAAAGCATATTATTCCGTGAAATGATGATTTTGTTAACAAAGAAATAGGAAGGGGTTTAAAGAAAAAATTAAAAAAAATTGTGATATAAAATCCAAAAGTGACTGGACATTAGAGGAGAAAACGAAAGTGGATGCGCCTTAATAGATGATACAACAATGAATCATATATATTTTTTTGTAACCATGAAGGGGATTTGAAATGCAATTGAGGAGTGCAGGCGCGGCTTAAATTTGTCGACATCAAAGGGGTGGGCATTACCGTAGCAGGTCTAGTGTGGACACTGCGGCAGGTGAGTGAGGTAAGCCATCCAAAAAAATGTAACATGTGAACCGCAACAAATGCAATAAGGTGCAAAAAGTGAGTGATATGTGCAAAGTTGGTTTAGTGAAAGAGTCATGACATGTAGGTTCTTTTTAATTACGAGTTAGGTAGCTTGTATTTATAAAGAAAAATAAGTATAAATTACCTAAAAGACCATATGACCTTCCTCTGAAATGTAACTGGGCCTTGTAAAAGCACAACTGATGGTGATAATGGGATCCACACACCAATTGAATAGTGAAGGTAACAAAGAGGCAGTTCTAACGACGATGGGGCAAATGTTCCAATCTAAAATACTTGGAAACACCTCCCAACGACAATAGTTGACTTCAGGAGTCAATTGCACCCACAAATGCTCCTTGGCGATGTCCTAAGTTTGGCCACTAAGATACCTTGCATAAAGTGTGGATCAGTGGTTCGGCCTACACGGTATAGTGTCATCTCCCTATAAAGAGTTGAGTGACGGGGAGAGCAGGAAAACTATACCTTAGCTTTCAGCGGGAATTGTGGTGCATGTGTGTCCCATCAGAGATTGTTGTCCGGTATCGCATGGTTGAGTTGCGAATAGATTTGACTTGCTCCACACCAAATATTTGTAGGAACGGTTGCATGTGGGAGGTTAGTGCAAGCAGTAATTCAATGGCATGTTCGGTCAAAGGGGTGGCCATTATTTGTTACCTAGGAGGAAAAATAAAATACAAGGCAGTTAGGTGTAAGGTGAGAGTTAAAAAAGGGGGCATAAATGTAGAGAGGCATTAAAAGTGAAAGGATGTTGTGGTGATAAGACAAACAAAGAAATCAAGTATAAAGACAAGGAAAGTGTAAGTTATCAAGTATAGATATTTCCAAAGCCAAAGAACAAACAAAATACGTGTTGCCAATAATCCTTAAATATAGAAAACATTGAAATAAATCAAGTCAATATCAAGAAGGCAGTGATATAAGCAATATTTACAAAATGATACAATAAAGACAATATTAAACCATATTATTCCATGAAATGATGATTTTTTTTACAAAGAAATAAGAAGGGGTTTAAAGAAAAAAGACAAAATTTTGTGATAAAAAATCCAAAAGTGACTGGAAATTAGAGGAGATGACGCAAGTGGATGCGCATTAATAGATGATACAACAATGAATCATATAATTTTTTTTGTAACCATGAAGGGGACTTGAAATGCAATTGAGGATTGCAGGCGCGGCTTAAATTTGTCGAGATCAAAGGTCATGACGAGTGAGTCAGAAGGATCTACGATATTCAGTGCATTGAGTAATTCATTTTGTTAGGGGTGGGCATGACTGTAGCAAGTCTAGTGTGGACATTGCGGCAAGTGAGTGAGGCAAGCCATCCAAAAAAATGCAATATGTGAACCACAACAAATGCAATGAGGTGCAAAAAGTGAGTGATATGTGCAAAGTTGGTTTAGTGAAAGAGTCACAACATGTAGGTTCTTTTTAATGACGAGTTAGGTAGCTTGTATTTATAAAGAAAAATAAATGTAAATTACCTAAAAGACCTTATGACCTTCCTCTGAAATGTAACTGAAGCACAATTGACTAGTGAAGGTAACAAAGAGGAAGTTACACAGGCGATGGGGCAAATGTTCCAATCTAGAAGACTTGGAAACACCTCCCAATGACAATAGTTGACTTCAGGAGTCAATTGCACCCACAATTTCTCCTTGGCGATGTCCTAAGTTTGGCCACTAAGATACCTTGCGTTAAGTATGGATCAGTGGTTCGGCCTGTACAGTATAGTGTCGTCTCCCTACAGCGATTTGAGTGACTCGTAGGGGAGAGCATGGAACTATACCTCGGCTTTCACCTCCTTGGGAACAACGCACTTCTGATCCGGGTTTTCTTTGAACACTTGCTTATAACAGGATTTAGAAAGCACCCTATAAGGTGCCTATAAGTCAACAATGCTATATTTCAAAATATACCTAATGAAACTAGATTGGAGGGCATTAATGGATGCCTAGCCCAATCAATCCTATCTAACTAAAATAATTTTTTTGTGATCTCAAGTGGAGGATTTTAGTTGGTTGGCAATTTACAAAGTTGATTTTAAGGGTCTACTTTTGATTAAGGAAAGTAACAATAAGAGTGTAAAGTAAATGAAAATTTTGACATAGCGTAATATCCAAAATCTTGGTCATAATGATAACTCACTTTGAAAACACCATAACAAAATATAAAAATGTTATCAATTTATTTTTTTATGAAATAATATAGGTCCTTTAGTGTGTGCCAGTGGTGCAAACATATGTGAGGTAAGCAAATTTATTCCTTAACATTACCTTAACATAATTTTATTCCTTTGTAATTTGAAATGTGATTCCAATATGAGTATCCATTTTTCTTCCTTTCGTTGGCCTTTAATATTTTCTTTAGATTTCTTAAACCGTTTATTGGATTAATTAAGAATGAATATAGTGTTAAAAAAACAGCATTTTAAAATTTTGACATAGTGTAATATCAAAAATATTGATCATAATTATAACTCTAAACTGAGGCCCTATTACATCACCTCAAGGATGAATATGAAGAAATAGTAGACTCGTATGCCAAAATTGAACAATAGATTTTGCATTTTAAAATGGCCTCTTAAGCATTACATTGACTCATATTTACTCTCCCCATATAAAATTTACTTGTGTAGAGGAAAAAGCACGACATTTCATTTTATATATATTTTTAATTGAGCATTCAATTGGTTTGACTTGTCATTTTTATATGAACTGGTTTTACTTGTGATTTTTTAGGGCTCTCAACTAATTTGACTTGCTATGCCTCAACAATGCCTTGAGATTTTGACTTGCTATGCCTAAGCAGTTCCTTGACATTAGGTTCACATATTGTCTGCAGGGGACATTTAGTGGGACATCTTATTTAGTTATTTATAAAATATAGATATATGATAATATTGATCAAAATAATATAATGTAAAAATAAAATAGAAATAAATGTAGTGTTTTAAAATAATAAAATAAAATTACTACACAAAATCAATCTAATAAATCTGAAATAAACAAAATCGTGATGGCTATTTCCGTTTACTAATTAATGATGTTATTTTTGTTTCATTGGTCAAGTGAACCAAATACAACATGAAAGGGAGGCACTCGAACTAAATGAACTCTGGGTCAATTGCGCCATAGAAGAAATCCTAGAATCCAATACGGCCCGAGTTCCAAAAAGCAGAAAAGCCGAAGGTATTGCGATGGCCACTTGTGACGAGGAGAATAACAAAGAAAACGCAAGGATTCGACTACCTGTTCATTGCAGGCTTACATCGTTTTCAACACGTAATTCCATACAGAGCGAATAAATGAACATATAATATATCAATTGACATAGGCCAGTGCGTTTAACAACGTTGGAGCCTACGAGAAGACCTCCGCTTGGAAAAAGGGCAAATGGCATAGATTATGCCTATAAAAATGACTAATGTGACCAAAAATCAATGAAATCAACGCATGTATTGAACAGGGGTCTGGTTATTGTTGTCCAGTTTGAAGTGACATTCAAGAAGGGAAGCCTTGTAAGTATTGTAGATCGCTGGCACCTTGACCCGTACGTCGAAGAAATTCTGAGATATTCTGAGAGATGCACAGAGCAGGCATGATGTTTAATTTCCCTTCATCTCCATTTGAGTGTTTGGTTGGTCGATCAAGATGATGTTGGGTATCAGGAGATTGGTGGGTGCCAATGGTAGTAAGAAGAGGATTGGATTTGGCATGAGGGCCATGGATTCAATCTCTGTTGCTGAGAGCCATTATCCCTTTGTTGTCCTGCCTCGGATGCCCACATTTGACTACAAGCCCAAACCTTACACGGGTCCCTTGGTTGACGAGATATTAAAGAAGAGGAAGCAATACCTCGACCCTTCCAATTTTTATTTTTATGATAAAGCTGCGAGTATTGCTTAAAACTAACTATAGAGATGCCATGAAGTTTTATGTGAACTGTAGAGATTGCATGCAATTGAATGGGATTTATTTGTGTTGTATTTCTATGAGGATTTGCTTGTTTGTTTTATTTATGCCCGTGAATTGTTTTACTATTTTGAGGAAGCAGAGGGATATTCTCATTCAATGCCTCAGTTTGTGGTTAAATGGAGGTACCACCAATTGAAATGATGATATTATAAGACTCATAGAAATCCTTCTAAAGGTTAGGAAGAAGAATTTGGTTATCATAGGGGAGAAAGAGCCCGAAGATGTAATAAAAAAACTTGTGTAGAGAATAGAAAAAGGTGAAACCCCTGCGCAACTTCATATCCTTCCCATTGAAACAAAGATATCTTCTTTCTCTTCCGGAAACAAAGATAAAGACCACCTTGCTATGAAGTTCAGGGAATTGGACGAAATGGTGGAAGGGCATTTGAATAAGGGTATAATTCTTAACATGGGCGATTTCAAGTGGCTTGTAGAGCAGCCCAAGCTAGGAGAAGCATCGACAGGGTTGTCAGTCTCAGCTTCTGTGCAACAAGTTGTTATGAAATTGAGACAATTATTACCTCTATATGGAGGAACTGGTTGTCTATGGCTGATTGGGATTGCGATGTGTGAAACATACCTGCGTTGTCAAGTATTTCATACTTCTATGGATAATGATTGGGACCTGCAACCTCTACCTATTGTTTCCAAACCAACTCCAGGATAATGATTGGGACCTGCAGCCTCTACCTATTGTTTCCAAACCAACTCCAGGATAATGACTTTGGAGAATGCAATAGAATAAAAAAGTTTATTTTATTATATCTCAATAAGAAGCCCTTTGTCATACAAAATAAGACAACATAAAGTCCACAATAATCAAAATGTCAACATCCATGTAATTGTTACACTTATTGATAACCCGGTGTCTTTCGATTCAGACATGATGTCTAGTACATTATACAAAATGTCTAATTTTCAAAGACAATTATTTCAAAATATGCAGCAACTTGCATTAACATCCAAAATATATGGATCATCATTCTTTGTTGGAACTGTTATTAGTGCCCGAGTCACTTGCATGAATTGGGTTATTTGGCCGAATTTTTTGTTGATTGCCTCGATTGTTTTCCTCTTCTTTAGTTTCCATCTACAAACATAAAAATAGAGTGTACTGAGTGTATCTACATTGCTAGGAATAATGAAAATTAAAATAGATAATATACATGAATGTAAATTGAAAATTGGCATACCAGAGAAAGAATTGCATCTTAAATGTCACACATTCTTTCAAAACCATGTCTCTTGCCATATATTAACAACTCTTCTGTTGGATGCACTCCACACTTTGTTTCCTACAATTTTTATACCTCGTAAGAAATCATAGATTTAACATAAAAGATTTTTGTTCTTCTGTTACCTATAAAATTAGAGAAGTAAAATAACATAGATACTTACAAATTCCACAATTAATTTTTGATACGCCAACATATACTGACAACTCTTGCTTAACCCAATGTCAATCAATTCTTCTGATGTCTCCTCTTTGTATGTTAACACCTATTTCAAGACATAAAGGGATGGCTAGTGGAAAAAAAAAATTAAATATAAAGATCACAACCACTATGAAATCTTAAGTTGTTATAAGTAAATCATAACTACTCACAAACTTTGCTAGCAACCCCCTTTTTCCTTGTCTTCTTGTCTTAGGTGTTGAATGGGTTCCATTTTGTTTTCTTTTATGCAACAAAACAATTGAGTATTAACATTTAATGTTGAATTAATTAATTAGATGTACATAATCCAAAAAATCAATGATTCCATACATTTGAAGAACGTTGTTGTTGAGATGGCTCCTCCTGCGATGCAATTATGTCCATTTTCTTGACCATCTCCTTATACACTTTTTTGGACATCCCTACTGGCACATTTCGCGTATCACCTCGTTCATCCTTTGGGATTTTCGTAATCTTCCTGAAAATGTAAAATGACATTAAACCATTTTTTTGTTGATATGAAAAATAAATATTGTAGAATTAAAATTATTAAAGGAATGCTTTGTAGTAGTAGATACATATTCTACATAAACATGTTTAGGAATATTAATTTTTGAATGATTCTTTTTTGTTGTTGTATGTTTTTGCAATTACAAGTCTGTCAGTTCTTATTGACCATTGCTCTGGAAATATCTCTTGTAGTTTACATATGACCTGATTCTTGAAATCATTTGATTGATTTCTGTACTATAAGTGAAAAGTATGTCTATACGTTGTTTCCACTATATCCCTCATAGTTTTATAAAAGTATTTCCTCCTTCTATTAACTTCCATTACCACTCTAGATGAACTAAGGATGAATTATCATCATTTGCATCTTCCATAAATTTTTTTCTCGTGATGACATTCCCTTTTGTTGCTGTCAGTACCTACATAACATTAAACATATGTGAATTAGATTATTTGAAACATATTAGTGAATATTATTAAGTACAATATTTCAAAATTCAATAAATAATTCGTATTGATTTATTTTTTAATCACCTTATTCATCCCTCTGCAACTTTTCCATCAACATTTTATGCTCTTCTGCACTTATATTGTTAAGAATCTTGTCAAGATTCCTCATTTTTTGGCTCTGCATGTCACACATTAACCAATACAGATTGGTTAAATTTACAAATAATTCAAATAGATTAATTTAAATACAAAATTTAAAAAGCACTTTCCTTCTTCGCAATTTTGGATGTGCTCCCATCATGTCGACTAGAATTGTTGTTCATCGAACTCTTATCGTGCATTTTCCATCAATAAAAAACCTGGACGATTAAATACAGAAGCTAGCAACTATATCATACAAATAACTTACAGAACTCCAAAATAGAAAACAAGTTTGAAATTGGTGCACTTAAGTACATAAAACGCATCGATGCATTTAGTACAAAAAACACCAGAGCGTTATATCAAAACTGTCGCATTGTGAACCACATAACTTTATTTTATGTTTTTAGGAAAAAAAAGAATTAAATGGTGCGGTCAACATTACCGGTGTGTTATAAATATAAATGCATCGGTATATTAATGCAATACGGTTGCACCGAAAACTATGATTTTTTTGTTGCATTTTTTAGAAAATAAATATAATGGCATCCCCAACACTATCAATGCACTATTACATGAAACACACATGTGCGTTTATTTTATAAAAATGCACCAAAAATTACGCAAGCGTTTTTTTAACGAAAAATTAAAAAAAAAGAAACCTAAAGAAAACTCACAACGCCAACAAGGTTTTAGATTTGACCCAAAAAATGGCCCCATCGCACCCAACGCTTTCTATATAAAATCACAAACTCATTAAATCTAAAATCCCTAAAAATAAAAAATGTAATTGTGAAACAACATAGGGATTTAAACCCTAATGTAAAATTTTGCAGCGACATAAACTGAAAAGAAGCAACGAGAAAAGAAGGGTTGCAACATTGAAGGTATCTATGCATTTTTATTTAAATCTAAATTTAGTTAAGATCTAAATAGGATAATAATATCGATATATAATAATATTCATACATACTTGAAATTTCTACTATGCAAAGTTTTGATTGATTCACCAAACGTAACAAATTTCGATCCTCAGAATAAGCTGGTTGCTCCAAACTCCTTTCGCGTAAGTCTCTCTTCCAAAACTCTCCCCTCAAAATTTCAACAAAACAATGAAATATTTTTTAGGTTTCTTATTTTTAAACACATTTTCGAATTAGTTTTTGAAATTAAAATTCCCGCCCCTTTTTCATATTAGGGAAAAATAACTTATGCAATTTTTTAATTTTGATTTTCAACATTCTGGTTTGCTTAAGATTCTATCGCAACAGTGCGTATATGCATTAACTGCACCGGTCCATTTGAAGTTTAATGTAGCAACGTATAAACATATAATATAAAAATTTAAAAAACATATACCATGCTTCAATGCGTATACAAATTATGCCGCACCAGTGTGCGTGTATATAGGAAATGCACCGGTATGAATAATTTTGTAAAATGCATCAATAGATATCCACTACCAAATATAGTGGATATTTTATTTTTTGAGGGATTTTGTGGATGTTGACATACGGTGTGTTCGTTGTGTTGCTTCCCTAGTGCATCACATTGTTAAATCCACACCGGTGTGGTTTTGTTTATATGGCACACCGGTTTAATTTGAAAATCCTATGATTTGATGTTTCAACTTAAAATTTTATATTCATCTCAAATGTTCTTATAGGATTCAACCACACCAATTACAATATTTCATAGTATATGTATGTTACTTAAACTCACCTTATTCTTACGAAATGGTTTCCAAACATATTGGAATTTAGATTGTGATATGGTTCTGAAAAATATTTTAGGACTATAGAGATGTATATTGATTGTTGATTTGAATCAATGTAGGGAGAAAAATGATATAGTATGAAATGGCCAATTCTTCAAATTCAAGCTCATTCCATCTTGTTCAAAGTTCATCCAGTTCTCCCTTTCCATCTCTAGTAAGTTCAGTTTTTATTTATATTTTGTTTATCTATTTGAATTTATGTTACTTATCCATGTGAATCTAAATATCAATGTATTCTATATTGCAGGATCCCGATTTAGGATCAAGTTTAGATGCACAAGATATTCCACCAGTTGCAAAACGTTGTAAGCTATTATCGGGAGCAAGATATCCTAAGCAGTTTGTAGATTAAAATAGGCAATTGTTTTACCCTACCATCTTCCATCCATAATCATGGGTCATCGACGATAATTCGTTGTGAGATGGATCTCTTTTATGGCATCCCAATAGTATGAGGTTTTTCAAAATGTCAAGGGTTGAAGGAGAACCCTTGGCATGTCACACTCACCCATTACACCAATGATCGATTACCCAATGTTGATGGTCTAATACTCCCTATTGTAGTAAAAAATCCAATAGGTGATATAGTAAAGACATGCCAGAACACTTCCCTATGCTCATTTTTGGAAAATTTGGAATCCAAAACAACTATTTCTTGTCCTAAATTCATCAACCCCTCTACTTTTGTTCATTCAAGTAAAAATTCTAGTGATCCAAAGTATGATATGAATGCCACCCAACACATCTCTAGTAGAAGATCCAAAAAGTTGCATGAGTTGAGAAAAAAATTGTCCAAGTACACACCAAGGTCCGTCCAATTGTTGTAGGGTAGTGATGACTTCTCCCTTCCTGTGAATTTGCAAAGTAAATATCAAACTTCTTACAACCGCACTTTGTATGGAACTTGGCCGTCTTCTCTACCTGTGCCTGATGTTGGAACTGAACTATCCTTTTGTGGTAATTGTTTTATGATTACTAAGTCTAATATAGATGCTGCAAATATTGGGTTGTTTATCCTTTCACATGTATTCGTTCCTCCCAAACATTTAGTAACACTTATGCCATTTTGCGGTCCTATCTATTGTCAATCGGATTACTCGAATATTGTTAAATACAAGCATAGCATTTCCATGTATAGTGTGTGCATGAATGGTTATGTTTCTGGAAAATCTAACATGAAGAACCTGTTATATATAGATGGTCGTCCACACACTCATGGGAACATTGCAGGGTTCGTAAATAGTTCTAGGTGCTCTTTATTTTCTGCAAATTGTTCATTTGAGGAACAATTCAAGGACCATGAGTTATTTATGAAAAGGAAAGCATCCAGATTTGTTGTTGTGCATGCAATACATAGTTTGTCTCCTAGTGACAAGATGTTAATAAACTATAACTTTCGTAGACTACCAACCACTCGTCAAAGACGCCTTGCATTGGGATTACTATTAGACGTCCCCTTGGGGTGTAAGGAAAAAAACATTTCCTTTTTAATAGGAATTGCAAATGAAAATTATATTAAAATGGTTGTGCACAACTATCCATATACATAATAAGCTGCATTCTGATATCTATTACTTCCCAGGAAGAAAAAGCTAGAGTATGAACTTGCTTAAACTTGCAAAATTTCATGGTAGGATTCTTAGTTTTTGCCATATTATGGGAGGGATATACCCTTACAAACTGCTACCACAAAAAAAAAATTAAACATTCTGATAAAAAACCATTATGCTATTCCTTATTGATTGAGAAGCCATAGACATGCTTTCCTCTCTACATGATAGAAGTTTCGTGTTAGGGATAGAAATACCATGAGAATCCATACTTTCAGCTAGTAAATTTACAATTATGTACGCTACCCTGCTGAAGTCTGCTCTCTTGTCATAAAAAATCAGTTTGTTCCTCTCTATCTAGATTTTCCAACATATATTCTTAGGGAGGGTGTTCAAGATTCTTTGAAGGGTTGTTTTCTTTCGCATCGAACCCGGATAAGTTCTTTCCCAGTTCCCTATTAGCTCCTGAACTTGTATAGGCATAGAGAGATTCACATATAGATTCCCCAACACTTTTTCCCAAACCTTCTTGGAAAAATCACAAGCAAGGAAGAGATGACTAGAGTCTTCTTCAGAATACTTGCAGAGAACACACTGTGAGGGACCTTCAATCCCTCTCTTTTGAAGGTTATTAGCTGTAAGAATTTTATTATGCATTAGAAATCAAAAGAAAGAATTGATTTTCGGGAGGTATTCTAGATTCCATACCTTAGTCCACAAGCCGACAGAAGGTGTCTGGTTAGAACAAGGCTCCAGTTTCCTCTATCCATATTTAACCGAGTAAGCTCCACTTGATCCCCATCCTCTGCGATCCTTCTCCCTTATATGAATGGGAGCCTTCCCATGCAAGAGAGTAAGGAAAGCTAATAGTTCATGCTGAAGATGAGATGGAGAGTTTATGATTTTCCAACCTTTCCAAGCTCCATTACTCAACCAAACAGAAATGTCATAAAGGATGATATATATGTTCTCATGCAACCATGTACGAATACCTTCAAGGTTAGGGATTGTTCCTAGGGGGGCTACCCGAGAATATTGTTATTCCATATTTTGATCCTTTTTCCATTACCTGGGATCAAGTGTAGAGAATCTATTATTGGACCAACATAGGCTTTACAAAGATCCCATATTGGAGACCCTATACCTTCCAAGCCAATATCTAAACATCTCAAGCGAGGTATCATTATATATTTCTTCCTTATGACTTCCTTCCACCATTGTTTTTTCCCCGTGATCATTCTCCACATCAATTTGGCACCCATCACTATATTCATTTGCTTTTGTTTTCTCATTCCAAGCCCTCCTTTTTCCTTAGGTTCCTTAACAATATTCCAATTCACAAGGTGGAATTTTTTGTGGAGGTCCTTCCCCCCTACCAAAGGAATTTCCTTATCTCGAGGCTAATATTATTCATGACACCCTTTGGGGAAATAAGCAAGGCACTAGTATATAAAGGATATGAAGAAAAAACTAACTTGATGAATGTTACTTTCCCTGCTAGGTTTAGCCACCTCATTCCCCTGGACTGCATCTTATCTTTTATATTTTGAACAATAGGATGCCAAATTGCAGAGTTGATTTTTTTTCAGAGATATAAGAACCCATAAATATTTGAATGATGTACATTCCATCTATGATTTGAATCCTAAGACTTGATATATATCATTTAGTATCATGGGGCTACAGTTCCATCCATACAAACAACTTTTGTTTGAATTAGCTTGTCCTCTCGATGCCTTCAGGAAAAGATCCAACTTGTTTTTAAAACTTCTAGTTATTTGTACCAAAGCACACCCCAGAAGGATTGTATCATATGTGAACTGTGCATGGTTCACATGATGAAATCCTCTCTCTATTGTAATTCCTAGGATATTTCCTTCCAATAAAATATTGTTAAGTATTTTGCTCAAAGAATCAACAACCAAAATATAAAGAAAATGAGACATGGGACAACCCTGTCGAAGCCCGCGAGTTATGTTGAAGAAATCAGTGGGGAGACCATTCACCAAGGGATCTGTCAAGGGTGTACTTATGCTTGCTTTAACCCATCTGATAAAGGAAGAGGAGAAACCAAACTTACCAAGAACCAAATAAATGAATTCATGTCAAACTCTATCAAAGGCATTGGAAAGGTTTAGCTTGATAGCCATTCCAACATCTTTTTTTTTCCTTGAATGTATTGCCCCTTGGACCAATAGGATGTTGTCAAATATCTGTCTCCCAATGATGAAAGCTCCTTGATTGCCATATATGAGCTTTGGAATGACCTTTTTTTATCCTATTGGACATTATTTTGGTTAGAATTTTGTAGGATGAATTACAGAGGGAGATATGCTTGAATCTTTTGATGGAGGAAGGATTCCTTTATTTGGGGACAAGAGAAATAAAAGAAGAGTTGGTGGCACCTCCTATTTTATCTCGATTTCATGTCCAATTTATCATTTTGAATAGGTATTTTTTAATGATACTCCAACACCTTCTATAGAAATTGATACAGAAACCATCCAGCCCAGGCACTTTGTTAGGGTGTAGAGACCACACAGCCTGAAAGACCTCATCCTCATAAATTGGAAGGAACAAGAGAGATTTCTCTTCCTCAAAAATTAAGGAAGGAATATCTTCACATAAATTCTCCATTTCTCTGTAATCATCCCCTTCCTCTTCACTGTAAATATTTTCAAAGAAGGATTTTATTTCCTTCTTTATTTCTTGTTGATCTGATATCTTCTCACCATTGTCTTTTTTTAAATCCAATATGGTGTTCTTTCTCCACCTCTCCTTACACTGGTTATGAAAAAACTTAGTGTTTATGTCCCCTCCTTTTAGCCAAATAATTCAAGATCGCAGATGCCATTTCTCTTCCTCCTTTCTTGCCAATTCTTGGATTCTTCTATCTAGCTCTTTTCCCTTTAACAAAACTTCCTCTGTCACTGGAAACGCTTGAATTTTTCCTTGCAACTAGTCTAATTCCTCTTGATATTCTTTCTTTTCCGCACCTGGGTCCTTGTAGTTTGCGGCGCCCCACTTCTTAAGTGCCAGCTTTACATTTCTTACTTTGGTTTCCCACATGTAACTTGGGGATCTCTCTACAAAAATGTTCCAAGCTTCTTGTATAACTTCAAGGATTCCCTTTGATTTCATCCATACTGGGTTGAATCTAAAGGGAATAGGGAAAGGTTACCAATTATGGTGAAATAGAGAGATATAGGTCTATGGTCGGAGACCTCAGAATGCATAATTTTTTATTCAGGAAAGCAAGGTTTGCTTAGGAAGGAAGAACTTACCAGGAATCTGTCTAGTCTCGCTGCGATGTGCCCCAGACCCACTCGCTTGTTGTTCCAAGTAAATTTCCCCTTTTTTGGCTTGATTTCAATCAAGTTCCAAGTATCTATAATATTTTCCAATCTCTCGCCATAGGGGTCTCTAAACTTGGTCCCTCGTCTTCTCTCCTCGGCCGAAATAGTAACATTAAGATCCCCTATGATTATACAAGGGCATTGCATCTTTCCTTCACGTTGTTGATCTAAAATGTTCCAAAATTATTCCTTAAGTCTGGGTAGGGTAGGTCCATAAATGTTTCCCACCCAGATTACTTCCTTGATTACTAGATCTTCTAATTCCACAAAGAGCCAGTATTGATTTTCTGAGAATGATCTTAACCTGAAATGGTTTTTATCCCACTAAGTTAAGATTCCACCTGATGCTCCTATTGCACTAGCTGCTTAACCTTATCCATTTTCCCAAATTCTACTCATTACCCCTTTACTATATTATTCATGCATTTTTGTCTCCCGGAGCATGAAGATTGTGGTGGATTCAAGTTTCTTTAATCTCTTCACTACTTCTAATTTTTGTTTTCTACCTAAACCTCTGCAATTCCAGGAGACAATTTTCATTATTTATTATGATTTTGAAGGGAGGCCTTGTCCTTCTTTTCCTCCATTATCCCTTGAATTTTATTTCCTGATGAGATTACTCTTATATGTTGATGTAAGCTGGTTTTCTTTCCCGCCGCCTTTTCCCGAGCTGCTTCCAAATCTCTTAAATTTTTATTAGTCTTTCTTCCTTTCTTCATATGTGGTTCTGCTTCTTCTTCTTTGCTTTCTGAAGTTTCTTCCACGTGAGCCTTAGATCTAGATCTCATTACTGAGCCTCCTGAGCTGAGTGTTGCCTTTGATCTGACCTCTATATAAGCTTGCAAGGGAAGAGTTGGAACATAGTTATCCTCTTGTCCCACTTCTACCAAGACTATTGATGTTTCTGGTTCCTTGTTTTCTTCACCTGTTTTTTGTTTTGGGATTTCCTTCTCTTCTTCATCTTCCTCATTAGAAAGAACTTGGAAACTATTCGAGGGAGCCTTGTTCTTGGAGGGTGACTGTTGCAAGTTGGGGATTGCCAGTATCCACCTTTTATTAGAGACTTCATTCCATTCTTCCCCCGAGGCTTCTACTATGTATTGATGCTTCCTTTTTGGGCATAACCTTGCAAAATGTCTGTACTCATGATATACTTTGCACTTGAAAGGTATTTGTTCATAATCCACAATTCGAAGGTGGTTCCAGCCATCCATCGTTAAGTTTATCGCTTCAGGAAGACCCTTTTCCAAGTCCACCTCTACGCATATCCTTGCACAGGAAAACATTGGGGGCTTTGGCTCTGATTTATCTATGAATTTTCCTAAAGAATTCCCAATGGCTCTGAGGTTCTCATCATTCCAACAATGCAACGGAAGGTGAGGGAGCTTAACCCACACAGGAACAACAAAAGGAATGTCCTTCTCTAGGTTGAACGAAAGATCACATTTGTTGAGATACATGCCCCTTGGACCCATAAAATATGGTCCATTTCTAAAAATTAAGTCACGATCCTCCTTCTTTTCCAAAAGGAAAAAAAAACCCTCTTCCACAAAATTTTTATTGGACTTCGCCCTGAATCAATGGCCGCTAGTTCTTATTGAGCCAAGTTTCTATGGCGCGCGGGGAGGGCCATAAACTAGTAAAATGGCCGACCAACCCTTTTTTGGTCAAAACTATGGCTTTGTATTTAGAAGTTGTTGAACACAGCTTGACTTCTGGTACCCCAACTCGCTTCATAAAATTCGAATCAGAGGCAGGAGCTGTTTTGCTTGAGGAGGTCTGAGCCGCCACGATTCTTTTGAATCCATCCTCTAGAAGATGACACCGCTCCTCCGTTCTAGGATATGGAGGAGGAGGTTCCATAGAAACACTAGTTGAACAATCAAAACCCTAGGTAATAGCAGCATATACCAGCCTAAAAACTCTTAGAATTAAGAGAGAGAACTCAATTGGTGTCTCTCAGCGGACAATATTATACTTGCCTACAAAGAGCGTTAAGATCTTCTATTCAGATACTCTAAAATGATAATAGTCCATAAGTTAAAAAAAACATTGATTAATTGCATTTGTTAATTTTCAATGGGATTCATGTTAATGTATTGCTCAATTTGAAATTTTGTTTTATAAATTGTTAATTTTATTTTTAAATTGTTTTTTTATGGCCAAAATAGGGGACTTTCCCTAAAATCCTTGTGTGAGTCATCATACACAAGGATGTATGATCACACCATTATCATATATGTAATTGTCAGGCCAAAATCTCACACACATACTCATGAATTGCACTGCCTATACTGATAGGCTTAGATAAAATGCTCTTTTTCGATTAATTGTAGTTGTTAATTTTCAATGGGATTCATGCTGTTGTATTGCTCATTTTGAAAATTTGTTTAATAAATTGTAAATTTAATTTATAAATTGTTTTCTTTATGGCTAAAATAGGGGAATTTCCCTAAAATCCTCATGTGGGTCATCATACACTTAACGATGTATGATCACACCGTTCATATGTGTAATTGTAATGCTGAAACCTCACACACATACTAAATTGCACTACCTATGCTACTAGCCTCAGATACAACGCTCTTCTTTGATTAATTGTATTTGTTATTTTTCTATGGGATTCATGTTAATGTATTGCTCAATTTTCCCACAGGGTGTAGAATAGACGGTTAATGGGTGTATTGTTAAGGCACTCTTTGCATAAGGTTATTAGTTCGAAATTCCGTGGGTACTAGCCCTACAAAAAAAATGTATTTCTCAATTTGAAAATTTTAAATTTTATGTGGGATTGATGTTAATTTATCGCTCAATCTAAATGTTTATGTTATAAATTGTTTGCAGCTGAAAATTTTATATTGGAAATGATTCTCGTGCTTCTGTAATAATTCTTTCATATAATGTTGGATCAAACCTATTGCATTGTGCTTACTAACATCATCGATGTAATGTTCAATATTTTTGAAATAAGGGTTATGATGATGAGCGAATTGTCTATCATCTTCCATTGCACCTCAGTACAATGTCAAATCGAGAGAAGGTTGAAAAAAGAGCACAACTTGGAGAGGAAGCATACCAAGCATGTTTGAATCAACCACCTATTCAATTACCATTGCGTCCAGACTCACCAATTAGGAATGCCTACAGTAATAGTAGTTCTACACATATTGGCAATGGAGGCAATGAAATAGAGGTTGGTATGGATGAGTTATTATGACAAACAAGTGCCATGGATGCAATGTTGTTACATACATTCCAGGACAATGAGCTAGGTGATGACACTCATATCACTAATACCTTCTTCGAAAGCCTTAAACCGGCTTCTACCACCGCTCTCTTTGGACTTGGTTGGTCAAAGTATACAGAGCTGGGGACAACAATGTTACTATACAACTGGAAATCAATGAATGGCATGTGAGACGCATGTTTCTCGACACTTTTAAGGTAACTGACCATCAACTACCTTACATTTTGAGGAATCTTGTCACACAATCAACATTGAAAATTGTCAATTTTATGAACGTTAAATGACATTGTACATTTATATTTCCCACTAACTGTAGGTTATTCAAAGATAAGGTACTTCCAAGTAATAATGTCTTTCCTAATAGCTGCGAAGAGGCAAAACAAATGTTGAAAATGTTGGGTGTTGAGTACATATCATATCATGCATGTCCCAATGATTGTATTCTATATAGTCGGCGAATATGCAAAAAAAAAGATATGTCCAAAATGTGGGCATGACAGGTACCAAGAATAAAAAAAAAAGGCTAAAGTATATGGTCCTCCTCATGAGATATTGAGGCACATGCCTATAATCCCAAGGATTCAAAGGCTCTTTCATTGCAAAGAATTAGCTATGATGCAGGGATGTCATGCATCACATTGAAGTGAGGAAGGAGTTATGCAAATCCCAATAGATTCAATAGCCATGAAGCACATAGAGGATACGTGGCCCGATAAATTCAAGGATGAAGTACGGACCTTTCGATTGAGCATAGCCATGTGTTGAATATTAGTTATCATTGATGTCAAGTCTGAATGTCAACTAATGTCAAAGAGGAATTCAACTGATTTAATCTGAGTCATTGATATCAGTTGAAGTCAAAGTGGATACAACATTCCTGCAGAAGTATGAAGAAGTAATGGAAGCCACTTTGAAGTAGTATATGCGCAAATGGTGAAGGTGATAGATATGAATGCAAATTTGGAGTATATATAGAAGTGCATTCAGTCTGAATATGTGTGTCCAAGGATACATCATGCATGACAAGTTTGAAGGAATACATAAGGAAAATACATCATGCAGATCCAGTTAAAGAAAGAACAAAAGTAATGTATCCTACAACATGTGGTCATTGCGCAAGTCCATCAAGTCATACTATTTCACAGTAGTAGTCAAAAGAGTTGGTTGGACAATGGTACATGTGCACAAACAACCAAGGAATTGGTTGAGAAAATGGTACAAGTGCACAAGTTTGTTGAAGGAAGTCTCTGGAATGCGCATTAAATCCCAAGCTTGCTTAGTTAATGCAGGTTGGAAGTACGCAAGCAGTTAATGGTTGAACAATCCTAAAAGTGCACAAGCATATCCAATCAGAAGATGCTTTCAGTAAGTTGAACGCGGACAAGTTCCTAGAAGGATACATCGGTTGAAGACCATCTATGAGCAAATTCCATAGCCTGCGGTACAACAGTTGCACAAGTCCCACAAGTGATGACAAGGCATAAGTCAAAGTCCCACCAAGTAGAAGTAGGTGAATGTGCAGGTTTTGGAAAGTATCAATATCTCAAGGGTGCATTACCCACAAGGGGCAGCATAGAACAAGTCATAGACACATCAAAATGTAGTGTAAGATTGTGCACATACCTTAAGGAAATGGTACATTAAGAGCGCAAAGGTACACCACCAAGGTGTGAAGTCGTATTAAGTTGTGGACCATGAGGGTGCTTGATACACCAAGGATGACACATCAATAGTGCAGAATATGACACGTGACATATGCACAATCCGTGAAGTATGGAAGAAGGGATGCCACGACCAACTTGTGAACATACAATCCGTGCAGGACCTGTATAAATAGAGATGCAAGTTGGAGATTTGAAGTAAGCTTGATGGCAAGAGCATAAGAGCTTCAAGTGTAAGTTTCAGTTTAATTTGCGAGGTATCAAGGGGCTCGTGGACAGAACATAATGATCTAGTGAGGAGGCGAATGCGCACATGCAGCAAAATGAAGTTTTAATGGTGCACATAATGATGATGCAGATCTGTGGCAAATGCGCGAGTACTAAAAGGATGAAATACTGAAGTATACGGAAGTGATTGATGTTTCGAAGGATAATATTACAGTTAACACGCTGATAGTCACAGACATTGTAAAGACATAAGCACAAAGATAGAATCGAAGTTTATTAGACAATGCGTAGATGTCTTGCTGATGCATATGAGCAGAAGTGAAAGTGTGCGAAGTTGAGAACTTCATATGATGTGTAACAACCCTCATGTATGCATATTTGTGGAATATTTATAATGAAATGTAAAATAATAAAAAGGGGTAAATAATAAAAAGGAATATGAAAGAAAAATAAAGGACAACAAATTTCATTAAAAGAAATTAAGAAAAAGGGGAGAAGGGGAAGATAAAAGGAGGAGGAGAGGAAGAGAGGGGGGATATTTCTGGTCTTTTTTTGGGCATTTTGGAAGGAGATATTTGGAGGAGCCAAGGAAGAAGAAAGAGGCTGACAAAAAGCGGAAAGAAATCAAGCAAGCTCTAGCATAGGGTTAACTGTTGGGGGTCTCAGCCATTGGCTGGGAGTTGGTTGGGTGGAGAGTCGCCCCCCCCACCTTCAGTTGCAGGAATTGGAGCTGTCAAGGTAACCACCAGGTCATCTAATCAGCTATGTAACTAATTCCCTCGGATCTTATGGCATGTATTTTGAAATTTTATATATTATTGGTTATTTGGAATTTCAGGTTCTACAATTGGTATCAGAGCTAGGCTCAAACACTTGGCCTTTAGGGCTCTTAAATGCTTTACAATTGCATCTTCCTTAGATTCTCTAATTTTACTTATTATTATTGGTATAATGAAAGTGCAGAGAGGGCACAGCCCTACCCTCCCTTGTAGACAGTTTTCTCATTTAAAATTAACTATACTCTCTACGAGAGGATTCCCATCCTTCCATGGTACTGTTGACTGCTTTTGATACCTCCATTTCTTGTTCTTCATGGCATATGAAATAAAAGAACGAAACCCTTTTGTTTTAATTATCCCGTGAACAATATTTAACTAGAATCTTGATCTATGACTTAATTTCATGAAGGCGTTTCCTGGGATTTTGGTCTCCGCTTTCGATTGGTTTTCCGTATTGACTTGTAATTATGATTGTTGTAAGTTAATGTATTTAAGAAAGCAGCCAATATGTTATTGTGGTGTTCTGAACCAGTGATTTTCATGTCACATTCTTTTAAGACCTCATTACACAAGATATAATCAGGTATATAATTTTGATATGTTCTTGAGAAAATGTAGTGTCTTTTGTTTCATCTCTCTAATTGGGATGAAAGTATTAGAAGCCAGTGACCATATTATTATACGCTAATCAGTATTATACTGAAAGCGATCTGTGAATATTATGTTGAGCGAAAGCAGAATGCAGGGTAGTATTCATTTATGTTTTGGTTCTGTTGTGACTCAGAAACATATTTGAGGATAAATATTCAGCCTCTCATGGATCTCTTATGTATGTAGTATTTGTTCTATTTTTTAGCTCCATGATGGTTCCAATGGTAGTTCTTTCCTGCACTTGGTTTGATGGTGGTCACAATAAGAAATGAAACCACAAGAAATTCTGAACATAAGAGTTAGAACAATTTTTAGAGGTGGGAGCGTTATGAGGACTATACTTTCACCAGCCAATCTCCCTAAGTTGTGGCTACACAACCAAAATGATCCAAAACTCCTAGCTAGATCAGTTTACAGCTGAAGAGCTATAATAGTTTTACGCCACATTACAGATGTTGCCTCTAGAGATGACCTCTCAGCCTTTAATCTTGTATGTAACTAGACATATTCGTATTAATCCATCTTGTCCAGCTGACATGTTTCCACTTGTGATAAGCTGCTTCAGTTCATTTCAAGCTTCAGTCCTCTATTCCATGGAGGTCCAATATGCAAAACGCAGAGGTTGTTCTTCAACCAATCTACAAGACTGCTTAAATAAAGAAAGAGTCTCTAGCCTCTTCTGGTCTATAACAAACTTCCATGCAGCTTCAAGAGTTCTCAACGCAGCTCACAAATCGACTGAAGTCGGCGTAGAAAGAAAAATGAGGGTTGTGTTCTTGCAAGACAGATAGGTAGAAAGAAAAATGAGGGTTGTGTCTTTTAATCGTAGGGAAAGCCTCTAAACACTTTATTGGATAAATACGGTTGATGATGAAAAGCTTCATCAAAAGGGTCTTGAGTTTCCATGATTCCATAACCTATCTTCAAAAGATTGACAACAAAAAGAAGAACTTGAGTAATATCAACCTGTTCAAGCAGTACAAAGTCAAATTTTCCCTTACAATAGATCAACAAAGAGACGTGTCAAATATATTCAGCATGTTGCACCCATTGGATACCAAGACCTTCAAACTGATACGCCAAAGTGATAATAAATACAAGTATCCCGACTCTGGTTCTTGCAAGGGTTACAATTTGTGCCACATTAGAATTACCAGTTATAGCTCGGTCAATACTTTCAATACTGTTCTTCAAGTCAAAACAGTCATAGCAGAGAGCATACAAAATAGTACCCTATTAGGAAGAATTGCACAAAGTGAGTCTTGTTGCAAATATAATACAACAAATAATATCTTTGTTCAACCTGTTACTATCTCTAACTGACAACTTTATAGAAAAAACACTGAAACTATTGGAAATATTAATTGTGATATGTTGTATATCTAGTCTGCGTCGGCTCTGACTCAAGGAGGCACTCAATTGACTATTCCTAGTGCACTTAAATCATCAAAATATCCTAATAATGGAAAGGAATGACGCACCTTATAAACTGAGTAGTTACACAATTTTAAATTAGTAATTACCAAGGTTTGGAGGAAGTCCAAGTTTTAAGACATGTGTTGACATCAATGTGTCTACATGTGTGATAGTACCCAATTCCTACAGACATCTATTGACTACTCACCTTCCAACCTCTCCTTGATGTTTAAGCTTTCTATAAGGCTAAAATTCACAACACTTTTTTCTGCTATCTAGAACTTATATGCAATAAAGGAGTGATTCTGAGTTCCAATTTCTCATAATATTAAGAGTACATGGCCCATCCTAAGCATTGTGCATATCTCTAGTGTGTAAAAAGAAATTTCACTATCTTTGGAATATGAGTTTTTGGCTTCCTAAGGCTCATGATCTCCTTGTAATTGAGACAAATCAAAAGAATGAATGAATGCAAGTCCTTAAACCGGATGGCCACATCTAGTGACATTAGAGGAAATTTGGGGTCTAAAATGGGCCTTATAAGAAAACTAGCCAAACATAATTTCTTCATAAGTTGAAATTCAAGAACCAATAGAATTTCAATAAAATGAGTCACCATAATGGTTGATTTGAGATATTTGTCATAAAAAACTACTTTTTTTGTTCGTATTTTCAACATATCTCCCTGTGTTTTTACTCGAAATTTGAGTAAAAACACAGGGAGATATGTTGAAAATACGAACAAAAAAAATAGTTTTTTTCTTTCTTCCTCCAAAATTAATAAATATTATTTTATTATTTTAACTATTATTTTATTATTTTCCTTAGAAGGCCCATTTTAAACCTCAAATTTTGTCTAATAGGCTACCTACATATAATTTGAACAAAGTTCGAATAGCTCAAAGATTAATGGCGAAAAATATGTCAATATTAATAGGTTTAGCTCTTTTATACATGCAACCATAATGTTGACTCAAATGAGAATAGATATAATAGCATATGAAAAAAAAATCTAAATATTGTTGACCAAAATCTAACGAAACAATGAGATGTTGAACTTTTGATCCCTACTCTTTCCATCCAATATCACTTGTATGCTCAATGAAGTTTAGGTTCTTTGGCAAGTAAGAGAAAACATAGACTAAATATAACAAACACAAAGTTAGTTTCTCACTCTATAAGGCTATTATAGCAAAATCCAACAGTTTATTTTTTCTAGCTCAGCTTCCACAATAGCAAGAAAGAGGAAAACAATATGCTTTCTATATCTAGTAATCCTATTGCCAGGAAATTTCAAATCACTTCCAATTGTTCAACTATATATTATGTTTACATAATGCAACAATTTATTACATGATCTATCTAGTGGTCTCAAACCAAGTACAAGAAGATTAAGCACACAAACTTAGGTATCAAGAAAAACGGTACTACTACTAATACACATTGATACTAACAAGTTTTTAAAACTTGATTCCTAAATATTTAAAGGTCACCTGCATTAAAGCCAACAATTGGTCTTTCATGAAAGGAAAATAGTCATTCACCCCAGCAATATAGTCTGGATCCGCAAGTCCCGTAGTTTTAACAAGAGAGTGTAACCAAAGCACACATGCATGTGCATTCGTGGCCCTCAACAAATGGATAATAATCATTGTAATGAAATATTGCTTTTATGTAAAGAAAAAATAATTGCTACAATTGGAAGAAGCTCTTGTAGGCATGTCATCTTAAAATATCCATGGCAAGTTACACAACAAAAGTTAATTATTTTCAAATTGCAATGAAGCATGCATTTATATACGCAATTATATTTCATGCATTGTTATTGATAATTGTAAATATATATATTTTAGGTGTTGGAAGGATTTGGTATTGCTATATATATATAGGTCATAAAGTGGATTAATTGGTAAATAACATTAATTATAAGCTTTGAGATGAAAGGGGAGTAGCCATATCCCTCTTGGATTAAATATTTGGAAATATAAATATGTATTTTTGATACGGCCTAGTATGAGAAAATTCTATGCATTTGAAAAGTAAATGTGCTAGATATGCATTAGTATGCATGAGAAATCAAAGATATTGCATAGTGCTTGTATAATGTACTTAATAAGAAGCGAAATGGGATTGAATGAGCATAAGATTGGATAGTAGATGCACATTACATGAAACCAATAATAAGACATGTTGCATTAATTTGGATTTGCATCACAGTAGATATGCATTGAATGTGCCTTGAATTGTTCAATATGTGTTGAAGTGAACTAGTTGATAAACTATTGAATGTTGAGCATGATAGAAGTTTACTTCTCTAGGAAGGCAGTAGGTAAATAATATCTTGTTTATATTGTCCGATAATAGGTTTGATAATAAGTATGGATAGATAGGAACATTGGTATTTTTATGTGTCTTACTAAAATGATATTCCTATGTGTGATCCTGAAATGTGAAAAAGATCTTGTTGAGATGTAGTAAATGTAAGTTGTTGATCTTGATAAGTTGTAATTAATAGAATATGTTGATACTTATAATGGTGGTTTATAGTTTATCATGATATGGATGACATGTGGTCCATAACATGAAGTTATTTATTATTGATACTTAGTATGGTATATTAAAGCTTTGTCATGGTGTCCAGAGGTAGGTGAGATAAGGTATATGACTTGTTATCATTTCATGCTAGTAGATTTATTGCTTGCTCATGGTACTCAATGCCCAAGAATACATAGATTTTGACATGTTCTTTGATTGTATGAGTTGTTAACTTATGTTGACATTCAGTGTGGCACCTCATTTACCGATGTTGAATTATGACGGCTTATCATGACACATTAATGAGATGCTTGGAAAATTTATGAAAGTATCATGGCCAGTTATTTTATAATGGTAGCACGTAGCATCTTAATGTAATAGATGTTTAACTTGGCATGTCTTATCATGGCAATGGCTTATGATGTATGTAATGCAATATGAACTGGTGACAAGACATTCTTGTTAGCACATGATTCAAAGTTGATTTCATGATATCTTATTATCTTGAGAAATGGATACTAATGATTATTCATTATGGTAAGAGCAAGTTGTTCCAGATGATCCACTCAAATAGCCTGGTGAGGTTAATCATTCTATGATTTCGTGGGAGCCCATAATCACTAATGAGAATAGCTACTATAAATATATTATGGGCCGGGGGACAATCCCAACAATTAATTCTATGCTAGCAGCTCTTGACTTTAGTACTGAAAGTTGGGAAGGTGGCAATGCCACGGTTACTTCTCGGAGAACTTCTAATGTGACCAGATTCCACGGTTGGAGACATACTCACTAGGAGTGAGGTTTATGTAGAAGGACTTCTGATGCCTGGGGCTAGTGCCTTGAGGGTTCTTGTGGAGGATGTTTAGGATAGCCTTTCGAGATGCCTGGGGTATAATGATCTTGATATCAGGATCGGGGTACCGGGAACCAGATGCTGGTTAGTACCGATGAGGCCCAGATTCCGGTTAAATTCCGATGAGGCCGCACTATTACCAAAATTTGGGAGGGTGGAAATGCAGCGGTAACCTCTTGGGGAACTTCTGATGCCTACTGTATGATCCACATACATGTTATATTAGAAGGCTCGTGCCATGGCGAGCGGGACCACCCGGAGCTGGAGGGGAGGCTTATGGAGGTGGCGGATGGTATGATTCTCAAAGAGAGGGTGAGTAAGGAAAGAGGAAGTAAACAAATACACAAATATTAATTATTAATTAATTGTCTATTGCTTCTGTGTGTATGATGCATAATTGTTGCTATGGTTGCATACTAAACTCATAGGGAATTACTTAAGAGCATGTTGTAACTTAGGGCATTTGATTGTATTATGGTGGTTTGGAGACTTCTATGTGGTGGCCACACATATAAATACCTTAACTTCACAATAGTACTAGCTACCTATATATTCTAGTATTTACTTGATTGATTGATTGAATAAGTATTGTATTTATTGCTTTAAAATTATAACTTCGGGACGAAGTTTCCTGAAGGGGGGAAGTATGTAACAACCCTCATGTATGCATATTTATGGAATATTTATAATGAAATGTAAAATAATAAAAAATGGTAAATAACAAAAAGGAATATGAAAGAAAAATGAAGGAAAACAAATTTCATTAAAAGAAATTAAGAAAAATGGGAGAAGGGGGAGATAAAAGGAGGAGGAAAGGAAGAGAGGGGGGATCTTTTTGGTCTTTTTTTGGGAAATTTGGAAGGAGAGCTTTGGAGGAACCAAGGAAGAAGAAAGAGGCTGATAGAAAGCGGAAAGAAAGAAAGCAAGCTCTGGCATAGGGTTAATTGTTGGTGGCTCGAGGGCCTCAGCCATTGGTTGGGGGTTGGTTGGGTGGAGAGTCGTCCCCCCACCTTCAGTTGTAGGCATTGGAGCTGTCAAGGTAACCACCAGGTCATCTAATCAGGTATGTAACTAATTCCCTCAGATCTTATGGCATGTATTTTGAAATTTTATGTATTATTGGTTATTTAGAATTTCAGATTCTACATGATGCACACCGACAAAACAACAACAGGATCCGATAAGCACATCATGATGCAGATGATCTGAGACAAGTGTGTTAAACATAACGGACAAATAAATTGATGCACAGGACGTCACAGATTGTTTGAGATATTGTAGCACTTAATCATAACGAACACATCAGAAAGTGCGCAATTCCATCTATTACTAGTGCTTCATTTCAAAACAACAAACTGTCAATTGAAAGCATAGTATCAGTTGATCATAGCAGTCACACAGAGCAAAACATTGAAATAACCAGAGAAACAGATTGTAGTATTAGTGAAGCACACAGTACATGAAGTAAGTCATAAACAGAAGTGTGTTTAGAAAGGAATGAGAAGTCAAGTGATGTATGCAGCACAGTCACATAGTATAGACTGGATACAAAGACAGCACACAGCGGAATCATCAACAAAATATCAGAAGAGTTCACGGAGTAGAAGTTCAGTAAGACAGTAACAGATATTGGACATCAGGGCGGTCGGATGGGGCAAGGAGACAGGGAGTTGAAGCTTCCTTCAGGTTGGTTCCTGTAAAACAAACGAGATAGGGGGTCGGTGCCTCCTTCTAGTTCTAGAGAAAACACATGGAGTTGTAATTAAAGTTGTCTAAAGATTAGATCATTTTGAATCTATCTAATATTTGGCCAGATCATAACTTTTCATTGTTCAAAATCCATTTTTTATTAAAGAATGGATTCAGTGACCTCAAACATCACGTTCCACCCTGATTGTGCAATCACAACACCTTATATCTAACATTCCAACATATTCAACCGGATTTTAATATATTAATTGATTGATACAACATAATCATGAAGCCATATCATGAATTTGACTATCTAATCTTTGGCTAGATCATAACTTTTCATTATTCATAATCCATTTTTTATTAAATAAATGGATTTAGAGCCCTCAAAAACGTCGTTCCACCAGGATTATGCAATCACAACATCTTACCATTCTAACAATTCTGACCGAATTTTAATTTATTGCATCAATAAATTAATATATGGCCTCACAATTATGTTACATCAATAAATTAATATATTAAAATCCAGTCAAAATTATTGGAATGGTAGTTATAAAGTGTTAAGATTGCACAATCAAGCTGTAATAAGGGTTTTCGAGGGTGTTGAATCCATTTCTGCAATAAAAAATGGATTATGAACAATGAAAAGTTATGTTCGGGAAAAAGATTAGATAACTGTCAATAATGACCACAAAATTAAAAAGTCTAATCTTTAAACAACTCCAATTACATTGCATAAATAAATTAATATATGCCTTCACTATTATGTTACATCAATCAAGTAATATATTTCAAGGTGTTGAGATTGCAGAATCAACAAGGATTTTCGAGGGTGTTGAATCCATTTCTGAACTCAAAAATGAATTTTGAATAATGGCAACTTATGACCTAACAAAAAGTTAGAGTTCATAAAAAATGGGTTATAAATCCAGGGACCAAATGTGCAACTAGTTACCATAAGTCGTTCATAAAAATACTTTATGTACAAGTCATTGTGAATATTTTCATGTTTTTAAAATTATTTATCACAAAACGTTTCTTCTACATTTTGAAATAAAATGAATATTTTTAAATTTCAAATTTCATTTTAAGTCACATCTGTCACAGCCACAGTTTTTCGCTTGTCTCAAATGACTAACTATGGTGTGCGGCACTGCCCGAGAACGTCTTGAGGGTGAGACCAGCTCAAACGTTGCACCAGAAGACTATGCCTAAACCTGCGGAAGATTTTCAACTTAACACTTTACTCGTTTACTTGTTTAACTTATAAGCACGTTTACAACAACATCAACACTTAGCCAATTATCAACGAATGCAATACACAAGTAAAAAACAATACAAGCATAAGTTGGGGTTGCCAAACCAGCCAACCCATTTATCATTTGTATAATCAATTGTTTATAGCAAGTGGAGTTTCCCTAAAACTCAACAGAGCTCTGGCGTGAGCCAAAACAACAACACACCCTACAACAGATATACAAAATACAAAATGAAAGAGTTTCCCCCTGCTCGGGCGTCCCAACTCCTTGAGACTGTCGACCTCTGCAACCCACGTATGATGCCAAACTGTCTCATTGTGCAACCAGAACAAGTGAAAAACCTACCCATATATGCCTTTTCTGCAACACTGCTACAACTGGATTCTGCTGGAACGGACTTTGAGCGAAGACAGTGCTTGGACTGCCTCCGTAGCTCTGCGGTTCCTTGCCTTGTTCGAAATTTCTAGTGCTTGAATGCTTCCTTTTCTATTTCTCCTTAGCCTTTATATATGGTGTCGTGTGGGAGGGTGCGACCCACCTTGGGTGCACCCTTTGCTTTCCGTTTACTCCAAGTCACCATCGACGTACCAATTGTAACCGTCATGGTCCAAGTATCCCTGCAAAGTTCGCATCTTGGTTCATTCAATGTGTGTCCTCCGTCGGCTTCCAACCCGCGTTGTTCCGTCGGCTCTCATCCCGTGTTCGGCGAAGCTCTCATCTGGTGTTCGGTGGGGCTGACAACTTGCGTTCGGCGAGAGCTCCCAACCCGAGCTCCTTTCTGGGCTACGAACCCGAGTTCTTTCTTTCGCTGGCGTCTGATTTACCTTCCATTCTGCCCATTTCCTTGGTTCATTCCATCAAGTGCTAGTCCGTTTGGGCGCTGCTCTGCGGAGTGTGTGGGTGCTTGGCCAGTGCGCCACTATTCCAACACTTAAGTGTATCCAACGGTCTGAGGGTGCACCCAACGCCCTATTTCTTGCCAACGCGCCAACATGCAACCGCACCCCGGTCTTGGGCTTTCCGTGTACCGAAGTGTTGAGTGTGGGCGTCTTCGGTGGGAGCGCGCCCATGCATGGTCCACGTGTCCCATCTGTTCGTTCCGTCACTTGGTCGATTGCATGCTCGCCAAGTACTTTTGCAACCGAATGTCATTTCTTCCCAAGTCAGCCTCTTGGGCGGGAGTGCAAGACTCCCATGCAAGTGTGGGTGTTGTGATGAAAACATTACAGTGACAACATCCACTTTAAGTCACATCAATGTTTGCCCATCGGTCCCAGTAAAAAATTCACTATGGCTAGACATCTTGTAACTTTGTGGTTGACATGGCATCAATTTGGATTCTTCACACTTCAAGACCAATATGATTAGATAGAAAACACACCAAAGTATATGTAATAAAAATTCGGAGGAAAAAAGAGAACTGGAAAATGGAGAATTAAGTCACCCAAATTTGGGTGCACCACTAGTGGTGTCTCTCCTCTCTCTATATTTTTTTTGAGTTACAAATATCACTCCAACCACATAAAATTTATCAAATCACAATTCAACATCAATAAAAAAAATATTTAATAAAAAATTTAATATTTAATATATATATAATTTTTTGGGTTATAAATACCACTCAAACCACATATAATTTGTCAAATTACAATTATAATAAAAAAATAATATTTATTAAAGTAGTAAAAAATTACTAAATCACAATTCAAATACTCACACAAGGTTACATGAAGAAGAGTCACACATGTACATATTTTCGTGGAGCAACATGTACATCTTTCTGTAATGTAGTTATTTTTTTGATATGTACTGCAGCCAAAGGGCTTAGTCTTTTTTTTAGTAATATTTTTGTTAGATTGGATAAACTTAGAAGGACCTTGTTTAGATGTTCATATTTCTGGATGGAAGATATTGGGAGATCATTGTTGATCTTTTTGTAGCTGGATGGCGAGAATATATAGTAATTTTGATTCTAACTTTGGAATAATAAGTTGTTTTTTTTTCCTTTGAAAAAAGAAGCAAAAGAATCGCACATATATATTAGCTACAATGTTGAATCAATGTTGCCACTTAGTTTCTAAAGTAACCATTGGTAGCCAAGAAACCTAATTTACGTGGACAATAATGGATATCAAAATTAGGTTAAGATGCTCTGAAATAAATAACATATTAGGATAAAAATGGTTGACTCAATGCCTCAAAAGGAGAATCGTTAGTAGATTGATATACCAACACACATAATTATGGAAGTTACAGTTACATACTATTGAACACATTATGCACCACATTATGCACCAAGGACACGATAGAATAGTAATGGAGTAGGCTAGAACAATTATGGAGTTATCTAAGACATCCCAGCTCTGATACTAAGTTTAGATGAATCATGTATTTATATAATGAAGAGTGATCTTTAGTTTTGATCTTCCAGAAATCATGGAGTAGGCTAGAACAATTATGGAATTATCTAATACATCCCAACTCTGATACTAAGTTTAGATGAATTGGGTATTTATACAATGAAGAGTGAACTTTAATTTTCATCTTCCAAAAATTATGGTGATTTTTAGTTTATTCTTTGATAAATAAGAACAAATATGTACAAATAACATTAAGGATTTTAGTTTATTCTTTGATAACTAAGAACAAATATGTACAAATAACATTAATTATCTAACATAATTTTAAAAATTGTTTTTTAATTTTTAAATATTTGATTTAATATTTATTTTTCTTAGCACATACACAAACATTATATATATATATATATATATATTAGAGACTAAACAAACTAATCAAAATTCAAATCATCTTGACTATATATAATTAGAATATAACTTGCACTGTATAAGAGGTTATGTACACCTTTCTAAACTTTAAAGAGGGTCCTTTAATCCACAAACAAGGGAGTCTCATGCACCAATTTAGTGTCTAGCTTGGTTGTGACCTTAAGATTATATTATTAATAGATTAATGTGTCTTTACCAATATATATATATATATATATATGAGATTATCTACATTTACAATGTTAGGTATATATGTTAATTTTCAAGTTATAATTTATTTTTCAATTTTTATTTTTATTTACTAGCAACTACCACATTAATAATATTAACATGTATATCAATAGACCTAAATTTGGTACATTAATAATACTTTTGTCTATAATATGTGCCAAGTTTATGTCGTATTTAGATACATTAATATTATTAATGTAATTGTTATTAATAATTAGTGAACATATAAACATATCTACAAAATATTAATAAATTAATAATGTTTAATTAATTATAATTTATTTATTAATTAACCAATATCATTTAATTAAATAATAGTGATATTATTTAATTAATATAATATTAATTATTTAATTAAAAATGTAATTATTTATATAAAAATATTATTATATTATAGTATGGAATATTATATTATATTATAGTTTGAAATCTCAGCCGGCTAGATATTTTAGGTGAGCAGAACATTTGAATATGAAAATCCTTTTTGTGGTGCAGGGACTTCCACGAGTGCAAGAGCAATCGAATCCACAGGACGGAGATCTTTTCGGGAGCAGAAATTGGAGTCCATTTGTTTGGTGTGTGGGAGACCGCGGGCAGCTGTCAGAATGCCCTCGTTTTGGGCATTTTGTGTAGGTGCCACTCTGTAGGTCCTCAGCCCATGTGCTATACCCCCTTTATTATTATAAATAATAATATTACATCTTTAGACTTGTGGTTGTCATCATACAAAATATGACACTGGAATTACAGCCACAAATTGTTTTTTTTAATTTGCATTTATGTGGTCAGAATTATATATATATAATTATAATAATTTAATTGAGTAATAATTTAAATTAAATATTATATATATTATAATAATAAAATAATTGTTTATGTTGTCTAGTTTTCATAATAATATAATTTTTTATGTTGTCAATTGACTGTAGATCAGGTGGTTGGGAGAAATGTTGTTATTTTTTTTATTCCAATTCAAATCTAACTTTGTAACATTTGCTCCTTGAAAACCAACTTTAATTATATAATAATTGTAACTTTAAAATACCTTGATTATCAGTTAAAAAATAATTTTAATTATACATATTTCTTAATTACCACTTTTTTAATATAAAAAATAAACTTTTTATATTTCTCAATAACTTAAGAAAGTAGTTAGTTTTTTTTACTACGAAAAATATGATGCAAAGATAATGAAAAATTATAGCCACTCATTTTTTGTTTCTATTTTTGTTGATGGAAACAAAAATGTCTTTCACGAGAATCATTGACGCAAATTTCTATATTGCAATCGGTTTCCATTCAAATTGGAATGACTTTAATTAGTTATATTTTCAATTATAATGTTTTCTTAAAAAAAATTATTTATTTAATATATTAAAATATATATATTTTTAAATTAAAAATAATATTCAAATTTCTTTTATTTATTTTATATATTAAAAAGAATTTTTAAAACATTAATAATAATATTCAATTTGTTTTTAATTTTATATATTTAACTTTTCATTGACTCAAATAATTGAACTGATAATTTTTATCTGCTTTGAATTGGATTTATCAGAAAATAAAATTAATTTAAAAGTAAAAAACTTACAAAAGTAACTTATTGTGACACTTGTATGTATATTAATATAAAATATGATATCTTGTTAGAATAAAAATCAATTAAAAAAAAAACTACACAGAGTCATGTGTCTTTGTTATTTAATATGAAAGATTGATGTAATTTTAGCGATATGTACATTTACTTTGGGTAACTTTATTTGGTTAAAACATTGTGCAGTCTATCTGTCCGAAAATTCTCCAAAGTTACGAGTATTGTGCAATTATTAGATTAATTAATGTGAAGGTGCCTGCGGGTTGGTAGATCAAAGTTTATTTGACACACTCGGGTTTGGTAGATCCAGAATCCTGTAGCTGGGCGTTGGTGGCACACTCAGGTTTGGGGATGGGGCATTTCTCCTCAGGTCAAAATATTCATCTGGCTATTATTGGAAGAACGAATTTTGATATGGAGCAACCTCCAAAAGCGTGGTATCTATGGACCGAGTATCTGCTCACTTTGCTCAAATGCTCCTGAATCACTCCTTCACCTATTTGTTCAGTGTCCCTTCACCCAACAAGTCTGTTCTTTACTGAATCTTCCACTTTATGCAATCATATTTGAATTTGACATTACTATATAGAATTGGTTCCATAGCATACTTTCACAGAATAAACAATTAGCTCTGAAGGTCTGCCTACTTTCATGGACTATATGGAAATCGCGGAACCTGTTCATTTTTTAAAATAAATCTCTGGTGGCTTCATATGTGGCGTGCGAGATTCAGAAGCTTTTTTTGGTTTATGGTAGCTCTCTGACAATCCCTGTGATTTCTGCATGCATCCATCGACCATCAAATCTACTATGCAGGGCCAACAGGGCCAGATTCGATGGAGCTGCCATGATATCTTCAGGCTTATGTGGTGCAGGGGCCTTTATTGAGTTAAAAAATGGGGATTCAATCAAACTTTGGATGCATGGTGGTGATGGAACCAATACGAAGGGGGAGCTGATTGCATTGTGGCTTGTTCTATTTTTTTCTGTGAAGGCCAAGATACATCTCGATCAAATTGCAGGTGATTCGAAGCTTATCATTGACTGGGCAAATTCCAATGTACCTATACAGGCTCTGGCACTCTCTTCCTGGCTGGATCAGACGAGGCTTCTACTTCGTCACTGTGCATCGACTTCAATGATCCATATCTTCCGAGAGCATAACACGGTGGCTGATCAACTTTCCCATCTTGGACTGGATGCTATGGCTGGCCGTATCTATTATGAGATCTTGGACGGATCCCTATCCCCCCTGAGGGATTTTTGGAACCTTTTTTTAGTTTTATTTTTCATCTATCTTGCTGCGGCACTATATATCGGCTATAATTATGTCTTTATGTTTTTGTCATTTTGTTTGGTTACATCTCGCACTTGGAAACCTTGGTTGATATTAAACTATTTGGGGGATGGTTATATCCCGATACATTTAGGATATTTTTTACATCTGTCAGGGGAGTCTTGATACATATTTGATATCTTGATGTTCCTTATTTTCTTTGTTCTGGTCATTATATGCCTATGTACTACATATACTTGTTAAGAAAGTATAGTTTTTTTACTTGTTTAAAAAAAAAAAAAGATAAGAGTTTATTTGTAATTTTAGCGAATATTTGTTACTCACATATTTGGTTTTATTTTGATTTTTCTTTGATATCTAGCCAAATATGTTCATATCAAGTGGTCTAGCAGTAAATTTACAGAATTCAACTTATTTTTTATCTTTCTTTTTTATTTAAATACAACTAAATTCAAGTTGAGAGGAATAATTAAATATCTACCTACAAAGAGTTTAATTTTGAGTTAAAATTTGTTAATTTATTGAAGTAGTTTTATTATATTATTTATTTTAATCTAAAATATTGAAATTCTTAAACTCGAAATCTCTAGTTTAAATAGAAATCTTTAAAAAGTTTATTTAAAATTGTGGTTGTTATAGGTTAATATTAATTATTATTTTTATAATAATAATATTTATTTATATTAATATATTTATTTAAATGACAATTATTTATTTATATTTAATAATAAATTTAAATATTTGTATATAAAAATTGATTTGTTAGATATAAATACTTATTTATATATTAAATATTAAATATTTAAATAGAAATATTTATTATTTTATTAATAAATGTTAGTCTTATAAAATAAATAAAATAATTAAATAATAAATAAATTAGTAAGTAAGATATATGTTAATATTATATAAAAATATTTAATGGCTATTACTGATCATGGTTGACTATGTTAAGCAATTGACATGGTTTACTATGGTTGTTATATGGCCATGCTTAAGAATGGTTTCAACATTGTTGACCATAGTTGAATTTGTAAGACTATGAATGACTATGTTCGGCCCATATTTGATTATTGGTTGACCATGTTTGACTATGGTTTACAATAGTTGACTTTGGTTGACTATGGTTGGTCATAGTTGACTATGAGTGACTTTGAAGGGACTATGGTTGACTTTGGTGAATACTTTACTGTCGTCGACTATGGTTGACCAAGAGTGACTATGGTAGACAATGGTTGATTATGGTTGGATATGGTTGGCCGTTGTCGACTATGGTTGAATTTGGTTGGGCATATTTGACTTTGGTTGGCTATGGTTGACCATGGAAGGCCATGGTTAACAAACGGTTGGCTTTGTTTGACTATGGTTGATTATGGTTGACTATGGTCAGACCATGGTTGGCTATGGGTGACTTTGTTTGGTCATTATTGATTATTGTTTAATCTTCTCTAACTTTTAAATACGGTTGAGTATGGTTGATTTAATCAACTATGGTCCACCATGGTTGACTATGATCGATTAAGGTTGAATTTTTTTTGCCAATAAGTGACTATTGGTTGATCTTGTTTAACGTTTGAATTTAGTTAACAATGGTTGACAAGGTTGATGATAGTTGACTGTGATTGACAATGGTCGATAGAGGTTTACTATGGTTGACTGTGATTGACTGTGGTTGACCAAGTTTGACTACGGGTGACTCTATTTGACTGTGGTTGACTTTCGTGAAAATTTTATTATGGTTGACTATGGCTACCTATGGTGTAGCATGGTTGAGTCATAGGGAATTCACCTTGTTAACCAGTATCTTATCACGTTCATCTCATAAAGGGGTGGTTTTTAAATTGTGAAAAATAAGGTGAATATATTGTATGTATTGGGGGGCAGGGAGTAGGGTATGGGGGGTTTATAGGTATTGGGGGGTATTAAAAAAGGGTATCTAGTAAAATAGGGAATATATCGTAAAAATATGGTTTTTTAAATTGGAAATATGTATTGGTTAATAATGGTTAAGAAAGGTTGACTTCACGCCACAACTGAGGTTTAATGCATGGTTAATAATGGTTGATTATGGTTGACCATGTTGATTAAAATTGATTATGGTTCATTATGGCTGACCATGGTTAATTATGGTTGGTTGTCTATGGTTAACCATGGTTTCCATTGGATGTTTATGGTTGACGATGGTTCTTCATGGTTAACTATGGTTAAGCATGGTTGACCCTAATTGGTTGAATGTAGTTAATTATGGTTGATTATGGTTTACTGTGGTTTATTATAGTTGATTTATGGTCAACTATGGTTGATTTTGGTTGAGCATAGTTGATTATAGTTGATTATGGTTAACTATGGTTGACTATGGTAGCCGTGGTTAAAAATGGTAGATTATGGTTGACCATGGTTTATTAAGGTTGATTATGGCTGACCATGTGTAATTATGGTTGGTTGTCCATGTTAGACCATGGTTTAATATGTTTGATCATGGGTTTACTTTGGATGTTCATGGTTGAAGATGGTTGTCCATGGTTGACTTTATTTGACTATGGTTGACCATCCCTCACTATGGTTCGACATTGTTGACTTTGGATGACCATGGATGAATTTTTTACTATGGTTGATCTTTCGTTGAACATGGTTGACTTTAGTGACCATATTTTAGTGTGGTTTAGCATGACAACCATGGTTGAGTTTTGATTTTCATAGTTGACCATGGTTGACTATGGTTGACCATGGCGTAACTTTGGATGACTTTGGTTGGCCATGGTTAACTATGGCGCTTGTCTATGGTTGACCATGGTAGAGGTTGGATTTTCATGGATGACGATGGTTGACCATGGTTGAGTTTGGGATGTTCATGGTTAACGATGGTTGACAATGGTTGACATGGTTGAAGATGGTTGACCTTGGTTGACTATGGTTAACCATGGTTGAGGTTGGATGTTCATGATTAATGATGGTTGAGCATGGTTGAGCATGGTTGACTATAGTTGACCTTGGTTAATCATGGTTGACCATTGTCAACCATGGTTTACTATAGTTGACCAAAAGTTGATCTTGGATTACTATGGTTCACTATGTTTAACCATGGTTTGACAAAGGTTGACCATGCTTGACTATGGTTGATTATCATTGACCATTGCGTCACTATGGTTGACTATGCTTGACCATGGTTGACTTTGGATGTTCATCGGTTGATGATGGTTGTTTATGGTTGACTATGGTTGACTTTGGATGTTCATGGTTGATGATGGTTGTCCATAGTTGACTATGGTTGACCATCCATTACTATGGTTTATCATGGTTGACTTTGGATGACTATGGTTGATATTTTACCGTGGTTGATTTTGATTTAGCATGGTTTACTTTAGTTTCAACATGGTTTGACCATATTTTAGTGTGGGTTGATAATGTTTGACTATGGTTGACCATGTTTTTACTTTGGTTGACTATGGTTCACCATGGTTCACCTTTGTTGTTCATGGTTGGCGATTGTTTACGATGGTTGTTGATGGTTCACCAAGGTTGTCTATGCTTAACATTATTGTTCATGTTTGAATATGGTTGACTCTGGAAATATAGTTAACCATGGAACCATGGTTAAATTTTGTTGGCTATGGGTTACTTGGCATTTTGATATATTATTAATGTTAACAATTTTTATGGTATTATTAATGTTATTATTAACATTTTTAATATATTATTAATGGTTGACTTTGGTTAATGATGGTTGAAAAATGGTTGACCTTTGGTTGACTTGGTGTACCTTGGATGGCTTTTGGATGGATTTGGTTGATTATTGTTGACTATGGTTGAGTATGGTTGGCTATGGTTGGGCATGGTTCAATATGGTTGGGCCATGGTTGACTATGGTGGACTATTGTGGACAATGGTTGCTCATGGTTGACTATTGACAACAATGGTTTATGAAAGTTAACTATGATTCACCATGGTTGATTATGGTTGACTATGGTCGACCATAATTGACAATAGTTTGGATGTGGTTGATTATGATAAACCATGGCTTACAATGGTTGAATATGGTTGACTAAGGTTGACTATGGTTGAATATGGTTGACCATAGTTGACAATGGTTGGCTATGGTTAACTATGGTTAACCATGGCTTACAATGGTTGACTAAGGTTTACCATGGTTAACTATGGTTGACCATGGTTGACTATGGTTAACTATGGTCGACCATAGTTGGCTATGGTTGACTATTGTTAAACCATGGCTTACAAATGGTTGAATATGGTTGGACTAAGGTTACCATGGTTGACTATGCTTAGCGATTGCGGTATTTTAATCCTGATTGGGGATGGGTGGCCACAATGCATTGCTTTGGCATATGCTTCAAAGAAGATTCGTCAAGCACACATATCTAAGGGCGTAGATTTTGCTGTGGGAAAAATCGGCTGCGGAAACATCAATTACTAATCCACCATTTTTAATTAATCTGAGTCTCTTGCCATGCAGGGAACTGTTAAACGGTTAATTGAATCGTTAAAAAAGCAGTTGGGAAATTATTTGTCTCTTGTCAATCCTCCATTTTATAGAGGTTAATCGATCAAACGTTAATCGATTCATATTGTTGCAGGTTAATCGATCAAGCGGTTCAATATAATTGAGAGAAAAATGGGATAATATTCTCACATATGTAGTTCCCACCTCGTTGCAAATTGCAAATTTGAGTATAAAATACTGAAACGATCCATTTCTTTTGCATCCCGGAGCTATATGTAATTTTCATTTTCAGGCTGCTTGTTTCATACATTCTCTCTTTAGCATCTCAGGTTAGATTCTCAACAATTGGTAAATTATTTGTCCCTTGCCAATCCTCCATTTTCTAGAGGTTAATCGATCAAATGTTAATCGATTCATATTGTTGCAGGTTAATCGGTCAAGCGTTTTAATATAATTGAGAGAAAAATGGGATAATATTCTCACATATGTAGTTCCCACCCCGTTGCAAATTACAAATCTGAGTATAAAATACTGAAACAATCCATTTCTTTTGCATCTCGAAGCTATCTGTAATTTTCATTTTCAGACTGCTTGTTTCATACATTCTCTCTTTAGCGTCTCAGGTTAGATTCTCAGTGCATTTTTGTATGGGCCTTACTTAGAATTTTTGGATCGATATGTTTCAGGAATTTGTATCTTGCTTCACCCAACGATCGACATGTTTCAATTGTGTGTATGTATAATGACAATCGAAGCATCCCTCCCTCAGGATTTGAAGTATGGGCATACAATTTCTCTTAGCTATAGCTACACGTTTATTTTCATACTCACTAAATCTACTTTATGTTTTAGGTTATCCTTTGCTACAACTATGTTTTTAATCAGGTGACTTCTGATATGCAGAAACAAAGATAAGGTTTCCTCATTTTTCTTTACATTTGTGTTGTTACAACTTTATTTAGGTTTGACAATGATGATCATTATTGATCATGAGGGCGAGCAACTCTCTTCGAATATGGTTGACTATGGTTGACCATAGTGGAATATAGTGTACTATAGTTGGTTGTGGTTGACTATGTTTAACTATGGCTTACAATGGTTGAATATGGTTGACTAAGGTTTACCATGGTTGACTATGGTTAGCCTTAGTTTGTTAACCATGGTTGACTATCATTGGCCTTAGTTGGTTGATGATGTTTGGCCATAGTTGAACATGGTGGACCATAGTCAATTTCAGTATTCTTAATTTGACTATGGTTAGCCATAGTCAACCATAGTTGTCCATGGTCAACCAAAGTCAACCATAGTTGACCATGGTCAACCAAAGTGAACAAACTATGGTTAATTATGCTTGACCATAATCAATCATAGTTGGCCATAGTCAACCATAGTTAACCATAGTCAACCATAATTAACCACAGTCAAGCATGGTAAATTTGACTATGGTTGACTATGGTTGAGCATAGTTAACTATAGTCGACCATATTTGACCATGGATAACTATGCTTAGCCTTAGTTAGTTGACCATGGTTGACTATGGTAAGCCTTAGTTTGTTAAACATGATTGTTTATGGTTGAGTATGGTTTACCCTAGTTGGTTGACGATAGTCAAATTGATTATGGTTAATTATGGTTGACCATGGTTAACTATAGTCAACCAACTATGGTTTACCATGGACAACCATAGGAAACCATAGTTAACCATGGTCAACCATAGTCAACCATAATCAACCACAGTCAATTTGACTATGGTTGACCATAGTTAACTATAGTCATCCATGGTTGACCATGGTTGATTGTAATTGTTTATGGTTGACCATGGTTGACTCTGGTTGAACATGCTTGTTCATGGTTGAATATGGTTGTTTATGGTAAACTATTGTTGACCATGTAAACTATGGGTTTTCATGGTTGATTATGGTTGTTCATGGTTCACCATGGATGAACTATGAACTATTGTTGTTCATGGTTGACAATGGGTTTTCATAGTTGACCATGGTTAAATATGGTTGTTCCTAGTTGGCTAACATGGATTAATTATTGTCGACATTGTTTCACTGTGGTTGATGCTTGTTGGTGGAGCATGGTTAGTCATGCTAGACTATGGTTGACCATGGATTTTCATGGTGAACTATGGTCAACCATGGTTTTTCATGCTTTCCTTATATTGAGTTATTTTGACCATGGTTACCTTATGGTTGACTTATGTTGAAGGTGGTTTCGTTTGGTTTTTCATGGTTCACCATGTATGTTGTTGGTTGACTATGGTTGAGCATAATTAACCATGTTAGACTATGGTTGAGCATAATTAACCATGTTAGACTATGATTGACCATGGTTGGATATGGTGGAAAATGGTTAGGACATACATCAAGGGTTAGGTCAAATTGTAATTTTTTGAAAAATGTATGTTTGATTCTTATGTCCACCTATGGCTATATCACATTATGATGTTAAGATTTGTTGGATTTTTTCAAATTGCTACTTTCCTCATTAGTTATGACACATTGTGAAATTTCTTTAGATTTATGTTTTCAACCACAACTGTTATGTTTCAATGTGATGTTGAATTCTTATGTTTGTCAAGGATTATATCTCATTTTTATGTTCATTAGAGTTATATCGTAACATGACATTGATCATGGGTTTTGTTAGATTGGAACAATGGTAAATGGTTACTTCCAATTTTTACAATTGATACTTAGTAAAACTATAAAATGTCACATTTCAATATGGACCATATTGAGCATATTTGAATTGGAAACAATTTAATTGGACAATATTAAAATGGAATTTCAAATTTTAGTTACTTAAACATTATAAAAAATGTTTTATTTTTGTTTTTCTAGTTTTTTAAATTACAACCATTTATACTTTTATAAAATTTAATTTTAAATTACATCAATCAATTAAAAATTATTAATTTTTTAACAAGTGTATTATTTATTTATTTATATTATATATAAGTAAATATAATAAATTATATATTTTCATCTACTATCTTTAAAATAGAAAAATGCAATTATTTAATATTCTATTTAGTATTTTATCCGCTATAATATCATATCATACATAAAAAAAATTATATCAATATTATAAATCTTTTTTATCATTATAATATACAACATTATTATTATAATTATTTATTTAAATAAACAATATTAAATATGAATTACGTTATATTTAATTAAAATTATGTATATTATCAATCTAAAATACATGTAAAAGGACTTATATATAAACATATATGAATATAAATTTATATACATATAAACATATTTCACAGTTTAATAAGACATTATAATATACAGTTTTATTTCAAATGTGGTCATTTCTCATATAGAAATATAAACTTATATATTTATATATAAATTTAAGTATAAATTTTATATCATGACATTATAATATACAGTTTTATTTCAAATGTGGTCATTTCTCATATAGAAATATAAACTTATATATTTATATATAAATTTAAGTATAAATTTTATATCATTGCACTACAACAAATCTTGGAATTAGTGTCTGTTTTAGATCCCTTTTTAGCGTCCACTATCACTTTTAGTGTATTTTTTATCATTTTTTGTACAAAGTGGACACTTTTCCACGAGATAGAACTTTTAATGGCGTTATTTGCGTTGTTTTTTGAAAGTAGATGTTAATTGGGACGCTAATTAGCAACCCAATTAGCGTCCCAATTAGCATCCCAATTAGCATCCATAATAAAATCCCATTTAACGACCGGAATAGCCTCCAAAATAATGTCCAAAATAGCGCCAGGTATAGAGTAAGTGATTGCGCTAGGAATTTTGAAAGGAATTACGCCATGAATTGCGCCAGGAATTTTGAAAGGAATTACACCATGAATTGCACTCAGAAAAAATGCCCGATATAGCACCAGGTATAGAGCTAAGCATATTGCTAGGCATAGTGCCTGGAATTGCTCAAGGAAGTTCGAAAGGAATTGCACCAGAAAAAAGTGCCAGGAAAAATCCAATGTTGCGTAAGGGATAATGCTAGCATGTTGACATAAGTAGCACCTAAATGGCCATTTTGGAAACTGAGAGACCCTAATTAATCGTAAATAAACCTAAGAAATCCTATGGTCCATAACGACATTATAGTGTGCCTAACGACATGTTGATGCATATATTGACAATTATAAATATGGCAATGATGATTTATACAATATTTAATAGGATGTTGATGACGACGATGATGTCAACGCCAATAATGATGATGCAAGTTATTAAAGCATTATTTGATATTGGTTGGTCCTAATGGAAACATAATTCACCGTAATGGCATAAAAGTGACCATAATATCCCCTAGATGACCCTAATCGGTTCTAATTGTCCCTAACAACATTTGAGTGACCCTAATGAAACTTGACTCACCATAAAAGCATGAGGATGATCATGTTGATGATGCATGATGGAAAGGGTGTTGTTGATGATGATTACGATGATAATAATGAGGTTGAGATGAATGACTAGGATCATGATGATATATGATTGGATTCCAATGATGATGATGATGATGTTTATGTACTCATGTATGGTGTTGATGATGATGGTTATGATGGCGACGATATCAATGTCAATGATCATGATTCATGTGATAGTACTTATGGATCTTTATTTATCGTAGTGGCACCTAAATTACCGTAATCATGGCACTTTTGGATCTCGATTTATCCTAATGTGGGGTAAATTACCTTAATGTCACCTAAATTGATCTAATGGCATTTGATTTTCACCAACAACATTTGATAGACCCTAATGGCATCTGATTGAACCTAACAACATAATGATGATGATGCATTATGATAATTATGATGGAGCTTATGGATATTATTTGATAATTATAAGACTATATCATCCATTCTTGTAAGGAAGTAGGGTTCCTTGCTCATTATTATCACAATTATATCGATGATGACAATGATGTACTTCATTACTATGACGATGATGATGATGTTGATTTATTGTATGATGTTGATGATGATGTCGATGTCAACAATGATTATGCATGTGGTAGCACTTGCATATCCTGATTGATCCTAATGGCACCCAAATGTCTGTAACAACATCTAAATGACCCTAATATCACCGAAATGACTGTAACGACATCTAAACGACCCTAACAATTACATGACATGAATCCTAATGGTGATGAGTGATTATGAACACTAATTCCATATGATTTACCATAATGACAATGATGACGATGATTTTGTTGATGATGTACTCGATGGTGATGATGACGATGATAGCAATGTTGATGTCCATGATGATGATGCATGTGATAATACTTCCAGACACTGATTGATGCTAATGGCACCTAAATTTATGTAATCACATATGATTGACATACTAATATCACCTAAATGACTCTAATGACATTCAATTGTTGTCGACGACATTTGAGTGACCTTAATAGCATTTGAGTGATTGTAACAACATGACATGAATGCAAGTGGTGATGATTGATGATGAAACATAGTGGCATATGTCTAATCCTATCAATGATGATGACAATGATGTGGTCGATGATGTACTCATTGATGAGGAAGATGATGAACATGATGTTTTTGATAATGTACTTGTTGATGTTGATGATGATGATGTTGATGCAATGTATGACGTACTTAAAGATGACATTCACTTGCCCTCGACAAAATTTGAGTGAAATTAATGGAATTTGAGTGGCTCTAAAAACATGACATGAATCCAAATGGAGATGAGTGATGATGAACCCTAATGGCATATGAGTGACCATAACGACGATGATAACAATGATGTTGTTGTTGATGATGATGATGTTGACAATAAGGATGAGGATAATGATGATGTTGATGCACCGTATGACGTATTTGATGATGAAATTTAGTTTTCCTCGACAAAATTTGAGTGACCTTAATGGCATTTGAGAGACTCTAAAAGCATGGCATGTATCCAAACGAAAAAGACTGATGATGAACCCTAATGGAATATGAGTGATCCTAACGACGATAATGGTGATGTAGGCGATTATAGCACTATTTGATCTTGACTAATCCTAATGGAACCTAAATGACCGTAATGGCATCTGAGTGACCCTAATAGCACCTAAATGACCCTAATGGCATATGATTGTCCCTAACAACATTTGAGTGACCCTAATGGAACTTTAGTCACCCTAACAACATGAGGATGACATTGATGTTGATATATTAGAATTGATGCCTACATTGACTATGATGATGATATATGATGACTTCAATGATGATGACATGAATGATTATCATGATGATATATGGTGATGATGATGATGTTGTTTATGTATTGAATGATCACGTAGACCCATCAATCATGACAATTACTAATGATGTCTATGATGATGACTATGATGACAATGGCAATGACGAAGAGGAGGAGGTTCATGACAATTACTAATTATAAATACCCACCAATCTAGTTAGGCAAGGGGAAGCCTTCTTTACAAAATTCTTGTAAGGTAGTAGTATGCCTTGTTCCATCACAATGTTGATGACATGAATGACTATCATGATTATATAATATGACGATGACAATGATGATGATGATGATGATGAAGATGTTGATGTACTGTGTTATGTTGACTATGACAACGATGACAATGTCTATGTCCACAATGATGATGCATGTCATAACACTTCTGGATCCTGATTGACCATCATCCTACATTCATACATTGCTTATTTTAATTGTATCTCAACCATTAAAAAACACACAATTTTATAATGTAAGAACAAGTCTTCATTATTTATTGAATCTCTTTCCCAGCTAGACTTTATTTAGACATTTTTCCATTCTAGTATGTTACTAGGTCAAGCTTCAATAAGCATAAGTCACTTAAGTGTCATCATGTAGTGAGAAGAATTTCCTTGCATTTAGTCAATCTACATAAATATTTCCTGTTATATACCTCTAATAGACCATTTAATAAATCAATGCACAACCATGGGTTTTAAAAAATGAAATTAAATTATTTTCGGAAGTGAAATTAAATGGAAAAGAATATCCCTCAGATGGGGTGATACTTAGTTAATGAAGAGTAATGTTGGCCTCGATTGGTTTAGCCATGCAGAGGCTAACGGATTCGGGTGTGCATGCAAAGCATAAATGCAACCCCCGGATGGATATTGGTGACGGTGATTTCAATAAACGACACTTAATGCAAGGCCTTATTTGTAGGATATCACATGCACAAGAGATGGTGAATTTAAAGGAGTGACAGGGCTAATCTAAGGCATTTTGTACTCGATCCTTCTGGTAGTGTACCAGGACCTCGCTTCAGGTTGATGAGAAAAGTTTTAACAATGGGAAGGTGCCCATATTTCTTATCCATGCGAATATCACCAGGATCTCTTGTTCAACTTCTATCCCTCATGGATTTGTGTTTGGGCTTGTTTTCATGTTCCTCATGGCCCACTTGAGATGTAGAGGCCATCCTCTTAGAGTTGGTGGAGCTCGTACCTCCTTTGTTTCTAATTTGAGACAATACATGATGATTTTTTGGTCTCCCCACCATTCTTTAGGGACACATGAGGATAGTTCGATGAAGAATTATGTCTCGTTAGTTAGTTGGTCAGTGCTAGAGGTTTGGAGCTGCAAGGTTGAGTGGTTCAACGGGAACATAATTTCTTTGGGGTTTGGGGAAAACCTAGTCCATGACATTCGCAACTCAAACAAAACGGCCCGTAAGCAAAAGCTCTGGCAAGACATCCAACCTCAATTGCGGTCAGAATCATGTCACGGACTTTGAGGGTCTCTCTAGCATCAACAATTTGTTGGAGGCCCTCCTTAATTTGTTTTTTAAAACTTGCACGTAGTTGGAAGATCTCAATTTCATCACGGAGCAGCTGAACCAATGAATCTCTCCACATAGTAAAAGTAATCCTTCAATCCTATACTATACAAATTACATCAAGATAAATTGCTTCAAGAGAAGCCTTGTGCAAGAGGGGCCTTTGACAGACTCTAGACATTTCCATGGTGATTCAATGTGACATGTATGACTATAAAATGGACCAAGTGCTAAGAAGAACCCCGACTAGGGTAGGTGTACTGAGAATGTGTTCATGGATTTAGAGGATTTTTCTGAGTGAAAAACATTTGAAAATTTTAGATCAGAAGGATCTAAATCTATCTTAGTAAAAAAAAACACTCATGATTCACTTGTCTTAGTATAATTGTCATAGTCAGGCTATAGATATACTTTATAAACTTGCAGATCTAAATATATATCAGTAAAAAAAACATGCACGATTCACTTGTCTTAGTACAACTGTTATAGTTGGGCCGTAGATATACATTATAAACTTTCCCTTTACACGTACAAATACAAGTGCCATCTCACTTACACCATTTTACAACATGGCCATGGAAAAAATGGTATAATGATGGCCAGAAGAATTATGGAATAGTTTCTTGAAGCACCCCCATACATGGTGTAAACACTTTCATAGTAACCTGAAAATCTAACAGGCCTACTCCTTGATAGTTATCTAGACACCCTTGAGTTATTTGGTTCAAAGACGTTTTCGGGTTATAACATTTTGGTGCCATTGCCGGGGATTGCATCCCAAACATCCTTGATGAGTTGTCGCCTCTTAGGAGACACTTGAATGTTTAGAGACAACTGCAAATCTTTATGGAATATAATTCAATTTATTGTAATCGAATTTTTGTAGAAGAAATGGTGTAAAAATACTTTCAATGTATAACCATGTCCCCTTGGCATAGTGTAATGTCCCCTTTCTTGGGTTCCCTAATCATCTTTTGACAAGGTCATTGCATTTGGGCAAATCGTGGCACTTGGAAGAGGGTCGATCCCTTAATTTGGAAAGTCGTGTTCATTGATAGAGGTCTGAGAGATATATGGCCAGTGCATAGATAATTCATGGGTATTTGGAATATGGCCAGTGCAGAGATGTATGGGTACCCTTGATGGCCTCTGGTTATGTGAACAACATTTCTTTACGATCATATATATATACATATATATTACCCTTGTCTCTTTATTGACACCACAACTCCTATGGTATCCTCCACATAGCACTCGGAGGTGCACTTATAATGTGAATGGATGTTGGGTGGCAATGAATGGATGTGTGATGTCGTTGATGGACTCCATCTTAGTGTCATTCCATTGATTTATTTTGCATGCATTATAGTGCCCTTACATGCCGACATGGAAATTAACCTAGGAAAAATCTATTCCACCAAAATGCACAACACATAATGTGCATTTGAAATTTGTGGTTTTGGCGCCAAGTGGAAAATGGGTTTTGATGTAAAGGAATCATGGAACTCCTCAATTTTGAGCATGAGGAATGAGGAAATATTGTTGAAAACCAAATCGATACTGATAAAAATCCAACTACTGTATCTACCAATATCAACAACCCTTAAGATATTTCATAGAGGTATTTGTCACTGCAAAGTCCTAGACACAAATTAATTCAGCATCAAGGGAGTGGTGGGAATCAGGTACGTGCTAGGTTTTTTGACGCTTGTGTCATTGATTAAAATGGGATTGTTTACTCAGTTTTTCTTCCGATTCAACATATGGGATTGAGCTGGGATTGTTTACTCAATTTTTATTTGATTCAATATATGGGATTGACTAGGGATAAGAACAACCACGATTTGTCCCCCCTGGCCTCTATTTGGTAGATGCAGATAAGAAGGAAGCTTCAATATTGCTTGATTGAAATAACACCACATCATCTGAGTCTTAATGCACCAAATTTGAAATCACTAAAGCTAATCAAGGTGACACCATCCCCATAGTTATATGGTCAAATTTATTGCCAAATTGAAAGGTAGTTACAATCCCTCAATAACCAGACTTTGGCCTACAAGTGTTTGACAAAATTTCCAAGCTAATCTTCTGAAACCTAGGAAAAAAAAATTTTGCTCCTCCTACAAGAAATTTTTCCAACCCTTTTGAAGATGGTAAAATTTCCAAGCTAATCTTCTGAAACCCGAAACAAAAAAAAGTTTTGCTCCTCCTACAAGACAATTTTCTAACCCTTTTGAACGTGAGATGGAATCTAGGTAGGAAGCTTTATCAAGATGATATTACCCCTATCACTAGTGATTTCGGTCCTTGCTATTATTCATCTCCATATCTGCACGACAACAGAATATCTTCAACTACTTGTATTACTTCTCGGAAGGATTGGTGCCTGGCTTCAACTTCCCATTCTCCCAATAATGATAATACAAGTAGTTTCTATTTCCCACTTGAAGAATTGATTTTAATACAAGGTAAAATATTTATATTGATGTTAGGAAAAATTTCTGGATTGGCCCATATTAGTGTTTGGAAAAATCAGGAGTTCTGAAGCTGAGTTAGGCAATCCTGAATCTGTTTGGTATGTTTTGAAGGGAAAAATTTGGTAGCTCTGCTCGGATTTAAAGAATCATAAGGATAAAAAATAACATATAGGTGTGCACTTATACATGCAGTCCTTTGTCTGGTTTTCTAAATAAAATAGAAATAAGAAATATCTAATCAACATTATATTTTTACTTTCTGTTATTTCTACTTTCTTATTTATAATGTTATGGGTACTCAAGATAGACCCTAGATTCTTAGGGCACAAGGCCAAATCACAACAGGGCTTGAAGCCAATACAACCATATACTAATTATGATCCCAACATGTCATTTTAAGGAAGAGAACCTAGTGGGGATAATAACCCCCATCCCACCATCACTCAAGTGAAACCCAAACATAATTGACAATGATGGGTCTTCTTGTTAAGTTGTTCATGCTTTTCTTGGTCCATGAGTTGCAACTGCAATGATTTAAAAAGAATATGGAAAGAGAGCATTGGTTGTTATGTTAGAATTATTTAATGTGTTCAACCTCTTTATATTATATGAATTTTTATCTCCTTATTAAGTCTCCACCAAAGACAAAAATAATATTGGATTGGAGTTAACATTATCACTCTTCTTTGATATTACATAAGCATGAGACACACTTTATTGCTCCATCACGTTGATGATCCTTTCAGATGAAATTGGTTTGAGAAAACACACCATTCTTGCATAGAGGATAATGCAGTTGGCTCATGTGTTGAGCCCTATTACACCCTCAGTTGATAGACATAATCCCTTCATACAAGTTAGATATTTGTACTGTGCTAAATGCATCCTTGAGTTTATAGATTGAGGAATGGGACATTCCACATGGTTCTACAAGTTTGACGACACATGCATCTTTCATCAAATTATTTTGTTCTACTCCTTTGAATATTGTGTACGGTGGCACCTTTCATATCATCATATTGATTGTTTTCCTCCATTCTTTTAGTGATCTTATGTGACTGTCTGTTTCATTCCTTGTTGTTCATTGCATGGAATGTGGTTGGGAATGTAGGTTCTATTGTGAAATACTTATCCTATATTCCTGGCACTTTCGTTAATATGAATTATTAAGTTTCAATGGTTGCACACTTGAATCTTGGGCGTGTTACCTCCCAAGTCAGCATGTGGAATGTAAATCCCAAAAGAACAATACTAACCCGAGGGGAACTAAGAACCTGGCTACCCATTGTCACCTTAGTAACACCCTCTCCAACTTTAGGTTGGTTATCCTCCAAATCAAGGAGGGTTATATAAGATTGCTAAGGCTATGGCTTTACATTTCAAGGTGATACGGGGATAGTAAGCCTTAATAAAATGATTGTGGATGTAGCATAACAATTTAAAACTGTGATGGAAAGATCAAAAGACTAGTGCCTATACTAGCAAGGGCAAATGGAGTCAAGGGGTTAATCCAAGAGGGTTGATTTTTTTGTATGAAGAGATGAGAACGACCATCAAAGATGTATCATCAGACTCAACTTTGCTAGAAATTATTTTAAGAAATTTGCAAAGGGAAAGCAATCTATATCTGCTTTCAAGTCTAGATTCAATAGGGTTTTTACTTTGTGAAATTTCATTAGGATAACATTACAAATAAGAAAGTAGAAATAGCATAAACTATAAGTATAAGAAATTAGAGATAACATTATGTTTTTCTACATCTGATTGATCACAGTTTGGGATCAGTCTTCAGCCATATCTAAAAACCCAAGTATGTATTCTATAAGGCTAATTCAATGAATGTGAACTGTAGGATTCTGTTAGTTTTATTCATGCATACCATACGTTTTTTCAAGGAAAAATTCGATTTAAAGGAATACATATTTGTTCATGTGCATAAAATGCTTTCTTTAACTTTGTTTGCTGAGAAGACATACATGCATGGGTTGCACTTATAAAAGCATAACACTATTATTATTATTATTCCATATTATTCTTTAAGTCCTTTGTGGAAGCTATTAATCATTTTTTTTACTTTAAGAGTAAAAATTTAGGTATATCTTGATTCCCCATTTCCCCTTTCTATTTTATTGCAAGCTGGATGTGCTTATTATATGGTAGTTGTTGCTAGATCTTATCTACAAGGATTTCTACGAGTTGTGGTCTGAAGAATCAATTGATGCCCAAACTCAATATGTTGGTAATGAAATCACTTTGCCATGAGAAATTGTAAAGTGGACTAAACAGTTAGTGGATGTTCTAAGAAAGTGCAATAGTCATCAACCTTTGATCACTATCATCAAGCACAGTGTGGCTTTGTACTTTTTCCCTTAAAATGCAAGAAGTATTGGAAATTGATGTGCCAATGCCTACTGGATATAATTTGGTAGGTAATATTTCAAATGAGAAATCTATTATGTCATATATATTAATAAGGTTTAGATTCTCTTAAGGAACACATTCATTAGTTCCTATGCAAGTTTTTGTTGTACATGTTTTGTTAGGAAGTGGAAACAAATGGTGAAGAATAAAAAATTCAGTCACTTCTTGCATCTACCTTCTATTCTTCCAATCCATGCCTTAGTACACTCTCTCCATCATGCTTCTCAAAAATTTGGCTAGATAACCAAACTCTTTAGGGTTGTCGACAGTCAAATAAAATGTTGGCCATATTTGGGGAACTAAATTTTTTGTTGGGTATGGAGTCTATGGACACATCTATAGTTATTTGTTTTGGTAGGAACTTTAAAGTTTAAACTAATGTGAACTGGAACTTAAGACCGCTAGCCATTTCCTCAAACTATACCAATGTTCATACACTCGCAAAGAGATTATGGCATGTATTGTTTCTCTCAGTTGCTCTAATAGGACTTATAAATGGGTATCTTATTTTATCAAAGTTGTCAGATCTTTTTGGAAGCAATCATGGAGCAATAGAGGAAAGGAAAAATATGAGAACACCACTTCAACGTAAGAGCATAAGCAATGGATAGTTGGTTGGTTAAATTGTCTGATTGAGGAGGGGTAGCAAATCTTCATATGGATTCAAGTATATATTCGTTTTGAATTCAAATTATTCGTTGGATGATGAGAAATATTTAGTATGAGAATAGGTTTAAGTTGCCTCAATGCCATGGAGAAATATTTTAACTTTTAAGCAGTTGCTCATCTTATTCTCATATATAAGAAACAACTTCTATAACTAGGACATTGTTTTAAAAGAAGATTGAGCAATCTTAAGCAATGTGGTCTTCTGCAGTGTCTGTTTGATTTTTTTTAATCTATGATGAAATTTTAGTTTGGAAGAAGCCATGTAATAGTATCATTTAAGACTCGTGAAGGTACTCCTTGGTTAAGCTCCGATACCTGTTTTAACAACTTCTTAAAACTAAAAAACTACTTTCTTTTTATTTAAGAAATACAAATCCTAGTACGTCAGTGGAAAAGGAGACATGACATTAAATTTTGATCCAAAAAATATTTTATAACCCTGTAAATATATCAAAGTGAAAACATTTTCATTGACATGGGCCCTGGCTTATAGCAAAAAACATGAGCTGAAAGAGGTAAAATCAAGGGTGTGCCCAAACTGTTGTCTGTGAAAGTGGTGCATATAAAGGTGGAGCTATGTTGATTCATCCGTTTTAGAATATTCAAACAGTACTACGATGGAAAGCATAAACATCTGTGATCTATGTTTCTGAAACAAGTTGTAGTACCATAATAAATTATGCTAGCGGTATTTTTGTTGATCTGTTGAATTGCTCTATATAGGTTAGTTTCCAATGAATTTTAGAAAATGGGGGATTCGAGTGGAAATATTGTTTATCTACTTGATCTATATTACCAACTTCTTACTGGCTCATGGGTAGTTGAGTTCCTCATAGTCATAAGAACTAAATATTGGCTACAACCTTTGTCCAATGATACATACCGAATCTAGGATGGGTGTTGTTTATGTGTGATTCCTGTCAGTATAGTAGTGCAGGGCCATTACACGCACACAACACACGAGCACAAGCACAAATGTCATTGGAGAGACATGAACCATGGTGGTGGTGATCACACCACCCTACTTTCACCAACCTGACAAGCCACTATTGCCATGTCCTTTTCATTTTTACTTCCCTTTCATTGGTGTTTTCTATTTCATTTTATTCCTCAAGCAATTATTAGGATTTTGTTATGGCCTTAAAAATTGTCACAAGCAACTCATAACCTTGATATGCGATCATTCTTATTCTTGTTTAACTTGTGGTATGTCATCTTCATTTTTGATTCAATGGTACACTGTGCAATACGTTTTAATGGTTCATATGCATTCACACTTTATATAATTGGGTTGCTCAGCTGTAAAATTAAATGATTGTTCATTAGATCTATTTCTAAGATTTTTTTGCTTTACCTGGTTATTGATTAAGGTTGAGCCCTATGTCCATGCTACTTAGAGTCAAGACATTTGATACAGGAGTTTGGCACACTTTTTCTTAGAGAAAAATATCTCCCATAAATTGTAGCTTTAACATTATATTGATCATGTTATAGGCCATCAGTTTTTTACTTAATGCTTTGGTGCAAAAGAGCTCTTATTTATATTCCAGAGGTCAATTTTTAGCATGCTGCAGGTTATTAGACTGCCCATTTTTTCTTACAACAACCTGTGTAGACCTCCTAAACTACTAAGAGAATGTGGGCACCTTATAAGTGCATGGTTATGCATGCACAAGCTCAAAATTAATATCCGGGTATGAAAGTTGATGCTATTCGCCCCCACTTCTTATTATCCATAACTACTTATAGGACATTTACATAGACCTTCTAGCTACATGTCTCTATATAAATATGCACACACCGAGTTGCAAAGCGAGAAAAAGTTGACCATATTATTCAAATATAAAAATAAAATGTACATTAGTAATTGTCAAGGAGGAAAGAAATCAACCATATAATGAACTAGGATCAACTTGAGACAGAATTAACGCTTAGGTAATACATTATATGTCTGGATCCCCTTTAATTTGTGACATTAGATTTTATCACAATTCACATTATGATCCTGAGTTATTCTTGCGTGAGCACATCCAACCAGGGGATAGTTGTCTCCTCCACCATGTCTTGACTTGCATTCATTGAGGATATGGTCCTTTTGGCCTCATTGAGGGTCTACAGAGATAGTTGGATGCTCTTGTGATATTTTGTGATCTTCATGAGTTGACGATCAACCTTGGGAAAGCTAGGGTGATGTTGTTGTGCACTCTAATTTTCATAGTATGAGAGCAGGTTGTTATGATGGCATGACAAGTGGAATAATCCAAGTGAGAAATTAATTGGTAAACAGCTCTTAAGCTCTCTGAGTGTACGAAATTTGTTATGCCATTCTTCATAATTTTAAATTTTGGTTGAGAAAAGTTTAGTGGAATCTACGGTGTAAGTCTTGGAACACCCATTTTGGAATCTACTGTGCAAGTCTTGGAAGATATGTTTTGAAAAAATCATATTTATGATGATGTGGCAGACTTGTTTATACTTGTGCATGAAACCCTTGTTTTGTCCTGTGGCAATTTGTTTAGGTGTAGCTTTTAAAATTCATTTGTGGAGAGACTGTTTTATATGACAATGAGTTGCTCAACTTTTCAGTGTGGATTACAATATTTATGAGGCATCTATACTGAAGAGACAGTTGTTTTGAGGTCTGTTAGATTGTTGAGTAACAAGTTGTGGAAGAAATCCTCATCGTCGGGTTCATGTAATAGCATCCTTACTCTGGTCCAAACATCGCAGATGGTATTGGTGTCCCGCATTGTGGGCGATTTCTGACTTGTCGTTATCTATGCGATGTCTGTAATTCAAGCTATCTTACTATATCGGCAAATTCCTTTGACAGGCCGCCCAGATAATCGGCTCGTTGACTTGTTCAGGATTCACCCCTAGTGGCAACCTCACTCTCCTACTTTAGCAACCTTTTTGTCATCTAAATATATTGTTTTTGTTTTCTGCAAAGGAACAACCTCTTATTGATGTAACCACTCCATCCCATACATAGATCCTTTGGCCTTGTGGACATTTAACAAAATCTGCTGTATTCTATTCCTCATAAATATAATTTGAATCAATGTGAGAATTTCAAGCCACCAAGAAACATTTGATAATTTATTGTTGCACAGGTCCATTTCCAAGCCAAATGATATATCCCCTTTGAATAGTGTAGCAGCAGAATATTAGAAAATGCAGAATATTTATCAATCCACCCCATCCCTCACGCAGAATATGCAGAATTTCACCCCAAACACCTCATATGTACACACACGAAACAAAAAATAATTGTATATTTTGGACAATGCATCTCACAATAGATAAAATGAAGAGGATTTTACATTCCATCGTGTTGGCTATTTAATCTAGCATGATAGAATATGCATAGACCCTCTCCCAAACAGGAGGTGCATACATGCCTTGGGAACATGTCTACTTGATGGTTATAGAGGGAGAAACAGAAAAACTAGTCACACTCTAGGAGGCCTGTGGCATGATTAGCAGACAATGTGCAATTAGTTGTAAGCTTAGAGAGTGATATATTAACCTAAGGTGCCAAGTTATAACCTTGAATGGATTTGGAAACATCCTGGGTAACTTAATTTATGAAAATCTCCATCAATATATCAAGGGATACACTTGTCAGGAGTTTTGTGCATAAAATTTATGAATGATAGTATACATGTTTTAATTTTTTTCCTATATGCAGTAGAACTAGAATAAACATCTTTAATGATGGGTGCTATAGGCACAATTAGCACCATCCAATACATTGCTTGCATACTATCATCCATGAAAGTTACTCGTAGGAATTGATATATGACCTTCTTAAAGTGCCTTAAGTTTGACAACTCCACTTATAGAGGAAGATAATAGGATTTTGTAGGAGTGATGACCAATCTCCTCACCTCAATTGTTTCCTTAGATATATTTGGGTTCTTCATAATCTTCTAGTTCATAAAAATCCATTCAAGAACAATTTTAAATATTCTAAGTGCGTCAAAAATTGGGTTGGTGTAGGAAAGCATATTCTTGAGTGCTAGGGTTCTCAACTTGGTTGGTCTCACGTAGGGATTTAACAAATTATATAACTTAGGATTTAACAATTCCCTTGTGAACAAGATTAGTTAGAAGGAATGTGGTCTCAAAATGAATTTTTGGGTGGTATGGCAAGGGGTAAAAAAAAACTTATGTAAAACAACCACATTGCTAGTGCTTTCAATGGTGACCCCATCTCTGGTGCTGTCATTTTGAAACAAGATTCATCAAATATTACATCTCTACATATTCATGAAAACCTCCTTAGGTGTAACATCCCTCAATGACTTATGAGGACGCCTATTGAATATGTGCACAACAGTATTGTTGTTGCACACTTCTACCCAAAGGAAACAAGGCATACCAAACTGCTCCAACATGCATTGTGCAGTTTTAACAATGCTCCTGTTCTTCCTCTTTGCTAGCCCATTATGTTAAGTAGTATAAGGGACTACTTAGGATACAGGAGTGGCAGTCTTACTATTTTGTGTACATGTTTATTACAGGATATATGTGGGAATAGAACAGAGTATTGTAATCCATGTGGCAAGTATGTGAGATTGTGTGACATGTTAGTTTATCTTTTCCGCGTCAGTACAGACAGGGCTGGCTTTTATTTGTCAGGTGGATGATATAGAGCATAGCTAGCTAGGCTCTTTAGCAGATTAGATGGGACTAGGGTAAGTTTGAAGGAAATGGGGCATGTCCAACTAGGTTGGCTAGGTTGATGGGATGGGGCTCCTCAACATATGATAGGGGGCATCAGTTTGGCACTTCCGCATATGAGTTGATTCGGCTGGTCTTCATTAAATATGGTAATGAAATCTGCTCATGCTCCAGGACTCACCTCGGGTTGAGTTGGGATACTCCATTAGTAGCTTGGTCTTTATTAAATATGGCTTCTATGCCTTTATTGGTTAGGAATTACATTTCATCTTAAAATATGCACTTTCACCGCATGGTGTTATGCTTTACCAATAGCTCATAGTTCAGGGGCGACTTGCTATTTCTCAACAGAATCTCGCCCCTTCCTCGAGCATACCTCCTCAAATGCATATAGTCTTAGGCAGACACTTTGAAGTCTATGTAAAACCAACATTGCCGCCGAGGGAATCCTTTCTCAAAACATGCACTTTCGCCACATTGTGTTATGCTTTGTCGAGCATGTACGCAAACAACAAATATAGCCCTTCTCTTTGTCACAGTTGCAATGTTTTTTCCCTAGGTAAATCTTAAATAAATTCTTCTAAATTACGTTTAAGGGGGTTTTTAATAAATCTATCTAAGAACTATTTAAACTTTATTATTAACGCAGTTCTATTTCACAACTTCATCTTTCTTTTCAATGGCATGAACCCCATGTTTGCCATTTTTACGCCTATTAACAAAATCATAAGCATATGGCCTATTCGAAAACTCATAACCAATGTGTAACTCCTGAGCCATGAGAACCGGGTGCCTGATAAGCACCGAGTTACGTTCCAAGCCTGACCTTCACCAACTCAAAATAAAAAAATATGTATATTTGGAGGCCCACAAGCAATGAAATTCAAGACAACAACATGGTCTCTTGACTATTGTAAAGACAGAGCCAAAAAACAATGCAGACAGAAAGGAAAAAACAACAACTAGCACAAAATTCAACTTTAGCCATGAACTTGATTGAGAGATGAAAACCATGGTTAATATGCTCTAAAAGATATAGATTGAATAACATGTTATATATAGAGATTTAATGATATACCAACTTTATGCAAAAAAATGGTCGAAGTGAATAGTATTTGTGATATCATATTTTTCTTCACTTTATATATAATCACCGGGATGTCTATTTTTCCTTGCCTCTATGTCTTGTTCTATTGTAATATGAAAATTTATGGTGTACATGTGTGTGTATGTGTGAGTGTGTGCACGGTTGTGGATACACTTTATATGTGTGGTTACTATCTGTTGATGAGGTGATGTTTATATTCATGGTTGGAAAACTCGTGAGAATGCATAAATTACCACACTAATATTTGCAATATAACACAAAATATGCATATTATGTAATGAAATTAATATTAATGTTTTAAATTGATTATTTCTTGTTGTTTGCAGAAAAATGGTGAAGATGACTCAGATGATCTAGATAATGTTGTCACCAATGTACCAGAGAAATTTATTGTTGATAATGATGCAAATGGATCAGATGAAAATGATGATGAATATGATGTTGGGATAGATGAGGATGCAGATGAGGATGATGATGATAATGGTGGTGATGCTGATGATGATGATAATGGTGGTGATGATGATGATGATGATGGTAGCCATTGATGCTACTATTGAGATTGTGGATGTTTATTGCTTTCTCGATGCTACTAGACACGTATTCTTATTTTTGTGATGATCCAAGTTCATATTAAATTCCGGGTCATTTTGATTTGTATGGTGGATTTATGTTGACATATAAACTTTGATTTCCTTGGTCATTTTGACATTTCTAGATATGGATATTAAAAAAGATATTTCTTGTGATATTGGTATTTTCACTGTATATATCGTTCACTTGTTTTGTTAACCTTAATATGATGATCTGTATGATAGGTTATTGATGTGATGATGTTTTATAATTTCACTTCTTTTGATGAAAGATAATGGTGATGTTATTGTTATTATATTGTAAATTTATCTATATTACAAATTGTCGATGATCTTTTCATGGAAAATTAATATATATGATGATGTTACTATGTTGTATAAATGTTGTCTGTTTGTGTTAAATTTTCTTCACAAATGCTATGCAATTAATTTCAATAATGGTATCTACAATTAATTTGAATATTTCATTATGTTATTTCAGAACTATGAAGTAAATGACATATGAGAACTATTGAAATTAATGAAATAATTATAATAAGTTGATATAATAAATATATTAGCACACAGTTGGATATAGTTGTAGGTGTTAAATAGCAAGCCTAATGTGGTGCTAATAAGGAAGCAAAATAGGAAGCAAACTAGGAGCTAAAATGGAAGCCCACTATGGCATAGATCTAGAAGCAACATTGGATGCAATACCTAGCGCTAAGTTGGAAGTCATTTCTGATGCTATTTTGGATGCTAAAGTAGAAGCCAAACCATAAGCTAAAATAGTGGCCAACAAAGAAGCAAAATTAGATGCTTAATGGGAAGCTAAATGTGGTGTTCATGAGGAAGTAAAACAAGAAGAAAATCAAGGAGCTAAACAAGAAGAAAAATGTGGCGCTAGTGTGGGAGTAAAAATGGACGCTAAATTGGTAGCAAAACATGGTGCTAATGTTGACATAAATAGAGATGCAAAACTAGGTGTTAAAAATGATGCAACACTTGACACAAATGAGGAAGCCAAGCACGGCGCTGATATGGTAGCAAAATAAGATGTTACTTTGGATGCAAACCATGGCACTACATAGGAAGAAAAATATGGTGCAACAACAGAAGAAAAAGTTGGCACCATTTTGGCGGCAAAACACGATGCAAAAAATGAAGCAAAAATTGGTGCAAAATTAGAAGCGAAAATTGGTGCATATTGGAAGTAAAACGTGGTGCAAAATGGGATGCTAGGGTGGTAGCACACATGGATGCAATATTGGATGCTAATTTGGATGCTAACATGATGCTTTTAAGGATGCAAATAGGGCACTAATGGGGACGTCATTTAGGAAGTAAAAGAGGACGATCTCTAGGAAGAAAAATAGGATGTTATCTAGGAAGCAAACTTCGACGTCGTTTAGGAAGCAAAATTGGACGCTATTCTGGAAGTTAAAAAATGGGCACTATTTTAGACAGCAGAAAGGATGCTATTTAGGAAGCAAAAAAATACGCTATTTTAGACTCTTTAAGTTTTGTCCATGACACGTCCCATTTAGCGTCTACTTCGACCACTCAATGATAAAAAAAATTTACACTAAAAAAGAATGCTAAATGGGATGCTAATTCTAAGATTTGTTATAGTGCTAATACATCAAGTACATTAATTTGTGATCATTTATCATAATACCAAAACACTCGTAACGATTTCGTATTCAAACAGATGAAGAAAAAATGATATACAAATTAAAAAATTGATATGTAAACAAAGCTTAATTGATATGATCCAAACTCCAATTCTAGACTTAAAAAAAGGTATTGTGATTGTTTAAGAAGTCAATAGGTTTGAACAAAGCCAACTACTCCTTAGTAAAGCTCAACATGTATCAATTATCCAATATGTATTAGAAATGGCAAATTAAACACTTCCTGAATTTTCAATGTTTTGAAATTATAATTGTTTTTAATATATTATTATAATTTTATTTAAACAATAATGACAACTAAAAATTAAATTATAATGAGATTTTAAGAATTATAATCCAATAAATGTGAAAACCACATTTTACTATAATTCCATGAGATTGAAATCAAACTTGCCCAAAAAAATCCACAAATTCAATTCTTATTTGTGGTTTACTCGGACCGGTTTTATTTCAAATGTGAATATTCCTCCATATATATCTTGAACTGAAAGTGTCGATAGTAGAAAACAATCAACCAATTAAATAGTGAATTCAAGGACAGGGCAGTATAATATTATTTTCTGTAAACATGAAAACTGTTTTAAATAGTTTCTTGCTAAACTATTTAAAACTAAACAAATAAGAAGGCATGAAGTTCACTCTGACTACATGATAAATAAAATTTCAAAATTCAAATAAAAATAGTTTCATGCACTCTGAATTCGAACTTTATGATAAATAAAATTTCAAAATTCAAATAAAAATAGTTTCATGCACTCTGAATTCGAACTTTATTTTCTGGAACAGGTTTGCATAGCTTTAAATTCTAATATTTTAGATCCTTCTATTTGTGAAGTCGAAACTTTAAATTTATTCTAAGACATTGTGGCTTAAAAACTCGTAGAATCTATTTTGTTAAGAAGCTCGTTAATAACAAATAAATTAATATTATAGTAAATTGAGTATCACTTTTTTGTGTATTCCAATTTTATATAGAATTTTATAAAAATTTGGACAACACAAAAAGTGAAATTCTATTTATTATAATACTAGTATACTTTAGAAGTTTAAGTATACTAGTGTTTTTTTTCAAAGAAAAAAACCGTACTTTTGTTATTTCTAAAAAAACCATTGTATTCGACATCCACTATTTCCAATCATTCACTCAACATCAGTTAGACTTACTGAGAAATTTATCAGTTATAACAACATTTAAATCCGACCAAACAAATTAGATTACAATTGAAAGAGTAAGCCTAGAACATTCACCTTCCTTTTCAATTGTCATTGTTGTATATAGCAATGTACAAGAAGACTTATTTTACTATAGCGTTTCCCTTCAAGTGGCCACGATTTGATGGAGTAAGAGTGTTGGTGATGAGTTGTTGTCAACTAAGAACGCCAAGCTTGTTTGGTGTTTTCTTCACTCAAATAATTAGCAATTAACATGTCTTGGGGAGGTAGTCTACTATTCAATGGAATGTGGCCTTCCCTTGGTAATAATGGCATATAAGTGAAGACCACGATTTGGAGATATATGAGTGGGGACTATGTTCCTCTTCACATACAGTTAATACAACGACAAGAAACTGCATCCTGGGTCCATTTCTCATTTGATGTGGCTTCATTCACTAATGCGCTATCCTCAATGAAACAATGTAACTCTTTCCAACTTCTTCATATCTGCAAGAAAAAACTCCTTCCAACCCCGACAATGAAGTGCATACGAGAAATTTGAGCGATTTCTCCTTTCAATAGCTAGAGTAGATTTGTCTCACTAACTAAACTATTCTACTTCTCTTGGGATTTTTGTCCCAAGAGAGACAAAGCTCAAACTCTCAAATTTTCAAAATATAAATATTATGAATGCCTTAGGCTTCTCCCTCTTTTATTACGATCTTGACCCTATTTGGCCATTTTTACATTTTTTCCCTTTATAATAATAAAGTGACTTTGTTAATAGTCACCTTATTAATTTATTCTCAATATCACTTTATAAAGTCACTTTTTGCTTGGTGTTATTGAATAATTAATTAATTTCATAAAATGTCCAAAATAACACCCTTAGTACCATTAATTAATTTATGCCTAATAATTCTCCCAATTTATGGGAATCACTGGAATGCAATGAAAGAACGAACGAACTCTACGGAAATGATCCTGATGATGAATAAATTTAAATGGACTAGGCTAGGGCCCCATAAAACTCCTTCGAGCTCTTTGGTAACATAATTGCACTCCTATGACCTGGCTAAAACAAGACCGAAAGCGTCTCCAACTATAGACAAGGGAATCCAAAATTGGGGACATTACAATTTTAATAATTATATGTGGTGGCACATTGTAATAACATTTTCATATGTGCATCATTGATTCATCACAACACAAAACAACAGATTACCTCTTCATTACACTTGTCTTGTGAATTAATGATTGTAGATTACCTCTTCATTACACTTGTCTCATGAATTAATGATTGTAGAGGGGCAGTGAAGGCCCCTCCATCTTACCTTCTCCTTTGTGCATGCCTATAGAAAAATCCTCGACTCTCATCCTTTGATTCCTCTAGCTCCAAAATCTCTAACAAGCACCAACAAGAACCAAGCCATATATATTCCTCTCTCTTTGGTTTGCATGTGTAGAAGACATGCCTAATGTCTAGAAACTCATCCCACTCACAAATTTCCTATGTGGAAAATTAGGGGTGAACCTCTTTTTTGTGTGACTCGTGATTATGGTTTGTTTGGTCCTCCAACTTAGATGATAAGTTACCCCTCTCAGTTTGGTATTGCCCTTTTCCTAACTTTTCATGTGGTCTTGGGTCTCCTCTTCTCCAACATCACGGGCCTTAGTTACTTTAAGTGCAAGGTTGAGATAGAATTGGAAGCACTTGAAGGTGTATTTCATCTTAGTGAAAGCCGCATAGATGCCACCTTTTTCTAGAAACACATGCCATGAAATTAATGTTGGAAGAAGGGCACAATGTCCATCCACTATTCTTGTAGTTCAATCCTACATTCAACATTTAAAACAATGGGATACAAAAGTGCAATTCTTTATGACTCGACCCAAAGCAACTAATAAAGATTTGGAAGCAACAACAACTTTAGAAGAAATAGTAGTGTGCATGTACACCTCCTTCAACTTTCCTGTGGAACCATCAATTTTTCCTCTTTACCAAACTCCAACATGATATCCGTCGAGCAATGCAAAACTCACAAGTTCTTCCATTTAGATGGATTTTGTACGCAATACCTGGGATGTTCCCTAACTTATTAAATATATAATCATGTTTTGTTGATGTACACACATTTTTGGAAAATTAATTTAGCAATATAGTTGTAAACTCCGGTTGCAAAAGACTTGGTTACGACTAAGTGCAAATAATGAACTTTTTATGTCTCATACAAACTGAAAAAGTTTATTTAACCTTTTTTAATAGAAGTGAAAATGGTTCAACTATTGCATCCGACACAATAAGACTCTAACGTTTGCAAAGTATGTTATCCTTATGTCTCATGTTTGACATAGGGATGATATCTTGAGTGCGAATGTACAATGTCAATTTTTGGCTCATAATAAAGGTGTCATTCATCAGGTTGAGTCGACACATTATTACTTTTTAAAACAAGAGTCGCATGCGACAATGTCAGTGAAAGAGCATGAAAATAGAGTTTGCAAAGAGGACTATTAAAAAAAAGCAACAAGAGCTAAGAAAAGGAAAAATAAATTGCAATTTCAATCGGAAGGAAAGAAATATTTGCAGTTGACAAGCATGTGGAAATATTCCGACCAATATTTTATTGTGGAAGCCATGTAGCAATCAAACTATGAAGAAATAGGGAGAGCTCTTGTGATAAGAAGTGAGAAAGGTTGGATCATCCTAGAGTTCCATCCGCTATCGAAGGATGTGATAGGACTTTCATCCTGGGCGCCTAACTTACCAATTTTTTTTTGTCTTTCACCTTATCAAAAACTCAGCAAGTAGCATGTCAGAATGACCATCAATCAAATCCGGATGAATAACCCACAAGAAGGGTTGCTTGCTCATCTCTAAACCCCATGCAATGTAAAAGAGCTCCTCCCTTGACATAACAACAATACTCCCAAACAAACATAAATAGCTGATTCAAGAGGATTCAAGAGGGTTCCTTGCAGTTCAACCATTTTCTTCAATCCAAATGCTTGCAGACATATCAAATATTCTATGATTTACAGATTATGAAAGGAAACCTAGAGGGCCTATCATATACAAAGGGGGATGTATGTCCCTGAGTGCTTCGATTACAGGATGGTTGATCTCCTCAGAGGTATTAAGTATCAGATTGGCTTCCATAGCAACATGCCCTTCACTTATCACAAAATTTGACATGCCCGTGTGTCGCAAGGAGAAGGACATATGTTTGATGCGCAACTGGGGCATTCTAGGAATATAAGGGATTATTTGTTCCATGTATCCATTTTTTAAACACCTCCTATCTGCATCACACAAAACCAAACCATATTGTATAGAGTAAGCAAGTTGTATTTGACATGCGAAATGTATAAGGAGTTGATTCCAGGAAATAGTGATGTGCTAAGAGGATAGAAGAAGTGATAATTATAATTATTATAGTTATACCTCTGAGAGGAATGTAACATTTCTCAACAAGAGAGGACCAACTTGCAATGTCCAGGAGTTGTTTGTCCAGTCTGGAAGCTTAATTCACAACTACCATTCGATGCAGCCTTCAAAGATACGAACAATATGTAGGAACCCAAGTCCTTCACTTTCTCAAGTGGATTTAAACATGTCGATTGATCGAATGTAGAATTTAAAAGATGTTTTGAACCTTAGAAGTCATTATATTTTCACGTCAAAAATTGAAACATTTAGTGAATAAAAGAAAGTGAGACTTTGGTAAAGATGCACACGACCCATAGACCATTCCATTAAATTACTCCTTATTCCTTATACCATTGGTTACGATGAAACCTCATAAAACAACCAAAGCAATTTCCTCCTTATGTACTATCATCTCCGTGAATCGAAATAAGGGTCAAACTCAATAATTTTCTTTGGAGGAACATAGTCTAAAAAGGGTGGAAGCATAAAAAATGAAATAAAGACTTGAGCAAAGGAAAGGCCGAAACCCTATCCAAGATTTACAGCTCCATGCGACACAAATTGTGGCAAATATGGTAAATGAAAAATTGAATCTCCACAAGCAACTTGGGAGGAAAAGAAATGATTTTAAAAGTACTAGGAATTAAACGTGTACCAACCATCTTTGCACGTAGATCTACAGGGAAGGAGGTTCGTTCACCCACAACCACGGCCATGAGGAGGCTGTAAAATGTTCAGCAGGTTATAACAGATGGCAACCAATGAAAAAGCAAGGGGATTGTCCCGCAGTCGCAAAGGAAGAGGGCAACCTGCAAATGAAAAAAAAATGCAGAATTGGACTGGTCAGGATCAACGCGCGGAGAAGGTTGATGGAAGGGATGAAGCCACGGAGGGCAGGTGTTCCACGCACAAGAAAGAATCTGCAGATCGAAGAGATCATTGAAAACACTAAGGTATAGACCACACAAATGATGACAGGAGCAGACAAAATGCAAACTGAAGGGCATGATTGAGTAAAGACAGTCATAATGATGAAGGCGTGGTAGAAAAAATGCTAGACATTGGGAAACCAACATAGGACCATTTCGTTTTGTAGAGAATGCACACCAACCAACACGTCCACATAGCACATTGAAGCACTCAGACAAAGAACCAGGTTAGCAAGGAATTAACGCAGAGAGGCCATACTCAAATGCAAATGCAGACTCACTACGCAGAGAGGAAAATAAGTGAGCGAACCTTAACTCTTCAAGCAGACACCCAAGATAGTTTGAAATCCTGGAAACGCTAGGAAACGCCGTGAGGAGAACTCGATCATCCTGAATGCTCATGAAAGGCTTGGAATCACAATGGGAAACCGAAGACCAATTTATAGTTGTAGATGTGAACTGTTTAGGGCTTGCTAATTATCCTGTATTCCTTCCATAATTGAGAGTTTGCATGCCCGGGAAAGAGGAGAAAATGAGCATAGCTGGCTCAAGTATTCGTTCGAAGAGATCTTCCCTTTTAATCTTTAAGTGGTCATGTTATCAAACTGGACTAACCCTTAACGTTATACATGGTTAATGGTATTCGTATGTTGATTAAAGAAGTCTGACAGAAGGCAAACTTCTTGGAGTAGCTTGCCTAAACAGATCATCTTCAAGGACAATGGTTGAAAAAAATCAGTGTTGCAGCCTATAATGTAAAGATAATGGTCGAGCATGAAATTCAATGGAGGGCGCAATATGCAACTATGTAGTCTAGTTATTAATTTTGCACACCAAGAAGTGACCCCGGGCTGAGGTTTAGCACGACCAAGGAATGAAGTCTCGGCCAGACGTTGTTTGAAATCATAGGCCACATTTCGTCCTAACTGAAAGATGTAGTAGCGACCTCACTCCATTTTTGAAGTGAATTTATCTTGGGACTTCATAGCGCACATGCAAAGAGCCCGCTTGCATAAAGGGGTTCTCGTCTTCAAATTCCTCGTGTCAAGCTCGTAGATTCCCAGAATTATATTATTTTGTTTTTCATCGTCCAATTTTGGCACAAGGTTATGCCTATTCTGCGTACATTAATATTGTCTTCTCTGTGCTAGAATAGGAGTTGGAAGTTTTTAAAGTTGCGTGTTTTCAGAACATTTCCAATTGTGCATATGTTAATGACATAACAAATTAAATGTTTTGTACCAAGTAGTTATGATGAGATAGGAATTCACAAGCACTGTGAATCCATAATGATACTCTTGGAACTCCGAGCTTTCTTGTTTTTTTTTGCAGAAACGAAACAAACCCGTCGAAGATGATACATGTTACCGGAGGAACACTGCCTGGTTGTGAATGCTTCAATTTGTCCATCATCTTGTCAAAATACAGAGAGTCATTATCAGTGAAGGATGGCCATAGCTCGACTAGTTTGGACGTCTGACCATGTTCTTAAGGCAGGCCATCTGGAATCGTCTCAGATTTGAAGTCTGGTAGAGATTTAATATATTCCACCAATCCGGATTTGTTGACGTCCTCTTGTATATTTTGGGAATTAGCGAAGGTGATATAGAAGACTCGAGCATTCAATATTTGGGCCAGCCACATCATACAATTAATAATAGCTAACATAAAAGAATCCGCTAAGAAACTTTAACGATCAGGACATGGGCGACTGGACCCTTTCCAAGTACGATATTCCATATTCAGTCATCAGGGAATGGCACTTCGGGACAAACTTAGTTAAGCATAGAGTACATCGAGATTGATGACAAGCTGATGTGCGCGAGACACATGTCAAGTGAAATCCACACTTCAAAAATCGAGGTAAAAATAAGATGTTTTAACAAAGTTAAACTTTGCAAGTTGGAAAATTTATATGCAAAATGATCGCATAATGTCACTAACATAATAAAGTTTTGTGCTAATAAATTATATGTGGTGTATTAATGTTTTAATGTTATAAAGTTAAATATAACTTTCTAAAAATTTGATAAATCAAAGTTGGTTTTATTGAACATTAATAATTATCACCATCATCATTTTATGGTGATATTTCTTTGTACAATGAAATAATAAATTTTGACATAAACGACCACGTGCTTGATTCAGATCACAAACCTTTAATTATAACCCTCAGTCTTTCCACACATAATGATCCCATGGAGGAAAATTAACAAAGCCAAACATTAGAAGAAATTTGGGGTCTAAAATGGGCCTTATAAGAAAACGAGCCAACCATAATTTCTTGATGAGTTGGAATTCAAGAACCAATATAATTTCAATCAAATGAGTCAACCATAATGGTTGACTTGAGATATTTGTCATAAAAAAAGCTATTTTTTTTGTTTGTATTTTCAACATATATCCCTGTGTTTTTACTCCAATTTCAAGCGGGAGCACTCGTTGGAACATCATCATTACATTTTTTTAGGTATTTCTTGTTTTTGGGGAAGCGTGGTCCATCAAAAGCATGCAGTGTGGGTACTCGTTGGATGTAGAATTTAATTCCACATCCAACGAGTGCTCCCGCTCGAAATTGGAGTAAAAACACGGGGAGATATGTTGAAAATACGAACAAAAAAGTAGTTTTTTTCTTTCTTCCTCAAAAAATAATAAATATTATTTTATTATTTTCCTTAGGAGGTCCATTTTAGACCTCATATTTCCTTTAATGAACACTTGGTATTCAATAGAAATAATATAGATGACTTTCTAAATGATTTGATAAAGGATTTGTTTCCTCTTTCTAATAAGGTCAATATAGAAGAGCTCTATCATAATTTTACTGCAACCCTCTCTATTGCCATCAACAAGTTCTCTATCAAAATTTCTAGTCAAAAGGGGAACATGAGAACCACCCTTGGTATGATAACGATTGTAAGCAGGCACGTAGAGAAATTAAGGAAGTTATCGACAAGTCCCTAAAATTCGACAAGATAAATAAGTACAAAGCCCTAACTAAAAGGAAAAATACCTACTATATAAATAAAAGACGAAATTTTTTTTTACACTTATCTAAGATGGTTCCTAAGAAATTCTAGAGGCAAATTCTAACTTGCAAAAGTAAAGAAAATAATAATATTTCTTTAAAGGACTGGAACTCCTATCTTAAAAAGCTTTACGAATCCCCATATGTCATGGACAACATTCAAGCCCTCCTTACAATATAGCAATTTTTTCTTTAGAAGACATAGACTTTGGGATTAAGTGCCTAGCAAATGGAAAAGCTAAAGACATTGAAGGATACCAAACAGAAATATTAAAATGGGAGCACCTGTCCTCATCCCTTACATTCACAGTCTCTTTAATCTAGCAGTCAAGAATGGCTTCCCTAATCTTTGGAATCAGAGCCTTATATTTCATATTTTTAAAAGCGCCGATAAAGATAACCCCCTTAATTATCAAACCGTTATGATTAGCCCTCTTTTAGCCAAGCTATATGACATTATTTTGAAAAAGAATACTGGCATATGGCTAGAAAGCGAAGGAAAGCAGGTTAAAGTTCAGCCAGGCTTTAGAATCATTGTGAAGGAGTGTCGTAGTAACAAATCCAATCTTTTTTATTGTTTCATGGACTTTAGAAAAGATTTTGATATGGTGCCTAGAAAGAACCTATGGAATAGATTAAAAGAGTTAAAGGTTTCTTTTGAGCTCAGGGTTGCAACAATAATGTTACATGAGAATGTCATTGCCAAGTTCAAACACACTAAGGGATGGTCGTAGGATATTAACTATAATATTGGAGTTAATCAAGGTTTCCCCCTCTCCCCTACCCTTTTCAGCATTTACATTGATAAGCTAGAAGGTTGTTTAGAAGAAGCAAGTTGTGCTGGCATGACCTTAGCAGGAATAATCATCATGCTTGTTCTCTATGCTGGTGATATCGTTCTTATGGCAAGGTGCACCTTTGATCTCGACAAGCAATTAAGAATTCTCAAGGATATCTAGTCCAATATGGATATGACTGTTAACACTAAAAAACAAAAGTAATGATTATCAACTCCAATAAGGGCACTTATGATAATTTTGTATATGACAATAGAAACATGGAGGTAGTGATTTCTTATCAATATCTTGGAAATGACTTCAATCACAAGCTCATTTGGAACTATAGCATTGAGAAAAGGATTAATGGAGGGTGGAAATCCTACTTTGGTTTTGAAAACAACTGTAAATTGGCAAACCTTGTAATGTGGGATAGGAAGAAATTCCTCTCTAAAACGCTCATCACGCCTTCTATCTTGTTAGATGTGAAGCTTGGGGATGCAACATTTCCAAAGAATCAAGGAGAAAATTTTAGCAAATCTAGAAGTGGTTTCTTACTTAAATAATCTTAAAATTAAGAGTAATATGCCCTATCGTATTCTCCTCTTCGAAGTGGGGCTCTCCCCCATTGAAAGCATAGATATGATTAGGTATCTGATGTACAAGCACAAGTTAAACAATATAGGAGGCCAACTGTAATATCCCGATTTTGACCTTATTGTATTAAGATTGTAAATGATGTAAATACCATTATTAAATCATGGTGAGGAGCTCAAGGCCAAGGCCCCGCCATCGATTTAGTGTTCCATGTATCGGCAATTAAGATAGATGCCTATGGTACTTGTGCTAGCCATGCACAATGTAAATTCGGACATCATGTAAATATGCAATTTTAATGAAAAACCCACAACTAGCTATGCAACGCAACAAGAGATGGGGGCATGATCTTTACAAGGAATAGGGGGGGGGAATTGTTCAAACCCTTGAGCCATGATGTTAATCCATTTCATTGAGAAAACCCATAAATCCCAACTACCCATTTTGTCTCATGCACCTAATCATTTAATTCTTCCAAGAATTGGTTGAGGCAGTTAATGCCTTGGGATTGGAGAGGTATGGAAGTCAATTTTCATGTATGGGCAAGCCATCAACCTGGGAAATCGAATTTTGGCTTGCTGGGCAAGAAAACACCCACGAAATGGTGCCCAAAGCCATTCTTCACCCATGGCATTCATCCTCTCACGCAGTCTGAGCTTGTTGGGGTTTTATCCTTCACGTTTTCACCATTTCCTGCATTTTTTTCCATGCCTGGGAGCTCGTTGTTACATTGTACAGCAGCTTGGAAAGGAGAGCCATGATTTCTGGGGTTATAGAGGCCGTTTCTGCCCACGAAATGCCCATGAGCGTTTTCTGAAAACGATTCTACTCTCCTGGAGTTGACTTTCCTTTTCTCCATTTCATTTTGGTTTCCCATGTTTTTCTGAGCTGGTTGAAACCCCATCTTTGGGCATCCCACTGTAAAAACGCCCAACACTTGTATTTATGGCTATTATGTGCATCCCTGTTTTGGTGGGAACCTGTGAGTAGGAGATTTAGGAGTGGAAGAGGATAGAGTTGGCTTGATGAGCCCAGTGAGGTATCCATAGCTCAATGATTGAGCCACTAGCCTAGCAATTCACCGTCTGTCCATCTCCTAGCAGCCTGAGAAACCCAACTATTGTTTGGCTTGGCTAATTCTGGTGTATCTTTGGCTATGTGAGAGCCTGTTGTTTCCCTTTTCCTTGTGGAGATCATGCCCAGCTCGGGGGTGGCAGTGGTGCTGAGAGATTGAAGAGCACACTGGCCTATGGTTGGGTGGAACGTTGCAGAAGCATAGCTGGTTGTTTAGGGACTACTTTGTCTTAAGATAAGTACTCTCATTTACTAATTCTGTGTTGTTTTAATTGATGGTTGTCATGAAAATGCTAAATGTATTCACTCTCTGTTATGGAATGTTGAATGCATGTTAAATCTATACATGATTTACTTCCACTGTGTTTTCTTAGACTTATACATTTGCATGCATGTCCTTTTTATATAATGAGGATGTTTGTTTAGTAAGCATTGGGGCCAATTGCCCAGTTTTAGCATCACGATCCTTTCCATTGCACTGGTATGATGGGTGGGGACATGACAATTTGGTATCAGAGCCACTGGTTGCAGCATTGGGCCTTCATGGGCTGCCTATCACAGTGGCAGAGGTAAGTATGCTTCTTGCTCAACTGTAGTCATTAAGAAAATTTGAAATTTTTATAAGTATTTTTGAGCTTTTTGCTAAGTCTGTATCGGTGGCAAGACTTAGCGAGTTCATCCACAACAGCGGAAGGAACTTGCGAGTGTTTTCTGAAACAGCGGAAAGGTTGACGAGTTTGTCCGCAACGGTGGCAAGACTCAGTGAGTTCATCCGCAATGGTGGAAGGAACTGGCGGATGTTTTCCGGAACAGCGGAAGAGTTGGCAAGTTCCGCCGCAGCGTCGAAAGGAGTTGGCGAGTTTGCGCCATAATGTTGGAGGAAGCCGGCGAGTTGTGCCGAAGATTGGAGGCGAAACTTGGCGAGTCGCTCCGCAATAAACCACCAGAGAATCAATAAGTTCGAAAGAAAAGGAAGAGCTCTGGTGGAAAGTTATGAGTTTTCATCCGTGACGATGGCGAAACTCAACAAGATCATCCGAAACAGTGGAAAAGTCATGAGTTTTTCTCCGCAATGGTGGAAGAGATGGGAAAGATTGCTCCGCAACAGCGGAAGACCTTGGCTTGTTGCTCCACAATGGATTGTCCAGAAAATGTAAGTTCGGCAAAAAAGATGGAAAAGTTTTGGAAGGAAAAGATGAGTTTCAGCGGAAGAACTCAGCGAGTTGGTCCGCAACGACGGAGGGACTCGACGAGTTGGTCTGAAAATTTTTCTAGCGTCTTTCGGTGGAAGAACTCGGCAATTCGGTCCACAGCAGCAGAAGGACTCGACAAGATGGCCCGAATCTGCGGAAAGACTTAGTGAGTTGATCCGCAACAGGTTGGAAGAACTCGGTGAGTTGCTCCAAAATAGGAAATTTCAGCTATTTTTTAGGGAGATTTTCAGGTGTCGAAAATGGAAAAATTGCCATGGAACTTATGCGCCAGATTGCGCGAAATCATGGAAAGTGTAATACGCACCATGGAGGATTAAAGAGGGAAATTCCTCACCTTAAAACTATTTCTGTTTATAGCATAAGAATTGCGTATTTGGAAAATAGCAAGAATGAAGGATTACACTTATGAATATACTGAATTGCTAATTCATGAGAAGATCATAGCTAATGATTACTTGTATGCTTGGTAGTAAAGCCAAGAAAAGGATCAGCTATGATGTAGAGGAAGGACTCCATGTCATAATGAGGATTTGGAAAGGGAAAACTCCTTAACTCCTCTCTTGCTATTGTGTTTTTATTTCCTGAGTTTTATATACTAGAAATTACGGCATAGGGATGCTGGAAATACAAGAGAATAATGCATATGAATTAGTGGGCATGATTAGAGAGTCATTGCATAATGCATGTGAATTGCTTATGCATGAGCATGATGTTTCATATTGATAAAATAGTGAAGTTACACATGCAATAGCTCATTAATGGTATTTACTGTTATTGATAATGGTTATGTGAATCAGACCATAAAAGCATGATTGAAAACGCAAGAAAATTAGATTGATGAAGTGAATATGCATTAGTTGGAATACTAATTGCCATTGCACAATGCATGTGAAAATGTTTATGCATATATGATATTGCATCTTGGTAAAATAGTGAGGTTTTACATATGCAATGAGCCACTTGAGATAATCATTGTAGTTGCTAATAAGTAGCTGTGTTCGCATTGGTTGTAGGATCAAATACAACCAAAGCATGGCTGAAGATGTCGGTGATGATTGTTGCATATGACCAAAAACCTTATGAGGAAAGGATGGTGCAACAAACTTATGATCATGAGGTTGGCAAAAGGACTGTCTAGCCTTGGTAAGAGGCCAACCGATCAGGTAACATCAAACGATGTTAATGACAACCATGTAGGTAATGGTTATTTGTGCTTAAAGTGCATGCATGTTAAAAGAGGATTTGGTAAGATCCCTTCAACTATGATTAAAGTATGTTGATTTGGTTTACATGTGGTATTGAGTGCCTGAACGTGAATGTCAACCTACCAAGTATGGTGAGGTGTGGGTAAGTGAAGGCAGTGAGCCTTACACCCTATAGTTTCTTAGAAACCTCAATGCATTCATATGAAATTATAACATGCCGTTTGTGTATGTTGGATTATAAGTTTAAATAACCAAAGAAAGTGAAGACTTATGGTCCTATCATGGTGGTGCATGCTATGTGGGAAGGCATGGTTAGGCCATAATATGTTTGAATGCATAATATTCATAAATTAATGCAGGGTTGCATTGAGGAGACGTGCATTAAAATATTAAGTACAATCTTGTGATTATATTATGTGAGTGATGTAACAGAGCATGCATATGTATAGGTGCACATGTTGATATGCATTGTGTGAATGCATGATTGTGGTGTATGTTTCATTACCACTAGATAATAGATGAAATGGTATTATCAATCCTGAGAGCATTTCATGAGCTGCTATGAATGCAAGGGAATGATTGCATAGAATGATGTAATTAAACCATGCAACTCTAGTATGGTAATGATTCACATGAAGTAGATGATTTTGGTGATATTAAAATGCTTCAGTGACTGTGGCAGCAATGAAATATTATATGCATAGAGATTTACAAAGCGTTTGGCTGATTGAAGTTTCAGATTTCAGGTAGATTGTTTTGGGCATGGAAAATATGGGTAAGTCCATGATGAAGATTGGAATCTACCATGAACAAGAGCCAAACGATATAAGAACAGGCTCATGGCTAAGCGAATCAATTTATGTAGAGGACAGAATTGCAAATTCATACCTGAATTTAATTATTAATGCCATTGACTGATTAGAAAAATCAGATTTGAATTCTATTGTTAAATGCTGCTAACTGTTTGGCTATTGATAAATGTGCCAGGAAGACACATTGCAGGAAGACCAAGAATGATGGCCTACAGAAGCCAAACTAGATGGGAAAGACCCCATGCTTTGGAAATGGGTTTCGGGTGAAACGCCATTGATAATGTCTCAGCCAAACCGCATGTCGGTAAACCATGAAAGTGAGATGGTAAAGCTATGCCCAGAAGGCATGTGAGACACATCTACAAAATGAATGAGTATTCTGTGACCCTAGACAAGAACATGCATGTCTAAATTATTAGGGTTAATATGCAGAGCATGCTCTATCTTATTTATATCATTGCAGACTGCTTGAGTATGATTAGGGCCTACATGGCACACATCGGAAAAGGGGTGCACATCTTTTCTGGTGTTGGGTCATGATAGGGTTTTCAATATTGACTACACTCTAAGGGAATGGACGCATTCCTGGTGTTTCAATACTTGATAGTGAATGATATGAAATGTGGTTAAGAATTTGAACAGCAATACCGATGAGATTGCTTATCCTTCTTGTGTTGTCAGCCTACACAGATGCAGATTGATACTGCACATTAAGAGGCAAAGTGAAGAAGGGTACGCAAAAGGACTGTACAGGAATTGGTAACCTTTTTATGCTCACGCGAAATATTACCAGAAGGGATGGACAGGCCCGAAGAGTTGTGTAATAAGAAGAGGTATCATCCTTGTGTGAGTGGGGTCATGTTAACCTGCAGTCAAGAAAGTCACCTATAAAGTTCCAAAAAGGAACCACCAATTTGCACAATAGAAGGAGTGGCATCCTTGTATGAATGAAGAGTTGATGTGTGTGTGAAGGGTTATGGTGCAAGAAGGTGTGGTGACATTGGTGAAGGCATAAAATCTCTATTGGGACAGTAGTGGGAGGGCGAGCGCCAAAGACTGACTGAAAACCCTGAGATGCCTATGGCTCCATAGTAGAGCCTTGACCTATAATGGTCAGGTGGTGCAGTTTCCTTCCATTGGTCGATGACCTAGACGAATGTGCTAGCTCAAAAATGGAGAGGGCCAACCAAGTATGGGACTGGTTGGGCACCACCAAATGCTTGGTAAATCCAGTCGGCGTGAAGGTGTATTGGTGAAGCATTAACTACATCAAGGTCCATAGGCGATCCCAAGGCTTGCAAAGTGAAGCAGGACCCTGTGGACCAGAGGGGAAACGCACAATACAGATAAGTATTCAGTTTCATTTATGTCTTGTTTGAAATAATGAAGATTTCAGGTATAAGTCTTCTAACAAGTAAGCTGATACACTATTGTTTCTTTGTTGGAAACCTTGGTCATTGTAGGAAAGCAAGACCCTGAAAGAACTTTAAGTTGCTAGTAAATCTATAGAATAAATGAGTAGGCGATATAAATTCTTGGTAAACCAGAGAGTAACTGGTTGTGCACTATAAATTCTTGGTAAAACCAGAGAGTAACTGGTTGTGCACTATAAATTCTTGGTAAAACCAGAGAGTAACTGGTTGTGCACCATAAATTCTTGGCAAACCAGAGAGTAACTGGTTGTGCACTATAAATTCTTGGTAAACCATAGAGTAACTGGTTGTGCACTATAAATTCTTGGTAAAACCAGAGAGTAACTAGTTGTGCACTATAAATTCTTGGTAAAACCAGAGAGTAACTGGTTGTGCACTATAAATTCTTAGTAAACCAGAGAGTAACTGGTTGTGCACTATAAATTCTGGGTAAACCAGAGAGTAACTGGTTGTGCACTATAAATTCTTGGTAAATCCATAGAGTAATTGATGCTCGATAAATTCAGAGAATAGTTGGTGGAAACATTAACCACTTGATGTTGTGGAGCAGCCAGCGTGCTGGCCAAACATTCCTTAATTAATTGATAAAAACCAGTCGGCGTACTGGCCTGGCATTGCCTATTCGAATGGTTGTGGAATAGCCTGCTTGTTGTCCCAACATTCATTATTGTATCCACGGGAAATCCAATGCTTGGAAAGCAAAGAAGGATCCTGTGGAATAAAGTGAAGACATCCGATACAGATAAGTATTTGGTTATCTTGCAACTTCTTGCTTATGAATATACGTGTGTATATGATTTTATTATGATTTCTCAAACTCTTGTCTAGAGATAAACCCTATGAAAACGAACTAAACATGTGAATTGATTCAATGTTTGAGTGTAGGTATTGCTGGAAGCAAGGATCATGAAGGAATCCTAGAGATGCATGTGGATATGTGACCGTCCTAAAGAGCTCAGTATGAGCAGTAATGAAACATGGTGCTAGTGGACATGAGTGGCTCATAGCAGCCAAAGGTTCTGTAGGCAACTATGGAGAAGGGCTCCTAGTTGAAAATCCTTAGACGGACCTTAGACACTAAGTGTCATAGCCAAGAAAGGAAAGTCAAAGCATTCACATTGAAGTGAAAGAGACTAAGGAACATGAAACCACAGCGATGGTGTAGCTTCATAATAGAACAAGACTAAGAGGGATAAAATCCTACTCTTCTCTTTCCTTTCGATTGATGCATTTATAAAACAAAAGATTGTTGAGTGCATGTCATGGCTAAAAATAGATTGCGTTTAATTACTTGAAATGAATTGTGAATGCTGAATTAGTAAATTTCCTGTGAAAGAATGAACATGAATGAGTTCATGTGTATGTGCAAAGCATGAAAATTTTGGAAGTCGCATGAGTGAAGCATGGACTTTCCATGTCAATTGGGAACTAATTGACTAATTTTAATGTTTATATTATGCTTTTCCTAACAAAGAGTTTCCATGATAAATTTCACAGGTGAGAAATTGAAACAATTGGTTGCAACCGACACAAGCAAGTGTTGCTAGTAAGTAAAGTGTGGTCAGCTGTGTACATTGATCATGGCGGCAGACCAAGGGCTATTAGAGTTGGCTGAAAGTCTTCTTCAAACAATTGCAAAGACCCAAAAAAATCTTGGGGAGATGCTCAGGCTATAGAGGCAACAGAATGAGATAAACCACGAGGCTTTGCAAGACTCTATTCGTCTGCAAAAAGAGGTAAAAAGCATTCTGGGAGCAATCATCAAGGAAAAGGAAAGTGGATCAATGAAGAAGCATTCATCCAATCGTTCGATTAAGAAACATTCTAGGTGGGAAGACTCAAAGGAATTTGACCGGGAAAAGGTAAGGCAGCCGGTGAAATGTTGGGGATGTGGAGAAAATCATTTCCTCCGCAACTGCCATAGCCGCCATAAAGTTTCCAGACTTGTGGATCAGCGGGAAGGGATTGTTTTGGAACAATGCCCTCATGCAGAGCTAGAGGGTCCCAGCCAGCAGGAACAGTTTGTGAAGGCCAAAAGACTTGGTCCTGAAAACCCAAGTAAAGGGTGAGATGCAAGACAGACCTGCCACATTATGTGAATGTTGGACATGTATATAGCGTGTATTTATTCTTAGGTATTGGAACACTGAGGACGGTGTTATTCCAAGGGGGATGGGAATGTAATATCCCGATTTTGACCCTATTGCATTAAGATTGTAAATGATGTAAATACTCTTATTAAATCATGGTGAGGAGCTCAAGGCCAAGGCCCCGCCATCGATTTAGCGTTCCATGTATCGGCAATTAAAATAGATGCCTATGGTACTTGTGCTAGCCATGCACAATGTAAATTCGGACATCATGTACATATGCAATTTTAATGAAAAACCCACAACTAGCTATGCAACGCAACAAGAGATGGGGGCATGATCTTTACAAGGAATAGGGGGGGGGGGAATTGTTCAAACCCTTGAGCCATGATGTTAATCCATTTCATTGAGAAAACCCATAAATACCAACTACCCATTTTGTCTCATGCACCCAATCATTTAATTCTTCCAAGAATTGGTTGAGGCAGTTAATGCCTTGGGATTGGAGAGGTATGGAAGTCAATTTTTGTGTATGGGCAAGCCATCAACCTGGGAAATCGAATTTTGGCTTGCTGGGCAAGAAAACACCCACGAAATGGTGCCCAAAGCCATTCTTCACCCATGGCATTCATCCTCTCACGTAGTTTGAGCTTGTTGGGGTTTTATCCTTCACGTTTTCACCATTTCTTGCATTTTTTTCCATGCCTGGGAGCTCGTTGTTACATTGTACAGTAGCTGGGAAAGGAGAGCCACGATTTCTGGGGTTATAAAGGTCGTTTCTTCCCACGAAATGCCCATGAGCGTTTTCTGAAAACGATTCTGCTCTCCTGGAGTTGACTTTCCTTTTCTCCATTTCGTTTTGGTTGCCCACGTTTTTTTGAGCTGGTTGAAACCCCACCTTTGGGAATCCCACTGTAAAAACGCCCAACACTTGTATTTATGGCTATTATGTGCATCCCTGTTTTGGTGGGAACCTGTGAGTAGGAGAATTAGGAGTGGAAGAGGACAGAGTTAGCTTGATGAGCCCAGTGAGGTATCCATAGCTCAATGATTGAGCCACTAGCCTAGCAATTCACCCTTTGTCCATCTCCTAGCAGCCTGAGAAACCCAACTGCTGTTTGGCTTGGCTGATTCTGGTGTATCTTTGGCTATGTGAGAGCCTGTTGTTTCCCTTTTCCTTGTGGAGATCATGCCCAGCTTGGAGGTGGCAGTGGTGCTGAGATATTTAAGAGCACACTATCCTATGGTTGGGTGGAACGTTGCAAAAGCATAGCTGGTTGTTCAGGGACTACTTTGTCTTAAGATAAGTACTCTCATTTACTAATTCTGTGTTGTTTTAATTGATGGCTGTCATGAAAATGCTAAATTTATTCACTGTCTGTTATGGAATGCTGAATGCATGTTAAATCTGTACATGATTTACTTCCGCCGTGTTTTCTTAGACTTATACATCTGCATGCATGTCCTTTTTATTTAATGAGGATGTTTGTTTAGTAAGCATTGGGGCCAATTGCCCAGTTTTAGCATCACGATCCTCTCCATTGCACTGGTATGATGGGTGGGGACGTGACACCACCGACTTCCTAAAATTGCTCTTAATTCCAACCAAAACCACTTGCACCTCAAACGAGGGTGGCATGAAGGCGCCATAACTTGGTTAAATCATTAGGGGATTAGCAATACTGCCACTTTGCAAAATATCAATAACATTAAAAATATTATTACTTTTAAGTTTAAAGAAAAAATGTGGTGCAAGAATGATTTAGAGGGTGAAAGAAAATTGTGATACTATAAAGAGATCATTAACCCTAATCTAGATGATCAAAATTATCTTTCTATTTTAATGAGTTCAAATAAAAAAATCAATATTGCCAAGACTGGAATGAACTCTAATGAGCTTCAAAATGAAACTAGACAATGGACAACCCGTAAAACGCCATGGACCGAAAGGATTTGCCATCTCTGTGAGTCTATCAACACTGGGGATGAAAATTAATTTCTCTTAGAATACCTTGCCTACACCCACATTAAATCTCAATTCCATAATCTCTGCTCCAGTGATGACCTCTCTAACCTTCTAACTCTTCAAAATTATGGTGAGTAAGAGACGCTTCTCTTTAAACTTTTTAATATTTGAAAACAAATCAAATATTTTATCTCTTATCTTTTCTCTTAAGATCCGATATTGGTCTTAGTGGACGTTAACCATCACCATTTGATTACTTAATACAACTATTGATTTTAATTAAAATAATAATATTAAAATAAATGTAACATGATACGATATGATATGAAGTGAAAATAATTATTATGGTTAAAATAAAGAGTAGTCTATTTATTTTAAGTAATTTTTTTTGGTTGAATCTAAATTTGGAAGTCATTAAATTGTGTATTTGAATGTATAAATAGATTCAACACCCTCAAATACCTCTATGGCACTCATATTAGGTAATTTCCACAATGATTCCAATAATTGTTAAAGATTTCCAACCAAAGTCGAACAAAACAAATATGAAATTATAGCTAAAAAAAGTTAAAATATTTAGGTTACTCCTTAAAATAATTATAACAAGAGCCACTAGGTGGCAATGTCCTTGACATTGCTCTTGCATTGGTTGGTGGTTTGCAATTGCTAGAATTTTTATTTGCTAAGAACAATGTTAACAAGGAGAATGAGCAAGGAACAATTGCCAATGAGTAATGATCGTTGTTCAAATGGAAATGGATCCTCTTCTTGCTATATTATTTGCTTTCCAAATTGTTGTGTCTCTTCTTGTAACAACATCTATCAATTCCTATACCTCTCATTAGGAATTAGGAAGTTGCATTAATGTGATCCATAAATTGATTTTTCTATTATGCTAAAGTTTAACTTTAGTTTCAAATATTATTTATTTATTTTTAAATTTTTTTAAAATTGTATTTAACTACGAATTGAATGGTGTTGTACAAGAGCATACAGATGACATTTGTCTATTTTTTTGCGCCAGTGAACATGGTAGCATGCTCACATCATCATTTCTGACTTCTTAGAAATGAAATTGTTAATGACGCAGCTTGGGAAACTGTATCCTTTAACTCGCGAGGGGCTCTATGATTAACAAAGATTCTACTAAAACCAGGGTACAGACTGGGGAGTTTTATGTGCATTGTCTGTCCACTATTGAAACGATTGAATATTCCTTTCGAACATATGGCTCTCCATCCCCAGGATCATATTCTTCATCCCGATAATGAAGGTCTAAATCTCACTCTTTACAATCTTAAAATCGATCTCAAAATACAGAGTATGGCTATGGAACATGAATAGATGCTATGAATGGGTATGAAACTGAAGGATGTGCACTTGGCCAGATGATCTAAAAGAATTGGTTGATAAGATTATGTGTTGGCTTTAGTAAATAAAGAAAAACAAGCAAGTGGGTGGGAAGTAAAGCGATGGTTTCCTCAACCTCAATAGTAAGTCTAGCCTAAGTCCCTTAGGGAGTAAAATGTTCCTACTTGCTTGGATCTAGCTCCAGACTAAGGTATGGACTTGGGATCTCTCTTGCATGCATATATCTCTATTAAGAAAGCAACCTATCATTTTGTTCGGGGTCCAATAAACAACACCAGAGGATTATTAAACTTCCCAGCTTGTACAATTTCCCATAATTAAGTGATACTCTGTATCCCTCACTACTAAATCGTGTTTCAAAGTTGTGGAGTACTCTATAAAAGCTCAATCTATGGATAGAATAGCTTACGCACATATTTTAGTTTACAATCAGAGAATTTAGGAATGATATGATCAATACACTAAGAGTTGTGTCTAACTCATTTGTTGGAGGGATGCTTATCAATTCATGCTATAGACACTATAAAACAACCATACAATTTCTGCAAAACTCACACGATTCTTCAAAATTATATTCCAAGGTGCATTATTATTTAATCTTCTAAATAAGTGTTTTTAGAAGTCTAATGTTATAAATAAGTGATTTCAAATACTTGTTTTTGTTTAATGGTGGACCAATGTTGTAAAGTATATTGATTGTACATTCTAATATGTCTTAATTTGTAATAACAACTTTTACTCTTAAAGTTGAGGTTTATTAACCAGCCAAATAAAAATAAAAGCATTTTATTACTTTTCATTACATTTTTCACAACTATTTTTTGTAATGATCCCTTTCATATTATTCTTCTAATTCCATTTATCAATACTCTTTTTTCATATAAAATGAAGAATGATGAGTGTATTTTTTTTAATCTTTAAAAAATAATTTATAAGTAGAAACTCATACCCATTATAAACTAAATATACATTGACATAATATTGCTCATATATAATGGTGATTATTGATTAAATAAAAAACCGATTTAGTGTCATTATGTTATTTTTGAATTGATATGCTTTATTATGAGGACTGTCCACACATATTGAAAAAAGAATATTATCATATGATGTCAACATTGTTCAAAGTGACGTGTCAACAACATGTGGAGTCGTTAAGTCACCAACTCCATGTTGGAAGAGGGTCTACTTATACAAGATATTCAAGTCCCACCCCTTGCAAAGGAAGCACGGAGACACGTGGATCACGGAAACAGGTTTGAAATCTCAGTCGGCAAGATATTTTGGGTGACCGGAATATTTGAATATGAAAATCTCTTTTGTGGTGCAGGAACCTCCACGAGTACAAGAGCAATCCAATCCACAGGAGTCGGGGAGACCGCGGGCAGCTGTCAAAATCACTCGGTCAGCCCATGTTTATCTCAAAAATAATAATATTATATCTTTCATCGTTTTGCATTTGCAAAGGACAACCCCATTGTTTGGAAACTACTCCAACTCACACATTCTTTTGGGCGCAGTATAAGTGCTAACTAAAATGCTTCCAACTAGTTAGAATTCGGAGAGCAATTTTTGTTGAAATCACAATTTGAAGTGTTCAAATCGCAATTTTGGCGATCTAGATAGTTTTAAAATTGAGCATTTAGTTTAGAAGAGGCAATCCCGATTGCTGAAATTGCAAAATTGCGGAAATAACAATTTCCAGGAAGAATTTTAACCGATTTTTATCCAAAATTCGCCAGAAAAGCGAGGCATTTTGGTTGTCTTTTATCCTACACCATTCCTTCGTGGCAAATTAGGGGTCAAACTTATTCTTTGTTTGGCTCATGTTTCTAGTTTGGTTAGTCCTCTAGCATGCATAATACTTCCCTTGTTGTCTTGTCTAGTTTCATGTAGTCTTGGTTCTCTTGTTTTAAAAAAACTTCATGAACCCTCACTAATTTAAGTGCGAGGTTGAGACATAATTAGAAACACTTCAAGATGCAACTTGGTGTAGTGAACACCAAACACAGGTCGTCTTTTCCTTAGCAACAAAAGCCATGAAATTAGAGTTGGAAGAATGGGCACAATGTCAATTCACAATCCTGGTACAACATGTCATGCAAACCTATATTCAATATTTTAAACAAAGGGACATATAGACATTGTTCTCCATGCCTTGGCTCAAAGCAAAAGAAGATTTGGAAGCACCAAAAAAATATCATAGAAACATTGGTAATGCACATGCCCACCTTCATTTTTTTTAGCATAACCATTGAAACCCCATCATGAAAAGTTTCAAATCTTCCGACTATAAAACATAAAATTCATAGATTCTTACTTTCAATGGAATGCGTACATATCCTAAGATAAACCTTAGCTTATTAAATATATGTCAAGATTACTCTCAATATCAATACTCAGTTACCACTCTTAAGTGTAGAGACACAACTTTTGATATTTCTTAGAGACTCGACTTTTTATATTTCTTAATAACTCCTAGAGTTATTCTTCTTTTTACTACTAGAATAACGAGTCGCCATTTTGACTAAATAACACTAATCTTTGCAAAATAGGACTCTCATCTTTGCAAAATGGGATGAATATTAAACCTACTCCTTTTTCCTTTTTTGAATTTGTATTTATGTTAATTGAAACAAAAATGTCTTTCACAAAAATCCTCGAGGCAAATTTCTACTATAATGAAAAACTTTGTTTTAAGAATCAAATCTGATCAATTTCACTTAATATTGGGAGAAGAAGTGAATTTAGAGCTCCAAGAAATGGAGATCCCAAGGAGTACGTTAATCCTAGGGTTTCTTGTTACAGGTGTGTAAGGTGTAATACGGATTTGACAGGTGTAAGTATTCCTCGATGGAGTTTATTAATGACGTAGCTCTTCGATCTGGGGTTGATACACCCACTTTTGATCATTCTACAGTCTTGAAACACGTTGGCATGCATAATGACCTCAAATTTATGGTATCCCTTGTTTCTTCCTTTATTGATCCTAGATCAGTGAGAAGGTACTGAAATATCTCTCAGCTGAAACAAGAAAGAATAGAAAGGTAGTGAGGAAAAGGAATGGTGTGAAATTGACGGTGGGAGATGATCTTAAGGTGGAAAATATTTTGGAGTTTGCCGGAAAAACTTTAATAGGAATATTTTTTGGTATCAGAGTAAGGGAGGAAGGTCTTAGAGGTTGGTTGATTGCAAACTGGGTTGCGATTTTTTTTATTGTCCATATTTTTACATTATGACCAGGGGATGGCTTAGTTTCAAGCTGAAACATGAGGAGGATGTAGTGAAACTGATGAAAGATTTCTGGAAGTGGGGGAAAACCTTTTTAATCCTCAAAGTTTGGAATCCTTGCTTCGACCCTAGAAGGGAATTTAATTGGAAATCTCCGGTTTGGGTAAAAATTCCAAGGTTGCCTCTAGAATTCTAGAATTACCTTTGCCTAACTGCTCTAGGGAACAACATAGGCACAACGGTTTTTATGGATCCCTCTTATAAGTTCCAAGCTATGTGAACGGTAGCTAAGGTGCTTATTACAGTCGACTTGTCTTTAGGGTTACCAGAATTTATTGACATTAAGGTCGAAGATTTTTTATTGAAACAAATGTTGGATTATGTCAATATTCCCTTTAGATGTGGTAGATGTCACGCCTATGGACATATTATCAAGGATTGCTCTTTACCCTTTAGGAAAGAAAAGACTCAATCTCGTCCCAGAAAATCTCTGCTAAATCCTTAGATGCTGAATACTTGGAAGTTCTTGAATGGTTTTCACAGGAGAAAATTGATGGGATTATGATCTAGATGGATATCGGTGGCCACCCACCTATTCCACTGGCTCAAAACAGTTTCCCATTTTGCCAATTTTCTAGTAATTTTTCTACAGTTTTTCGAGTCCCAAACTTTCGGGTCCGTTTTGAGGCCCTAAACGACATTTTTTGGGAAATCTGGGTCTGCCAGAGATCTTTCCAATAGGCTACCGAGCGCCCCAAACGGAGATCGCATGCAAAAGTTATGACCCCGAGAAGTTGATTGTTCAGCTAACCACCTTGGGGCCGCAAACTTTATGACGGTTCATCTTCTAGGGTTAGGTTTTTGGATGCTTGGGATTCTTTCCCTCGTGCTTATGATAAATATGCCTTTCGGCCTCTCTTTGTAATCATCTTGGTACGAATGAGCACAGCAGCCACATCTCTTCTCAGAGATAGCTACTACCATTCTAGTTGTTGTATTTACAGTCTGTTCTATTTCCGATATTTAATAGAATATGTGTTTACTGTATCGCTGTGTTTCTTGCCATATATATGTGTATGTGAATATATATCTCTGTATATGATTCTGTATATGCTATCTTTTGTTTCGTTTCCACACAAATCCGAATCAGATTATTCTTGAGAAAAAGGTCGAGCCAGAAATTAAAGCTTTGCATTCGGACTTATTAGAATAATTTGAACAAGGGTTTAAATCCCTTGATCGGATCTCAGGAGCAATTTTGAACATGAGAGCTTCCTTGGAAGCTATGTCCTCTGAATATGGGAAATCAGAAAGGGAAGGTGAGGAGATTTACTCTAAAGATCATTGTTCGGTAGAACATCTTCTTTCAGCTGCTGCAAACAATGAAATTCAGAGTGATGAGGATTTGATTGAACAAGGGTTTAAACCCCTAGACTGGATCTTGGGAGCAGAATTTGTAGATCATTGTTCGGGAGAACATATTCCTTTAGTTGTAGTAGACATAGTACTTCAGCAAGAAGAGGATCTTATTGAACAAGGGTTTAAAACCCTAGACTATAACTCGAGAGCATATCGAACTTGAGAAAATTGGATATTGACTTGTATTACTTCTGCTAGCTTTGTTGTGTTGATATATGGGTCGCCCAATGCTTTCTTAAATGGCATTCGTGGGCTTAGGAAAGGTTTCCCACTATCACCTTACCTGATTATATTGGCTATTGAGGAGCTTAGTTTATTAATAAAGAAGGCTAACAAACAACAACTTATTACAAGTATCAAAGTTGCCAACACACTTCACTTAACTCATTTGTTATTTGTGGATGACATTCTTATTTTTGGTGAAGGATCTAGGATCGAATGGTAGCAATATCATATGATCATTTCTATCTTTTGTGATGCATCGGGAATGGTTATTAGCTCACACAAATCCAGTTTTGTGTTTCAATGTGATTATCTAGATATAAAGAACTATATTCCTAATATTTCCCCTTACCATATGTCGGAATTAGGGGTTGGTATTAAATATATTAATTTCATCCTGAAGCCCAAATGTTATAGAATCATTGATTGGAATTTCCTTATTCAAAAGATTCAACGCAGAATTTGCTTGTGGTCTTACAGGTGGTTATATTTGGAGGGGCGTATTGTTTTGGTAAGCTTTATTCTTCAGAGTGTATCGGTTTATTGGTTCTCACTTTTTTCGGTTCCTAATGCTGTGATTGAGACTATAAGAAGAAAAATGTTTCAGTTCTTGTGGGCTAGAAGAGTTAGGGTTATGAAGATTCACCTTACTTCTTGGGAAATTCTGTCCTTGCCCAAACATTTGGGCTGTTGGGGCATCAAGTGTCTTAGATCCTTTAATAAGGCACTATGTGCTAAAATTTTGTGGTGTAGCTTATTTGATCAAGGTCTTTAGGGAAAGGCTATCAAGGCAAAATATCTCAAAAGGCTCCCTCTAGTACATTGGATTTGATCCGAAAATAAATCATGTTCCTATGCTTCTGAAATTTGGTGAAGTTTGGTCAAGTCTTATCCTATTATTAACCATACTGTATGTTCCAAGGCAATTGGAAGTTGGGAAATTGGCAGAGGAACCTAGACCTATTTGGGAATTGACCTGATTTTGGGTCTTGCAGAAGGATACCAGCTATCTCTGTTCCTTATCAATTAGTTGCATAAAAGAGGTTTATGTGTATTAAAACAAGCGATGAACTCTCATAATACAAATATGATTCAGTGGTACATGACCTCCGATATTTCATTATGTATCCCTCTGGATATAGAGTGGGATAATTATGTTAATAATCTCATACACTCTGGTATTCATTTAAATGACAAAGAAGGCAAGTTGGTATGGGCATTTAATCACTTTGATGGATCAGTTAGTGCGCTGCTAGCATGTGATTGTATTCTGCATGCAGATCTTAGTACTGACATTATGTGGTGGTCGAAGCTGCTTTGGCATGGAAATTTTCCTTTAAAGATAAAGTGTTTTATTTGGATTTGTTTTCACAACAGGATTTTAACTTGGCAAAATCTTCAGAAGCGGGGTTTTTGGGTCCTGGTATTTGTTTGATGTCAAATGCTGATTTCGAAGATTTGAACCATCTTTTTGGTAGATGTTGTTTTTTCCAAAGGATCTAGGATGAACTTAGGAAGACCTTTTATTTTCTTCCCCCTTGGGATGGGATTTCCTTTGTAGACAATATGAAATACTGCTATAATTTTCTTCGAAAGGATGTAAGCCTGATTTTTTATGTGATCTAGGAGGTGTAGAAATCCCTTAATGGATTAATATTCATAAATATGAAACCAGTTACTCTTTTGGTCTGCAAAAAAGTCGTCTCCAGTTTCACATACTTTCCTAGGACAAAAATTTATTTCTCATATTTATCCCTAAAAGCCTTTAGAGAATGTTTATTCTTTTCCCTGGAACCTGAGATCTTAATAGCATTATCAACTAGACCATTCTGAAACACAGAGTCATGTGGTCCAATCTCAACTTCACAATAGGGATGAAAAAGACCACCATCCTTCAGATCTGGAGACTTCGATACCGCTAAAGAAGAACCCAGATCAACCTTCATTGACCCAGCAAAACCATTAGGAGGAAGGGGGCAAGCATCGTGAGAAGGGTTCTTGAAAAATGAACTATTACCACTTGAATGACCTATCTTGAAATGAGTACCCTCATCGCAACGGACTGAAACATCGGTGATGTGACATCCCCACACATCTCCTTGTCAGTTTTAAAAATTCCACTTAAACATATTACGTCATCGTTTGACCAAGAAACCTGATCCTCCTCCCATGTGGAATCCACCAATGCCATCTCATCACGTGCAAAACCCTATCATCCTCCACCTACAAAACCCTAAAATAAAACTAAACCTTATTATTGTTGTATCACTATAAAATAATGAATTATTCCACCCATGAAACAAATCTTGAATTCCACACCATAAAACACACCTTGAATTTTACTCTTATTGATTTAAACATATCACTATGAAGACTTTAAATTTGGGAACAATTAAAATATATTTTTGAAGCACATTTCGTGTTGCCCAAAAAAAATACCAAGTAATCACTTGAGCCCTAATCCCCCTCACCTAGTGTTAGAAAGAGGATCCTTCTTAGCATTTTGCCCCTCCCCTACCTATTTGTCCATCCGACCCATCCCATACCTTCCTGGCTAGAATGCGAGCAATATTTCATTCCAATAAGCATAAAGCGATATTCCATGAGTTCTAACGTACACATTGCTTAACGACTCTACATGTGACACCTCACTTGCACATACTTGAGATGATACCTGGATATTTCCTTTAAAAAAACCTTTAATTTACATCTCTCTAAAAATATCTCCTGGCATATAACTGTGACCCTCCTTTGCCTTTGGGTATAATGATGGTTTTTAGTCCCTAAAGCTTGTTTTTTTTTAATTACTAGCATTTGCCCCTTGAGGGGAAAAAATGAACGCCGGTAGGAAAAGGGGAAAGTTAGAAGGAACAAAAACATAGGCACAGGCAGCAAAGGATATTGGTATGAAAAGAGCAAACTTTGTAACAATCTCATATTACAAAGACATAAGCACTCAACCCATAACAAAAAATAATGTTAAGTTCATTAACACAGTGAGATCTCCTTTATAGTTATAAAAGAGGTGATGTTCACATCCTAGAACTCTCACCTGGCTCCGCTGGAGAAACTGCCCACACTCTTACTTGCCATCCTAGGTCTCAATGAAGGATTTAAGGTTTCTAGAAGTGTTGTATAGCTTATTAAGTGCACTAGGGAAAAGGGAAGGCGAATCACACGTAAATATAAATGTATTGTGTTAACGTTTGTATATATAGTCGCTATTAATATTGCACCACAATTCTGTAGATGAGAATCATGATTCTCATATAAGTATCTCTATTTGTTGAAAAACCTGGACATTTTTCTCTTGTATACAATTCTCCAGTTGTCGGTATGTTTGGAGGAGTTATGGGTAGATGGATGTGTGCAGTTGAAGCACATCAAGGGGTTTCAACAGTTTACAAAGCTTTTATATGTAAGTGTTAACTGGTGCTTGGAGTTAGAAGAGATTCCAAGTATGGAAATGATGGTATCTTTGGAGGAGTTATGGGTAGAAGGATGTGTGAAGTTGAAGAGAATACGAGGGTTGGTGCAGGTGAAAAATATTTGACACCTACTGTTAGTGGGTGCTCTGAGTTAAAGGAGTTTCCAAGTATCAAAAACAATTGTATATTTGGATAATTTGTGTGTAAGAGAATGTGTGAAGCTCAACAACATCATGCGGTTGGTGCAGTGTACAAAGCTTTGAAAGATAGATGTTAGTTGGTGGGGTGAGTTAGAAGAACTGCCAAGTATAAAAACATTGGTTTCTTTGGAGGAGTTGTGGGCATATGAATGTCCGAAGCTGAAGAGGATACAAGGGTTGGCACAGCCGACAAAGATTAGACACCTACATTTCATTGGGACCATGCTCTGAGTTAGAACAGTTGTCAAGTATGGAAATAATAGTATCTTTGGAGGTGTTATGCACAGTCATATGCCAAAAAATGAAGAGCATACGTGAGGACAAAGCTTTAGAAGGTAAATGTCGACGAGTGTTGTGAGTTAGAAGAGGTGGAAGGTGTTGCGAGTTAGAATTGGTGGAAGTTGTTGATGAACACTATGTGTGTTTGGATAAGTTGGAGACCTATAGATGTCCCAAATTACAGTGTCCTATGTGGGAGTAGTTGATCGGTTGCGTAGGTGATTGAAGGAAGGGATGCTACTTGCATGAAAATAAAAGAATAGGAAGTAGTTTTGCAACGAGAATCATTTGATCATTCCAAGAGGTGGTCGAAATACTGGCAATATATATAACATTATCTATAAGATTTGCATCTTTGCATCTTAGTCCAAGCAAAATGTTAGTTTCCCATTTCATTAATGCATCTTTGTCCAAGCAAATTTATGGTTACCTTCTAATATCATTGCCTTTCAAACTCATACTATGAGTACATTTCAAAATGGTTATTTTTTTCTATTCAATATTTCCTCTACTACAATTTGATTGTTTTCACACTATTTGATTCTACGGTTAGCAAGGAGTCTATGCGATTTATGATCAAGATGCAATGATGACATTATAGAGACATAAAAATCAATAAATAATGGAATCTTTATCTGGTCTATAATAAATTAATTTTCTATTGGTAGAAATCCATAATTCAATGGCTCCAAGGAGACCACAAGTCCAAGCATGCATGTATTTTGTAATACATGCAATAAATGGGGATCTTACAATGCCATCCCAATAATTATTAGGGAAGATGGGTCAATGGCAAGGGAAAACCATCAACAATGAGATTCTTTGAGAACCACCTTTCACAACAAGGGGAGGTAGACTAGGTGGTTGTAAGAATTCCAAATGAAAACCTGCCCATGTCTCAACAACTGCATGTACTCCTCTCTCGACTTGTGACTCTTACTCCACATTTTTTAGGCCATCCCATACATGTTAATGAAAGCACTTGAATGGATGAAGAAATATGGAAGAGTATTGACCACTTAGTCGAGGCTGGTTGAAGAAAAGAGAGCAAAATATTTGTTCTCTGTGCACTATTGTCTGGTTAAAGAGCACAAGAGAAAAATTTCTAAATAATATTAAGAAGAAGAACTCTCGGTCAATTATGTCGACTAAGAATAGAAGAGAGTAGAAGAAATTAAGAGCGTGTTGTAGAGACCGTGAAATAAAGAAAAGTTGCTTGTAACCAAAGTTAAAATGGTGCTTATGCTCAATCCACTCATTCAATGTCTCTCTAGAATTTGAAGGGACGAGGAGATTCATCCACTAGATTTTATCTAACCAATTAGTCACATGAATGTTCATTTGTTTTGCAAAAGTTACACCATGTCAGAAGACGAAATTGATGAATCACTTTCTTCTGAGTTTGCACATTGCCAATAGAGATTGGATCGCACTAAAACAACTTCAATGATTTCAAGTGTAGATCACAAGAAGATCTACACACAAGTTTGTACTGGCAATGGAGAATGACCGATACACTTACACAAAATAAAATATTAACATATTATACATTATTATATAAATGTATAAAAAGCACTTCTACATAAAATAAAATATTAACATATTATACATGATTATATAAATGTATAAAAAGCACTTCTACACAAAATAAAATATTAACATATTATACATGATTAGTGACTTTCATTCTACCCCTTATGATTAACCCTATACGATAGACATATTTGCTTTGTCATGTAACATAAAGTTATTTATACTCACATAAAGGTTTTATGCGTATTCACACAAAGGGACAATGTTTTATGTTTTAATCCATTTTATGTTTTAAATATGGATTAAGATTAGAAAATAAACATAAACCACATGTCGTTAAACATTATAATTATAATATTTAAGGTAAACCACATGTTAATATAAAAATGAGAAAATAAATATACACGTCATTAAGCATTGAAATTAAAATGACAAAATTTCATGCTTGTACCACATGTCATTAAGCATTGAAATTAAAATGACAAAATTTCATGGCTGTAAATATTTATTCGATGATGTTGATAAATAACCTATGCAAGGTCCACGCGCCCCTCGCCTATTCATGGCCCAATCGGCCTCAGTGAGCCATGAGGGGCCCTTGGCTGCATGCAATCCTTACCTCCACCCTCTAAAGAGGCTTAGTCTCTCGCGCGCGAGCCTGGTCCCAGAGTTCACTCTCCTGCAGCAAAGGTTTCGTGTTCAAACCACGCTCACTGCGTTTAATAATGTACCTTCTCAGAGGTTACTCTCTCCTGGTAAGGTCGCGTGTTCGATCCACCCCTTCTGTCAGGAGAAACGGGTATGATGGATGTCGGAGTTACGGCGCTGCCGAGTATGGAAACATTGGTATCCCGGGAAGAGTTCGAGTGAGTTCATGGAGAGAGGTCTTATCCAACCAAAACATGAAAGTTGAAATCATCGTTCATATCCACCTCTATCCGGTCGCTTGTTCGAATCTCTGCATTTGGTTGTTCTCGTTTACACCGTTGGTACGGCCAATATCAACCTGCAACAGATACTTCGAACAGCCTCCCCTTTCCGTCGAATTTCTGAGGATTTGTGAGAGCCTTTACACCCTTCAGGCCTCCGAGCAAGCCGTATTAAGGTTATGTAATTTTCTGAGACATTTTCCAGGTATGGCATTTCACACTTTGTAAAATTTGTATCAACACCTTGTTTTTTAGATTTAATTGCTTGATTGTGTGGAGGGCTCACTGGACAAAGAAAATATATTTTCTCTAGAATGGGCGTATTCCTACCAACCAACAGTTGTGGGTGGAGTGGGATTGGTCACGTTTCCCACCGTCGAGATCCGACCGCCGAAGGCCGAGCTTATGGCGGAAAGGTAAAATAACTTGGAAGCACGAGGAACGGTTCCATTTAAGAGAAAGAGAGCGCCTGGTCCTTTGTGTCTGTCTGATGTAGTTAATGTTCCCGGGGCAGTTTCATATTTGACAAAAATTCTGTCATCTAGAGTTTATGAGGTGGACTTTGAGTCGTTGTTACAAAACGTGTCTTACCTTTCTGTGAAGATGGGCGTGGAGATTTTGTGAAGATCTGCGGCCTTCTTTTTTCATTCAAGTTGCGTGGAGCATAAAACATGATAGCCAAGCTACCAAAGAAGCAGCTACACAGGGAATTTATTTACTCATTTGCTGGTAATCATGCTCAAGACGTTGCATTGGCAGAAGGAAAATTCTAGTGTAATGCAGTGATACCAATGTATGTTACGCCTGAAATCAAGTGGCAGTGATAACTGCTGAATTCTAGTGTAATGTAGGTGGTCGAATTGTTGCCATTGCTACATACATAAAGCGAGTACGACATGAGGTACAAATAATTGGTGTGAAGTCAACAAGTGCAAATTCCATGGCTCTAGCAGCTATATGTGTATCGATAAAGGACATGTTCGAAGAGAAGATAAGAATTTTAGAACCAGGTAAGGAAAAAGCATATTGCAAAGGATGAAATTGTGGTAGTGATAACTTATGTCTGCCAGGGATTACGTGTGCCAAGGATGAAAGCTATTTTTTGTTTCCTGTGCATACCCACAAAGGGGACCTGGTCTCGTTTTTCATTTTTGTCTTACGTCTGCCAAGGATTCGTTATTGCTATCTGTACAGAACAACCTACAAAATTTTGAGCTTGGTTGGCTCGGATCAACAATGGATACCTGCTGCAAATGGACCCACATTTCAACAGAATCGGGAAGCCAAAAGAAATCTCAATTAGTGAGACAACAGATCTGAATCATTGCTGAGGTGATCTCTTGCACAGATTTCCGGATTGTAATCTGTTGCAGTGCGTTGACGAAAAGAATTGAGGGCGAAAATTTGCGTGTATCAGGACCGGAGGTGGGGAATGGAAAATGGCAGGGTGGCTGACGTGGTAGTGGATGGCGCGGTGGGGGGAGCTGTGTGGAGCATCAGCGAGGGAGGAGACGGGGAAGCGACGCCGGGTGGAGCAGCAACCAGCTGAGCAGGGAAGTGGGGAGCTGCGTGGAGCAGCAACAAGGGAAGAGACAGGGGTGGCGCAACAAGTGAAGAGACAGGGGTGGCGATGGGAGTGGACGTGGGGAGGGCCGATGGGAGTGGAGGGGAAGTGGCGACGCGGGGAGCAGCAGCGGAGGACGGCGGACGGCGGACGACACCATCCACTTGGCAAAATTCCATTCGCTCTATGAGCGAGGAATCTAGCCGAGGTGGATGGTTATTGGTGAAATGCCTACGGCTTAAATATATGAGGTTCGGACTTTATATTTTTAAATTAATTTAACATATATTCATTCTATTTACAATCTATTTTTAATAATTTTAAAATAAAAGTAATAAAAAATATATACAAATAAATAAATTAAAATACTACTTTGATAATAAGAGTCATACTTTATGACAAAATACAAACAATACAATGCTAACTCCTTAACTTGAGAAAACAATAACCACGGATAATATCACAACCTACAATACATTTACTTCTTTTATGTTCATATCGTAGAAATCTAGGATTAATCCAAATCGTGAAGCCTCATAAGAAACAAAAAATGAATAAGTATATTATGATATATTGATCTCTTTTGCAGATACAAGAGAATGTTTTCCATTTATAACAATGGAAAAGGCCAGTATTAACTAAGAATAGATGGGCAGATAAGGATGTCTACGCCAGCTTACAATTAATAATAATTGGTTATATTGGAAAACACCAAAACACCCTCATGTAAGAAAAAGAAAAACGTAGGGAGTAAACAAAGAAAACAAAAATGGGTCCCAACAACAAAACTTGCTAAAGTACCCATGTACAAAATCTCATAAGCGAAGTAAAGGAGAAAAAACTTGTAAGATAAAAAATCCTCTCCAAAAGAGAGTCAATCACCAATGCTGAAAAATGCACATTCTAAACTCCCGAGGCAATGAGAGATGAATGCACACCATCCCCTTAAAATAAATTGATCTTCTAAAATGAGTTTTGACACAAAAGACTTGATTAGGTACTCATTTATAGTAAAAAAAACATCATATAATGAGCGTCCTTATGGATGCCAATCCATCTCGTAGGATTGCATGGGTCACTAGCAGCTACAACTATTGAGTCAATATAGGAATCAGCGATGTGTACACGGATCAATTTGAAGATTGATCTTGATCAATCATGATGAATAAAAAATAACTCGATGAAGCATTGCATACCATCCCCCCATGATGTTGAAGTAGGTGGAAAAGATGATGGCAATGGATTTCACAAATGATGGCGAAAGTATGGAGGTACAAGCTAAAGGTGAAAGATATACCACACAACCTAAGCAAGAAACATTCCAAAGTGGCGAGTTCCAAGAGACTGTAAACCAAGGTTGGTCAAAAAAACCATCATGGACAACAACCATCTATATGGGTCTTGAAAAACAAATCAATGTTAAATACCTATTTACAATAGAAAAATCAACACATATTCATTGATATTATAAGAAAAATAACTATCTCGAATAGACAAATCAGTGTGGTGTACAACCATTAATTTGAAATAAAGTGGAATACTCTTTGCAACGCCTTAGCTGATACATAAAACAGAAACTTCACTAAAAATTTATGGAAAAATCACCACCAATCAACACATATTCATTGATATTATAAGAAAAATAACTATCTCGAATAGACAAATCAGTGTGGTATACAACCATTAATTTGAAATAAGGTGGAATACTCTTTGCAACGCCTTAGCTGATACATAAAACAGAAACTCCACTAAAAATTTATGGAAAAATTACCACCAACAACCTCTTTACAATGAATTGGCAAAAATAACTATGCCAAAAATGCCTCAAATGACAAACTCCTTGGAAATGAGAGTTTATTCACCATAAGAGGGTGAATATGGGAATCGATACCTGGTCTCATCCATTAAACACAACCCACATACAAACTCCCCTACATGATAAGACATGCATTAAAATGGCATTCTAACATATACATAGAATCGACGAGGGTTGACCGTAGAAGAGATTGTGCCACACAAATAGGAATACCATAGAAATCCATCTAAGTGCTCGTCGGCTCGATTATGTTTTGAGGGTGGCCTTGACAACAACTGCAATAGAAATCCATTGCTGGTGAGTGGGGGAGACCATCGGTTTTGAGTTCCTGACAACTCGAGCAATGAATGACTTGCGTCCATCATTGGTGTATCCAACCACCAATAGTTGACTTAAACACAACACTGAGAAAAACAACGTTCTTGATATTGCCAGGGAAATCATTGTAACAATATGTTTCACCGCCTCCAGAGTCCATACCAGACTTCAGTCTATGCCAATCCAATTACAAATTAAGAACCCTCTCAAATACAAAATTTTGGGAACCATCTTCAAAACGACTCAGGCTTCTAGTGCCTTGCCGTGCAAAGTAGAAACGAATATCTCAATGCTGAAGGTTGACATTATTGAAAGGCCCGGAACACAGTGGCAGCAACAACAATCTGCAAAAATATGTGTTGCTCATTATATTTCCCCCACTACAGATCTGGAAATTGTTTGGAAGTGAAACAAGAACAGAGGGCCTGCTCACGCTATAGAGATTGATTCGAGTGTAAGAAAGAGCTCTAATCTTTGATGCCACAATCTGAAATGAAGGAAACCACTAGCAACTCTCTCTGAAATTAAACTTCTTTGGATCTGCAATACAAAGGAGGAACATTGTATCACGAAATTAAACCACTAGGAGGATCATTGTATCACGAGGAGACAATCCAATGGCAACAGCCTCATGTGCCCAATCAAAACAAACCCTAGCCTGGGCCACCCACAAATCCAATGTGAAAAGTGAGTCTGCAGTCTGAGTAAATAATTTCACCGAGCCACCAATAGTACAGTGCAGTTTCTAGGAGAGGAGTCTCCTCCTTCACCATACCGAGTTGTGAGCAGCTCAGAGCGGCCCAAGTCGCTTGGAACTACTACGCGACCACACTAGCGTCTATTCGGGTAGATATTGAAATGTTGGAGAAGGGTGTATGGCGAGAGGTGGCAGATGCGAGCCTGATGGTGGAAGAAGTCACGCAGGAACCCTAGATATAGGATCTCGGGTCCTCGCAGTGCCGCAAGGGACTGTATGAGCGGACTGCAACATTGTACTGGGTGGTGAAGAGTATGATGGGGTGCGTTATGCTGGAGTGCAAGGAGAAGGAGCGGGTGGATGATGTTCCGATGGATTTCTGGAAGGAACTATATTCAGACACCCGCTTGCTACACATGAAGATTGATGCGATGGGTCAGAAGTTGGGTCTCCCCTTCATGCCGAAAATGGGTCCCTTCGAACCAACTGTGGAAGGAGCTCCGACCATGGGTGAGCAGCAGTCCGGTGCAGCGCGTCTCAACGGTTATTTGTGTTGGGATTGCTTAAGTAGATGGGTTGGGGGTCTTGGCATGCATCGAGGCTACCGGTTTTATGTTGTTATTGTTTTGTTATAGGGTGGATAGAAAATTGTTAGTTAGCTATGCTTCTAAGATTTGTTTTTTCCTTTGGGGAAGGGGTTGTAGGGACAACTTGTTATATGGTGCTTTGGTCTCTCTTTGGCGACTGTCTCAAACTGCCATGATGGACAATTAGACTCGTGAAAGTTGTAACTTTTTTTAATATGATATAGCTTACTTATAAAAAAAAAATTAATAGGTTCAAATTAATATTAATAATATTTAAAATAATAAATAATATAGATTTATTTTAATTTTAATTTTTTAAGTTTATATCTTAATATTTTTTAATTCATTTTTATGTTTTTTCTTTCACTAAAAAAAGAGCTATAGTTGATATTTAGATTGAATCAAACCATACATAGTTCAGGATTATTCACTTGCCTCTGTGATCTTTGTAGAAATAACACTCAGTGATCATCGAGCAATCATATCTAAAAGAGCAATAAGCAGGATTTAACAACAAAGGTGATACATAACAGTCCTTAAAAAGGGGATTGCCAGAAACTAAATCGGATCATAACTAACTAGCAACAACAAATCAACAAAAAGTTCTGAAAAAATTGAAAATTTAGTCAGAATCATAGAAAGGACTGGACCCTCTGTCCACCCTATCATCCTTGCACCATTCTTTGAACTGAATAATTCCTTACAGGGCATTTAGAGCCTTTTTAGATAAGGAGTTTGCTTCGTCATTTAATTCCCTAAAGTTATGTTGAAACCAAATAGTGTGGAATGATTCCTAAAGTATTTGCATGCAAAGCTGCCACCACTCAAGAATCATGACATGAATTTGTGCCTTTGATTGTGCCCAATCAATAATAATTTTGGAATCGCCATAGACCAGCATCGAGACAATGTTTGAGACGGACAAAAAAAATTAAGGCAGCCAATGCAAGAAGCTCACTCTTGGTGTTTGTGCCAAGACTAAAACCCATCCAACATCTGTATATGTAGCAATTAGATAAACACACAACAAAACCAACACCTAAGATACTCCTCGAATCCTGCGGAGCCCCATCGAAGTGACTGCATGGCAAAATAGTCTCAATAAGAGGCTGGATAATCCTCTCTCTTGGGGATGAAATAACACGATAGTCGTGATAATCTCGGATTATTGATTTGATGACAAGTGGGATGTTTATGGCCTTATTATCAAATAACACCCCATTCCTCTACTTCCAAACAACCCAACAGACATGGGTTGATAAGGTGATCTAAGGTTTATTCGCCATATACCATCTATGGAGACAGAGATCCAATGAGTTGAAGATCCAAATTTTTATGATTTTAAAAGCATTACTCAATGAATACCAAATAAGTTGCGTAACTAGACAGGTCATAAGCATATGCACTATAGTTTCCTCCTCACTCCTGCAAAGCATGAACATACTAGGACCCTGCCATCCTCTTTTGAGTAGATTCTCCCACGATAACACCTTGTTTTGCATAAGCAGCAAAAAAAAACACTTTACTTTCAATGGACAATTCCATTTCCACAGCCTTGTGCATCACCATTTGGAATAATTAGGACCCGATTTCTCCATGATTGTCGCATAAGATTTCTTCGCCAAAATTTTCCCTGTTTCCAAGTTCCAAGACCACAATAACTCGTCCGGAGCATTCGAAAGGATGAATCCATTCCTAGACAATCCATGCACGAATTTGTTCCATTCCTCATGATGATTAGTAGGGAGGTTTAACATTTTGGCATTCAACCGTCTTGAGGAGTTCCAAACCATGAGTCTCCAAAAAAAAACTTGAGACAGGACGAAGATGCCCTGATTCCAGAGCGATGTTACTAATTGTGCAGACAATAGCGAGAAATTTGCTCCATTGATTAGAGGGTCTGTCCCAATTTTTATTTCCCTCCCATTGTCGGGCTTCCATACGATCCATTCCTTAATTAAGGTGAGCAAGTTGAGAAGACAGTGCCAACAATTTGATCCTCTAGCCGATGGAACCTGCTCTTTCCAAATCCAATCTACCGTGGTTGTGTTTTGTAAATACTTACTTGTCATAACAGAACTCCACAGGATGCTTCCAAAAAAATAACGCCATGTATTCTTTGCAGCCAATGCTACCCTGAATTCGAATATGTTTTTGATGCCCCAACCACCTAAATGCTTGGGTCGAGCAATCCTTTCCCAACTAACCAGAGGAATATTCATTTTATCTTTTTTCCCGAACCACAAGAGTCATAAACATTTTTGATTAATTTTTTCCAGAATCGACTTGGGGATCTTCACTATTGACATCCAGCAAACTGGTATATTTTCCAGCACATATTTGATCATAATGAGCCTTCCTCCCATTAACAACCATCGGAAGGACCAATGCCTCGGTATTTTTTCCACTTTCTTAAGGAGCCATCTCCAATCCTCCTTGAGGTAGTTATTAGGTTTTAGTCGAAATTCGAGATACTTCAATCAAACTTCCATTTGCTCCACCTTGCATGGCAGGATCTGGGGTAGTGACTGCTTGAAATGTTCATCAGAGACTACGACCAAAAATAAGGATTTATCCACATGATATATAAAGCTAGTAGCTTATGAGAATGTAACAAGGCACTCTTTAAATACTTTACATTCTCACATCACCCCTTTACCAAAGAGGAGCACATCATCCACAAAAAATAGATGTGTGATTCAGATACCCTCAACCACCTGTACCCCTAATATCTTTCCCTCCCTCTGAGGTTTGTGAATTAGTAAACTCGGACCTTCCACCATTAATAAGAATAACCACATAGACATTGGGAATCCTTGCCTTAATCCCCTTTAGCTTCTTAAAAAGAGAGATGGCGAACCGTTTACTAGCATTGCAAAGTTTGCAGATGTGATACATCCCATTATCCAACTTGTTGGTTATATGGATAACCCGATATGCAACAAGATAAGTCTTAAAAATTCCTAGTCTACTCTATCATAAGCCTTGGCGAGGTCGACTTTGAGGACCGCAACCTTTAATTTATTTGTTTGATTGTATATGTAGACACTCTTGCGCGCCCCCCACAACATCTTAAATTTGGCGATTGCTCAAAAAGACAAATTGTTCTTTAGATAAGAACCTGGAAGGACCGGTTTTAATCGGTTTGCAATGATTTTTGAAATAAGTTTATATACCATATTACAAAGAGAAATGGGGTGGAATTCTTCAAGAAAATATTCCATTCTGAATGCGGTCTCTTTCTATTGTTACCAATTACCACTACGTAAGCTATGAACTCAATAATGATTGTGATGTCAACAAATTAGTCTTGTATTCATTTCATATAAGAATTTTATTTATAGTGAATAGTAATATGTTGGAACTATACAACACATTATCTCATTATTGAGATAGAATATAGTGAATCATTTAAAACCACTATTATTTAAGTGCAATTGATTTGAAACCTTAATAAATCTCAATGATAAATGAAGAAACAAATTTACTTTTAACTATTCAAATAATTTTTACTAAGTAAATATGAGTCATGTTTATGGTTAGGTCACTCTAATCAAGTGGTCTCTCACTAAGATGTTTTAGAGAAATATAATGTAGATTCATAATTAAAATTTTAAAATGGTATGTATTAAATTGGACAAACTAAATAAATTAGGAATGAAATCCATATTAAATTTTATACTCCAATATTAAATAAATTGTAATATCTCTCTCAATATGTTGGCTGAATATAACATTTCACTAGTAGTAATAATAATAATAATGGTTGAAAATAATAATGTTTTGATTGTATTGGTATTTTTCTTTACTGTTTTTATTGGCACATTAAAAGCATTGTAGATAGTAATTTTTTTTTCTTTTTTATATAACCGAGGAACTATCCAATCATCCCCTTTGAACTTTGTCAATTGAGCCTGATCATAATACAAACCGCGGGCCAAGGTCAGCCTAAACTGTAGATAGTAATTATGTGCATCTAAAACCACATATCCCAGAGAATAATAACATAGTTACTAACTTGATGATAACTCTTTGGAGTTCTCATTTTTTTAGAGGCCACATTTAGTAGTTGTTTCATTTCCACCATTACCTTAATTCCTTTAAAGTTGCAAGCATAATTACTAACTCGATGATAACTCTTTGGAGTTCTCATTTTTTTAGAGGTCACATTTAGTAGTTGTTTCATTTCCACCATTAACTTAATTCCTTTAAAGTTGAAAGCAAAATTCTTAAAATTAATGCTCTAATAGCCGTCATTTGTCATTTTACACATCAAAATACTGCCACTTCATAAAATTAAACTTCATTAATGAAGTGTGAATTTTAATTTCACTCGTCATTTTGAATTGCATTATTAATCATTATGTTTATTATGTTTTTTTGTTTATTTAATTTTTGTAAAATTTTATTTTTGTATTATATGAGGCAACATTTGAGAATTTAATCTTTCATATAGTTATTTTAAATGTTATTTAAAAAAGAAATCAATTGTTATTATGATGGGTAAAATTAAGATTTAAACGTCAAATAAAAGGCAATGTGAAAATTAAAACTTCATATAAAAAATTCTTGCAAATTTCAAACTATGGACACCCTTTTCTTAATTTTAAATTAAGGGCTTCCAAGGGGCCCACCCCAAAGGACACATATAATTGAACCCGAGCTACCCAAGGGGCTATATATATATATACTTACTAGCAACAACCACATTAATAATATTAATGTGTTTGAATATGCCGATAGGCGTAAATGGGGCACATACTATAGGAGAAAAACATAATATGAAAAGTATGTGCCCCATTTATGCCTATAGGCGTATTCAGACACATTAATATTATTAATGTGGTTGTTGCTAGTAACGGGTGTGCGCATACACATATCTCTGAAATATTAATAGACTAATATTGTTTAATAATTTAATAAAATACATAATTTAATTGTTTGATTAATAACATTGTTTAATTAAACAATATTATTATTTTATAATAAATTTTTTTTTAACAGAAACAGGTAGCTGATATATTTATAAAAAGAGGTAGAAAATACAAAACAGAGGATGATGAGAATGCTCCCGTGAGAGAGAGACACCCATCAATCCTAGAACTTCTTGTTCTGTCTGATAGCTTGCAATGTTTCTTTCAATCCTACAATAAAAGTAGATTCTAACAAACTGCCCTAGAAGTAAAATGCAGAAATATAACATTGACCAGCTTCTGCCTTGTACAAAAATGAAGCTTTTGAACTTCCCACGTTACCAAAATTGCTACTACGGCCACTTCCAAAGACTCTAGACATACTACTATAAAACTTATCAAAATATAACACAGAGCTAGAGTTATCCAACCAAAGACCAGAATCGTCGAATTTCCCCTACTGCAGTCCGAAGTCCATAGCAACATAGGCGGAGATTGCTGCATTATTCTTCTTTGCGCTGAGGTCCATGAAATTTCCTTCATTGGCCATGAACTTCTGGAGTTTTTCCATCTTCCTGTTGGTGATTTCCATTTCTTTGCCTAAAACATTATGCTTTTGAACCTTATGCTGGTAGGTTGTACCCAAGGTATCCTCCATGTGCTCCACTTTCGCAGAGATGCTTTGAAAATGAGCTTTTGCCTCACTATGGGAAGAGTACACCAGATTGTAAAGACGGGTTAACATGTTCTTGAGTTCTAGATTCTCGCTGCGAATCAACTTATTTTGCAGCTCAAGCTCCTGTAGCATGTCCAAGAAATCAGCTTCAAACTTGGAGATGCTTTGAGTTCCGATCAGCCCCTGCAAGGTCCCAACTCTGTCATGTCTACAGCAATGATGACACCCTGGCTTACTCTCATCTTCTACAGAATCGCCCCTCAATTCCTCCGATGGCCAAACCTGGCTGCTTCCACAATCAGGGCCTCTCCTCATCGAGAAGCACCTTCCACATTTCTGGTTCCCTATGTCCCTTCTCTGGAAGTGGCCATCTCCATGAAGACAGATACCTCTTCCCTCATGAGGACGCCCAGCTCCAATACGTTCCATGCTTCTGCCTTATCTGAAATTCCACACACCACAACGAGTCCCACAGCAATCAAGCACCACACCCCACAGTGATAACTTGGAAGAAAAGTCACCGGAAGCACCAGAATGAGGGGATGGAGGGCTCCCTCGGCCGAGATAAATGCTAATTCCCAACTCGCATGCCGGACAAGTGGCGAGCTGGCCAATTTCATTAAATTCAAGCGTTTCTGGGTAGGAATCGAGGGGAGGAGGAGCCTTCAGAATGTTTAAAGCGAATTTCCAATACTTCAATAAGATGAACCCACTATTGTAATGTGCCTGAAGATCAAAGAAGAAATCTCTAAGGGCAATTTAAATAAGGAATTTATAGGATTGGTTCCAGGCCATTAGGTCCATATTTGAGCTAGGGAACCCAGGCTTCTTCCAAGGTCTCGTTATTGCAACTGAGGATCCCATAAGAAAGACTAACCCCAATATTAGCCATTTCATCAGCTTGACCATTTAGCTCATGCAGTATGTGCATAAACGTAATTTCCTAAAACTTTTTACTGATGCAGAGAAGGAGATTATGCATTTTTAAGATGGGCGCTTTCCTATTGCCAACGATATTTCTTACTTCTTTGATAATTATAAGGGAGTCTCCTAAGACCAAGAGCTTCGTGATGCCCAACTTGATATCAATTTCAATCCCTTTGATGAGGCCAAGCCATTCAGCCCCATTATTTGTTTTTCTTCCAATGCTCCAGGCGAACTTCTTCTGCTTGTTCCCCATGGAGTCAAGAATTTCTCCCCCCGCACCTGCCAACACTGTATTATTTTATAATAATTAATTAAACATAATAATTATAAAATAATTTAAATCTTATTATAGTTATTTAGTTCAAAATAATATTAGTTAATTAATGATTATTTAATTAAAAATATTAATGGATTAATATTATTTAATGATTTTAATGAAATCCATATTTCAATTGTTTGTTTAATAATATTGTCTAATTAAACAATATTATTAATTAAATATTACTATTATTTTATAATAAGTAAATAAAAATAATAATTATAACATAATTTAGTGAATGATAATATTGATTAATTAGTTAATTAATATTGTTATTTAGTTAATAAAAATATTAATTAAGTCCAGTCTAAATTTAAAAGTAAGATATAAACGTCTATCAACATAATTAATTAAATAATTAATAATATATTAAATAATTATTTGTTATTTAAATAATTAGTTATTATATTAGAATTAATTAACTTTATCAATTTATTAATATTGGAGAGATGTGTAATATTCTCATATATTTTGGAGATATTTATTAACATTATGATATATTTGAGACGTTAATAATGTTTTCTTATAATATTTTTTAATAAACTAAAATAATTTAATTATTTATAATATAATAATATATTATAAAAACTATTATTTAATTATATTATTTAATTGTATTTTAGTAAATAAAATTAATAAATAATAAAACATAAAAAATAATAAAAATATATAATAATTTCTTAAGTAATTGTAATTAAATAATAATATCATTTTTAAATATAATGATAATAATTTTAATTATATTATATTATTTTTTAATAAATATTTAGTATTTAACTAAAATATTATAATCAAAGTAATAATAAAATAATATTGTTTAATTCAAAATATTATTATTTAACTATAATATAATTATAGTATAGTATACATACATGATGGATAGAGATATTAAATATATTATAATTTAATTAAATATAATATTTAAATAAATTAATATTATTTAATGAGTTTAATGAAATCCATATTTTAATTATTTGATTAATAATATTGTTTAATTAAACATTGTTATTATTTTATATTAAGTAATTAAACAAAATAATTATAAAATAATTTAGTGAATAATAATTTTAATTAATTACTTAATTAATCGTAATTCAATAACTAATTAAATAACAATATCATTTTTAAATATACTGATAATACTTTTAATTATATTATATTATATTATTCTATGATAAGAAGATAGTATTTTTTTTTTAACAGAAACAGGTAAGGAGTTTTATATTAACAAAGGCTGTGCACAGCCATTCAATACATTTGCAAAATTTCATACTCTGCATCTAACAAGGGAAAATTGCAGAGGTTTTTAAAGTCTGACCTCTGGAGTTTTTTACTGTCAAAGTTCATAAGAAGACTGCAGTTACTAATGGGATAAACCCTTACAAACTGGTTACATAATTTAAGGCAAAAAAACATTCAAAATAAACAGCTGGGAGAAACCTGCATCAGGTAAATGCCATTATCCATAGTTCTGCTGGTTGACTGAAGCCGCCTCTGCCATTTCCAGGTTCGCCGTTGGAGCCTCCTGTGCATAGCTGCACTGCGTTTTGCTAACAAGAATAGAAATATCATTTTTCACACTGTCAATCTTCCCCATGAGCTCAATTACGTTCCTGTCGATATCCTCCATTCGCGATTCCAAGCAGGAGAGCCTGGAGTGGATGTATTTGTCCTCCACCACGAGTTCATCAATTTTATTATCAGTATTGCACACTGCAGAGTAGGTTCTGGATAGATAGACTTTAATGTCGGAGGTGAGACGGCTCAAGGTGATAATCGCCTGCCTGACCCCATCCATCTCGTTTGCAGCCGGGAGATCTCCTGCAGACACCACTGCGGGTTCCTGGAGATTGAGATTATGCAGAGCAGGGCCGAGGGCGTCGAATGGAGGGATAGCCATAGTGCAAATGCTTTCAACAACCGTCGCCTGGTGAGTTAAGTGCTCGGGCGTGAGAGCTGTACCCGGCACGTGATGGAGGGTACGTGGAGGGAGGTGGGGAGCACGAGTCATGCGATGGTGGTGGAGAGGGAGGCCAAAACAATGGACGCCGTGGGAGCTTGGTGGGGTGGGTTTATACCAAGAGCTAACAAGCCTATAACAATTCCAAGGTGGAGAGGGGTTAAGCCAAGAGCTAACATGCCTATAACAGTTCCTAGGTGGAGAGGGATTAAACCATAAGTTCATTAAGGAATAAAGTGATAGGATGAAACATTGTTTAGGATAGTATGTCCCAATTCCAACTGAACTCCTTTGTTGGCAAGAGTATCGGCATTGCCGTTGAGATCCCTTAGCACATGAAAGTAGAGTGTGTCCTTTGGGGGGGTGAGGCGTTTTATTCTTTTCTGTATTCTCCGGTTTTTGTCTGTCTTTGAGGGGGTGCCATTATTCATTGTCTGTATAACATGCTTGGAGTCCCCAAAAACTTGAAGGCAATTCATGTTGAAGGTGACTGCTAATTCTAGAGAGTAGAACAGGGCAAGCCATTCTGCTTGATTGTTGGTGCTAATTCCGAGTCCCCAAGAGAAATCCACTATTTTATTTCCTCCGGGATCAAAGATGACCCCCCCGCACCTGCCACCCCTGATAAGAAGATAGTATTTAACTAAAATATTATTATCAAAATAATAATAAAATAATATTTCTTAATTCAAGATATTATTATTTGACTATAATATAATTATATTATTGTATACGTACTTGATAGATAGATAGAGATATTAAATATATTATAATTTAATTAAATATGATATTTAAATCAATTATAATATAATACTTAATTAAAAAATAATTTCATTACATTATAGAAATATTAAATATATTATAATTTAATTAAATATGATATTAATCAATTATAATATAATAATTAAATTGGCGAGAAGGGAGATGGTGAGCCATCGCGGCGAGAAGAGGAAGGATGCGACCTACCTTGGCAAGGGAGGTCTGATGAGGCGACGGCGTACAGCTAGGGTTCACGGATTGGGCTGGGAAGCTGGGAGCTACCAGTCACAGCAGGGGTGAGGTCATGTTGACCAAACCTCACCCTGTCACTTTCACCGTTGCAGACCTGGAATTGATGGAGGGCGGAAGCTACCGGGGTTAGTTTTTTGTTTTATCTATTGTCTCGAGGCTCCTTTGTTTTTTCCTGTCAGGTGCCTTGGTGCTGGTGTGTCGGTGATTTGGGATTCTTGTTAGGGTTTGCAGCTGCTTTCTGTGGTTATGGCTTCTATGGAGGAAGTGGTAATGGAAGGTTTTACTGGTGACCAGCTGGAGGCACAGAATGTACGGGGGGTGCCAGGTGGAGGGAAGATGGAGGATCTGGAGGAGATCCCAATGATGGGGCCTGTTGGGACTGACTCTTCCGGTGTGGGGCAGGTGAGGCCGGTAAATGGATTCTCACCCTTGGAATACCTGTCCTTCTCACCACATAACCTGCTGTCGGATTATCTGGACAATGATGGAATGTTAGTGGACATTTTGGGTAGCTCGAGTTGGAGGGAGGCTGGAGAATTTTTTGCTCGGAATCTAGGGTTTCCAGCATCTGGTGTGCAGGAGGGGTTTGAAGCGGTGGTCGGTTTTGGATGGATTGCGGATGAGGGTGTGGCTCGTCAGGTACAGCAGCTATGTGGGTCGGATTGTGGTGGAACTGCAGTGGATGTGCGAGTGCCTTTGGAGATTTCTGAACACCGTGGATGTGAGAGCCCTCCTGTGGCTGTTGGGTCTTTGAAGATTAAAGTGGGGGATGCATCCGGGGTCGGGGCTTTACAGAAGGGATCCAGCAGGCGATGGAAACGGAGTTGGATTAAAACCCGCATTTTGGGTAGTTATGCTGTAGGCGAGGATATTGCCTGGGAACGAGTTTTGGAAATGTCTAGGCTGACGTTGGTGGGTAGGGTCATGGGCAGAAATTTTGCCCAACCTACTGTGATGGAGTGGGTGGAAACACACTGGCGCGAGGTGTTAGGCTACACACCTGAGGTGGACATGTTGCTACGAGGATGGTTTGCGGTGGTACTTCAATTTGAGGTGGATTTACACAAAATTCTTGACAGTAATCGGCACTTGGATCATTTGCCGGTATTGTTGAAACCCTGGCATCCTCTCTTTGATGCCAGTCGGGAGAGGGTTGATTCGATTCCCGTATGGGTAAGATTACCGGGACTCCCTCTGCACTTTTGGGATATTAGCCACTTTCGAAAGATTGGGGATATTTTGGGAAATTTTCTGGAGGCAGATCTCTCCTTCCAGGAGACTCATTACAAACAAGTTGCAAGAATTTTGGTCAATTTAAATATCCGTGATGGATTACCGGAGGTCATTAATTTGGAATGGGGGCCTATTTGTATTCCTCAGATGCTGGATTATGAAAATGTGCCTTTTAGGTGCAGGCGGTGTCATGTTTATGGATACCCGGCGTCGGCTTGTTGACTTTCGGCTCGCACTCTCAATGGGGGCTTTAGAAATCATACTGCTAAGGATGTTCTGGATGAACCATTGGACCCTATGAACTACAATTCGTCGCCGGTGAAGGAGGGCCCAAGTGGTGACCGGATTATGGAGGATTTGGATCCTTGTTGCCAGGGTTCAGGAGCGCTGCGAGACATACAAGCTGAAAATAACAGTGCACCTGCTGAAGAATTACTTTGTTCTGCTCCATTAGCTGTGACTGAGGTGCCGGGACCTTTTTTTACGGGTATTCCTTCTTTCTCTTTAACGTCCTCTGTTAATTTATTTTTTAATCAGTGCACTGTGGATGGGATTGATTGGGTAGAGGGGCCGAAGAATTTATCCTTGTCGGGACACTCTGCGACTCTCCCCCTTACACTTTCCTCGGTCCCATGTGGGGGTTTAAATTTTTCGGTGGACGAATCCTCTGTTCACATCCCTAATTTGCCTCCTCTCCTTTTGGAGGGCAACATGACTAATATTGAACCTAATCCCAGGAAGGTGGTTGAATACTCTGAACCCTCCTCACCCGAGTCTTCTGCATCGGGATATAATCTTCGTTCTTGCACTAAGATTTCTGGGGGGGGATTAGGAAAAGAGAAGGCGCCGACGCGGAGAGGCAGAGGTCGCAGGTCTCATTTATCTAAGGCTCAGAACAGGGCCAGATTTGATCTTCGAGCTGGGAAACAAGTTTCGATTGAGAGGGCACTTAGAGCAGTGAATGCCCGGATGCATGTTTGGAAATGAAGATCATGTCCTTTAATTGTCGGGGCCTGGCTGGGCCTAGAAAGAAATCAGCCTTCATGAGGGTGCTTACTCTTGAACACCCTAATGTGATTTTGCTACAAGAGACTTTAGGGTTAGGTGTTATTGTCAAGGAGAAACTGGAACTTTGGATGGTTGGCTGGACCTTTGTGACTCTGGATGTTAGGGGCCACTCTGGGGGTCTGGCTGTGGGATGGAAGAATTGTGCGTTAAAACTCATCAATGCTTGGGGGATGGCTTCTGTTTTGGGAGCTGAATTTCTCTCTGTCGACTTGGGTACTTGTTTCACTGTGGTTAATGTCTATGGGCCCTATGAAAATAGAATCCCCTTTTGGGATACCCTTCTGCAGGATCATCTCTTGGATGGTGATTCGGTTGTGGTGGGGGGAGATTTAAATTTTACTTTAGGGCAATCTGAAATTTGGGGCCCTCGAGCGCATGTGGATCCATTGGCTGGATACTTTCAACAGATGCTGGTTCGAAAAAACCTCTTGGATATTGAACCTATCAAGCTGAAACCCACCTGGAGGAATAATAGAAGTGGAGAGACTCGGGTGGCTAAAAGATTGGACCGGTTCCTGGTGGCTGAGAGGCTGGTGGACAGATTTTTTCAACTCAAACAGTGGGTAGGGAGCGGTGGGGATTCTGATCACTTCCATATCTTTCTAGAGATTAGGAGAGGACCTAACAACCCTCCTAGCTCTCTTAAATTTAACAAGAACTGGTTAAGTGATGATTCTTTTAAAAGTCTCTTTCTGGACCTTTGGAGGTCGTATGATGTGGATCATGAACGCACTGCGGCTTTTCAATTTGCTGAGAACATTCAACGATTAAAAGGAGCTGTCAAAGTGTGGGCTATTGATAAGAAAATGAGGGAGGATGCTGCTTTGAAATAGATTGAGGCTGAGCTACTACAGATCTATGAAGGGGAAGGAGGAGGTCTATTGACTCAGGAAACTATGGCTGCTGTGGCCAGGTTGGAAGGCACCAGAAATAACCTTTTGATGGAAAAGGAGGAAACCTGGAGACTCAAGAGCAGGGCGATTTGGCTGGAATGTGGCGATGAGAATACTAAATTCTTTCATGCATATGCCAGGGGGAGGAAATCGGCCAATACTATCTGGAGCTTGAAAGATGAAAATGGCATTGAACATTTTGATTTTGAAGGTAAGGCTAGATGCGGGGTGGGACATTTTCAAAATTTATTCAAGGCACCTGCCTAGGCATCTATCGCTGAAGTTATCAGGGTAGCTCAATTCTTTCCGAGGTTTGCTGAGGAGGAGGATGATAGGAGATTGATGCATGCTATATCTGAGGAGGAGTTAAAGGAGGTCCTTGGTAGCTTCCAGAAAGACAAGAGCCCTGGGCCGGATGGATGGACGGTTGAATTTTTTCTGGATCTATATGATGTTTTGGGGTTGGATCTTCTACAGGTGGTTGAAGATACTCGATTAAATGGGAAGATACCGGCTTGCTTCAATTCTACTTTTATTGCTCTCATTCCTAAGACTGATAATCCAGCTACTCTATCTGAATTCAGACCTATTTCATTGTGCAACTGTATCTACAAGATTGTTTCGAAGGTCATAGCTCGGAGACTTAAGGTCACATTATCAGAACATATTTCTGATGAACAATTTGGCTTTCTTGAAGGACGTCAGATACATGAGGCTATAGGGGTGGCTCAGGAGGGACTACACAGTTTAAAGACTCAGCGTATCAAAGGATCTATTCTCAAAATTGACTTGTCCAAGGCTTACGACAAGGTGAGTTGGATTTATATCCGGCTTCTTCTTACACATTTGGGTTTTGGTATCAATTTTATTAGGTGGATCATGTCTTGTATAACTACTGTATCATTCTCTGTGTTATTGAATGGAGCGGCCACCCCTTTCTTTCATGCGGAAAGAGGCCTTAGGCAAGGCTGTCCACTTTCCCCCCTCCTTTTTCTTCTGGTTGCAGAAGGTTTGAGCAGGGCCATACTCGATGCTAAATTACAGGGGAGATTTAGTGGCATTGGCATTGGAGGGCAGTTATCTGTTACACATCTTTTATTTGTGGATGACATTATCATCTTCTGCTCTGGTGATCGAAGAGATACTAGGACTCTGAAGGAGATCTTGGATCTTTTCTCTAAAGCTACGGGGATGGAAATTAATGTTGAAAAATCCACTCTTACTACCCATTTGCTGAGACCGGATGAGGAACGGGCTTTTGTTGATCTATTCCCTTTTAAGTTATCAGGCCTGGATGATGGATTGAAATATCTGGGTTTCTCCCTTAAAGCAAACGTATATTTTAAAAAGGACTGGAGATGGATTATTGGTAAGGTGGAGAAAAGATTGAATGTTTGGAGTCATAAGTGGATGTCGCGAGCTGGTAGGTTGGTGCTGGTTAAGTCCGTTTTGGAAGCCATTCCAGTTTACTGGATGTCTTTGTCTTGGATACCCAAAGGAATCCTTGAATCTATCAGGCGGTTATGCTTTAGATTCCTGTGGAGTGGAAAGAAGGAGGGTCAGGTAACCCCTTGGGTCAACTGGAAGAGAATTGCAGTACCAAAAGGTCTCGGGGGATGGGGTTTAAAAAACATCTTTCTATTTGCTCAAGCTTTGGCAGCTAAGGGAGGATGGAGACTTATCAAAACTAACAGCTTATGGACCAGGGTAATTAAAGGAAAGTATATATCAGACATGAGTCTGGAAGAATGGATTAGGAGCCCTCGGAAGTCTCATATTGGGGGATCCGTGATTTGGAAAGCCGTGGTTAAATCCTTCACTCTGGTGGAGAATAATCTGGCTTGGGATGTGGGTAATGGAGAAAAGGTGAGAGTTGGCAGAGACCCATGGATTGGGAGTGAACGTATGCATTTGATGCCTGATATTGTTGTAAATGAATTGGAAAATAGGGGCATTTTCACTCTTAATCATCTGGCAGATCAGAGACCCGATGACCCGTGGATACAACACTGGAAAAACGCAAAAATGTTGGGATTGGAGGAACCTGTGGCTGATTATTTGAATATTTATATTAATGGTTTGAATAGGGCTCATATTCATCTTTTGGAACAGGAGGATGTGCTGACCTGGGAACTTGATCCAGCGGGGGTCTACACACCTAAGATGGGTTACTTAGTGCTCAGTGCAGGTGATGCTAATGGGGATGAGGTCTGGTGGTGGAGATCACTGTGGAAACTTAAATGCCCATCCAAAAACAGACTTTTTATGTGGTGTGCACTTGTGAATCGGGTTCCGACCTGGGATATTCTGCAGAAGAGAAATTTCCAGGGACCGGGTTGGTGTGTTTTGTGCAAGAAGGAACCGGAAACGATCACACACATCTTCATCAATTGCTAGTTTACGATTGCTGTGTGGAAAGAATGCTCTAAATTGGTAGGTTTTGACTGTAGATGGGAAGGAAACTCCGTGGAAATTGCCTGGGAGAACTGGTGGAGACGGACAACAAATAAAAAATAGAAGATTTTACCATTGCTGATTATATGGGGGATCTGGCTGGCAAGGAATGGGGCTATTTTTCAGGATAAACCATGTCTTCCGAAAATTATTTGTGCAAATTCTGTGGGCATTTATCAAGCTAGCCCCGAATATGTTAGGGCTGCTAAACAGAGACAGGACAAGGCTGTTGAGATTGATAAAACTTATCCATGGGGTTTTTTTGATGGAGCCGCTAGCAATGCGAGTTGTGGTGGGGGAGCAATTTTATACATTTCTGATTCTCATTTCTATACGCTCACGATGGGTCTTGGAGCGGGATCCAATAACTATGCAGAAGTCATGAGCTTAAAATTATTACTCATTTTTGCTGCTGAGAGGGGTATCTCTAGGTTGGCGGTTTTTGGAGATTCGTTGAATGCTATAAATTGGACCAATCAAACTCAAGCTTGCAGAGTTCTTAGACTTGCAAATGTTATCAACACTATTCAGCTAGTCAAACAATCCTTTGACTCATTCACATGCTGGCATGTTTACAGGGAAAATAACCAAAAAGCGGACCAGGCATCCAAAGAAGGGCAGCTCATGGTTTTCAACACTTGGAAAGTAGCAGAAGACATTGATGGACAACGAACTGAATTCTACCACAGACCTTTTATTGACTGATGCACAATATGATGTTAGTTATATATTTTGACAAGAATGTAATCTCTTTAAAGTATGTATAATCTGCAATATCATATATTCGAAAATGAAGTATTTATGTATTTCTTTTGAAGATGTAAAAGCAAAATAGTCCGGTGGGACATAACTAGTTTTTTTGATAAAACTAGAAAGTACCATATTATGCAGTTTGAAAGTAGACGTAACAGTCTCATCAAGTGAACCATTTTTTTGGGCATGATTAATTCACTATACAGTGAATACTGAATGTAATTCGGATCTCTTTTGGATGAATGGAATTACGCTTTTTTCTTTTGGAAAAAAAAATATAATAATTAATTTAATTAAATTATAGTATTATATTATAATTTAATTAAAACAATTAATATAGGTTGATAATAAATAAGAGTATTAAAATTTCAAATTTAATACCTTGATGAACGTCAAATTTCACATTGTGAATATCTCACATCTAATCTCTGATGAATGCCACAATGCAACATAACCTTTGATAAACATCACAATGCGACATAAATCTTGATGAACGTCAAATTTCACATCTTGGGCATTGTCGCAATGCGACATAACCCTTGATGAACGCCACAATGCTACATAAGCCTTGATAAACATCACAATGCGACACAAACCTTAATGAACGTCAAATTTAACATTGTGAATATGTCACATGTTGGGTTGTGTCGGCATATCTGTCACATATTGGGCATTGTCGCAATGCGACATAACCCTTGATGAATGCCACAATGCAAAGTAACCCTTGATAAACATCACAATGCGACATAAATCGTGATGAACGTCAAATTTCACATTGTGAATATCTCGCATCTAACCCGTGATGAATGCGACAATGCAACATAACCCTTGATAAACATCACAATGCGACATAAACCTTGATGAACGACAAATTTCACATCTTGGGCATTGTCACAATGCAACATAACCCTTGATGAACGCCACAACGCAACATAAGCCTTGATAAACATCACAATGCGACACAAACCTTAATGAACGTCAAATTTCACGTTGTGAATATGTCACATCTTGAGTTGTGTCGGCATATGTGTCACATATTAGGCATTGTCACAATGCGACATAACCCTTGATGAATGCCACAATGCAACGTAACCCTTGATAAACATCACAATGCGACATAAACCTTGATGAATGTCAAATTTCACATTGTGAATATGTCGCATCTAACCCTTGATGAATGTCACAATGCAACATAACCCTTGATAAACATCACAATGCAACATAAACCTTGATGAACGTCAAATTTCACATCTTGGGCATTGTCGCAATGCTACATAACCCTTGATGAACGCCACAATGCAACATAAGCCTTGATAAACATCACAATGCGACATAAACCTTGATGAACGCCAAATTTCACATCTTGGGCATTGTCGCAATGCCGCATTAACCCTTGATGAACGCCACAATGCAACATAAGCCTTGATAAACATCACAATGCAACACAAACTTTAATGACCATCAAATTTCACATTGTGAATATGTCGCATCTTGGGTTGTGTCATATATTGGGCATTGTCGCAATGCGACATAACCCTTGATGAACGCCACAATGCAATGTAACCCTTGCTAAACATCACAATGCGACATAAACCTTGATGAACGTCAAATGGAACATTGTGAAATGCAAAAAATGTTGTTAAGGAACATAACCAATGTGATATTAAGGAACATAACCATAATCCCATGGAGGAATGTCACAATCCAACATAAGCTTCGATGAATGTCATAATCCAGCATAAGCCTTAATGAACGTCACAATGTGACAAAACCATTAAGGAACATAACCATAATGCAACATAACCCTTGATGAATGTCACAATGTGACAAAATGATTCCAAACATAACTAAACCCAACCATTGCAAAACCTTCAAATGAATCTCATATTGCAAAAAAATCCATTAAGAAACATAACCATAATCCCATGGAGGAATGTCACAATCCAACATAATCCTTAATGAATGTCGTAATCCAACATCATCCTTAATGAACATCATAATGCGACAAAACCACAAGAAACATAACCATGGAGGAATGTCACAATCCAACATAAGCCTTGATGAATGTCATAATCCAACATAAGCTAACTTTATGTTAAATTCTTAGTTTCCATGCATGCACTTTTTGTGTGACATTGTGAAGTCCATGTTTGATTATGTTAGAACGCAATTCATCATGGTGTAATGTTACAAAGTAACGTCGCAATCCAACATGATCCTCAATGAATGTTGTAATCCAACATAAGCCTTACTGAATGTCACAATGCGACAAAACCATATTATGCCAAAATGTGACATACTCTTTAATGAACATCGCAATCCAACGTAAGGCTTGATGAATGTCGTAATCCAACACAACCATTGATGAATGTCAGAATGCAACAAAATGATTAAGGAATGTACCGTGGTGGAATGTTGTAATCCAACATAAGCCTTAATGAATGTCACAATGTGACATAATCATTAAGGAATGTACCATGGACGAATGTTCCAATCCAACATAAGCCTCGATGGAATGCACATTCCAACATAATCCTTAATGAACATTGTAATCCAACATAACCTTCGATGAATGTCGCAATGTGACAAAATGATTAAGGAATGTACTGTGGAGGAACGCTGCAATCCAACATAAGCTTAATGAATGTCGCAATGCGGCAAAACCATCATAAGCCTCAATGAATGTCATAATCCAACATAAGCCTCAATGAACATCATAATGCAAAAATCCCATGAAGGAATCAACCATGGAGGAGTATCACAATCCAACAAAAGGCTCAATGAATGTCGTAATCCAACATAAGCCTGGATGAATGTCATAATCAAACATAATCCAACATAACCTTTGATGAATGTCGCAATGCGACAAAATGATTAAGGAATGTATCGTGGAGGAATGCCGCAATCCATCATAAGCCTCGATGAATGTCATAATCCAACATAAGCCTCGATGAACATCATAATCCAAAATCCAATTAAGGAATCAACCATGGAGGAGTGTCACAATCCAACATAAGGCTCGATGAATGTCGTAATCCAACATAATCCTGGATGAATTTCGTAATCAAACATAACCGTCAATGAATGTCACAATGTGACGAAACCACAATACGACAAAACGATTAAAAATGTACCATGGAGGAATGTCGTAGTCCAACATAAGCCTAGTCAATGAATGTCACAATCCAACATAAACCTTTATGAATGTTGCAATGCAACAAAACCATTAAGGAATGTGACAATCCAACATAAGTCTCAATGAATGTCTCAATGCGACAAAATGATTAAGGAATGTACCGTGGAGGAATGCTGCAATCCATCATAAGCCTTGATGAATGTCATAATCGAACATAAGCCTCAGTGAACATCATAATGCAAAATCCTAATGGTTCATTGTGGTTGACTATGGTTTGTAATCCTTAATTATGGTAAGGGCTAACCATTATTGGCCATGTTTGACGATGTGTTGGTTGACTATTGTTTACTATGTTTGACCATGATTGAGAATGTTAAAGCTTAAATGACCATAGTTGACTATGATTGATGAAGGTTGACTATGATTGATGAAGGTTGACTATGTTTAACCATACGTAACCATGGTTGACTTTCGTTAACTATTATTAATACTATTAATTTAGTAATTAGAAATTTTATTAAAAATAAATAATTTGAAAAATCTATGAAATATATATAATTTTATTAATATATAAGTCATTTACTTATTAATTAAATTAGATTATAGATATGGTAAATTTAAGACTTTGGAAAGCAGAGGAAAGTATAATTTACTATACTTGTAAATTATACAATTAAATGGATTATGTTGATTTAAATATTCTAAAATTTTAAGATTTTAAATATAAAAAAATAATATACATTATAAAAAATATTTAAAAATAAATTTATTTTAGAAACAATTATTACTCCATATCTATCAATTTATTGTAAATTGCATGTTATATTAATATTTATTTTTTAATTAATGTCTCCAAGTTTTAAAAATAATAATAGTTTGTATTTGTCAAAAATGATAATAAACTTATATGTAAAAAACTTTAAAATAATTATTAAAATAATAATAGTGTGTAAACTACTACTCACCTCTATTAACTTATTTTACATTGCATTTTTTAATAATACTTCAAATTTTTTACTTAATAATACTATATTTATACTTCAAAGTTTTTATTTAATATTTCTATATTCTATATTCTATTTCAGTAATACCTCCAAAGTTTTTAAAATAATAATAGTTTTCTTTGTATAAGTTTTTACGTAATATTATTATATTTTATTTCAGCGATGTCTCCAAAGTTTTTAAAATAATAATAGTTTTCTTTGTATAAGTTTTTATGTAATATTATTATATTTTATTTCACTGATGTTTCCAAAATTTCACCACATGGCCACCCAACCCATCCACGCGTTGCGCCCAGTACATGAAGCAATCCCGCTTGAATATGTAACTAAGTAGGTTAACATTAAACTATTAATTAACCACTAACACAATACGACGACCATTGAAGTAATCTCAGTCGCACATGTGTCACCTTATGCTCTATCTTGATGATCGGCTCTTGGAGGTCCATCCAAAAAAAAATATAAACGCATATATACAAATTATTAATAACAAAAAAATTCATTATGGATATAAAAAATTATAATTAATGTTCACCTTAAGTAAAATACTTCAATATCAATGTTATGATGTCAACTTAAGAAATATAATTGTATTATTGTTGATTTTACTTCTCCTCTTTCTTTTTCGTTTTGTTTTCTTTCTAGTGTGATTTTATAATTATCAATAAAATCATGAAGGAAAAATATATATTTATATGTATATAAAATAATAAAAGTTAAAAAAACTTTAAATATTTTTGTAATTTGCTGTGAGGAAGATATGTAATTATTTTTGTGTCAACATTGAGTTGACACATGGTATTTACCAAGATTTATATAAATTCCAAATCTATTATGGACTTAGATGTACAAACTTTTATCTTGTATATCTCTTTTTAGATAGGTTTAAAATTGCTCTTACTACTATTTAATATTGTTTTATTTTTTAATTTTTCTATATTGATTTAGTTATTATTTTTCCATTTTTTACAAGTTATTATATTTTAATTAATAAAATTTATGCGGCTCAATTATTATGTGACAACATCTCTCCCTATCTTAAATCCATCTAACAAAAAAAAATATGTTAAAGGTGGGTTGAATTATATTATATATTGATATCAAACAATATAAAATAAATAGATATACTATAAACATGATGTTAGTGATCTATTTAACTTGAATCTATCATACTTCCATAAGGATCAAATCTCTAAACGTACAAACTTTTGACTTCTTAAGGAATTGATCCCTCTGAAAATTTGATCCCTTTCAAAATATGATAAAAATAAAGTTAAAATAGATATATATCAATTTTAATATGATAAAATAATATAAAACAACATATTATATATATATATATATATATATATATATATATATATACATAAAGTGCATATTATATATATATATATATAGTGCATCTACATAAAATGAATCATAAAATCATACATAAAGAAATCTAAAGGATTATAAATTTAAATCAAAATTTTCATATTTTATGGATTACAAGTTAAGTGCTATGAAGAAGTTACTCTTACATGTTCTCCATGTTTAGTTGTGATCACCTATTCTTTTCCATGCCTTGACTACCTGCTATAATCTTCTTTAGTTAAATGGGTTGTCTTTCTTTATCTATGCATGAGCTACCAGTTATCTATGCATCAACTAATGTCTATTTATAATGTTTATTTGGAATTTTGGACGACCACCATAAAATCAATTTGGACAATACATTTGTCTCATCCTCCTTCAATCTAGGAAAAGCATAGATGATAGTCCACCCCATATTCTAAAATATAAACACCTATCTATATAATTAACATATTGAAATCTGTTTTTCCTTATTTCCATTATTACCTTGTTTTTCATTACTTCTGGACTGGTTATTGAACACAGCTAAGCATCATATTGCAATCTATTTTGTAAAAAAATTCGACCATCCGGTTTTTTCCCCTCAATTCACTTTGTTTAAGCATTGCTTAGGGCAGCTTTGTAGCATGTTTGTTTCTTTCATTTTTGGCTTTGTTTCTTTCATTTCTTCTACACTTTTTTTCTTTATCTGAACATTTTTTATCGCAACATTTTCATTAAATTGTGCCACAAATTTGCATTGCTCTATGTTTATCATTGTCGTTGTCAGCCCAGGACACTAAGTAATGAATATTCAAGGGCTTTGTAGAAGCCACTTCATCCTAAGAAAACAAACAGTCGACAGTCACGGCAATGGTCATAGCACATACAAATTAATTAAACGTACAAAATATTCCTGCTGTCTTTACTTCTTCGCCTTCAACTTTACAGTATTCCCATGCTCACGCTCCTTCCTATTCCTTTCGTGTTTGCCAGCCCAAAATTTCTATATTACATCCCAAACACTTCAAAAAAATTATCTACATTATGATATTTACAAACAAGTATCGATGAGGCCAATTTTAACGACCATCTCATACTGTTTACCTGTTCGGGATGGATCTTTGGATTTCGTATCTTGGTTGCATGGGGCCACTCTTAGAACATCTTAATTGTTAGATTTTTTAAATTTTTTTTAACAATGGGAATAGCAACTTTCAAGGGGTATATTCAACAACTTGTAAGTCAGATATACCAGAAACTTGTGACTCAGAAGGGGTCGAGACGGTCCGAGACTCTTTATCTCAGGGAGAGTCTCTATCTCAAAGCTCGCCTACCCTTCAAGCCTTGTCACAAAGAGCCAATAAACTTTAATTATCAAATATTGTAATACAAATACTATCATTCCTGGAGGGTTGTTCCCAGAGTTTGCAGGACTGTGTGTCAACATTTAACAGTCTCCAATATAGTCGGATACAAGTTCCTGTATCAGGATTTTGTTTACAATTGAAGAAGAAAAACCTTTCAAAGTGACCTCTCTGCAATATTTTTTCCCTCTTTAGGTGTTGCCTTCCTCCTCGGCCACTATGATTCCACGATATAAGTTAGGAGCTATGGCCACGCCGTTGTTTTATTTGGGCTTGAATTACACACAACCATAGGCTCAGAGAACAGTTAAATCTTTGCAGGGTTTGATGTCAGTGACACTACTGTAGGACAAGGGTTTAAACTTCGTTGTGGTTCCCAAGAAGATTCGCTTTGGAGATACCATCTTCTGTGATGAAAACACAATGAGAGTTTGTCGGATAATACTGAGATGAGAGATCTTCTCACGACGATCTGTCGAATAATATTGAATTTGAGTATGCTCTTCTTACAACACGATCGCGAAAGATGAAGAGATCTTCCAAAAGTCCTCAACTTGAGCACTCTGCCGAACCTTCCTCCTCCATCTTCAACCTGAGAAGCCTACCCAGCCTGGATTCAGCCAAAAGTATCAATTTAGATGGTACTCCTGAACACTCTTCAAGCCTCTTCACAGGTGGCAAATGGGCCTGTTTTTCACAGAGCGTTACAGCTAACCAGAGGGCTGCAGCCAGGCAGATCCTGATTTTCTGTCTAGATAAGGCACCCAGCTTTTGCAAACCCTTTCCCACCGAATCCATGGCCAAGGGCACTGTAGATGGGCTTCTGAGATTCAGATGTCTGCACCACTTTCTCAAAACTATTTCTACTTTCATCTTTGCATGCAGCACGCCCGGTCCAGATCTCCTATGGAGCAAGCCCATTTTCTTCTTGGGGCTTTCCACTTGAGGTTTGCTGCCGACCATCTGGCTATTATCCAAGGTACTGGTAGTGCTTACCCCATCAGTGTAAGACCAATCACTAATAGAAACATCAGATCTCTCAGCAGCCCCGGGACGTTCATTATCCCCTCCCCTAAAACAGGCCCTCATGTTTCCTTCTTTTACAATTCTCAGACCATTGGCAGGGCTGCAATCAATACCCACATCAAGTCCCTTACTATGATTAGAAGATGCAGCAAAAACATCCCTAGGAAGGGCAGATTCTGCTGTGGAATTACAGAGAAAAGTATGTTCGACGCCCTGAGAATTGCAACATGCACAGCAAAAAGACTGACCTGCATGGGGGCTCGGCCCAGAAACACTTATTTCGGTGTATTGATGGCATTTGCAGCATAAAACAACCCTAGCATGCCTTGCTACCAAGAAATTAATTCCATGGATATTAGCATCACATTTATAACACAGATTTGCAGCATCTGCTTCACAGCGCAATACAGCTTCGTCGCCACAGAGCTCACATTTGGGTTCCTTCCCCCTCCACATCACCAAATTATTGTCCCGAAAACACAACTCCTGGAGCAAAATATCCCACTGAAAACTCACACAGAAAATCCAAATCAATCCCACTGAAAACTCTCACGAGAAATCCAAACTAAACACCGAATTTCTAGTTGGAACGGTATCGAAAGTCTGAGAATCGAAATGGAAATGGAGACTTCGATCAGACGAGTCCCTTCTTATAAAATGTAACATATATGATACGTTTATTATTAAATTCATTAGAAGGAGGCCCAGAAGAAAGGAGAGCCAGGCGATCCAATGGCCACAACAACTTCAATTCATACGCAACTCAATATTTGACGTTAACACATCCCTCTAACTCCAGCCAAGGGATTTCTTTCGTATCAAAATAAATGATCATCAAAATAAATGATCATCAGTTTAGGCTCGAAAATAAATATTAATATTCTTTTTATTTTATTTGTGTGGATGAGTGTAATTCAAACATTAGATGTAGTTTTATTCATTAAATGTAACTTGGATGGTTGGGAAGAATGACTCTAATTCTCCCTACCTAACTTTAATTCTTATAAGTAATATGATGCATACATAGATCTTCCCAGTTTACGTGTACACATAGATTTGGGATTGGAAAACCAAAAAGACCTTCTTTGGTTTGTTGGTCACACCGGTTGTTTTTTATGGCTGTGAACTCTAGGTAAGCAGCCTGTCAACTTGTAGATGGAGATAACTGGAAAGAATTCAGAAGCAACTAATTACTAGCAATCTCAAAGTTAAAGCCACAGTACCCTATGAAATATTTTTAGCTGAAGTAGGTGCAATCAATGCTGACCCAAGGTAACTATGGAGGAGGAGTTAGGCCGTAGAAAGAAAACTTGCCCAGAAAACATATTTAGGGGCAGATATCAAAGGAAAAACAAAGTTGTTAGTTGCTCAGCTGACGACGGGTTCACATCACCTTAGATGTGAGACGGGTAGGTGGCACCTACCTAAAGAAGTGTGGGAAGAGAGAACTTGCATATTCTGCAATAAGGGTGTGGTGGAGACAGAGTGGCACTTTGTTAGAGTGGCACTTTGTTATGGAATGTGCAACCTACGAGTATATCCACATTCAATATGAAGACAGCTTAAAGGCCGACAACATGCACCATCTTTTTAAAGAAGATAAGATCAACCATATTACAAATCTTCTAGTCAAGATTTACAGCACAAGATCCGACTTGAAAAAGAGCATGGAGAGGAGTTAAGGCTCTGATTCTTTTGATCCCTTAGACTGCTCAAAATTTTAAAATCATTCATTCATTCCAAATGTGCTTCGAAAATATCTGCTCTGCACTCACTTACTTAGCTGTGGAACCTTATTTTTAGTATTGCTCCATCCTTTTGGATTGATTTTATTACTCTATGGTGACACATCATATTGTATGATTTATTTATAGTTTATAAGGGCATACATATACCAACACATAATAGTATTCATATGATAAGGTTTTGGGAAATATGTCCCTGCACTCACTTACTTAGCGGAACTGTTAACACGTAGCTAAAACGGGAGTGATCTGACACGTTGAATGTCCTAAAAATACTTTGACTCTGTAGTCTTACAAATATCTGGAGTGATCTGACACGGTCCCCGTTATTTATGAATAAAATTCAAGATTTATTAATTGATGAATTACCGCAGCCACATGATTAGGTATAGTTTAATATATAAAATTGCAGAGGCAGTTATAGATATGAAAGCTAAGAGGACACGTGGATGGATGAATTTTAAGATTTATTGGTTGCTTGATGACGTGTATGGTAGGAAAGTGATTTCCCCGCCGATTATATTATATAATAGTTACAAGTTCAACATATATTTAGATGAAAAATTTTGAGGTTTTGTCGATGCAGCTTTAATTAATAAATAAATTAACAACTTTGAATTTGACTCCAAATAAGCAGCTATGCTGCTTAGTACCTGGCTTTTTATGTAAAAAGTAATTGTAGTAAAAATGGAAAATTCAAAGCACAAATTTTTTTTAAGTTAAAAAACTCATAGCCACAACTATTATGAATGATGTCATATTTGTTTGACATAGAAATTCAATAATTATATAAAAACTTGATAGCACTGGAGACTTTAAATAAACATGTAGAGAAGACAAGTGATTTGAACCACATACATGAACATCAAATACATTTCAATTATTTTGAATGATGTCATATTTGTTTGACATAGAAATCCAACATTTATATAAAAACATGATAGAACTAGAGACTTTAAAAACATGAACATGATAGAACTAGAGACTTTAAATAAACATGGAGATAAGACAAGTGATTTGCACAAGATACATGAACATCAAATACATTTACATAAATATAAGATTCTCATTAGATATGATTTTCTTAATCGTTATGATGCCATATTTGTATGACATATAAATCCAATAATTATATAAAAAACACGAGAGAATTAGAGACTTTAAATAAGAATGGAGAGAAGACGAGTGAGATTTGCACTGAACGACATATAAACTATAAACATTTGAAGAAATATAAGATTCTCGTAAATAATGGTTTTCTTAGCAGTTTTGCATTTATATAGTGTTGGTATGCCTATCCTGCATGGGAAAACTAAGTGTAATAATGCATTATATGAATTGCAAAAGTGAATTGTATGATCCTTAAGATCAACAATTGGCATGTGTTCCGCTTATCTTTAAAAGTAGGTAAGGGATCCAATACGAGCGCAGAGCTCCTAGCACTTTGGGGTTATTGTGGTTTGTCAGACTTAAAGGATTGCAACACTTACATGTGTTCAGGGATTCTCAATGTATCGTCAATTGGGCAAGTGGTAGATCTTCTTTGCACTCTTTATTGTTGGAGTGTTGGATGAGGAGGATTAAAACTTTGATTTATGCCTTTGCACAAGTCTCCTTTAGGCACATTTTCCGGAAATTTAATTGTGAAGCTGACTTATTATCAAATATTTCCCTTTTTACTATGGATGGCAGGCTTATCTGCGAAGAGTACAGGGATGGATTTTTTATTATCTCAGATTGTTTTCTTTTTACTGAAGTAGTTCGTTTCGTGTTCATGATAGTATGCTTTTCTGAGCAGTTGCTTCATAAGTCTTTAAGACTTGTTCTCTTTTGTATTTTATGTGATACAATTATGTTTTTGAACAGTATGTCCTTTTGATAGCAACATTCTTGGTATAGTTTGATACTATAAGAGAAATCACCTCGCTTCTCTTCAATTGATGTACATTTTGACACAACTTTGCGCTTAATATAAAATTGTATTTTTCCGGTGTGAAAAAAAAAAGATTAAAAAAAACAATGTTTTGACAAGATGAAAGCAAGGCTTTAGATTTTTTGTTTTACACTTAGTTTTGAAGGTCAACCAAGTCAAAGTCAATCATTGGTTTTTAGCTTAAAACTCATGCTCCGTTGATTCTAAGTGACTTGGCCTATACATGGAACACCAACAATGGAAGTAATGTAAAAGAGGGACTCTAATGAGATGGCTTTGAAGACAATTTCTAGAATAACAAAAATCCCGAAGGGGGTTCTTGCTGGAGGGGCTTTCATTTAGTATGATGCAAAATTGGGTGGTGCAAATATAACTCTTAGTCAGCACACTCCTATTAAATTGTGAAAGAGGGGGAAAATGCATTGATACCATTTAGTGTACCCAGTTATGTCCCAAGGGCCCATTGATCGGTAATTTAATTATGTGATTCGCCATATTAATCCTATATATCCTCGCCAATCTTCTTTATTAATGATATTATTTTTCTCGATATTCAAATTATGTTTGTCATTCAACTCACCTAACACATGTCCATATTATTTATCTCGTGTCAAATTTGAATGTGGTGTCGTTCCCAATCTCTTCGACTCACATGTTCCCAAATTCTTCTAGCGTTGTTACTCTAAAGCTTTGGTAGTGCACCGTGTTGTGACAAGGCGACCATGCACCTTCTCACAGTCTCGGAGACGAGTAGAAACTCCTTGGCTATGTTCCAGTTAATGTAACAGATAGGTTATTTGTAATTCTCTCAACTTGAGCATAAACGTTACAAAAGCATTCCATTCTCAATGCAAGATGTTTGTCATGATGTCTCGCAAAGTTGGTTCATGGCCTTTTGTTGTATTGTATTGTAGGTCTGCAATCGTGATGGAAGAGTTGTGCATGCACCAAGAGCAAACCATTATCTATGATAAAGCTACTTTAGGAAATAGGTGAGAATCCTTCTATATATTAAACAGTCATTCATGCTTAAAAATATCATTATCATTAAATTGTTATCTTGGCATATCATTGGAAAATTGAAGGTGCATCATTTTTACTGATTTTCAAGTGCATTTGGAAATTGTTGTAGAAATAAGTTCATGCATTGGAATGTATCATCCATTACTCTTTTGCAAAGTTTGAGAGAAAAAGTTAATCATTTGTACTTTTCAGGAATTGTGAAGTATTCATTTTCTTGAAAGTTTCAAATCAGTTCAAGTTTTGACAAAAGTGATTCCATGCTTGAAAGAGTTGTATGCATTCTTGGGTTTTTCATGTCTTTTAAGCCGTCATAGTGATTTGGAAAGTGAGAGTGCTCTAGATAGGGAATTTCTCTCTTTTCGTCGCTTAGTTGCATTTTGATTTGAAAAGACAAAAATAAAATGTTTAAACTTTGGTTTGATGCTTGTTGATTTTGTGTTTTGCTTGGAAAAAAGGAAAAAGCGAAGAGTATTTTTTTATCAAATTTGATAGATTTGGGATTTTGTTGCATATTGTTGCTTTGGTAAAAGTCACTTGGAAAGAAATTTCTCTTTCCCATACATAGAGTTCACCAAAAGAAAAGTGTATTTTTTGCATGTAGTTAGGGCTTGCACTATTTTTACATTTCTGTACTCACCTCATGCATTCACCTAACTATCTAGATAAAATTAACGGTAGAACTAGGGTAAAATTTTTAGTAACTTGTGTGTAAGTTAGAGACATGTTTCGGCGTTGTAAAACGTGCCAGTTGTCGTTATTTTCCAGCACTGTATCCCGGGGGTATTGTAGTATTCCATGTACTTATCGGTATATCGAAGCTCTTTCACATACCCACCAAGTACTACGTGTACTTGGCGTATATCGAAAGGTGTTTCACGTACTTGGCGTATATAGAAAGGTGTTTCATGTACTCGGTAGTATATATAGGAAGGTCTCATGTCGTATGATTGTGCATTGGATAGCACCACTACGGATTTGAGCTCCCGCGTACCTTGCGTATATCGGGAGACACCATTAGGATTCCTGAGACCAATTGAGTTAACCTTTTGGCAGTCTTGGCAGAGAAATACACCGAGAACAACACTCAAGGAGATTACTACGAACGTTCTATCCAGGTAGTCGAGTATTCAGGCAAGGGTACGGTCCCAATCCTCCTTGTCGCGTTTTACTGTTGGACCCTGCGGTATATAGCGATTTGTGAAGCCTTGATAATCCTGTGAGGATCCAAACTTTTGAATCCAATCCTATCACATAAGTTTGCTTGTAGCCTTAGTTTGTGTAGTTTTTCTAGTCTACTTTTCTTTTATTTAGATACCCTTAGGAGAAACTTCGGTTTCAATCATTCTGGCTGGTTTTCCTCAGAGAAGATCCCGCAGAATTCTGAACTTACCGCCCGAATATCCCTTAAACAGGAGGTGATTTCGAGGGTAAGAATGGACCCACATAACACGAGCATGAAACCTGAAATGGAAAACCCTACTCTAAATGTTGGAGCGCACTTGTTCCCTCCAACCCCTCCAGATTCACCTGCCTCTAACCCACCACGGGGTGAAGAGGCGGGCACTTCCACTTCACAAAAGCTACCTCTCGTGTCACCGGGAGAGCCTAGATCGATGGAATGGTTAAATCCACCCCTGGATGACCCTATAGAAGTTGTTGGTCCATCAGCAGCTTATTGGACATCATCTCTGGGCCACCTAGTGGCTCATTTTGCCATTGCATCCCCACCTACTTGGACCACTCCAGAAAATAATCCACCAACTAGATGGCCCACTTCCGCCGAGATTTTCGGACCTCTTCATGATCGCTTGGATCATTTGCGTTCCTTGGGTGACGAAGTTCAACGACAAAGCCTCGCACATAGGGCCAATTTTAGAGAAATCCCAATTCACACGGTATCTTTTGATTCACCAGAACCATCCATGCACAACCTGACCATTCATGAAACTAGTCAACCCTCACAAGAGCCAGTCCTATTCCTCAAACGACCCAACTTGTTGAAGGAAAGCAGTCCAACACACCTGTTACTACTACAGTTACATTACCCGTTCCTCCCCCACCCCAAAATTCACGGGGAGGATACACCTTACCCACTATAGTCCTTATGAGTAATGTTCCTACCACGATGGGTAATCAATAACCTATGTTGAGTCAACCATTGACTTATGTTCAGCACGTTGCGGCTGGGGGGAAACCCCTGTCTTATAACCCGAACCCTCAAGGAGGAGTCCCCATTGGTCCTGCCGTTGGAACTACCCTCCCTGCCACACCATCCACCACAGGGATTTCCCATGTTGGGGGACCATCCAATGTAATTCAACTACCATGGAGTCAAGCGTATCCAAGTTATGTTAACCCTGTGCCAGGTCAATTCAATCCCGAAAACGCACTCTACGGGGTACTTTACCCCGGTAATCAATACACTCTATGGGGGCATAAAATGTGTTGCGACATGGAACCCCACCATTCATTCCTCAAGTACCACCACCTCCATTTGGTTCCCCTCCACCTCCTTCTGGAGGCGGCGGACCCCCATACAATCCTGGAGGCGGTCGACCTCCACCTTCTGGTGGAGGACCACCCCCTTCTGGCCATAATGGCCCACCCCATCCTAGTCGCGGTGGTGGAGGCCCTCCCCCTTCTGGTGGAGGCAGAGGACCACCCACCCCAGTGGCAGCGGACCCCCACCTTATGGTGGAGGACCGCCCCCTTCCGGTGGTGGTGGTGGAGGACCAAATTATTATGGTGGAGGTAGTGGCGGAGGACCTTACCCTCAAGGTGGTAGCGGTGGCGGAGGCCCCCATCCCTCCAGTGGAGGAGGTGGCCCACCCCTCACTCCCGACAGAGGAGGCGGAGCACCATCTTATTACGGCGGTGGCGGAAGACCCCCCCTCTTCCCAGTGGTGGCGGTAGACCCCCACCCCCTCGGGTGGTGGCGGTGGACCCCCACCCTACGGATATGGACCACCTTATTAGTGGTGGACCTACATTTGGTCCAGGTGGCATATCCCCTTACTTTCAGTTTCCTTCGAGAACCCCTTACAACCAGTCGATTCAAGGTCCTACCGGTCCACACATGCCTGATTAGTACTATCAGTACCCACAGCTGAACCAACAACTGCCATTTTTGGCTACTTTGGACTTGCCTGATCTGTCTCGTCTGACGAATGTTCCCATTTTCCATGGGAAAAATTGACCACCCATTCTGGTTAAGTTACCATCAGATATCCCCAAATTTGATGGCAAGTGTGGTGAAGATCCTAAAAACCACATGATGACATACCATTTATAGTGTTCATCCAACTCCTTGATGGATGACTCAATCCATCTTAGGTTATTTCAACGGACTCTCACTGGCCCAGCTGCCAAGTGGTATATTGAACTACCACCCAACTCTTTTCTCGATTTCGATTCTCTTGCTATGTCGTTTTTGACCCACTTCCAGTTTCCTATTCACTATGAGACTAGTACCGACTTATTGACCTCTCTTTGCCAGAACACCGCCACCCACATCTCAAATCATATCCATGAGTGGCGGCAGAGACGATGACCCATTAATGCCCATATTCCGAACCAACTCTTAGCTGTCTGGTTCACGAAATCACTTTTACCTGTCATAGCTCGAGACGTAGTTATAGGAGAGGCTATCACTAAGGAATAATCCATTTCCCGTGCCCATTACTTAGACTTGGTCTATGCTCAATCCGGCACTTTATACGAAATTGTTCCTGACGCACCCTGTCCCACGTTTGATCCTGCACAACCACCTAAGGGACCTCAAGCGGATGGCATCATTGGTTCCCTTACCACCTAGTCTCTTATTCAAACTGTTGGATCGTCGAACCCTCAGGGTTCCTCCCCATCCCCAACACAGGTTTCCAACAACACTACCAAACCTGCCGCTCCTGCCTCCACCAAAGAGGTGAATTCTGTGCAATCAGCTTCATCTCATAAATCCGGTGGTAAGAAGAAAAACAAAGGGAAACCAAAGAAATCTTCTAGCCAACAAGAACCCAAGCGTACTCATGAAGACACCAAACAAAAGCGGAAGTTAAAGTATCCTTGTTTGCTGTGCGGTGAAGATCATTTCTCCAAAGAATGTCCTCACCAAGCCGAAGTGCAGAAGTTTCTCAAAGGAAACTCTACCCCTGCAGTTCTCAACGATCCTTTCCCCGCTCAAAATCAACAACTGATCACACACACCTCTCCGTCCCAAGCAGAGGCATCCTCTACCACGCATGTTCTCATGATGCATAGTGAGACTGTCAACTTGAACACATGTTCTCGTTCATATGACTCTATCCTGCCGAAGGAACTCGTCGTAAGTAATACTGAAAAAGATTCGACTTCGATTCTCGATGTCATCGTATCGCATGCTTCTCTCACCATTGAGAATCCCTCTTTAGAGTCAGTATTGCGTCCTCCCAAGAGCACGATTCGAAGAGCTGTTTTCAATCCTAATGCTCGGGCCACTTAGAAATACAATATTGTAGAGGACCTGGCACAAGCTCCTTGTGCTATGTCAACGCTTGAAGTCTTGCAGAACTACCGGAACCAATGCAAGACTCTCCTGGATGCAATTGGTGTGGTCGAACCGAACTCGTCCAACACCATCATGTTACAGCTGGAATACTTTAAAACGAGGCTTTCCCATCAGTTGGCATTTCAAGTTGCCACAAACATTACTGGGAAGACAATCCATCGTACCGTTTTGGACGAAGGTGCCTCTACTTCAGTCATGTCGATTTCGTGTTGGAGAGCCATTGGCTCTCCCAAGTTGAACTATTCTCCAACCACCTTGAAAGCATTCAACAAACGTGGCTTTCAACCTCATGGGCTATTACAAGCCTTAGCAGTCGAGTTGGGGGGCAAGACCACAACCATTAACGTGGAAGTGGTCGCTACCCCGTTAGATTATAATATTTTGCTTGGTCGTAATTGGTTTTACGCCATGACCGCGGTCACATCATCTATCTTCCACATAGTACAATTCCCCCACCAAGGCCGAATTGTCACAGGCGACCAACTGGATTTATGCACACCTGACACCGCTACCCATCCGGGCGATAATGTTCCACAACTTGGACAATCTTCGCAACTGTATGAGCGCGTGGGGGTTGGCCTCATTAAGGACTCATCCTTTATGGGCATTTTCCCAACTTTGGGTCCCCTTAATCATGTTTCCACAGTGCACATGATCTCCTCGTGGAGTTCATCTATCATTAACTCTACTGATCAATGGCTTATACCTGATGAAGCCACCACACACCTGATTAGAGATACTATGCCTCTTTCACCCGCTGAACTCACTTACGAGGCTATCTAGTCATCCCCAAAGGACCACTTATTTGTGGCCTCCACCTCCTATTCTCTGCAGCAGACATCCTCCATACTCGACCCTCTATTCCAGACTTTTCATTCTGACGAGTCCATTATGGAATTCATGAGTGCAGATGACCCTCTGTGGGAAGACCTCCATCATCGATCATCTTTCCTTCCTTCATGGGACACTGTGGAGAATAGCATCGCCACTATCTTTACACCGGATGTCTTCCCTTGCTCTCAGTCCCCAATACTTACGTGTCAAACGGACTTTGAAGGAAACCTGGCCAACATTGAGCCTACCATTCCGGTTGACATATTGGTTACTCCTGGTGTAGTGGAGCACATTCATTTCGTCCAGAAGCATTCCCCTGAAGAAGTTACAACGTTTAAAACCTTGTTCAAACGATTCCAAGACATATTTGCCTGGACCTATGAGGAGATGCCTGGGATAGACCCCATTATTGTTTCACATGAAATCAAAACCTATCCCGACGTCAAACCAGTCCACCGAAAGTTACGACCGGTACACCCTCAGAAGACTGCGACAATCAAGGCAGAGATTGAAAAGCTCTTGAAAGCTGGTTTTATCTACCCTATCCCGTTGACAGAATGGGTCTCAAATGTCGTTCATGTTGCTAAACAGCAGGGTACCATTCGTGTCTGTGTTGATTATCGGGATATCAACAAGGCTTGTCCTAAGGCCAATTACCTGACTCCCTTTATCGACCAGATAATTGACAACTATGCTGGAAGCGTCATTTTCTCTTTTATGGATTGCTTTTTCAGCTACAACTAGATTGAGATCCACCCGACTAATCAACACAAGATAGCTTTCATCTGTCCTTTGGGTACATTTGCTTATCGCAAGCTCCCTTTTGGTCTTAAAAATGTTGGTGCTACATTCTAGCGGTCCATGTCGTATGCCTTCCATGATGTTAAGGACTTTGTGGAACGGTACTTGGACGATCTACCTGCCCATTCACAGCAGCGCCAATTCCACATCGATCATCTGACGGTCATTTTCCTTAGATGCAGGCGGTATAACATCCGCTTGAACCCTCATAAGTGTATCTTTTGCGTCGAGTCTAGATGCCTCCTCGGTTTTATTGTCTCAAAGGATGGGATATGCATTGATCCCTTAAAGGTGACATCCATTGTTGCTCTCCCACCTCCCACTGACATTACGGAATTGCAAAGTTTGCAAGGGAAGGCAACTTACTTAACGAGTTTTGTCTGTAATTTCACTCAAAAGACGCAGGGTTACATGAGATTGATGAAGAAAGACGTCCCTCAACAATCTTTTGAAAGTTTGAAACATGCTATCACGCATGCCCCTGTGCTCCAACCGCCCAATTACTACAAGGATTATATCCTTTATCTTTCTGCTTCTGCCACCACTATCGCCGTGGTTTGGGTGTAGGAGGACCATAACGCCCAGGAACATGTGATATACTACACCAGTAAGGGTCTCATTGACGCTGAAACTTGCTACTCACATGTCGAGAAGCTAGCTCTCGCGGCAATTATTACCGTCCAAAAGTTTTGGCATTACATCTTGCTTCACACCACCACCATCATCTCCAATTCGAACCCCATGTACCACATTTTGACACGTCAGGTGCTTGGGGGAAAGTATTCACACTAGATCGTGATACTGCAGGAATTTGACCTCCTATTTGAGAAGACTAAGTCTAAAAAGTCTCTGGTATTTTCCAAGCTGATCTATGATCTTCCCCAAGTTGATGTCGATCTCAAGCCCAATGATTCTCTTCTAGATGAATCATTGTTCCTCATCAATACGTCTGATCCGTGGTATGGAGATATTACTTTATATCTTCAGACCCAACGTTTCAGCCCCCAACTCTTGCGGGACGACCGTCGTCGAATACGACACCATGAAAAATATTATATGATTATCAGTGATACTTTGTACCATCGTGGTATCGATTCTATTCTTTGACCTTGTCTCACTCATGACGAGGCTGAACACATCTTAAATGACTGCCACGTTGGGGCATGTGGCGGTCATCTCTCTGGGATGGCTAAATCCCAGAAGCTACTTCACGCAGGATATTATTGGCCATATGTCTTCAAATATTGTGTCAAGGTTGTCAAAAAATGTCCTCCATGCCAGCACTTCCAAACTAAGAAGCGCACCCATCCTGCCCCATTACACCCGGTTATTGCCGTTGGCCCCTTCGCTAAATCGGGTGTTGATTTCATGCACTATAAGCCTACCTCATCCGGGGGGCATGGTTACATCATAGTAGCCGTGGATTACTTTACAAAGTGGGCCGAGGCTATGCCTACGTACACGGCCAACGGAAAAACTGCCGCACTCTTCATGTTCAATCATGTTATAGAACGGTTTGGAGTTCCTCAAGCTATAGTTACCGACCATGGCTCTCACTTCATGAACCATATGGTCGACGCGTTAAGCACTAGATTGGGTTTTTGCCATGAAAACTCAACACCATACTACCCACAGTCCAACGGATAGGTCGAGGCCATTAACAAGGTCTTGAAAACTATGATCCAACGCATGGTGGGTACGCACAAGTCCAACTGGCATAATATGCTTTTCTCAGCACTATGGGCTTATCAAACTTTCATCAATACTGCCACTGGATTTAATCCCTTCCAATTAGTTTATGGATTGGAGGTTGTCCTAGTGATTAAGTGCTAGATTCCATCCGTCAAACTCACACTTCTCCCTAACACTACTGCTGAGGAAGAACGCTTCCTCTACCTAGCTAAACTCGATGAGACTCGTTGTGATGCTGCTCTTGCCAACGAGGATCATAAGAAACGCATCAAAGCGCAGTATGACAAGTCAGTAGAATCCCGTGTCTTCAGCGAGGGTGATTTGGTCCTCACATACGACCAAAGACATGATAAGCTGGGGAATGGAAAGTTTGAGTCCATGTGGTATGGACCCTACATAGTGAAGCACGTTTTAGAGAAGGGAGCCTATGAGCTAGAAGACTATGACGGGATATCTTGGGGTGAGCCCCACAACGGGCTCTACCTGAAGAGGTACTATGCCTGAGTCTTTCATGTATGAGTACTTTGTATATACTATACATGGCGTGTGTTTTTGTGTGGTGTGACGCTTTGATTTTTGCGTGCTTAGATCTTGTTTCGTTTCTTATACCTTGTTCTGTCTGCGTGTGCAGATGGCAACTTGCTATGGATTCGCGGACGACACCAGTCGGCATACCTGTAACCTTGCTTCAGCAGCCTGGGTGCTATATTCACCTACCGACGATCTTATCAACTCAGGAAGAATGTGTCTAGGTTTCGCGACCAACAATAATGCGGAATATCAGGTAGTCATTGGAAGCCTAACTGACACTCTTTCCTTGGGTATGGACCATGTTGTCATCCACTTGGATTCTCAACTAGTTGTCTCTCATCTTAACCAGGTTTACTCCATCTGTGATCCTTCCCTACTCTATCTCTATAGATGAGTTCGTCTTTTGGAAAGGTCCTTCGAATCCATTCAGTACCTGCACATTCCACGAAACATGAACACAATTGCCGAATCCATGGCCAACTTCATCTTAGATTGGTACATTGCACACACATAAGCATATTCATGAACTGTGAAAGTAGACATAACATTTAAATAACTCATTGTATAAGAAAACACATAAACAAAATCACATCATTCATCCATTAAAACAAATAATGTATAAATCCACCAAAAATGTCTGTATATATATATATATAATCAAGATAATGTAGTGCTGATACAAAAGTTTGAAGCACGACGGATTTCAGTGAGTCTATACAAAATCTGAGGCTCACATAGCTCTCAGTACATACATAATAACATCACTAGGCCTGATGTCTATCCCGTTCACCCCTAGGTCTCACAGCCCTCGCCTGTTGGACATGGAAGCAGTCAACTTCCTTCACCACCTTGCGGGGTAGCGTACCGAAATGCATAGTCACGCCAATTGTATACCTCTGCATAGGCCTCGACAACTCATGTACTGCTGCATATGGAACATCCAATGTCAACCTTGTAAGGTTCTCATAGATGTCTTCCATCTCCACGATGGAATCATGCATAGCTGGTGCTACTGGTGGTGCCTCTCCTCTCCTTGCGAGAAGTGAAACTCCCATCGATCAAGAAGGACCCACGTCTGCACACACATGTTATTAACTCATCACCACTATTCAAAAAAATTATAAATACACAAAATTAAAAAGTACAAGGGTCATTGTTCTTACTGATGTCTCCCCACTCTGCTCCCTCAGGTAGCGCTAGGTCTGGGTCCTCCCTGTAGTCCGTACCACTGTACGGATAATCCTCTATCATGAGTAGCTGGCCTTCCATCCAGGTGAAGAATCCAGGATCGTACCCGATGATCGGACCCCCACCGCCATGGCGGGCCATCACCTCCGTCCATCGGACCATGTGAGGATCCCTAGGATCCAAAACCACCTACGGGCGTAAGAGGGGAACCCACTCCAACAGAAATGAGGTCACTATCGATCCAAACGCAAACTACTTGAGCTCTCCGCGTCGACATTTGGTCAGCTGAGCTCATAGGTTGGTGAGGAGTCCCTCACACCAGTTGAACACCTTCAGAGACATGCAGTCCTCCGCGTACAACATTTGGGACCTAGTATCTAGATGAGCCGCTTGGCTCCCTGCTATCCTCACTATGGTGAAAAGTACAGCACGCAACGGATGATCTCGCACCTATTTGATGGGAATCTTCCCACTATAGGCATGGGCATGAGGAGTACAATGTTGGACAATCAAGTCATCCACTATCCGGTCACTTCCCCGTGATCCAGTAAGAGCCACGTTGTCCCCCTACGGGACAATCCAGTCAAGAAGTAGATGTCATCCACATCTATAGTCAACACATGCTCACTGATCATGAAGTGTTGTTAAGCTGCATCCCAACTCCGAAGCATATGCTCCAGCAATGGGACTTGGGCCCTCATGCCCTGGATCTGGAAGAACTTTAGAAGCCCACAATTCCTCAATGCCTCCACACATAGTGGATCATTTGCTGCTTGCACTTCATCCACCTCATGTTCTCGCTCGCGCCACTCTAGAACCATGTTGGCGGCCACAAACCTGCCAATAGGAGCATTTAAACATCATTAGACTTCACCCCAACCATCCAAAAAATTTCTTTGGCTTAGGTTTTGAGTTGAACATGGACGTTTCCACCGTCGCACCCCATCCTTCCAGACAGGGCAACATCGTTGCAGGACGCCTTTGCGGGCTTTGTGACGACCCGAGCTCATCGTAGTTCCCGTAAGGGAGACCTGTGATGACCCAAGGGCGCACAAACTCCCCACAAATCAACTCAAAAATCCTAAAAAATGAACAAAATTTGAAATTCTAAACCACTAGAAATATGTTGGTTGATATTTAGGGTTACCTGCTCCGAACAGCTCGTGAAATGGTTGCTCGTAGCTCCGGCAATCGACAATTGAAATTATGCTCCAAATGGCACTTTCTTCTCCCCAATTTGGAAAATAAACAATGGTAACAATATTTGGTCATTTTTTCTATTTATAAACAAAAAGGAAATATTCTTTTTCAAATATTAGATGCCTTATGGGTTATTTGCTATAGTTTGGATTGTTTTACTGCATTTGAATGCCTGGTTGACTATTTGACGTAGTTTTCAAGCATGCAAGAGACATTAAGTGTTCTGTTTGCATCGTTTTCACATCATAGCGCTCATCTCAGGTATGAACAACTCCTTGAATATTTTTTTGTTATTTTTTATCCATTAGATTTCGATTATTTAATGATGATGAGCTTACTCTTTGTTCTTTCTCGTGCTCTTAAAACCATGAGAATAAGTTACCGAGTCATGATTTATCACTTTTCTGGGCTCGTTAAACTCCTACGGAAAAGGAACCCCCCAGAGTCTATCTTTAAGTTCTTTTCAGGGTCTCGAAATACGAAAAGATTGCCAAGCGAACCTATTGCATTCACGCTTGTTAAAGTATTTGAATGGTCGTCTCCCTGGTGATAGTTTACCCCTTTTTCAGACTAGGGGGCACGATTTATGAAAAAGGTATACTCCATCCAATCATGACTGGAAGAGTCCTCTCCCGCGTTGTGTTACCCTTTTTCGGGCGATGAGGCTAACTTTACGAAAAAGGACCGTCGGAGTCTTCTTTAGTTCTTTTCAGACTCTCTAAACATGAAATGAGGAACGAGTTTTACCTTCTATGGACTCGTGAAACTTTCACATCGAAGGGCCCATCATGGGATGAACCCCTCCTCTCTCAGGTTCGGAAAATATTTGGGATTGGACTCATCTATGAGACGAGCTATACCGAGCATCTAGTTACCCTCATCAAGCTCATAAAAAACACATGAGGCACTCATCATTCATGATGGGGAAAAAGAAAATATTTTACGTTACACCCTTTATCTGTGGCAGTACCTAGTCGTTCTTGAACATGGAATTCATTTGCATTTGCATACAGTACTTGGATCATCCGTTTTCCCTCAATTTTTACCTAATTCTTGAGTCTTGTCACTCCTTTGAGTCATTTGAAGAATGCTTCCATCATCAGTCGCATTAGGAGTCGGTATCATACTCATCATGTCAATACTGCCAAGTCATGCCATGCCCATGTTCAATAATACTTTCACCATCCATTATCTGCAGTCAGTACACCTTCCACCATGTCGGTCTACTCTAAATAAGTCTTGCATGTTACGGTACCACCCAATCTACTCTCAACATCATTTGTCGTGTTTCGTGTTGATGATGAGGGATTCATCATGGCCCTCCTTCGACGGGTTCATCCTTGTTGACTTGAACACATCATACGAGGATTAAATCCAGAAACCAATCGAGTACCTTGGGCCTGCATGCCTCAATGGCAGGTTACCTCACTTTCAACATGAGTTCACATCATTGACTCTTAATTGAAATGTTTCATCATGTGTTCAACTTCAACTGATTTATTCACGCTTGATGATATGTACTTTAACACCTTGGGAATCATTGACATCAATGGTGATTTCCCTCACGCTTGTTAATGGTATACATCAATGATCGGTAATCAAGTGGTTTCTACCATGTTCGATGTCAATACATTTGTAATCACATGGATAGATTCGTATCATTTGCGGGTTTGGCTTGAAGACCCTGGGGAGTCATGTTTCACCCAAGTTGCGATGGAGATTGTTTTGAGTCATATCACACGGATCCACATTTGTATTGGTCATGGCTATGTTATCATCTCATCATGGATCTACGCTTGTGTCTAGTAGCCATGATTGTGTTTAGTCGGTCATTACTACCATGGATTTTCATTTTATTGGTCGGCAGCCATGTTGTACGTCATATGAGATTATGTAATCAGAGTCAATTGTACTGCATCAGCATCCTTTATCCGACGAGCCATTGCCATTTCTTTTGTCAAAGCATTTCACCTATCCAATTTTCAAGCAGCTTCATGCTTTGGGGGGCATTCTGTTACACCTAAATCTTGGCCAACATGATAATCAGTGTAAACATTCCATGAAGTTCCTTGACTAAGTCATTAACCTAGAAGAGATACAAACCCTTTTGTACTAGGTTTTGAGAGGTTGTCACAGGTTGTCCTCATGCAACCTGCGACGTCGCAGGTTGTCCTCTTGAAGACTACGACGATGTCAGTTAATTGACTAAAATAGCTTCTTCGATCCCATTCTTGAAGGTAGCTGATGTGTATCCCTATCCCTATCCTTTTTGGAAGCTGGAATTTGGTTCCTAGCCTCTTGGAAGGATCCCCTATCTCTCTCCTTCCATATCTCAACCTACCCTATCCACTTAGTCCTATATAAGTGAAGCTCACTCCCATTCCAAGGGGAGGAAGTCTATAGTATCTACATGCTGGTGAAATCAGTCTAGGAGAGATCTCTACTCATCTATTGGGAGACTCACACTTCCTTGGGAGGCTTTGGCATTGGCTTGATCGAAGAAGGATTGCTACATTACGTCATTGGTTGTAATCTCTTCATCCTATGTATTTCCCTTTTAATACAGTAATATAAGTGCTTTCCACCAAATCTCATTGTGCTAATGATATTTCGTGTAGTTTGCTTGCTCAACTGCTTACTTAGATTTATTATTGTGTAGGTGCATTTTATTGCTTGTATTGTTGTGTTGTCTTGACAGGTTTTGCAACTGAGATCTGAAGACCATTAAGCTTGGAGCAACATTCAAGGAGAAAAGGTCAGTGATCTAAAAGGTAAAGCATCTAGATCCTTGATCTCTAATTATATCTAGAAGAGTTATGTATGTTCTGTCTCTATTTGTTCTAGACTCACGTTGAGCTAGGGAGATCAGGCCTCAAGTCTGCTCTTGGTAGATTGTCCGTCAAACAACTAACGATACATGTTTTACAGACTCGACCAATTAATGTGTAAGATGCACATGAGATGTGACTCAATTAGTCATCTTGATTACATGCCTTTCATAGCCATTGATCATATTTTACAATTCGACCAAAAATAAGTATTGACTCGAAGTGGCCGACCAAATACAATATAGATAAAGTCACTTTGTAGTGGACTCGACCAAACATGAGGATCGACCAAAGTGGTTGACCACATACATCACTTATACTTGACCAAATTTGACAAGTTTCATGTCACTATGTGACGAAGTGACATGAAACCTCGATCAAGAGAAACTTAAATTGACGAACAATCACAAAACACGTGCCAGTTTTTCTCGAATGAAAAGCGTTGATAAACTTATGCATGCTTTTGTTGACCTGAACGTGAAGCCGACCTGGGCATTAACAAGACAAATTTACTGTCTAAAGAATACCAAGAACATCAACCGACCATTTTAATTGTGAAATTGCCGACCAATTTTAACATTCAATCATCGACCGTATTGTAATGGTCGACCACTTATAAAATATTGACCCAACTAACCAACACATATCGACTAACTATGTTTTATGCGTCGTCACTATTCAAGTATCGATGAAAATTTACAAATATATAACTTTATCGACTCAAAAACTACCCACTAATACCCAAATCGACCATAATGTGAGAGTTCGACCATACTTTGACAGGAAACTGAATTTTAACAAAAGTTATTGGTTATCTCGGCCATAACATCTTTCATCAGCATAATCAGTCGATCTTTGACAAGAGTCTGCCGACCACTCTTCACCAACTTGTAACATACTCTTTAGATGGTCAATTTGTCTCGTTAGTGCCCAGGTCGGCTTCATGTTCAGGTCAACAAAAGCATGCATAATTTTATCAACGCTTTTCATTCGAGAAAAACAAATGTCGGCTAGATTCCTCGCTCATAGAGCAAATGGAAAACTACCACATGTTTTGCGATGGTGCATCAATTTAAGTTTCTCTTCATCGAGGTTTCCTGTCACTTCGTCACATAGTATATGTTAAAGTTGAGTCTGGTCGACTTTTAAAGATGGTCAGTAGAGTGTTTTCATGGTCATCTCGATAATATATGGTTCATGATACTTGCCAAATTTGGTCAAGTATAAGTGATGTATGTGGTCGACCACTTTGGTCGATCCTCAAGTTTGGTCGAAGCAAATTTGGTCGAGTCCACTACAAAGTGACTTTATCTGGCGACCATTTTTCAAATTCGACCAGACTCAACTTTAACATATACTATGCCACATGTATCGACAAAAACTCTCTTTTGGTCACATATTCTCAAATAAAATGACTTATCACTTGACCAAATAGCATATAAATTTTTTTATCAACCATATGATGTATAGACTCAAACTACATGTCCCGACAATGTTACATCGACCATATTTTTAAATAATTACCCGACTATTTTTATAGACTCGACCAATTAATGCGTAACATGCACATAAGATGCGACTGAATTAGTCATCTTGATTACGTGCCTTTCATAGCCATTGATCATATTTTAAAATTCGACCAAAAATAAGTATTGACTCGAAGTGGTCGACCAAATACAATATAGATAAAGTCACTTTGTAGTAGACTCGACCAAACTTGCTTCGACCAAACTTGAAGATTGACCAAAGTGGTCGACCACATACATCACTTATACTTGACCAAATTTGACAAGTATCAACAACCATATATTATCGAGACGACCATGAAAACACTCTACCAACCATTTTTAAAAGTCGACCAGACTCAACTTTAACATATACTATGCAACGAAGTGGCAGGAAATGTCGATTAAGAGAAACTTAAATTGACGAACCATCGCAAAACACGTGGTAGTTTTCCATTCCCTCTATGAGCGAGGAATCTAGCCGACTTTTGTTTTTCTCGAATCAAAAATGTTGATAAACTTATGCATGCTTTTGTTGACCTGAACATGAAGCCGACCTGGGAACTAACGAACACGTTTTACAGACTCAACCAATTAATGCGTAAGATGCATATCAGATGTGACTGAATTAGTAATCCTGATTACATGCCTTTCATATCCATTGATCATATTTTACAATTCGACCAAAAATAAGTATTGACCCCGAGTGGTCGACCAAATACAATGTAGATAAAGTCACTTTATAATGGACTCGAGCAAACTTGCTTCGACCAAACTTGAGGATCAACCAAAGTGGTTGACCACATACATCACTTATACTTGACCAAATTTGACAGGTATCATCAACCATATATTATCGAGACGACCATGAAAACACTCTACCGACCATTTTTAAAAGTCGACCAAACTCAACTTTAACATATACTATGCGACGAAGTGACAGGAAACCTCAATCAAGAGAAACTTAAATTGACGAACCATCGCAAAACACGTGCCAGTTTTCCATTCGCTCTATGAGCAAGGAATCTAACTGACATTTGTTTTTCTCGAATGAAAAGCGTTGATAAACTTATGCATGCTTTTGTTGACCTGAACGTGAAGCTGACCTGGGCACTAACGAGACAAATTTACCGTTTAAAGAAGACCAAGAACATCAACCGACCATTTTAATCATGAAATTGCCGACCAATTTTAACATTCAATTATCGACCGTATTGTAACGGTCGACCACTTATAAAATATTGACCCAACCGACCAACACATATCAACTAACTATGTTTTATGTGCCATCTCTATTGAAGTATCGACGAAAATTTACAAATATATAACTTTATCGACTCAAAGACTACCCACTAATACCCAAATCGACCATAATGTGAGAGTTCGACCAACCAATCTTGACCATACTTTGACAGGCAACTGCCTTTTAACAGAAGTTGTTGGTTACCTCGGCCATAACATCTTTCATCAGCATAATCAATCGATCTTCAACAAGAGTTTGCTGACCACTCTTCACCAACTTGTGAAATCGCCTGTCAACCAAATTTTATATCAACCCTATGCATCGACCATGCCAAGGGTTTCAAGATGGCAGTTTCCAAGTCGCCACGCGTACAAGTTGGAATCATGATATTCCTCACAATCGACAGCTTAGCCATACTCGACATGATGAGACAAAATATAGAAGGCAACAACCTTCCAACATAAATACAAAAAGTAGTTGGGACGACTGACCAGTATATGAGCGAAACCAGCATCCACTTAATGAGGCACGGATAGCTAGTCAATCAAAAGTAACTACGTCGTCAAATCACTCTTTATTACAGCCATCTACTTTACAGTCACACATTCCAAGCTCGTCTTCTTTAAATCTCGAAGTCGAGGATTCCTAGATACTCTTCTAACAAGAACTGGAAAACCAGACTTCAAAAATACGAGAAAACCTATGTGATCTTTATAATTGCATAGAATCCATGGCGCCCAAGAGGGTTCAGACAACCACTCGTTTAGTCGCAGCTAAAGTCTGTGAGTTAGAGAAATCCGAATCACCGCTGCAAACCCGCTTGCAGCAGGTTCAAAATGCTAAGGTACAAGAGTCACATTGGCGAAGAACTTGGAAAGACATTCTAATTTGGGGAAAAGATTTAAAAGGCCATTGGAGAGATGAAGCTGAAAAATTGCAAGCTGCTACAGTTCTAAATTACATGCAAGCACCTCTACTTGAATCATTTATCGGACTCAAGGATATTATTTCTCAATTCATAGTTAGCAGATTTCATAATGGGAAATTTTATTTTGATACCCCGGTTGAAATAAATGGTGCACTTATTTATAAGATTACAAGATTGTCAAATAAAGGTGAAAAGGTACTCGTTTGACATAGGCCAAACTTAATTGAGGAATTTACAGAGCACCCAAGTGGAAAAAAAATTCGAGAATTAGTGGTCAGTCAGATGAAATGTGAAAATTTTAAGATAGCTGCTCAAATCGTTTCGACCGCTTTATCAACTTCTGGTCGCGGTTCAGATATAAACACTGAAATGCTAGAGGCAATACTGAACATGGTAATGAGTGGCCAACAATACAACTGAGCGAACTACTTAGCCGACATTATCTGGACGATATGCTCCAAATGTCAAAATGATGGAGCGGCCATTCGATACCCATCTCTAATTATCTGGATTGCCATGACGCATCTGAGACCATTAGGAAATAAAGACTTTGCTCTAGAAAGACCCATGTTAATGCAAAACTTCAAGTCTTTTACATTTGGAGGAAGTCGGCTAGGCCCCTCAACAGTAAAAATTTGGCTAGAAGTCTCGTTTCAAAACCTAAAAACTGTGTTGACCAGATGGAGAGTACCTCAAAATGTTCGACGAAGTCTGCCTTCGTTGGCACACATCCAAATTGAGCTGGATCACACATCGGTCTGGCATCTGCAAGGCATAGATGGTGCCGCAAGAGCTCTCGAATTTTACCCTTTCGTCGACGAAATCTTCAATGAGCTAAGCAGACAAAGCAATACAATACTGACAATTCCTGCTAAGGCCCGAGAGGTCAGCGTCCCCTTAGTTGAACCTCTAACAGATGCAGAAAAAGAGGAAGAGTATGAAGGCCGCCTATATATGCACACCTTTGTATTTGAAGTTGAACCTACGATCACACAGCAACCTCTAGCACTTACTCTTACACCACATGAAGACCCTCCGAATACAGCCGAACATTCAAATGAACAAAGTTACTCCGACAACCCAAAATATGCTTTGATGAGTGACAACATCCAACAGCTGGCCGACGAGTTAGCATAAGCTCAACAGGCACGACATGTACAATTGCATGGGAAGGGAAAAACTGTTTGACGGGAGGAAGACGAGGTAGAACTATTCGACAGTGCAACACAAATTCTCAAGGATGTAGCTAAAAATAAAGTACCAGTCGACGAAGAGTTTAAGATATTTTTGGAAGCTGAGCAAACTCGTAGCCGACCACAACCCAAAAAGAAAGTTCAGCTAATGATCGAGGATTCTATCGACTTGACTGTAAGTTCACCCGCAATGTCTCCGACTATTGTGACGGAAGACACTATTTTTTCTACACCTGTAAGTACTCCACTTGCACCTTTAGCATTAACTCAGTTTTCAAATGTTGTACAATCTCTTCCTCTCCCTCTTCGTCAAACATTCAAACTGAACAAGCCCTAATGCAGTTCATAACCAATCTTCCTAATATGTTCCCACACTGGCGAGATTTAGTGACCAAGAAACCTGTCTTCATCGACAATAACCCATCGACTAATTCTGCTCCTCTCGGTGCTAACCCAACTAAACTATTGAACCCTCTGAATACTTCAGCACCAGAAGCAATTGGTATGCATCATAGACATCTTTAGTGTAATCTGAACCCCACCAGTCCCATTTTTTCTGAGGAAACTTCACAGTTTATCCCTTTTCCAGTGAACTCGTCGATGCAAGCCCATTCACCTCCCCAACCTGTCGTCAATCCACCAGAATAACCCCCCAGACCTTGAAGTTTTAAATTCAGTTGAACCATTCATATTAGAAGTGTTGTCTCCTGTTGCCAGTCCGAAACCGTCTGGCAAATCCATTTCCATCCCTCCTCCCCGAGTCAAAGACACACCAGCTATTAATGTGTCATTCCCTACCCCTTCTGACGGAACCACTACTCCATCTGAAGTAATTCAACAACAAGAAGCACTAGCTCAAGAAATCTTCGAAGCAGCAGCCAAACCAACAGCACAAATCACTAAAGCAGCCATGGAACTAACAGCCGAAGCAGTAGCACAAATCACTGAAGCAACCACGGAACTAGCACAAGAAGACAATCAACCAGTGGTCGCAGAAGCACTCCCGACAAATACAACAGCCATACCAAGTAGCTCAATACAAGTAGAACAAAACATTGACGAAACACAAGTAGAAACACAACACTCACACGAAGCAGCCGAGACACAAAAAGACTCAGAGCAACAACTAGAGCCTCCAAAATCTCAAGGGAAGTCCAAGAAAAAGCAGTGTAAAGACAAACAATGCCAGGATAAAGAGCTTTAGCAGCAACAGCAGCATCTAGATCGTATCTCTCAGCTGGATCGATTATATGTACATATCGACCAATTCGGGCCCATCTCGACATACAAGCCACAAGAAGCAACACAAGTAGAGCTCGACTTACTGGCTGATGCAATTAATCGAGAGCAACGACATCGACGACTAAAAGCCGAAGACCGCATTGACCGATTACAAGAGGACCAAAATGTATTTTTGGCTAAGTGTCAGGACTTAGCGCAAGAAATCATCCCTCTTTCAGCCAGCTCCGACATGACTAGCACACTTGATAAAGCTCTTCAGTTATTCCAAACAATTGTGTTGACATTGCACGAGGAACTCATCAGGGACCGAAAAGAACAGGCCACAACAACAACATCCCTGATGTCGGCACAATATGAAGCATTTAATTCAGCATATGATTAGCTCAACCAGTATAATGACCAAGCAGCTACTGTCATTGATGTTCTCCGCAATTGGTACAAACACTATGGCAATGTATTCACAGAAATGCGGAACACAAGTGACTTGATTGATAAACTTCATTAGCAATGTCGAGTAGCTGACGACACCATGAGCAGAACCATCGAAGATCAAATTCTGATAGAAAATAGCAAATTGGAGAAATTAGAAAAAAGTGAGGAGTAGTGGTTCAGCCAAGCCCAAAACAACCTCTTCAAAGTGGAACAACTTCAACCACATCTCCAAACCCTGCTTACAGCTGCCAATAAGAAAATTGAGCTATCTGGTCCAAACTTAATTCATCTGCAGGGAAAGACAACAGAGGAAAAGATGACTGAGTTATCAAGCCTGACAACACTTACCATTGACATCCAAAACTCACTGCGCCATTTGGAAAACTTCCACCACCATCTATCTGTCTCGGCTGAAACAATTGTTTAGGTCTGTGCACAACAAGAAGCAACGGCCAGTTCCAGTCATAAATAAACAATACCATCTACATCTATCAATTTTGCACAGTCATCCATCTTTTGTTCAGTTATTTCACATCTCCTCCGTTCTTCGGCAAAAAGAAAGATTTTGAAGTGGGGGAGGTCGGCCTTGCAATCTAAGTCGATAAGCTATGTGGACCAGCTGGGATATGTTGGTTGGTTCTGGCGACCAATAAACAAAATATTGTATGCACTTTTAATGCATTTTTGTGCTAGTTGGCAACATAAACTCAACCCAGAAATATTTATACATATTAACAAGCTATTATTTACATTTGCAAGATCCTAAGTTATTTCTCTTTGGTTTTAAAGCTTCCTTTTTGAAGATTTTATGCTAAATCAAATTGATGGTTTCCAGTATTTACTTCAGCAACTCAAACTGGTTCATAACAAATCATGGAAAAGGGTTACAAAAACTCTGTTTACAAATAATACTACTTTATTGGTGAAGGACACAAATGATTGCAGTTTTTGCTCGCTCTCTACTTTTGCTATAAAATCAATCAACTGGGATTACATACATATCTGAAAGTTATATGTTGATGTTGATAAAATATTGAATAGCGCTAACTGTTATTTGATGAATATTTGAAAGTTACTTGCTATATCTATTTGCAATTTGGTGCTACACTTAGTTCATACTTTATTGGTCAATGAATTATTTGCCCTTGCATTATCTCGTACATTTTCATTAATCGGATAATTGAATGACAGTGACATTTATCCCTTAATGTATATTTGCGTTAGTTTATTCGCAATATAGTCTTTTCATCCAATATTGATTATTTTGATATACATTGAATTGGTTAATTGACCTAAGTACTACCTCTACTTATATTTTTCTGCCTTCTAACTTTCCTCTTCTCCTAGCGGCGCTCATTTTTGTCCCTAAAAGGGAAAATGCTAGTTATAACTAATTAAAGTTATTCTAATTTGAATGGAAATTGATTGCAATATAGAAATTTGCCTCAATGATTCTTGTGAAAGACATTTTTGTTTCCATCAACAAAAATAGAAATTCAAAAAATGAGTGGCTCTATTTTTCATCATCTTTGCATAAAAAACTGACTTTCTTAAGTTATTGAGAAATATAAAAGGTTCATTCTTTATACTTAAAAAAAAGTGATAACTGAGAAATATCTACAATGATATTGGTTAATAAATTGTCTAACAACAACAAAACATAAATACATATTTAATAAGCTAAAGCTTATTTCAAGGAAGGCATCTTATCTTTTATTAGAGGATTTTGAACTTCGTAGTCGTACCATTCCACTAAAAAGTTGAAGAATTGGAAGAATGAATGGATGAGAGTAGAACCCAAGCCTAGGCAGCATAAAGGATTATATTATTATTATAATATATATAATATTTAATTTAGATTATTACAAGAATTATTACACGATTAGATTATTATAATATATATATAGTTCTGACAACATAAATGCAAATAAAAAAAATATTGTGGCTGTAATTCCAGTGTCATATTTTGTTACGATGACAACCACTAGTGTAAAGATGTAATATTATTATTTATAATAATAAAGGGTTATAGCACATGGGCTGAGGGCCTACACAAAACGAGGGCATTCTGACAGCTGCCCGCGGTCACCCCAATAGATACCACATTTGAGATACCTACTTTCCGCACAAAAAGGATTTTCATATTCAAATGTACTGGTCACCCAAAATATCTAGCCGGCTGAGATTTCAAACTATAATATAATATAATATTCTATACTATAATATAATAATATTATTATATAAATAATTACATCTGTAATTAAATAATTAATATTATATTAATTAAATAATATCATTATTATTTAATTAAATGATATTTTTTAATTAATTACTAAATTTTAATTAATTAATCATTATTAATTTATTAATATTTTATAGATATGTTTAAGTGCTCACTAGTTACTAGTTAGTAATAGCAATCATATTAATACTAATGTGTCCAAATACGACATAAATTTGGCACATACTATAGGCAAAGCATTATTAATGTGCCAAATTTACATATTAATATTATTATTGTGGTAGTTGCTAGTAAATAAAAATAAAAATTGAAAAATAAATTATAACTTGAAAATTAACATATATACTTAACATTGTAAATGTAGATAATCTTATATATATATATATATATATATATATATATATAGATATTCTTGACAATGGTAAAGACACATTAATCTACTAATAATAATCTAATTTTAAGGTCACAACCAAGCTAGACACCAAATTGGTGCATGAGACCCCCTTGTCTGTGGATTGAAGGACCCTCTTTAAAATTTAGGAAGGTGTACATAACCTATTATAGAGTGCAAGTTATATTCTAATTATACATAGTCAAAATAATTTGAATTTTGATTAGTTTGTTTAGTCTCTAATATATATATATTTAATGTTTGTATATGTGCTATGAAAAATAAATATTAAATCAAATATTTAAAAATTAAAAAGCAATTTTTAAAATTATGTTAGATACTTAATTTATTTGTATATATTTGTTCTTAGTTATCAAAGAATAAACTAAAAAATCACCATGATTTCTGGAAAATGAAAACTAAAGATCACTCTTCATTATATAAATACCTGATTCATCTAAACTTAATATCATAGGTGATATGTCTTATATAACTCCATAATTGTTTTAGCCTACTCCATTACCATTCTATCGTCTCCCTTGTTGCATAATGTGTTCAATAGTATGTAACTGTAACTTCCATAATTATGTGTGTTGGTATATTAATCTACCAACGATTTTCCTTTTGAGGCATTGAGCCAACCATTTTTATCCTAATATGTTATTTATTTCAGAGCATCTTAACCTAATTTTGATATCTATTATTGTCCACATGAATTAGGTTTCTGGGCTACTAATGGTTACTTTAGAAACTAAGTGGCAATATTGATTCAACTTTGTAGCTAATATACATGTGTGATTCTTCTTCTTCTTCTTTCAAAGGAAAAAAAAACAACAACTTGTTATTCCAAAGTCAGAATCAAAGTTACTACATATTCTAGCCATCCAACTACAAAAAGATCAGCAATGATCTCCCAATATCTTCCATCCAAAAGTCTACATCAAATCTGAATCTCTAAACAAGGTCCTTCCAAGTCTATCCAATCTAACAAAGCTATTACTAAAAAAAGACTAAGCCCTTTGGCTGCAGTACATATCAAAAAAATAACTACATTGCATAAAGATGTACATATTGCTCTGAAAAAAATGTACATGTGTGACTCTTCTTCATGTAACCTTGTCTTCTTCATGTAACCTTGTGTGCACACCTTTTAATTGAATGTCTATCAAGATGCTAAGGAGATTAATCCACATCCTTGACTCAATTTTCTCATCACCTTTACGTGCATCATTTTAGACTCCTTTAGTGTGCATTGTGTGTGTTGGTATATACATTGTGTTATGTTATCTCAACACATATCACTATCCCCTTCCAATGATATATGTTGTGTATCACTTGTTAGTATCCCCTGGTGCATATTAACCCAAGACACTTAAAAAATTATCTACCTTCTAGTATTTACAATCAAGTGCAAATGAGGTCTAGTGCATATTATCCCAAGACACTTAAAAATTTATCTACTTTCTAGTATTTACAATCAAGTGTAGATGAGGCCGATTTTAGTGACCATCTCATACTTTTCACCTCTTTGGGATGGATGTCGTATTATATAATAAACACTTAACATGACGAGTAACTCTTGGCCTTGATGCGGAGGGAGGTTGCATGGTTTTACACTTAGTTTTAAAGGTCACCCAAGTCAAAGTCAGTCATTGGTTTTTAGCTTAAAAGTCATGCTCCGTTGACTCTAAGTGACTTGGCCCATACATGCAACACCAACAATGGAAGTAATGCAAAAGAGGGACTCCAATGCGATGGCTTTGAAGACAATTTCTAGAATAACAAAAAGCTCGGAGGGGGTTCATGCTGGAGGGGGTTGCATTTAGTATGATGCAAATTTGGGTGGTGCAAATATAACTCCTAGTCAGCACCCTCCTATTAAATTGTGAAAGAGGGGAAAAATTCATTGATACCATTTAGTGTACCCAGTGATATCCCAAGGGCCCATTGATTGGTAATTTAATTATGTGATTCGCCATATTAATCCTATACATCCTCGCCAATCTTCTTTATTAATGATATTCTTTTCCCGATATTCAAATTATGTTTGTCATTCAACTCACCTAACACGTGTCCATATTATTTATCTTGTGTCAACTTTGAATGTGGTGTCGTTCCCAATCTCTTCGACTCGCATGTTCTTAAATTCTTCTAGCCTTGCTACTCTAAAGCTTTGGTAGTGCACCATGTTGTGACCAGGCGTCCATGCACCTTCTTAGAGTCCCAGAGACAAGTAGAAACTCGTTGGCTATGTTCCAATTAATGTAACAGATAGGTTATTTGTAATTCTCTCAACTTGGGCATAAATGTTACAAAAGCATTCCATTCTCAATGCAAGATGTTTGTCATGATGTCTCACAAAGTTTGTTCATGGCCTTTTGTTGTATTGTATTGTAGGTTTGCAACCGTGATGGAAGAGTTGTTCATGCACCAAGAGCAAACCATTATCTATGATAAATCTATTTTAGGAAATAGATGAGAATCCTTCTATATATTAAACAATTTCGGATGAATTGTGTTTACGGAGAGTATGTATCTATATCTCTATATTATTTTATTGTACAATTAACTATTGAATTATGATATTATCATTCTGTGCGCATTTGGTCTGCAATCACTACCCAAAGTCTTCCTAATACAAACAAATATATAAAAAAATGGAATTGATTGAGTCTATGCGGAGCTCTCAAAGCTCCTCAAGTAGAAATAATTTGTATGCATGCATGCTAGCTCACCTCATCATGATTTCTTTGTGAGGTAATTAGAAACCAAAGAGTGAGAAGCCTTCTCAACTAAATTTGTTTCACAACCTTCACAAATAAATCATTTGGGTATAAAAATGGTACATTTTGGGTTTTGTGTTATATCTATAGTTTCTTATTTCTCAAACTAGGTGGAAAATATATCAAATCTTGCAGGTCCATATATATAAGAGTCATATGTAAGCCCATAACTTTACTGACCACAACCTTGTCATGCTTTGATGCCTCTTAAGAAAATTCATTTGCAAGTCTCTATTACCTTAATTAATGAAAAGACAATTCTCTACCACCGTTGCTTCTTCTTGGAGTATCTTGTATTTTCCTAAACATCTTTATATGGTATGCAAAGATAATCTGCAAATCAGCTTGGGAAGTCATGAACTGACATACTTCAATTCTATGCGAACTTAAAGCTATCGCTAGACTTACTTAAAATCAAATCAAATAACTTACAAAGGGAATGCAAATGAACTTGTGCTACTATAGAGCATAGGAATAGGTTGCCTGAAAATGGAATTCAGCTTGAATATGATATTGATCCATAAAGAGGGATGGGACCAGAATAGATGTAACTTCCCATTTCAATGGCATCATTATTTCCATTAACTTCATTCAATGTATCGAGCAATGATTCCCGTATGTTTTGGGCATTTTCTGTTAGTTTCTAGCAACCCGAGATGTTAGAGTACGAATGCCAGTCTTTATTTTATCACTCTTCAGTAATGCAAGAGTACATAATATAAATCAAGACTAGTCATCCACATTCTAGATGTGAAACTCTACAACTATAAATTGGAAGTATACATTTTTCATCAGTACACTTTATTCTCTATTTTTTTTGTTTTCATATGAAAAGTTTGCCCACATATTTCGAGAATAATAGCGTGTACTAATCATTAATGAAAACTATGAATTCTACCTGAATGGTAACAATTAAAAACTAAAAATGATAATAAAGAAGATTGGGAAGAACCATAAACAAAATATGCAATTTCTATACATGATGAATTTAGAGATATCCTAAAATTTTAAGAGAAGAAAATAATAATTAAATTCAATTAATTTATAAAATTTCACTATGTAACCACTGAGTGAATTTATGTGTACCTAATGCTAACATGGTTATTAAAGCCTCGACATAAAAAAAAACTTCTCTGTAAGAGATGCAAACTTTCTTTCTAAATCCTAATTTTAGCGATTCCCTATTCTAAATTTTCAAGCAAACAATATAAAATAAGTTTTCCCTCAACATGAACTTTTTAAGGATTTCTATTTAAACTAAATCTAATATGGAGATTTCCAGTTTAAGGATTTCAGTATTTTAGATTAAAATAAATAATATAATAAAATTACTTCAATATTAACAAATTTTAACTCAAAATTAAACTCTTTGTAGGTAGATATTTAATTATTCCTGTTAATTTGCATTTAGATAACAATGGAAAATAAAAAATAAGTTGAATTCTATAAATTTGCTGCTAGACCACTTGATATGACCGTCTTTGGCTAGATATCAAAGAAAGATCAAAATAAGACCAAATATGTGAGTAACATATATCGCCAAAATTACAAATAAACTCTGATCTATCAACCCACAAGCACCTTCACATTTTTTCAAGCAGAAAAAATATAACTTGATATTTATATGGAATCAAAGTTACATCAGATAATTACAAACATGGATTGTCAACCAATAGACATTCCAACATTGATCAGATACATACAAAAGCTTCTAAACAAAGAATCTGAAAACGAAGACCACAGATAACAAGCCATGTAGTAAAAAAAAACCACAGAGTAAACACCCATTACAACTCTAATGAGCCTTGAGCGTATCTAGAGCCAATAAACAAAAAGCTAGAGGAACCCAATTCAAGAGCATTCAACAAAAAAGATTGTAGTAACCCACAGTGACCCTTACATTGTCCACAAATTCTTCAAAGTGCATGAGACCATCCATTTGACCTACAACATCTTTTGACAGTCGATCAGCATCTGTATTAAATTCCCGGTAGATATGCTTGAAAGTGATCCTGCAGAAAGAATCCTTCAAGTCCAGAATCCTAGTTAACCAATGATTGAGATTCAGCACACTTAAGGAGGACTTGCCATCAACCCAGTTTATGATACATTGGGAATCACCTGCAACTTGTAAGGCCAACGGACCTCGCTTCCGGGCACACCAAAGAAGCCCCCACAAAGCCAACAGTTCAGCCTGTGTATTTGTCCCTATTCCAGCCTTCATACGATTAAATAAATGGTGTCCCGGTTTTATAACAAGGACCATCCCTGCCCCACATAAATTGTTCTGCTGGGATCCATCAAAATAACCCACAGATACATTGGAATCAAAAGAGGGCGAGATGAGGATCCTAACATTTTCAACTACCTTTCTCCTGTTGTAAGCCCGAAACAATGCAATAGTTGAAGTAGCAGCGAAAAGGAAGCACAAACGGATATCATAAAAAATAGCCTTGTTTCTCTGTTTCCAAACTTGCTAGATAACAAACAAAGGAAGGTCTCTAAAAGACGTATTCTTGTGAAACTAGTTAAACATGGACTACTGAAAGCTTCCAGTTGACCAACAATCTTGGAAAAGCAAAAGCTGTTGACAATGTGACCAAACAGACTTTAAAAAGGAACACCCATTGAACATGTGCCAAACAGATTCTTCGGCACTGGCACATAGAATACACCTGCCTGGTCCAATAAAACCCCTCTTAAGCAAATTATCCCAGGTAAGGATTTTATTAACCAGGCACAACCAAGTAAAACAACGGATCTTCAAAGGGATGTTCCAGGACCACAGTTTTTTATACCACCAGCAAGGTTCTCTAGATACTCGTTCCACCACCAGGAAATCGTAGGCCATTTTAGCAGAAATGTTCCCATCGGGATCTTTCCAATCCGACACCAAGCGATCTGAATCATGAGACAGTCTTATCCCTGCTACCTTGAGTCAGTGAACATAAGAGTCCCACTCAATAGCTTCCAAACCAGTCATACCCAAAGCCTCCAACTGTAACCAATCAGAAGAGGATGCATTCCTTTCACACCCTAAATATACCTGTGAAAGAACTTCAATATTTTGTGCATGAAGAGTTTTGATCAAACCAAACGAGAGACTAAAATTTTCTTGCAAACCCATAATAGGATCAATGCCAATGTAGGCCCAGATGCCTCTACCAACATCCCAACTCAATCTCTTCTTTAACAATGACAAAGATATTAATAACCCTCGCCAAATAGCAAATGAAGGCGAATTTACCTGTTGTTTCTGCCTGCGGCCACAGAAAAGGAAAGCTCGACCGAAGGTATTTCTTTATGATAACATCACTCCAAAGCCCAGTACCGAAGAGAGCATGCCAAAGCGATTTGGCTCCCAACGCTTCAGCAAACCATCCGAGATTTTTGAAACCCCAACCCTCGAATTCCTTCGACATGGCTAAGTCCTGCCAGGCAGTAAGATGGAATTTGGAATGAACAACACTACCTCCCCAAAGAAACGGGAACATCCTCTTTCTAATCCCATCCAACACAGTTTTTGGAACCAGAGCCAATGGCATCCAAAAAACAGGAATGCTCTGAATAACAGAATTGATTAAAATCAATCGACCCCCCAAAGAGAGGTAACGAAAGGTCCAATTGTTAATCCTTTTCTCTACCCACCGAATAAGCCAGGTCCAATCCATAACCAAATAACAGTTTGGTTTTAAGATAAAACCAAGGTACTTCACCCCATCCTGAATATGCAGACAATGAAAGAGGAGCAGCTCCTCCAGGTGTTGTTTAATGTGGATATTCGGTTCCAGTTATGAGCTGATAAACAAAGTAGATTTATGAGGGCCAATTCTCATTCCAGACGCACTGCGGAACAATTTAAGAATATCAGAGAGATACCTCCCGGTCCTGCATTGATCCTCTCCCAAAGATCAAGACATCATCTACGGATAGCAGATGAGAGATAAACAATCCTGGAGCAATGTTTATGCTAGAAAAATGAGCATTTTCTTTAGCCTCATTCAAGAGAATACTTAAACCTTCAATCACCATTAAGAACAACAACGGGAAAAGAGGGCATCTCTGTCTCAAGCCCCTATCACCTCTCGTAACTTTCAAACGTGCACAATGTTTTAACCAAGTAAAGTTACCCGAAGTAAATGTACATATCACTAGAATTACATCAATCTTTCGTATTAAATACCAGATACATAGCTCCCTGTAATTTTTTTTTTTAATTGATTTTTATGCTGACAAGATATCATATTTAATATTAATATATATACAAGTGTCATAATAAATTATTTTTGTAATTTTTTTATTTTTAAATTAATTTTATTTTCTAATAAATCCAATTCAAGTCAAATTATTTGAACTAATGAAAAATTAAACATATGAAATTAAAAAAAAAATTGAATATTATTTTTAATTAAAAAAAAAAATTATATATAAAATAAATAAGAACTTTAGAATATAATTGCAAATATAACTAATTAAAGTCATTCTAATTTGAATGGAAACCGATTGCAATATAGAAATTTGCCTAAATGATTCATGTGAAAGACATTTTTGTTTTTCCATCAACAAAAATAGAAATTCAAAAAAGGAGTGGCTTTATTTTTCATCATCTTTGCATCACATTTTTGTAGTAAAAAAAAAGTGATTAGTTATTGAGAAATATAAAAGTTTCATTCTTTATATTTAAAAAAGGTGGTAATTAAGAAATATTTATAATGATATTGGTTAATAAATAAAGGATAATTTTAAGGACTTATATTTATTTAAAAGTGTATAACCCTTAATTAATTTTACCAATTTTTAACATGTCAACTATAAAATATTTGGGAATATTTTTCTAAAATTATTTTAATTTTTAAGGATTTTATATAGTTTATATAATAATTTGACAATTTTTAGAGTAAAAAAAGCTTACCTATCAAAATTGGGTAAAATGAAACTTCAAAAAATGCAAGTTAATTAGTTTTTGGGAAAAAAACATGGAAAAATAACCTTTAAACTAAATTTCGCCCCTAAAATTATTCTTTAAATTGTCTAACAAAACAAAACATAAATACATATTTAATAAACTAAAACATATTTCAAGAAAGGCATCTTATCTTTTATGAGATGATTTTGAACTTCATAGTCGTACCATTCCACTCAAAAGTCGAAGAATTGAAGGAATGAATGGATAAGAGTAGAGCCCAATGCTAGGGTGCATAAAGGATTATATTATTATCAAGACTATGCAGCATAAAGGATTATATTATTATTATAATATATATAATATTTAATTTAGATTATTAAAAAAATTATTACACGATTAGATTATTATAATATATATAGAGAGAGATATATATATAATTCTGACCACATAAATGCAAATTAAAAAAAAAATTGTGGCTGTAATTCCAGTGTCATATTTTGTTATGATGACAACCACAGGTGATTATTACTTATAATAATAAAGGGGGTATAGCACATGGGCTGAGGACCTACACAAAACGAGGGCATTCTGACAGCTGCCCGGTCTCCCACACACCAAACAAATGGACTCCAATTTCTGCTCTCCAAAAGATCTTCGTACTCGTGGAGGTCCCTGCACCACAAAAAGGATTTTCATATTCAAATGCTCTGCTCACCCAAAATATCTCGCCGGCTGAGATTTCAAACTATAATATAATATAATATTCTATACTATAATATAATAATATTTTAATTTAAATAATTACATTTTTAATTAAATAATTAATATTATATTAATTAAATAATATCACTATTATTAATTATTAAATTATAATTAATTAAATATTATTAATTTATTAATATTTTGTAGATATGTTTATATATTTACTAGTTATTAATAACAATTACATTAATAATATTAATGTGTCCAAATATTATATAAATTTGGCAAAAGCATTATTAATGTACCAAATTTAAGTTTATTGATGTACATATTAATATTATTAATGTGGTAGTTGTTAATAAATATAAATAAAAATTGAAAAATAAATTATGATTTGAAAATTAACATATATACCTAACATTGTAAATGTAGATAATCTCAAATATTATATATATATTATTGACAATAGTACAGACACATTAATCATCTACTAATAATAATAATCTAATTTTAAAGTCACAACCAAGTACACCAAATTGGTGCATAGACCCTTTTATTTGTGAATTAAAGGACCCTCTTTAAAATCTAAGAAAGTATACATAACCTATTATACGATGCAAGTTATATTCTAATTATATATAATCAAAATAATTTGAATTGTTTGTGTATGTGCTATGAAAAATAAATATTAAATCAAATATTTAAAAATTAAAAAACAATTATTAAATCAAATATTTAAAAATTAAAAAACAATTATTAAATCAAATATTTAAAAATTAAAAAACAATTATTGAATCAAATATTTAAAAATTAAAAAACAATTTAGATTGTGTAAGCATTAAAAATTAATATTTGTGTAAGCATTAAAAAGATGTCAAAGAATAGAAAAATGGAATTTCTTTTGTGAGAAATATTGTAATGTACAATGTTAACTCTTCTGCTAGTCGAGCCCGTCGTGCCCAACTGAGGAGGGTAGAAACGTCAACACCCTCCCATGTTCGTGAAGAACTAAAAGAGGAATGTTCTATCAAGAACTTTTTTAAAATTTATTTTTCACTGAGAAAATAATGTATGTGTGTTAGTAAAAGCATTTTTATGATAATTATTTTTTAAATTTAAAATTTATTTTTCACTGAAAAAATAATGTATGTGTGTTAGTAAAAGCATTTTTATGATAATTATTCTTTAAGTTTAAAGACAAAACATATAAATTCTTTCACATTAAAATAAATTTTCAATTTAAAAACTTCCTCATGCATATTGGTATGTTCCATACCAAGATTTTTTAAGAAGTTAGATACAAATCTAAAACTTTATGGTCATACATAGGACCATTATTGCAATGGCTCCATCCAAAGGCATTTGAAGCCCTTTTAGATAGTAATAAAGGCAAAGTTATTTTTACCTCCATTTATTTGGACCATTTTCTTGTGTTGATGTTGGATAACCACATATCATTGGTACGAGAGGTTGTGTGTCGGCTAATTTCTAGAAATGATTTTTGGTTTTTGTCAAACCTTCTTTCCATCCACTATTCATATTCTTATTTTGTGTCAAGAGGTTTATGTGACAAACTATGAAAAAATTGTAGCTTGTTAGGAATTATTGTCTTTTTATGGTTCAATTTCTCCATTAACTATTATTTTGATGTCTTTATGTAGAGAGAATAACTTGGCCATATTTTCTTAGTTTACGGAATGGTGTACCTAAAACCCCCTAAGCCATAAATCCTTCAATTGGATGATTATGGGAGCATTTCACCAACAAGTGCTATCTTTTTAAAACAAAGCGTTCACAATGTAGATTGAATTTTTAAGTATATTAGCTTGCAACCATGAAATTCTTGAAGAATATTTTAAGGTATCACCAAATGAAACCTAGTTGGAGTGCATATGTAACAACTAAACTATGGGCCATTTTTTAAAAAAAAATATTTAAATGAAAGCTAGGCTTGAGGAAATTTATAGAAAATTAGGACTTACTAGTTAGATCATTTCTATAATATATTATTATACTAAGTTGAATTGTGTGCCAGCTCAATTAAGAATGTGCTCCCAATAAATGAAAGGTGGGATCGCTAAAGAATATGTAACCATTAAATGAAAGGTGGGTTAAGCATGTGCAACCAATAAATGAAAGATAGGCCAAGGTACTGTTCCGATCATGTTTGCATAATTATTCCAACATCATATATGTATATGTGTTGCATCCTAAATACCAAATGGAACAATACTTAACATAAATTGGAGATAGTAGAACATGAAAAATAACAATGAGGGAATTCACACACATATGACCTTATTACAAACATATTACCTATTTTGTGATATGCCTCAAGAATTCTAGGAAGGACGCCTTAGAATATTGTTCATTGTCTTCTTTAAATATTTACATTGGTGAATGGGCCCTTTTTGTTGGAGACAGATTGTCTGAATTGTTTTACCAGAGGTTCTTTGTGAAACTGTTAAATTTCCATTAGAATCGGTTCCATACAATTCCTACACCCTTCAGAAGTTCCAATAACTTTATATGGGAGAATTATGTTTTCTTAAAGTTTTTGTGTTTTTTTCAAAGTACTTCTTTTAAACTCATGAGAAGCATTGCCATTGACCTAAAGAGATTGGGCATGACAAGAAGCCCACTTTCCTGAGTGAAATGACCCTCAAGAGGTGAACCATTGACCTTACTAACTTATCACCTTGCTTCCATGATCTGTCATTATGCTCTTTTTGCCTTCTAATTGTGTTTCTATAGCCCGACCTAGATTAAAATTTGCCTTTTTATTGTGCATGTTGTGTAGAATTATTATTATTTAGATGTTTATGCTTTTAATGGGCCTTGGAAGTATTATAACCATCATGTACAATATTGTTTTTACATTTATTTTGTCATCAACAATGTTGTACGATATTGTTTTTGCATATATTTTGCCATCAACAAGTACTGATGCAAGTGTTTTATGAATCTTATCCTTAACTTTGCAGTGAATATTTTATTGTATTATAACTATTTTGTACGATATTTTTTGTGTTTATTTTTTCATCAACAAGGTTGTACGATATTGTTTTTGCATTTATTTTGTCATCAACAAGGTTGTACGATATTGTTTTTGCATATATTTTGTCATCAACAAGGTACTGATGCAAGTGTTTTATGAATCTTATCCTTAACTTTGTAGTGAATTTTTTCCTTGCTTATATAGTACCAATTTCATAACAACATTGACTAGTGAAAGGTGAACAATGATATTTATGTATTTATTTATTTGTGATATTTTATAACGAACAATGATAGTATAACAATATACAGACAAATGAAATGTGAACATGATATTTTTATTTTTTTTTCATGATTAATTTATTATTTCTTAATTTCATAATTTTTTATTTTCTAAAAATAAACATTTGATAATTATCTTTTATTTTTAAAAGGCATGGACTATGCTACACGCATCTCTTGTTTTCTTAAAATTCCTACACCACGAAAAAATATGTCTAGACAAAGATAATGATCACAAGAAATATCTTTGTAATGAGAATTCAAACGTAAGTCTTGTTATCCACATGTATCCAAGCATTTTTACAAAGGATGTGACTTGAATCTATTGCACAAATAGACCCCTCTTTTGTAGGATTCAGGTTGTTTTCCCCCCCCAAAAAAAAACTATTAACTTGTTATTCATTTGAATCAAAGTTAATTTTTCTAGTACATGTTTTTAACTAAAAATGGAAGCACTATCTATCTCCAAAATACTATAGCTATAGGCAATTCCTCAAGGATATTCACTATACAGAAATTTCTCCAAAACATAAGTTATTAGATATAACAAAAAAACCTGTCATAAACATATCAAAATAAATTGCTTAATATGCCTTAATGGTACCTCTATCCACTAAGGAACTGTCCAAAAATTCTTCATAACACAAAATTCCTTCAGGGACCTCAATAGCCTTCTTGGATAATTTGTCTGCCAAAATATTTGCTTGTTGATAAATAAGTTTAAAAGTAAGATCATTGAAGGATGATTGGAGATGTCAAATCATGTTGCACCAGTGGCCAAGTATAGAAACATGTAGTGTATTCCTTCTCTCTACTTAGTCAATTATGATCTTTGAATCTCCTAAAAACTGTAGAGACATATAATTCTTACTATTAGCAAAATAAAGGAGACCCCATAATGCCAATAAAACCACTCTAGTGTTAGAACCTAATCCACCACTCATCCACATTAGAAAATAATGACTACTATTCAGTTGTAACCACATCCCACTTACACATGATCCCTATTGGGATGCACCATCAAAATAACCAATAGGATAGCCCTCGGAAAGATATTGCTTTGTTATGTTGCTAGGAACCTTTTACTTCATTTCTTTGAAATGTTCCTTGTAAACTCCCGGAATTTTAGAACTGGTGCCTAAAACAATGGGAGAGTTATCTTAAAAAATAATATAATTTATGGTTTTCCATAACCTCGGATAGGAAGTTCGTTGTGCCTTGGAACAATATTTTGTCACATTTCCAAGCTATGACCAAAGGAACCATTTTCCCAATTCAGATTTAAGAGTAAACCTGACTTTACTTCCTGCTAGACTCTATGTGAGAAAATACAATTGACAAAAATATGGTCAATAGATTCACAATCCGAAAAACATAAAAAACAAAGACCTGGACGAATTCTACCTCTTTTGTAAAGGTTATCCCAAGTTAAATTTTTATTTTCTAAGCATAACCAAGCAAATCATTTTAATTTTTTTGGCAGATTCCATTTCCAAATTATGTGATACCACCACTCTCCTGTATTAGTAACATATGTAGATATATAGCTAGAAAGGCATATTTAGCATTCACCTGTCTAGATGTTTTGTTCCATGCGCAATGGATTTCATCCTCCTGTTTTGTTAACCTAATGCCCATATGACTTAAACCAGCAATGAATGTATTCCATTCATCTGCAAGATCTCCCCTGATACCAATATCTTCAGCCATTAACCAATAATTTACATTAGATTCATTTGTCATGTCCCAAAATTTTGCATTGGGTCAGAATGGCCTAAGCCCCTTGGCCATACTCATAATAGTTTTTCAAACTTGATGCTAAGGGTCAAATAATTGACAAGAATGATGTCCAAATTAGTAATAATTTGAAATTAGATCCAAATGGACAAGGTGGGTCACATTAAGAGAAATTCCCAATTCAAATTTTGTAATATACCCATCCAGATGAACTGTCATGGAGGAAAAATACTAGTTCCCTGTAATGTCCCCATTCAAATAATTGCATAGCAGGACAATCGCATCAATCCTACCAGTTCCCTAGGTTGAATGGGTACATTTGAAATTATAATAAGGGAGCAAATGGATAATGTTTATACATTATAATAGTTCAATTTTTTAATAAAGAGGTTGAATAAATAAATTCAAGAGAAACTCTAGGTGGCCAATGGTTTTGAAGACATATGGAGGATGTGGCACCGACACTAGCTTGATTTCTCACTGCCACATGGCATATCTCCCTTGCCATTTCGAATCCATGAGAAGGAAAACTTTATTGGGTGAGTTTGTAAGTTCATACACATGGCATTAAGCATCTTAGGTCGAATTTGGATGGAATGGTAACCTCCATGGAAGAGGAGGAGTGAAATTGGAAGCTTGTGGACACTTGGGCTAGATTCCCTAACCCCTATGACAAAAATGATGAAGCATCTATGACATCTATGACAAATTTCAGATTTGACTTTTGACATCTGACCATTATGGCATGTCAGCCCCAAAAATAGTCTCCAAGAAGGCACTCATGGGAGTTGCAGAAGCCAAAGAGGTCCCTACTCGAATTGGGAGAAGATGGAAGGTTGGGAACTAGGGAGACAAGTGGCAAATGTGGAATATTTCCTAAGTGGAAACCTCTCGAAGCTAATGGGAGGAATTCAAACCATAGGAGGCTAAGGTTGGTTATAAAATGCATAAATCAAGCATGAGAATGGAATTTTATCATTGGAGAAAAATTGCATTTGTGAAGAGAGAGCTAGTGGATGACTAGTTTCTTGCCTTAGCCAATTTCGAGGGTGAAAGATTCCCATCCAAGTTGGTGTTTGGAGAGGCCACTTAGGTCTTTCATGAAGCTTTAATGGAGTTTGTATTTGTAGGTGTAAGCTACAAGGCAGCTCGTGGTTTCTTCTAGGGCATCTCGTGGTTTCTTCTAGTGCAGCACTTTCCCTGAACCATTTCCAGTTTTGATGGCATATTCTTGCTCCTTGAGGGAGGGCGTTTTTGGTGAGCTCTTGTACTCTTTGGGAGAGATTCTCATGATCCATTTCTGATTGTAATAATCTCGACATACTCTGTTCTTCATCTGCAGAAAGTATCGGGTCGAAATACCAAGTGGTTGTATGTAAAAATGATGATTAATGAGCAAACCATGACCATTTCCCCACTACATTGATGTATGCCATTGTAATGTTGATGATTTCGAATGAAGGAATGTTTCTCTGATATATTTACGATGAATGGACATCCATTGATGATTTTTACAAGTTTCATGTTCAACACTTAAGTATTTGAAGTCATTTTGCTCAGTTTATTTGCATTTGGAAGAGATTGGTGCCATTTCCCCAAGGGTCGAATTAGGGATTTTTGCTATTGTTTGGGAGAAGGTTAGAACAGATTTAATAACTGATTAATGGTGCATATGAGACCTCATTAATGTCCCTCAGACATCCCCTACCTCTGTTCTAAATTTTGAATGGGTTTGGAAGCATTTGGAGAGCCATTTTCAGTACTTACCCTAGGGGGATTTGATTCCCAAATTGCTAGTTAAATTCCATACTTTGTCCAGAAACTTAAACAAGTTTGAAGAAGTATTTGGAGGGTCATAAATCATCCATGAACCTCATATTCAAGTCTTAATCTCATTCATACACCCTCACAGAATATTTGGTAGCATTGGGATCAATTTGGAGACCTAGACATTAAAACTAGTCAAAGGTCGAAATTGTGGAAAAAGTGAAAAATTGGGCATTTTAATAAAAATTTAAATAAGGGACATTACAAGTGGAATTAGAGCATGGTCTTGGCACCTGATGGTCTTAAAAAGAATTCAAAGAAATAGACCACCACCCTTAGAACCAGAAGTTGAAGGTGTTGTTGTTGAAGAAGAAACAGTAGGAGAATAAGAGTCTTTTGTAAAAACTATGGGTAGAGAGGAGGATGAAACAACAAAACGTAAGCGGGAATTTATTTCAACCCTAAGACCTTTCTTTGAATATATGAACAAAAATATGATGAAGGGATTCGAATTAATGGCTAGTCAAATAGCAGGCCTTCAAGGAGTAATAGGAGGCAACAACAATTCTCATGGTGAGGAAAAGAAGCTAATGGGAGAGCATATTTTCTCAAGCACAGGACCCCATAATAGAGCAAGTGAATTTCATATCACACCAAGGCCTACTGCACCTAAATTTATTATACCCAAAGAAGAGCCTGACATTCAAGTGGATCTTAGTACAATAACAAACAAATGGAATGATTTGAGTGAAGATTGTAAGAGAAGTCTACCATTTGATCAGTACTTTACTGCTACAAATAAATTAAAAAGGAAGGAGAACTATAAGGATCTAATCCAAAACAAAGAATTAAATTGTGCTACTGGTAAAATTTCACTTCCTACTTTTGATGGTTCCTCCCAAAATTATGCTAACACTTGGGCGCAAAAACTAGATGTATATTTTCAACTAAATCCTATGTTGGAGGAGGATTCATTAAAAATGGTCATTTTTCACTTGGAAGGAGATGCCAATGAATGGTGGTTTCATGGCCTGAAAACCTTGGGTCATGATCAGGTTAAAACATATGGGGAATTTATTAGCAAGGTACTAGAGAGATTTGAACAAAAAGATCCAGAATTGCCTTTCAAGGAACTAGCTCAATTGAAGCAAACTGGGACCCCTATTGATTATATGATGGAATTTCAAAAATTATTAGTGAAGGTGGTTGATGTGTCTATGGGAAGGTTGGTATTGTTGTTCACTAAAGGTTTGTCTGAACCCTTAAAAGGTTTGGTCAAAGCACACAAGCCAACTACATTAAAAGATGCAATGAGCTTGACTAGGGATCTCCAAAATGTGCTTCCTAGAGCAATGGTTATATTCTATAGGAGAGAATACATTAAATTATCAAATTCCTGAAATGAAATTCCAAGATTCAAAATGTGTACTAAGGGTTGTGAGAGGGCATCACACTTATCCAAATCAAGTAGTGACTTGCAATAGTATGAGATCTATATTGAGGCATGGGGACATAGAATGGGTTGCTGAATGTCATATTACACCTCCCAAGCCAAACATAAAGATTTTTTAACACCCAAAGGAGATAGAGAGACTTGCAAAAATATGAAAAAAAATTTAGAGATCTTCCACATGGTAGACCACCAGATAGGGGGGTTGAGCACAGCATTGTTTTAGAATAAGGTACTTCACCCATTCAGATACCACCTTATAGACATCCTAAAAATTTCAGAGATGAGATTGAAAAATCTATCCAAGAACTCCTAGATTTGGAACTCATTAGACCAAGCTCTAGCCCTTATGCTTCTTCAGTAGTGCTAGTGAAGAAAAAAGATGGAACATTGAGAATGTGCATAGACTTTAGAGCCTTGAAAAAAAAGACTATCAAGAATAGGTATCCTATTCCTAAGATTGATGAGCTCATGGATGAGCTACATGGGGCCAAATACTTCTCCAAGATTGACCTTAGATCAAGATATCACCAAATTCGAATGAAAGATGAAGATGTGCAAAAGACTGCTTTTCGATGTCATTATGGCCACTTTGAATTTCTCGTCATGCCTTTTGGGTTAACTAATGCTCCAGCCACATTTCAAGCATGCATGAATAGGATCTTTTGCAAGCAAATAAGAAGGTTTGTTTTGGTCTTCTTTGATGACATTCTCATTTACAGTAAAACATGGGAAGAGCATTTGCAGCAATTAGAGGTTGTGTTAAAAAAATTTCAAGAAGAGTCCTTATTTGCTAAGTTATCAAAGTGTGAATTTGGGATGAAACAACTACTGTATCTTGGGCACATTATTGGGCAAGAAGGAGTGAATGTACACATGGAAAAAATCAGGGCTATCTTAGAATGGCCATCACCAAAAAATATTACAGAATTAAGAGGCTTCATTGGGATATGCACCTATTACAGAAAATTTGTGAAAGGGTTCTTCAAGTTGACTTCTCCACTCACTGATTTGACAAAGAAGGATGCTTTCAAGTGGGATGAAGAGGCTGAAAAGGCCTTCCAAAAAATGAAAGAGGTAATGAGTAGTTGTCCCATACTTGCACTTCTTGATTTTACTAAACCTTTTTGTTGTGGAATGTGATGCTTCAGGTGGAGGAATAGGGGATATCCTAAAGCAAGGCCAACACCCCATAGCCTTTGAGAGAATAAATTTGTAGCCTCATGAAAAACTTTACTCCATCTATGACAAAGAAATGTTGGCCATTATGCATGCATTGGCCAAATTCAGACAATACTTGGTGGGCAACAAGTTTGTGGTGAAAACTGATCACAATAGCCTAAGACACTTTCTCACCCAAAAAGATCTAAATGAAAGGAAACAAAAGTGGGTAAGCAAGATTCAAGCTTATGATTTTGATATTGAATATGTAAAAGGAAAGAATAATATAGTAGTAGATGCTTTATCTAGAATACCTTCTTTTTCTGTCATGGACATTGCCAAGTATTAGAAAAACATGCTACTAGTTGAATATGCCAAAGACAAATTTGCTTGTGATGTGTTAGATGGAATCAAAGGGGATGATAACTACAGAATTTTGAATGGGCTAATATATTATAAGGGAAGAATTTATTTGGTTCAGAACTCAAAGCTCAAGTACAGGATTTTGCAAGACGCACATGATTCCCCACTAGCTAGCCATCCGAGGATCTTCAAAACTTATAGGAAGTTGAGGAAAAGGTTTTTTTGGAAGGGGCTAAAGGAAGATGTTCTGAAATATGTGAATGAATGTAAAGTATTCCAACAAACAAATCAGAACTTACATGCCCAAATGGCTTATTACAACCATTGCCCATTTCGGAGCAAAAATGGGACAATATCTCAATGGACTTCATCACCGGTTTGCCCAAATATTTGGGTAAGGATTGAATATATGTGGTAGTGGATAGGTTGAAAAAAATTGCTCATTTATTTGTTGTTATATCATCTTTTAGTGCTGCACAAGTGGTTGATATTTTTTTCAAAGAAATCTTCAGATTACATGGGCTCCCCAAGAGCATTGTTAGTGATAGAGATAGTAGATTCATGGGTGATTTTTCGAAAGAAGTTTTTAGATTGGTGGGTACTCAATTGATTCCAATTACCAGCTATCATCCACAAACTGATGGAAAAATAGAGAGGGTGAATCAATGGTTGGAAGGGTACCTAAGGAACTATGTGGGAGAGCAGCAAAAAGCATGGGAAAAATGGCTACACTTGGGTGAGTTTTGCTACAACACCACTTATCATATGTCAATAGGGATGTCTCCTTTCAAAGCATTATATGGTTATGATGCACTTACATTTTCTAAAATTATCTTTGGTGATAGTAGAGCCCCAAAGGCTAAAGATTGGGTGGAAGAGAGCCAAGAAATTTTAAAGCTTTTGAAAGACAATTTGCAAGTTGCTCAAAATCAGCAAAAACAATATGTTGATAGACATAGAGAAGAAATGACCTTTCAGGTTAATGATTTAGTATATTTGAGGTTGCAGCCCTATAAACAAATATCTCTCAAAAAGAATGGAGCAGAAAAGCTAAAACCAAGGTACTATGGCCCATACAAAGTAGTTCGGAAGGTTGGAGAAGTAGCATATGAACTAGAACTTCTGGAAAGGAGTAAGATCCATAATGTATTTCATGTTTCTTGTCTCAAGAAATCTCTTGGTAAGAAAATTATCACTTTAGAAATACTTTCTCCTTTGGATGATGAAGGTCAGCTCACACTTGTTCCGGAAAAGATTTTGAAGACACAGGAAAGGAGGTTGAGGAGTAGAATTATCAAAGAATATTTAGTGCAATGGAAGGACTTACCAAATGAAGATGCCACATGGGAAGATGAGAAGATTTTGCAACATCCAAATCTAAAATTGCTTGAGAACAAGCAATATTGGGTGGGGAGGACTGTAATGCCCCATTCAAATAATTGCATAGCAGGACAATCTCATCAATCCTACCAGTTCCCTAGGTTGAATGGGTACACTTGGAATTATAATAAGGGAGCAAATGGATAATGTTTATACATTATAATAGTTCAAAAATTTAATAAAGAGGTTGAATAAATAAATTCAAGAGAAACTCTAGGTGGCAAATGGTTTTGAAGACATATGGAGGATGTGGGACCCACACTAGCTTGATTTCTCACTGCCACATGGCATATCTCTCTTGCCATTTCAAATCCATGAGAAGGCAAACATTATTGGGTGAGTTGGTAAGTTCATACACATGGAATTGAGAATATTAGGTCGAATTGGTATCGAATGGTAACCTCCATGGAAGAGGAAAAGTCAAATTGGAAGCTTGTGGACACTTGGGCTAGATTCCCTATCCCATATGACAAAAATGATGAAGCATCTATGACATCTATGACAAATTTCAAATCTGACTTCTGACATATGACCATTATGACATGTCAGCCCCAAAAACAGAATCCAAGAAGACGCTTATGGGAGTTGGAGAAGCCAAAGAGGTCTCTACTCGAATTGGGAGAAGATGGAAGGTTGGGAACTAGGGAGACAAAAGGCAAATGTGGAATATTTCCTAAGTGGAAACCTCTAGAAGATAATGGGAGGAATTCAAACCATAGGAGGCTAAGTTTGGTTATAAAATGCAGAAATAAAGCATAAGAATGGATTTTGATCATTGGAGAAAAATTGCATTTGTGAAGAGAGAGCTAGTGGATGACTAGTTTCTTGCCTTAGCCAATTTCGAGGGTGAAAGATTCCCATCCAAGTTGGTGTTTGCAGAGGCCACTCAGGTATTTCATGGAGATTTAATGGAGTTTGTATTTTTAGGTGTAAGCTACAAGGCAGCTCGTGGTTTCATCTAGTGCAACACTTTCCCTCAACCATTTCCAGTTTTGATGGCATATTCTTGCTCCTTGAGGGAGGGCATTTTTAGTGAGCTCTTGTACTCTTTGGGAGAGCTTCTCATGATCCATTTCTGATTGTAATAAGATTAATATACTCTTTTATTCATATTCAAAAAGTCTCAGGTCGAAATATCAAGTGGTTGTATGTAAAAATGATGATTAATGAGCAAACCATGACCATTTCCCCACTACATTGATGTATGACATTGTAATGTTGATTATTTTGACTGAAAGAATGTTTCTCTGATATATTTATGATGAATGGACAGCCATTGATGAGTGTTACAAGTTTTATGTTCATCACTTAAGTATTTGAAGTCATTTTGCTCAGTTTATTTGCATTTGGAAGAGATTTGGTGCCATTTCCCCAAGGGTTGAATTAGGGATTTTTTCTATTGTTTGGGAGAAGTTTATAACAGATTTAATAACTGATTAATGGTGCATATGAGACCTTATTAATGTCCCTCAGACATCCCCTACCTATGTTTTGAATTTCGAATGGGTTTGGAAGCATTTGGAGAGCCATTTTCAGTACTTACCCTGGGGGGATTTGATCCCCAAATTGCTAGTTAAATTCCATACTTTGTCCAGAATCTTAAACAAGTTTGCAGAAGTATTTGGAGGGTCATAAATCATCCTTGAACCTCATATTCAAGTCTTAATATCAGTCATACACCCTCACAAAATATTTGGGAGCATTGAGATCAATTTGGAGACCTAGACATCAAAACTAGCCAAAGGTTGAAATTGGGGAAAAAGTGAAAAATTGGGCATTTTAATAAAATTTTAAAAAAGGGACATTACATTCCCTAAGTTGGGGGTGGAAGAATTAAAAGTTGGAATAAGGGATCTAAAGGACCCAATCTTACCTTAGACTTACAAATTGACATTAAATGGGTCAAACAAATAATAATAAAAAGAAAATAAGGTGGCATTGAATCATGAGGGCACATAAGAGGTTGTGGGACCCACATGTAGCAAGATTTCCCACTACACTTGGCATTATTCTCTCACCAATTCGAGTTCATGGTGAAGGGAAACATACTTGGAGGAGTTGAAGAGGTATTATTCGTGGAATTAATCATGTAAGTTCAAATTAGAGTGGAGGATTAACTCCCATGGAAGAGGAAGAAGCATCTTAGAAGGATTGTGACACTTGGACTAGATTCCCTAGATTCTATGACAACAATGATAAAGATGCTATGACACTTATGACACAAATCAGACCTGAATGCTGACATATGACATATATGACATGTCAGTGCTAAAAATAGCCTCCAAGAAGGCGCACAAGGGAGTTTGGTCATCCAAAGAGACACCCATTCGAATTGAGGGAAGATGGAAACTAGGAATTGTTGGACAAGTGGCACACATTGGAATCTCTTCCCAACCTAAGTTGGAATGAGGCTTTTGGAAGGAATTTGACCCGTGGAGGACTTGAGAAGTTTATAAAAGACAAGAACAAAGAAGGATAGTAGGTTTTGATCATTTTTTATTTGCATCTTTGCAATTTGGAGAGCTTCTAGCTTGTCCATTCTAGTGGAGTGTTTACTTTACTTGCCTTAGTACCAATTTCGAGGGTGAAATATTCCCATCCTAATTGGAAATTGGAGAGGCCATTCAAACCTTTCAGTTTGAGCTACAATGGAGTTATTAGTTTCAGGTTGAAGCTACAGGGTAGCTCGTGGTTCTTTCTTCTACAACTTGTTCTCATCTCTATCTCACATTTCTTTGCATATTTTGGCTCTTGGAGGAAGGGTGCCTTTTGGTGAGATGTTGATCTATTTGTGAGAGTCCAAGAATATCCATTTATTTGTATTATGATATATATACTCTGTATTTTATGCTCATAATACTCTCAGGTCGAAATACCAAGTGAAATTATGTAAAAATACCAAACAATGCATAAATGGTGTCATTTTCCCTATATCTTGTTGTTGGAGCTTGAAGAGGATTTATTTCGATTTGTATCAGTCAATATCTATGATTTTTTTTATGTATGGAGTGTCATTAATGTTCTAAAGAAGTTTCATTAACATTTCACAAGTCCTTGGAACCTAAATTTCGAATTTCATAACAAGTGGTGAAATTTACTATCATTTCCCCCTATGTGAAGACATGTATACAAACCTCTAATTTATGGGAGTTGAAGAAGCCTATATAAACTAATTGATTATTAATTGGGGAGATAATTGAAGTCCTTTATTAGTAACATGTATCTATTCTGAAATTTGGATAGGTCTCACATCATTTGGAAAGCCATCTTTGTCCCCTACCCTTGGGGGTTTGGACCTCGAATTTACTAGTAAAATTCCCTAACTTCTCCTGAAGTTAAATGAATGTTGAAGAAGTCTCCTGATAGTGTATAATCACCCATGAGGTTCATTTTTATGTCTTAATACCATTCATATACCTTCAGACTCAATTTGAGAGCATTTGGAGCCATTTGGAGCCATCTACCCTTGGGGGTTTCATCATAGATTTTCCTAGTAATTATGTCTTTCATTCTCTAATTGTAAAAGAAAGTGGATAAAGTATTTAGAAAGTGTACAAGCCTATAATAGCTGAATCAATGTGTCCTATTACACCTCAATCCATTCTAGAAACAATTTGAAACCATTTGAGATCATTTGGGACAGTTTGGGGCTTCACTAGTCCAAGTATCGAAAATTGACCAAATTGGAGATATTACAGTGGTATCAGAGCATGGTACTTGCACCTGTGAATTAATATCATATATTGAAGAATAAATTGCATCCATGTCTTACTATTATGATGAATCCTATGAGTACAATGCTTATGAGCAATATGAAGAAGATTGTGAATGGTATGAGGAAGAGATGCCAACATGCAGCACTTATTACAATTTTACAAGGAATGAGGGTTATTCTTATGACTTTTAATCTGATAAAGATGAGTGTGTCACACTACCAAAGGATAATTCTATGAATGAATTACAAATATTGAGAGCAACATGTAAAACCTTGCCCCAACAATATCAAGCATATCTTGATGTGTACAAGGGAGATACACAAAAGGCCATTCCTTTTGAAGACTTTGTTGATCTGGTGTTTGAAAATAAGCCCAAAAATGAAGATGTGGAGTTAGTGAAGAAAGGTCTATGCCTTTTCTTACAAAATACCTTGGAAATAAAATCATATGTGTGTGAGTGAAAAGAGCAGTGAAATATCTGAAGCTTCAGGGAATGCATGTATTCCCTACTTGAAGAGAGTTTTTGGGTTTTCTTCAAAAAGAGATTCCAAATATATTGATCTTAAGGAAACCAAGGGGGAAAATGCATTACCTTGCTTGAAGGAGCAAAAGGAGGAGACCCATGAACCACCTAGTTCTAAAATAGGTGAAGTAGAAGAAGCAGTACATGAAGAGGATCGAAAGTCACTCCCAAGTGACTCTGAAAAATATGAAGAGACATCACATGAGCATGAAGAAGACTCTATTGAAAATATTGAAGATCATTTCGAGACACATTGTACCTTGGACATGACTCAAAGAGCATCTACTGATGGATGCTTGAACTATGAAGGAGTACCTACTGATGGGTGCTCACACCTCTATGTTGGTGACATAGAGATCACTTTTGAAAGTGTTGATGCAAGCCAAACTTCCATTAAGCATGAAAATGAAGAACTTGTAGCAGTTGAAGAAGAAACAAGATGTGAACAATATCAACTTCCCCATCACCACTTGAGCTTCATGAAGTTGGTCCAAGTAAGAAGGAAGAAGATGAGGAGGTTCATTTGCAAGAGCCTATTTTTCTTGAAGGGTAATTAAAGATGAATGAAAAGAAGATCCAAGAGAACCTTAGCATGCTCCATGACACTCAAACATTAGTGTTAAATTATTGTTGGAAAGTTGCTTCATTGAAGGATCCATCCTTCCTTGAAGCCCCATGGAGAAGATTCAAAGAGCAATGTTCAACATCAAAGATAATTTCATGTATTTGCTTTTTGATAGAAACAATTTGGTTGAGTTTAATGGATTGTTACATGATGCATACTTGAAGAATAATGAGGATATTCATAAACTCAAAATTCAAAATGAGCAACTTCTTGAAATGTTGCAATATACTTGTTCTTCCTCCTATGTTTCAAATTGTCATATAGTAGGTTGCATGGAGGATTCTCATGACATGGTAGATCATGAGAAACATGGAAATTTGCATGTGCTTGATGTGTTTGAAGATGAGCTTGATGAGATCCAAGCAAATGATGTGGTGGCAGAGGAACTTGAGTTTCCTCTTGGAAATGGTTGCACATTTTTTGAAGAAGTTGATTCCACTACCTTGGAACCAACCTATGAGGAACGTTTTGCACTTTTGAGGGAGGTGCATGATCCTACCCTTATGGAGCATTCACATGAGGACACTTCTGCACTTTCTGATCATTTGGGTGAGTTGGTTCATTCTCCTACATCCTACACTTTCATATTTTTCAGCATTCATCCTAATGAAGTATGGGTGAAAGGTTTATTTTTTATGGTGCCATGTGAGGAGTATGAAAATCCTATCTCTCCTTTATATGATTACATTATTAGAGCCATTTATTATTTACATTTGCAGCAGCATCCCTTTTTAACTTATGATGAGACACATCTACACTGATTCACTTATGATGTTCACTTGAGTCACGTGAAGACTTATGGTTTTCCTTGCTCCTTGCTTAGTTCAATTGATATTGGAGGAACTTCATCCACTACTTGGGTGAAGAGATATATGATTGGAGCAAATTCTTATTGGCAGAAACATCCCTTGTTATTTCTTGATGTTACACATGTTCATGGATGCACAAATTCTACTAATGTGAGCCCCTTGAAGGTTCATTGTTTTCTTTTCTCCCTACTTGGTTCAGATTTTAATGGAGATTATTCATTCACTTCTTGGATGAAAGAACACAGGGCTTATTATTTTGATGCATCCTACATATTTTTGGAGCAACATTATAGGACATGGGATCCTCACCTATGTCATTGGAGCATATTTTATTAGTCACTTGATGCTTGTATGCAATTGGAAAATGGTGGTCTACTTGCTTGGAGGTATGAGCACTTTCATGATTCTTTGATGAGGCACCTCCTTGATGTACATTTTTATTATGTTGTTATGTACTTTGATGATATATATTTTGTACTCATGATGTTTGGAAGAATGCATACAATAAAATAGGATCCAGGAATTCTCTTTCCTGATGGTATGGGTTGGAGAGCACTCTGAAATTGTTGGAGTGCAATACAAGTAATGGGACCCTGGGATAATTTTTAGTCTCATTGGTTTCAATTTTTGGGGGAAACAAGTAGTATGGGAGATTGATTCCCCACTTAATAAAGTTATTTTAATCAGAGTAGTGCAGCAGCAAGCATGGTGGTTCCTCTCTAAAATCTTCATGGAATCTCGAAGACTCAAAGTTGGGCAACTCAGTGGCAAGTTCAAGAAATATGCAGTGGTATCAGAAAGGGTTTCCAAAATATGAAAGAGGTAAAGAGTAATTGTGCAAACTTGGTTTTGATGGATTTAATTAACATTTTGGTGTTTAGTGGTGATGTTACAGGGGATATCAAAATGAAAAAGAAAACCCACATCTCCTTGCTTTCGGAAACACACAATTGTAGTGCATGAGTGGCACTACTCAAGGTTTTAGAAGAGAAGTTTTGGGAAGCAAAGTTTTGGAAAGAAAGCAAGTTCTTCCACATACATGTATTTAAATTGCTTGAGGACAAGCAATATTGGGAGGGGAGGATATTACATGTCCCAAAATTTTGCATTGGGTCACAGTGGCCTAATCCCCTTGGCCATACTCATGATAGTTTGTCAAATTGATGCTAAGGGTCAAATAATTGACAAGAATGATGTCCAAGTTAGTAATAATGCGAAATTAGATCCAAATGGACAAGGTGGGTCACATTAAGAGAAATTCCCAATTCAAATTTTGTAATATACCACACCAGATGAACTGTCATGGAGGAAAATTACTAGTTCCCTAGGTTGGGGGTGGAAGCATTAAATGTTGGAATAAGGGAGCTACAAGACCCAAAGTGACCTTAGACTTACAAATTGACATTAAATAGGTCAAACAAATAATAATAAAAAGAAAATAAGGTGGCATTGGATCATGAGGGCACATAAGAGGTTGTGGGACCCACAGGTGGCAAGATTCCCCACTACACTTGGCATGATTCTCTCACCAATTCGAGTTCAAGGTGAAGGGTAACATACTTGGGGGATTTGAAGAGGTATTATTCATGGAATTAATCATGTAAGGTCGAATTGGAGTGGAGGAGTAACTCCCATGGAAGAGGAAGAAGCATCTTAGAAAGATTGTGACACTTGGGCTAGATTACCTAGCTTCTATGACAACAATGATGAAGATGCTATGACACTTATGACACAAATCAGACCTGAATGTTGACATCTGACATATATGACATGTTAGGGATAAAAATAGCCTCCAAGAAGGTGCACAAGGGAGTTTGGGAAGCCAAAGGGACACCCATTCGAATTGAGGGAAGATGGAGGCTAGGAATTGTTGGACAAGTGGCACACATTGGAATCTCTTCCCAACTTGAGTTGGCATGAGGATTTTGGAAGGAATTAGACCCATGGAGGACTTGATAAGTTTATAAAAGACGAGAACAAAGAAGGAGAGTAGATTTTGATCTTTTTTATTTGCATCTTTGCAATTTGGAGAGCTTCTAGCTTGTCCACGCTAGTGGAGTATTTACTCTACTTGCCTTAATACCAATTTCGAGGGTGAAAGATTCCCATCCTAATTGGAAATTGGAGAGGCCATTCATTCCTTTCATTTGGAGCTACAATGGATTTATTAGTTTCAGGTTGAAGCTACATGGCAGCTCGTGGTTCTTTATTCTACAACTTGTTCTCATCTCTATCTCACATTTCTTTGCATATTTTGGCTCTTGGAGGAAGAGCGCCTTTGGTGAGATGCTGATCTCTTTGTGAGAGTCCAAGAATCTCCATTTATTTTTATTCTGATATATATACTATGTATTTGATTCTCATAAGACTCTCAAGTCGAAATACCAAGTGAAACTATGTAAAAATACCAAACAATGCATAAATGGTGCCATTTTCCCTATATCTTGTTGTTGGAGCTTGAAGAGGATTTATTTCGATTTGTATCAGTCAATATATGTGATTTTTTTTATGTATGGAGTGTCATTAATGTTATTAATAAGTTTCATTAACATTTCACAAGTACTTGGAACCTAAATTTCTAATTTCATAACAAGTGGTGAAGTTTACTATCATTTCCCCCCATGTGAAGACATGTATACAAACCTCTGATTTATGGGAGTTGCAGAAACCTATAGAAACTAATTGATGATTCATTGGGGAGATAATTGAAGTCCTTTATCATTAATATGTCTCTGTTCTGAAATTTTGAGAGGTCTCACGGCATTTGGAAAGCCATCTTTTCCCCCTACCCTTGGGGGTTTGAACCTTGAATTTACTAGTAAAATTCCCCAACTTCTCCTGAAGTTAAATGAATGTTTCAGAAGTCTCTTGATAGTGTATAATCACCCATGATGTTCCTTTTTATGTCTTAATACCATTCATATACCTTCATACTCAATTTGAGAGCATTTGGAGCCATTTGGAGCCATCTACCCTTGGGGGTTTCAACATAAAGTTTCCTAGTAATTATGCCTTTCATTCTCTAATTGTAAATAAAAGTGGCTAAAGTATTTAGAAAGTGTACAAGCCTATAATATCTGAATGAATGTGTCCTATTACACGTCAATCCACTCTAAACACATTTCGAAACCATTTGGGATCATTTGGGCCAGTTTGGGGCTTCACTAGTCCAAGTTTCGAAAATTGACCAAATTGTGAAAAATTCCAAATTGTGGATATTACATCATTATAAATAGGTCTTTCAATATGTGCTAACATTTGATAACCATGCTCTGTAATGAATTCAATAAGAGTCTGCGATAACATATAGAAATCATCACTACCAATGAAGGGATTTATACCTAACATAACACTTTTCCCATTACCAATTTTCCAAGCAAGACTAGATCCCATCCATGGGTAAGACTTAATAAATCCCATCCAGAAGATAGATGCATTATAAAGACATATTTTGTTTCCTTATCCATTCCACAATTGAAAGTTTCTTTAAGTATGTTGACTAAAGTACTTATGACCACAAACCTGTATCAAATAGGCCTCTCCAAAGGCTTTTAATACTATGGGCAAAGTTGAACCATACTAAATTTTTAATACCCCATCCCCCATAACTCTTAGAGAGAGATACTTTTTCCCAACTGACCAAATGGTATTTTTCCTTTGTCAGATTTCCATCCCAAAGAAATTGCATCATCCTTCTTCTCAGGCTATGTAAAATAGAAACAAGTACATTTGCAAGGGAAATCCAATATATTGGAATGATTTCTAGTACTAACTTGATTAAAGTCAATCTCCCCCCAAAAGAGAGCCATCTATAGCACCATATACCTATCATATTCTCTACTTTTCTCAAAATCCATACCTAGTCTTCTTTAGCATACTTATTGGGATTAAGAAAATAACCCAAATATTTGAGGGCATGGTCAATAGAATCAAACTTAAAGGGAAACAAAGATTGGGATTAAGAAAATAACCCAAATATTTGAGGGCATGGTCAATAGAATCAAACTTAAAGGGAAACAAAGATTGAATCTGAGATATAACCTCTGCATAAATTCCATTTTGAATAAAGTTGGATTTTTGCATACTAACCTCCATACCTATGGATTCACAAAAGAGTTGAATAATTAATTTCATGAAAGACTTCCCATTCATTAATGGAACCCACACCAAATAAGAGGACATTATCAACAAAAATGAGGTGAGTAATAAAATGTGGGGATGATACTTTGGCACCCGTGAGTTTTTTTTCTCTTTTAGCTTTACCAATAATTATGCTAAGTCCTTCAATCACCAATAGAAAGAGGAGGGGGGACAAAGGACAATCTTGTCTTAGTCCCCTGGAATTCTCAAAAAATTATGTTGATGCTTCATTTACCAACACAACAAAACATGAAGAAGTCACGCATGCCAATATCCAATCTGTCACCCCCAGAGGTAACCCAATTTGAAATAAGACTAGTCTCAAAAAACCCCAATCCACCCTATCATATGCTTTTATCAAATCCTTCTTGAAAATAAGAGCTTCCAGTTTCTTAATCATGATTGAATGTAAACATTCCTGAGCTATTCTAACAACATCCAGAATCTAACTATTAGCAAGGAATCCACATTGTTCTTTTGACATGACCTCTGCCAACTTAGGTCTGTTAGAAATGAGCTTTGTGATAATCTTATATACTAGGTTACATAGGGAAATAGGTATGAACTCGTTAAATTATTCAGGCTTGGCAGTTTTAGGAATAAGTGCAATAAAAGTAGAATTCAGTGAACCTGAGACATAACCTTGTACTCTTGATTCCTCGACCACTTCCAATAATTCCATCCCTGTGAGATCAAAGAACTCAATAAAGAATTCTACAATCTATCCATCATGCTTGGGACTCTTATACTTGGATAATTTTTTTAATATCCATTCAATTTCGTCCAATGATACCAATCTTTTTTCCCTCCTCAAGAGATAAGAAGCATGGATAGTTTTGAATTACCTTCATTTGTGCTCTAATATTTGTCTAACCATAATCCTTAAAAATACAAGCAAAGTTCGAAACTACAACCACTTCAAGGTCTTTTTGAGAAGTAGTTGATTTACCCTGATAGTCTTTTAACTCCCAGATAGGATGAGAATTTCTCCTATGATTTGCATAAGTATGGAAAAATATGGTATTCTTATCCCCCTGGGCAAGTCAAATGGATCTGCTCTTTAACCTCCAAGTCTCTTCCTCAATCTTCAAAATCTAATATTTTCTTGATTCTAGAGAAATTAAGTGTTCATTTTCCTGTATTGAAAGAGTACTTGAAGAAATTGCATATAAAATCGTATCAATCTCCTCTTCCACCATGATAAGTCTCTATTTCAATTTCAATTTCCATTATTTTTCCCATTTACAGACCACATGTTTGAGACCTTTCAGTTTCCTAACCAATCTCTGCATGGCAGATTCCTCCAGATCCACAGGAAAGGTACTCCATACATTTCTAACAAGAAACTTAAAATCTTCCATTTCTAGTGGCATGAGTGATTGAATTTGAAGGGATAATTCAAATGAGCATCTTCACATTCACCTTCAATTTGCAAGCACACTGGAAGATGATCATAAATACTCGAGTTAATTGATCAAGTTTTGTATCTTCCGAGAGATTCAAGTAACCCTTTAGCAATAAAAAATATGTCTCATCTTTTTGAAACAGCGACATCTCCCACCTTCCCATTTCGCCAAGTAGGGGACAAACTAGAAGGAAGGATGTCAATCAGATTTGCTCCCTGAAATAACTGATGAAAGAAACCAGAAAGAGGATCCAATTTGGAACATAATCCCTAGACTTCACATGTAGACATGGTTAAATTAATATCACCTCCAAAGATCAAATTAGGCATCTTCAACAGGCCACTATCATCAACAAATGACCAAAATCTATGTCTTTCACTATAGGGTCCATAGCAATTAATGATATTAACCTCCTTATCTAGAACTCTGATTTTTCCCTCTAATAGGATACCTGCACATGTTTCATAAGCCAGTAAGTCAACTACTGAGGGATTCCAAATAGAAAGCAACCCCATAGTGACCATCTACATCTCAAGAGAAAACTTCCTAGCCTAGAAAAATTCTTTAGGAATATTTCACATGCTTTTTTCCCCAATCACGTAGTCTCCTATATCATAACCACATCTGGATTTATTAAATTGAAGATTATTTTGAGGGCTATTGTTTCTTAACGGCCCCTAATCCCTCTAATGTTAAAAGAGGACATGATCATGGAGAAACCATGGATAAAGGAATTTCTCTAAGGGCCCTGAGATTACAATCCGCAAAAGAATCAATGTCATCAAGCCAAATAGATAGGGGAACATAGTTGTTTGGGTCAACCCTATCTCACCAGGTTCTACATCTAACTTTTTGTTACGGCCTTTTTTATTATTTTTTCTTCGAATGGTCACATTCTAGCATCTAATGAAGGATATAGAGGAAACATCCTCCTTGGAAGAAGGTTTATCCGAATAGATAGACAATTTTCTTTTAACAAGAGCCTCTTTATACGAAGGAATTCTCCCATAATTTTTTGGACAATAGACCTCCGAAGAAGAATTCCCAACTAATTCTGCCATAGGAGAAAAAAACTTCAAATTCACTGGGATATCCGATGCATGTAATGCATTAGAATTCATCACGCCAAAATTATTATGTGATCGAGAATCCGGAGGTAAACCCTTAGACAAAACTAGATTAGATACAAAAGACTCAAGCAAGTAACCCTCATGGATAGTACAATGTGTCGAACTTTCCATTAACATAATGGGCTTAACCTCCAACATCAATTCTTCAAGACATGTAGGATTAGTATTTGGAATCTCCTGATCTATAGCAATGGCAGAATCAATAGGATTTCCCAACCTGACAACAACCAAGTTTTTTGTATGAGTTTTCTCCAAAGAAACCCTACGAACCAAAAGCATGTCCCTCTCCAAAGCATTTTCAGATAGCCTGGGTTTACTATTTAAACTATGCTTATGCTCTAATTCCTTAATAAAATCCAGTTGATGTTCAGTGAGACAGTGAGAGAACAATAGAAATCTAGTAAAAGGGATTCTAACTTACTCGGGAACGAAGGCGACTCTCAAGCTGAGGAATTAGGGACACCATCGAGAGCCACTATAGCCTCCAAAGGCCTGGAAACTGAACCCTTTGTACATTTAGTTGGAGAGGTTTGCGCATTGGACACCTTAACACCCAAATTTCCTTGGACGACATCAAACTCTGGAAATTTAGGTCCGATATGTCCAATGCACCTACACAAATGACATCGAAAGGGTATTTTCAAATATTCTAACCATTGAACAAGTTGTTAATCACCCCAGCAGATTCAATTTATGCAAGTAATCCTTTGGAAACATCAAATTCTACGAAAACCGAAGCAATACGCGTGTCTTCGGCAACCATCATCCTCTCTTCCACAAAGATAAATCTCCCTATTTTTTTTTGCCAAGTCCACAAAAACGTTCTTTGTCCATAGTTGCAACAGAAATCCTAGCAGGAGAAGCCACAAGTGTCTCTTCACGATTTTTTCATTCAATGGATTGAAATCCGAATACCAGTGAACCCTTACCACACAACGATGGTTTCGGATAATGTAGGAACTCCGTTGCATTTTCTTCAGATAGAAAATGGAAACAAAACCATCCATTCATCAAAATGTTGAATTTAGGGAAATACCCTAAAACAGGTTTCCACACATCTCTAATTCATCGAGTTATATCCACTCTATTTAAAGAAACAAACTCCCACCTACCCACCAAGGCCCTCAATGACAGAATTTCCACCTGCTACATGTTCACATCATTTCCCAAGACAAAAATTTATTTCTTGGATTTATCCCTAAAATCCTTCAGAGAACATATATTATTTTCCCTAGCACCTAAGAGTTTAATAGAATTATCAACTGGACCATTCCGAAACACAAATTCCTATGGTCCAATCTCACCTTCACGAGAAACCAGAAAATGACCACCATCCTTCAAATCCGGAGACTTCAATACTGCTAAAGCAGAACCTGAATCAACCTTTAATGACCCAACAAAACCATGAGGAGGAAGGGGGGAAGCGTCGAGAGAAGGGTTCTTAAAAACTAAACTATTGCCACTTGAATGACCTATCTTGAAACGAGTACCCTCATCATGAAGGGATTCAAACATCGATGATGTGACATCCCTAGCATCCACACACATCTCCTTGTCAATTCTAAAAATGCCACCTAAACATACTACATCATCGTCTGACCAAGAAACCTCATCCTCCTCCCATGTGGAATCCACCAATGCCATCTCATCACCTGCAAAACCCTATCATCCTCCACCTGTAACCCTTAATTGGTTTCATAAAATAAAACTAAACCTTATTATTGTTGTATCACTATAAAATAATGAATTATTCCACCCATGAAACAAATTTTGAATTTCGTGCCATAACGTACCTTGAATTTTACTCTTATTGATTTAAACATATCACTATGAAGACTTTAGATTTGGGGCAATTACAATCTATTAAATAGAGGCACATTTCAAGCTATCCAAAAAAACTGATTTAAACATATCACTATGAAGACTTTAGATTTGGGGCAATTACGATCTATTTTTTAGGCACATTTCAAGATGTCCAGAAAAACTGATTTAAGCATATCACTATGAAGACTTTAGATTTGAGGGCAATGACGATCTATTTTTTAGGCACATTTCAAGCTGCCCAGAAAAACTATCAAGTAATCACTTGAACCCTAATCCCCTTCATCCATCATTAGAAAGAGGATACTTCTTAGGATTTCTCCCCTCCCCTACCTATTTTTCCATATGGCCTATCCCCTACCTATCTAGCTAGAATGAGAGCAATAGTTCATCCCAATAAACATAAAGCAATATTCCATGAATTCTACGGTCTGCGTTACTTAACGACTCTACGACTCTACCTGTGACACCTCACTTGGATAGACTTTAGATGAGACATGGATATTTACTTTAAAAAAACCTTTAATTTACATCTCTCTAAAAATCTCTCCTCTCATATGACTGTGACCCTCCTTTGCCTTTGGGTATAATGATGGTTTTTAGCCCGTGAAGCTTGTTTTCATTTTGTATTTATAATTAATATATGAGGTTTGGAATTTATATTTTTTGAATTAATTAACTTATATTCATTTTATTTACAATCTATTTTTTATAATTTTAAAATAAAATTAATAAAAAAATATGGAGGTACAAGCTAAAGGTGACAAACATGCCACACAACTTAAGCAAAAAACACTCCAAAGTGGCGAGCTTCAAGAAACTGTAAAACAAGGTTGGTCATGTTACGGAGTCAAATGCCTGGTGACACTCTAAAACTATCTGCATGAGTGGCATACAATCCACTACTCAAAGGTGCAAAATGAGAGGTACCATTAATAAAAACCATCATGGACAACAATTCTCAATATGGATCTTGGAAAACAAAGCCATGTTAGGTACCCATTCACAATAGAGGAATCAACACATATTCATTGACCTTATAAGAAAAACAACTATCTCAAATAGATAAATCAATGTGGTGGCAACCATTAATTTGAAAGAGAGTGGAATACTCTTTGCAACGCCTTAGTTGGTACAGAAAACAAAGACTCCACTGGAAAGTTATAGCAAAAATACCACCAATAACCTCTTTACAATAAATTGGCCAAAAACAACTATGCCAAAAATGCCTCCAAAAGACAAACTCCTTGTAAACGAGAATCTATTTTGCATAATATGGTGATTATGGAAATCGACACATGGTCTCATCCATCAAACACAACCTACATACTAACTCCCCCACATGATAAGACATGCATTAAAATGGCATGCTAGCAGATACATAGAATCGACCAGGGTTGACCATAGAAGAGATTGTGCCACACAAATAGGAATACCATAGAAACCCATATAAGTGATTGATTATGTTTAAGCTGCAACACTTTAGAAACCCATATAAATGCTCGATTATGTTTAGTTGCAACACTTTATCTGTACCAATGCTTGTGAGTGGGGAAGACCATCGGTTTTGAGTTCCTGCAACTCGAACAATGAATGTCTTGTGTACATTGTTGGCGTATCCAACTACCAACAGTTGAATTGAACACAACACTAACCAGCATAGATCCAAATCCTAGGCTTTATCAAGCGTCGAGAGGGATCAAATCTCCTGAAGTGCAAACCTCTTCTCAAGTATTGCACTCAAGGAGATTTACTTTTACTTTTTATTTTTACATTTTATTAATGGCCGACAATAATATGGACAAGCATGGACAAACGTTACAAGATCTCCCTCATATTATTACTTTTTACTTTTTATTATTACATTTTATTAATGGCCGGCAATAATATGGACAAACATGGACAAGCCTTACAAGATCTCCCTCATATTATTACTTTTTACTTTTTATTTTTACATTTTATTAATGGCCTACAATAATATGGACAAACATGGACAAACATTACAAGATCTCCCTCATATTATTACTTTTACTTTTAATTATTACATTTTATTAATGGCCGACAATAATATGGACAAACATGGACAAACATTACAAGATCTCCCTCATATTATTACTTTTTACTTTTTATTATTACATTTTATTAATATGGACAAACATGGACAAACGTTACAAGATCTCTCTCATATTGGGTTGTAGAGTGCCTCTCAGCGCAATAACAACAACCACCTTGAGATTGGAAGGGAAATCATCGTAGCAATATGTTTCGCCACCCCCATATCAGTCTATGCTAATCTGGTTACAGAATAAGGACATTCTCCAAAACAGAATTTTGGTCATCGTCTTGAAAACAACTCAGGTTTCTAATGCCTCAGCGTGCAAAGTAGCAACATATATCTCAATGCTGAAGGTTGACGTTGTTGGAAGGCTTGGAACCATAGTAGCATAATTCGACCGTATTGGTATTTCTTGTACGGAAATTCGGAACAAATTCGAATTCAATGAATATTCGGTGTAAGTTTAACACGAATACGGATTCTTACTAGTGGACAATTAAATTTCGTAAACCAATTTAAAAAACAAACTTTAATTATTTAACCACTATAAAATAAAAATACCATTCAATTTCATACTTTCTTATTAAAATAACTATTAATAACTACTTGTCGTCTCTCACACTCCCATATCAGAGGTTATTGAGATTTTATATTTTTGTTTTTTAAATATATGTTTAGTTTTATTGTATAAATGTTTATGTACATTTATGGTATATTTGTGAACATTTGATTAAAAGTATTGTTGATGTAAATGTAACTTCGGAAGATATTCACTTGTATTTTATATTGATATTATTATTGTATTTTATTTTGTACTTCTGACAAAGATATTTTTCCTCTGTTCGGGGATGTCATTATTATGTTTGTTCATGCAAAGTCATTGAGGTAAAACCTCCCTTGTAAGTTGGGGCATTAGATCCCCTAGATTCAAATGTAAAAGGTATTATTGAGTCTCCCTAGAGAAGTCAGCCCAATCATTTTTAGTGAGGCCGAACTAGTTAGGTAAAAGGTCAAGTCAAAAGTAAAGTATAAACAGAGAGCCTTGCTCTCTCATTTGGACACACTACTCACTCACACAAGTTCGCATAGCAAGGGAGAGAAGACAAGTTCGTTAGAAGAGAAAGAGAGAGAGCTACAGGAGACATATTTTGGGTTTACCATTTTTGGCTTGATATTGTATTAGTGACAAATCTATCTTTGAGGAAGTTGCGTGGTTTTCTCCTTTATGGTTTCCCTGAGGAAAACTATTGTTCCTATTGTGTTTTTTTGTGCTTGTTATTATTTCAGTTAAAGATCCTAGATAATATCGAATTAAAGTGCAAAAATTAACATGGTATTAGAGCTTACCTGAAAATAAGACATTATGTAGCAGCAGGAAACTAAGGCTTTCTAGTTTGAGGTCTTCTCTCCACAGATCATCAAGAAAAGGAGGCTAGGATAACTCGCCCTAGGAGGGCGCATATTTTGGAGGAAGCAAAATCAAATTTAGAGAATTTTTCAGTTTTGACCCAGACACTAGTACTAGGAGAAAACTAGGGCATCAAGCTTTTGGGGTTATCCTCCATCAATTTGAAAAAAGAAGTACATTGGACAACTTGCCTTGAGGAGGCACATATTCCTGTCCAATCACAAGTTCAAGATTCCAACCTTGGAAAATTAGGGTTTCTATGACAAACCCTAGACCAGCCAGCTCCAGAACCAAGTTGGGCATCTCTAATTGGTAAGACCTAAATCTTTGTTATTTCCATTTGAGATACCCATTCAATATGTCTCACCACACCAAGCTTGAGGATAAACTTGAGGGAGTTGATAACTTTCGAGCATGGAAGTATAGGATTGCTCTTGTCCTTGAAGAAAATGAATTGGACAAATATGTGAATGAAGAGGTTCCAGCACCAGAGGGAGATGAGGCTAAGGCTATCCACAAGAATAACTTGGTTAAGGCCAAGAGAATTATTGCAGACTCCATTAAAGATCATATCATTCCACATGCGTCATCCTTGAAGACACCCAAGGAGATGTTCGATGCATTGACAAGACTATTCGAAGGGAAGAACATCAATCAGAAGATGACATTAAGAAACCAGCTCAAGAACATAAAGATCCTGAACTCAGAGACCATGCAATCCTATTTCACAAGGGTCTCACAGATCAAGGAGCAACTTGAAGCAATTGAAGAAAAGGTAGAAGAAGGAGAGATCGTTATGAACACCTTGAATGGTCTCCCAAGATCATGGGACTCATTCATTCAAGGGATATGTGCCAGGAAGAAGTTGATCACATTCAGCAGACTATGGGAAGAATGTACACAAGAAGAAGCTCGACTTGTGGCACGAGAAGAGAATATGGAAACAAATGATGATCAAGCTCTCACGGTTCACGCTAGAAGAAATCAAAACAAGAGGAAGAACCACCATCACAATAAGAGGGAGAACTATCATCACGAAAGACAAAGGAGACCTAGAAGAGATCTATCCAATATTAGATGTTATACATGTGATGAGAAGGGACACTACTCCAGATATTGTCCCATAAATAGAGGTTCCTCCAAGAAAACAAACAAGAAGAGACATCATGCTCACACCGCGGAAGATGATGAACCAACAAGGAAAAGAACTAGAGAAGAAGAAAGAGATGGTTCTTCAAGTGATGAAGAATATGTCCTGATCTCAGCACTCACGGGCACTGTCACACATGGGAGAAATGATTGGCTTGTAGACAGTGGAGCTTCCAAGCACATGACGGGATACAAAGAATCATTCGTCAATCTATCTGAGCATGAGTCACCTCATAAGGTGAAACTTGGGGATGATTACCAATACCCCATAAAAGGAAGTGGAGAAGCTTCCTACATGATAGACTCCGGCAAATATCTGAAGATGAAAGATGTTCTATATGTTCCAGTATTAAAGAAGAACCTTCTCTCCATATCAGCACTAGATGCTAAGGGAATGTGAGTTTCATTTGTCGATGGCCAAGTCCTAATGTGGCCAAAAGGAAAGACAATAGATGATGCAACAGTGATTGGAGAGCAAGAGGGAGGCTTGTACAAGTTGAAGGGCCAACTTGAATAAGCATTGGTTCATGACTCCATGAAACCAAGTGAGCTATGGCATAGAAGGCTTGCACAAGTGCACTATAGAGAACTACCTATTGCAAGCAAAGCAGTTTCAGGACTTCCAGAAATCCAGACAAGACATGAAGGCATTTGCAAGGGATGTGGGCAAGGAAAGAATGTGAAAAAGGAATTTCCCAGCAGTGAAAGAAAAGTGAAAGGAATATTGGAGATAATCCACTCCAACGTATGTGGTCCCATGTCATCCAGCTCACTTAGCGGGTATGTTTATTATGTCTCATTTATAGATGAATTTTCTTGTAAGACTTGGATTTACTTCTTGAAAAATAAAGATGAGGTATTTAGTAAGTTCAAGGAATTCAAAGCCTTGGTCAAGAATTACATAGAGAAGAAGATCAAGACCCTTCTATCAGATAATGGCGAAGAATTCACCTTAGAAGAATTCAAGAACCTATGCAGGGAATCTGGGATTAAGAGGGATTTGAGCACTCCCTACAATCCTCAATAGAATGGCGTTGCAGAACGAAAGAATAGAACGATAATGGAAGCAGCGAAAGCAATAATACTTGACCAAGATCTTCTGATGCACTTATGGGCAAAAGCGGAAAGGACGGCGGTGTATGTATAGAATCATACTCCTCAGCGAGTACTAAATAACAAGACTCCCGAAGAAGTTTTCTCCAGTGAAAAACCAGAAGTCAGCCATCTTAGGATATTTGGCTGCCCAGTGTACATACACATCCCGAAGGAGAAGAGGACGAAGCTAGATCCCTCAGGAAAGAAGGGAATATTCGTAGGATACAACAAAACTTCAAATGCCTACCCAATATACTTCCCAAGATTCAAAAAGATCGACATCAGCAGAGACGTGACATTCAACGAAGACTCAGCGTACAACAAATAAAAAAAACTACCCATTTAAGAGATTGAAGAACCTAAAGTTCCCAAGAATAGAGATTCAGTGATGGAAGAAGCAGTTCCAAAAGATCATGAACTGCTACTTCCATCACTGCCAAAGTATATAGTAGTTTTCTCAACTACAAACGTAAAACATTTGCAATGAAAGAATACAAAGGACAAAAGCAAAGTTTCGGCAGAAAAAAAAATGGTATAGCCAATATAAACAAAGCTTTTTCGAAAAAAAGACCGACATAAATTTAAACATATTGATTAGGACCATATAGGAAAAAGTCTTATACTTCATATGCTAAGGAAATACCAAGAAATGCAATTGTTAAACACAGTATATTATAACAAGATTATGTATCTCTCTATTCACTTTGCACAAGTCCACATTTTATGGGAAGTGCATGCACACACATACACATGCATTGTGCTTAAAACATAAAATGAGAACGATTTAGAAAGAAGATGGGATAAAAGGCAAAGAAACTTATGTTTAGAAAGGAAATATAAACAAAGCATTATAGAAAAATTATAAACACAGGTCTAACAGTTTGATTGAAAAGATTATAGGGAAAACTTTTTCTAATTCAAATGTTAAGGAAACAGCAAGAAATGCTTATTAGCTGCAAAGAATCTCAAGAGACATCATGCAAATAACAAAACATTGTAATGACCAAGGGAAATGTCATTTTAGAAACATTTGCAGCTCTAAATGTAACTTTCCTTGCTACGAGGGCTTCTACAACCAGTTCACTCAATTAGAAGGCATATTCTTCTATATACAACAAAATGGATCAAAGAAACAAATGATGCAAAGAACTACCTTCATAATGTGGAACTAACTTTCCCAAATATTTATAAATCCTTCCCCTTTTGTCTACGAAATGTAATTGAGCTTAACAATTGATCTGCAACTACAGTGGATGAGTTAATATCACGCAATGACACTTACGACAAATTCTTAAAACATGACTCTTGATGTTGCCCATTATGTTAGCAATTTGCATGCAGTTTCAATGTGTTAGGTGGTACCAGTACCAGCGCACCTTTAGATGTGTGCCCAAGGAGAGGGGTCGTTCTTTTCTTCAGGACCATGAGGAGTGTTATCTAGCGTTTTCTGAGAGGTGGTTATGGCCGGACCCTTTGGTATTTCTCTTAGGAGTACTATGGCTTAGTGGCATTGCTGACTATCTCATTATAGGGCTTGTAGCCCTAAGGTTGGTGTCCGGAGCTCCTAGGGGTGGGTCACTACGTCACATGACCCCCTACTTATTTTTCTACTCTGGTGACAGTTCTCTAGCTCTGAGGCTATTGCCTCCTCTTCCGGTCACCTGACACACCCTTCCTGGTCCCTTTTCAGTAGAGCGCCCTCCTTCCTTGGGCATTTTTCATGATGGCATCACCTTTTGGTCACTAGGCCCACAGGCTACTTGAGGGGGGACGTTGAGAGATTTTTAGAATTATTGGGGTTAGATGGGGCATGACGACGCCCCCTACTCACTCCACCTCTCGGAGTGAAGCTTTATGCTCAGTTTTAGTCATTTTTAGCAGTTCTTAGGCACCTAGGGGGAAAATACCCCAGGTAGCCTACTTTAAGCCTACTATAGGCCATCTTTAGATTATTTTATATTATTTCATGTTATATTTTTACATTGACATTTATTTGGCCTGTCGGCCTAGTTATTTTTGTAAAGTGAGTTGAGAAATATATAAATAGAACTCCTCACTTCATTTGTAAATCATAACTCATGGGATAAAACTCAAATATGTTTATCCTAGATAGCTCTTTGTGGAGTGATGCGCACCTCTTGGAGTAGGTTTTCTTTGCTCTTGTGGATGAACTTGGATGTATCTTGGTTTGCTCATGCTTGGTGGATGCTAGAATTGTTGGAAGAACACATGCTCAAGTAAGTCTTTTTTTTTAGCCTTGCTTGGTGAAAGAGTAGTTGAATTTCTTGCTTCTTGAATGATTGAATGGTAGCCCTAGGGCCGCATTTTTTCTGAATAGGACCTTTCTCTACCTTCTATCCTATTTGCATGGTTGTAAACGCTCCCTAGAGGAGGTTTTCCCAAGTTTAGCCTTGGATCTCCAATTTTGCCCTAGATTAGGCTCTTATAACGAACCCTAGAGGTTGTTACAAGAAGACATAATTTAGTAGACAATGACAACTTACTCCAAGAGGAAGGTTGGTCACCTTCCTCTAGGGCTAAGGTTTAAAGGTTTCATCCATAAAAACCCTAAGTTATCATTTTTTTACCAATTTACTCTTGCTTGTACATGTGTAAATATTAAATTTCATGCTAGATTAGGTCTTTTAAATAGGTCTGCAATTTTATGTTAAAAACCCTAAAAATCAAAAAATTATTTTTTTCAAATTTTTGGCCTTCCTAAAATTTCAGCTCTCTCCTACAAATTCATCCTCCCTTCTTTATCCCTAAAAACCCTAGGGAGAAATCTTAGGAATCCCTTAAAATATAAATTTTTTTAAAAACCCTAAATAAAGCCCTAAAACCTAAAAATCAGACCTAAACCTAACCCTAAAGCAGTCCTAATCTACCTCCTAAACCCTTATGGCCTCCCTATCCTTCCTCTTTCCTCCCTTCTATCCCTTTCCCTTTCTCCTTTTTCCCTTGGTCGTCTCCCTTCTCCCCTATTCTACCCTCGGACCTACCCTACAAGCCTTCGGCCTCCCTTATTGGACATCGGTCCTCACAATAAGGCCTGCCCTAGGTCACAGCAGCCTTTGGGCTGCCTTTTATAGGGCTGTTACAGCCTCTTGACAGCCCCCTTATACCCCTGCTCCAGGTCTGCAAAAGGTTGCAGACTGTCATTATTGACAGTCCTCCAAACCTGCCACATCAATACCAAAAATACAACATTCAAAGGTTAATAAATTGTTGGAGAGATACTATTGTAAAAAGGTAATATTAAGGTCTGAAAACATAGTAATTACATACACAAAACACTGATTTTAACCCTGTATAAGACACATTTCAGACCCTGTTTGCATTGCTACTACCGCTGGATATTATAAGTTTAAGGTACATGTTAATGTGTAATGGTCACTGTTTGATATAAGGAATCTGCTCAATAACCATTCTACTAATTGACTGCCATACTTGACTGTCTTAAAAGGACTGATTTTAAATTATGTTTGTATACACATAACAGACTTGGTTATATTGTTAGAGGAGTGCTTTTAAAGTTGAGGTTGTATGACATACATTAAGTGCATAACTTATATGAATATCTCATACACATCTTCCTTGGTTTCCTAAGTGCTGCTCTAAAACTGTCATAAAGAGGACTGCATACTGTACACTGCTGCTATCATTGTATTACCTCCTGCTGGTCATTGGATATAAATGAATGTATTTGGTGAATGATCTACTGTTTTGCTAAAGTACTATTGAATGCCTCTACTATTAGTTACATACATCTTGAATTGAATACTTGAATGAATACATTGATTTTGATATATTTGCATTGGAAATGATACACTTGTTTGACGTCTACACCATTTATATTTATCTAGTATGTTTTCTTTCCTAAATTAACTGCATAAAGGCACTGGTCACTAACACAAATCGTGTAGAAGATATAGTTTGTTGGCCTAAGTGTCTTGCAGAATAGCAATAAGGGCTCTCCCCTTGGAGGTTACGACACTCCTAAGAAGTTGGAGGTATGGCTAAGATGACAATGGTCACGTTCTCCCTACATTTGTCTATTGGACACTAGCCCTGCTAGTTTGTCCAGTAACACAATGTAACAAATCAAGCAAGGAACCAATAAGTAAAATAGCAAGATAAAAGACACATTTAAACGCATTCACAAGGCATCTTTTAACTAGAGAAACCCTCTTTGGGAATAAAACTTCAATCTATGGCCATCTCTCTTGGTTGTTTTCCACCTTTCAAGTACTATTTAGATGCTCCTGCCACCCCCTACCATCCAAACAATAAACAGGTTAAGCAGTGAGAACATTCAGAGACAGTACAACCATGTCACTTGGATTGCACCTCATGAGGGCCTCGGTCCTGAGATGGCTTTCTACTTGGAGCACATCCTGTAGTTGAGGGATGACCTTAGTTTTTAGCCTGCCTATATGTGCAAGCACTGGATGCACATCCTCGAGGTCCCCCTTGGTCAGTTCAGAGTGGGCTTGCATCTATCCTTTGTGCCATCTACAGGAGATGGAGTTAGAGGGTCACGTCATCTTCAGATGACCCATTTACTAGGAGATCAAAGGAAGGTTTCACTGACTTTACCATCTCAGCCCCGAATACTCTCCAGACAAGCTTCTCAAACAAGCATCGGCCCATTCACAATGATTGAGGACTCGAATGAGGAAACTTCTTCCTCGTCTTCTTCCTTCTCTAGTGACCTCAGCGTCTAGTTCCAACACCACTTGACACCCTCGTATTGGAATGGAGATGGCTCCCTTGTACATTTCATCTCATGACTTTATAATCTCCTTCTCCTTCTTAGACTAGTTTCTTAGTTTTTTATAAGTTGTTTCTTAGCTCTTAGATCTTCCTCCTATTGATGTGAACTTAGATTTAAAATCTACTCTCGCACTCCCACTTGTGTTACACACATTGTACTTTGTTAGTCCCATTGACCTACTTTTGTGGTCACTTGATGGACATTAATAATAATAATAATCTAATTTTAAGGTCACGGCCAAGCCAGACACCAAATTGGTGTATGACACCCCCTTGTTTGTGGGACAAGAGACCCACTCTGCACAGCGATTTGACTGGTAAAATCTTATTATCTTATTAAGAACCTGGTATTGAAAGCATTCAATACTTTCTTTTGGTCTTTGCGATGAAAATTATGCTATTGTGCAGTTCTTGAACAGTTTTACATTCCAATGGCAGTAGCACAACACTTTCTTGTGTCTTCCATAACCAAGCTATCTCTCATGCACGCATTCCCACTGTCAGATTCTCTGCTAAGGCTGTCCTGATTCCTTCCACTGTTAAGCTTGGCTCACACTCGGCTCTTGGCATCATCTCACACTCAGCTCTTGACACTGGCTCTAGCTCTTGCTGGCTTGGCTTCAACTAAGACATTCTGAGTTCGTAGAAATGCTCATGCTATGCTACAACTTTAGACTTCAATTCCCATCATCAATCTAACTCACTATAGTGTTTGGCACTCATCAATCACTCTGCTACAATTAATGGTGCTCTCAACATGCTTCTTATACAGATTGGGCCAAACACTCATTATACTACAGTTTTAGCTAAAACCACTCTCTGCTACAGTTTCAACTAGAACACATTTTTTGCAGATTTTGGCAATGCTCTCTTCTGCTACAAAGTTGGCTTTCCCTTCAGTAGGCTCATAATGTCACAGTAATTGACATATTCAACAAGCATTTCTGCAGGTTTTCTCTTGCTCTAGCTTAAAAAGAAATGAGAATTTGATACAGAAATTCAGAGGCTCTGTTGCAGATTAGAGTGCCTACCACCGTACCACAATGGCTCTGTCATTACGACAATAACAGAAAGATCCAATAGCTAACTCTTGTATGCATCACGAAGGATGCTATCAGCAATTCCCCTCCATACACCACAGAGGTTCTCTGTCTTCACTTGCCTTTTTTATGCTTCCCTCTCCTCTATTGATTATTCTCCAACCAAGGACTAAACAACAACCAAAAAACGTCAGCAAGAACACCAACATAGCAATGAGCTCCCTTTTCATTTGAATCCCACTCTTGGTAACAACAAAATGCTCTCCCAGAAATTTCGTCCCACCTACTACTATTTGCTGCCCACAACAGTACAATTGCAGCAGTTGGAAACTGGCAGAGATCGCTGGCAGCTGCTACACCGTCTTATGCTATCAACAGGGTAATCTGATCAGCAATTACCATGTCCAACCAATTCAGAAAAAGAAATTGACTAGTTACCATACTCATGAGGTATTGTTTTTTCAGTTACACAAGCAGCAGAAGAATCAATTTCCTCCAAGTACCTTTTAGATTTGATTGTTTTTTCTTATGCTGCCCTTGTAGGCCATCGTTGGATTGACACTTTCCAGCCTTGAGAGAGATCTCATCCTCCATCCTAAAATGTTTTTTGAGCTCCAAACATCAGCTCTTCTGCTAGTGGTGGTCCATGACAATAGTGCTTAAAGAGAGGATTTCCCCTATGACTGTGTTGGCTTGAGTGTGAATTGGATGTGATCCTTGGCAGTGGTGCTCTATTCCCTGCACAGAAAGATGGAAAGTCTAATACAGCTTGTTTTGCAACTTTCAAAGCCCACGGTATCAAGGAAACCTCCTAGAAGAAGGTTTTCTGTGTTGTGCTTATACAAATGCATTGAGATCATCAAGACAATGATGCTAAAACTACACCGCACACATTTAAAAATTCATTTGAAAGTGAAAACTGCTCCACAGCCTGACTTCCTCTTCCTTCAAAGCCTCCAGACATTTGATGCTTCAAGACTTTACTTTTACTTGGATCCATATTCAGATCAGTCCTCCCATTTTTGGGGGCTTTTGGTCCCTTAAAAGCTTAGATAATATTTTGAAAAATATCCTTCGCCAGTATCCTTCAAAAATCAAACTGAGAAAGGATTTTTGCTCACCTCTATGGGTCTCGCCAAGTTCTTCCTGGTATATGTGTCTAGCCGAAGCTGTGCTATAAAATTGAAGTTTGTCTTTGATGAGTTTGCCTTCTTCAAAGTCTGCTTCCTTGAGTTTGTCTTCCTGAAGTTCCTTCCTATGAGTTTGCCTTCTTGAAGTCTGCCTCATATGAGTTTGCCTTTATCGAAGTTTACCTCTAGAGTTTGCCTTCTTCTGAAGTTTGCTTCCCATGAAGCCTGACTTGCTTTGCCTTCTTCTGATTTTCCCTTCATGCAATCCTCTTGGTTCTCATTGCCCATGAGCCACTTGGCTCCTCATATACCCCCTCCTCAAATCATCCGAACAATTTCTGGTTCGTGAGGTTTATGTTAAGGATACCAATTAGCAAAAAGGCAACTTTTGCTAGCCTCTATAACAGCAATACACACAACCTTCCAGGAGGATTCTTTGCTGCTACCGTACCACAATAGTGAAGAAACTACCTCCATAGATGTGCCTGCTTTACATATTTCCTCTTTGGGGGGTGGTATTCTTCTTTGGCTGCTTCCTTTAAGACTACTGGTGCATTCGTCACTTCCCTTCCCTTTGATCTAGGCTGCCGCATTCTTATGAAGGGAGGGCACTAGGCACAATAGTCTTTTATTTGACACCAAGTGATGGTAATTGTTGGAGTAACCTAGAAGTTTTGAAGACATTTCACACATGAGGAGCTTGATCATGACATCTACTAAAACCTTATGGAGCGCTAGCCTAAGTTGGACTTTAATTGAGGATTCTGATGGATGTTTTGACTTGGGGTTGTGCAGTGTGCACACATGGAGGCCTATTGCTCAAATGCCCTAGCTCCTTTTGCCTTGCTTTCACTTGGAAAATTACCACTAAATACTAAGCTCCTAGATACCATGGAATGCCCTCCCAAAAGATTGAAGAAGTTTTTATTAAAAAAATATTTTTGAAGGGGGTGCATTCCTTCAAGCATAAAGGTGTTCTAGTGGTCAAAAATGGTTCAAAGGTTGGTTGCTTAATGCCACACATGTGGAGTTAGTTGAGCATAATGGAGGTTGCACATTCCTCAAGAAGTTAATTAGATGCACACATGTCGAAGATTCTCTCTTGAGGGGTGCACTTCTATTTTTGGTAAAGGTGGCCAAGTCAAGCACTTGTCTCAAGGAACTACCTCTTCTAAAAATATTATTATATTCCTTACTCCAAGTTTTTTATTCATTGCACATCTACCAAGACTTGTGAGACCCCTTGATCCACTCACACATGGAAAGTTGTTACACTCTTGGAGGACACATCACTTGAAAAAAGTGATATATTCATATGTTGAGCTTCTAGAGAGCGAATTTGTGGAGGAGATGTCGAAACATGGTCAAAGCATTCATTCACCTAGGCAAGTGCTCCACCTTGTTGGCCTTGGCGGTTCTAACCAACTCAAATTGTTTATTATTTGTTGAACTCTTCTCAAAGAGTTGGTTAGAAGAGAACTATTATTGTATTATTAGTTTATTTCCCTTGGAGACCACTAATTTGCTATTCTTAGAAAGATCTCTTGAGCAAATAGTGGATCTAGAAAGGGAAATTATTATTCTATTGTACAAGGAAGATGAGCTAAAACCTATTTAAGGGTTTTCTCTCTTTGCTTGAGGGAAGAATGATTTTCGAAGAAGACTCTTTGTCTACTATAAATATATTGGTGTTAAAGGACAGTAATGAAGACCAAGCCATGGAGCCTTGATGCTGAAATTATGTCATAGGAAGATGTCATTGTGATGGATGTTGTTATCACACAATCTCTAGCTGATGGAGATGAGTGTCCCAACAGGGATGGCAGAGGGTGAACAGCTAGGAAGGTGTAACCAACAATAGCCAGGTTCTCTGTTCAAGGAACAGAAGTCACACCGGACAAGGCTACTGTCGCTTTAGACAAGGCAAGCAACCAAGTCAGGGGGGAGACCCCGCTCAACCAGTGATGGTTGAGAGACAAAACACACCCAAATACCAAATATGGAAAGAAGTAAACACAGGAAATGATTGATAATTAAGTCCTAAGTCTAATTCCAACCAATAGATGGACACAGGTAGTAAAATGGGAGTGATGTATAAGTGACCAACAATCAAATGTAGCGAGATAAACTAATTAGATTAGTGATTTAATGGCTGAAAATAGGCAAGCGACATGCAGTAAGCTAGAATTGAAGAGAAGAAGTGATGTTTCCTAAGGAAACTAGTTAAGCAGTGAAATAATAGACCTAGGGCATCAACAAATACGGGATTTAAAGCGCTTCTAGCAATTGATAGCTTGATATCTACTGATGAAATGATGATAAAAACTCAAATCAAGACTACCCAAAACCCCAAAACAACACAACCAAGCAGAAGGAGAAAAACGCCCCATGGGGGCGTTTTTGCCAAGTAGGCTAGTGCTTATTCTATGGGCAAATGGAGTCCAAAAGAAATGAAACTTTGGATTTAGGCTTTTAAGAGTATTTCATAAGCGGGTTTTGAAGTAAAACAAATTCTAACGGTGAAAACTTATGTTTTGTATTTTTATGGTTTATTCAGTGATTTTCCAGCTTAGCAAGACAGTGAAAACGACAATGAGGAGACAAGGAGATGAAGAATACCTGAAACTATGGAGAAGTGGAGTGCTTTGAGCAAGGACTAGCCCGGAAGATCAAGTATGGAGAGACCTGCATGTTTCCTTGAGCGTGGGAAGCAGCTGGATACCAAGTGCGCCTTGGGTACCTACCACAAACAAGATACAATCAGTAAATGCAGCAAATAACCAAGTAAGAACAGCAAATGGATGGCTGAAAGTAAAAGAATTGACTAGATGAAAGCAAATGACAACTCCCTTGTGAATAATTTCGAAGAAATTTGCTAGAGTGGAGCTCCCGCTCCAAATGTAGCGCCTCCCTTCAAACGGCCACCAAAGTTGCAATTCAAACCAGCAAGGAAAGATAGGAACACAACGCAAACTATCTCAATAATGCATCCATAAACTAGCTATCAATCACCACAAATTTACTCCACAACACCAAGTCACAAGACACAAATGGAATGTCTCTCTCTCTATTAAGTGCAAGTCGAAAATGCCAAGAAGAAGTGTACAATGGGTGAGTGCCTTCTCTTATAGAGAAAGGCCACTCCTCAAACCCTATTCCCTCCAAAATGGATGGCTGGGATCAAATCCTCAATGGCAAAATCAAAGGGTGGAGGGAGCTCCAAGAGGGGGTGCGAATTGCCCAACTATAGCGCACAAGTGGAGTGAGGGGTCCCTTGTAGAGCCCATACAACAAGTAAACAAGTGTTAGGGGGTGTCTATAGGATGTTTTATCACCCTAACACATACATCCAAGGTCTCACTCCAATACATTACAAAACAATGAATTTCTCTGAGTGGAAAAACGCCCTCCATGGGCAAATTCGTCCTCCCGTAGTGAGCTAGTCCAATGGAGGGTCCCACCTCACAAATATCATGTCCAAACATTACCAAATCACCTTATAAGTCACCCTTGTATTAGCCAGCCTTTGATCTTTGCCATTTTCCATAGTTGCCTTTGCCAATTTTTTATTTTCCTTTAATTAATTGTTGGTTTTTATTGTTGAAGGTGTAAATTGGGCTTTTGACCCACTTATAGTGCCTGGATTGTCGAACCGTCTGTTGCATTGCGATCATGGACCCCAAAAATAGTATACATGGTCACTTGAACGACCATGATCCATCACTTAGGCATTGTTTGCCCAAAATCCATGATTTTTAATTAAAACAGGTCATTAATGACCAATAATAATTAAAAATCTCATCGCTGCCTCAATCTTTTCAAATTCTGATGCTTGAAAGTTCATATGGGACCCCAAGAGAATACAAATGACCAAAATCGAAATATTGATCGCAATATTTTTTCGGGCCCATTTTTTGCCTGGTCAACCTAGTTTGACCAAGTCAAATCTGGTCAACATGGTGCTGGCTGAATACCTGTATGCAATATGAAGCGATAGGCTTCCTTATACATGTTAGTACATTACTAAAAAATATGATGCCAATATAGTGATCAATAATACATAATATCTCAAAAATACGAGGGCCCTAGTGAGGTGGGCCCACCACATCCAAAAGACTCAAACTGCTATGCACAACCTAGACTTGACCACCTAGCTGACTTTGCGTGAGGTGGAAAACAAGGTGAAGGACAAGGGATGACAAGGACAAAGATCATGTGACCCTTTGGATGAATCGGGAAAGTGGGGTCCACTGAGATGAGCATACCATGACAAAACACAGGGAAGGGCGGTGCCTCACAAATGGGTATAGTGCAGGGAAACCGCGACTGGTCATCTAACAAATACCTCACTACTCACATCCGTGCCTTAAGAAGACTCCATGAGGATCTTTTCTAGAGCCGCCAAACTGGGTGTCCGGCAAACCGTAACTTGAGACTCTAAGGGACAATCTTGAGCTTGTCCCTTGCTCCCTCTCACCTCCTTGCCCCGCGGAACTAGGTGAGGAAATAACCACTACAAAGCTGATATGTACGGCTGACCTGTGTCCATGTGTGTTTACAAACACATTGCATGGATTTTACAATGAATTTCATACTTAGCCTTTTTGGATAGATTTTACATTTACAATAGCCTTTTTGGCTTGCTTTACATTTCTTCATTTCTTCATTTCTTTTTACAATCAAGGCCCTTTGGGCTACATACATATCTCAATAGATATAATCAAGGTGCTCATACTGCAAAGTAATGGGGGTGAACAATAAATGCTTCGATGACTAATGGGGAATACCCGGTGAGGCTACACAATCCTATACTGCATTGCAACATCGGGGGCAACCGACAGGAGCAAATCCCAGGTTTGAGAGTGAAACTCACACACTAAAGAGTTGAGGCACAAAAGACGGGGAATCATGGCATACTCAGAGATCAGTGGGGAAGGGGATCCTCAAGGTCACAAATCAGAATCCAGGTTGGGTAAGACCAACATGAATGAATCGGATGGGTGAAGGGAGTGAATGTGGATCCAAAATCAGCTGCCTAGGGAGACTAAGTGACCAAGTCTATACCAAAAAGGGGATATGATCCAGTGTGCATAGACAGGAGCCTACTGAAGGGGGTGGACTAACATCACCAAGGACCCAACAATACATCATAATGACAACTAGATCACCATATCAAACATCATATGCAAAGTCAGTGTAGTATCATGTATAAACAAGTCTAATCAACAACATAAGCAATAGAACATCAAATGCTATACCTGCTGCACCATATACCTGCTGCTGAAGCTAACTCTAAAGTTGGATCTCAACTGAATCCGGGCAATAAGTGGTAAACCAACAATACTCTGTACTCTCACTCAAAAATATGGCTAGGCAACTGTCTCAATGGGCTTGTGCAAAGCCTGGCAAAGAAAGGTGCCTCTATAGGCAATAATGTATACATGTCTGGACAATACCAAAATCATCTACCCCCACTGATATGTCTGCTCGGGGTACTCTGAACAAAACTGTGTGCCTCCTCTGAAGGCATCCGATCTCTAATCTGGAAAAAAAAGTATAGTATGGTCCCCGACCACACAATCTGCAGCATGGTAGCTCCAGCTAACATGGATGTGATAACATCTGGCTCCAGCTGGGACAAGTGCTCTAAGGGAGAGAGTGCTTGAGAACCATAGAAAATCTCTGGTCCATAGCACCCCTCTCATCATCATAGCGCATGCACGTACATGCTATCTGCATCATCATCAAATGTGTACCTATTCCTGTAAAATGCAAACGCTATACCAATCTCTACAGACCGCTCGTCAGGACATACACTATAAATAATATAATCCAGCAGAAATAAACAAAATGACAATGCTGAAAGGAAAATATACCAACAATGAAAAGTACTCTACAGCATTATGTCATATTTATTTATTATTATTATTTTTTTTTGCCGACACACAATATGTAACAAGGTGAAAAACAAAGAAAAGAAAAACTATGGTACAAAAGCAAACTGGAAAAAGGGAAAATGGTGTCAAAAAGTGAGAAAAGGAAATGAGAATAAAACAAAAAGGGGGCAACCAATCATCAAGCAAGGTGGGGCAGTTAAAGGTAAAGATAAAAGACAACCGGCTGCTACTCTCGAGAGCTTATTAGCCGCAAAAAAAAGGAGCCACTGGCTCGGGTCACTCATTGTTCATCGGTGGGAAGTAATGTTTCAAGAACCTCCCATTTACAGGCAGTTCCAACTCCTCACCTTCCAGCGTCTCTAAATGCACAGACCCCTTTCCTGCTACTCTGGTAACCCTATACGGGCCCATCCATAACCTATCCAACTTGCCATGTTTTCCAGGTTTCTCTTTATGTTTATCCCACAGCAAGACCACATCACCAACTTTGAAGTGTTCATTTCGGGTATTTTGATCAAAGGTCCCCTTTATTCTTTCTTGCTCTATGACAGTCCTATCGAACGCCTCTCTTCTCTTCTCATCAAGTTCGACCAATTTGTAAATCCTTGCTTGGATTGCTTCCTGATCAGATCTGTATTGGTGCAACAACTCATAAACAGGGATCTGCAGGTTGATGGGGAGTCTACAATCTTGTCCGTACACTAATTCAAACGGGGATTTACCTGTTATCCTCTTCACCGTAGTTCTATCAACCCAAACAGCATATTTCAGCTTGTTGTCCCAACTTTGCTTGTTGTCCCCCACCATCCTTTTGAGGAACCTGATAAGGTTCTTGTTACTTGATTCAGCCAATCCATTTCCTTGGGGATAGTAGTTTGAAGAATGGGACAACACTATGCCATGATTAAGGCAGAAAATCAACATTTCCATTTTACTAAATGCCTTGGCGTTATCCGTAGTGAGTTTGAGAGTACATCCGTACCTTGAGACAATATTTTCTTCTAGGAATTTTACCACGACCGCGGTCGTGGCCTTCTTCGTAGGGATAGCCTCAACCCAACGGGTGAAATAGTCAGTGCAGGTGAGGATATACTTGTAACCATTACTGGAATTTACATCAAATGGACCCACAAATTCCATTCCCCACTGCTAAAAGGGGGCCTCTACCATTACCGGGCTCAAAGGTAAGGCAACTAATCTCGGTTTCCCTGTGAAGAACTGGCATTCCTGGCACGTCTTTACATAGTTGTAGACATCTCGGAATAGCGTGGGCCAGTAGTAACCTGCCTTCATGATCTTTGTTGCAGTCGCTCTAGGGGCATAATGGCCACCACATAGCCCAGAATGCATTTCTCTAATGATTACCTGTGATTCATCAAGTTTAACACACCTCAGGATAATTCCATCCAGGTTTCTCCACCCAAGACCGTTCTTAGTCAGAACAAATTTTGAGGCCTTTAACCTGAGAGCCCTCCTTTGGTGATCAACCAGGTAATCAGGGCAAGTTAGATACTTTAAGTAGAAAATTACATCCTTATACCATTCGTGGTACTCTAGCTCGTTAATGGCCATCCCATCATCCCTACTCTCGCTTACCTGATTAACCTGTGCCCCATTTTCTTTCTCGGTTAAGAGTTGGGCTAATACTTGTCCTTTCACAATCTTGATTGGCTTGATTTCCAAGTCGTACTCTTGGATCCTAGAGATCCAGTTTCCCCTTGCACCGATTCCGTTTGTTTGAGACAAAACATCTTTCACGGCCTGGTAGGGTACATAAGCTTTTATTTTGGAAAAAACCACATAAGTCCGAAAATGTTTTAGAGCCTTGACCAAAGCGTAGGCTTGTTTCTCAGTGGTAGTGTACTTGAGTTCCGCGTCCCTGAGGTTTTTGCTCATGAAGGCAATGGGTTGTTCGTGATTATCCTCGTTCTTTTGCAACAGGACCCCGGCAATAGTATCCTTAGAGGCATACAAATAGATCAAGAATTCCTTGTTGTAGTCAGGGCAGACTAGGACAGGGGAAGAGGATATGGCCTTTTTTAATTTATTGAACGACATTTCGCATTTCTTGTCCCACACAAACTTGGCATCCTTCTTCAACAAGGCGTTCAAAGGATTTGCCAACTCAGCAAGGTTAGGGATGAATCTTCTCACAAAGTTAATCTTCCCGAAGAAGGACCTAAGCGAGGTGACATTGCGAGGAGGTGGGATCTCTTCAATGGCACGGATTCTTTCTGGGTCAATCCTAATTCCCTCCTTGGAAACAATATGTCCCAACAACTTTCCTTCATCAATCTCGAAGTTTGACTTTCTTGGGTTAAGGGATATCCCAAACTTTCTACACCTGTCGAAGACTCTTCTCAAATGGTCCACATGGTCGGCCCTTTCCTTGGAGAAGACAGTCAAGTCATCTTGGTAGATGGCAATGATCTTCCCAATCATGTCACTAAAAGCCTAGTCCATAGCCCTCTAGAAAGTGGATCCAGCATTTAACAACCCAAAAGGCATGTGGATGTACTCATATGTCCCCCATGGGGTGGTGAACGTAGTTTTCCCCCTATCTTCCTTTTTAATCTGGACTTGATTGTATCCTAAGAAACCGTCTAACATGGACAGCATACCTACCCCGGTGACACTTTGCAACAGGTTTTCCATGTTGGGTAGGGGGTAGTTATCCTTGAGGCAGGCCCGATTCAGATTCCTGAAATCAATGCAGATCCTAATTTCACCATTTTTTTTCCTTACTATCACAAGGTTGGATATCCAAGTGGTGTGTCGTACAGGTCTAATGATCCCAGCTGCTAGCATTTTCTCAATTTCTTTCTTGATCAAAGGGGCCAGTTTCGGGTTGACATTTCTTAACTTTTTCCTGTATGGTTTGGTCCCCTCTACTAATGGGATAGTATGTTCGATGACCGATTTATCGTAATTTTTTAAATCATCATATGTCCAAGCAAAAATGTCTTTGTATCTGCAAATCAGCTCTATGATTCGCCTGTGTTCCTCCTTAGAAGCGTTTTTTCCAATCCTTATCATTTTGGGGGAAACTGAAGAGCCTATATTCACCTCAATCACTTCATCAACAAGCTAAGCTCTCCCACCCCTATACTCATCATGTCTGTTGAAATTCTTTTCGAGCGGTAGGGATAGATCCAATAGGTGGGCGCTACATAGTGAGTGCCCCGATGACTGGTCTTCCAGAGCGATCATTGGATCAAGGGCATTTTCTACCCCTTGCAGAAAACGCACTATGTGGGCATCATCCTGGAAAACCTACCAATAGTCCTGGTTATCGAGAACAGAAGGCCTAAACAGGACCTCGACTTTACACTTTCGCTCACTCAAAACATCCGGGACTTCAAGGGTACTGGCGGCCACAGCTAGTGCGTCTACCAGTGGATTACTTTCACGAGGGACAACCTCAATTGAGAAAGCGTCAAATAACTCAATGGTGTCCCACACGGCATTTCTGTAGGTGCGCAATCTATCATTCTTAGCAGCAAACTGGTTTCTAACTTGAGAGACTATGAGATCAGAATCACCCACACACTCAAGCACTTAATCTTGCGGTCCCCGACAATTTCGAGTCCGAGGAGAAGGGCCTCATATTCCGCCACATTGTTAGTGCAATCAAACTCCAAGCGGAAAGAGTATATGGTTTCTTCACCAGAGGGTGAAGTTATGACCACCTCGACACCCGCACCATGCCTAGAGCGAGCCCCAACGAAATGCATCTTCTAGATCTCACTAGGCGAAAAAGGGTACAGCCTAATGTCTTCCTAGTAGTTTGCTAACACCATGAAGTTTCCGACCTCAGCCGTGGGGCAAATTGCTTCTTCATAAAGGTAATCAGGGGTCTCCACATGTTCTTTCATCGGAGGCTCGTTAAGTAAGGTGATTTCTTTGCCTGGACCCCTCGGGATGGTTGCATACATGAGGTCCATTTGGATGTGTCCACCCAACTTAGCAGCCCATTCTCTGGACAGGAGCATGCCCCAGGCATGTGGGACGTCAAGGACGAGAACATCCATGGACATCCCAATGTCGGGGCACGCAGCTAATTTCGTATGGAGGTTTTCAATAACTCCCACTGCTTCTACCGGTTGGGAGTCCATCCCACACACATTCCTATAAGGTCTGGAAGGGGTCAGCTCGAGTTGTTCCATGACATGCAGAGGCATGATGTTGACCTCAGCCCCCGAATCCAGCATGCAATTGTGGAGTATAAGTTGGTTTACCTCGAGGGCAACGTAAAAAGGAGGGCACCCCTCAGAGTTACCTGATACACTATGGATGTTTATTAGAGGGTCAAGCGCAATCTCGATTGGTTTCTCGGGAGGGGTTCCCTTTGGTTGTATTCCCCAGAAGGTGTGGGCTCTGTCATGCATCTCAGGAATCCTCAAAATTTCACTTAGGGGTATGGGCATGCTGAGTTTGGACAGAAAGCCTCCTATGTCGCATTGAAAGGCATGCTGCTTCAATTTGCTAGTAGGGGGGGATCTTATGCCAAGGAATTCCATGATCTGAGCTTTGATGACGGGGACTTTGACTAACTCCTTGAAAGGGACGTGAATCAAAGAGTTGGACAGCTTGCCTGAGATGTTCACCTTAATGGGATCAAGACTAGGGGATTCCTTGCCAGAGGTCCCTTCGGGACATTTGGCCTCCCTCTTCCACCTGTTAGCTTGCGAAGGAGTGGCTTTTACTTCAGGTTTTGGGCCAGACTTGGTCGTACCTTTAGGTACACTTGTTTCCTTTGTCTGAGGGTCCTCCTTCCCTCTAGTCATAATCTTGGGGTTTGGTTTCGGAATCATTCGTCCCTTTGGGCTAGGTTTATCCTTTCCTCAGGATCTCTCGGGACTAGGACTAGGCTGAGGACTATTCCTTTTGAGACCTTCGGGATTAACCTTGGTATGACCAGGGTCCATTGGGCCACCTCTTTTCTTAGCCAATTGGCCCCGAGTAAGGACCTGGGTGGACATGGTGGAACAGTCATAAGCTCCCTCGTAAATGTGTCGAATATGTTGGTCACGTTCCCTATTATCTTCATCTTGTTTTTTTAGGAGTGTGACATTGGTGACCAGCTCAACTAAGTGAGATAGCACTTTCATGGTCATCCCGCCTGCCATTGCATCCTTTTCCAAAGCGGGCATTCTTACGGGTGCAAGGGAGAGTTTTCTCAAAATTTTCATCTGACGTAACTGGTAGGCATACTATGTGGCATGTCAGAACGATCAAGGCTACGTAGGTTGTACGGATGGGTTCAGCCTCCAGTGGAGCCGCGAGGTGGAGTCGCCAGGTGAACTTGGGAACCTTGTTCACCGAAGGTGGAATGTCATGGTGGGGGAAGTGGTGAGTGAGACAAAATAGTGTTGGCTGTAAAATTATGTGAATAGAAATCAGCCAACAGAGTTTTAAGTTCTGATGTGGTGATAAAGGAAAAACAACAAACGAACTCAAAACTCAATCAAAAACATGGGTAGGCCTCTACCTCTGCGGCAACGGCACCAAAAATGTTATCACACAATCTCTAGCTGATGGAGATGAGTGTCCCAACAGGGATGGCAGAGGGTGAACAGTTAGGAAGGTGTAACCAGCAATAGCAAGGTCCTCCGTTCAAGGAACGGAAGTCACGCCGAACAAGGCTACTGTCGCTTTAGACAAGGCAAGCAGCCAAGTCAGGGGAGAGACCCCGCTCAACCAGTGATGGTTGGGAGACAAAACACACCCAAATCCCAAAGATGGAAAGAAGTAAAGACAGGAAATGAGTGATAATTAAGTCCTAAGTCTAATTCCAGCCAATAGATGGACACAGGTAGTAAAATGGGAGTGATGTATAAATGACCAGCAATCAAATGTAGTGAGATAAATTGATTAGATTAGTGATTTAATGGCTGAAAATAGGCAAGGGACATGCAGTAAGCTAGAAGTGAAGAGAAGAAGTGATGTTGCCCAAGGAAACTAGTTAAGCAGTGAAATAATAGACCCAGGGCATCAACAAATACGGGATTTAAAGCGCTTCTAGCAATTGATAGCTTGATATCTACTGATGAAATGATGATAAAAACTCAAATCAAGACTACCCAGAACCCCAAAACGACCCAACCAAGCAGAAGGAGAAAAACGCCCCAGGGGTGCATTTTGCCAAGTAGACCAGTGTTGATTCTATGGGCAAATGGAGTCCAAAAGAAATGAAACTTTGGATTTAGGCTTTTAAGAGTATTTCATCAACGGATTTTGAAGTAAAACAAATTCTAACGGTGAAAACTTAAGTTTTGTATTTTTATGGTTTATTTAGTGATTTTCCAGCTTAGCAAGACAGTGAAAACGACAATGAGGAGACAAGGAGATGAAGAATACCTGAAACTATGGAGAAGTGGAGTGCTTTGAGCGAGGACTAGCCCAGAAGATCAAGTATGGAGAGACCTGCATGTTTCCTTGAGCGTGGGAGGCAGCTGGATACCAAGTGCGCCCTGGGTACCTGCCACAAACAAGATACAATCAGTAAATGCAGCAAATAACCAAGTAAGAACAGCAAATGGATGGCTGAAAGTAAAAGAATTGACTAGCTGAAAGCAAATGACAACTCCCTTGTGAATAATTTCGAAGAAATTTGCTAGAGTGGAGCTCCCGCTCCAAATGTAGCGCCTCCCTTCAAACGGCCACCAAAGATGCGATTCGAACCAACAAGGAAAGATAGGAACACAACGCAAACTATCTCAATAATGCATCCATAAACTAGCTATCAATCACCACAAAATTACTCCACAACACCAAGTAACAAGACACAAATGGAATGTCTCTCTCTCTATCAAGTGCAAGTCGAAAATGCCAAGAAGAAGTGTACAATGGGTGAGTGCCTTCTCTTATAGAGAAAGGCCACTCCTCAAACCCTATTCCCTCCAAAATGGACGGTTGGGATCAAATCCCCAATGGCCAAATCGAAGGGTGGAGGGAGCTCCAAGAGGGGACGCGAATTGCCCAACTATAGCACACAAGTGGAGTGAGGGGTCCCTTGTAGGGCCCATACAACAAGTACACAAGTGTTCAGGGGTGTCTATAGGATGTTTTATCCCCCTAACACATACATCCAAGGTCCCACTCCAATACATTACAAAACAATGAATTTCTCTAAGTGGAAAAACACCCTCCATGGGCAAATTCGTCCTCCCATAGTGAGCTGGTCCAATGGAGGGTCCCACCTCACAAATATCATGTCCAAACATGACCAAATCACCTTATAAGTCACCCTTGTATTAGCCAGCCTTTGATCTTTTCCATTTGCCATAGTTGCCTTTGCCAATTTTTTATTTTCCTTTAATTAACTACTGGTTTCTAAGTCACCTGACACGGGGACACGGGTCACGCAAGACACGAAAATACAAGAGTTCGACATGGACACGGTGAACCCCGGAATCAGGACACGTAGGACACGTTTTATATACATATATTTTTTTTTAAATATAGACATATAGATCCAAAAATCTTTAGAAACTAGAACATTTACAATTTACAAATATGAAATATTCAATAGAAATTAGAATAAAAACACATTAATGATTAGTAGATTACACATTGTCATTCACAAATCACGATACAATATTCACTATTCACTATTCACGAATCACAACACATTTCACATTTGTCATTCACAAATCACAATGAATTATGAGACACATAGATGCATGTCGGAACCATATTTCTCATTAAGTCATCAAAATTAAAATGTATACATATATGTCAGAATGCCACTGGGCACTGGCAAATGCCAAATAGACTAATAGTAAATACAAAAATGGGTGGATCAAGATGGGAGAATCCCATATGTCAGTAGTCCTCCTCCATGCCTGAATCAACATACTCATCACTACCACTACCCTAATCCTCATCCTCCTCCCCCTCCTCCTCCTCTCTGCCCATCTGACGATCTGCATCTACTGCTGTGGAGGATAACCCCTCTATACGATCACTATCATCAAAAGTGACCGGCTCTAGCACTGGATCATTAAGATCCATGTTGGCTAATGCCAACTCAGTACTGCTATCCAAACCCATATCATCAGGAAAGACATCCCACATCTTTGTCTTTCCCTTCACACACTCCTCCCTCTTCCTGTAAATAAGACGAAGGTTGGAGTGCACATACACCATCGACTCTGCCTTGGACTGCTCAAGCCTGCTCTTCTTCACACTGTACAAGTTCCCATATGTGCTCCAATTCCTCTCACAACAAGAGGATGATGTAACTTGAGAGATGACCCTGAAGGCTAACTTCTGTAGAATAGGGGATGTTGCCCCATGAGTTTCCCACCAAGCATAGGGTTTCTTACCCTCCCTATCTCTAAGCACATCATAGCCTCCAAATCTCCCAGTGCCAGTGGAAAAATCTACAAAGCCCTCCTCTGCCTCCTCAAGCATGTCTCTATCCTAAAATAGCCGTCTAAGTGTTATCTTCCTCCCATTTGCAATCTCTTCATCCATGTGAGGAGGGACTCTGTGTGAGGCCCCCGATCCACCAGTGAGCCACTCCTGAGTGTAGAACTTGGGGTTCAAGGAGTGGGCCAAGCAATGCAAAGGTGTGCAATTCTTATCCCACCTGGAGATAAGAATATCCTGAATAATGGTCCATAAGTTCTCTGCCGATGTCCCATACTCGGGACACTCATTCTCCATGACAATGGACCTCATGGACTCAATCATGGAATCCCACCCCTCATAAACCTCTGCTAGGATGGGCTGGTCTGTGTCTACAAACCGCAACAAAGAAATGATTAGCTCCATGATCTTAATGGTAAGATCCACCGTGTCCCACCAACCATCATTTAACACCGTGTCCTTCACCTTTTGTGAAGCAGCCTGATCTGTCTTTCTCCAAAAATCCCAAAACTCTGAAATCACCATGGACCCAAGAGCGGTTTTGACCTCCCTCAACCTCTTGAGCATGATGAATGAGGAAGCAAACCGAGTATCTGCAATCTTCAGCAATGAAAGCTATGTGTACTGTTTGTAGATGGTGAGGGAATTTGTGTGGTTTTGTACAAAGTTACGGATATGGCGTGCATCCTCAATAAGGTTGTCAATCCATGCCACATCCGAAGCAATGGCTTTCAGTGCTAAATTCAAGGAATGGACAATGCAAGGTGTCCAAAAAACCTGTAAGAGCAATAAAAGCATGTATCAATGACCCTACAACACTAACATTGCAATGACCAAATTCAAACAATGAGCAAATTAGAAATGAAAGGTGTCCAAAATGAACATACCTGTGGATATTTAGCTTCCACAATCATGCCAGCAGCCTTGCAAACAGGTGCATTGTCTGTGATGATTTGTACACATGACTCAACACCTACTTTTTCAATGGTTCTGATGAATAAATCACCCATAAATTGTGCATCCTTGTATTGCCCAAGAGCATCCACCACTTTCAAGAACAATGCTCCATTTTGGGAAGATACCATGAAATTGATGAGTGGATGGCGTGCGGGATCCGTCCATCCATCAGAAACAATACTCACACCGAATGAGGGCCATGTTGTTCTAATTGGCTCAAGGATTTTATCTACCTCCTTCTTTGCTTTAACCAACAATGTGGTTCTAAGCTTCTCTGAACTAGGAGGCACATAACCATTTGGAGCTCGTTCCAAGATAGTTTTAACCGTCTCAAAATACAATGGTGACCGTGCAACATTGAATGAGATGAAGTTGAGGTAGAAGAAAAATGCAATGGTAAGGTCTACCTCTTCTCGCGCCTCTTGTTGGAAAATCCTATCCATTGGACCACCTGTAGATTGCCTCTTTCTTGTTTGATAAGTATCCCCACGCCCACGCCCATGACTGCTAGGTGGAAATGGAGGCTTGGTGCTAGAGGACTTCCTCAAAAATGGAAGAGGATCATCCTCTTTTTTCTTGCTTGCTGCTGCCACCTTCCCTAAGCCAACATGATCCTCTTTTTCCATATCCCTCCTTTGGTTAACACTCACCGCTTTGCATGAAGAAATCCCACAAGAAGGAAGGGCCAACAAATGGCCCTTAACCCGGAAATATGTGCTCATGAACTCATGCTTGCAAAAATTGCATCTCCAAGACACATTGCCTCCCCCACCAAGCTTTGCCCTGGGCCCATCTTTCCTTGTCACATACTTCCACAAAGGGTATTTTTTTTCTTGGGCTTGTTGTCTTGCTAAAACAGGGTTAAATGGAGCCATAGAATGAGCTCCACTAACAGCCGATGGAGCACTTGACGGAGGAGGAGAACCGCTTGTGTTTGGTGGAATAGGAGGGGAGGCCCTAGATGGTGCATTTCTCCCTTTCCTTTGCCCCCTACCTCCTGCCCTAGCTGATTGAGACATTCATTTTCTTGTGTGATGGTTGAGCTTGCAATCCTCTCCACAAATCCACCGGAATGCACTTGGAATCGCTTGGAAACAATGGATAGCCTTCAAATCTCCTTTACCTGCACATACAACTCACTCTCAACCAATTGCTTCCTTGCAAATGACAAAAAGAAAGCCAAAATTTTGTTTTAAAGCTAACCCGGACGCCTTTTTCTGCGCTTCACGTGTCCTGTTTTCCGGGTTCGTGTCCAACAGTCGGGACACGCTAAAATTTCATGTCCGATTCGTTTTGAAAACGTGTCCTGATTTCGGATTCGATGGAAAGTCGAATCGGACACGAATTCATATCGAATTGTATCCGATTCGATCGACACGGGACACAGGGGGGGTTTCCAACGAATCCGGTTTCTTAGGGCCTGGTTTTTATTGTTGAAGGTGTAAATTGGGCTTTTGACCCACTTATAGTGCCCGGATTGTCGAACCGTTTGTTGCAATGTGATCATGGACCCCAAAAATAGTAGACATGGTCACTTAAACGACCACGATCCATCACTTAGGCATTGTTTGCGCAAAATCCATGATTTTTAATTAAAACATGTCATTAATGACCAATAATAATTAAAAATCTCATCGCTGTCTCAATCTTTTCAAATTCTGATGCTTCAAAGTTCATATGGGACCCCAAGAGAATACAAATGACCAAAATCGAAATCTTGATCGCAATATTTTTTCGGGCCCATTTTTTGCCTGGTCAACCTAGTTTGACCAAGTCAAATCTGGTCAACATGGTGTTGGCTGAATACCTATATGCAATATGAAGCGATAGGCTTCCTTATACATGTTAGTACATTACTAAACAATATGATGCCAATATAGTGATCAACAATACATAATATCTCAAAAATACAAGGCCCCTGGTGAGGTGGGCCCACCACATCCAAAAGACTCAAACTGCTATGCACAACCTATAGACTTGACCACCTAGCTGACTTTGGGTGAGGTGAAAAACAAGGTGAAGGACAAGGGATAACAAGGACAAAGATCATGTGACCCTTTGGATGAATCGGGAAAGTGGGGTCCACTGAGATGAGCATACCATGACAAAACACAGGGAAGGGCGGTGCCTCACAAATGGATATAGTGCAGGGAAACCGCCACTGGTCATCTAACAAATAACTCACAACTCACATCCATGCCTTAAGAAGACTCCGTGAGGATCTTTTCTAGAGCCACCAAACTGGGTGTCCGGCAAACCGTAACTTGAGACTCTAGGGGACAATCTTGAGCTTGTCCCTTGCTCCCTCTCACCTCCTTGCCCCGCGGGACTAGGTGAGGAAATAACCACTACAAAGCTGATATGTATGGCTAACCTGTGTCCATGTGTGTTTACAAACACATTGCATGGATTTTACAATGAATTTCATACTTAGCCTTTTTGGATAGATTTTACATTTACAATAGCCTTTTTGGATGCTTTACATTTCTTCATTTCTTCATTTCTTTTTACAATCAAGGCCCTTTGGGATACATACATATCTCAATAGATATAATCAAGGTGCTCATACTGCAAAGTAATGGGGGTGAACAATAAATGCTTCGATGACTAATGGGGAACACCCGGTGAGGCTACACAATCCTATACTGCATTGCAACATCGGGGGCAACCGATAGGAGCAAATCCCAGGTTTGAGAGTGCATCTCACACACTAAAGAGTCGAGTCACAAAAGACGAGGAATCATGGCATACTCAGAGATCAGTGGGGAAGGGGATCCTCAAGGTCAAAAATCAGAATCTAGGTCGGGTAAGACCAACATGAATGAATCGGATGGGTGAAGGGAGTGAATGTGGATCCAAAATCAGTTGCCTAGGGGGACTAAGTGACCAAGTCTATACCAAAAAGCGGATATGATCCAGTGTGCATAAACAGGAGCCTACTAAAGGGGGTGGACTAACATCACCAAGGACCCAACAATACATCATAATGACAACTAGATCACCATATCAAACATCATATGCAAAGTCAGTGTACTATCATGTATAAACAAGTCTAATCAACAACATAAGCAATAGAACATCAAATGCTATACCTGCTGCACCATATACCTGCTGCTGAAGCTAACTCTGAAGCTGGATCTCAACTGAATCCGGGCAATAAGTGGTAAACCAACAATACTCTGTACTCTCACTCAAAAATATGGCTAGGCAACTGTCTCAATGGGCTTGTGCAAAGCCTGGCAAAGAAAGGTGCCTCTGTAGGCAATAATGTATACATGTCTGGACAATACCAAAATCATCTGCCCCCACTGATATGTCTGCTCAGGGTACTCTGAACAAAACTGTGTGCCTCCTCTGAAGGCATATGATCTTTGCTCTGGAAAAAAAAGTATAGTCTGGTCCCCGACCACACAATCTGCAGCATGGTAGCTCCAGCTAACATGGATGTGATAACAGATGCATACCTAGAGTAATTATTTTGTGATAATGTTCTTTAAATTGAATTTGTTAAGAAGGAGATGTATTTCCTTTGGCACTTCATAATTGTAAACTACATATTTCCTTCTTATTGTAATAGATAATGGAACTATGTAAGCATCTTTCTCCATTGTATTTCATCCTTGTTGTAGGAGTAATTGAAATGACACTTGATTAAACCCATTGATGTTTTAGTAGGAAGATTGGACTATGTCATCATATGTCCCTCTTCCATTTTCAAGTGCATCATTCATGGCTTTTCATTTATGACCCCATGTGCTTAATGGATTCAAGGCACTAGCCCTTTTCCATACAATCACTCACTCTTTCCATAATCAAAACCCCATGATTTGTTTTGCTAAAGTATCTTTCTCCCTTGAGCATTCACTCTTAGCCTTTAACAATCCTACTGGCAGGGAAGCCACTTGAGGGTAGGGTGGTTTTGGAAAGACTCTTTGTCTACTATAAATATATTGGTGTTAAAGGAGAGTAATGATGACCAAGCCATGGAGCCTTGATGTTGTAGTTATGTCATTGTGATGGATGCATACCTAGAGTAATTCTTTTGTGGTAATGTTCTTTAAATTGAATTTTTTAAGAAAGAGATGTATTTCCTTTGGCACTTCATAATTGTAAACTACATATTTCCTTCTTATTGAAATAGATAATGGAATTATGTAAGCATTTTAACTTTTGCTCCATTGTAATTCATCTCATTGTAAGAGTAATTCAAATGACACTTGATTAAACCCATTGATGTTTTAGTAGGAAGATTGGACTATGCCATCATATGTCCCTCTTCCATTTTCAAGAGCATCATTCATGGCTTTTCATTTATGACCCCATGTGCCCAATGGATTCAAGGCACTAACCCTTTTCCATACCATCACTCACTCTTTCCATAATCAAAACCCCATGATTTGTTTTGCTAAAGTATATTTCTCCCTTGAGCATTCACTCTTAGCCTTTAGCAATCCTACCGGTAGGGAAGCCTCCCTTGTGCTAGAGGAGAACTAGCACTAAATAGCAGAAGAGGGTGGTGAGGTGACAATGGCCCCCTCTTAGTTCAATTTGTCTTTCACCTAGTGATCTAGGACTTTGTCACTTAGGGTGCTAGATAAGTTTAACAAGTCTGAAGGAACCTGATCTAGTATGAGGCTCCAAGTACATCATGTTATCCTCTCTTATTGAGGTTGTGCCTATTGCATCAAACGAACCAAAGCTTGCACCATTTTAGACATTCAGGGCTGAAATTCTGACTTAGACTGACTAGAGACTGCTCTGCCCTATTCAAATTTGTTTTGTATCTCCACTAGTGATGCGGTTGCTCTCTACTGACCTAAGCACTGAATTGTTGACCTTTGAGTAGTTCTAACATTACCACACCAAACTTGTCTGCATCACTCTAAAATGACATTCTCAGGAGGAGCACTATAGTCAAACCATCTGAGTAGAAACTTGATGTTCTGAGTTAGGACTATGAGCGAATTAGCAATCCTTAGTCTAGTATGGGATGATGACTCAAAGCTAATATCTAGGCCTAGTGACTCACAATTATCATCATCACCCCATGATATTTTCTTGCTTTCACAAGCAGAGGCACCAGATCTAACAGAAACCAAGGAATCTTTGGACTTGACAACAATAAGCATATTTCCTTCCTCTTTTCCCTTCCAAGGTCCATTTCTGCTAATGTGTAATTTAGTGCAATCTTCATTTCTACTGTAATGTTGTGAGGGAACTTTCACTACAAACATGATAATTGGTATCACTATGTTCTGTATGGTCTGAAAGGAATCACTCTTGACCCACTCCTAATCTGAAAATATCTTGCAGCACACAACATGTTTCTTTTATACCATTGTAGCCCTCCAAAATACCTACCTCTTATAGGCTCCAAATTCCAAACTGGAGGAATACAAACAACAAGGTCAACATCACTTGTAGGAAGGGTTAATCCAGTTTCATTGGAACCAAATATCTTTATCCTAGATCTCAGCCAGAAGACTTGCAAAGCCTGAGAAACCTTCCCCATGGCAGCATTAACGAATGGTTAAAACCTATGTAGAATGGGAACTGCTCCCGCCTTTAGGAAACTTGTTCTCGAAGTTCTGGCATTCCAGGGAACTTGGGAACCGTTAAGGAACATTCCAAATCCAATGGAACCGTTCCGGATGGTTGGGAATTTACTGGGAACTTTTACCCTCTAAATTCGAGAACTTGGGACTTTTTCTTGCGCATTTCCTTCACTGAGAGCTTCCATGCATTCATGATCGCCACCAATTGAAACTGAAATTTCCAGGGAAAAGGAGAAGGAGATGCACCTGAGGCATTCTGCAGCATGGGAGTGAAGGTATGTGTTATCACACAATCTCTAGCTGTTTGTGGTAAGTATCCCAATAGGGAAGGTAGAGGAGACAACTAGGAAGGTGTAACCGGCAATAGCCAAGTCCTCCGCTCGAATGAACGGAAGTCACACTGGACAGGGCTACTGTCACTTTAGACAAGGCACTTGGCCAAGTCAAGGGGGAGACCCTGCTCAACCAGTTATGGTCGAGACTCAACAGTCAGACACCCAAACCCTTATGAGATTGAGATTAAGGATTAGGGAGTGGATTAAGTGGAGTGATCTCAGATCTGATTGTAAGTTTAAATGATGAATTCTTTGAAAGATTAGATGGCTGGAAATTAGATCAGCAAACAGAAATTGATTAGAAAAGCGAATGGGAGCCCTACCTATGGGGACTGGAGCTCGTTATGATTTACTCATACACGGCAACAGTGCAATAAGCAGCGAAAACACATCTTCTAGCAATTATAAGTGATTAATTGGTTGATTTAGAACAAAAAAACAGATCAGCAAGAAGTGAAGTGAAACTGCCCTAGGGGAATGAGTTAAATAGTGGAAAAATGGACCTAGGGCATAGAAAAATAAGCATTTATATTCACTTCCAACCAATGATACTTGATATTTTAAGGTGAAATGACATTTTAAAACCGATTATCAAGTACCCAGAACCCCAAACTAACCCAAACAAGCTAAAACAGAAAAACGCCCCCCTGGGGAGTTTTTGCCAGGTAGACTAGTGCTGATTCAGTGGGCAAATGGAGTCTAAATCAAAAGAAATTTGGTATATAGGCTTTTAAGCATAAATCATTTGTGGGTTTACAAAATAAACTAATTCTAACGCTGGATTTTGTAGATTTTAATTTTAAGGGGTTTTAGTGAGTTTTCTCTCTTCAACAAAATTAGAAATTGAAATGCGGGAGAAGAAGAAGTTACACCTACTTGGAAATAGCTGATATTTCTGATTTTGAAGAGGTTTGTACGTCCCGAAGATCAAATAGAAGCGGTTGGAGAAGTCCCAGCTAAAATCAATTTGCTCTCTCCCCACCAACTCGTCCTCTCTGCCTGCAAACACCAATAGACAATAAATCATATCAGTATTGGCAAACAAATGAAATCTACAGCAGCACAAATAAAGATGAGAGAAATGCTTGACTGAAAATAGCAAAAACACTTCCCTTTTGTGGTCAATCCGGAGAGTGGAGCAGCAGTGGAAGCCAAATGGTGCGCCCTCCTCCAAGACTTCGAGCTTGCTGCAAACAATGGTGAGTAAAACAATGCTGGAAACATACACCAACTACAACTAGTGCATCAAGATAGTATGGCAATCAACAATATCAAGAAGCTATCACACAAGAGCCAAGTAGAGCAACAACGTTTTCTCTTCTATTCAACTCCAAAAATGCCAAGAGAGTACAAAATGGAGTGAGTGCCTTCTCTTATAGAGAGAGGCCACTCCTCATACAAAGTTCCCCCAAAAATGGAGGGTGGAGATCACTCCCCAACCATCAAATTGAATGGTGGAGAGAGGTGCTAAGTGGGGGTGCGAATTGCCCAAGGAGAGCACACTAGAGGAGAGAGGGGGACCCATGTGGGGTCCATACAACATATACACCATGTTTGGGGGGTGTCTATGGGAGGTTTTATCCCCCCAACTAATACAACAAGGCCCCACACCCAACAATACACAAAAATCGAATTCCCCTAGGTGGAGAAAAACGCCCCTATGGGCCAATTCGACCTCCAATGTTGAACTGCCATGGAGAGGGCCCCACAATGTGCCAATATCACATCAAACATTACCATTTTACCTTTAGAAATTACCTTTACCTTTTCCAACCGTTGATTTTGCCATTTTCCTATAGTTGCCTTAGTCAAATTCTGATTTTCCATGTAATTTTTTGCTGGTTTATATGGCTGAAGATGAAATTTGGGCTTTTGACCCACTTTTATTGCTCGGATTGCTGAACCGTCTGTTGCAATGCGATCGTGGACCTCAAAAGTAGTAGGGATGACCACTCGAACAACCCCGATCCATCATTTCGGCATTATTTGCCCAAAATCAATAATTTTTAATTAAAACAGGTCAAAATTGACCAATAATAACTAAAAATTTCTCAAATGCTTCGGTCTTTTGCAATTCTGACACTTGCATGTTCATATGGGATCCCTCTAGATAATAATTGATCGAAATCAAAATTCCGATTGCAACATTTTTTCGGCCCCATTTTTGGCCTATTCAACTCAGTTTTACCAAGTCAAATCTGGTCAACAATAGTGCTAGCTGAATACCTGTATGCAAACATGGAGTGACAAGGCTCAATTATACGAGTTAGTACATTACTAAACAATACAATGATAACATGGTGATCAAAAATTCATTAAATCCCGAGATAATACAAGGCCCCGGTGAAGTGGGCCCACCACCTCCAAAAGACTAAAATGCTATGCACATCTATAGAATTGACCACTTTGCTGACTTCAGGTGATGCGGACAACAAGGCAATGGACACGAGAAGACAAGGATGAAGATCATGTGACCCTTTGGACAACTCGGGAAAGCAGGGTCCACTAAGATAAGTATGCCATGACAGAACACGGGGAAGGGCGGTGCCTCACAAATGGGTATAGTGCAGGGAAACCACCACTAGCCATCTAACAAGTATCTCACAACTCACATCCGTATCCGAAGACTTCGTGAGGTTCTTTTCTAGAGCCTCCAAACTGGGTGTTCGGCAAACCGTAACTTGAGACTCTAGGGGGCAATCTTGAGCTTGTCCCTTGCTCCGTCTCACCTCCTTGCCCCGTGGGACTAGGTGAGAAATAACCACTACAAATGCTGACATGTATGGCTGACCTGTGTCCATGTGTGTTTATAAACACATTGCATGGATTTTACAATGAGTTTCATACTTGGCCCTTTTTTGGCTAGATTTTACATTTACAACATAACAGCCTTTTTGGCTTGATTTACATTTTTTCATTTACATCAAGGCCCTCTTGGGCTACATACATATCTCAAAAGATATAAACACGGTGCTCATACTGCAAAGGTAATGGGAGTGAGCAATACACGCTTTGATGACTAACGGGGAACACCCGATGAGGCTACACAATCCTAACTGCATTGCAACATCGGGGGCAACCGACAAGAGCAAATCCCAGGTCTAACCGTGTAACTCACACACTAAAGAGCCGAGGCACAATAAATAGGGAGTCATGGCAAACTCAGAGATCAGTGGGGAAGGGGTCCTCGGGGTCACAAATCAGAATCCGAGTTGGGAACAAGTATCATGGATGAGTCGGATGGATGGAGACAGTGATAATGGAGCTAAAGTCAACTACCGAGAGGGACTAAGTGATCAAGTCTATGCCAGGTGTAGAGGACATGACTCAGCGTGCATATACATAAGTCTAATCGAAGGGGTAGACTGACATCATCAAGGACCCAATCACACCATACAATAGCTAGATCACCAAATATATCATCTCATGCAAAGTTAGTGTACTAACAAGTATAAAGAAGTCTAATCTACATCATGAGCAATAATCATCAAATGCAATACCTGCTGTACCATATACCTGCTGCTACTGAAGCTATCTCTGAGTTGGATCTCTGCTGAATCCGGACAATCATAATAAACCAACAATGTACTGTGATAGTCTCGATCAGAACAAGACTAGGCAACTGTCTCAAATGGGCTTATGTCAAAGCTTGGCAAGGAAGAGGTGACCCTGTGGTAGATACAATGTGTGTAGCACTGTACAACTGTTTGTCCCCTCTGATATATCTGCTAGGGGCAATCTAAACAAAACTACCTCGTTTGAAGGCGACTGATCTCTGATCTGGAAAAAAAAAAGTACTGTGCGGTCCTCGGCCGCACAGTCTGCAGTATGGTAGCTCCAGCTAACATAGATGTGATAACATTAGGCTCCAGCTGGGACAAGTGCTCTAAGGGAGAGAGTGCTTGAGAACCACAGAATCTCTAGTCCGTAGCACCTCTCTCATCATCATCAATGTACATGCACCCGCATGCTATCTGCATCATCATCATCAATGTGTACCTAGTCCTGTAAAATGCAGATGTTATACCAATCTCTGCAGACCACACGTCAGGCCGTACAATATACATGTATAATAATCCAACAAAAATAAACAAAATGACAATGCTGAAATAAAGATATGTCAAATAACGAAATTAACTCTACAGCATTTTAAAATTTATTAGGCCGACACATGAGGTGTAATAAAGTGAAAAGGACAACTAAATGGAAACTATGGTACAAAAGGACACCAGAAAATCAAAAAGGTGCGAAAGGTGCGAAACGGCCACGAGATAAAACAAAACAAAAGGGTCAACCGGTCGTCGGACAAAGATAAAGATCAATCAAAGGCAAGGGACGACCAGCTGCTGCTCACGAGAGCTTATTAGCCGCAAAAAGGAGGACTAAAAGTGAGATCAAGGAATATCCCCCGAGTGAACCCGGGAACATATTCCTGGAGCAGGTGACCACTCACAGGGACTGAGAAGTAATGCCCATCCTCGGTAGCTAGAAAATATGAGTCCCTATCGCGGATCTCAATCCGGAAGGGGCCCACCAGAAGACTGGTATGGTTGCCACCCATGTGGTAAAAAGCGTGGTGGGACATGACAAGCTAATCTCCTACAACGAAGTTCGTCCTGTTGACCGAAGTCGGGTCAACACCTATGTCCTGGAATACCGATAACTGGGCATTTCCGCCATGGTTGGGATGATGGTCCCTACGGGAGACGTGGGAAACAAAACGGTGGGATTCACCATCGAGGGGAATCGCCACTTCTCCAATCAAAACTTCCCGAGGTGCCTCCCTGTAGAGGGAAGGGTCGGCTCGGGGACCAAGGGATCGGGGATGCGTCATGTGTATTTCAATTTCACCAATGGTCAAAAAATCTGGAGGATGGGTGGACAGGCTGCGGGTGGATGGATGCGCGGAAGGCAAGGTGGAAGGTGAAGAGGTGGCGGGAGCACTAGACCCTTCTCCGGATGGGATAGGGATCTCCGAAGGAAGAAGGAAGCTCAGGAACTGGAAAGGATGATGGGAGGGAGGTGGGGTATCCATAGGTAACGACTCGAACTCTCTCGTGAAGTTTGCGGGAAGAGAGAACTCCTCAAGGAAAACTTGATCGGATCCGACACTTCCAACATCACTTCTGGGAACCATGGGAAGGGGGAAAAAGTTCCAATCAAACGAATCACTCTCCTCCCCGGGCAGATCCTAGGAAGGAGGCTCCTCCTCACGGTGGCCTGGGGGAGATGCTCTGGCCTGCCTAGCAATGTGATCATTCATTATGGCCCACATCTCCAGGATAGTCCTAAAACTTCTTTCCTCAGGGGGAGGGATTCCCCTCACTTCCCAGTCCTCCAGGGGAGGGGGAGTGTCTTCACCATGCTCTTCCATCTCATGGTCTTCCTCATTATAAGCCGGAAAATTGCGTGTGAACGCCCTCAACTCATCAGGCAGCGAAAACTCCGACTCATCAATCTCCGTGGTAGCATAATCGTCTAGGTACAGTAGAGCCAACTGCTGTCGGAGGCTCGGAGGATAAGAGTGATCCGTGGGGAATTCCTCTTGTATCCCCATAAGCTCATGCCCCCCAAGAGGAGATGCCAACTCGTTCTCAGGATGCTCGTGGATGAGTCCCTGCATGCCCTCTCCCTCAGAATCATCATGAGGTGAGGGAAACGTGGGGGTAGGGAGCCAGCTGCAAAACGAATGTTCTAAGTCGGCCTTGTCATCAATATCCTCCCTCTCATCACCGAAAGCCATAAACATTCCCTCCTGGCCTGACTCACATCCCCCGTAAGTCCTCCGCAGGGCATCCTCCATGCCCTCAAGGTGTCCCTCGTAAAAGGGCTCCTGGTACACTCTCACCAAGACCCCATTAGGGTCAGGGATGGAGGCGTAAGATAAGTCCATCTGGAGATGCCCTCCTAAGCCGGCAGCCCATTTTCTGGACAGGAGCATACCGTAGACTGGCGATAGGTCAATCACCACCACGTCCATGAGTGTGGAGATGTCTAAGCATGAGAAAAGGTCCGCTCTCAAGTTCTTGATCAGGCCGTGGGCCGGAACTTGTTTGGAATCTATCCCACAAACATTTCCGTAGGGGCGGGTGACCTCCAGGCCCATAGATTTCATGACCTGTAACGGCATGAAGTTCATAGAGGCCCCCAAGTCTAGCATACAGTTGTGCAACAGCGTGCCCTGTATACGGAGAGTCAGGTAAAAGGGTTGGTGCCGTCCATTCTTCCTCTCATAAATGGCAGTGTGAATGGATATTGGGGGGTCCTCTGTGTCAGTCTCCTCATCGTGTGCAGTAGCTAAGGAACAAGAGGTGTCTGTAGAGGTATCTAATGGGACCCTCTCTACCGGGATGTTGTCCAGAAAATCAATGATCTGACTCCAAACTGAGGGAAGCTTGGCTAGTTCAGTAAGGGGGATGTTTTGCGTGATCTTAGCTAGCTCCTTTTCCAGCTCTATGCTCTGCCCAAAAGGCTTGTGAGAGGAATGAGGGCTGGTTGTGAGGTCCGGACGGGGAGCCTCGTGCCTCTCTGTGAAGGGTGCGGGCCTGGGTTCATCCCTGTGTCTCCTATAGATCTTAATTTGCTGAGGGTCATTGACAGCAGGGTGAACTGGTAGACAAGAGGGGCCTACTTCTTGAACGTCTTCTTCCTCGTACTCCTCGATGAGGATCCGGCCAAAGTCTAAGTCGAAAGGTATGTCATCAACGAAGTTGATGTTTTCTGTGAGTTCTTCAGGCTCGACATAGGTACACTCAGCCTCAGGGTGCTCGTCTTCACATTTTTCGCACCAATGAATGGCTGCAGCATCAGGGGTCTCGAGAGGTGCAGGAGGTCTCTTGTTGTCTTCAGTGGTGGGTCTCCTGTTTTGGTTCCAATATGGTTTGGGGCCATATGGAGCTTTGTACCTATCCGAGTCCCTTTTTTTGGCTAGGTCTCTTGTTAGAAGGGTGAGGGTTTTAATCATTTCCTTCATATCATCAGTGTTCCCTAATTCTGTGTTTTCTTTTACAGGCTCTTTTCCCTTGCAGGCCCGGGAATTAGTGCGTGATGATGAAGGAGCATGAAGGTCGAAGAAGTTTTGCTTTCCCATGGACGCAGCGTTAGCTTCAGCCTTGCGGGCATTGTCATGGGCAATCTTAAGGGTAACCAACTCTTTGTCTTTAAGGTGGTACCCTAGCCATCCTTCGAATGAGTCTAGATAATGCATTAGGATGGCAAGGTTCGTTGGGCGAATAGTTTCAGGTATTTGGGCCACCACTTTATCAAACCTGACGTTGAATTCGTGAGTGGTTTCATTCTCTTTCTTTTTTATTCCTGCTAGTTGGCTAAGTAAATACTTGCCATCTAGTTTGACTGACCACTGACCATTGAGTTTGGTTACGAAATCATCATAACCAATGACTGATCCAGCGGCTAGTCGATCAAACCACTTGCGGGCATTGCCCTCGAGTGACATAAAAAGGCCTCTCATGAACACATCTTTGTCGATGGCCCCATAGGCCTCCATGTGTTGCCACACAGACTCGACGTGATCCTCAATTGTGATGGCTGTGCTCCCACTAAACTTCGGAATCTTTTCAAAATATTTGTCGGGCATATCGTGGGGAGCACCTTGAATCTGAGCAAAGCTAAAAGGTGAGGCTCTAGCCATACGGCCAAAGGCACGTGGACCAGGATTGGGGTTGGCCATTTGGTTGTGGTTTAGCGGAGGGTTGGAAGGTATGGGAGGGTGAGGCTGCAAAGTTGACTGCCTTCCAGAACGTGTTGGGGGAGTGCTCACCAAGGTTTCGTCTGACGTATGTGATAGGTGTACTTTGTAATGTGTCAGAGCGCTCAAGGCTACATAGGTTATATGGATGGGTTCGGCCTCCAGTGGAGCCGCGGGGTGGAGTCGTCAGGTGAACTGAATACCTTGTTCACCGAAGGTGGGATGTCGTGAAGGGTAAGTGGTGAGTGAAACAAAAATGTGTTGACTGTAAAATTAAGCAAAGATGAATCAGCCAACTGAGTTTTAAGTTTTGATGCGGTGATAGAGGAAAAAGCAAGCAAAAGCTCAAACTCAAACAAAAACACGGGTAGGCCTCTACCTCCCCAGCAACGGCGCCAGAAATGTTATCACACAATCTCTAGCTATTTGTGGTAAATATCCCAATAGGGACGGTAGAGGAGACAACTAGGAAGGTGTAACCGGCAATAGCCAAGTCCTCCGCTCGAATGAACGGAAGTCACACCGGACAGGGCTACTGTCACTTTAGACAAGGCACTTGGCCAAGTCAAGGGTCGAGACTCAACAGTCAGACACCCAAACCCAAAAGATAAGTAAAACAAGATGTGATATGGATGACTAAGTGTGAGATTTCTTCCAGCCTTATGAGATTGAGATCAAGGATTAGGGAGTGGATTAAGTGGAGTGATCTCAGATCTAATTGTAAGTTTAAATGATGAATTCTTTGAAAGATTAGATGGCTAGAAATTAGATCAGCAAACAGAAATTGACTAGAAAAGCGATTGGGAGCCCTTGTTGTCCGCATCACCTAAAGTCAGCAAAGTGGTCAATTCTATAGATGTGCATAGCATGTTAGTCTTTTGGAGGTGGTGGGCCCACTTCATCGAGGCCTTGTATTATCTCGGGATTTAATGAATTTTTGATCACCATGTTATCATTGTATTGCTTAGTAATGTACTAACTCATATAATTGAGCCTTGTCACTCCATGTTTGCATACAGGTATTCAACTAGCACTATTGTTGACCAGATTTGACTTGGTCAAACTGAGTTGACTAGGCCCCGCTTTCCCGAGTTGTATTCCCTTGCTCCCTCTCACCTCCTTGCCCCGCGGGACTAGGTGAGGAATAAGCACTACAAATGCTGACATGTATGGCTGACCTATGTCCATGTGTGTTTATAAACACATTGCATGGATTTTACAATGAGTTTCATACTTAGCCATTTTTTGGCTAGATTTTACATTTACAACATAACAGCCTTTTTGGCTTGATTTACATTTCTTCATTTCTTCATTTACATCAAGGCCCTCTTAGGCTACATACATATCTCAAAAGATATAAACACGGTGCTCATACTGCAAAGGTAATGGGGGTGAGCAATACACGCTTCGATGACTAACGGGGAACACCCGGTGAGGCTACACAATCCTAACTGCATTGCAACATCGGGGGCAATCACCAGGAGCAAATCCCAAGTCTAACCGTGTAACTCACACACTAAAGAGCCGAGGCACAATAAACAGGGAGTCATGGCAAACTCAGAGATCAGTGGGGAAGGGGTCCTCGAGGTCACAAATCAGAATCCGAGTCGGGAACAAGTATCGTCGATGAGTCGGATGGATGGAGACAGTGATAATGGAGCTAAAGTCAGCTACCGAGAGGGACTAAGTGATCAAGTCTATGCCAAGTGTAGAGGACATGACTCAGCGTGCATATACATAAGTCTAACCGGAGGGGTGGACTGACATCATCAAGGACCCAATCACATCATACAATAGCTAGATCACCAAATATATCATCTCATGCAAAGTTAGTGTACTAACAAGTATAAAAAAGTCTAATCTACATCATGAGCAATAATCATCAAATGCAATACCTGCTGCTACTGAAGCTATCTCTGAGTTGGATCTCTGCTGAATTCGGGCAATCATAATAAACCAACAATGTACTGTGATAGTCTCAATCAGAACAAGACTAGGCAACTGTCTCAAATGGGCTTATGTCAAAGCCTGGCAAGGAAGAGATGACCCTGTGGTAGATGGTAAGTGACAATGTGTGTAGCACTGTACAACTGTCTGTCCCCTCTGATATATCTACTAGGGGCAATCTGAACAAAACTGCCTCGTCTGAAGGCGGCTGATCTCTGATTTGGAAAAAGTACTGTGCGGTCCTCGGCCGCACAATCTGCAATATGGTAGCTCCAGCTAACATAGATGTGATAATAGTATGGAACACTAAAGACAAAAAAAATCAAAGTTACAATGTCATAAAAAAAAATTATGAGTAGTTCCTAACCCACCCATCATCATCTATGAGATCATTTCATCTTTATCGCTTTCTAGTTTATTTGTGCATGTCTTTGAAAACGTGGGATCCTCTCCTTAGAGGGTTGTTAACGACATTCCTATTTCCTCTTGATCATACATATACATGGTTGACTCATAATTTTTTATCTAGAAAACTAAGTTGCAATAAAAGTCTATTTCGTGCTACCTTGTCAAGTTGGTGCACTGATCTCTGTCTACCACCCATGCTAGAGTATTCACTCATCCCTACGCTGAATTGTAGTTACCACTAATCAATAATAAATGTAAATTTATTTTGACTTTTTATATATTAAATAAGAGAAAGTAAATTTATATATTTTACTATTTACTTTATGAATAAAAAAATAAACTTTTAACTAATTGAAAATGGTTTTAAATCTTACTCTAAAACTAAATTCATATATTACATTTAAATAAAAATTATCTTGATTTTTATTTTATAATGATTTAAATTTGATTATTTATACACCTTTGCAAATACCCTAGCATATAATGTCTTGTAAACATATAATATTCTAATCCATTTTAATCATAGTTGACACAAAACTGAAAACTTACTCTATACTTATAGCCACAAATATAGGGACTATAACTTCTAAAAGTCCCCACTTTCGAAAGAGTCTACCTAATATAATCAATGGCGTAGACAGTAATCCTGATTTTATTGCCATTTCCATCTGCTAAAAGGTTCTCGTTACAACCATAATATAAGGGATAAGCAAAGTCATTTGGTTTGTGTTAATGTTTCTTTTCTTCTCTATGTTTCTTCTCTTCTCATGTTTTTTTAATTATTTTATTTTTATATTTTTTAATATATATTATTGACATTCCCAACCTGCTGTTTCTTGCAAATTTGGGGGAAACTTCTAGACGTATCCGAGACTCGTACCCACATTCCCAACATTCCCGCATTCCGGAAACTTGTGCAACATAGGTTAAAACATATGTTGGAGTCTTGATTTCATCCTTTATTTTGATCCCCATTGACTTAAAGCCATGCTTTAAAGCATAAATATTTGGACAGCTCACAATGAGAGCATCCTATAGCAACATACAAAGCATATTTGAGCAGAATATTTGACATAACACCAGCTTCCATCCCCATTCCAGCAATTTATAAATGGTCATAGGCTCAGGTTCCAGCCGCCAATGAATTACCAAAGGAGGTCCACTTTATTTATTTACGTAACCTCTAGAATTTGCAAGAGACAGGGCCAATATTTAGAGGTTCCAGCTGATGGTTAATCATTTCAATAGTATTGCCTTCATTAACTGTAACTCCATAATAGCTTCCAGATTCACTCCACTGTATTATTCTGCAGGCTTTTTCACAATCTGCCTTGTATTTGTGCAATAAATGCATGCACACCTTTTCCATTGATAATAGCTGGGAGAAAACTACTTTATGGGTGTGATTTGCACTTGCAGGCCCTCTGATCCAGTACTTTTGAACAGATTCACAAGGTGTAGTCCAAGCAAAGTGTCCTCTTACAACATAGTCTTCTGCATGCTGTCATACTTGGCTGTAATAGTGCTGAAACCATAAAGAAAAGGGCATCAGAAATACTCCAGAACAGCCACATGCTGAAAAATGCACTAAAATGAGTATGCATTTTGAGGGGTAACAATCATCAATACCATGGGAGATAATAAGCTTCCTTTTCAATCCAGGCCCAATTTCCTTCATATCAAATATCTGATGTAAACAGAGTTGTGATTAACATCCTATGTTATTCTGAATATCTACTTACTACATTCAAATTCATGGATATTCTATTGGATAAAATCAATTGGAAACATTTATAGATCTACACAGTAAGTTTTTATAGATCTATACAGCTGGGCACATTCTTCAAGCTTCTCATGTTCATAATGTCTCTTGTTGATTCTCTCGCAAGGCTCAGTTTCAGTGATTAGAGCAGGTTCTTCGATCATATTTGTGGTCCAAGTACAGTGGAGAGAGGGGCCTTCCTCTGGTCCACTGGGAAGTGTGTACCATTCCCAAGAAAGAGGGAAGGCTAGGTTTGACTGATGTCGCTACTCTGGGCAGTATTCTGGCAGCAAAGTGAGTGGTGACGTGTCTCAAGGATTCCACCCCTTGGCAGGTTTTGTATAGGCATTAGATGATGCCTGCACATCATACAGGTAGGGTGAGACAGTTCTTTGGTCTCTGATATTATTTCCTCACCCCACATGTTTTAAGTCTCGAGCTCTCTCATTTTCAGAAGTATATGGTTGGCTTGGAAGCTGTTGCAGGTTTGGTTTGCTGGAATTGGAAGGCCAGCATGGCAGGTTGGAATTTAGCACGGCGACCAATTTGGAGCTGGAGGTTGCAGGGTACATGTATTGCAGAGATGCCTCATAATATTTTCATATTGCGAGAGTGCAGTGGCTGCCAATCTTCATTAAAATTGATAGAGTGAATAATATAAATTATAGATGGTAACTTTCTATGAAACTTGATCTGAATCAAACCCATAAAAAGATCTAAACAATTGGGAAAAAGCAAAAATCCTACAAGATGCCCTTCAATTAAATAATATCATTAAAAAATGTACCACGAAACTGCAATAAAATTTGAGAAGCTTCTACGAAAAACACCCTTTGGTTGATAAGACACCAACAACTTATAAACATGGAAGGTTGTCTCAAAATTCGAAGGTGAAATTTTTGGCATAAAGTGGTCATAAACGCAATGGAAAATGTTCAACGTAGAATGCTTGAGGGTTAAAAAACTGAACTGGAAAATCTGAGGGCAAACTGCACCAAGCTTCTCAAAATTTTCAGATTTTCAAGACAAATGTCAATCTAAAATGCAGAGGGTTGAGGGCAAAATCTTGAACCAGGTTAAAAATGTAATTGGCTAAATAATTGATCTTGAAATAGCGAATATATGATTTTTAATTTTTTTTCCTGTAAAAAAAATGAAATGTTCACCCACCTAGTATTTTAATGCTTCAAATTTTGCCCAATGGCAAAATTTCACCCTTGAAATTTTCTCTAGCTTATATAGACATCAGGATACTGATTCAAATTAGTTGATGGTATCATCTCATATGAAAAAATGTAACAACCCACGATATTGCTTTCAAGCATAGAAAAAGAGTATGTGGAAGCATATTATGCAATGAAGGAATTGATGTGGCTGAGGAAACTGCCAGACGATGTTAGAATAACTCAGACAAAATCCACTATCTTGAGATGTGACAGTCCTGGAATCCAAGGTTTTTATGAAAGGAAAAAGAACATTTAACTACAATAGCTCTATGTGAGCAAGTGGAGAAGCAAAATGTGCAGTTGTAGTTCTACGAAACCCAGATGATGATTGCTGATGTATTGACAACACTTTTATTAAAAACAAATTGTAATGTACTAGAGATGACGTTGTAGTTATGAAACTTGATATTACTTGAGTCTATGTAAATATTAGACTAAGAAGGAATGTTGTAAATAGTGCAATCTTAATATTTACAATGTTTTCGGAGGTTCCACAACCTAAACTTGCAACCTTCTGAGGTACCACAAGGGATGTTTGCAGGTACCACAAGGGAAGGCTACATGTAATGCAAATGAAACCTGTGGACTGTAGTTGACCCACAGAGTTAGCTTGCGGCTCTGCAAGGTGATGGTTCACTTACAGATGGGGACATTTGCAAATGTGGAAGTTAAGGGAACGAACAATAAACAGACATAGAATGCAGGAGGTAAAGAAGGTGCAGAGAGTTGGAGAGTCAGTTTCTAACTTTCTACTGTTTGTTCAATTTTCAAGAATGGTTCTACAAGTACCATGTAAATATATAAATATGGCATTTGTACATAGAGGAGTGAATAAGTGTGTCATGTTGTACAAGAGATCTTCCAGCTAATGAAATAAAAGAAAATAAATTGTTAAAGGCTTCCTTCCTCGTAAATACTTTGTCTTCTGTGTATTGCTTAATGTCATGCCATTTTAGTTCCTGTTATATTTCAGAAGCTGCTCACTCAAATGAATAGGTTTTAACAGGTGTACGGGAGGTTAAAGATATTATAAATAAACTACATTTGTCCATATCAAGGTTGCCAGAGCATGGGAATGGGAGGAGTGGGAGCACCAAGAGTGCCATTTCCCAAAAAAATCCTGGAGCGGATCATCCTGTGAACGTTATATATATTTTTATATATTATAATGAAGTTGTATTCATAAAGAACATGCAAAATGCCAAATTAGTTGCAGAATATATGGAAACATACATATTTGTGCTACCTATTGCTGAATACTACATTATCATGAAGTTAGAAATGTCATCCATAGTAGATTAATGATTAATCAATCGAGCATCAACCATCTAGCAATTACACACATACAATTTTTTAAACCATATAATACGAAGTGGACCATTAATTTATGAAATGAAATAGGCTATCCCCCAATTATCAACATGACCAAGTGTAATGTTCACAAAATAGGCCATCTGATTCTGCATAAGTTCTAAAATGATCATTTAACTAAAGTATGAAGACCGAAAAGTCCAAAACACTAAATTGAGCTAAAGTCTATGACATAAAATAGTAAAAATGGAGAAAAAAATATTCTAATTTCTATCTACTTTTCCTTCCTCTTTGCAATGCCATGATTTCTCTGTGAGCCTCCATGTGGTAGTGGAGTGGGAGCTGTTCTCACATCCATGTTAGCTGGAGCTCCCATGACGCAGATCCATTGTCAGTTACATGAGTTGAGCAGAGCCATAGAGTCATGATCAGTGGTGGTACACTATATTTTTCAGAGCCAGCCAGAGTACTGCAAAGCATCCTCCAGGCTCCCTTGTCATAGTTGTTCCTGACATGACCCCATGGAGATGTGTTTGCTTGGTCATGGTTCACTTAGAGCAGCAAAGAACAATGTTGGCATGCCTTTCCCTAGCCCATGCATGTCAGAGATCACTCTTCAGATTCACTCAACAGAGCAGGTATATGGCAGAGCAGGTATAGTATTGGTGCACAAGGATGTTATGCATTAGCTCATTTATTTATATTAGTAGTCTAACTTAGCATGTAGTGACTAGCTTGGTGATCCAATATATTTGTTCAGTGGTTCATTTTGGCTTATGGTAGGAGTTGTCATATTGCCTTGATTGCAAGGCTCCTATGTATGCACACTGGTTACTTCCCCTTTTATGGTATAGACTTGGTCATTCTCCTTATCATTGCTAGCCTTGGCATCACTTGCCATTGTCTCTGTCCATTCGACCCTTTCATATTGGATCATTACCCTAACTGAAACTAAGATATGTGACTTTGAGGACCTCCCCCATGTGACCTCTATGTATATTGGATTCCATGTTGTTTTGTGTCTCGACTGGGGAGTGTGTGTATGCACTTTCAAACCTAGGATCCACCTCTGTCAGTTACCCACGATGTGGTGGTGCAGTATAGGACTATGCAGTTCACTGGGATGTTCCCCATTTGTCCTCAAAGCATGAAATCCTGCCACCATTACATGCATATGTGTATCATTGTTCTATCCAAATAAATGCAGTAAAGCCAAAAGGCTAAAGAAAGTGAAATCAAGCCAAAAAAGACTAATGTGAAATGAAATGAAAAAGGCCAAGCAAATGAGGACCAAATGCCAAATCAAAATGACTACTTGGCCACATAAGAATGAAATGTAATGGTTATTCTTCATAGAGTCCAATAGGGCATGGATGTGAGATGGAGCAAGGGACAGCTGATTCTAAGTGTCCCCTAGAACCTCACCACATTACAATCACCTGTGTACTTGACACAGGGGTTCTAGAAAAGATCCTCACGAAGCCTCAGACAGGCTTGGATGTAAGTTGTAGGCTACATGTTAGAAGCTAATGGTGGTTTCCCAAGCACTTTATTCCATTTGTGAGACACCTCCCTCCCCTATTGTTCTTTAGTGTGCATATGTCAATACGGTCCCTTGTTTCCCATGCTTATCCCAAGGGGTCACATTATCAAAGTCCCAGTCACTCCCCTCAAACCTTAAGCCTTGTTTTGTCCACTTCACCCATGGCTAATAGTTTGACCAATTTTATAAGTGTGCATACCTTGGAGGCTTCATGAAAAGGTGATGAGGCCACTTTGACTTGGGCATATTTTATTCAGTATTTTATGATTGATTACCATAGCATGTTACTTATTGTTTTAGTCGGTATACTAACATAAATAAGTGAGCATCTTTCGTCCCATGGTGCATACAGGTACTCAGTTTCAACTCTTGCCATTATTTTGACCAGTTTGACTTGGTCAACCCAGTTTGACTAGGCCAAATATAGGATCCTGGGCAACTTTGGATCCGGACGTGCGATTTTGGTTTTTTAGCATCCATTGAGGTCCCATATATGATTCCATGTTTCAGTTGGCCATGATACACTTCAGTTTGAGAGATTTTTAATTATTATCAAGTATTAGGGCCCTGTTTTAATGGTTTGGGGTATGGATTGAGCTATACAGTGACTATTTGATGGATTCCTTCGGTTCTTTGTAACAAATATAAATAAGCAACTAATATAAAATAATAATAATAATAAATAATAATTAATGACTATAATGAGTAATTAATGAAAGGTCAAGGGACATACCTGTTCATCTTCTTGGCCAGTCAATGCCTATATAGGTAAACCATCACGAAGGTATTGTAATCATCTTATCATTCATATTCAATATATATTTTATCCATTACATAATACTTTCTGTCATAAAGCGTTTATGTTGCTACATTGCTATCAGAGCGAAACAATCACTCTATACAGACCGTACAACAGTTAATTTTCAAGCATTCCAGTCCGTACAGTCCGATTTAGTGAAAAATCCGTACGCTGCAATAAATCCACACTGTTGCTACCGTTTGTTACCAACTATTTTGTACCATAGTTGGACTTCTTGTGAGCCGCCAATTTTATGAACATGTTCAATGTTCATCATCAGTGTTCAGAAGTTCAAAAGACTTTTTCAGGGCCATTTTGGCCCCTTATGTATTAATTGCATGTCCATACCCCCTTGGGGGAATTGTAATAAGTTGGTCTAAGAATGATTATTTTGTAAAAAGACTTGGCCTACCTTAGGTTTGGCTATCAGGGGGATACTCTAGAGTGTTTTTTCCTTAGTAATTATGCGCTACTCTTCAGTGGCGTATAATTCCTGATTTTTTCACTCATACCTCCAAAGCTGGAGTAATCTCATGGTGGTTGAACCTAGGGAGGTTATTAAAGTCTATGTGTCTATGTATTTTTAACATGCTAGCCATCTAAATTGAGTCGTATGGACATGCACTAGGTCCCCTAGGAATTTGGTTTCTGTTATCACATATATAGTAGCCGGGCTACCATACATTTTTTTTTCAGATTCCAAAGCACTTTTCAGCCAGTTCCTTTACATTGAGAGGATGAGATGAGCATCTATCTACGGATCACTATCAGATTTTGGACAGCGTATGTATTCCCCATGCTATGACTGAGTCACAAGACACTCAGAGAGATGACCGATGTAGCCATTATACCATTTATGCAGCCCAGTCAGTAGTGCCCAGAGTTACAGTAGCAGTTTCAGAGGACAGATGATGGATCAGAATATGAACATTCAGGTATATGACTCAGCAAGTATATTTTGTTGTCATGGTTATATTGCTTTTATATTCATTCTTATGGCATGTCTTAGCACTTAGTGTCATGATCTGGCGATCATATAGATATGTGGACCTGATTGATCTTATTATATATATTCTACTGTCCTTACTCAGACTTAGAAGTTCACTATTCATACTCATTGGTTTTACCCTCCCTAGGGAGAATAGAGGTGATCATTCCACCATACCTTGGCTTGCTAGTGTTGGCTCCACTATTCATTGTCTTCATCCATCCATTGCCTACCTTTTAGTTTATCACCCTGACTTACTACTTGACTAGTGGCATGGAGGATCTTTCCCCACTGTAGCCTCTATATTGGATGAGCTTCCCTATTTATTGTGTCTCGACTCTGAGTTGGTGACAAAACTTACCTTTGGTGAGTTGGATTGTAGGCCTAAATCATTCTGGTTGGTTGTCCCGATGTTTGGCATTGGCTCGAACTCCCCCTAATCACTTGAGATGTTGTTGGCTAAAACTGAAAGCTCATGTACTACTTATGGAAACTTATAAATTCACCCACGGAAACTAAAAAGGGCAAGAGCGATGAACTGCTAAAAATACTCCTCGAAGAGTATAAGAAAGGTCCAAAAATAAATGATTCTTAAAAGCTATATCTAAACAATTGCTGACCTTATATATGTATAAAAACATGCCCTGGATGCAAGCTGCAACTAGTTGTGCTTATCAGCACACCTGAGATCCGAAGGGTTATGTAGGCCAAGAAGGCCATAAAATGAAATTGAATGATCCTAATGAACCTGGATCAACTTGATGTAGACATGATGCCTAAGTTGAATAAGCACTCTTTAAACAACTTATCCATTTGTGAGACACCACCATTCCCTGTGTTGTTGCTCATTCAGTATATACTATGGTGTGTATTCCATTTCCCCTATCCAAAGTATCACAATGTTAAGTCAGTCAGTCACCCTTTGGCCTAGCCAATTTATTTTTAGCCTTCACCCTTCACTAGCAAATTGATCACAACTATGAAGTGAGTATGGTCTTGAAAGTCTAGTCTGAGTCATAATAATAATTAATAACACTATATATTTATTGCTAGATCGCCAGTAATGATTGCTTTTTGTTATAATTGCTATTTGAATGAGTTGTAGAGCATGCATTAACCTTTGACACTTTGCAGCAGCTTCTGATGGTAGTCTTAGTTATATTTGGTCAATATTGACCTGGTCAAACTTAGTTTGACCAAGGTCAATCATAGGACATGAGATTATTGGACCTTATGATGACACAGATAGATGATATATGGTCTATGTACATGTACATGATGGTTCTATGAATCAGATATAGGTTTATGATGATGATTTATGGTTTTCAGCATTATTTGATCATTTACAGACTATTATTATTTCACATGTTCCGGTATATTGGATATATTATATGATCATGCAGAGCTCTATATGGTGTATGAGTACACATTTTGGATAGTTTTGGACCTTCTAAGTCCAATGAGACAGTTTACTTTCAGTTCTGGGCAGTTACAGTGATGTTTGAGCCTCAGTTGGCTCTCATAGTGCAGATTTGACCTGTCTGAGGCCCTGTCAGAGCAGAGTGGGTTTTTATTTGGTTCACCTAGGGCGCTGATGATGGAGGGGGTGGTCCAGACACTTGCTTTTACCATATTACCCCCCCTCCCAAACACACTAGTGCCCTCACCTTGACAGCGCAGGCACTCCAAGAGGAAGTTTTGGCACTTTCACAGTTACAGAGGCAGTTAAAAAATGGGATAAAGTGGTCATTGAGGAATTCGATTTGGGCAATTGAGGCAAGGTTTTGGCACTTGGTTTTCACAGAGGTCTTCCAGGGTGATCCCACTATCTTCCAGCTAGTTTTCACCATGTGGGTAGGCCCATAGTGATCACAGGAGGTCTTTTACTGCTTGTCTGTCACAGATTTTCAGGACAGATTTGATCATTTATATTATCTTGGATATATTTTATTATTTTATTGTGCCTTGGGGATGAGCTAGTAAGGATTGATGCCTCCTAGCCCCACCATGTGCTTCTTATGTTATGTCCTAGTCATTTTGAGGTGGATTTTGTACTTTTACCCCTGTAGTGGATGACGTCATCCTCACTTTGTACCATTTAGTTAGGGGCGTCATCATTATATTGGGTGATCCAAGTGATATATTGTTATGATTCATTATTAGCCATTGATCATGTATTGAGATCTTTTAATCTCAACCACTCATTTGATGTAGTATTGTAGAGTGGTATAGGGTTTTGGTCTTTATTATCCTATATAGGGAGGAGACCCCCTATTGTATAACTCACCTTTGGAGCTCTGGAATATTGGAATAGAACACTTCTTTGTGGAGCATATCTCTCTTGTCTTGTGGATTCTCTTGCATCTTGAGTATACAGTATCTCTTCTATGTATCATTGTGGATTTTGGTGCTACATCTAGTTTTCTTGCAGGAAAGTCAAATTGGTGGAGAGGAGGGCGATTTCTTGAAGGTTATTGTTGGAGGGATCCACATATTCTCTCTTGGGTTGATCTTGTGATAGGGAGTATCATTATTGTATCTTCGTGACATAGTTGATGCTTTTATTACATCTTTTTATCATTTTCATAATCATCTTGCTTGACTTGTTTCTCTTGATCTTGTCTTGTAGGAGGAGGACAATTTGGCTTCTTTGAGGAGGACGTTTTGGTTTGGAGCAACAAAATTGCACTCTTGAATATACACATAGGAGAATGCTGTCAATTTGCAAGGTGGCCATAAGCAATTGAGGTAAGATCTACAAGGTATGTGCCTCTTTCCATCCATTCTTTCTTCATTGGTCACAAACCCTAATTAATTGAAACCCTCATTTTGGTTTTTCTTAGATCTACTTAGATCTAGCCTTGCCTTCAAAAAGATATTAAAAACCCACCTCTATAGCATCCACTCCTAGTTGGATCTATAGTTTGGTGGTGATTGGGTTAAAATTGACACACTTTTCAAGGCAATAAAGCCCTCTTGAGCCAAATTGCACTTCCTTGGAGAGGCTTGTTTGGTTAGATCTAGCATATGGGTAGGTGAGATCCCACTTGATTTGCAATCTACATACTTGATAACCTACCCCTAGACTCTTACTTTGGTGACTTCTACCTTGTGGACATCATTCCACATTTTAAGGGATTAAAACCCCATTTTGGACTACTTGGCACCTTAGAAATCAGATCTAGTAAGATCTAACCCTTGGATTGTCTTGATTTTCTAGATCCACATAGATCATTGCCTAAACTACTTGGATCTACAATTTGGTGGCCATTGGACTTGTTTTGATACCCCTTTCCCATCTTTTAGCCCTCCTTGAGCAAGGTCGCACTTCCTTGGGTGATTGAGTTTTCCCACTTTGAGGACGTGGGTAGTTGAGATGTTTGTGGATTTGGAACAGGCATACCTTGAAACCTAGGTCTAGAGTATCATTTTGTGACGATCTGCCTTGGGGGTAGCATTCCTTATTTTAAGGGATTGTGGTCCACTTGGGTCATATCATGAAACCCTAGATCTAGTAAAATCCAACCATCATATCCCAATTAGCCCACTTGATTTACCTACTTGGGGTCCCGATCTACACTTTGACATATCTTTTGACTCCATTAACCCATCCAACAAGGCACTAGTCTTCCTTGGGCAAGTCGCACTCCTTGGGAATTGTGTCAAACCTTAGATCTCATATGTGGGTACTCTTAATTCTAACTTAGATCCATAGATCTACTCACTACATATCCTCTAGTACCAATTGCATCCCTTAACTTCACCTTGTGGGTCCCATTTGAAACATTCATATATCCCAAGGAAGTAGATCCCTCTTGTGTAACACATGGTACTAGATCTTGTCATTGTAACTAATCATGTGGCCTAAATCATACATTGGTTGAAATACTAATCATCTCTCAAACCACCTCCAACCGTACTTTAACTTCTAGGCCCACTTAACCTTGCATTGGTTTCCGTAACCCATCATTTACTCATACCTAGGAACCTTTGTTTGGGTCCAATCATCTTTGATTGGTGTTAGGGTCTCCCCCTAGGTCTTGATTCACCTTGACCTAAAGTGAAGAGTGCCTCTGTTGACGTGACTCCCACCTTGCATTAGAAACCGTGGCATCTCTTGGGTCACCTCTTTAGTTGTCCATCTCCTCTACCGTCCCGGATGGGATACCACTAGGGACAACTACAAGTTGTGTGATAACAGTTTCATTCCAATAAAAATAATTTTTTCTGTAAAATTAGACCATTTTTTAATGGTTTAATTGGAAAAATTCAAAATGTAATAAAAGCATGGTCTAGAGGCAGAATTTGGCGTGGGGATGCTCGTTTTCACGCTCAGAGCGTCCTCTTTAACCTAAAACCCACTTTTCCCGGGTTTCGGGCGACTAAGTTGTCATTTGTGGCATTTTTTCCTAAAGGTGCTACAAAATGGCACTTAATTGTTAAATGTGCTACAAAACGCACAAAAGACAAAGATCACAAAAGTCCAAAAATGAATAAAAAATTATGTGGAAAGGGTGGCTTAATAGTTTATTAAGTGATGTACGACCATGGTAAAGAATAAAGCACGTGGTTTTGAAGTCAAACATTGGAATAGCGATTACATTAAAAATTTGAAGTGCGCGATTACTTTGGAGGTCTAAATGGTGCAAAATCTCATGGTGAATGCTTGAATCAAGGTGACATTAGCTTAATTTCATTTGTCTTTCATATGCAAGATTGTTAGCTTAGAAGGCTCTTTGTAGTCCATGGAGTAGACATTTAAGGTTTTCAAATTGTTTACTTGTGCTAAGTTATCTAAGATTTAAAAGTAGCAAATTGTAGTCAATTATACTAATACTCTTTTGATTTTATTTAGTTTATCACACTAGATTTGATCTTTTTTGTTGAAGGTTGTTTGAGTTTTGTAGATCATCGAAGGTGAAGGAGAACTTGGAGCTCAGTTGCTTCCTTATTCTCTTCGCCATCTTTCATAAAAAAACCAATAGTTTTGTTCTACAGACACTTCCAAAGTCATCTCATTGTTCAAGCTTGGGCTTGGGTTTCTCCTTTCCATCCATTTCAAATTTCAACAAATCTCTCTCTTGGTTCCTTTATTTTCATAACAACTAGATCTAATTTTTTTAAAGATTATCTAATCATCTATCTGTTATATGCTTAGGAAAATCTAAAGAGTTTCATATTTTTCATATTTCAAGTTTAGATCTAGTCCTAGTTGGTTAATACTTGAAGTTTAAAGTTTTCATTATTTTGCAAGTATTAAATCTTTTGTAATTTTTTGTATTTTTTAGGCTAATCCACTAATCCAAAATTCAAATAAATCATAGTTTGTTGGTTTTTATGTATGTTTTACATGAGAAGCGAGGATAAGGAGTGAAATTTTAAGCATAAAAACATAAACAAAATCCCTCTTCTTCAATCCCCTTGCTATCCCTTTGCCTTCTTAGGCCTAAAGTCTCTTTAATCACGCTAAATAAGCGGACAAGAGCGCTCTCTATCGGAGGGTTAATAACATTTGGTGTAATAAGATTAATCAAAAGCAAGTGGGATTACGGCTCCCACAACCCTCTTCCCCCATTTGGGGGAAGCCTGTATCTTCTTTCCATTTATTTGCTTTTTACCTACAACAAGTTAGATAAAGTAGCATGCTAGGTTAGCTTTATTTCTACTTGAATTTCAAAAGTTTAATTGCTAGAAAGTTTCATTTTTGCAAGTATAACTAGTTTCAAATTTCTTCTTTTAAAATTTTTCATTAAGTTTACAATCATAAAAAATCTCTTGAATCTCGCCATTTGCTGATCAAGAGTGCTCTCTGTCGGAGAGTTTACTTTGTTGTTTTTTTTTGCTAACCCCTTTGCTCTCCCGAGTACGGTCCTAGACCTGAAAGAGATTCTTGGGTAGTTTTAGTTTACTTCAAGTTTTCTTTAAATTTGCATATTTACAATTTCTGTCACTAAAATCTCTTGAATCTCGTTCTAAACCAGATCAAGAGTGCTCTTTGTCGAAGAGTCAATTGGAATAAACAATTTTCCCACTCCGTGTATTCTCTACCCATTGCAGGCTAGTCTGAACTTTGGGATATCAAAAGCGGAAGTGTCGCATTCTTTAATTTTCTCACATTAAATTAAAAACTTCAATCTTAGTAAAATTAAGTCCCTTCAAACCAACGAAAATCCGGCATTGCCACGCTGTGATCGAAAGTGGGGAAATTCTGACTAAGGAAGCGGGAACCACTAGGAGGCGACCTCGGAGCACAGTTAGACTACATCCTTGTTGGTGTAGTGTTGAACACTGCTCTCGAGACTCCGTCCCAGCCCACACATCCTTGTACGAAGCCACCTAGATCACATTTTGGACATATTTCTTGTACCGCAAGGTATATCGGAAATCCCCCCTTCCCACAATAACTCAACTTCATCTGTCAAATCACATAATAAAATAAACCAAGAGACATTCTCACAATGGTTCTCTCAGCAATATTTAATGGACAGTGACTCCATTTGGCACTAGCCTTTGAGCAACAACAGTATTTTCAAAATCTTTGTTTTTTATCTGTCTTGAGTTATTTTTGTTTATCATATCATGTTGTGGATGGATTTTTGATTCAAATTGGAAAAACTGTTGTTATCCTTCAAATTATATGTTGTGGATGTGCCATTAATTTTGCGAATAATACTTGGTTTAAATATTTTTCAACATTTCAAAACAACTCCTAAAATACAATCTTCCCATCACTAAATACTTAAACTTTAAAGACTTAGAAACTCTTTTTTTAGGGTCTACCACCCTTGGCTTCGTTAGGAGTTTGCCTAAACGGGGGAGTCGGGATCAGGGGACAGCACCTGACTCTTTGCTTGCCCCCAAGGCCACACCAAGGTAAGGACTAGAAGTTATATACATAAATTTTCTAATTGGTTAATTTGCATCATAGTATTTTCATTTATAAGATTCCTAGTAACTAATTATTTAGCAATAATTTTGTACTGTAAATGTTGGGTTGACCTTACTACTTAGTTACTACTTATTGTATAGGAGAATATTAGGGTGATGTGTAATATACTTGTAAAAAATAAAGTATTTCCACTATCCACTCTCCCAAATCCTCCCCTAACATGAGACATTAAATCTAGAAAAAGAAATGGCTTCCCTAATTTGGAATTGGCTGAGAAAGATTTCCGCTACGCTTCCCCCAGGTGTGCAATCTCGGTGGCAATACCGTTTTCCACGTCTGTGCTTCAGCTGTTGTTTGTCATTCGCACTATTCCGTACTGTGTCCGTACCCACCTGTTTCCTGTCCCTTATCTTCCACACGTTATGTTCGCCGCATCCATCATGCACTCCCATGTCTCCCGTGCTTCTCATCCGCACCCTGCTTGTGCCCCACGCGCCCTCTCACTACTCCAACCGCCCCTCCCAGCACGCCCACGCACCGTCTCAACCACCCACGCCCTGCACGCCTCACACTGTTGAGTTACTCCACTGGTGTGCCCCCGTCATGCAAGCTTAAGCTTCATCCCAGCCCGATACACCTCATTCTGCCCCACGCGACATCACCTCCACACAATCCTCCACTTCTCCCTCTTCATTTCGCTCTCTAGCCGCACTTCACACTGTCCGCACACCATCCACACGTGATCCTTCCCGTCCATACTCTTCATTTCTTCCATAAAATCTGACCTTTTCCTATAGTCACAACCCCCATCATTTAATTAATAATTTGTATTTATCTTTTTAATCACCAAGTCTGCTTGGTGAAAAGAAAAAAGTAAATCAATTTTTTTAAAGGGGCCATTTAAAAAAAGAATTAAAAAAAAAATAGAAAGACTTTATGTAAAGTCATAAAGTTATAAACTAAATGTTACATACTTGAAGTTTATAAGACTTTATGTTATAAAAGTCACATTTTAATTCTTTTATTAATTTGTTTACTTATAAGTAGAAATTATAAATAAAACAATAAAAAAGTGTGGTCCACAAAAAGATTAATCACAAAATGGTGAGCGACGACGAATTACATGTCGACTTAAACCGATATAGATATGAAGTCAACAGCGTAAGTCACAGTCTCAATAACATTGAGAATAGTCAAAAAAGATTGAAGGATGGACTAAAAGCACTAAGTGCCAAATTCGATAAATTAATCGAGTCTATGAATAATTCCTTCACTGACAAAATTAACAAGATAGAAGAACAATCTGAAGATCGTTGGTTAGAAGAATCGAAAAAAAGGATCGAGGACAAGGAAGAAGTAATGGGCATAATTTGTGACCACGCACAAAAATTCGTTGACCAAACAAAAAGAGTAGACACAATATCAACACAACCATTAGTAAATAAAAGACCATCATGAAGCCCCGAAAACCAAAATACAAGTCATCAGAGATACCAAGATAACACGGGTCACTGGAATAAGATTAGGATTGAGCTTCCTAAGTATGATGGATTAGACGACCGGAAAACTATCGCATGGATTAATAAAATGGAAGGGATCGTAGCTATGAACCCACCTATTAATGAACTAGAAAAAATATCAATGGCATCCTTGTACTTAGAAGGTGATGAGTATAGCAGAGTTGGCAGGTGCGAGGGGAGTAATACTAGACTCCATGGGGAACAAGCGGAAAGACTTCGCCTGGGGCATTAGGAGGAAGACTAACAATGCAGCAGAATGGCTAGGACTCATTAAAGGACTGGAGATTGCAGCCAGCCTGGGAATTAAGCAACTTAATATCCTTGGAGACTCCCTAATCATAATTAGAGAAGCTAGGCATATCACCGCTAAAAGAAAAGACCCCACTTCCAAAAGGCATTTCCTTTTGCAAAGCATCAGCTCTGAATTCCATAAACTCAATTTTTTTCATTCCCTGCGTGGGTTGAACGAGAAAGCGGATGAAATGGCGAATAAAGGAGTTGAGTTGGATTATGGCAACATAAGGCTTGATAATGATATTTTGGAAACTACCTGGATCTCGTAATCAAAGTGTTGGATATTGGGCTATGTCCCTTTTCTTCTTCATTCCTTCATTTATGGACCACATTTTCTTAATTATTAGCAATTTAATGGAGTATTTTTGGGAATTCTCCCTGGAAATTTGACGGCTTATTCCCCTCACAAGTGCAGCCTTCACATGCATGGAATTAAAGACCCGGAGAGTACTGCCAGTTGGCTGGCATGCGGACTCCATGAATCGATAAAGCCTCAACTCCGGGCACAAAATCGAATTCACTCTGCATTTTATTATCTCATTGCTCTGCCTGGTCTGGGAATTAATTTGTTGCATGTCATTTGGCGAAGTTCTAGTGTTGATAAAGAAATGGAGCATCATGACATTGGGTGTGGTGGGGAGATTCACTATTGTGGTTAGGCATTATCAGAGGGATGAGAACCCCAATCATGGAGGTTGTTGCAAGATGGGGCACAGTTCCATTGTTGTGTGTCGCAGAGGTGTTCAGCTGAAAGAAAGTTGGGGAGATTCTGCAGAATAGGAGGGCCATCCAGGGCTTGACCCTTGTCGACAGCATGCTAGGACAGGAAAAGACATCAGGCAAGAAGAGAAATGCAGTATTTTGAAATTTGAGGTGGAGTTTCTGGACCGCTTGCAGGATTTGGAGTTGCAGGTGAGACTAGTTCGTGGAGAGAACATGGAGTTCAAGAAAATAATAGCTCGTCTCTATAACTTTGCTACTTCCTCTCACTCTGAGATGAGAACTCAAAGTAATTCTGTTGCTGCAAAAATCGAGCATTTGGAGGAAACTTTGGGTTTTGCCTCCCCCGCAAGGCCAGGAAGCTTAAAGATTCTGACAGCAAGCTCGAGGTCATTAACCGCAAGATGGAAAAACTTAAGAAGTTTATGGCTTCAGCTGGAAATTACGTGGACCTCAATGCAGACAAGAATTTGGCTGCGGACTCTGTGGTCGCGACCATGGATGTTAGGCCTCCCTAGAAGCTTGCTTCTCTTGGTCACGGGTTGGATCTTTGTTATCTATGCTACTTTTGTTATCTATGTTTTCTAGAATTTTGAATAGGAGCTCTGTCACGCATAGTTTAGGCTTAGTATTTTGCTGGCGACTTGTATGGGCTTAATGCCCAACTTTTGTAAAAGACAGTCCTTTAGAAATGTTATACTTTTGCACTCCACTTCTAGGACAGTTTGTTAGATGCTATAGTACCCATAGAACGGAAAGGTATCATGTAAAATGTCAACAGGAACTTGAGGAATTAGGATTGATGGTTGTCTCTCTCACAGGGGAGCAATCTGATCAGTCAATTTTGATGTAATATCTTTTTTATATATAATCAATGCTTATAGTCGTTTCTGTTAAAAAAAAAGAAGGTGATGAGTATGATTGGTTCATGTGGTGGTCTAAGAAAACCAGTGGATTCTCCGTAAATTGGCAAATGTTCACAAAAGACTTCCTTAAGCGATTTCACGACGATGAAGAAGATGACACTTTTACGAGGTTCACTCATTTGCAACAAACAGGGACAGTGAATTAATATACCCATGAATGGGAAGTCCTAGCTACAAGATTCCCTAACCTTACGGATGATCAATTGTTGCAACTATATATTTCAGGATTGAAGTCCATTATCTGAAGCAAGCTAAAACTTTCAACACCAAGGAATTTGGTGGAGGCCAGAAGCATGGCAAAAATAATCGAAAGAAAGCTCAATACTCAACATGGGGCTACTATTATGACAAAATCATTCGATTATAGCACGTCAAGAGATAACAACAAATATGTCCATTCAGAAAAAGACAAAAAGAAGGACAACCCCTGTCGTAAATGTGGAAAACACTGAACTCTAGGGCATAGATGTGAAGATGTGTCATTATGCTATTATTGAATAATCGATGGTAAACAAGTAGAAGTTCCAAAACTAGAAAACAAAATCACAGTGGCATATAACTTAGATTCAGACGATGACGAAACACCATGAAAAGTCTCACTATCATCAATTTCATGCACATTATTCAGTAGTGGTGATGATGATGTGTCACAAAGGGAAAATGTTCAAAAAAATGAAACACAAATAACCACCAAATATATTCCCCCTCGTCGTAGAAAGACCAATGAGGACAAGGTTACAAGAAAGGAGGTAGAAAAAACGACGATTTTGTCTACAGTTAAAACCAAAAACTCATAACCCAAGGACACTGAAACTTATGGGACGTGTTAAAAACAAGGAACTAACAATCCTTGTAGATTTTGGTAGCACCCATAACTGTGTAGACATTAATGTCGCAACAGAGTTAAACCTTTTTGTGTACCCCACAAGGGATCTCACTATTAATGTTGTTGATGGACATCACGTCAACAACAAAGGAAGATGTTATAAAATTTATGTTCAAATACAAGACCTAGAAATCAAATCAAGATTTTATGCGCTACCACTTGATGGAATGGACATGGTGCTAGGTGCAGAATGGTTGATGCAGTTAGGCACTTATTCCACCAATCTCAAAGAGCAATATATGGAATTCCACCTTCATGGTAAACATTATAAATTATATGGAAATGAAGATTCCATCCTCAAGGAAAAAGAAGCGAATCAACAAGGAAGAAGGGAAGAAGCTACGGAAAACATGGGAACAACAAAACAAGTTGACATCCAAGAAGCAACAAGAGTCTAAGTTTAAAAAAACACCAACTCAAAAAACGTCAAGATATGATGCACAAATTACAAAGGAATCTTGTAAATTCTCATATAGGAAGCTCCAGCAAACTCCTAAAGGTAGATAACATCAAAGATGATGCCACCAAAGAAGCATGGTCAACTAGGGAGAACCTAGTTTATTATGCTCTGAGGGCAAAGCATGCCTTAAGGGGGTGGCAATGTAACAAATATAAATAAGTGGCCAATATTAAATAATAATAATACATGTAAATAATTAATAATTAATGACTATAATGAGTAATTAATGAAAGGTCAAGGGTCATACCTATTCACCTTCGTGACCAGTCAATGCCTATATAGGTAAACCATCACAAAGGTATTGTAATCATCTTATCATTCATATTCAATAAATATTTTATCCATTATAGAATACATTCTATCATATAGCATTTTCGCTGCTACATTCTTGTGATCATTATTAGTGGATTTGAGGTCTCTGATCTCATTGGCACAATGGGTTTGAGGTTACGGGCAAGGGAAATGGCCATTTTTAACATGTTACAGCTTCAGCCATATATACCAACATAATTAAATAAATTAAAGTAACCATGGACTTAGCAAAATTATCAAAATGGCTAACGTTGGGGCAGCTCATGACATGGGATGATGCTTTATCATTACACTATGCCTTTAGACTATATGTTATGTGGTTATCTTTTGAGATGGGATCCACACATTTGCCCATCACCTAGGGAGGGCGCACTTGGCTCATGGGAGCGCACTTGGGAGGATCTTATGCTATATTTTGACTTTGGGATATCATGTATAATGTAAAGGGGGCGCCTAAGGGAGTCTTAGACCCCTAGGCAGCCCCCTGTCTTTTTTGATGATTATATTTTGTACCATGTACTTGGCTAGGGAGGGCGCACTTGGTGATGGTGACCCTCTCCTTTACTCTTGATGTAAAAAAAATGAGACGTTCTCCACCTTTGATTTGATCTACTATCATTTAATCTCATCCATTGATCTCTTTGCCTAGGGATTTTGTATGGCATCTCTCTATTTAAGAGAGAGCTCACTCATTTGTACCTCTCTTGGCTTCTTGGACTCTTGGCAATTGAATAGAGAAAATTTTTGAGCGAAAACTTGTGTTTATTATGAGATGAATGCGTGGATTGGTGATTGAAAGTTTTCTCCTTTGCATTGGGATATTTTTGGTGTATTTCCGGAAACATTCAAAGCTGATTTTCTTTACATGCAGAGAAGCAATTTGGAGAGGGGCGCACCACTCGAGGGAAACCTCATTTTTCCTCTTCTCCGAATTTGGTTAAACGGGAAGTGAATTCTTCTTAGCATGTTTCACTCTTTTATCATTAGTTTCTCGCTTTGTATCTGCTCATTTCTGTTTGTCTTTCAATCTAGTATTTTATCGCTAATTGGCAGGTAGAAGGGGGGCGCATTGGTCATTCCGGCACTTCATTGTTGGACCGAGACTTCACCAACGTACTCCATTTGATCTCTGTGGAAATAACCTTCACTTTTCCAGCATTTTGCTGCAGCAGCCAAGTAAGTACATTCATTCTCTTTCTCTTTCAATTTCTATGCATGAAAATCAACACAAATCACCAAGTTAAAACCCTCAAAAGTCAGTATCTTTAAATTTAACCGTCAAAATCCTTTTTTGTTGAAAACCCAAGTCAATTTTGGTATGAAAACCTTAGAGACTAAGTTATATTGATTTCCGATTCCATTTACCACTCCAAAGCACTGGTCTCTTAGGCAGAATTTCCCCTCCTTGGGCATTTTTGTTTTCCTTTGGGTTTGGGGACTTGGGTATGTTTAGTTTGAGTTTTTATTGATTTATATTCCATCAAACTAAGTTTTAGTGTGCTAAGGAAACCTTTAAACAGTCTAATTTATTTCTGCTTTAAGTGTTTGTGCTTTATTGAGTTAATTTCCCCTAGGGCAGAATTTCAATCTTCAACTCTTAGCACCAATTTCACCCCAGACTCTCAATTAACCATTCTACTATTTAAATCTTGTAATTTCAATCAACATTTCAGATCTGATATATGCATTCATTCTTACTATCCAAAGGAAAGATTCTCAGCTAGTGGTGGTTGGTTGTGGTCTAGGGTCGTTTAGACAGTATACCTCTGCTTGTATCCACTTATATTTTGGGTGTTTGTGTCTTGTTTTTATCCGTTAACCATCACAGGTTGACAAGGGTCTCCCCCTTGGCTTAGCTTCCAGCTTGGCCTAAAGTGACAAGTGTTGAAATATTGTAACTTAGAAGAATATTCTATTGTATTTTATTATTATTTATTCGGAGATGTTTTATTCCTCCATCGAGATGTTATTATTGTATTTGGTCATCATAGAGTCATGAGGTAAAACCTCCTTTGTAAGTCGGGTCGATAGAGCCCTCCAGAAAGTAATATTATATTGTTTTGAGTCTTCCTAGGTAAGTCGGCCCAGTTAAGTTTGTTGGGGCCGACCTAGTTAGTGAAAAAGTCAAGTGGAAGATAAGGTATAAATAGGAGTGATGTGCTCCTCATTTGGACACACACACTCACTTGTGTAATTCACATAGGAGAGAGAGAGATTTGCAAGGAGAAGGAGCACTTGTTTGGGGTTTTGTCTTTGTACTTTTGATCATCTATATTGAGGAAGTTTTTGTTGGGTTTTCTTCCCCTAGAGGGTTTCCCGAGATAAATCTGTGTCTATCTTGTGATTGTGTTTCTTTCAGTGATCTTGTATATGCTATTGTTGTGAAATTGAATAGAATACTGATGTTATCTATCTTAGCATATTTAACCTTAACATGGTATCTTAGCATAAATCTATGTCTTTCCTGGGTTTTCTTCCCCTAGAGGGTTTCCCAGGATAAATCTGTGTCTATCTTGTGATTGTGTTTCTTTCAGTGATCTTGTATATGCTATTGTTGTGAAATTGAATTGATTACTGATGTTATCTATTTTAGCATATTGAACCTTAACATGGTATCAAAGCTAGCCCGAATAGGACAGCTTTCAGAAGGTAAAACTCTCTCTCTTCTCCCTTCGACAGGAAAGAATACTGATGTTATCTATATGCTATTGTTGTGAAATTGAATAGAATACTGATGTTATCTATCTTAGCATATTTAACCTTAACATGGTATCTTAGCATAAATCTATGTCTTTCCTGGGTTTTCTTCCCCTAGAGGGTTTCCCAGGATAAATCTGTGTCTATCTTGTGATTGTGTTTCTTTCAGTGATCTTGTATATGCTATTGTTGTGAAATTGAATTGATTACTGATGTTATCTATTTTAGCATATTGAACCTTAACATGGTATCAAATCTAGCCCGAATAGGACAGCTTTCAGAAGGTAAAACTCTCTCTCTTCTCCCTCCGACAAGAAATTAGGGTTTCTGTCAAAGTTGCAATTTTGGAAATCTGATTGCATAGAAAGTTGTACCTCCCTAGGGCGCATCTATTGAGCCCTAGATCAAAAATTTTTGAGTGGGTAGACCTCCAGGAAAGTCAAACCCTAGTTTGACTTTGGACCAAAAAACTGCAGATCAGAATTTCACAAGTCAATTTTGAGAGGTAAAAATTTGGAATCTCTAGAAACCAAGTGTACTAGTCAATTCGCCTCAGTCAAGTGCATCTCTTAGTAAGGTCAATTTTGCATTTTGAGACATTTCATTTTTTGGTGACCTCCTGGATAAGATGGCCCCAAGCACTAAGCTTGAGGATAAGCTAGAAGGCATAGAGAATTTCCGAGCATGGAAATACAGGATTGGCCTCATTCTTGAAGAGAATGAACTTTCCAAATACATCAAGGAAGAAGTTGCAGAACCTGAAGAGGATGAAGCTAAGGAGAAGCACAAGAAGGACCTGATTAGGGCAAAGAGGATCATTGTTGATTCTATCAAAGACCACTTGATTCCTCAGGTGTCATCCAAGAAGACCCTGAAGAAGATGTATGATGCCCTAGCCAGAATGTATGAAGGAAGGAACATCAATAAAAAGATGAATTTGAGAGCTCAATTAAAGAGTACCAAGATGTGCCAAGGAGAATCCATCCAAGACTACTTCACAAGGATCTCCCAGTTCAAGGAGCAACTAGAAGCCATTGGAGACTCCCTTGATGAAGATGAGCTAGTTATGACTGCTCTCAATGGACTCACTAGACCTTGGGATTCATTCATCCAAACTATGTGTGCCAGAAAGAAAAGCATGAAATTTGACATTGTATGGGAAGATTGCATCCAAGAAGAGGCTAGAGTAGCCAATAGAGAAGCTCTACTTAAAGAAGATGATCAAGCCCTAGCCACCCATACCAAGAGAGGAAGAAGTCAATCTAACTTCAAGAAGGAAAGCCAAAAGGAGTCTCAACCTCCCAAGAAGTTCCAAAGGACAATAGGAAACAATACAAGAATAAACTACTCCAACTTTCAATGTTTCAATTGTGACAAGCTAGGACACATTTCCAGAAATTGTCCGTTGAAGAAAGAAGAATACAAGAAGAGGAACAACAACAAAAGACATCATGCACACCTAGCTGAAGATGAAGATGAAGAAGAAGAGGAAGAAGGACCTCGAAGAAAACAAGCAAAAGAAGAAGATGCAGAAGAGTATGTATTATTCTCTACACTCTCTAGGTTTGTGACACCTGGAGAAGATACATGGCTAATTGATAGTGGTGCTTCAAAGCACATGACGGGACAAAAGAAAACTCTGTTAAAACTTGAAGAGAAGAACTCTCCTCAGAAGGTATCATTAGGAGATGACTATCAATATCCTATCAAAGGAATTGGTGAAGCAAGCCACAAGCTTGATTCTGGAACCCCCATGAAGATGAAGGAAGTCTTATATGTACCAGGTTTGAAGAAGAACCTACTTTCCATCTCAGCATTAGATAAGAAAGGATATAGGATTGCATTCATAGATGGACAATTACTTATGTGGCCCAAAGGAAAATCAATTGAAGATGCAGCTGTCATTGGTGAAGAAGAAGGGGGCTTATATAAACTCAAGGGACATTCAGAAACAGCCCAAGTGAATTATGGCATAGGAGGCTTGCTCACATCAACTACAAAGCACTACCCCATCTGAGCAAAGTAGTGACGGGATTACCAGATTTGAAGATCGATCATGAAGGCAATTGCAAAGGATGTGCAAAAGGAAAGAATATCAAGAATCCATTTCCGAAGAGTGAGACAAAGACTAAAGGTACATTGGAATTAATCCATTCAGATGTATGTGGTCCAATGCCCTCCACATCTTTGAGTGGTTATGAATATTATGTTACATTTATTGATGACTATTCAAGAAAGACATGGATATATTTCTTGAAAGCAAAGGATGGAGTATTTGGAAAATTCAAGGAACTCAAAGCCTTGATAGAGAATCATTCAAAAAAAAGAATCAAGACACTCAGAACAGACAATGGTGGAGAATATACTTCAAAAGATTTTGAAGCCTTTTGTAAAGAAGCTGGAATCAAGAGGGAACTAACTACTCCCTACAATCCTAAACAGAATGGTGTTGCGGAAAGAAAGAATAGGACCATTATGGAAGCAGTGAAGACAATGATACATGATCAAGATCTTCCAATGCATCTATGGGCTGAAGCAGCAAGGACGGTAGTTTATGTACAGAATAGATTATCCCATAGTGCCCTTGGATTCAAGACTCCAGAAGAAACGTTCACAGGAAAGAAGCCTAAAGTGAACCACCTCAAGATATTTGGTTGCCCAGTATATGTTCACATACCAAAAGAAAAGAGAACCAAGTTGGACTCTTCCGGAAAGAAGATAATATTTGTTGGATTCTATGAAGTCTCCAAAGCCTTCAGAATATACATTCCAGGATTCCATCACATGGAGATTAGTAGAGATGTAACATTTGACGAAGAAGCGGCTCTCAAGAGATCCAGAAAGTGTCAGCACGAAAAAGTATATGAAGAATATGTACCTCCCAGAAATATAGAAGGTGCACCCTCCCCCGAAGATGAAACACCAGAAGACCATGATATGCTAGAACCTCAAGAACCTCCCACTATGAATATGTCACGAAAGAGAAATCCTGCTTGGGCAAGAGAAATTATACAAGAAGCAGAGAAGTATGGAGCTCCAGAAGGCTCCACAAGAGTAAGCAAGACGCCAAAACCATTTTCCAATTATGTGGCTTTGATGTGTGATCTTGTAGATCAAGAACCTACTAGTTATGAAGAAGCTATACAGAAGAAAGAAAGGGTAGAAGCAATGGCGGAAGAATACCAATCAATAATGAAGAATGATGTTTGGGATATAGTTCCCAAACCAAAAGGAAAAAGTGTGGTATCTTCCAAGTGGATCTACAAGATAAAACATGCAGCTGATGAAAGTATTGAGAAATACAAGGCAAGGTTTGTGGCTAGAGGATTCTCTCAAAAAGAGGAAATTGATTATGAATAGACACTTGCGCAAGTAGCAAGGTACACTTCCATTAGAACCATAATGGCACTTGCATCCATGATGAAGTGGAGTTTACACCAGATGGATGTGAAGACAGCTTTCCTGAATGGTGTGATTGAGGAAGAAGTGTACATAGAACAGCCACAGGGATTTGAAGTTGAAGACAGACGGACTCACGTATACAAGTTGAAGAAGGCTCTGTATGGATTGAAGCAAGCTCCTAGAGCTTGCTACAGAAGGAGAGAGAGCTTTTTGACGAGCTTGGGCTTTACCAAAAGTAAAGCTGACCCTAACCTTTACTTTAAGGTTATGGATGATGAACCTGTCATATTATTATTGTATGTGGATTATTTATTTCTGACAGAAAATGAGAAACAGATTGTAGAGTGCAAGAAGAAGCTTGCTGAAGAATTTGAGATGAAAGACCTTGGATTGAATACACTATTTTCTAAGTCTGGAAGTATGGCAGAACCCAGAAGGAATCTTTCTCAACCAGGGAAAGTATGCTGTGGAAATCCTAAAAAGATTTGATATGTTGAAATGTAAAGCCATGGCAACACCCATGGATACCAACCTGAAGTTGTTAGCTAATGAATCGTCACAGTTAGTGGATGACTCAGTACAGACAGATTATTGGGTCGTTGATGTATCTGACGAATACCAAGCCAGATATATGCTTTGCTGTGAACACCCTGAGTTAGTATCTAGTTGAGCCTAGACGTGTTCACCTGGTAGCTGCAAAGAATGTGATGAGGTACCTGAAAGGTACGATAGACTTTGGTCTATACTATGTTGGAGATCATGACTACAAAGTGTATGCTTATACAGATGCACATCGGGCTGGAAGTGTCTCGGACATGAAGAGCACCTCAGGTGGATGTTATTGTTTGGGATCCACCATGATCTCATGGTTTAGCTGGAAGCAGTCCAATGTTGCTCACAACACAATTGAAGTAGAGTATATAACAGCTTGTTCTGCTAGTTGTGAAGCCATATGGCTTCGAAAATTGATGTCAGGTCTATTTGACCTGGAGTTGGATACCACAGTGATTCTATGTGACAAGCAGAGTTGTATAAAGATGACGGAGAACCCAATGTTCCATGACAAGTCAAAGCACATAGAAATACAGTATTTTTACATACGGGATATGGTACAGAAGGGAGCTATAAAGCTCCAGTATGTGAGCACTGATGAGCAAGTTGTTGATGTGTTGACTAAGCCTCTGTCTCGAGTGAAGTTTGAGTACTTCCGTGACAAGCTTGGTGAGGCTCGAAAGGACCTTCCTCGAAAGGGGGAGCAGTGATGATGATGTTGCAGTGGGATTGTATCATCCCTGGACATTAGTCTTAAAGTGATCCGCAGACTTGTGTCTCCATGATGTGGTTGGGATTGTATCATCCCTGGACATTAGTCCTAAAGTGATCCACAGACTTTTGTCTCCATGATGTGGTTGGGATTGTATCATCCCTGGACATTAGTCCTAAAGTGATCCGCAGACTTTTGTCTCCGTGATGTGGTTGGGATTGTATCATCCCTGGACATTAGTCCTAAAGTGATCCACAGACTTTTGTCTCCGTGATGTGGTTGAGATTGTATCATCCCTGGACATTAGTCCTAAAGTGATCTGTAGACTTTTGTCTCCGTGATGTGGTTGGGATTGTATCATCCCTGGACATTAGTCCTAAAGTGATCCTCAGAATTGTCTCTGTGATGTGGTTGGGATTGTATCATCCCTAGACATTAGTCCTAAAGTGATCCGCAGAATTTTGTCCCCGTGATGTGGTTGGGATTGTATCATCCCTGGACATTAGTCCTAAAGTGATCCGCAGAATTTTGTCTCCGTGATGTGGTTGGGATTGTATCATCCCTAAACATTAGTCCTAAAGTGATCCACAGACTTTTTCCTCTGTGATGTGGTTGGGATTGTATCATCCCTGGACATTACTCCTAAAGTGATCCTTAGACTTTTGTCTCAATGATGTGGTTAGGATTGCATCATCCTTGGACTTATGTCCTAAAGTGAGAGGGATTGATCATCCCGTAATTGGATCATGTGTGTTGCAGGTTATGTTGTTGCAGATAATGTTGTTGATTAAAAGATCAAGAGTTGTTGTAGATAATCGAGAGATCAAGTGTTGTTGTAGACGATCGAGCGATCGAGTGCTACAGAAGATGAAGACTCAGTGATGTAGAAGATGATGCTCCAGTACTGAAAATGTTGAAGATGTTCCAGTAACTATTCCAGTTGTTGATATTGTTGAAGAAAACTTCTGATGATTTATAGATGTATCACCTTGATGTTGTTGATGATGCTCTCTCTCCTTGCTCCTACAGTTGATGTTGTTGTTGTCAGTAGAATACCCTTCTCGTTAAGGGGGAGTGTTGAAATATTGTAACTTCGAAGAATATTCTATTGTATTTTATTATTATTTATTCGGAGATGTTTTATTCCTCCGTCAGGATGTTATTATTGTATTTGGTCATCATAGAGTCATGAGGTAAAACCTCCTTTGTAAGTTGGGTCGATAGAACCCTCCAGAAAGTAATATTATATTGTTTTGAGTCTTCCTAGGTAAGTCGGCCCAGTTAAGTTTGTTGGGGCCGGCCTAGTTAGTGAAAAAGTCAAGTGGAAGATAAAGTATAAATAGGAGTGATGTGCTCCTCATTTGGACACACACACTCACTTGTGTAATTCACATAGGAGAGAGAGAGAGAGAGAGAGAGAGAGAGAGAGAGATCTGCAAGGGGAAGGAACACTTGTTTGGGGTTTTGTCTTTGTACTTTTGATCACCTATATTGAGGAAGTTTTTGCTGGGTTTTCTTCCCCTAGAGGGTTTCCCAGGATAAATCTGTGTCTATCTTGTGATTGTGTTTCTTTCAGTGATCCTGTATATGTTATTTTTGTGAAATTGAATTGAATACTGATGTTATCTATCTTAGCATATTGAATCTTAATAACAAGAGCCCCTCCGGTGTGACGATGCTTTGTTAGCAGTGGACGAGGCCCTTGCAGTGTCACTGGGTTTAGTTGTCCATCCTCTACCGTCTTAGATAGGATCCATCTTATAGGAAGCTACAACTTTCGTGATAACAGGAGCCTAAGACACAAGTGACTGTGTAGATGGAAGTGGAACTGAACATGAAGCCCTTACTACTGGAATCTTGGCATGGTAGTAAGATGGGGATGGAATCTCACCACGATCATCATCATCAAAAAGAGCAATCTCCATTGCTCCAAAACCACTAGTCCATCCCCCAAATTATCCTCCTCTGGATTGTTGTCCCAAGTCTCATATCTACCTTTGAATCCCCACAATAATGGGACAACAACCACAAGTTGCAATGCACATAAACTAATCTCTCTGACTAGTTTGCATTGAACTTTTTTCTTCTGACACTATGGATGAAACTATTGGTGCTCCAATACCTCTTTGCATAAAAAGTGTTCACCACCTATGAAAGCACCCATGTTGCCAAATGTTGTGGTTGTGGGTAAGAACTGCAATGCATGTTCCACCACTTGAGAGAAGACAAATTCCCTCAATCTCTAATTGCATGGTTGGTCTCAAAGGCATGGTTGCCTTTGATGTAGTGTCTCAAATTGTTGTTCTATGGTATCATAATCCTCATCAGGGACCATTTTGTCTAATGCTTGCATATGACCAACCTGAACCTCTAAATCTTGGTGTGGTTTTCTCTTCACCTCACCACCCAATGCTAGTGCTTATGGCCATGATGTATGATAGTATTTTGGTGTTAGCACATATGCTAAGGCATCTAGTGGAATATTTATCTCTTCCCACCATTTTCCACCTCTATATGAATACAATTATACAAGTTCATATCTCTAGGTCGAACAATGTCCTTAATATGGCCTAGCATAGTGTCCATCTGCTCATACACCTCCCCAATAACTAGTCAATTTAAATATTCAAACCGAATCATTTTATAAATTGACTTGGAGAACTACAAAACATACTTAACATGTGACCAAACATGGCTATCAAGAACATTTTTTCTTGTTGCATTAGCACCATCTCTATCAATAATAAATACGTCTTGGTCATCATTCATCACCATAGAACCCAAAGCTTGTCTTATACTCAATAGGCACTTGAAGGTGAGGAAATAGCTTCCAAATCTAGTCTTTGCAATCTTTAATCATTGCAACCTAAAGTAAGTGCCATAAAAGAAATGGACCCGTGTATGCCCAGTGACAAATTTGATGAGTTTCTTCCCTTTCTTGTACAAGTCATTAACCCATCCACAATCTCTATGCTAGACAATATCATGCATCAAAAGGTTCAATGTGCTTACCAAATACCCAACCAAAAGATGTGACAATTGCATGCTCCATGATTTTTCCTCCTCCTTTACAGTTTGTTGCATTATCAGTAATTACTTTAATCACATTAAAAGTACGGACATAATTAATGGTTTTCATTAGGAGCTCTGAAAAGTTTGAGTAGATGAAATTATTGATGAGGAGTCATGCATTGCAAGAAACACTACACCACTAGCCGAAACATCAAGAACATTTATCAAATGTTGGTTTCTAACATTTGTCCAATCACTAAATACAATGGATACCGCACTATCCAGCCACGCATCTGTGAACCGTACAAAGCTCTTTGGATTTGTGCTCTTTCCCTCTCTAGTAACACAATTCTAGCTTTCTCATACTTGGGTCCTTAGGGGCTTTGTTGATGGCTTGAACCATATCATGCCAATAGGTGGAGCCAAGAACATTGAATAGTATACCACATGCATAGGGAAATCATACCACTTTTGCATCCACCTCGTCCTTACCACCAACATCAAGGAAATATGTTATTGTTCTCCTAGATCCACCCCCTAATGCCCTATAGTTCCACTAGCACGAGGAGATGGAGATTTGGTGACACCAAATCTAAATGATGCATCAAATAGAACCTTATGATTTTCGCCATGCATTTTTTGTGTAGCTTTCTCTATCTTGGTGTATTTTTCTCTCTTCATTTGATAACTTAAGGCAAATTGAGATTCCAATGCCCCCTTATTATCATCATTCTCCAATACTCCACCAGGATGCCTCCTCATAGGTATATGAACTAGTGTAAGGTTTTCCTTGAAGACAATCACACCTACATAAAAATTTAGTGCTTCCACCCTCTCTACCCTACTCAAGTTTTTTCACATACTTCCACAAGGGTGTTAATGAAGTTTTGCTTCAACTTCCATTGCCACCTTCATCTTCATCCCCTTCCAAACATTCCTCATGTTCATATAATAAGTCTATATGAGTATGACCACTGTCTTCTTCTTCCCTCTCATGCTTATTCCCCACCAACCCCATGAGAACCAAAATCGGAAGTATAAACCACAAGAAGAGTGAGTGGGATAGAGTAGGAGCAAGAAGAAGGAACAACCTAAAAAAGAATGGACTTTGGGCTTACTTCTTTAGGTCTCTCCTCCAATATTCGAATACGGTAGCCTTCGTTCTCTCCAAGCTCTCACAAATTTTTCTTCCTCAAAAACCAACAAGAAGATCAAGCTACCCACTTCAAAATCAAGCACACAAAGATGAATGTAATAAGCAAATACTAATGGAGAATTTTTTTTGTTTTCCCCTTGTGTTTACCCTAAAGCCTAAACCCTAAACCTACCCAAGGGCCCCACCTCTAAAAAACAAAAAAATGGTGCCTTTTTTTATAATTTCCATGGGAGTGCACAAGTGGGATCGGGGAGCATGGGGGAGCGGCTCAAGAGCATGAGGGGAGAGTGGACAGCATGCATGGAACATGGAGGACCACACCACTTGGACAAGGGCAAGGAGCATGTTCCTAACAACGCTCCTTGTACAGGAGCATTGTTGTGAGCACGCTCCCAAGGGCTCTCCTTGCTCACTCCCACTTGAAGCACGCTTTCAGGCTGGAAGTGTGACCTAGGAGAATGCTCCCAATAACCTAGGTGTATAGAAGCATCATTAGGAGTGCACTCCCAAGGGCGCTCCATGCACACTCCTGCTTGGAGCACACTTCTAGACCAGGAACATGGCCTAGGATGACACTCATAGTAATGTAGGTCCATATCTTGAATTTCATGGCATAAGACCTAGCCTTGTTTGTGCAGACGATTTGTCTAATTATAAAGAAGATTACTTTTGTGCACATAATTCATTTGTCATGAGGCCCACTTTCTTGTTCACAATTAATTTCCTAAACATAATTTGAGACAAAAAAAAAACTTTAAAACTTTTATCAAAACATATAATATCAAAAGAATAAAACTTTGGCAATTCCCAATGCAACAATGGGTCTAATTTTACCAAAGCCATGGTTTGCATTTATTGGAAACTTTCTGGCTTTAGATCAAAACTGAAATGATTTTCTGATTTGCAACAAATTATCCTTTTGCAAAATCCTAATTAGTGTCCAAATTCAGACCATTTGTAGCCAGTCACTCGTATCTATCAAGAAATCTTCACTCTCAAAAAGGTTGGTATCTCCCAAACCAAAGTATCCTGGAAACAAGTGAAGCGTCAGACGGTGAAAACTCTTTGGGGAATCAATACCCAAATTGTTTGAAAGGAATCTGCATAAAGGATTGCTAATTTTCAAAGTAAGAACCAAAATGTGTAACCATGTGCACAAATAAACAAATACACCTTCTAAAAAAACACACTTGCTTTCACCCTAATGCATGACCTCTTTTGTAAGCTGTTACCGGACAAACTAGCAGGGCTAGTGTCCAATAGCCAAATGTATGGAGAGTGTGACCCAATGTCACCTCGGCCACAACTTCTTAGGATTGGCGTAACCTCCGAGGGGAGAGCCCTTTAGCTATTCTGCAAGACACTTAGACAACCACACTATAGCTTCTACACAATTGAATTAGTGACCAATGCCTTTAAGGAGTCAACTAGAGAATGAAGAAGACATACTATATAAATGTAAATGTAATAGATGTAAGACAAGTGTATCAATGTCATGAGCAAAGCATTATTCACATAACACTCATTGCAGACATGTAACCATTCAATCTAGTGAGACAAAGTATGTATACTGCTGCAAGATAGACAGTAATTTTCCAACAGTGAACAATCCAACTACCATTCAATTATTTATGAAATCATTCACCATTAATAAGAAAGCAAAGCATATGAGGCTTATAACTCCAATAGTAACCCCCAGTTAACATAACAATTGACAACAGTAGACAGTCTCTTTAGGACAATGATTGCAGCAGTAGGTAATACAGTAGATACAACACAATTATGATATCACAAAATAATGCCCAGTGTCCACAATCACAATGCTACTAACAGATCTTTGTGTGATTTATCTAACTCTGAAATTGCAATCCTGTAGCATGCATTTAATATGACATTTCAGTCCTTTGTATTAGCTTCACTTAGGAGTAATTAAAATCCAATTTTGAATAAACCTTGAGATGTTGTTTATGTTTGTCTTGTTACAGGTCTAGGGCTGCAAAAGATTTATGCAGAGACTGTCCTAAAGTTGCAAACCTGAGATATGGAAGAAAGCAGGGTTGAATGAGGGAGGAAAATGTGCCTACACAAGGCCGCGCTTTAGGGCAGGCCTAGAAGAGGAGGGTCGAGGTTGCAAGGGGGATAAAGAAGGACAGCCAAGGTAGAAAGGAAGCTGGCTGAGGGTTGCAACAGGCTAGGAAGGAGAGGCCGAACCCTAAAAGAAGAGGCCAAGGGTGAGAAGGACAAGGCCGAGGGTAGGAGGGAAAAGGAGGGAGGTCGAGCTCCTTAAGAGCAGGCCGAGGCCTGTTTAGGAAGAAGAGAGAGGGTCGTGAGGAAGAGGGAGGCCGAGGGTTTTAGGACAGGTCCAAGGGTAGGAGGAAGAGAAAAAGGGGAGGCTCTTTTCTCCTCCCTTTATTCAAGTCTCTTTCTCCTCCTGGAGAAGGTAAGATGGCAGAAAAAATAACATAACTGCCTCCTGAATTTATATAATAAATAAATTTGATCACAATCATATTAATTTTTGGATGGCTTGTAGTTGGAAGGTCGCCTAGCTCAAATGTGGATTTAGGAGCCTAGGCAAACTAAGGGCCCAACCATTAAACTAGTGTGCACATTTTCTATCTTCAAGAAGACAAAGTTTTGGAGTTTCATTCAAATAATAATTTTCTTCATTATACATTTTCAATAAACTGCATTCAAAATTCTAATGATAGCAAAAATAAACAAGAAGGAAAATATCCATTTTCATCCTCATCCAAATATAGATAGCAGCAAATATATATAGATGCATTTAAAATAACTAGCTTCTGTAGCTTCAAAATATTTAACAGTCCTAAATAAATTTGTTCGTATCTTCTAAATTCTAATAACTAAACTTGTTAGATACATCAACAGACATCTCATAATAAATACCAAAGTAGGCAACATTGTTTAGGTAAACAATGTCCCCATTCTAATTAGGAATCCGAGTCCACTCAAGAATATCATCCACAGGCTGAGCGGCAAACTTGCCTTCAGCTGCTGGTAAGGCCAAAACAACTTGCTTCCTAGCTTGACATTCCATTTCCATGATCCTAATTAATGCAACATTAAGATATGCAATTATTGACTTAAACCATGCCTCAACCCACACTATGCATGATGCAGGCATTGAGATCAATGCAGCAAGTGTATGTAATAGTGACAAAATTGTATATAAGGAAAAGGAGGGGGGCTGGAGAAACCAAACAAGCGAGGGAAAAAAACTCTACTGGCAAGCAGTTCAAAACATTGTGTAAATTATGATCATTAGACATGCTCAACCTCAAATGTATAAAACATAAAATCTGGGAAGCCATAATGCATGCAACTATTGCTACAGTCATAGCTAGTACAAACTTCAAATCCTCAAATCTAGGAGGCAGTAATACCTTACCACAAATGCCAAACATTATTTTGCCTTCATATTCTCTTAATGCCATAGCACACAAATGTTGGCACACTAACTTTTGCAAAGTGTTGTTCATTAATAATATATGCATATATGTGTCATTCTACAGGTGTTGAGAACTGTAGAGTTTCATCATAACAATTTAACACCATGTATGGTTATACTTCAACCAAGTCATGCATCAATAATACCCAAAAACCTTAAAGCACGAGTATGTAATATCAAATTTGGGAAACATGCAACCAAGCCATATCATATATATATTTGACTTCAAACAGTGGTGTGCAGTGTGCACATTACCATAAACCAAGTCAAGGAAGATATCATTATCTATTCCATACCAAACAAAACATAATAGCCATCGGGCTTGCTTCTATTTCCAGCATGCATATGTGACAGTTATATCGTGCATGCTAAACAGAAATATAATCTTGTGCATATATATACATATATAACCAAACAATGCTGTGTCTGTATTATCAGTCTATATGCCCTTTGATGCATAAATCTGATAGGTTTCTGTTTTTTTTAACCAATCCAGGAAGGAAATCCAACTACTCCACGTGAGTTGAACCATTACCATATTAACCAAACATGTGCATTTTCACAAGGGTTTCATTTCTTCACAGGAATAAGCAATATGATTACTGACCAATATCTACTATCAAGCCATTCAACCTTTTGCAGTTTTGGGACTGCCACGAGCAAGCATCCCACGTTGAAAACCAATCCCGTCATGGTCCCCAACTCTACCATCAAGAGCAGAAACCCACCACGATTGTGCACAAAAGGTATATACAATATCTGATGCAAGCATCAATGCTATTAATTGCTGGGTAAAAATCATCTAACCATAGACATCGAGCTCACGCACAGGTCAAAATCAATTTGTTTAGAGTGTTGGCAGCAAAGTTTGGGATTGAGTTTTGGGTTTCAAAGTATGGACAGGGAAGTCAAAAAGAAAACAAAAAAGCCTTCAAAGTTCAGGCTTTAATATTATTCCACACAACAACTCAAAAGGATAACGAGTTTGACCCAAAGGCATGTGTTTGTGTTTGAATAGGAGCATGGATTTGCTGTTCAAACCTCACAGCCAACCCACTTATATACAGGCCAACCCACTTATATACAGGCCACAAATCACAAAGATAGCGCTATACTCATGCTCTCACAACCATAACCGACATTGCAAAAGGCCAAGCATAGCTTGGCCTCTACATTCCAAAGCGTACATGAAAACAGCGTCATACCCAAAAAAGCAGAGGAAATGACTTGGTAATTGAGGGTTGGGAATGCACAGAAGTCACCATAGCTGCCAGCCAATCACTAAAATACCATGCACACACACATAATGGAAATCAAATGCAAGTCATTCCATGTTCAGAGCTTATGTAGTTCTCAATGCTTAAGCTTGTTGTCAAATCCATGGCATGTTTGACCTACTAGTAGGTTGAGACCATATGCATACACCCAAGTCAAAACGCCTTCAACACTGCCCACACACACCCATGCAAGCTCTAGGTTATTCGATAAAGTTCGACCCTCACTCACAGAGGTAACGAACTCACACAATGAGCAGAGGGGGCTGAAATCAACCAAACCAAGCTTTCAAGCAACCAATGAGAGTAATGCACAGTTTGTCTTTAAATACCCGCCAAAACCATGTAAATATGCCAGGAAGAACCACCATCTTGGCCTCAAAATTGCATCCGGTCAAGCTCAAGCATAGATCCAAAGAACAAAGTCGAAATGACCAGCTAAGTTTGGGTAAGCCTTGAAACAAGGAGCCTGAATTCCACACCATCAGATTGAGGTCAAGTGCTATGAGAGCTTGATGCATCAAACGTGCATGTAGACCATTCAAAGCGTAGTGTTAATACATTGTAGCTCGAAGAAAATAGTGAAAATCACAAATTGTTGAGCATATTCACAATCCCAATGAGATCTCACTAAAAGTCTACAAGTCATCTCACAAATATTTTCCAAGTCTATAGTTGATATGGGTCGGACACTTGGTTAATTATTGAGGTAGGGTTGAGATCTTAGCCCTTGATACCTTGTCTTTTCATATGTATATGCTTGTAATCATATAAGCCTTGAGCTTAGAAGCTCTTCACCTAAGTAGCATGGGTACCCATACCCGGGGGTAGGGTATGCATACCAGAGCTGCTGGGAATCGACCCCCCCCCCCCCACGAATCGATCCCGAATCGCGCTCCGGAAGGAATCGGTGAGGAATCGATTCTGGAATCACGATTCCTCCCGGAATCGATTTTGTAATTCGCGCTTCCTTGGAGAAAAAAATGCTCCCTGGAATTTTAGGAATCGATCCGGAATCTACGCTTCCGGATCGATTCCTCATCGATTCCTGAGCGCTCCCAGGCAAAAAAATCGCTCCCGAAAATGCTTCTTGAGCGATTCCTTAATTTTTTTTTTTTAATCTGTCTGGATTGGCTAGGGTTAATTTGGGCAAATAAAGTCTATTGGACTCCATTTGGACTCATTCTATGCCCTCAGTGGTAAGCCTCTTTCCATTTTTAAGACTCTGATTTTTTTGTATTTAAGCTGAAAATCCTTGCTTGTGCATGTAGACTTTATGTTTCACCTTCCAGAAAAACTTCCTTCAGAAGATATTTTCATATTCTGGAACCAAATGATATGGAAAAGTCATCATCTATATTTCCCTGGGAATGAAAGTTTGCAGAATCTCAGTGAAGTATCAGGACATGAAAAGCCACAGCTTGGGAGTGTATGGATGGAAAGGAAGAAAAATAATCAGTGTCCATTGATATCCAAGAGTGGCAGATATATGAAATACGTGAATACAGTGACGATACATCTAAATAAAATTCTTCCCATGGACTGAGACATAGAATATAAATCAATAGGTTTGGTGGTTGGCGGTGTTGCTTGGAAGCTCAGGTGACACATTAGGAGTCCTACAGTGACGCATAAAGCTCAAATCATGTACGTTATTCATCATCTATATTCATAAAGCTCCCAAGTGTTTGTTACATAATATCTTTTGCTCTAAACAAATGAATAGTTGGATGACAGTATTCTTCTGATATCTACTGAAGTGCTGGTGTTTCAAAATTTACAGTAGAAAGAGTTGTAGTTCTTTGAGTAACTGTAATACTTCTCAAGGATTACCTAACATTTGTTGTTGCTGCATGTATTTTTGCTTCCTTTCCCAACACCATTGACATCATTATCTTCACAATATCTTTTAAGCTCTTACTCATCACCTAGCTTCTTCCTATGAAAGAAGCCCTGGTTGCTTGTCTTCTATGTGAAAGCTTTGTCTATTATTCAACAAGCATTGAAATTGTTCACCATTTTTCATTTAATTTGAGCATTATAATGGTTTCCCCAAACAATGGTACCAAAAAAAAAGTTCATTTGATGCACTGCCTAATTCATAAAATAATCCTTGGTATGAAGTGAGATTAACTTCCAATGACAATTTTGGTGGAGCCTAATGAAATGAATCCTTGATCTTACTCGCAAGATACATACATTTTCATGTTTATTTTGGCGGTTGGCCTATTTTGTAAACATTATGGCCTAGTTTGATGGCAAATATTATATGTTGAAATTTGAAGGTTGATGTTGTTGATGATTGATGATTGATGATTTGATGATGATCATTTAATGACAATGTTATAAGTTATAGCTCCTAGAATCTAGAAGACGAGATGATTAATCATTAATGTTATATCAATGTGTACTAAATGGTTATATGAATATCTAGATTCTATGTTTTGATGTTTTCTATAGCTAATTTGGCATAATACATGTTTTTTTTAATTTATATGCATCAAAATATATTAAAATATATATTATATAAAAAACGCTCCCGAAACGGAAGCTTTTGAAAATTTCGCTTTTCGCTCCCGCTCCCCGCTCCCAACAGCATTGATGCATACCCGTACCCACGTACCCTGCCACACCCTGCTGTACCCGAAACTTGGCCAAAGTACCCGAGACGTTTCTCACAGATTTAAGGGACTTTGATTGCAGAGGGGGCGGAGTACCCCTGTTTTGGGGACACTTGGGGATGCCCAGGGACCAGTTTTATACAGGATACCCCTATTTTGGGGATGCCTAAGGACCAGTTTGGTATGAGTCCAGCTAGTTTTGTACACGTGACATTAAAGTCAATAATATTAAATGGTAATATTAAAAGTGACATTCTCCGTATTTTTCATTCTCTATCATTGTACTTAAATTTTTAACATTACCATTAATTGTTTCAAGAAATTTGAGAGTGGTTCCAACCTCATTGGACTTCATATGCAAAAAAAATAGAATTTTAGATCCCATTCCACATTCAACAAACTTAAAAGTTTTCAGGATTTCAAGATTGCAATGTTTCCACTAGATTCTATCATGTATGAGGGTATGGGATTGACATTTAATCAAGCCCATCAACCTCTCTATGTACCTTGATGTCGGTGGTGCTTATTGTTGAACTCTTCTATCATGACCTTAACAAAAATGTACCCTTCACTCAAGCAAAATCACTTATTAAGCATGGGAGGCTTTTTCTACGTTATTTTAACACTTGGATTAGGAAGTTTCATCAAAACTGTAGGGTGTTGACTAATGTCCTTGGAGGACCAACTTTGAGATTCAAGGTAGAGGCAAGGGCTAGAACCTAAAGGAGGGGGCACAGGGTGTTATTGATGAATAAGATCCCAATATAGGCAAGGATTTTGATATGTAATTATTTGTTGTAGCATGAAGTTTTTTGGACTCTATAGGCCATTTAGCCTCTTTGTTTATGTATTTTGGGTCAAATATGGATTTCGCTTGATGTTTTTTAGTTGTATGCACCCTTGCTATATACATGAGAAACTTTGCACATTTGTGTATAATGGTTTGGATTCATATGGATGTACATGAATATATATGTACAGTGAAAATGATTTAAATTTCATATGTATTATAATTTATAAATTTATAATTATAAAATTTAAATATATATATATAGTAGCCCCAACATACCCAAGTCCCCTATTTCAAAAATTGGCAATCCCATCCCCACACCCGTCCCCGTACCCATCCCCGTACCCAAGTTTCCTGGTAACTTAGCTCTTCACCATAGAGCTAACATAGAACACTTATGCACACAGACAGACGCAGCATTTTATCAAATCAAACTAACCATTTGTTTGCAGGTACTTGTTGTTGCACAACCTAGCAGCCTTAAGATTTCAAGGATTAATCGACTGCTAACTTGGCAAAACCTTAGGAATCTACCCCTAAGTGACACTCAGATAGACTCCTCTCTTTGGGTCTCCTAAGTCCCCCTAAGTAAACCTAGACTAACCATGGGAGGTGTCCCCAACAAGAATTTCCCTGGTCCTAACCAACCAGAGGCTAGCTTTCGTAAGTACTAGTCAAGTTGTTTTTTTAGATGAACAGTGTGCCTAAGAAAATTAACAAAGAGATGAAATGAGACACACTTTAAATTTAAGCCAAGGTTTTAATAGAATTTAGGATTGAAATGCAAATCCCCTATCTTGATGAAATCTTAATTAACTTTGAAAGGATTGAAATGCAAATCCCCTATCTTGATGAAATCTTAATTAACTTTGAAAGGATTGAAATGCAAATCCCCTATCTTGATGAAATCTTAATTAACTTTGAAAGGATTGATGTGTGAAAATGTGGAGTTACCAAGAACACTCAAATATCATGATAAGTGTGAACACTAGAGTTTAAGCAATGTATATGAAATTATTAATAATTTTTATCCCACTGACTCTAGCTTACTATAGCTCTTCGATCTACGTGCGGGGTCCAACAATGATGCTCATCCCAATCTCTTAGAGCACTAACCAAGGAGGATTACACTGTACCCTTGGCCACATCACCCAACTACCCAGGCATGTGAAAAGTAATCTTCCCGAATGTTGTGTTCGGTGGACTACAATGACAAGACGATCGATAGGCTGGTTTCAGGTGCCCTAAGGGGGTCATGTGAAGAGTAATCTTCCCGAATGTTGTGTTCGGTGGACTACAGTAACAAGACGATCGATAGGTTGGTTTCAAGTGCCCTAAGGGGGTCTCCGATATACGCAAGGTATGTGGAGTCCAATTCCGTGTTCAAGTATTGTCTAATGCGATACTACTTGCATGGTGTATTGACGGGGGTTACAGCAATGGCCAACACTGCCCCTAGTATGTTTAGGACACAGCCTGTGCTTAAGTACCTACTGTATCAACAGCCAATGAGTCCCCAACTGCAGTTTTACACGCCTAACGATAGATCCTTGTTATTGTTTATAGACGTCAGAACACGTCTTCTACCCCACACCCACAAGAGCTCAATGTGAAGTCTCATATACCATATATCCAATTTTGAAATATTGCTTAATCATCAATGTTAACCATGTCATGAAAGCAAAGCATCAACATCTATTGAATACTATAAACAAAAATAAAGCAAACTTGTTAAATCTCAGTACAACATCACAAATTTGCAATTATTTGTCCAAGTACTAATTAGTGTTTAATTGATTAAGATGTGTTATTTGTATGTGTGCTAGCAATAGTGAGCATATCGTTTCAGATATAAACAAAGTGAAGCTGTGGATCTTGTTTGATAAGGGTTGCAAGATCTAAGAACTATACAATGCTAGTAAGTAAGAGCACTAACACATACATAAATGTGATTATTGAACCAGATCTTTAGCAATAATAAGCATACAAAGTAGCTCACCAAAGAGAGCTGTAAATCAGCCTGTGTGAACCTCAAATTTTGCACAATGCCAAGATCTATTCAAATGATTATCTTGTTGTTTATCAAATGCAAAAATAAAGTATGAATAGCAATTTATAAAGAAACTATCTGAATGCTAAAATGATGATTTTCATGTAACCAATAGCTTGAAATGAGTAATGTAAATCAGAATTTCTTCAAAACTATTTAGCTACCCTATGTAACAGCATTCAACTAAAGGAAAGACTTGTTGTAATAAAAGTATGTCTGCAAAAGAGTGTTCGGCTGTAGCACAAACAGCAAGTTATAAAAATCACCATGCAACTAGAAAGATTTAGATACAGCCACACAAATTCAAATTTTTGAAGTAAAAATGCAAAATTCCTTGGCTTTTGCAGATCTGGTTTATAGACAACATCCGTAGGAAATCGCCAGCTATCTAACTAGTCACTATGGTGAAGAAAAATACTTTGGGTAAAGAATGCAGCAGTGGAAGAACAGTGATAATACCCAGTATACCGAGTGCATTGTAGTAAATGGGAAATGGAGTCAAGTTTTCCCTAGGTAGTAGATCTACAATCCTTCGCAAGAAGGAAGGCTCCAAACAATCCCTTTGATGCACAACCCAGCTCAAGCAACCAATTTGCCCCTCTCCTTGTATGAAACTTGCAAAGGTAGTGAGGTAACCAGCAATCCACTACCACAACAAATTCACTCACAAGGTTAGTGAAATAATTAAAGCGAGATAAACAATCTATATGAAATGAAGGAAGCAACTAGCAATCTATTCATTCATCCACAATGCTTATCCAGTGGGAAAGTTACAGCAATCCCTATTGTTTGTTTACTCTAGAAATAACAACATATAAGAAAGATATTACCTAAGCTAAGTTGCAAAAATCACATCCCATGCATAATGAATAGCAATGAAGATCAACATGCACCATCCACAAGACACAGGAAATAGAAGAACATTTTATTAGCAAAGTTTCTCCACTCTCTAACCCCTTACAATGGTGGACGTCTCTTCCTTTTATAGAACAAAGAGAGCCTCAATACAATGGGCCAAATACCATGGGTAAACAAAACCACAGGCAAATACAAAAAGTTGTTTACAAAACCATGGGCTCAACTCATCAAGTGTAGCCCATTTGGCTGAGTTGGCCTTTTCTCAATTCACCCCTCTCATTGCGGGCCTCAAAAATGCTGAAGTGGCTACCAAATGAGATCAAGATGAAGGCCCCATCATGCTAAACAACTGAAGTGGACTGCAATATCCAGCTATGAGTGATGTGGAGCAAGCAAATCCGCCCCTCTTGGAGAACTGCGCCCCACTGGAAATCAGTCTTTTGATTTGGATGAGAAAAATGCCAAAAGTGGGGTCCATATGCCATGTAGGTGATGAATAGATTCCTCATCATGACACTGATTTGTTGAAGTTGAAGAATGTGACCAATTGTTGAAGATCTCAGCCATACAAATCATCCCCTCTTGGAAACGTGTGCCCCCTTCAAGTCAATTTGCTCATGTGGGCCATCAAAATGTGCCAAGTGATCGACCATTGGTCCAAGGGATGTCCATGTAATGTTTTAGGAGGACCCACCATGCCAAATTCTTCAATTATTATTTTCCACAGTAGTTGAATTTTTCACTCAGCCAAACTTAGGTATTTTTTAAATCAGACTTTAGAAAATTGATTTATTAATGCCAATTAATCCAAAAATGATGAGACCAAGTGAAATTTGAGGAGGAAATGCCTTTGATGATGTCCAAATAACCACTGAAGATCAAATCAATCAAAACCATAGCTGAAATTCCTCTGAAAATGCCATTTACAATCTAATCCAAATACGTAAATCTGGACTTCGGCATTTTTTAAATTATATACCTTAGAAAAGGTCTAATTAATTGCCTATTAGTCCAAATATGCACGAAACCAAGGATGGAAGGATCCAATTTGCTTCCGAATGGCAAATCCATATAATAGCTGAATAATGAAGACATAAGTGTATGCTCTGCTGTTTGGTCTGGTTGACTAAGTCAAACTGACCTGTTGACCAAGTGAAACTACTGAAAAAGTCAAACTTGGTCAAATTTGACCAATGAGGCTCTGGACCTCTGAATATCTTTGAAAGGAGGAATTTGATATCTCCAAGGCTTTGAAATAATTTATTACAAATCTAAATGAAATGATCATAAGTGTGAATCATCATATAGCATAGCTCATGCAATCACGATTATATACCCCATAAGTATCTTCACAGGATTCATGAGATGAGAGATTTATAAACATATCATAACCATAATAACAACTAAGTACTTGCAACAATTAGTTCTCCTTAGGGGTGGAGGTGAATGACTCAACCAAGGTTAGACAAGTGAAATGGTCTTCAATCATCTTAATGCCTCAAGGTGTGGGGATGAGGGTGCCTTTGCAATCTTCACCAAAGTACAAACACTAGGGATGTGTCTCAACAAGGGATTGTGTTATGAGATATTTACCCCTTTGACCTTAGCAATAAGACTCCCCTTTATTCTTCTCTTTTTTATTTTATGTACTCCCTTTTCTTCTTGTACTTAGGATGAGGAGACCTTAGCCTTGATTTTATTGAAGGCATATGCAAATGAGTCTTGCAAGCTTTTCCTTTTGATTTCTTTTTTGATTGCTAGATTTCGCAATTTTCTTGGTCTCTCTTGACTTCTTTGATGATCTGGTACTAGTTTTTCTTCTTCACCAGTTTCAAGAACAAGATTCTTGGACTAGGAGCTTGTCTCCAACTACACTTTTTGAGGCATTATAGGGGAACGGACTTCTTGTTTCAGATCTAATGGGAAACATTGCTCAATGGCAGTTTTTCCTGTCTATTGATAGTCGGCCACGGGTATCTACCCAAAAGTGTTCTGTACTAAGGATCCACTACAACACAAGTGGCCCCGAGGGCCGAGACATTGGGAAAACATGGAGGTACTTGCAGTGAAGGGAATACAAAGGGGGAGATCAAGAGTTCATCAAGTCAATTTAGTAACCATTAGGATGCAGAGCCAAAGTGAAATGGTGATGGATAATGGGAATTGTCAATTTTGAAATCAAAGAAGGGGGAATAATTGTTGCAAGACCAAGGGTCACCTTGGTTTATGGTATGTAAATAAATCAAACATCCTTCACCTACCTCAACTTATGACTGATACTACTAGCTATACTCATCAAAGCAAATCTATTGCAATGCAAGATGTAATATGGTAAAGTACAACATCAATTAATCTTGACATCATATTGGATCCATAAGCATGGTATGGCAGTCATAGTGGCAACAAAATGTCACAATTCCTTGGCATTGTCATCACTGACATCTGTTCTGAGTACACAAATCTGGAGTTCATCCACGCAGCTGAAACAAAAATAGGTGCAAAAATCCCCATACTGTATGTGGTATAATAGTACCCAAGATCAACATGTAAGCAAAGACGAACACTAACAAACCATTAAACCTTCTTCAACACAACCATGCCATGTTACCACTACTCATATAGTAATGCTTAAACTCTGTTTGGGGATAACCTGTATCAAATCAAGGCGAAGTTATAGTTGTACATAATCATCACTATGAACAACATGTCACTACCATAGCATCATCATCAACATGAAACATCATAACCGTAAATTGTAATCACCGTCTTAGAAGCAAAGACTGACTGAAATAAACATGAACAAATATTCATAATAAACAAGACTGCCATAACTGAATACATCCTTATCGCTTTGGTGCACACTAGCTGGTGAGCCCATCTGTAGCCTATCTAGGAAAAAATTGGCAAGACAATTTTACTAATGGCGAGTTCAAGCGGTTCAATTGGTTGTCCGTTTTAATTAGGATTAGTTTAGGGACCTGTCGGAAAACTTTGTGATCATATATAATATATATGTTGACCAAAAATTGGGTCAACATCTGGTCACTCCATGGGACATGTTACTGCCAACAACATGCTAACCTATTATCTCTAGCTCTGGAATTATAGAGGCTTGGGCTAGTTATGTTCAAACATAATCCTCAAAACATAACAGAAAACGATCTTTCTTTGAACCGCGAACAAGCAAGAGCAGATATTGGCATTCATGTCATTTTCAAAAGAGGCAAAATAAGAACAGAATGATAGCAAGGGTTCCACATAAAGATTAAGTAAGAGGAAGATTTAGAATACTTGGGGAACCAAACATTACTTACACACCATTCAAGCTTGCCCAATACAGCATTATGAACTTCAAAGCGTATTGAGATATGCTTCCAAGCTATGATCTCTTGCCATCAAGTTGGACTAACGACAGCTATGTAAATGAACTATAATAACAGACCTGTTCTGGAGGTTGAATTCGATTAGGCTCTTCACCATTGACGCTTCAATTTTGCTTAGGCAAATGCAAAAAGAAAAAAGAAAACTAAAAACTCAAACTGAAACGTGAATCAAAACATAGTAAAGAAAAGCAAGGACGATGGATAAAGCAAAAGAAAAGAAAAGCTTTCTTTCTAAGTTGCACGAAACGGGGAAACGGGGACGAAACAGGGAAACTTCAAAACGGGGGAAACGTGACCCCCCAAAATTTTGGAAAAGGGGAAACGTGAGATATATGTATATATATATATATATATATATATATATATATATATATATGAGCAAGAACATTTAAAAAAATGAATGTGAAATATAAATCACAAATCATACATGTTGACGAATCATTGCCTATATTGGGATCCTATTCATCAATAGCACCCTATGCCTCCCTCTTCTAAGCTCTAGCCCTTGCCTCTAACTCGAATTTCAAAGTTGATCTTCCAAGGACATTAGTTAACAGCTCAACACCCTACAATTTTGATGAAACTTCCTAATCCAATCGTTAAAATAAGGTAGAAAAAGCTTCCCGTGCTTGATAAGTGATTTTGCTTGAGTGAAGAGTACATTTTTGTTAAGGTCATGACAGAGGAGTTCAGCAATCAACACCACTAACATCAAGGGACATATAGGGGTCGATGTGCTTGATTAAATGCCAATTCCATACCCTCATACACAATAGAATATGGTGGAAACTTTGCAATCTTGAAATCCTGAAATCTATCAAATCTCCTGAATTCTGAATGGGATCTAAAATCCTACTTTTTGCATATGAAGTCCAATGAGGTTGGAACCACTCTCAAACATCCTAAAACAATTAATGGTAATGTTAAAAAATTTAAGTAAAAGGATGGAAAATAAAAGATAAGGAGAATGTCACTTTACTTTTAAGACTTTAACATTACCATTAATATCACCAAATACTATTGCACCATGACGATATTTTTTTGGAAACCTGACCTCATTGACTGCATCCATACCAAAAACGCATTTCCATCTCGGAAACATGTTTCATCTGTACAGAAACACGTTTCCGAGCCGTATGGGACGCATTTCGGGGTTTCGATATGACGAAACTCTGGAAACGAGGTTGGGACCCATGTTTCCTGCAACATAGGTTGGGACCCATGTTTCCTGCAACATAGCGTTCTTTTGTTTTAATGGTTTTCTTCTTTTTATTTATTTTTTTAATTATTAAGGATGATTTCTATGTCTACAACTCATCCAATGTACCAGACGAAGTAGAGAAATGTATCAACCTTACAACCATTGTCATGCTTATCAGTGAGGATCAAAATTCCTAAACAATGGAATTTGGTCAAGCCCTACTTATTGACCTGAGTGATTGATTTGACTTGCCCAACCTTCCCAAATTGAATCATGGAAAGTATGAGCTTGACTAGAAATTCCCTTTAAGAGGTGGTCTAGGTGATGTGAAATTTTTGGATGACTGAACCCCGAATAAGGATATGCAAGGGTGCCACCATTAAAATTGTGGATCTGATTATCATGATCAAAAAGGTTAAAAAAGGTTACCAAGATTGATGAACTCCTCCAAACACCACGTTTCCCTAGACTCATCCCCTTTCAAAGAATGACCTTGAAATTGAGACATAGAGTTAGAAAATGTGTGAAAACCCTTGAGCCTAGCTTGACCATAGAAAGGGTACAGATGAATAGAAAATGGAATTAGTCATTTTAGTATCATTGTGTTCAACTTCATTTGACCAACATAAAAACTTGAGAATTTTTTCCTCAATGCTATGCATTTTAGGAATGATACTTCTAAGAATATGGGAGTAATCGAAGAAATCATCATTGAAAGCAAACACATCATCAAACTAAAAAATTACTTCCTTATTGGCACCAACTTCATTATGAAAGGGAGCAATAGGATAAGTCTCACCTTCAGCTTCTATATTTATAACCTATGAATCATGGAAGAAAGAGTCATCAAGACACAATTCAACTTCAAACTCTTGCTCCGAAGATGAAACGGACTAAGAACAATCAATTGGATTCTCGATTTTCAGAAGAGGGAAGCTTGGAGCTTTGGAATGGGCATACAATGGAGAGTATTTATTGGAAAAAACATCATCGCTCTTTGGCAAGCATGACTTCACAGAGCTCTACTTGGACGTTATAGGGTTGCTCCTAATCATATCATGAATCTAGACAATCATGGGCCAAGGAAATGTAGTGGCCTCGATCCAAACCAACATGACCAAGACCTAATTGAGCGAGAATCCCTTGCTTGAAGTGGCCCTTAACCCTTAAAATTGAATCACAAACAAGACATTCAAAGAAATATAAATATAGAAGAACATTTACAAGAGACAATGAGATTAATCCTTTGAAATATAACCCTTGTATAAACAATTTCCAAAAGAAAGCGCAATGTTCACAAACCTCTTCGATGGAACGACCTCTTATGAGCAAAGCTCCAATTTCAACAACAATACTTGACAAAACATTCCATAGCCTTCTAACTCTATAAATAGCTTCTTAATAACTATTTGTTGTCCCATCACTAATAGGTACCCATCACGTAGTGGGCCTTATTTAATAAAGAGGACCCGTTTACATTAAGTAACTACCCACTAACTATCTAATGGGCCTTATTTCAAGAAAGTGGCCTCATACATTAATTGACTAACATAAGTACTCGAAAGTAGGGAGGTTAGAGTAGGATCCTAACATGCTCTCCCCCTTTGAAAGCAACATTGTCCTCAAGGCTAAAGATGTGGAAACTATTGTAAAATTATTGTTGGTTCCCAACTGGCATCTTCTGATAGCATATCTTTCCACTGGATCAAAAATTCTCAGTTGATGTGCTAGTGTAGTCAATGCTCCCCAATTACCAACACTACTTCAAGTTGTAGCCAAATTGACCCTTCTTCATCAAGTTCCAAAAGGCTAGTCTAAACTTCACAATTCAACCCCATTACCATCTTCAAGCAAGACAAATGAAAGACTAGATGGATCTTGGAGTGGGTTGGAAGAGTCAATATGTAGGCAACTTGTCCAATGCATCGGAGGATATGATAGTGTCCATAAAACTTTGGCACATGCTTCTAGTGGCCTTTATTTTTTAGAGAAGTTTGTTAATAGAGTTGAAGATGAAGAAACACCTAATCCCCTTTGTTACGTTGTACTTGTACCAGTGCACCTTCAGATATGTGCCCAGGAGAAGACGGTCGTTTTTTTTAGGACCATAAGGGGTGTTATCCAACGTTTTCTGAGTGTTGGTTATGGCCGGACCCTTTGGTCCTTCTCTTAAGAGTACTATGGCTTAGTGGCATTGATAACTGCCTCATTATAGGGCTTGTAGCACTGAGGTTGGTGTTAGGGGCTCTTGGGGGTGGGTCGCTGGGTCACATGACCTTCCAGTTGTGAGGATCTTGCCTCTCTTCCAGGTCACCTCAGGCACCCTCCTGGTCCCTTTTCAGCCTAGCGCCCTCTCTCCTTGGGCCTGTTCCAGTGATGACATCCTCATCTCATCCAAGCCACACTACTTGATTTGGGAGGGAGGCGTTGAGGGATTATCAGCATTGTTGGGGTTAGATGGGGCATAACGTCCCCCCCTGCTTACTCCAGCCTTCAGTTCGGGTTAATTTGCTCATTTTTAGCTATTTTAGTCATTTTTGGGTAAACTATGGGGAAAATGCCCCAAGTTACCCACAAATTTGATTATTTTATATTATTTCATGTTATATTTTTAAGTTGACATTCTATAATTTCAAATTAACATTTTAAAGGCATGTCGGCCTGGTTATTTTGCAAAAGTGAGTGTGAGAGACTATAAATAAACTCTCCTCACTTCATTTTCAAAACACAACTTATGGGATATAATTCAATATGTTACTTTTTTACCCAAGATAACCTTTTTGGAGTGACGTGCACCTCTTGGAGGGAAAGTCTTCTTGCTCTTTGGATGAAAGTTGGTCTTCTCTTTGCTTTGTTAATGCTTGGTGGATGCTCGAATGGTTGGAAGAACTCATGATCAAGTAAGTCTATTCCATTTTTAGTCTTGCTTGATGAATGGTAGGTAAATTTTGCTTCTTGAATGATTGAATCGTGGCCCTAGCGCTGCATTCTTTTTTAATAGGGCATTTTATCTACTTTCTATCCACTTAGCATAGTGAAAACACTCCCTAGAGGAGGTTTTCACGAAGTTTAGCCTTGGATCTCCAACTTTGCCCTAGTTTAGGCTCTTAAAATGAACTCTAGAGGTTGTTTCAAGAAGCCCTAATCTAGTTGACAAGGAGAAATACCTCCATGAGGAAGGCTGGTCACCTTCCTCTAAGGCTAGGGTTTAAGGGTAATATCCATTAAAACCCTAAGTTTGTCCTTTTCTACCTAAAAACCCTAATTGTACATGTGTAAATATTAATTTTAGGTTTTTTTTAGCATTTTCTTTTTGTAATTAGGTTTTATTTCTGTTTTTGTACATAATTAAAACCCTAACCCCGATTTCTGTCATAAACTAAACCTAGCGACTTCCTCTTTTCACCTTATTAGGGTTCGCTCTTCCCTTCATTGAGCTCACCCTCCTTTCCTCACCCTCCTAGCACTTTCGCTCTCCATTTCCTCCTACTCGACCTACTCCTTTTTCTCTCCACCTCCTTCATCCTCTCTTCTTCCTCCCTCTTCCTTCACACCTCCCTTTCCACCTTCTTTTCCTTCTCCCCTTCCTCCTCTTCTTTTCTTCACTTTGCTCCTCCCTTTCCATCTCCTCTTTCTCATTTCTTCCCTTCCTCTCCTTCTCTTCCTCTCTTTACCTTTCATCTCCTCCTTTACCTATCATATCTCTCTTCCTTCCCTCCTTTCTTTCCCATCCTCCTTCTCCTTCTCCCCTATCCTCCTAACCTCATCATCATCCTACTCCGAACAGCCTTGGCCTCCCTCTTAAGACCTTCTATCTCCTTTTTTGAGGCTGTGTCCTCCCCTTTTAGCCTCTCCTTGACCTCAACCTTTCCCTAAAGGGATCGATCCCTCCGTTTTGGGCTTGTCCAAGGCTATAACAGCCAAAGGATAGCCCTCTCCTCTGCTGCATACAAGTCTGCAATAACTGCAGACTATCAACACTTAACAGCCCTTCCCACAAAGTGACACCTACACAAAACAACCACATCAAAGTTAACCTGTAATTGCGTTGAATTACTATTTAAAGCGACATAAATAAGGTCTGAAATCCATGCTTATTTACTGCTGACGTACAGTCTGAAAGCTCATATTTAATGCAAAAATATTGAATGAAAGTGGAAGTTGTATTATTCATATCGTACTCATATCTTTGGAATTACTTGATCACTGCTAAAGTTAACATAATCAGGACGGTCACATGGTCATATTGTTGCTAAAGGGATTGTCATACAGCTATAATTGGATTAACATACTGTATTGACTCAGCTACCGATATATCAGTCCTCTCTTGTCATTAAAGAATTATTGATAGATAAATATTGCTATTGAATGGTATATGGTCAAATGGTTAATAGTTGTGATTGGAAAGTGGTCCCTCTAATGCTAAAGTGCTATTGATTATTTCTATTGCTAACCACTCACAGTATTGGATTGAATACTTACAATAATTCATCGAATTGCCTCATCTTATCTGAGCATCTACAAGCACTAGGCCTAAGTAGTATGTTTTCTTCATTCGTAAAATCACATTGATTGAAGGCATTGACCTCTAACTTGGTCTCCTAGAAGATATAGTCTCCTTTTTCTTAGTGTTTGCAGAGCATCAAAGGGCTCTCCCCTTGGAGGTTACGACTCTCCAAAGCAGTTGGAAGTCTAACTAAAGTGACAGTGGTCACTCCTTTCCTATATTTGTTCATCGAATACTAGCCTTGCTAGTTCATCCGGTAACATTTTTGGCATCGTTGCCGAGGACCTCTAAATCAATTGAGGTGACTTATCCGTGCAAGAACGACACATTGGTAAATCTTAAGGTACGTCCTCGTTATCTATATATCTATACTTTTGTACGTCCTCGTTACCTAACTTGACAGGTTCATCTGGCGACTCCACCAAGAACTCAGCCCATCGTCTCAGGTATGTACTTGTTTAGTACTTCAGCGAGATTTGCTCAAGTCTAACTTGGCAGGTCTCTCCTAGTGACTCCTACTGAAGAAAATAAAAAAGAAGTGCTCTAGAGAATAAAACTGAAAGGCAGAAGATATGGGGATACTTGATCCGTTTGACTTCTCAAATATTCTGGGATACCCGAATAGGTTCAATAAACATCATTGTCTGAATTCTATCCCAATGTTCCACAAGGATAAAGATACTGTTATAGCACATGTCACGAAATTCAAAGAAGTTCTGGAGGCATGGGATATCATAGACGGGGACACCATTATACAATTGTTCATAATGTCCTTCGGACTAGGAAGTGATCGGGATATGGATGTTTGGTATGATGGACTCCCTCCTATGGGGATATTTTCCTTTCTCCAACTAGATGAGGCATTATACGATCAATGGGGTCCCAATACTAAGGAAGAAATCTTGAAGATTATGAAGGACGATCATACAGATATTGATGAACAGGTTTCAAGAGATCATGAAGCAGTCCTTAACGAGGAAGTTCATGACGAAGATCAAATCTCGGAAGGTTTGCTTGAAGATATCATTGTTCAGGACCTGGTGAATGACGTAATGGCCCTTATGACCGAAGATAAAGGGATTCCTAAAGATGAAGAGAAAGGAGCCTTAGTTGAAGAAACTGAAGAAATGGTGAGTTCTCCATATCCTCGAGTTACAGTTTCTTATGATATTTTGGCTCTCTTGGAAAGAAATTACAGTTTTACGGAAGACGACGATTACTAGAAGTTCCTTGGTCCACCTGTGTATGATTCTTCGAGACCTTGTAGCATCATGGTGGACCCTCTCCCAAGCACATGTTTGGGTGAAGAAGCTTACTCTGCCATCAATGAAGAATGGATCAACCCTTTTGCTTTGCTTGATGACGGTGTAGTGCGAGATGTGGTGCCTGTTGTCGATGGCCATATGCAGAGTTTTTCCATTGTCTTCCAGTCCATGGTGTGCCATAACCAGCAGCATTCTACAAGAAGTGTTTAGCCCTTTTTGTCCAGTATTGGTAAGTTTTCGACAATGTATTTCAATAAAACCAATACAGGTATATGCATAGGTATGATATTCACCTCACATCTCCAAAATATCTATTGTCTATCTTTCTGTTTGAAATGTGAAAGAATGAATCTTGTGGCTGACAATTTCAAAATTTCAAAGATTATTTGGGATACTAACATGATTGTTGCGAAGATGAACAATATACTTGTGTATCCAAAGAAATGTTTAAGCAAGTGCAGGGACAAGTTGCGGTTAGAATGTGGAGATTTGCGATGTACACCTTTGCGAATGGCCTCCCAAGTTCAAAATCAGCTGACTAGTTTCATGCAAAATATTTCTCAATGCAGACGTATGATGGAGATGGCCCATACATAAGTCCAGTAGAAGCGTGGATAAATGAAGCCTGTGAAAGCAATTCTTCTCCATGGCAACAATATCAAAGCTTCTAGGTCCCCGCAGTCACCCAGCTTTCATCTCCTATATGGATGGAGACTCAAGTATGTACTTGATTTGTGATCGATGAGATCTTATCATGGATTCTCTCTAAAGACAAAGGTAAAGGATCAGGTATGAATGGCCTACTCAACTGGTTATATTGGTGGTATGATTTCACTTAACCCCTGTTATTTAGCACCTTTAGCCTAGGTAGGATTAGTTTCATTTGACTTAGGCATATATTGTTACCTTTGCATTGCATTTGTCATTCTTTCATGTTTGCATATGTCTACCATTTAGTCTGCTTGTTATTCAGTTTATTTTTTGTATCATCATATTGAGCAAGGCAGGACGAAAGTGTCAGCCTCATGATGCTTTTGATTCCCTTGGATATTTGATGTGTGTGTAGGTCTACAAAAACCCAGAAGATTCACAGGTTCTCGAGCACTCCCAGGAAGAGCAGTCGTACCGCAGTTGGAGCCAGTGTTACGTTGTACCTATACCAGCGCACCTTCAGATATGTGCCCAGGAGAAGAGGGTCATTTTTTCAGGACCATGAGGGGTGTTATCCAGCATTTTCTGAGTGGTGGTTATGGTCGGACCCTTTGGTCCTTCTCTTAGGAGTACTATGGCTTAGTGCCATTGTTGACTACCTCATTATATGGCTTGTATCCCTAAGGTTGGTGTCTGGGGCTCCTAGGGGTGGGTCACTAGGTCACATGACCCCCCACTTTGTTTTCTACTACGGTGGCATTTCTTCCAGCTATGAGACTCTTGCCTCTCTTCCAGGTCACCTCAGGCACCCTCCTGGTCCCTTTTAGCCTAACGCCCTCTCTCCTTGGGCTTGTTCCAATGATGACATCATCATATCATCCAAGCCATACTACTTGATTTGGGGGGGCATTAAGGGATTATCAGCATTGTTGGGGTTAGATGGGGCATGATGTCCCCCCTACTTACTCTAGCCTTCAATTTGGAGTAATTTGCTCATTTTTAGCTATTTTAGTCATTTTTGGATAAACTATGGGGAAAATGCCCCAAGTTACCCACAAATTTGATTATTTTATATTATTTCATGTTATATTTTTAAGTTGACATTTTATAATTTCAAATTGACATTTTAAAGGCATGTCGGCCTAGTTATTTTGTAAAAGTGAGTGTGAGAGACTATAAATAAACTCTCCTCACTTCATTTTTAAAACACAACTTATGGGATAGAATTCAATATGTTAGTTTTTTACCCAAGATAGCCTTTTTGGAGTGATGTGCACCTCTTGGAGGGAAAGTCTTCTTGCTCTTTAGATGAAAGTCGATCTTCTCTTTGCTTTGTTGATGCTTGGTGGATGCTAGAATGGTTGGAAGAACTCATGCTCAAGTAAGTCTAATCCATTTTTAGTCGTGCTTGATGAATGGTGGGTAAATTTTGCTTCTTGAATGATTTAATGGTGGCCATAGGGCTGCATTCTTTTTTAATGGGGCATTTTATCTACTTTCTATCCTCTTAGCATAGTGAAAACGCTCCCTAGAGGAGGTTTTCACAAAGTTTAGCCTTGGATATCCAACTTTGCTCTAGTTTAGGGTCTTGAAACAAACCCTAGAGGTTGTTCCAAGAAGCCCTAATCTAGTTGAAAAGGACAAATACCTCGAAGAGGAAGGCTGATCACCTTCCTCTAAGGCTAGGGTTTAAGGGTAATATCCATTAAAACCCTAAGTTTGTCCTTCTTTTCTACCTAAAAACCCTAATTGTACATGTGTAAATATTAATTTTAGGTTTGTTTAGCATTTTCTTCTAGTAATTGGGTTTTATTTGTGTTTTCGTACATAATTAAAACCCTAAAAAAACTAAAACCCTAATCCTAATTTCTGTCCTAAATTAACCATAGCAACTTCCTCTTTTCTCCTTCCTAGGGTTCACTCTTCCCTTCATTGAGCTCGCCCTCCTTTCCTCACACTCCTAGCACCTTCACTCTCCATTTCCTCCTACTCGACCTACTCCTTTTTCTCTCCACCTCCTTCATCCTCTCCTCTTCCTCCCTCTTCCTTCGCTCCTCCCTTTCCGCCTTCTTTTCCCTCTCCCCTTCCTCCTCTTCTTTTCTTCACTTCGCTTCTCCTTTTCTATCTCCTCTTTCTCTTTTCTTCCCTTCCTCTCCTTCTCTTCCTCTCTTTCCCTTTCTTCTCCTCCTTTTCTTATCCCATCTCCCTTCCTTCCCTCCTTTCTTTCCCATCCTCCTTCTCCCCTATCCTCCTAACCTCACCCTCGGCCTGCTCCAAACAGCCTCAACCTCCCTCTTAAGACCTTCAATCTCCCTTTTTGAGGCTCGGTCCTCCCCTTTCAGCCTCTCCTTGACCTCGTCCTTTCCCTAAAGGGCTCAGTCCCTTCTTTTTGGGCTTGTCCAAGGCTGTAACAGCCAAAGGACAGCCCTCACCTCTATTGCATACAAGTCTACAATAACTGCAGACTGTCAACACTTGACAGCCCTTCCCACAAAGTGACACTTACACAAAACAACCACATCAAAGTTAACCTTTCATTGCGTTGAATTACTGTTTAAAGCGGCATAAATAAGGTCTAAAATCCATGCTTATTTACTAATGACGTACAGTCTGAAAGCTCTTATTTAATGCAAAAATATTGATTGAAAGTGGAAGTTGGATTGTTCATATCATACTCGTATCTTTGGAATTACTTGATCACTGCTAAAGTTAACAAAATCAGGACGGTCACACAGTCATATTGTTGCTAAAGGGACTGTCGTACTGCTATAATTGGATTAACATACTATATTGACTCGGCTACTGATATATCAGTCCTCTCTTGTCATTAAAGTATAATTGATTAGATAAATATTGTTATTGAATGGTATATGGTCAAGTGGTTAATACTTGTGATTGGAAAGTGGTCTCTCTAATGCTAAAGTGCTATTGATTATTTCTATTGCTAACCACTCAAACTATTGGATTGAATACTTACAATAGTACATCAAATTGCGTCATTTTATCTTAGCATCTACAAGCACTAGGCCTAAGTTGTATGTTTTCTTCATTCGTAAAATTATATTGATTGAAGGCATTGGTCTCTAACTTGGTCTCCTAGAAAACATGGTCTCATTTTTCTTAGTGTTTGCAAAGCATCAAAGGGATATCCCCTTGGAAGTGTGACTAAGGTGACAGTGGTCACTCCTTTCCTATATTTGTTCATTGGATACTAGCCGTGCTAGTTCATCCGGTAACACCCCTTCTACAAAAGAGCAACTAGAGCAGTGATGGTCAGCCTATTGCTCCATTCAATTATGAGCCATAATCAAATTGTCCTTAAGGGTGCGAAAACTGGCCTCTCTAGTGAGCATCATGCAATCCACTTCATGAACCTTGGGGGTCTTGGGCCATTGACAACTTCATGTGATGCCATTTTTGCAGTGCCATGATAAGTGGTCTTATACCACCATTCTACAATGGGTAGCCACTATACCATTGGTGTTGTTGATCAAAGGAAAGCATCTCAAATAGGTTTCCAAGCACTTATTGACCAGCTCTATTTGACCATCGATTTGGGGATGATAAGTGGTGCTCATGTTCAACTGTGTTCCCTAAAGTTTGAATAGCTCTAGCCAAAATTTGTTGGTAAATGTAGGATCACAATCCAATACAATGGAAGTGGGCATGCCATGTAACTTAAAAATTTGATCCATGGAAACTCGATCAACTGTGTTGGATGTGAATGGGCGTGGTAGGGAGAAAAAGTGAGCATATTTGGAAAGGTGGTCAACGACCACCATGATGGCTGATTCGTTGTTAGCTTTCAAGAGGCTCAATATAAAATCCATGGAAATGTCAATCCAGATAGGGGCTACTACCAGTACTGATTGCAATGCCCTAGGAGTCTTCATTGTCTCCCCTTTGTGTTAATTTTTCAGAATTTACTTCAATCTGATCTAGGATCTTAACTGAGACAACATGTACAGCATATCAATCATGGACACAATAATGCAAGCACACAAGAGACACAGAATTTACTTGGGGAAAACCATAAAGGTGAAAAACCCCAATAACTTCCTCGGAGATAGATAGAGCAATGATACAACCCAAGCATAAGAGATAGATATCTCCTAGCAACAGCTTCTCCTCCTCCACAAGTGCTCCACTCTCCCGAGAGTGTGAGAGAGAATAGAATGATGAAATAGAGTGCCTCCCGCACTCTATTTATACTTGACTTGACTTGCCTAATAACCTTTACTAGGTCGGCCTTAACTTAACCACATAACATAATGCTGACTGGGCCGACACCCAATAGGGTGGTCTAATAACCCTTTGACCCACATGGCCGACCCCCAATAGGGTGGTCTAATAACCCTTCGACCCACATGACTTATACAGGGTCAACCCCAACAAGGTGGTCTAATAACCCATCAAGTATAAGTTACGACGCTTACAATATAAATGACGACACTTCCGTATAGAGGAATAATAACATCACTATAGGAATACAAACACTTCCGTATAGAGGAATAATACCATCTCTATAGGAGTACAATATACATATATGAAATACATTTCGAAGTTACATATACATCAACACTTTGTTCCTTTGACAGTCATCACATGTGACTACAAATTTCTCAATGTCTTTTTTCATGCCTTCCCAAAAGAACCAATTTGTTGCTCTCTTTCAAGAGGCCCAATATAAAATCCATAGAAATGTCAATCCAGATAGTGTCTACTATCAATAGTGATTGCAATGCCCTAGGATTCTTCATTGTCTCCCCTTTGTTTCTTTAACAGTTATCACATGCAACTACAAATGTATGGATGTCTTTTTCATGCCTTCCCAAAAGAAAGAGCGCTTAGCATGCTCATAGGTTTTCTAAAACCTAGAGTGGCCCACAATAGAAGATGAATGCAACTCCTTTAACACCATTTGTTCCAAAGCCGAATTCTATACTAGAAATATGTGCCCTTTATACTTCAAGGTATTTTTTTACCAAGTATATCCCTTACGTGGATTGGGGTCATCTTGAAGCCTTTAGATGAGTTGAACCACAACATAATTTGCCAACCATTCTTGGCGGGCTTCAATGAGACAATCTAATACAGGTAAGAATAAGGCAAAGAGAGAACTTTCCTCCTCATATTTCCTCAACAAAGCATCAACCACCACATTCTTTTTACCTTTCTTATAAATGATCCCATAATCATACCCAAGCATCTTAGTGAGCCACTTTTATGTTTTAAAAAATACTTCAAACAATGATGATCTATCTTGATATGGAAGCATCTCCCAATGAGATACAGGCGCTAGGTATCGACTACATGAAGGATGGCCATCATCTCTTTTCCATAGGTAGACTTGCCCAAATTTCTATGACACCACTACTTACTAGTGAATGCCAAGGGGCACTCCTCTTGCATGAACACAACACCTAGACCTCTAGCTAAGTCATCACATTCCAAGACGAAAATCTTAGAGAAATCAAGCACTGTTAAAACAAGTATATTACACATGGTTTCCTTTAAAGTAGAAAAGGCCCGCTCTACGACTTTGATTCATACAAATGCATTCTTTTTTAGTAGATTTGTTAAGGGAGTTGCAATTTGTCCATAATTCTTCATAAACTTTTTGTAGACTGTAGTAGTCGATAAATCCTAAGAAACCTCAAAATCTCTTCAAGATTTTGGGGCATGGCCAACCTTGCATTACCTCAATTTTTTTGGGATTCACTCGCACCCCATCCTGGCTGATAATGTGACTCAAGTATTCTACCTCTAGAGCGCCAAAAGCACATGTGGAACATTTAATGAACAAATGATGGTCCCAAAAGAGTTGCAAGGCTTTATCAACAAGCTCAATATGGGCATCCCAAGTATTGTTGTAGATCAAGATATCATCAAAGAATACAAGCACAAAATTGCACAAGAATGGTTGAAAAATCTTGTTCATGAGGCTCTAAAAGGTGGATGGGGCATTGCAAAGTCCAAAGGGAATCACTAGAAACTCATAATGGCCTTCACGTGTGCCTAAGGTTGTCTTAGGAATGTCCACCTCCTCCATCCAGATTATGTGGTATCCTAAACGAAGGTTAAGTTTAATGAAGAACTTAGCACCATGGAGCTCATCTAGGAGACCATCAATAACGAGGATGACAAATTTTTCTTTGACAGTCAACTTATTGACAACGCGATAATCAGGACACATGTGCCAACTGCCTTCTTTCTTCAATACCATGACCACTAGTGATGAGTAAGGACTCATACTGGGAGGAATGATGCTTCCAACAATTCATGAATAATCTTTTCAATTTCATTCTTCTAGGCAAAAGGGTGCCTATAAGGATGCACACTCAATGGTTAACTACCTAGAATAAGGAGAATAATGTGATCATGCTCAACACGTGAGGAGGGTAAGCCACGGATGTTTCAAACACTTGATGTTTGGTCAAGACCAACTGCACATTGGCGTAAATTTCTTGTGTAGAGTTGCCCATTACTCGGATGGCATTGAATTGGGAAATAACGCCCTAGTGGCCTTTCTTCAAGAGCTTCTTCATACAATGAGAGATGATAATTTTGGGTGAGTTAGATTGAAGCCCCTTGATGATATGCATATACCTATCTTTAGTGAAGCTCATGTATAATTCCATGAAAGCCATGGTAACTAGACCCAAAATGTGTAACCTTTCTACCCCCAGATCTACATCACAACCATCATTTCGACAACAAACATATGAGTTTTGAGTTGATGGTCCCTCAAATTTTCACACCTACCACCACATTTCATTATACCTCCATTGGTTATCATAATTTGAAAATTATGCACCACCATGCACCACATGGACATAACAATGGGTTTCTTCAACCACTCACCTATGAATAAAATTGTGGATGATGTCATTGTTAATCAAAACAATCACTTTTTAGTTCTTTATGTAGCCTATCAATTTCAAAGTGTAAGGGGCGAAAATGCCAAATAAAGCATGAAGGGTAATTAGGGGCTCCTCCTAAGAAACTTTTGGGGTTGGTTCTTCCTGAGGAGGAGGGGTGGCATCTACATAATCAATCTCGAGTGTCTTCCTCAGGTAGGTCTTTTGACTATGTGGGGGAGGACACATCTATTTGAAATAGTTTATATTTTACAGTTATGTCCTAGGAAATACCTCTCATCACAATTATAGTAACTTTTGAGGCATTGGCATTCTACCATTTATGTTAGGGAAAACCTATGGACTTTCGAGGGCTGAGAAGGTGAGGGGGTTGTCGTGGGGGTTGGAGAGGGGTGGGAGCGGCAAATGAAATAAGGTCTTTTAGCCTACACATTTATAATCATCTTCACTTCTCAAGCTCGTTGAGAGGCCTCCAACCAAGTAGTTGGGCATTACAGCATGACTTGTGCTCTAATCTTTTCCTTGAGACCACTAATGAAATCAGTCAAGCCCTTTGTGTAGACAGAATTGCTTGAAGACTATAATAAAGTCTAATATTGTGCCTATTTGGTGCAACTTGGTCAACCTTCCCAAACAATGAGTGTCTCATTTAAAACGAGCATAGATGGCTTTCACAAACTAACTCTGAGCAATGTATCCCCCATAGGATTTTTTATGCCATTACCATTGTTCTTGATCCACAAGTATAAGACCCTCAGTCTAAGTTTCATTATGCCATTAGTAATGCCATGGAGAGCGAAGTAGGTTCATTTGAATAAACCAACCTGTGGGGTCAAACCCGTCAAACTTGTTCATGTCTACTTTGGAAAAGCAGTCTACCATATCGTTATCCTGAAAGGGTGGTCTATTACTATGATGATCGCAAGGGTGGCTCTAGGTAATATCCTCCCCCATCGAAAGAGTCATTCCCTTCCAACAACTTTGGCAAGCCAACTAACTGTATTTTTCCTTGAAAAGTGTAGCAGGGTATATTTTTATTTCTCCAACATTACCAAGTTGTTGTTTGATTTCTTGAACATCAGATGAAAGGGTGTTGACCTTGGTGTCCAAACCCTCAAGCTTTTTTATATTTGAGATCAATTGTTCTACCAAGTTTTCCAACTTATTGACCTAAGAATTTGGGTCATGGACCCGAGAGTTCCGAGTGGATGCCATAGGTCCTAAGGTTAACCCAAAAAGGGTTATCGAGGTGTTATACCAAGTGATCAGTGTCATGTAATGAATATTTTGAGGTAGATCGCTCATCCTTTAACAGCTAGGGTTTGCGGGGTCCTAAGGACAAAGGAATGTCAAATGTTATAGCTCTGATATATGTACGAGTTTCCAACATAGTAATCGGCCCAATCTCGCAATGTGCTAACTAAGGAGGATAGACCATACCCTTAGTTGTACTATTGATTCCCAGGTACTAGAGAGTGATCTCCCCGAATGTTGTTTTTGATGCACTATAGCAACAAGATGGTCGATAGTTTTATGTAAGGTTAGTTTCTGGTGCACCTAAGGGGGCTTCCTATATACCCAAGGGTATGTGCAAATGAGATTTTGTATACAAATTGTTATCCACTAAATTGCACTTAGTGGATTCCGAGTGAATCATCGAAGACATGAACAATCAAATTGTTCATAATCAATGTTCTGAGATCCATCAGGCCATTTGTTTTGGTCCTTTGTAAATTTTGTATGTCCAGACCCCCTTGGGGGAATTGTAATAAGTTGGTCTAAGCATGTTTTTTTTTGTAACAGGCTTGGCCTAACTTAGGTTTAGCTATCAAGGGGATACTCTAGAGTGTTTTTTCCTTAGGAATTATGCGTTGTGCTTCAGTGGCGTATAATTCCTGAGTTTTTCACTCACACCTCCAAAGCAGGAGCATTTTCCATGGTGGTCGAAGCTTAGGGGGTTATTAAAGTCTAAGTGTCTATGTATTTTTACATGCTAGCCATCAATAATGAGTCGTACGAACATGCACTAAGTCCCCTCGGAATTTGAGTCAATTCCGACAAAAACAATTCCCGTAAACTGAGGCTATTTTTTAATAGTTTAATTGGGAAAATTAAAATTGTTATAAAAATGTGGTTAGGAGGAAGAAATAGACATGGGGGTGCTCGTTTTCTAACCCAAAGCACCCACTTAACCTCTAAACCCATTTTCCTAAGTTTTCGAGTAATTATTTATCTCCAAAATTGAATAATACTCAAAAATGGTAAAAAAGACCAAAAAAATGGAGAAAATAAAGAAACCAACAATTTCTAAAAACTCAGAAACATGTTGAAAGTGAGTTTTCTGAGTTGGAAAAGTAAAGTGGAAACATTCCTAAGGTTTCTAAAACACTCTTGAGTGTTTTTCTCAACAGTTAAAGGCAAGATGTTTTTTCCTCTTCAAGTGGGGCACATTTCCTCAAAGGGAGGGCACAACTCTCAAGAACAAATAGCAATTTGTAAGAGAAAGCCAAGTGGTGGAGTTAGGAATTAGAAGAAAGCTTATTTTCAAACTATTCCAACCCATTACAACTCATGTCGAGTTGTGTACAACTCATGTCGAGTTGTATACAACTCATCAAGTGCACCCCTCTCTTGGCAAGTGCCCCCCACCCCCCCCCCCTCTGGCTCTCTCATTTGTTTCTATTTAAGCAAGGTTGATTCACTCATTCAACAGGAAGCATTGAACCTTTGCTCTTGTAATTTGTTTATGATTCTCTTCGGAATAAAATTGAAAGGATTTGGAGGCCATATGTTGTGCAGTTGTTCCATTTGATGTGTGTTTGGTTGATGTTTTGAGGTGATATCTAGCTAATCACTTATTATTTTGCAATAATTGTAGATTTATCTAGCTTAGACAGCCTTTGTGCCCATAGTATAAGCATCCATTCTTCATGATAGATTTGTATTCTTCTAGCATGGCATCTTTCCATACTTTCTACTTTGAGGCTTCCTCATAGGTAGAGGGTTCTGAATCACTGATGTGACTCATCTCTGCTACATATCCTAAAAATATTCCAGGTCTCTTTCACTCTCTGGATGAGCCTGGAGGTGCTCCATGTTTTTCTGCCTCTCGCAAAATGTCTTGACACCATGCAAATCTCCTCTTAGCAAGAAGTTCATCAAGAGATCTTTCTATCATATCTTCTGGCTCTTCGAGATCAAGCGGATCTACCGACTCATATGGCTTCTCCCTCTCACCATCTAAAAGGGGAGAATCAGAAACTGGATCCTCCATCGTAGGCGTATCATGCCCCTCCATATCTGAACCACACTGAAGTTCTTTAGAGCGCTTGAAGGCAACCTCTTCATGAAATGTTACATCTCTGCTGACTTCAATGTTTCTTTGTCCTAGAACATAGATTCTGTAGGATTTGGAGGAGTCACTATATCCAACAAATGTTCCTTTCTTTCCGGATGGCTCCATCTTTGTCCTCTTCTCTTTTGGTATGTGAATGTAAACAAGACAACCAAAAATCTTCAAGTGTCCAATATCTGGTTTTTCACCAGTGAAAACCTCTTCAGGAGTCTTTTCTCTGAAGATAGCATGAGGGCTTATGTTCTGAATATAAATAGCAGTGCTGGAGGCTTCTTCCCATAAGGATGTGGGTAGATCCCGATCACACATCATGGCTTTGCAAACTCACATATTGTTTTGTTCTTTCTTTCAGCAACCCCATTTTGTTGGGGGTTGTAGGGTACAGTTAGTTGTCTTTTTATTCCTGCACCTCAACCAAAGTCATTGAAGTCATGGGACTCAAACTCTCCTCCATTATCAGATCTCAAAGCACGAATGTGCTTCCCAGTATGATTCTCAACCAATGCTTTAAACTCTTGAAACTTGTTGAAAGTTTCACTCTTTGCTTTTAGAAAATAAACCCAAGACTTGCGAGAGAAGTCATCTATGAAAAGCACATAATACAAATAACCATTCAAGGAGGGTGCAAACATAGGACCACATAGATCGGAATGAATCAAGTCAAAAATCCCCTTAGATCTTTTGGTTCTACTTGGAAAACTCTTCTTAATGTTCTTGTCAAGAATGCAACCTCTACAAACACTATCAAAATAATATTTAAACATGGGCATACATTTCACCATATTTTGCAATCTAGGTAGCGCTTTGAAATGGAGATGACCAAGCCTTCTATGCCACAGCTCACAAGGACTAACTATGTCATGGATCATGGCTTGAATGAGTTTTCCAAGAACTTTGTAGAGACCTCCCTCTCTAACTCCAATCATTCATGTAGAGTTCAAGTCTTCATGCTTAGGCCACAAGAGCGCTTTGTTGTCCATAAAGATAACTTTGAATCCTTTATCTTCTAGAACTGAAACAGACAGGAGGTTCTTCTTCAATCCGGGGACAAACAAAATTTCATCCACATGCAGTACATCTCCTGAATCCAAATGAAAAGAAGTGGATCCAATGCCCTGGATCAAATAGGTGGTATTATCCCCAAGCTCCACCTTACAGGAAAACTTATTTTCCTTCAGATCTGTGATAGCGCTCCTATATCCAGTAAGGTGCTTGGATGCGCCACTATCTACCAGCCATGTCTCAGCACTAGTGGTAATGGATCCAGAAAGGGCTGAGACAAGATAGTAATCCTTCTTTGTCTCTTGATCATCGGATGAATTCTTTCTTGTAGGTTCATCTTCTATAACAGTAGAAGCATGAAACCTACCCTTGAACTTTCCTCTTTGCGTTGCACGACATTCTCTTGCATAATGGCCCTTCTTATTGCAATTGAAACATTTAACTTTAGACTTATCAAAGTTCTTGAAATCATTCTCCTTTTGATGAGAGAATTTCTTGTGAGATTTCTTACCTCTTTTCATTTGTGCCGCAAGAGTGAGGTTCTCTTCTTTGGAGGCAGTACTTGCTTTGGATTTGCCCTTCTTCTTGTAGGCAATCATGCCACAGTCTCTCAAAGTTAGGTTGCACTTCTCGACCATTTACTACAGCCAAGAATGTCTCCCATGAAGATGGAAGACCATCGATAGCAGTCTGAATGAGATCATCATCATCGACCGTTACACCAATGCTCATGAGTTGATCTCTTACTTGAGAGATCTTTGTGAAGAAGGAAGCCACGGCTTCCTCCTTTTCCATCTTCAGATTTCGAAGCGTGTTCTTTAATGCTCTCTTTTGACTGAGCGCCTTCTTCTCATAAAGATTTGTCAAAGTGTCAAAGCATTCCTTTGCGGTCTTTAATGGAAGTGATCATGGGCATTAAGTTGTCTTTCACGGAATCATAAATGATTCTCTTTGCTTTGGCTTGATTCTTCTTGAAGGTAATGTGCCCTGCATTAGAAGTAGGCTCTTCAATAACATTGGATACATATCCATCCAAATCATGCTCTTCCAGGATATTCAGGATCTTGGCCTTCCAAGTATTGAAGTTCGAAGTTCCTTCAAGACAATCTTCCGACCTCACTGAGATTGAAGCCATAATTCTTCAAGTACTATGCACACTCGGCTTCACACCTTTCTAGCACAATTTGTAAAATAGCACTATTTATAAAAACTTTAGTTCGACCTTTGAAGGATACTGCTCTGGCTCTTTCCAATAACAAAAATACCTATTTATAATTATAAGTAATCCTTCGTGTTAGTTATGTCAATAAATGGAATGCCATATTTATTAATGAACCTTACCTTTGATCTTGCGATGCAATTCTACACTTATTAATCTTATCTATATTAGGATCTACGTAGGCTCAAGCTTGATTGCTAAGCTTAGCTCTTTCACGCCTTGAGCTCTGATACCATGTTATTTTTTATCTTTAATTTGGAAATGCAATAGTACTTGAAATCAAATAACAATCATGCACATAAGCAATCACATTTGACACATGAATTTACCCTTGGGAAACCCTCTATGACTTGAGGGAGAAAACCCCAGCAAAACCTTCCTTAGTATATTGATAGATAGCAGAGAATGTCTTTTACATCAAGCACCCTCGATGCAATTATAGAGCAAGAGAAAGATAAAGAAGATAGACTCAAAATAATATACTGCACAAAGAGAAGCGCATTGCCCTCAAGGGAGGAGAGAATTCGCTTCACGTTGAATTCATCAATCTTGTATAACATATTTATATATTCTTCACATGCATCAGCTTCTAATTTTATCTTCTGACTTCATGATGAACTCGCCTTCCATTTGGATGTATCAATCTTGCATGAAGAAAAGCGCCCCACTTCTCATGCAGTGCATTAACTCACTAAACTGGGTCTTAGGATGAACTCGCCCCTTAACTGAAAGCTTGCCTATTTAGTTAGGTGGCTAACTTAAGTGTCATCATGGAAGTGTCGCAACTCAAGTGTCGTCTTTTAGTTTAACATAAGTGTCATCTTTTAGTTTAACATAAGTGTCATCAAGCAATAACACTTATTTAACTAGATCTTCTTTGTTATCACTTAGTTAACTCTCTTAACTAATTCTTTCTTGTTGACATCACTATAGTGATCAATTCGAGTTCTCCTTTGATTTACTGAAGTCTTCACTGAAGTTTACAAATTCAAATTCTCTCTTAATTAATTCTTTTATCTGCAATTCGAATTCATATCTTATCACATTTTATCTTTATCCTTTTTCTTATCTGCATGATCCACATGTACCAACTTAATTATCATATTATATATACTAAGGAGATTCTCCCAATGATGTGATCATATTGTCTTATTATCATTCCAAGTGGTTATATGCTAAAGTAATTCACTCTAGACGTGCCAGTCTCTAGAAGAGACTTAATAGCTCAACCATGGTTAGCAGTACGTCACACACCATACATGCTTCAACATGCAAAGCATCACCTCAACACATGAGGATCTCTCTTGACACACAAGACCTTAGCCTTGACTAGCAAGACTATACAACATCATCACTTTGACAAACAAGGCACTTGCCTCAATACATGAAGCTTAACCATTCTTGAGTCCAACTCAAGATTCTTCTCCAAGTTTCCTAAGTCCAACTCAGGCTCCTATAAGGCACTACCTCGACACACAAGGCTCAATCTTGACACACAAGATTGACCTAGAGAATGACTCATGATGCTATAACTTTAACTGTAACGACTCAGCTCAATCCATCGGGGAGTCCATATGTAACCACTCAACTCAATCCATCAAGGAGTCCGTATGTAACGACTCAACCGAGTCCATCGAGGAGTCCATATGTAACAATTCAACTCGGTCCATCGAGGATTCCATATGTAACGACTCAACCCCATCCATCGAGGAGTCCATATGTAACAACTCAACTCAATCCATTGAGGAGTTCATATGTAACGATTCAACCCAATCCATCGGGGAGTCCATATGTAACGAAACAACCAGCTACCTCTCTCTTCCTCTCAAAGGAAGAGTCACACCATTCCCCCTATCTCAAGGAGAATGTCACACTAATACTGCAACATCAATCCTCCCTCTCAACGAGGGAGACATTCTCCACTACTCCAAGCTGGTCATAGAAGTCCACAAATTTCGCCCTAGGAAGAGGCTTGGTGAGAATGTCGACAGTTTGATCATCAATAGAGATATATTGGAGCTTAACTGCTCCCTTCTGTACCATGTCTCTGATATAATGGTATTGGATCTCGATATGCTTCAACTTATCATGAAATACTTTGATTCACACAACTCTAGTTATCACAGTGAATGAAAGTCGGCTCTAGTATCTGACCAAACAATCCGACAAGGAGTTTTCGAAGCCACATTGCTTCCTTTGCTGCAACACACACTGCCATATACTCAACCTCTGTTGTACTCAGTGCCACTGAGGTTTGCTTCCTACTACACTAGGAAATCACGGCAGATCCCAAATTGAAGCAACACTCAGAGGTGCTCTTCCTATCTACAGCACTCCTTGCCCAATCAGAATCAGAATACCCTACAATCTCATGTCTATACTGGAAGCATATCTCAGGCCATATCCCACTGTGCCATGCAAATATCTCAGCACATGTTTTGCAGCAACCCAGTGTACCTGTCTCGGCTCACTCATGAACTGGCTAAGAGCAATCACTACAAAACAAATATCTGGTCTAGTGTTAGTCAGATACATCAATGATCCGATCAACTGTCTATACATGGTAGGATCTATCAAATCTGAATCGGAAGCAGAATCTCTTAGCTTCTTCAAATTTGAATCAATTGGTGTGGCCATGGACTTATAGTCCATAATCCCAAATCTCCTCGGGATATCAATAGTGTACTTCCCCTGGCTCAAAAAGATTTCACTATGTCTCTACCACACCTCTAGTCCCAAGAAGCAGTGCATCAAACCAAGGTCCTTCATCTCGAACCCAAAGGCTAGCTTTCTCTTACACCACTCAATGAGTTTCTCAGCTCCGGTGAGAAACAAGTCATCAACATAAAGCACTAGGATCTAGGATCAATGGCTCACCATCCACAACCTTGTAGTAAAGGTTGGGATCTGCATCACTCTTGGTGAATCCCAAACTCACCATGTATCTGTCAATCCTAGCATACCATGCATGTGGTGCCTGCTTGAATCCATATAAGGCCTTCTTCAGTCTGCACGCATGGGACTCCTTCCCATGGATCACAAAACCCTCTGGCTGCTCAACGTATACCTCTTCCTCGATCACACCATTGAGGAAGGTAGTCTTTACATCCATCTGATGCAACTTCCATCCCATAGCTAAAGTAAGAGCAATGATCGTCCTGATGGAAGTGTACTGAGCAACCGAAGCAAATGTCTCATCATAATCAAATTATCAATTCCCTCTTTCTGAGAGAATCCTCTAGCCACAAATCTCGCTTTGTGTTTTTCAATACTGCCATCTGCTCCATGTTTGATTTTGTAAATCCACTTGGAAGTCACTACTGACTTCCCCTCAATCTCGGAACAATTTCCCACAAATCATTCTTCGCGACGGATTGATATTCTTCCATCATGGCATCCTTCCATACCTGCTAGCTGGAAGCCTCCTCATAGCTGGAGGGATCAGAAACAATGATGTGGCTCATCAAATCTACATAGCTCGAGAATCTCTGAGGTCTCTTGCTCTCCCTGAAAGTACCACGGGGAGCAACATGCTTCTCTGCTTCTTGCAGAGTCTGACGAGCCCAAATAGGCCTTTTATGGCCTACAACAACATCTCTGGGAATATCAACTGGTGCTATTGGATCAATGGGATCAACAAGCACAATTGTCTCAACTGGCTCCCTCTGAACTGTTGAAGGGGGAGGGGGAGATGATACCATCTGCTTTGGAACCACCTGCTCCTCACTATCAATCTCCACGTGAGATCCTCTAGCTCTTTTGAATGCTACCTCCTCTTCGAAGGAGACATCCTTGGTAACCTTAATCTGTCTCGATCCTAGGATGTAGATCTGTAAGCCTTCAAAGACTCACTATATCCCACAAATGTACCCTTCCTGCCTGAAGGTTCTAGCTTTCTCCTCTTTTCCTTGGGCACATGAATATATACTGAATAGCCAAAGATCCGCAAGTGACCAACCTCTGGCTTCACACCTGTGAAGGCCTCTTCTGGAGTTATGTTCCTCAATATCTTATGAGGACTCCTGTAAAGTACATACACTACGATATTGGAAGCTTCTACCCATAAGAACATAGGCAAACTCTGATCATGAATCACAACTTTGGCTGTCTCCACAATCGATCTGTTCTCCCTCTCTGGAACCCCATTCTGTTGAGGGTTGTAAGGAACAGTGTACTCCCTCTTGATTCCTGCTTCCTTGCAGAAATCATTGAAGTCCGAGGAGGTGTACTCTCCTCCATTATCTGATCTCATAACTTTGATCCTTTTCCCAGATAGATTCTCAACTTGCACCTTGAACTCTCGAAATCTGCTAAATACCTCTTCAGATTCCTTCGTCTTCAAGAAGTAGATCCAAGTCTTCTGAGAGAAATCATCAATGAAAATCACATAATACCAGAATCCACCCAAGGAAGCGACTCTCATTGGTGCCTGAATTGGTCGTGTAGTCAATCTGTACAGCCTCTCCTCTCGAACACCAATCACATGGGCTGAATCTATACTAGAGTTCTTGTGCCATGCAAGAACCTTTCCATCAGAGAAGGCAACCTTGTAGCCTTTGTCCTCTGAGGCTAATATAGAAACAAGGTTCCTTTTCATTCCAAGTACATACAACACGTCACTCAAATGTAGATTATCACTAGAATCTAACTGGAGGAAAGTGGTCCCAACTCCCTTCACAGTATATCTAGCATCATCTCCAAGTACAACTCGTAGATGAGACTCGTCTACCAAATCTATGAGGCTCTCTCTGTAACCTGTCATATGTCTAGATGCACCACTATCTATTAACCAAGTATCACTAATGGTAGGAACCGTACCTTAAAGAGCAGAAATAAAGAAGAACTTTGTTTGATCATCATTCCTTGGCCTCTTCTGTGGAGTATCTTCATCAACATCAGCAGTTGAGGCTTGGTACTTTCTTTTCTTCGATTCGGGACATTATCTGGCATAGTGACCGTGCTTCTGACATCTAAAGCGTTAAATATGTGAAAGATCCTTCTTCTATTCTGGAATTGGTCCTGATCTTCCACCTTTGTCTTTTTTACCTTGATTCTTCCTTCCCTTACCTTTTCCTCTTTTGGCATGTGCTGCAAGGGCTTGGTTTTCTTCATGATGGGAGCCATGCATCTTGCCTCTAGTTGCAAGTCTAGTTTCTTCTTGTGTACAATCTTCCCATAATCGATCAAACTTGGGCAACTTGGATCGCCCACTAATGCTCTTAATGAATGGTTCCCAAGAAGGGGGGAGACCTTGAGGGTTATCATGACAAGCTCTTTGTCTTCAACTATTTCCCCAATGGTGTTCAACTGATCTCTTAGTTCAGAAATATTCATGAGTTAGGATGTAACTTAGTCTACTCTTGACATCTTGATATTGGAGAGTTGTTGTCTTAAGGCAAGTGCTCGATTGATGTTGTTATTCTCAAATAGCTTCTTCAAGGCATCAAACATTTTCTTGGTCATCTTCTTCTGAGAGAACTGAGGCATCAAGTGATCTTTTAGAGAATCTATCGGAACCCCCCTTGCCTTAGCATCACTCTTCCTCCATTGAGCCTTCTCTGCTTCTTCCTTTGGTTCCGGTACTTTTTCATTTACAAATTTCAGAAGATCATTCTCCTCTAGGATGATGAGTACCCTAGACTTCCATGAGTTGAAGTTGGAAGCCCCATCAAGTCTATCCTTTAACATTGTTCATCTTGAGTGGAAAAACTGAGATATGAAATCTGCTGCAAAAACCCTAGCAGGAGCTAGGTCAAAATTGAAGTTTGGAATTTGAAAAATCTGATTCCACAGATAGATGCGCCCTCCTAGGGTGAGTTGAATAGACCTCCTTTTCTTTCGGATCTGTGGAAAGAACAACTCAAAAAATGAAACCCTAATTTCTTAGTTTCGGTAGAAATTAGGTCAAAACTAAAACTTCACCAATCTGGAATTTGCCTCCATGAAAAGGTGCGCCCTCCTAGGGTGAGTTTCCCAAGAGCTCTTTTCAAGAGAAATTATGGAGAGAAACACCCAAACTTGGATGCCCTAGTATCCAATAGTGGCATCTATTCAGCACCACTCTTATACCATGTTAGATTTTAAAGTAGAAATATAATTTTCATCTCTTTCAACTTTAATTGCAATAGAAACAAAATAAGGACCACTGAAAGAACAACCATGCACGGAAACACAAAGACACAAAGAATTTATCCTGGGAAACCACAGGGAGAAAATCCAGCAACCTTCTTATAGAGATATCAGTTTAAGATACAAAGTACATCTAGATACATAACCAAGATGAAGATAAACTAAAGAAGAAAACTCTCCAAAGATAGAAACTCCAAAATTAGCCGCCTTCTCTCTCTTATGCACTTCCTTCTTGATGTGGAGCGAACTTGCTTGATGGATCAAATGAATGAGGCGTCACCCTTTATTTATACTTGATTTTTGGCTAACTTTTTCGCTAGGGCCGACTTGTCTTTCTGCCTGGGCCGACTTCTCTTTATTGGCATAATAATTATTATTTTCTTATTTCTTTTGGGACCGACTTGGTGTGAGAATGCCTCACGCAGCTACAACATCAACACAAAGCGTAATGTCAATACATGGTACCTAAAAGACCAATAGCGCCAATCACAAAGTGTTAAGTTCATTCACAATCCTGACAAGATCTCATTGCAAGTCTGTAAGTCTCCTCACAAACATTTGCCAAGTCTATAGTTGACATGGGTTGGACACTTGGTTAATTACTGAGGCAGGTTCAAGACCGTAGGTCTTGAACCCTAGCTTTTTCATATGTATATGCTTGTAATCATATAAGCCTTGAGCATAGAAGCTCTTCACCATAGCTCTAGCATAGAACACTTGTACACACACACACACCATTTCATCAAATCAAACTAACTATTTGTTTGCAAGCACCCAAGATCCATATGTAAGTAGTGACAAAGGCTGAAAAAACATAACCAACCAATAAACCATCTTAAATACAGCCATGCAATATTGCTGTTGCTCGTGCATTAATGCTTAAAATTTGTTTGCGAGTACCCTGTATCAAATCAAAGTGAAGTTACAGTTGTACATAACCGTCACCATGAACAACATGTCACAACCATAGCAACATCATCAACATGAAATCATTATAACCATAATCACCATGTGAGAAGCAAAAATAGACTGAAGTAAACATGAACAGATTATCTCATCATAATAAACAAGATTACCATAACCGAATACGTACTTATCACTCTGGTGCACACTAGCTGGTGGGCCATCGATAGCCTATCTAGGAAATCATTGGTGAGACGATTTTACCAATGGCAAAGTCAAGCAATTCCAGTGGTTATCCCTTATAATTAGGATTAGGTCCAAGGACTTGTCGCCAAACTTTACAATCATATTTATGTTGGCCAAAAAATGGGTCAACAGCTTCCTTCCATGAACAATTTGGAAGGGTGAATTTTCTGTAGCTTTGTTCACACTATAGTTATAGAAGAATACAGATTGCAGCAAGGCCAAATCCCACTGTGTTGGGTGCTCTCCAACAATACTCTGCAACCAGCTCCCTAAACTTATATTTACCACCTCAATTTGCACATCAGTTTGTAAATGATAGAAATAATTGTATTGTAATTTGTTGTCCAATTTATGCCATAATGTCTGCCAAAACTGACTCAGAAAATGAGTATCTCTATCACTTATAATTGTTTTAGGCACTCCATGCAAGCTTCCTTGAAAAATAGTATTACTGTCTAAACAACCTCATTTATCTTCTTGCAAGGAATCAAATGGATCATTTTTTAAATCCTATTGACAACAACAAAAAGATTGAGTCACTACCTCTCTTTGTTTGAGGCAATCCCAACAAAAGGTGTACAGGAATGCCCTCCCAAGGTTTATTTGCTATTTGTAATGGAAAAGACCATTTGGTATTTTGTGAACCCTCTTTTGTACTTTATTATATTCTGCAAGTGAACACATACTTGTCCACCTATCAACAACAATAACAACAAAATGAGTCAGTACCTCTCTATGTTTGAGGCAATCCCAACAAAAAGTATATAGGAATGCCCTCCCAAGGTTTATTTGGTATTGGTAATGGGAAATACAATTTGGTATTTTGTGAACCCTCTTTTGTACTTTATCACATTCAGCAAGTGAAAATATACTTGCCCACCTCTCTACGCATGTGGCCAAAAGAATAACTCTTCAACCATACAGAAGGTCTTACCTTATCCAAAATGCTCGCCAAGTCCTCCAGCATGTAATTCACAAACTAAATTTCCTCTCATGGATACTGCAAAAGAATGCATAGCTACTTGCCACAGAAAAGGTATCCATCCAAATATCAAATAATCTTTGAAAGAATTTTCAAATTCATCCACGGGATTCCTAAGATACTCAATAACTTTGGCAAAGAAGTCATCAGTATCAATGCCTTCTTCAAGGACTCAAATCCAACCAACATCATTCTTTGTTGTCACAAACGGCATGTCCTACTAGAGGCATCAACAATTTCATTCGGCTTCTCACTCTTCTGTTGAACTACAGAGGTGTAACTCTGCAAATATGATGTCCACTTGGCATGCTTATGAGACAAAGTTGCTTGGGAATTTACATAGTTAAGAGCTTGATGATCAGTCGGCAAAATAAATTCCTTATGTAAAAGGTAGTGTCTCGAATGCTATATGAAGCCTATACACAATGGCATAAAGTTCCGGGGCATAAAAGAATACTTCTTCCTGGCTTCTTTTAGTTTTTCACTTAAGAATGAAACAAGCTGTCCCTCTTGAAGCATCACATTCAACAAAAATATATTGGAATTATACAAAGGTTATAAAGTAAGGAGATGAAAACATAAAAAGTTGAAGATCGTCAATTGCTTTGTTTAGTGTTACCAATAATCCCTACATGAACACAACCCTTCTTTGAAATGATGGAATCGAATGGCATCCCTTAAAACAATTTCTCGTCCAACAATCTTAGATATGAACTTCATGGCAGTATGGCAGTCTCCACATACACGAAGATTCTTGACAATTCTGATTGGTGCTCCAGGAGGTACATTGATAAGACCAAATGCAAGAGCAAGTTTCTCACTATGGTGGCGAAGAAGGTGTTCTTTTTGCTCCTCATCCACATCGAGAAGCACCAAGCTAGTATCAGGCACATAACCTTCCTTCTTCATTTGTTCAGTTAGCTTTTCCAACATTGCATAAATCTCTCCGGTTTGTGGATGCGATCCATCTTCTGCCGTAAATGTATGTACACTGTTCTTGACTTCAATCCAACTGCAACCTGGCTTCTTTTTAACAAGCTTGCCACTCATCATTTTTCTGATCTCTGCCACATCTTCCCACTTTCCATTAGAAGCATATATATTTGATAGCAGCACATATGGTGCAGCATTGTCTGGTTCCAACTCAAAATGACGCTCTGCTGCTAGTTTTGCTAGCTTTATATTACCATGGATTCTGCAAGCACCAAGCACAGATCCCCACATAAAAGCATCAGGTTCAAACGGCATGTTGTCAATAAAATCCTCTACCTCATCTAAGAGCCCTGCACGACCAAAAAGATCAATCATGCAGGTGTAGTGGTCTGCTGTTGGGGTGATGGAATGATCTTGGCTCATGGAATCAAAATAATAACGGGCTTCATCCACTAGACCAGCATGGCTACATGCAGTTAAAACACCAACAAAGGTGATGTTGTCTGGCTTCATACCAACAAGAAGCATTTGTTCAAATATTTGGAGAGCTTCCTTCCCACTTCCATTCTGAGCATATCCAATGATCATTGAAGTCCATGAAACTGAATTTCTATCAAGGATGTTGTCAAAAACTCGGCGTGCATCATCTATGCTCCCACATTTGGCATACATGTCAAGAAGGGCACTCCCTGCAAAGACGTTTGACTCAAAGCCTGTTTGAATGTTGTGAGCATGTATTTGCTTGCCCATGCCCAGAGTTGCTAGCGAGGCACAAGCACTGAGTAGACTGGCAAGCGTACACTGGGTGGGTTTTAAACCTAGACATCTCATCTCTGAAAAGAGTTTCAAAGCTCCGTCGCCCTGGCCATGGCGTGCATTGCCTGCAATCAATGCATTCCATGAGACCACGTCTCGTTCTGGCATTTTATCAAAAACTTTGAGTGCGTCCTCTAGACACCCACATTTGCCGTACATGTCAATAAGAGCATTCCCTAAGATAATATTTGATTCAAATTCATCTCTAATGATGCGGACATGGAGCTGCTTGCCCTTTTCCAATTCAGAGAGACTGGCACAAGCACTCAGAGTGCTTGCAAAAGTGAAAGGCGTTGGCTTCATGCCTGCCTGTTGCATTTGCAAAAAGAAACTTAAGGCTTCTTTAAAATGCCCATACCGTGCACATCCAGCAATCATCACATTCCATGAAACACCATCTCGCTGAAGCATCTCGTGAAACACCTGCTGCGCATCATCCATGATCGCACATTTAACATACATGTCAAGAAGGGCATTGCTCACATAGACATCTGACTGAAATCCAGTTCTAATTAAGTGGGTATGAACTTTCTTACCATCCGGCAAAGCTGCCAAGCTTGCACAAGCACTGAGAACGCTGGCATAAGTAACCTGATCCGATTCAACGCCTGCCCCTTGCATTTCGCGGAACAGGTCCAGAGCCTCCTTACTATGACCATCCTGAACATATCCCGCAATGATAGCTGTCCATGATACAGGACCTCGTTCAGGCATTTTGTCAAACAGTTTACAAGCATCCTCTAGATTCCCACATTTGGCATATCCAGCAATCATTGTATTCCACGAGCAGGAATCCCGTTTAGGCATTTTATCAAACATTTCCCGTGCAGCAGTCAAACTCCTACACTTGGCATACAAATCAACCAAACGATTGCTAAGAAAAATCCCCGGCTGGAACTTCGATTGAATCATGTGGGCATGAATCCTCATGCCCTCTTCCAAAGCTTTCATCTTGATGCAGGCCTTCAAGAGGTTGCCATAGGTGTTGGGATCGATACGCAAACCACGCTGCCGAAAAATGGGTAATAGATCAACGGCCTCCTTCAGTCGGCTTTCTTTGCATAAAACTTCAAGCGTCTCCTTCAATCGCCCGCCTTCGTGCATGGGTTTCTTGTTGTCCTCCCTATACCAACAAAAAGTGCAATGTCTTCTGATAATATTCAAATTATGATGTACTGAATTGATCTGGATTTTTAGGACTGTGCATGACAACATCCACAGAACAGGAACGACTGTCAAATTATCCGGTAACGTCTTCATTTTTTAGCATATTATTAGAGATACATATGAGTTGAAGAATCAAATTGGAAAAACACAACGTGCACTCCATCCATGACATAAACAGCGCTCCACAGGAAGCAAAATATTGATGAACTCAAGGTAGCTCATGGCACTCTCTTGTGCATTTCTTCCTAAGTGATATTCCACTGTTAAATCTTTAATCGAACTTCAGAGCACTCCCATTGATCGATTTTTAATCATGATGCTCCCGACTTGTTGTAAAGTAGAGGGATTGGCATTGCCATGTTTGTGGGACTGTTAGGACTATAAGTCAATATGATAGCGCCAAATTGGTAACTCGATCGATCTGTGTAAGTGAGTGGCAAACATTATGTGGTAATGGGTGGAGTATGATAAATGCTATTTATGTTGAGATATATATGTTATGCGATCTCAAAATCTCTGTAAACGCACTGTGTGAAAGATGGTAAACCGATCAATGTGCACTAAGCCTTGTGTATCCAGCTGGTTCCAATTTTGGGTGAACATTATGTACTCTGTGGTACCTCGCACAAATAAGAAAAGTGATCCAATTCTAACTTCTTTGGAGCCTCTAACCTCCAAGGAGAAGTACCCTTTTGCAACCTATAGAACACTAATACAACCAAAAGATTATGTTCTCTATGCAATCAATAGTTAGATCAGTGCCTACATGGAGTCAATATGAAGATAAGTTTTAAACAATTAATCAACCATTACCAGAAGATGCAAGTTAGGCAAAGTATGAGATCACAGAATCGCCAAGGATTGTTAACCAACATAGACCATTCAATGAAAGTGTAAAGTCAATCATCATATGCATCATATAAGAAGATTAATTATTACATTCATCGACGGGGTTAAATAACATATCCAAGTCAAGGCAAATTCAAATATCACTCGATATGAGCGATATGAGCAATGAGCATATCAAGTTCAACCCACTTACACCATTAATCATTCACCAACGAAATGTAGCAATTTCAAAGTAAAAGTCATTCATAAAATAATCATAAATCTAATATGCATGTAAAACTATTGATAATCAACCACCAACCATTTTAGAGCAAACTTGGTCATAAAAACAAAGATATTCAGTGGTATATATCTGCAGTAAAAGACCTTGCCAAACACTAACCTAACCAACCAAAAACAAGACTAAAATGTATGTTAAAGAAGCCTTTTCTACACCTGTTGTAGGTGAATTTCTGAGTTATAATTACAAAATTACACATAAATTTGACATAAAATGTGTGCAAAAATCAGATCTAAGTTTGTTAACTATAAGTATTATGTTTACCAAGAAGATGATATCAAACCTTACTAACTTTGCTAACCAAGTTGTTTAACTTTTTGTTTTTGTATGCAGAGAGAGAGGATAAAGGAGAACATAGGGTTTGCAATTTATTCGCAGACCTGTGTGTAATGGGAGAAGGAGGCTCGGATGGAAGGCGAGAGTTGGGGAAGAGCTGGAAAAGGGTTGTGAAAAGGGAAAGGAGCAACAGGATGTGGGCGGAAGAGGACAACAGTAGGGCCGAGCTGTAAAGGGGGCAACGAAGGAGTGGGAATGGGATGCGAAGGAAGGGAAAGAAGGGTGGAGGAGAAGAGAAGGGGGCTGCAGACTATAGGAAGGAGCAGAAGAAGGAGCAGCGAATGCTCAGAAGTGGAGGCTGAGGGTGTAGGAGTGTAAAAGGGAGGAGGCCGAGTGGCAAGAGGATGAGGGAGAGGGTAGGTGAGGAAGGTAGGGTTAGGTCGTAGGATATGTCCAGTCTGTAGTCTAGGGCATTAAACTTAGAATTTTAGGGTTTAAATTTAGGTTTTAACACTAAAATTTAGGGTTTTTTATATTTAAACTTAACAACTAACTCATAAAATAAAGACATAAGACTAATCTATCATAAAATGCACAATTGCCAAACTTAGAAATTTAGGTTTAGAAGAGTATAACAACCTAGGGTTTCAAGAGAAATTTATCTACCCAACCCTAGAGCATCAATGAAAGAAGCTACCCTCCTTGAGATGGTACTTGACAAGCTTGGCAACTAGGGATGACCTCAACAATTTTTAGGATTCGTTGAGGAAACCTAGCTTTAACAAAACTTGAAGACCTAAATCTCAAGCCTGAATGCAATGGTGACCAAAGATAAAAATGAAATACTAATCAAGACAAAATGAAGCAACAATGGCTTCCATTCAACCCTAACAAGCATTACTTTTATACAATTTGACAAAGAGAGATCAAACCAAAAGTATGGATACCTCTATGTGCATGTGTTTAGCAAGCAACTCTAGTCTCACCTTAGCATTTGGCATGAACAATAGAAAAACTTCAAAAAAATGCTTCCAAACCAACCAATAACCTTCCACAAGGAGTGTGCATTCCTTCAAAGAGCCCTAGTTAGGGAAAATAACAGACATAATTATGTTATCCCAAAAGTTGATGTCTAAAAGTGAAGTGAGGAAAAGTTATTTATACTTTTCACACTCATTTTTACAAAAATAATTAATATCAAAGTCGACATGCATTTTCTAAATGTCAATTTGAAATTATAAATGTCTACTTAAAATTAAAACAAAAAAATATAAATTAATCAAAGTAGTGGGTAAATTGGGGTGTTTTCCCTAGATTTGACCCACACACGACCAAAATGGCTAAAAATGAGCATATCGGTCCGTTCTGAAGGCTAGACTGCGGAGGGGGGGGGGTCGTCATGCCACAACTAACCCCAACAGAAGTGAATATCCCTCAACACCCCCCCCCTTATCAAGCATGACAATCTGCCAAGAAGGATGACATCATCATCTGAAGGAGGGCTCAGAGAGAGGGCATTGGTGAACTAGAGGGCCAGGAGGGTGTTGGAGGTGACCTAGAGGAGAAAGAGATGCCTCAATACTGAAATATTTGTCATTGGAGTGCTAAATCGGGGTTGGGGTCATGTGACCGAGTGATCCAACCATGGAAGCCCCGGACACCAACCTCAAGGCTTCAAGCCCTTTCATGAGGCAGTCAACGATGCCACTAAGCCATAATACTTCCAAGGGAGAAACCATAGGGTCTGGCCATAACCCCTACTCAGAAAAAGTTGGCTAAACACCCCTCCTGGCGAGAAAAATGACCCCCTCTCCCTGGGGCACCTCTGCAGGTGCGCTGGTACTGGTATCATCGTAACACTGGCTCCAACTGGGGGACGAGTCCTCCTGAGGGTGCTCAAGAATCCAAGAATCATCTGGGTACCTGTAGGCATACACACATGTCAAATAATCAAGGACATCAAACTACCATGAGGCAGACACTTCTGTCCTGCCTTGCTCATCATATGAAAATAAAACGAATGCATAACAAGCGACTAACCTATGTAGATATGAAGAACGTCAAATGCAATGCATGGGTAATGATATATGCCTAACTAAACCTACCTATGCTAAACATATAAATTAGAAAAGGTTAAGTAAAATCATACCATCAATGTAACCATTTGAGTAAGCAATTCATACCTGGTGCTTTACCATTGTCTTTAAAATGAATCTGTGACAAATTCTTATTGATCACGAAGCAGATATGTACCAAGGCCTCCATCGTGATAGTAGATGAGGATTGGATGGCTACCGGGACCTGGGAGCTTTGTATTGCTTCCATGGAGAAGGTTTGCTTTCGCAAGCTCCATTTATCCAAGCTTCTACGGGGCTAATGTATGGACCATCTTCATCACATACTGGCACTGAGAAAAAAATTTCCTTGAAAATTGCTTGATCGTCAATTTGAGAGAGCATTGGTGGAGGCGGAATTTGCAAATATTCATATATCAACTGCAACCTGTTTGAGCAATCCTTCGGAAATACATGCATATTGCTCTTCTCCATAATTATCTTGTTAGTACCCCTGATGATCTTTACCATTTCAAAATTGTCAACCACATAATTCAAACTTTCACACTTCAAACAAAAAGATAAAAAATAGAAATCGTGACAATGTGAAAAACAAATCATACCTGTATTAACTTTACTGGAAAGCCTTGTTGACCAATTACCGATACTGGACAAAAAGGGCTGAACACTTCTTGTGGTATGTTGCTAATTAGGGCGCACCGTGAACCGAGAGGCAATGGAGAGACTTTGCATGTGGCCATCGACAATCGGCACCACATCTTGCACCATTGCATCATTGAGCAATGAGAAAGGGTTGATCCATTATTCATCGAAGTCAAAGTAAGCTTATTCACCCACAGATGCGCTTGGGAGACGGTATACCATGATACTACAAGGCTGTGAAGAATCAAACATTGGCGGACTAAGGAACTTCCAATAATCATGGTATTCTGTAACCCTGTACTTTTCTTCCAAGAGAGCCAAAATATCATAAGAAACCATAATCTGGGAGCATGCAGAAATCACCTTTTCTTCAGTTTCTTCAATTAAAGCTTCTTTCTTTTCATCTTCAGGAGTCACTCCATTTCTAGTCACGAGGGCCATCACGTCATTTACCTGATCTTGAACAATGTTTTCTTCAAGTAAACTTTATGAGAATTGATCTTCATGGATTTCTTCACTGAAGAAGTTCCTTGCATCTTCAACATAAGGCATCCACCTGTCACGCTACTCTGAATTCCAGTAGCTATAGAAGGTTTCTACCAATTTTTCAAATGATGATATTGTTGCTTCTTCTAGGCCCACAAACCAAGCAAGAGCCTTTCCTCCCAGGTGATGAACTGTAACATCTTGAAAATACCAAAATTTTTTTTTTTATAATAGCAATAATTATCAGAATTATTTAATGCGGAACATATAAACTCAATCGAAATCATAACTAAGATAAATTAATGATGATGACACATCATCATCCTCAGATAAATAGTTGTAATTTCTACTTCATGTATAAACAGATGTTAATCCTTTTTAACGAAAGATCTTTGTATGCTTACGTAAACAAGTACAGTTTACAAATTTGTTTGAGTTCTTGGTTAATATTACATGTTGATATAGTTTGTACTGCTTTAATATTCTAGATGGATTGCTAACAGTTTGTTTGTTTGTTAATAAAGGGGTCCTATGAGGTACCCTCGAGCTTACTTAACTGCAAAAGCTAAGGCATTTGATAATGTTTCTATGTGCAGACCGCGGGTAAGAGATCTACGAGACAGCACAATATTTAGAGTACTTGTGTTTTTCAATTCATCGTCAATGTAAAATGATAAGTACTTCTCTGCGACACCAGTAATTGGAGGTATGGATACTTGGTTCTAAATCTAGTTTGTAAGCTGGCTTTCAAAACTACTTAGTGCTATGAAAAAACGTCGTCAGTTGATTGTTATAATGCTATTTAATAATGTTGTAAGACTCCTGTCTTTATCATGAACATCTTTGAATTTAACATTAAACTAAGCATCTACAGAACTTGGATTATTCTAAATCCTGAATTCATTATTTGCTTATCAACAATCTGATAATGTATATGAATAGCCTAGTGACTAGTGTTATGAACTCTGCATTATAATGTATAATGACATTATTTAAAATATGCCCTTAGCATCATGTTTAACCATATACTTATATGGTTAGTTCTATTCTATAGTTACTATGCATTCATAATAATACAATGACATGTAGTTCAAATATTACGATGCCTAACTTTAAACTATATGAACTTATGCACATAAATTTTAATGATATGATTGCCAATTTGCAATGATATGTTTAAAATATGCAATCCTAACTATATGTTTGCAATGTCATATTTTATTATATACAAACCTTGAATACGATAAAATAAACCCTTTTGGCTAGGTCATAAATGTAATAAAGAAACATATCATAACTTAAGCTTTTGTCCTAAGTATGATTAATGTAAGTTTTGAAATCGCCCAAGCCTCGTTAAGGTAGTACTGAGTTGATGTGCATTAAATGGTTTATTGACAGGTTGACAGAGTTGTGATGAAGTATTAAATGTTATGACCAAACTCTATGATGAGAAGCCTGGTTGTCAAACCATGTAGATCACCCATGTGAACTTTGATTGATAGCACAACTAAGAGTTCTTAGCTGGCAAGGCTATTGTAATGTCTCTCCTTTATGTTGCACACAGTGATGTTTACTTGGCAGGCGGTGTTGGCACTGATGTGGTTGTGGTAATTAATGGGTTATCAATGCACTGCTACTCTGCTTCCAACGTAGCATTGTTGGCACCTCCATGCTCGTTGATCTCATCGAATCTTGATCGTTGATCTTACAACCCGAAACCTCATTGTATGTAATGGTTGTGAACTTCCCGGTCTTCATTGTTTCGCTAGCATTGAGGCCGACAGGTTGCCAAAATGTAGGGTTGATGAGAGTGATTCTCAAGGGTTTCGATCCTGTGACCTGTGAGAGGTAGTTTCTTAATAGATACAGGCATTAAGCCTTCTGCACTTAACCCAAGATGCCAAAATGTGATAGGATTCCTCTTCCAGTGTAGTGTAAGTGGTTTGGACTGGGTTTCATTCTCCTAAGAATGAGATTGGTCTGCTGTGTTAACTTAGGGTTGCTGTCAGTCACCACTTACTTCGTGGTTTTACTGGTGTAGTGGTTCAATACTCCGAAGCATCAAAATTTAAAGGTAAGTGTTTTGAAACTGCAACATGATACTGTAATAATTGATTTGATACTATAAAATATTGTTTTGACCTTTCAACGTATGTTATGGCAGGTACTCGTTCGAAAGAGGTTGCTGAGTGAAGAATAGGAAATGGGATGTTGCTTTGGTTTCTTGGTAAGCTCCGGTGGTTCACAACAAACCTCGTAGGTGCCTTGGATGGTGTTTGTTGTAAGCCGAGAGTTGGAAACATTCATCTTGTTTCAATGATGGCTGAATGCGAAGTTTTAAGTTTGACTTGTTTTTATATCAATGTAAGAGGTTTATCTTCTGTTCATTTAATGCTTGGCTCAGTAGGTTTTTGCTGTAGCACTATAATCGATTTCGAGTTGGTCTAAATATTGTTGGTTGTTTGAGGGCATGGACCCAATGTGTTTTTGGAAGACTTTAAATGGATAAATAAAAGAGTCTCTGTCATGTTTCGCTATGTTGTTGAGCAATCTTTAATGGAGTCGTGTTCTTGTTTTACTTGCTTTTGAGTTAGGTTAAGCTGTAGGTAGTGATAATGTTTTAGACCAAGTTTTCATGTTGCCGAGGCTTCAAGCCTGCGTTGTAAACTGTTTACTTTGTGTAATAGCACTTCGCCATGATACAACGAGCAAACTTCGTTTTGAATTAAAGGTCATATGACTTGGAAATAAAACATGGTTTTGGTTATTGCAAACGCGGTGTTGATTTGTGTATTTGGCACTGTTATTTACTATAATACAGTAGTTTGATACTTATGCATTTGTAACCTAAGTTTGAAGATTGGGAGTTTCGTGTTTCAAGCTTGTAACTAGTAGAGATGTGTTCTAATTTGGTAATGTTTCGTTCTATGTTGAAAATGTGTCTTCGATAGTGTTATTAGAACCCTAGCCACGACTTCATTCTGAAATTGAAGTTTGTGTTTCGACAATGTGAATTCTACAGAAACAGTTACTATAGTTGAAAAGTTTTTGAAATAAAATTCGAGAGCTGATAAGTAGGGTTTTGAGATGAACTTAGAAATGAACCTCATTGTATAAGGGATCTATCTAGGGTTTGAGAAAGAAATGTTTAAGATTCGCCATGAAAGGCTTGAGAAGAACAATGAAGGACTATGTATTTAATTCTAGGTTTTGAAAATAAAATAGGGCTTGATACTATTTTGAGATATTCAAGATTGGAAACAAAATATAAGTAATGTAAAATAAGATATGAATATTTGTATTAGATTGATACAAAACTAATTATTGAAAATACAGTTGTATTGAAAACAATCTATGACAAATATGAGAAAAGTGAAGAGTGTTTACTCATAACATAAATTGTATGGAAATAAATTGCAGCTACTATATTTCGTGAAATTTGAAATGTTAGAAAACCATTAAATGTATAGTATGGAAATGTATAGTATTTCTATCTGAGATAAATGTAGTTGAAATGAAAACTATAATTCTGTGCAGAAGTAAAGTATGTATAATGTCAAGAAATCTATATAGTGACTAGTTTCTGTAGCTGTTAAATCTTGAAACTGTTATTACTTGGAAACCATAAAATGTTTAATTGGATCGTATTTACTTGCTATTTTAAATGAATAGAGTTAAAAGAAAAAAATATGACTGTACAGAAAATAGACTAGGTTTTTCTTTTTTTTCTTTTATGAAATAACAAAAGGATTCTCTATTACTGTCGATGCTATACAATAAATTCATACTATGATTAGATATAGGACAGAATTGTAATCATAGCACTTACTGTAATTATTTGTCTAATCAATGGCAATCTGCCTATCTGTTATCTATCATTTAATTTGCTTCTTTATACTAGAGTACAATGCAAATAACAACATGTGGAAAAATATAGAGCTGATTATTTAATCAGATTTTTATCAAAGCTTTATCATTCGGACTTAAACAAAGATAAAAAATAATTACATTTACAAAACAGAGTTTGATAATTTCACTAAACAGAATTATTAAACTGTAAACAAAATAGGAAACAACAAAACCTGGTTAATTTGTAGGGAAACAAACATCCCAAGGAGCCTGTTCCACCCAACCAATTCCTGAAGACAGCCAAGTACTTGCCTTAGGACCCCGGAGCCTGTTCACTAAACCACTAGGAGGAAGAAACTTAGAAGCTTAGGCTCTCCACTTGCAGTAGCAATAGTTATCCAGTCTTAAAGAATTAGCAGTCAAAGGGACCTGCACCAGCACCTCTGGTTCTCCTTCTCAGAATAATTTGCAGACTTACAGTTGCACTCTCACATATCCTCCCTATTCGAATCTCTCAGTGATCACCTGATGCACATGAGGAATATTTATGCAGAAAATATTGTGTAAGAGCTTCCTGCTCAATTCGAATTTGCCTTATGTAGGCTGCCTAGGCCTTTCAGTTGTTAACTGGTCATTAAATGAGTTACCTGCTCACTCCCTCCACCTGGGGGATAATGCCACATTTGTAGGGGTAGTTGTCCCATAACCAACAACTAGTGGTGAAGTGCAATTGCTTCCATCTGTCGCATACCTTCTAACAACTTCCATTCCTCCTAGTGGGTCAGTGAACACTCATTTAACAGTTCCCTTGGGTGTTTGTCTCCTACTTTAATTTATTAAATAATAATAATTCAGTAATTACATTCATCCTTGACCAAACTTGGTCATAATTACAAAACTTTGTAATTAAAAATTAACATAAAGTAGTTTGCCAATAATAATAATATTTTCAGAATTTGGGTAGGTGACATACACCCCCCTTACTCAACATCGTCCTCGATGTTGGTTAACCACTCTCTAAGTGTTCTTGAAACAGAGTTGGGTATGCTGCCTTCATACTACTCTCCAACTCCCATGTTGCCTCTTCTGGGCTAAGGTGTTTCCATTGCACCTTCACTTGTCCAATGGTGCGATTCCGGAGCAGAGTTTCTCTCCTTTCGAGGATACAGTTCGGTTCCACTTAAAAATCTCTGTGTTGTCCCACCTGTACATCATTCTAGTTTACAACATGAGTAGCATCGTGTACATACTTCTTTAAAAATGATATATGAAAAACATTATGTATCTTTAAATTTGGTGGCAAAGCCAGTTGGTATGCCACTAGTCCAACCTTGGACAATATTTCGAAAGGACCACAATACCTGGGTGCCAACTTGGTACAGCTTCTCAATTTCAATGAACTCTTTTTCAGTCTTTCCTTGAGGAACACATGTTCACCAATATGGAACTCTTTATGAGTCCTTTTTAGATCTGCTTGGCTCTTTTGCTTATCTTGGGTAGATTTTAAATTTCCTTGTACCTATTTCACAATTAGTTCTAACTCCTGTAATAATTCAGGTCCTAAAACAACTCTATTTACTGGGTCATTCCAAGAAACATGTGTATCACATTTCCTACCATAAAGAATTTCAAATGGGTTAAATTTGGATGATGCATGATAATGGTTATTATATGCAAATTCTGATAAGTGCAAGTAGTCTTCCCACTTACCAGGCTGATCCTTAACATACATTCTCAGTGAGTCTTCCAAAACTTGATTCACCCTTTCTGTCTGTCCATTAGTTTGTGGATGAAATGTTGTGCTAAAATTTAAGGTTGTATTCAACCCTTTAAACATAGATCTCCAAAAGTTTCCAGTAAATTTAGAGTCACGATCTGAAATTATCACTTTCGGTATACGATGTAATTGAAAAATTTGTTTCATGAAGATTTCTACAATGTCTGGAGCCTTATGAGTAGTCTTCACATGTATAAAGTGTGCTGCTTTGCTCAGTTTGTCTACTACCACCATGATAGAGTCATTTTGTTTCTGATTTTTGGGTAGTCCAGTAATAAAGTCTATGCTTATCACTTTCCATTTCCAACTCGGTATAGGTAATGGATGTAACAATCCGACGGGATGTTGGTGTTCAACTTTCACTTTTTGACAATCCAAACATTTAGCTATGTACTCTGCCACTTCATCTTTCATTTTGGGACAATAGTATTCTTTCCTTAGCATAGTAATGGTCTTCTGATAACCTGTATGGCTAGAGTAATGGATTTTGTGCATCTTATTTAAAATTATAATTTTTACCTCTGGTATGTTAGGTACATACAATCTATTTTTGTATAGCAATAATCCATTTTCCTTCATTCTGAAATCTGCCATAGAATTTTCAGAACTGTTATTTACTGTCTTTTCCTTTAATTTTTTGTATTCTTCATCCGTTTCACTCCTTTCAAGCATCTGATTTTCTACATATGTTGAGTAAGTACTGATGGCTGAAATAAAATTCAGTTTTGACTTGCGACTCAATGCATCTGCAAACTTGTTCTCTTTCCCTTTAATATGTTGAATTTCGAAATCATACTCACTTAAGAAAGTTAACCATCTAGCTTGTCTAGCGTTCAGATTTGTCTGATCTAATAAATATTTCAGACCCATATTATCTATCAACAAGGTAAATTTCCTGCCAATAAGGTGATGACGCCACATTTTTAAAGCATGAATTATTGCTAATAACTCTAAATCATAAGTAGAGTAATCCTTCTCATGTATTTTCAGCTTTCTTGATTTGTATGCCACAACATGCCCTTCTTGTGTTAGAACTCCACCGAGTCCATCATTACAAGCATCTGTGCAAACTATGAAATCTTTATTAGGATCCGCTATCCTCATAATAGGTGCTGTAGTCAATAATTCTTTTAGCTTCTTAAAACTGTTTGTACATTTTTGATCCCACACAAATTTATTCCCTTTCTTCTGCAAGGAGGTTATGGGGTTTGCAATCTTTGAAAAACCCTCTATAATTTTTTTGTAATATCCAGTAATACCCATAAATGATCTTACATCTGACACATCTTTAGGAACCAACCAATCATTAATGGCTTTTATCTTGTCAGGGTCAACCGAGATTCCTTTAGAAATTATGTGTCCTAAATACTGAATTTTGTCCTTGTGGAAGTCACACTTACTAAACTTAGCGTATAGTTGATGATCTCTTAGAACTTGTAAGATAATCCCTAGATGTTCATCATGCTCTTCTTTGCTTTTAGAATACACTAAAATGTCATCTATAAACATAACAACAAACTTATCTAAGTATTTGTGCAGAATATTGTTCATCAAACACATAAATACAACCGAGGCATTAGTCAAGCCAAATGGCATGACTATGAACTTGTAATGTTCATATCGAGTTCTGAAAGATGTTTTGAAAATATCATCATCCTTAACCTGCACTTGATGATATCCTGACCTTAGATCAATCTTTGAAAATATCGTTGCTCCACGCAGCTGATCAAATAGATCGTCGATGCGGGGCAACAGATATCGATTCTTGATTGTCATCTTATTAAGTAGGCGATAATCTATGCACAGTCTTAGGGTTCCATCTTTCTTCTTAACAAATATAATAGGTGCTCCCCAAGGAGACACGTTGGGTCTTATATAATTCTTATCAATCAGTTCCTTCAACTATGATTTCAATTCATTTAATTCCAATGTATTCATCCTATGTGGAGCTTTAGAGTTTGGTATTGCTCCTGGTATTAACTCAAAGGTAAAATCTAAATCTCTTTTAGGAGGTAATCATGGAATCTCCTCAGAAAAAACATCTTTGAAAATTTCGATTCTGAAATTTTTTCTTTTGGAAACTAGAATTTCCACTGAACCTAAAATTTTTCTTTTTCGGCTCAAAATTGTTGGGCTTATGACTTTTCTAGTTTGACATTCCTTCTCTTTTTCGATTAGTGTCATAACAAAAAACTGCCTTTCTCATAGCCTCTTCCAAGGTTTTTGGACTGTCATACTCGATTATGTCCTTAATATTGAAAGGTAGACAACTCAAGTATCTTTGAATCTTCGGTTTTTCTTCCACGAGATATGGCACATATATCAACAAGTTCAGAAATTTACTGTTCATTTCCTTCATGTTCATACTTCCCAGCTTTAAATCGTAAAATTATTTGGATTTTTCTTCATAGTATTGTTCAGATAAAAAAAAAATTCTTGAAGTATCGTTTAAAAGTACTCCAGTTTACATCCTTATCGTTGATACCCTTTACTCTTTTGATGTCCTGCCACCAAATGTCCACTTTTCTGGTCAAGTTATATATAGCCATTTTTGCTTTCAAGGATTCTGAATAGTTATAAATCTGAAAGTATTTCTTCATGCCGGACAGCCATGCTTCAGCTGTCTCGCCCTTCTCAGTTTCTCCATTGAAAGTTGGAGGTCTAATCTTTTTGAACTCCCCATAAATCTGTTCATACTCTTTATGGCTTTTCTTTCTGGGTTTGTAATCTCCTTTACTACTATCGCTTGAATAGTTACATTTCTTTTTACGTACTTCAATAGCATCTCCTGATGATGTTGAACTGCTGTTCACATCATCGATTTTCATTTTCTTACTTTTATTACCATGAGGCAGATCCTCAACCTTGGAGATATCTTCATTATCTCTCTCCTGCTCATCAATTGGGCACTGTTCAAACAACACTTGGTTTAACTCTTGTTGTGCCTTCAGAATTCTTTCATTGTCTTGTTTCACAGATCTAATTTCTGCCTTTAATTCCTGAAACGCACGTAACAATTCTGACGAATTGTCATTCAATTCACCATGGCCTTCTTCTGCATAGTGCTATCTCGAGCTATGGCTGTTTGGTTGAAATTTGTCTTCTACATGTTCAGCTAAGTTCTCCATACATGTAACTTAAAATAATTTCTGTATAACACAATAGTTTAAATTTTAATTAGTAAGATTTTCTGCTCTAATAAAATTTTCTGTTGCATGTTCTTTGACCTTTTTCAGGCCTAGAGTTCGAACATGAGCTCTGATACCACATGTAACATCCCGAAAATACCAAAATAATTTTTTTTTATAATAGCAATAATTATCAGAATTATTTAATGCGGAACATATAAACTAAATCGAAATCATAACTAAGATAAATTAATGACGATGACACGTCATCATCCTCAGATAAATAGTTGTAATTTCTACTTCAGGTATAAATGGATGTTAATCCTTTTTAACGAAAGATCTTTGTATGCTTACGTAAACAAGTACAGTTTACAAATTTGTTTGAGTTCTTGGTTAATATTACATGTTGATACAGTTTGTACTGCTTTAATATTCTAGATGGATTGCTGACAGTTTGTTTGTTTGTCAATAAAGGGGTCCTATGAGGTACCCTGGAGCTTATTTAGCTACAAAAGCTAAGGCATTTGATAATGTTTCTATGTGTAGACCGCAGGTAAGAGATCTACGAGACAACATAGTATTTAGAGTACTTGTGTTTTTCAATTCATCATCAATGTAAAATGCTAAGTACTTCTCTGCGACACCAGTGACTGGAGGTATGGATACTTGGTTCTAAATCTAGTTTGTAAGTTGGCTTTCAAAACTTTTCAGTGTTATGAAAACACATCGTCAGTTGATTGTTATAATGCTATTTAATAATGTCGTAAGACTCCTATCTTTATCGTGAACATCTTTGAATTCAACATTAAACTAAGCATCTACAGAACTTGGATTATTCTAAATCCTAATTTCATTATTTGATTATCAACAATCTGATAATGTATATGAATAGCCTAGTGACTAGTGTTATGAACTCTGCATTATAATGTATAATGTCATTATTTAAAATATTCCCTTGGCATCATGTTTAACCATATACTTATATGGTTAGTTCTATTCTATAGTTACTATGCATTCATAATAATACAATGACATGTAGTTCAAATATTATGATGCCTAACTTTGAACTATATGAACTTATGCACATCAATTTTAATGATATGATTGTCAGTTTGCAATGATATGTTTAAAATATGCAATCCTAACTATATGTTTGCAATGTCGGATTTTATTATATACAAACCTTGAATACGATACAATAAACCCTTTTGCCAAGGTCATAAACATTATAATGAAACATATCATAACTTAAGCTTTTGTCCTAAGTATGATTAATGTAAGTTTTGAAATCGCCCAAGCCTCGTTAAGGTAGTACTGAGTTGATGTGCATTAAATGGTTTATTGATAGGTTGATAGAGTTACGATCAAGTATTAAATGTTATGACCAAACTCTATGATGAGAAGCCTGGTTGTCAAACCACGTAGATCACCCATGTGAACTTTGATCGATAGCACAACTAAGAGTTCTTAGATGGCAAGGCTATTGTAACGTCTCTCCTTTATGTTGCACACAGTGATGTTTACTTGGAAGGCGGTGTTGGCACTGATGTGGTTGTGGTAATTAATGGGTTATCAATGCACTGCTGCTCAGCTTCCAACGTAGCATTGTTGGCACCTCCATGCTTGTTGATCTCATCAAATCTTGATCATTGATCTTACAACCCTAAACCTCGTTGTATGTAATGGTTGTGAACTTCCTAGTCTTCATTGTTTCGCTAACATTGAGGCCGATAGGCTGCCAAAATGTAGGGTTGATGTGAGTGATTCTCAGGGGTTTCGATCTTGTGACCTGTTAGAGGTAGTTTCTTAATAGATACAGGCATTAAGCCTTCTGCACTTAACCCATGATGCCAAAATGTGACAGTCTTCCTCTTCCAGTGTAGTGTAAGTGGTTCGGACTGGGTTTGATTCTCCTAAGAATGAGATTGGTCTGCTGTGTTAACTTAGGGTTGCTGTCAGTCGCCACTTGCTTCGTGGTTTTACTGGTGTAGTGGTTCAATACTCCGAAGCGTCAAAATTTAAAGGTAAGTGTTTTGAAACTGCAACATGATACTGTAATAATTGATTTGATACTGTAAAATCTTGTTTTGACCTTTCAACGTATGTTATGGCAGGTACCCATTCGAAAGAGGTTGCTGAGTGAAGAACAGGAAATGGGATGTTGCTTTGGTTTCCCGGTAAGCTCCGGTGGTTCACAACCAACCTCGTAGGTGCCTTGGATGGTGTTTGTTGTAAGCCGAGAGTTGGAAACATTCATCTTGTTTCAATGATGGCTGAATGCGAAGTTTTAAGTTTGACTTGTTTTTATATCAAAATGTAAGAGGTTTATCCTCCGTTCATTTAATGATTGGCTCAATAGGTTTTTGCTGTAGCATTATGATTGATTTCGAGTTGGTCTAAATACTGTTGGTTGTTTGAGGGAAAGGACCCAATGTGTTTTTGGAAGACTTTAAATGGATAAATAAAAGAGTCTTTGTCATGTTTCGCTATACTGTTGAGCAATCTTTAATGGAGTTGTGTTCTTGTTTTACTTGCTTCTGAGTTAGGTTAAGCTGTAGGCAGTGATAATGTTTTAGACCAAGTTTTCGTGTTGCCGAGGCTTCAAGCCTGCGTTGTAAACTGTTTACTTTGTGTAATGGCACTTCGTCATGATACAACGAGCAAAATTTGTTTTGAATTAAAAGTCATATGACTTGGAAATAGAACATGGTTTTGTTTATTGCAAACGTGGTGTTGATTTGTGTATTTGGCACTGTTATTTACTATAATACAGTAGTTTGATACTTATGCATTTGTAACCTAAGTTTGAAGATTGGGAGTTTCGTGTTTCAAGCTTGTAACTAGTAGAGATGTGTTCTAATTTGGTAATGTTTCGTTCTATGTTGAAAATGTGTCTTCGACAGGGTTATTAGAACCCTAGCCACGACTTCATTCTGAAATTGAAGTTTGTGTTTTGGCAATGTGAATTCTACAGAAATAGTTACTATAGTTGAAAGGTTTTTGAAATAAAAGTCGAGAGCCGATAAGTAGGGTTTTGAGATGAACTTAGAAACGAACCTCACTGATAAGGGATCTATCTAGGGTTTGAGAAAGAAATGTTTAAGATTCGCCATGAAAGGCTTGAGCAGAACAATGAAGGAATGTGTATTTAATTCTAGGTTTTGAAAATAAAATAGGGCTTGATACTATTTTGAGATATTCAAGATTGGAAACAAAATATAAGTAATGTAAAATAAGGTATGAATATTTGTATTAGATTGATACAAAACTAATTATTGAAAATACAGTTGTATTGAAAACAATCTATGACAAATATGAGAAAAGTGAAGAGTGTTTACTCATAACATAAATTATATGGAAATAAATTGCAGCTACTATATTTCGTGAAATTTGAAATGCTAGAAAATCATTAAATGTATAGTATGGAAATGTATAATATTTCTATCTGAGATAAATGTAGTTGAAATGAAAACTATAATTATGTGCAGAAGTAAAGTATGTATAATGTCAAGAAATCTATATAGTGACTAGTTTCTGCAGCTGTTAAATCTTGAAACTGCTATTACTTGGAAATCATAAAATGTTTAATTGGATCGTATTTACTTGCTGTTTTAAATGAATAGAGTTAAAAGAAAAACATATGATTGTACAGAAAATAGACTAGGTTTTTCTTTTATGAAATAACAAAAGGATTCTCTATTACTGTCGATGCTATACAGTAAATTCATACTATGTTTAGATATAGGACAGAATTGTAATCATAGCACTTACTGTAATTATTTGTCTAATCAATGGCAATCTGCCTATCTCTCATCTATCATTTAATTTGCTTCTCTATACTAGAGTACAATGCAAATAACAACATGTGGAAAAATATAGAGATGATTATCTAATCAGATTTTTATCATAGCTTTATCATTCGGACTTAAACAAAGATAACAAATAATTACATTTACAAAATAGAGTTTGATAATTTCACTAAACAGAATTATTAAACTGTAAACAAAATAGGAAACAACAAAACCTGGTTAATCTGTAGGGAAACAAACATCCCAAGGAGCCTGTTCCACCCAACCAATTTCTGAAGACAGCCAAGTACTTGCCTTAGGACCCCCGATCCTGTTCATTGAACCACCAAGAGGAAGAAACTTAGAAGCTTAGGCTCTCCACTTGCGGTAGCAATAGTTATCCAGTCTTAAAGAATTAGCAATCAAAGGGACCTGCACCAGCACCTCTAGTTCTCCTTCTCAGAATAATTTGCAAACTTACAGTTGCACTCTCACATAGCCTCCCTATTCGAATCTCTCAGTGATCATCTGATGCACATGAGGGATATTTTTGGAGAAAATATTGTGTAAGAGCTGCCTACTCAATTTGAATTTGCCTTATGTAGGCTGCCTAGGCCTTTCAGTTGTTAACTGGTCATTAAATGGGCTGCCTGCTCACTCCCTCCACCTGGGGGATAATGCGACATTTGTAGGGGTAGTTGTCCCATAACCAACAGCTAGTGGTGAAGTGCAATTGCTACCATCTGTCCCATACCTTCTAACAGCTTCCATTCCTCCTAGTGGGTCAGTGAACACTCATTTAACAGTTCCCTTGGGTGTTTGTCTCCTACTTTAATTTATTAAATAATAATAATTCAGTAATTACATTCATCCTTGACCAAACTTGGTCATAATTACAAAACTTTGTAATTAAAAATTAACATAAAGTATTTTGCCAATAATAATAATATTTTCAGAATTTGGGTAGGTGACATTAACAAACGATCCCATGTAAACGTCTTCTTCCTTTTTAATGTGGTACTCTGCAACCATTCAACATGGTTCCAGGCCTTACGACGATCGCCCTTGAATGCGTGCCAAAATATCTCTGGTAACTCATCTGAACACACTGGAAATTTTGACGAATCAAGAGGAGCAAAAGCTACTTCCTTTTCTGCATCTGTCGGATATCAGGATCCTTGAATCCAAATGGAATATCCTCTTTGTAAGAAGATGCCATGTCATCTGGTTTCCTTATCTTTGTAGAGTACTTTTGTTATTTTTCTTCGGTCGGAGTTGCCAAGAGAAACCTGCCAAGTTAACTCAACAAATCTCACTAAAGTACCAAAAACAAGGGCATACATGAGATGATTGGGTTTTGAATCGCTTATCAACCAGTGGAGTCGCTTTAAATGAGTGGAGTCACCCGATAAGACTTGCGGGGTTAGTCCTTTATAGATATTTTAAAAAATATAAGGAAGAAGGACTCACCTTTGAGTTCTTACCAAATGTCATTTTTCCAAGGGTGTTATGACTCTGGATGAACCACTTCAATATTTGAAACGTCCCCGACAACGACGCAAAAAATGTTACCAGGAAAACTAGCAAGGCTAGTTCCCGATAAGCAAAAATAAGAAAAGTGATCCGATGTCACCTCGATCACAATTCTAACTTCTTCAGAGCATCGGAACCTCCAAGGAGAAGTACCCTTTTGTAACCTGTAGAACATTGATACAACCAAAATACTATGTTCTCTATGCAATCAATAGTTAGACCAGTGCCTAGATGGAGTCAATATGAAGATAAGTTAACAATTAATCAACCATTTCCAGAAGATGCAAGTTAGGAAAAGTATGTGATCACATAATCACCAAGGATTATTAACCAACATAGACCATTCAATGAAAGTGTAAAGTCAATCATCATATACATCATATAAGAAGATTAGTTATTACATTCATCGACCGGGTTAAATAACATATCCAAGTCAAGGAAAATTCAAATATCACTCGATATGAGCAATGAGCATGTAAAGTTCAACCCACTTACACCATTAATCATTCACCAACGAAATGTAGCAATTTCAGAGTAAACGCCATTCATAAAATAATCATCAGTCTAATGTGCATGTAAAACTATTGATAATCAACCACCAACCACTTTAGAGAAAACTTGGTCATAAAAACAAAGATATTCAGTGGTATATATCTATAGTAAAATACCTTGTCAAACACTAACCTAACCAACCAAAAACAAGAATAAAATGTATGTGAAAGAAGCCTTTTCTACACCTGTTGTAGGTGAATTTATGAGTTATATTTACGCAGTAAATTACACAGAAATTTGATTTAAAATGTGTGCAAAAATCAGATCTAAGTTTGTTAACTATAAAGTATTATGTTTACCAAGAAGATGATATCAAACCTTACTAACTTTGCTAACCAAGTTGTTTAAATTTCTGTTTTTGTATGCAGAGAGAGAGGATAAAGGAGAACACAGGGTCTGCAATTTATTTGCAGACCTGTGTGTAATGGGAGAAGGAGGCTCAGATGGAAGGAAGGAGTTGGGGAAGAGGTGGAAAAGCACTGCGAAAAGGGAAAGGAGGAGCAGGATGTGGGTGGAAGAGGACAACAACAGGGCCAAGCTGTAAAAGGGGGCATCAAAGGAGTGGGAATGGGATGCGAAGGAAGGGAAAGAAGGGTGCAGGAGAAGAGAAGGGGGTTGCAGACTATAGGAAGGAGCAACAGAAGGAGCAGTGAATGCTCAGAAGTGGAGGCCGAGGGTGTGGGAGTGTAAACGGGAGGAGGAGGAGTGGCAAGGAAGGAGGGAAAGGGTAGGTGAGGAAGGTAGGGTTAGGTCATAGGGTATGTCCAGTCTGCATTTTAGGGCATTAAACTCAAAATTTTAGGGTTTAACTTTAGGTCTTAACACTAAAATTTAGGGTTTTTTATATTTGAAATTAATAACTAACTCAGAAAATAAAGACATAAGACTAATCTAACATAATAGGCACAATTTCCATACTCATAAATTTAAGTTTAGAAGAGTAGAACAACCTAGGGTTTCAAGAGAAATTTATCTACCCAACCCTAGGGCATCAATGAAAGAAGCTACCCTCCTTGAGATGGTACTTGGAAAGGTTGGCAACTAGGGTTGACCTCAACAATCTTTAGCATTCGTTGAGGAAACCTAGATTTAGCAAAACTTGAAGACCTAAAGCTCAAGCTTGAATGCAATGGTGACCAAAGATAAAAATGAAATATTAATCAAGACAAAATGAAGCAACAATGGCTTTCATTCAACCCTAACAAGCATCACTGTCATACAATTTGACAAAGAGAGATCAAACCAAAAGTATGGATACCTCTATGTGCATGTGTTTAGCAAACAACTCTAGCCTCACCTTAGCATTTGGCATGAACAATAGAAAAACTTCAAAAAAATGCTTCCAAACCAACCAATAACCTTCCTCAAGGAGTGCGCATTCCTTCAAAGAGCCCTAGTTAGGGAAAATAATAGACATAATGATTTTATCCCAAAACTTGATGTTTAAAAATGAAGTGAGGAAAATTTATTTATACTTTTCACACTCACTTTTACAAAAATAATTAAAATCCAAGCCGACATGCCTTTTTAAAATGTCAATTTGAAATTATAAATGTCAACTTAAAATTAAACCAAAAATAATATAAATTAATCAAAGTAGTGGGTAAATTGGTGTTTCCCCATATTTGATCCACACACGGCCAAAATGGCTAAAAATGAGCATATCGGTCCGTTCTGAAGGCCAGACTGTAGAGGGATGGGTCGTCATGCCCCAACTAACCCCAACAGAAGTGAATATCCCTAAACGCCCCCCCCCCCCCCCCCCTCGCCCTTACCAAGTATGACAGTCTGCCAAGAAGGATGACATCATCATCTGAAGGAGGGACCAGAGAGAGGGCGCTGGTGAACTGGAGGGCCAAGAGGGTGTTGGAGGTGACATGGAGGAGAAAGAGATGCCTCGCCACTGAAATATCTATCACTGGAGTGCTAAATCAGGGTTGGGGTCATGTGACCCAGTGATCCAACCATGGAATCCCCATACACCAACCTCAGGGCTTCAAGCCCTTTCATGAGGTAGTCAACGATGCCACTAAGCCATAGTACTTCCAAGGGAGAAACCATCGGGTCTGGCCATAACCCCTACTCAGAAAAAGTTGGCTAAACACCCCTCCTTGCGAGAAAAATGACCCCCTCTCCCTAGGGCACCTCTGCAGGTGCACTGGTACTGGTATCATCGTATCACTCGGTAAAATTAATAAATGCTTTATATGTGATTTTTTTTAAAAGAAAAATTTGCGAGATATGGATGGCGATACAATAGAGGTAGTGAGTTTGAGGAAAACTTTCTACATAAATCTCAAAGCATTTAATCAAACTAGCTCATTATATTTTACATTTTATATCTTTGGATTTGAATAGGTTAAATCTAACAATATATATTTTAGATATTTTAGCATGTACAACGTTTACTACTTTCAACTATATATGTTCTAGCTTATACAACATCTATTACTTTTATAATTCGGATTCAACTATATATATCCTAGTGTATACAACATTTATTACTTTATCATTGAGTGTTTATTGATTGCCCCAATTTTGTGCTATGCTCAGTGATCAATGACTTGGTTGTCAACGGTTCCAGTCTTGGGCACAACTCAAATTATACATGTCAGATTATTAGATGGGGTATGTCGATAAGAGTAATCCATTTTCTCAGGGTGCATTGGTTTTCCCCACCCCTTCTAATTGTTTTGGTAGTGGGACACTTGCAACAAATTGAAATACACACAACACACTAATAGGCTAGCTTGAGTGGTTGAGTGCTCTGAGCTTCATGCAGTAGGTCTCAAGGCCAATCCCAAGGCTAGATACCTCTATTGCATGCCTTATTCAACGTCCCTATCAAGTCAAGTGTCTTAATCAGTGCCAATAGGTTACACAGGGTACCATCCACAAAATGTGGGTAAGTGCTCAAAGTTTCCATGAGGTTTTTCTTGGATATGTGTGTGTGTATGTGTGTGTGTGTGCGCAAATTGTGCCTAGTAAAAGGGTTACCGAGTTATGGCAATTAGTGGTCTAATAGTTACAACGTAGTGGATTAGGGGTTTGGGGTCACTAGAGTTATCAAGGTTAGATGTTAGACATTAAGGTCGATTAGGGGTTAGTGGGGTTAGGGATGTTTAGTAATTAGTCGAGTTAGAAGGGTTAGGGGGTGGGGGTGTCATAAAGACTATGGATAAGGGATTAGGGGTAGATTCAATGACAAATAACTATTTGTAACCATGGTCATTTCAAGGAAACCATCATGATTGGGCTAGGGGTAAAAAATTTAGTGGGTTGGTGGTTAGTGGCATCAACCATTAACATATTCAACAATGATCACTAGAGTTCAACCATAATCAACCATCGTTAATGGATTAGGGGTTAAGGGTTTACATGTGGGTGGGTAGCATCATGCATTCATGTAATAGGGCTAAATTCAACCATGGACACTTATAGTCAACCATGGTCATCCATATTTGTCAGTGGTCATTGTATGAAGGATTAATGGCAAGTTAGTAACTTAGTGGAGTAGTTTAGTTGTTAACAACTATATGTAACCATGGTCAAATGAAGTCAACTATCATTACTAGGTTAGAGGTTAATGGTTTATACATGGGTAAATAATGTTACCCATTGACATAATAAGGTTGCATTCAATTATGGACACCTATCATCAACCATGGTTAACCATATTTGTTAGTCATCATTACGTCAAGAGTTAGTGGTCAAATAGTGGAGTAACGTCAACCATTGAGAAGTATATGCAACCATTTTTTATCGGGATCAACCATAGGCAACCATCTTTACGAAGTAAGGATTAACATAATATGCATGCATGAAAAGTGTCACCCATTGACATAATATGACTACATTCAACCATGGACATCTTCAATCACTACTACAATGCATGCCCATAACATCCTTATTTTTATTTGTTTTTCTGTAAATTGGAAAAAGGGATGCACAATAGTCTCTAGCATATTTTTTTAACATCCAATTTGATCCTTTGTGCACTCATTTTCTTTCATTTTAATATTTTGTATCTATGTAGCACCCTTCATCTCTTCTTAGAGATTACATCATTTATGTGTGTTGGTGTGGGTGTGCTAGGAGTGTTTGCAATACTTATGTCGATGTACATAAGCGAGGCACTCATATACACACACGAGTGAGTGGGTGTGTGTCAACAATTTTATGTGTGCATGGGTGGATCATTTATATGTGTGAGTGCACTCTTTATATTAGGTGTATTGCTTATGTGTGTGAGTGTGTATGGGTATGTTGCTTGTGTTATATGTGCCGCTTGTGTTATGGGTGTTTCTTATATGCATGAGTGGAACACTTAGATATGTGAGTGCATCATTTATATTGATATGTGAGTCACTTACATATCTAAGTGCATCACTTATGTGGTATTTGTATCACTTATGTGCATTAGTGTTGCTTATATGTGTCGATGTGTTGCTTATATGTGTGTGAGTGTGTCTCTTGTATGTTGAGTGCATCACTTATGTGCATACACTTTTTTTGTTTTTCCCTAAGAGATCAAGGATATTTAGGAACACACTCAACCAATGAGAGATTAATTTTTAGTTACTTGATTAACCAAAGATCAATGTGGGCCATGAGAGGTAGAGTTTCCAAGAGCTTGCAATGGACGTGTGAAGTAAAAGGCCCCTTGTGAAAGGAATATGTGTTAGGTGCATTGCTGATGTGTGAATGTGTAGCTTATAGTAGATGTGTCTTTTATGTGGATGAAAGTGTCACTTATGTGCTCGAGTGTGTTACTTACTTTAAGTGTATTACTTATGTGTGTGAGTGTAGGCTTATGCGCGTAAGTGTATCACTTATGTGCTCGAGTGTGTTACTTACTTTAAGTGTATTACTTATGTGTGTGAGTGTAGGCTTATGTGCGTAAGTGTATCACTTATGTGCATGAGCACATCATTGCACCAAAAAAAGTTAGGTGCATTTTACAACTCAATATGGGTAAGATGTGTAATATAGCATTTATAGACTAAAACTAAACAAGAGGAATAGTTGTAACAACAATGCCTAATTTAAAATTATAATTATATTTATGGTTTGTTGAATTGATAAAGAAAAAAAATTATTTGAGAAATTTAATGAAAAAACTACCATAATGTCATCCATTTAATATAATGTTAATTTTTTAGTTATGAAATAGATTTAAATTAAGAAATATAATGTTAATTTCATAGTTATGAAATAGATTTAAATTAAGAAGTTAAAATTTGATATGAGCTTGTAAAAGTTTAAAGATTAAAATGAGCATACCATTTTCCAGAACAATATAGTATATACAACCTAAAAGAGAACATAAAATATATAACTAAAAATGTATTGGAAAACTATTGAAATTCAATTGGATAACCTAATTTGTATGCATCATGTCCATTGGTAACATTGATTAATATTATATTATAGAATAAATTATTTTTTATTTATAAATTTCTATTTTATTAACAAATTCAATTATATCAAGCAAATTTCTATTTCAATTATTTATTTATTTATAAATTTCTATTATATTAACAAATTCTATTTTATTAACAAATTCAATTATATTCAAAACACAGGTTGAAGCTCTCATTCAAGCAAGAGATCTCATCGATATCAAGCCAAAAAGAGGGAAATACACTTGGTCGAATAAACGAATTGGCAAGGGAAATATCATGGTCAGACAAGATAGATTTCTAGTCCACAGCAGCCTCCTATCCAACTCCCAAACCATGTCCTCCAGCATACTAGCTAACCTTGCCTCTGATCATAAACCCATTCAACTTCTTTTTCAATACATCGAAAATCTTGTCCCTATCCCCTTCAAATTTAGCCCCCAATGGATTAACCTTTCCAACTTTTGGAGCACTCTTAACAAAGCCTGGAGCATCCCTATCTCCAGCTCCCCCTGCTACGTTTGGGAGCAAAAACTCAAAAACACCAAGTTTGCACTCAAAAAATGGGCCAAATCCACTTGCCCTGCACCTGCCATCTCTAGGAATTCCACAGTGAACACACTAGAAAGTATCCAATTTGATATGGAGAATCGATCTGTCGAAGCTTCCACACTCCAAGACGAAGTCGCACAACAAACTATGGTGTATCAATCATTTCGAGTTGAAGAGGAGTATTGGCGCTTGAAGTCACGCAGCACTTGGCTTAAAAATGGTGATAAGAACACCAACTATTTTCATAAACAATTCGTGGCTAGACAGTCCATCAACTACATCGCAGAGATCAAATCGGATGATGGATCGAAAGTGACTGGCAACGCGAATTTAAAAAACGCTGCATACTTGCATTTTTCCAACCTTTACGCTGATGCTGCTAACGCTGATAGAGTTGATGAGGATGCGTTTTTGGAACACATTCCAAAGAAAATTACCTCGGAGGAGAATCTCAAGATCCAAAAACCCTTTACAGAGCAGGAAGTTCTCAACGCAATCAACTCTTTCAATTCTGACAAAGCACTGGACCCCGATGGATTTTCAATCCATTTCTACAAAGCACCGGGCCTCGGTGGATTTTCAATCCATTTCTACAAAGCACGTTGGACATACATTAAAAAAGACTTCATGAGAATGATCAGGAATTTCCACTCAAAGGCAAAAATTGGTGGTTGTACCAACACCACGTTTCTGTCCCTCATCCCGAAAGAAACGAATCCCAGCTCCTTTAGCAGATTCAAACCAATTTCACTATGCAACTCTTCATACAAAATCATCTCCAAGATGCTTGCAACTAGATTGAAGCCTTTACTCAACAAAATCATCTCTAATAATCAAGGTGGCTTCTTGAAAGGAAGGCAAATACTCGACAATGTCATTCTTGTACAAGAAGCAATCCACTCCAGAAAATCACGAAAGGAAAAAGGTATGATAATCAAACTCGACATGGCCAATTCATTTGACCGTGTCAAGCACTCCTTCTTATTCAATATTATGAATTTCTTTGGATTCAATGACACCTTTATCAGTTGGATCTCAACCTGTATAAGCAAACCCTGGATTGCCCCCTTAATTAATGGTCGTCCCACGGACTTCTTTCAAGCATCCCGTGGTATCAGACAAGGTTGTCCACTCTCTTCTTTCCTGTACATCATCATTGCAGACTCACTCAGCCGAAAGTTGAACCATGAATTGATATCTAGTTCCCTACTTGGCCTCCGCCTCACACTTGATTCTCATCCCCTCAACCACACCCTCTTCGCTGATGACTCTCTATTATTGGGTGGAGCCTCTTCCATCTTAGCCCAAAAATTCAAACGCAACCTAAATCTGTACTGCAACGCTTCAGGTGGAAAAATTAATTTGCACAAAAGTGCTATCTATTGCTGGAATATAAACAACAACGTAGCAGCCAGAATTAGCAGAATTCTCGGCATCAAAGTTTACAATCAATGGGACAATTTTAAATATATGGGTCTTCCTATCACTTTCGGCAATTCAAAGATTGGGAATTGGGAAGATACTATTAACAAAATAAAAACAGAATGAAAAGATGGGGAGGACAATGGCTTAGCAAAGTTGGAAAATTAATTCTTGTAAACTTCGTACTCTCCGCGCTACCCATCTATCAATCCTCCATTCTCCTAGCCCCAAAAGGAGCCTCTAATAAGATAAGCAAGCTGCTGAGATACTTCCTTTGGTTCGGCGGAAAAAACAACGGAAACAAAATCCATCTCGTGAACTGGGAGACCATCAAGAAGCCAAATCATCAGGAGGTCTGCAAATTCGAGACCCTCTCCACGCTAACTTAGCACTAGGCGGTAAACTCCTCTGGAAAATTCTTCACAATAAACATCATCTTGTCAGTCAAGTACTCAGGAAAAAATATTTATACGGAACCAATTCAAGATGCCTTAATCAAAAGCCAACCACCAAAGGCACTAGTATATGGAAACTATGTAAAGCAGCTTGGGAATTTTTTTTCAGAAGGTCTCTACTGGGTACCCGCCAATGGTAGGAAAATTGATATATTTACTGACAAAATCATGGACAGTGAAGAAATTCAGAATAATCATGAGTTACATAACATCGCAGCATGGAATTTGCACCCTCAAAGAATTCAACTCTTGGGATCACCATGGCAATTGGAAAAGTTGGAAAATCACAGATATTCCTCCCCATCTTGAGGCTGCTAAAAACATTCTCACTGAGAATCTGAAAGGATGTGCTCCCCTTCATCTTATGGCCAAAGACGAGCGAGGATGGGGTCCTACAGGTGCATACACCTCCATTCTTGGTTACAAAGCGCTCCAATCACATGATGACGCAAGAAAAGATGTTTGGAAAATAGCTTGGAACCCATTCGGACTTCCCAAAATCAAATTTTTCACGTGGACCTTAATCCACTACAAAGTCCTCACCGAAGACAACCTCAACAAGAAAGGATTTCATGGACCTTTTTGGTGCCCTCTTTGTCATAACAGTCTTGAAACAATCAACCACCTATTTCTAGAATGCCAGTTTACTAAACTTGTTTGGAATTTAATTCTCCTTGACCTCACTACCACTCAGCCTCCTTTCTCCTCTATCACCCGGCTTTTCCAAGACTAGATCTCTTTTTATCCCACTCCCATATCCAATAAGAATCTCTGGCATCATATCTGGACTTCCATTCCCAAATTTACATCTTGGAAAATATGGACCACTAGAAACAACGCCATTTTCAACGAAAGGTATTACACTCCCTTGCAAACTGCAGGCCAGGAAAAAAATTTACTCATCGACTATTTAAATAACTCCAACCTCAAAACGGAAGCAACTCTAAGCCCACAAGAAAGGAATTGGATAGGAGGTAGGCTTCCCAACTCAAGTAATATTCCTCGACCTCATCATCAACCACCATGGTATATCAGACTCACCATTCCTGACTTTCATGAATGGAGAATCAACCAAGCCATAGACGGCTTATATTTTGATGGAGCCTCAAAGAAAAATCCTGGTAAAGTTGGTGCAGGAGGAGTTTTGTGGACAAGTGACGAAACTATCAAAGTGAAATACAGTTGGGGCTTGGGTACCTGCTCAAACAATACAGCTGAAGCCTTAGCCCTGTTAAAAGGCTGCCAAATCGCTAAAGAACGTATGATCAATAAATTACATGTATTCGGCAACTCATTGCTTATCATCAGAGCCCTAAATGAAAACACAAACCTCAGCAATCTAACTCTGAACAGGATAATGCAACGCATAAGGAAAATCTCAAGCACATTCACTCAGTGTAAGGCATTTCATATTTTAAGGAATTTAAATGAGGAAGCAGACATTGAAGCAAATATTGGAGTCAAACTTAATAGTGGAATTCTGAATATAACCAACAGTGTCAGTGAATTGCATCAAATCCCTTGAACAGGGCCTCAGGCATATATCACTTAAGTCTCCATTACTTCAAAATCTGAATGAAGATCAATTTTAGTTCAGCAATTGACACCTCAGAATTATTGATTGCAGACACTGAACCATCTACGTCGACTACAGGTTGGAAAATCGAGATACATAGTGCCAATTACTGATCCGAATGGCCTCATTGGCTTCTGCATTGATTGAGGGTTTAGATTTTTACTTTGTTTTACAATCTTTAGCAGGCGTCTTCACTTCTCGATATCATTCAGCCTCGAGCAAAATGCTATTAATGGGGTAAGCTCATTGTATCATACTGATATGCTTACATGCTCAATCAAAGGATTTTTCAATCTTCCAATCCAGATAGTGAAACATATTACATTACAAGAGAAGGTTTACTCATTTTTTTATCATGGCATTTGGTATTGACAATGATCTTCATCATCATCAATTTCTACAATCGGGTAGGACCTGTCTCACATCCATCAGATCTTTAGAATCTGAATTCTCTAGGCATCTTCGTTTAACACAATTCAGAATTCTTCTATTGCAGAACACTTTCAGAACTACACTGCAATTTGGTCTCTTATCAATTCTTAGAATGCAGACAAGCAACATCAAATTCACCAGCGCAGAAGTCACATTTTATTAAATGCCTGAAGCAGAATACTTATCATTACAATTCCTGATTGTCACATTCTCTTCTTCATTGTTATTAGCAACCTCAACACTACATTCATTTTATTAATTTGTATTAAGCTCTGTCAGCATGAGATGTATCTGCTGATGTAAGGCATAATGACATCCAAACTCAAAGTGGTACTGATATTACTCAAAGCCATTTGGCCACCATCAAATGTACTATGTCGATTTGGTTCAAAACCACGGTTTTTTTTTATTTTTTATTCAATACACATTTCTGTTAAAAAAAAAACAAATTCAATTATAGAAACTATTCAAATCTTAACATTAAATTGAGTTTTATTGGCAAATTGTGGGTTTTTTTATGAGAAACATGTATTATTTTATTATAGTGTTCTTGTTGTCATTACCTTAGAATATATTTACTTTTTATTTAATTAATTTATGAATAAAAATATATATATATATATATATTGTAACTTAATTTGGTATAAATGGATATTAAAATAAGGGAAGAAATCGTTTAGAATGTACACATACGACTCTCAAATAAAATTTCAAGATTATAATTATATTAAATCCAAGTTGGAAACACTAACATATAATTCAAAAATGTTAAAAGAAATAATTTTAAATAAACAAATAAGTTAATTAAAAAAAAAACGCTAACAAATTAAAAATAAAAATTAAAAAAAATATTAACAAATTAAAAAAAACGTTAACAAACTAAAAATAATAGACATGGTGATTCATGTCAATTTTGTCTAGCAACCAACATCCCAACCTCTTCTAAGTACGTTATAAATTATTATAATAAATTCTATATTTTTTATTTATTTTTACATATTTATATCATATAATATTAAAATTTTCTATATAAATAAAACTTATATATATACCTTCCTTCTTTGATATTGCAAACCATTAATTATATATACACAATTATGACCTTTCAATTTTATAACCTTCCTGCTTGCCTTGATATTTTAAAGACATATATATACATACATACTTCTTTGATATTGCAAACCATTAATTATATTTACACAATTATAACCTTTCAATTTTATAACCTCCTTGCTTGCTAATTATATATACACAATTATGACCTTTCAATTTTATAACCTCCTTGCTTGCATTGATATTTTAAAGGCATATATATACACACTTACTTACTTATTGATCCAACCCTTTATGAATTCTGACTACTTTAAGCTAAAGAAGCATGGCATGACCTTTCCTAAAAAATCTGAATACATTAAGTTTTAAAACAACCTGCATTGTCATTTTATTTTAAGTTGCTTGCGTTTGTTATTAAAATAAAAAATTTGTGGGAGAAGTTTTGGTAAGATGGTCTAACGAGTGATGTTGGACGATGCAAATGTGGCCATAAACAAAATGCATAAGAACTTTCCATATTAAACAGTTTTGTCAGGTGAATTGCATTTGGATACATAATATTTCATTTGGAAATCTAACCATTTCCTTAGGATAATTTAAGAAACTTAACCGTAGCGATATTTCCAAAGTTCGGCAAATAATCTAATTTGAAACATACTCTCCTGCTTGAAATTATGTCGAATCCATTTTTGGCATGATGGAAGGATTGAACCATGGCTATAAGAGAGCAGGCGTCGCCTTGTTCATACATGCTTATTGAATAGTTGTGCAATTTGATCGCTCTTTGGTAATTTTCCATTTTGTTGTGTTGGGAGGACATTGATAGTAATCATTGAAGTGGTTGATTATGGATTCATAGATGGTATTTGACAGATATCCTGGATTGAAAAAACATAAAATAATTGTCGATTTGCAAGGATTAAACATTTTTATGTAAACTTTTCAAAATACAAAAAATAAGTGTATTAATAAAAAGTGGTATCAAGGAATAAAAAAATATTATCCAATATTTTAGATCACTTGTAAATTTTTAGACCCAACCCGGTTTCAAGTTTCAATGAGAATTTGGTTTAATGCCCAACCCACATGTGCATATAATGATTTTTTTTGTTTTTTCTCATAAGTAAGAAACACATTGAATATGACATTAAATATTGATTATCTTAAGAGTTCACAGACAATAGAGTTTACAATAAACTTATTCTAACAATAAATAATGTTGTGGTTTTTTTTTTAACAAGTAAAAAAACTATATTTTATTAACAAAGTATAAGTAGTACATGAGCGAATAATATCCAGAACAAAGAAAATTAGTAGACCAGCAAGATCAGGTCCGAGTCCAGGCTCTCCTGACAGATGAAGAAATAAATAATGTTGTAGTTATCTCATAAACCGTGCTCAACAAACTCCTTGAAAATTGTGTCAAGTTCCTGGAAATATGTGCTCTGATTTCCTGTTAAAAACTGCACTTCCTGATAGTCTTGATTTATATGCTTGCCTACTATAGGGAACATTAAGGATTTTTAAGCAACATACTGCCTCAAAAATCGTTCCAAATACAATCTCGATTTTTGTGCAATGTTTCTATTGTACAACCTATTTAGATTGATGTTGTACGACCTACTCAAAACCTGTACAGTACCACTGAAGGTTTCTTAGTTTGCATACCCCAACTTCTTTGGGAAACTATGCACTCCTCTAGTCTCTTCTTCTTTCTCTTTACCTCTCTCTTCAATGTTTTCATGAAGAATGAATTGGGTCATTTACCCTTTCTTTTCCTTTATGTTCATCAAGTGAGAAAATGAATTAACCCTAAGATCCAATGGCTAGGATTAGATCTTGGGTCATCTAAATCCACGGTTGAGATAAAATCACTTTATCTCAACTTAAAATTAATTTAAGTCACTTTTCTCTTCAAATGTCTAAAAAGTCACTTTATATCCCATAAAGTGAAATTAACTTTATATCTCATAAAGATAATGTCTAAGGGTGATGTTGGACTTGGACATTTCCCCCTTTAGCTAGACACAAAGCTACCTAGGGGAACACTTCTTCAAGGTACAAATTCTAACACCACTAACATTGCCACTGTAACGTGTCTGTTAGTTTCATTTGCCATTTGTACCATGGTATCAATGTACAAAAGATGCATGGATGGTCCTCTTTCATACGTGTAAAGAACAAGTGAGAACCATATCAAATTCAACTCCCTTAGAACAAATTTAGTTCTCTTAGAACTAGTAATCCAAGATGAGATCCCATAGTTTCCCATTCCATACTCATTTGTTATCATCTCTGTCCTTCCTACAAAGAGACATGGCCATAGCCATACAAATGCATTTATGTTGCAACTCAATTTCAATTGGATTACAATGAGGTAGAGAGAGAGCACCTGGTGCTGGAGTAGCATAAATTCTCCTATGTCGCCAATAGAGATTTAACAATGACAAGGACTTTGTGCTTCAATTGGAGGAAGCACACAAATTCTCTCATGTTTTTGTATTTTTCTGTAATGATCTTTGTTATCATTGTTGGATTTTTTTGTGTAACTATAAAGTTGATATTTTGAATGGTATAATATACTGATTTTTTTCCCTACTACTAGCTTCCATGAAAGCTAGAATGCAACCATGAATTAGATTGTCCTAAAAAATTCGTTTAACTAATTCAATTAGATTGGGTAGCTGGAATGTAGCCATGAATTTGATTGTCCTAAAAACTTCGCTTAGCTCATTCAATTAGCTTAGGTTTCTACAAGTTGTTAGTGGAAAGTGTAGGTCATTCAAAACAAAACGTGTTATAATTCTTGGTAGGATTTACTTAGTTCATGTTACATGATAAATATATTTGTTGTGATCTACAACCTAAAAATGTATAAAGCTCAAACGTATTTCCTCTTTCACTGGTATGGTTGGAAACAATTCCCAATCTGCAACAATTCCCTTTCTCCTCACTACACAAGTAAATCCCCTTTCTCCTCACTACACAAGTAAAGACCACTTCAATGGAAGTAACTTTGTGTGTAATTTGATAAACAAATGAGAACCTAGATTTGCATCATTGATTTTCATCTACTTTGAGTTTACATTTGACATTGTTTGTGCTTTCTTCTTGAATTACTTTAAGAGGACATATATTATGTATACTTTTGTCATAGGCAAACATACTTCTCAAGGAAAATTCTAAAGTTGGGTTGCTAAAGGGGCCATGGTCAGAATATTTTATCAGAGCCGTGATAATGAGGATAGCAAGGAGACCTCTTCAAAGTTACATTTCTCTACAAAAGAGATTTAAAGCTATTGCAATATCAATTTAAGTTTATATGGACCAAAGGAGTCAAGATATCAACTCCATCAGGAGGCCAAACAATCTACATACCCTAGATCGATGTTCGATGTTGGAACACTAGTTATAGGATTGCTGAGATCGATGTTGGAACACTAGTTATGGGATTGTCATGCTATTGCATTTTAGGTACAAGCTTAGTGAACAAAACTACTACAAGTTCAACAACTAAGTTATTTTTTAGCACTGAACAAAGCTATAAAAAAAGATGAAATAGTTAGGGTCCGCACATGAATGTGAAAAGCACGCTCCAAGCGTGCTTTGGTGTAATCATGAGAAATTTCCAACAAGATGTGGTGTAGCGATAGTCCGCCCAAGGTACTCTGATAAAACTGGTAGAAAGTATGAAAGATAAAGTTGCATTCACAACAAAGTATGTTGGATAAGACATTACAAGTTAATTTTATGTTTAAAATTTTGAATTCATGGACGGGAAAGTACACAAGGAGTTCTGGCTCATTCAAACTTAGATAGAAAAGTACACAGGGACCCAGGGCTCATTCAAACTCCATGTGTGTGAACCCAGGTTTTAAGCTACCTTGATGTCATACTAATGCGAGCTACACAACCCAAGGTTTTTTATGAGTCCCAAATTAGGTACTCTATAAAGCCTTTTTATGCCACACAAGCACAATAATGGATAAGGAAAATGCCTCTGTTTGTGGGGTATAATGCATTTGTTTTGATTATTTAATAGAATAGTTTAGAGGTTATTCTTTTATGCGTAAAAGCATTTTCTATGAGCTAATTATATGTAAATAAGTGTGTATGAGCAGGCAGAGGTAATCTAAGAGACAACAAGCAATTCCAACTCGAGGATTGAAAGACCATAAGTGGCTCAGTGCCCTTTTTCCTGATTTGTAGAAGGAAACTCCTGTTCAGCAGGATTGGCATTTAAAGCATAGAGTTAGGTTACGTTTCAATATATATATATATATATATATATATGGACCTCTTGAGTAGCAAGGGATTCCTGTTGGCATTGTTGTAGAACTTATATTCAACATATGTTATTCGATACAGTTCTGTTGTAAGACTTTTTCTAAACATGAAGTCACGATTTTAATGGAAGAAGTGATGTTATTTCAAGCTTTGCATTTATAAGTCTTTTTCCACTACTGAAATACGGGTTGGAGAGGGCCCCTCCAACATGTAGGTTAGGAGCTTCATTTTTACTTCAAGTATTTCTCATATGTCCTGTTAATTGATTGAATCGTCATCGTATATGAAGTACTTGACAATGGTTTGAATAACATGGTTTTATTTCAGTTCAGCGATCATTTCAGTTCAACACTTTTTCTCTGTTGTTCGTCAATATTGATTCTGTAGTTCCATAACACGCCTTCCGTAGTCCTGTACATGCATTCTGTGCAGGTGTATTTACCTCTGTTTTCCAGCGCGTTATATTAATTTCAGACAATGATTTAGATATGCAATTCCATGCATATTTCCTTTATCTGAGTTCAGTTATATAGGAGTTAATTGTTTTAAGTTATTTGGATTTGAATAGAGTAAATGATTATCACTTTCAGTACTGGATTCGAATAAGATGAAGTTTGATTAATTTTCAGTATTAAATTCCTAGCTTAAATTTCCATCTTTCAGTACTTCGTTTCTAGTTAAATTTCCAGCTTTCAGTATCTTATTTCTAGATCAAGTTTCCCAAGCTTTCAACATTTTATTTCTTAGATTAGATTTACAATTTTCCAGCATTTAAATTCTTAGCATAAAGATCTATTGGTTTCAGCATTTCTAGTTCATAAGTTTACAATCTTTTTATATCCTTTCATTCTTTGTTTAAAGACAGATCACTCCCATTTCCTTTTGAGAAACCTTTAAGATACATCACAACACCCTAAACGACGAAGACTATCCTATAGAGCACATACAGTGCTTAGCACCTCTTAAGTTTGTACGCTCCTTGGTCGATAATTAAAGTATGCTCCCGGTTTAGCTACCCTAATAGGGTATCCATTCCTGGAGTCCACCACTTTTTGGCGTCGTTGCCGGGGAGGTGCTTAATCCATAGGAGACCTCTTTAAAGAAAAAATAAAAAAACACAAAAACAACCTGAAACATAAAAATTTTACCATGAATGCCTAGACGACAGAGAGATAGATTCGGACTCTTTTTGCCTAACCGCCCTATGAGTAACAACAGTTCTGATAATTCCCAATTTGAGTTCCTTCACTCTGAAGACAAGCCTAAATCTAGCAACGATCCAAACCGAGATAACTTCTTTGCTAGCTCTAGCTCCAACACTACTATGGCAGAAGAATATGAGGAACCTAGAGAACTGTTCACTTTTCCCATTAGTGTACCTCTTAGGGATGATAGGATGAAGAATATCAACCCTAATAACTTGCCAAACTTCCATGGTTTGACCTCAGAAGATCCTGACACATTTCTATTTGAATTTGAGGTAGTTTGTAGGTCGTTTGGGTACACAACTGATGCACATAAACTAAGACTCTTTCCTTCTACATTAAAAGACCTATCACTTAGATGGTTCATGAGCCTAGAAGGAAACAACATTTTTAGCTGGGACCAAATGATACAATCCTTCCTAGAAAAATACAGGAACTACTATAAGGCAAAGGATACAAGAGATGAAATCTTCAGAATGCAACAAGTAGAAAGAGAATCCTTAGAAGACTACGCACAACGATTTCAACTCAGCTACAAACGAGCTAGTCACTACACCTTAGATCAAGAATCACTGAAACTTGTCCTTCTTAGAGGGATAAAAGAGGAAAATCTAGAAGTTTTGAACTTTCTGGGAGATGGAGATATATTCCAGAAAACTTATGACCAAATCCTACAAATCTTAAAAAACTACTCTAGATCCGGGAAAGGTAAAAGTTGGACAAGGGATTCACACCCATTTACTGGGGGATCGACATCTTCAGGACCAAACCTTACAAAGTCTGATTTAGGGAACGTTCTTGATGACATGAAAATTGATATCCTTCAATCCCTAGTAATGCAACTTGATGCACTTCAAATAAAGAAGAAATAGGACAAAATAAACCAAGCATTGCTAGTCTTTTGTCCACGCCGCAGAAATAAGCATGAGAAGGGGCAGTGCACACTAAACACCATAGAAATATGTGGCCTCTGCACTGACGATCACTCCACTGATAAATTTCCTCTGTTTCCCTCGTGTAAAGCTGCTATTCAAGATCCCACAACTGAAGGTGCAATAGAACAACTATGTTTCGTCAATCAAAGAAGAAATAATTTTGCTAGGCCTTACCAACCCAACAACCAAGCCTACTATAATCAGGGAAGTAACCAACAAAATTGGAACTCAGTACCATCCCCATGGCCATCTAAACCAACTCCAAATCAGTGGCAACAAATCCAACCATATCAACAACCTTATTACCCACAATCTTACTCTCCATACCCCCCACCTTTTGCTCATCCAAACACAAATTATGGAAATCAATATCCTTATTCATCAAACTGGAGGGATCCATTGCAGAAACCACTCATCATGCCGCCCCCACAGAACCAACCACCTCCCAGACCTCCACCAATCCCTGCCCAGCCGATTCCAAACCCTAAAAAAAACAGACCAGGATAGCAGCAGACTTATAATACTAAAATCATGCAGTTCCCTACTTGTGTAGTGGATACCCTGGAAATAAACAAAATTAATCTCAGGTCTGGGAAAACATTACAAAACACACACACAGAATAATCAAGGAGATGAAGCTCACGAACAAACAACACAACCTGAAATTCAGCATCCAGACGAGCCAATCCCTAAGGGAGAAGAAATTCGACCACCCACACAAAATAGAAACCCTCCATTCCCTGAAAAACTTATATGAAATACAAAAGAAGAAGAGGAAAGTGCAATTCTGAACGAATTGAACCGCTTGAACATCCAAATTCCAATTCTACAGGCCATAAGAGATGTGCCAATCTGTAACAAGTTTATTAAGGAAAATTGCTTGAAAATACCTGGCAGAAGAAGACGTGACCCACAAACTATAAACGTAGTAGGCCAGTTAGCATATTTAATGCTAGGTGTCATTGTTAACCCCAAATACCTTGATCCAGGCAGCCCAGTAGTCAATGTGATCATCAACAACAGACATATCGCCAGCATCCTAATTGATTTAGGGGCCGCAATCAACGTGATGACCAAGGATACTATGATAGCCCTAGGGCTCCAATCGATGGTTAGACCAACAACTACTGTACTACAGCTAGCTGACACATCGATAGTAAAACCTGAAGGAATGCTCGAAGACATCATTATCAATATAGAATCCTTGGAATACCCAACTGACTTCATAGTCATCGAACTGAAGAGTAAACTTAGTGGATACCCAATAATACTAGGGAGACCCTGGCTGGCAACTGCAGATGCTTACATAGGTTGCAGATCGGGAAACATGACAATCACCAGTGGGCAAGCTAGGAAGAAAATCACGATTTATCCTCCAGCAAGGAAGTCTTCAGACCTAGAATATCAAAACTAGAAAAACGATTATAATGACACATCCAACCAAAACATACGACCTGTCCTTACCATTGAAGCTGCCCTATCACTAAAATCCATCGACGAAGATAGTCATTTAGATAGGTTTATTCAAAATGCATCTTCTAATCAGGATATGTTTGAAGATTTTCTTGGAATATGTGAGCAACAAGAAGAAAATATATCAACCCACAACTCTGACAGAATGTGGGCAGAGGTACTCACACTTGAACAACATCCAATTCAGATAAAAACAGATGAGATAATGCCTATAAGGACAGTTAATATTAACTCCAATTTGGAACCAGGACAAGAACAACAATTACTGAAGATACTGTCAGACAACAACAAAGCCTTTGCATGGACATACACTGACATGAAGGGTATCCACCCAGACATCTGCAAGCATTATATATATATAAAGGAAGGTGTTGTTCCTATCAGACAACCACATAGAAGAATGAACCCAACATTAAAAGACATAGTTAAGTCGGAATTACAAAAGCTGCTAGATGCAGGGTTCATACACCCAATCTCAGATAGTGAGTGGGTATCACCATTGGTTATAGTTCCTAAAAAAGGAGGGAAGTGGAGGATCTGTGTTGACTACAGAGAGCTCAATAAGGAAACCAAGAAAGATCACTTCCCTCTCCCATTTATCGACCAGGTACTGGACACATTGTCTAGGTACAAATTTTTCTCATTCTTGGATGGGTTCAGTGGGTACAACCAAATCCTCATCCACCCAGCTGATCAAGACAAAACAACATTCACATGCCCATGGGGCACTTATGCATACAGAGTGCTTCCCTTTGGGCTCTGTAATGCCCCAACAATGTTTCAAGGGGAAATCTTAAGCATCTTCTCTGATTTTATTAATGATCAAATGGAAGTTTACATGGATGACTTCACACCCTATGGCCAGAATTTCGACCAAGCATTAAAACATCTAGAATTGGTTTTGAAAAAATGCATCGAGATGAGCTTATGTCTGAGCAATGATAAATGAAGAATGCTCATGGAAGAAGGCATCGTGCTTGGACACCATATTTCACAAAGAGGAATTGAAGTTGACCAAGCAAAAGTAACAGTCATCAGAACACTGCCACCACCTATGAAACAAAGAGATGTGAGAAGTTTTCTTGGGAAAACAGGCTACTACAAAAGATTTATCGAGAGTTATAGCAAAATTGCTGCACCAATGTTTGCTCTTCTCACAAAATACATAGAATTTATTTGGACAAAACATTGTATGACAACATTTGATAACCTCAAGCAGAAGACAATCATAGCTCCAGTACTCCAAGGACCAAATTGGGCACTTCCATTTCACATCCATTCTGATGCATCAGATAAGGCCATTGGTTCAGTCCTTGGACAAGAAGAATATAAGATACCATATGCCATATATTATATCATTAAAAATTTGGCAGGAGAAGAATTAAATTATACAGTCACAGAGAAGGAGTTTTTGGCTATCATACATGCCATAAACAAATTCAGGCATTACATAACTGGATACCAAGTTTTCGTCCACAGTGTCCATTCAGCAATCAGGTATCTTATGAATAAACCTAATACAAGTGCTCGAATAATTAGATGGCTACTGTTAACACCCAAAAAGTGCTCACTAGCTCATTTCCCTATTCACATGACCCATTTGTCCACTTTTTCACCATTTGAGCCTCTGAAACCAACAAAATGTCACCAAAAGACCTGAGTACACCCCTTTTTCCATTAAAAAAGATTATTTTTCCTAAAAAAGCATAAAAAACCCTAAAAAAGGGTCCAAATTCCCAAAAATATTAAAAAGGGAATAAAAATATTAATTTTATTCAAAAAAGGAAAAAGGAGGGAAAAGTACCTAAACCATGTTGGTCAATACCATTTGGTTTCCACAAAACCACAAATGGTATTCCCCACCACCAAAACCTATAAAAAGGTGGTAGGGGCTCCTCATTTCACATCCATCCATTATCTCATCCTCATGCTGCCGAAATCTTCCTTGAGCATTTTGGCCATTGTAAGCAACCTTGGAGAAGGAGACCTCTTGGAGCTTGGAGCTACTCATCTTGGGAGTAGCTCAACATCAACCTTCACCATTGAAGGTATTATCGCAAGCACTTGCTTGCCCCCCATTTTTCAATACAAATTCATTCTTTAATATTTTCTTGTTCTTGTTTTTTAAATGTTTACATTATTTGCTTATATTCTTGCATAGATCCATGATTAGTTTTGTTTAGATTAGTTTCTTGTTTAATTCTATTGAGATTGCTGCTACTAGTTAGCAGGTTCCCATAGCACTAAGCCTGGTTGCAAAATCGGGCCAACAGTTTTTGGCGACTCCACTGGGGAGTATGCAGGTGGAGCTGGAGGTGGTCCAGCTGCCTGTTGGGGTTGTTGGTACCCCTGACATCCCTAAGTTTGGTGGGCAAGGCAGGTGAAAACCCTCCAAAATATCCCGATCCAGGTCTCTCCAACCATCCTCGGGGAGTCCAGCTAGGATCCTGGCAAAGGTCTGTCTGACACCCTCTATGGCGTCATCGCGAGGGCCAACCCCTCGCCCACGAGCTGCGAATCCTCCACCACGCGGAGGGGGTACCGCTGTAGGTGGATGGGCGACCACCATCGCCCGCCCCTGACGAGCCACGTAGTCAGGCGGTGGCACTGGACCCACATCTGCACAAAGCAAGTAAACCATCACATACTATACAACTATAATCATCAATGATAAACCAAACAACATATGATATAATATCAAATAAAACACAAAACATATCGTCTAAACTCCAGGCCTGTCCTGGGGCACGAGGCATCTCTGGGTCACCTCGATAGTCCATGCCGGCATAGGGGTAGTCCTCAATAACCAGGGGCATCTGCTCCCACTGCTGATAAAAATCCTCCGTGAAGAAGCCGCGGACACCACCGCCACCACGAGGCATCATCTGCCCCCATCTCATCATACGAGGCTCACTCACGAGACCAGCACGAATGGGTACCCGTGGCCGCAAGGTCGGCACCCGCTCGAAGAAAATACAGTCAATAAAAGCAATACTCCCTACACCGACAAGTCAGTTCCCTACGCTGCCAAGTCAACCATGTCATCATGCTCTGAACAAAGGAAGGTTGAGTCTACCCTCTTTATGACCCAGTTATTTCCCATCCCCACAAGTATGTCAGTCCTACCATCAGTACTACAACACTTCAGTTCTACACCTCGTGCTCCTATCAAGGAAACATCGTTGCCTTGTTAGTTGCTGGTCTCGCTCTGTCGACGACAACCACATTTATTCCAGAGGATAGACTTAGAGGTCCCTGTGTCTTGGACTCATTACCATTTATGATGAGTGCCTACGAATCATTTCGAGAGGAATCCCTATTGCCTCTCCAAATGATTGTTTCTCACATGCTCGACTTCAACACCTTGATCACATCGTTGAGACTCGCACAGGGCATTGATCCTTTCAAGTTTTTCGTCGAAAACCCCGGATACCTCCTGACTCTTCCACATTTGAGAGTCTACCTATGGAAACAACCAGTTACACTTTTTCTATAGATATCCGGGTTGCGCATGGCGATAATATTCAGATGTACCCCAGTTTCATACTCCCTTGAGTACACAGTTACATTAATTCTCAGAGATGACTCATAGTCTTTGAGTCCCTACAGATGTTGGACACCTTCAGTTTCAGCAGTTCATCAGTCATTCCAGTGTATCAGTTATTGAACTCAGTTATGATCAGGAGTATATCCCAAAATAATGTCCCCCCTGGACCATTATGATGTACCAGTAGATTCTTTATGTATTAGATCCCCCTTGGGACTAATTGTTATGTATATGCCTTTATACGAGCATGGGAATGCCCGCCTCGTCCATTATCAGAGATTATACCTCATTCATATTAAGGCCATGTAATGTGTTTTGTTTTTGCAGCTTCCAAGGGCCGTGGCTCCAATCTCCAACCGGTCTCTTCTCTCCCCTAAAACCCCAGAAAAAGACAAATGAACTATGATGTCTATCGGCCATATGATGAGCTCCTGCCCTCACACATCAGGGGGCAATCTGTTAACACCCAAAAAGTGCTCACTAGCTCATTTCCCTATTCACATAACCCATTTGTCCACTTTTTCACCATCTGAGCCTCTGAAACCAACAAAAGGTCACCAAAAGACCTGAGTACACCCCTTTTTCCATTAAAAAAGATTATTTTTCCTAAAAAAGCATAAAAAACCCTCAAAAAGGGTCCAAATTCCCAAAAATATTAAAAAGGGAATAAAAATATTAATTTTATTCAAAAAAGGAAAAAGGAGGGAAAAGTACCTAAACCATGTTGGTCAATACCATTTGGTTTCCACAAAACCACAAATGGTATTCCCCACCACCAAAACCTATAAAAAGGTGGTAGGGGCTCCTCATTTCACATCCATCCATTATCTCATCCTCATGCTGCCGAAATCTTCCTTGAGCATTTTGGCCATTGTAAGCAACCTTGGAGAAGGAGACCTCTTGGAGCTTGGAGCTACTCATCTTGGGAGTTGCTCAACATCAACCTTCACCATTGAAGGTATTATCGCAAGCACTTGCTTGCCCCCCATTTTTCAATACAAATTCATTCTTTAATATTTTCTTGTTCTTGTTTTTTAAATGTTTACATTATTTGCTTATATTCTTGCATAGATCCATGATTAGTTTTGTTTAGATTAGTTTCTTGTTTAATTCTATTGAGACTGCTGCTACTAGTTAGCAGGTGCCCATAACACTAAGCCTGGTTGCAAAACCGGGCCAACAGCTACCCCTCTTGCAAGAGTTTGACATAACAATTCTGGATAAGCCAGGGAAACACAATGTAGTAGCTGATTTTCTGTCTAGACTCACTCATGGGCAAGACAATGAACTGGTAAATGATAACTTTCCTGATGAGAACCTTTTTTCAATCTCCACAAGAAGCCCATGGTTTGCTGGCATAGCAAACTACTTAGTGTCTGCTAAATTCCCACAACATTACAACCACCAAGAAAATAATAAAATCATAAGGCAAAGTGCCATGTACACATGGATAGAAGGAATGCTTTTCAAAAAATAGCCAGACCAGATATTGAGAAGGTGTGTCAGAGAAGATGAGGTCCATGACATATTGCATGCTACTCACAACGAACCATGTGGAGGACAGTATGCCGCAAAAAGAACAACCTATAAATATTGCAAACTGGATATTATTGGCCAACACTCCACAAGGACTCCTATGAATACGTTTCACATTGTGATGATTGTCAACAAATGAGGAAGCCTACTCAAAGAGAAGAAATGCCTCTCCACCCACAAATCTCATTAGAAGCATTTAAGAAACAGGGATTTGATTTTGTTGGTCCATTCAACCCCCAATCAAATCAGAAAAGCTACATTCTAGTATGCATTGAGTACCTTACAAAGTGGGCAGAAATAGCCGCATTTGCAGCAGCAAATGAAACAAATGTGGCAAATTTTTTTACAGAGCAAATATTCCACAGATTTGGAGAACCGAGAGAGCTAGTTTCGGACCAAGGCACACAATTTACATCCAACCTCATAGAGGACCTGCTTCGAAGGAACAATGCCAAACACAGGAAGTCCTCCTCCTACCACCCTTAGGCTAATGGTCAAGCTGAGGTGACAAATAGAGAACTAGAAATAATTTTGACAAATACTGTACAACTCCACAAAAGAGATTGGGCAGACCAATTAAGTGAGGCAGTTTGGGCTTATAATAATACATGGAAGACAACAACAGGCTTCACCCCATATGAGCTAGTTTATGGAAAGAAAATAATGCTTCCCATTGAGTTTGAAATCAAAACATTGAGGATTGCAGCCAAGTTGAACATGGAACTTTCAGACATCCAGCAAGAACGAATGCTACAATTAAATCAACTGGATGAACAATGCCAACAAGCACTTGGCCACATTGAAATCATCTAGTAGCAAAGAAAGAAATGGCATGACAAAAATATCAAGCAGAAGAAATTTAAAGAAGGTGACTGGGCACTACTTTATGACTCTAGATTTCACACATTTAAAGGAAAATTGACAACCAGATGGCTCGGACCCTACATCATTGAAAACATCTATGACAATGGAGCTGTCAGAATTACAACAATAGATGAGGAAAAATTCCCCATGATTGTGAATGGACATAGACTCAAACTCTATAAGACACCAAAATCCAGAGAAGAGTTCACACAGACACTTTATCAGTAGAATCTAATGCTAATAGAGAGCCTAGATCATCATTGAATTTTTTTTTTGGAAAAAAAAGAAAAGAAAAAATAAAAAAAATAAAAAAAGAAGAAAAAATGAAAAAAAAAGAAGAAAATGATGAAAAAAAGAGAGAGAGGACAATACAAAAATCCACTCAGGTTCTCAAAAACAAAATTGATGGACTTGATCCATCCCTATGCAGAACCAAAAACCAATTTCAGAGCAGAACCAAAAAGCAATGTCAAGCGAGCTAGGAAGCAAAATCAAGCGAGCCAAGAAGCAAATTAAAGCGAGCCAACAAACATTTAGTAGCAAAATCAAAAGGAGACAACAAAAGAACAACCAACAAACATTATCTTTCATAATTTACAATCAAGTGAGCCAAGAATCATTCAAGTGAGCCAGCAGTCAATTCAAGCGAGCCAGAACAGCAACAAAGCTACCACTACAGAAATCAAATCACCATTTGGAGCACTAGTACAAACACAATGTTGAACACAATGACAAGTGATATCAACAAAGCTTGCACGAAAATCAAGCAAACAAAGGCAGCAATTCCAATAGAACAAGCAAAAAAAAGGCAAAAAAGACGTGACTACTAACATGCCCAAAATCACTACAGACGCAGCTGAACTCAACTACAAAATTCCGCGCCCATACAATCAAGCATGAATCATACAGTCAGGTACGCAAAGCATAGAAGGTAATCACTTAACACTTTATTTAATTTTCAAATCAAATCGTTATCCCCCCACAAAGAAGTTATTTCCTAAAGCTGAGGACAGCTTATAAGTTAATTCGGCGGCACGGTTCAGATTAACCTCACAGAATCATGATTACCGATCTCAGACATGTTAGAAGATGACAACATCCGCATCCAGCCGCTATATCCCCAAATAATCAAAGCGATAGCGCATGGTACAATGATGGAAGGAAATGCAGGGTGAAATAATGAAAAGGAATGTATAAGGCAGTAAGTACGATGCACGATGATCGGGATAAGTTCATGAAAACAGCTAAATAAGGCAGCATAATCTACAAAAAGACCCAGTTTTGCAATACAAGCTTTCCAGAAGCAAGAAAACAGGAAGTTCGTGTTGTCACTCAGCCAACAAGCTGCCCTCGAACCTATGGTCAATCCCGGCCAGTTGAGGTAAGTCAGCCACACTCAAAGTTTTTGATTTGTCGATTATAGTAGAAAAATTCAAGATGACAAAGGGGTTCAAAAAGAGTGAGCCAGGGGATCACAAGCCCATTTATGAAGACCCACAGGTTTTATAAATCCTCCGTAATGCGGTTGGATGCCCTTCATCTCAGGACTAAGAGGGTCCAATACAGATTTGGCTTTAGAATTCGCAAGGAACTAGAAGCACATCAAAGATGAACAGTTTGTCACCCGGGTAAGGGGACTACGTATCAAACTAGAGGAGGAGGCAATTGCGAAATACACAGGGCTGCCCATGGGTCTACACTGGAGCAGAGACGACCAGGAATCCAACCAGAGTGCAAAGGTAACCTTCTTTGGACAGGGGGATGTCTATGAATAAGACAAGAATGGAGTCAAAAGAATCACCATGCCAACACCCTAGGACGAGATAGCTTCTGTTGTTCTGAAATATGTAACGTGCATAGGGATGCTGAGCTATGTCCCTCTCTTCCACTTCCGAATTTTGGAGCTTCTGAGACATAAGGGCCATATCACACCAAATAACAACATCAACATTCCCTATTATCTTCTCTAGTCTTTGGGAGAAATGAGCAAAAAGGTAGTTCAGGGAAAAGAAGATGCGCTAGACCACCATGGGCTAATCAAATTGATAATTTGTGAAGAATTAATGGTATAGGTTCCAGAATTTTCATGGGAGGAGTTTGTGGTAATCTCAACCGATGATGTGCAAAGAATGAGGGGTACACCTAATCTAGGCATACCCCTAGCGTTAGGGTCAAAGGAAAAATTCACTTCCACATCAGGAGCTAAGAGAAAGATTGACCTGGATAGCGACAATGAAGTTATGGCCGATACCCTGATTAAAATAAAACATTCAAAGGATGCCTCCCGCCAAAAAGAATCAGGGGTTTCCACCAACAGGCAAGGGGAAAAATGACGAAGTAAGAGGATCACACAGCAGCCCAAAAACGAACAGGTAAAGAAGGTAGAAAAAGAGATTAGCCCCATAATTCAAAAATTATCTGATGATGACGAGTGGGTAGACCAAGACGACCCAACTACACCAAAAGAATAGGATGCTTACAAATGGAACCATACTGGTCAAAATGTAAACCCTGGAGTCACTGACCAACTAGCTGAGGCACTGACAGAACTAGCAAAAGTCAAGGAGGAGTTGGCAGCATTAAAAATTGAAGCAAGGATCCAGAGAAGCCAGCCAACTTCACCAACAACCCCACTGTTTGCACATGAGAAGACCCAGATTTTGAAAATGCAGCACGTAGGAGAGTTAAAGTTGGTAGAACAAAATTTGGCACTGAAGGAGAAATTGGGCCAAGCTTAGGAAGAGTTGGCTCAGAAAGACCAAAGAATTCAACAATTAGAGGATACATTGACGACCACCGCTAGGATCTATGATGGTATATTGGGACTCAGGCCACCATCTAGAATCTATACGATCTACCTAAAGGAGATGTGGGGAAAATTTCAGCTATAGAGGCTAAGGCAAGGCCTGCCTCTAGAGTTAAATACTCCAAAGGAGTTTGTTGACACTTCTCTGAGCTGCACAGAGTTGGAGAAGGATCAACTATGCGAGTTTTTCTTGCACAACTTCGTGGTACCGAGCTCACCTAACTGGTCACCTAATCCCTATGTAGGCGACTTCCAGCTAAGAGCACTCTGATCCTGGATGAACCACGAGATTGAGAGATCTCAGGATGCTCATCTCTACCTGGCTGAGGAGTGGAAAAAACCATTATGGATCAGGGGTGAGGCAACTCATCTTGAAAGAGTAATCTAGGACCATAGGACTATCACCACAGATGAAGGGTTGTTTCCTATCCTTCTTGGAAAACAACAGGAGGCAGTGACACACTTCGATCTGACCCTTTAATGCACGTACAAGGAATTTCAGGAAGCCATCAGTGAAAGATGGGCAGAAGATTTGAAGAAGAGGGAGCCTCACTCCCCCCTTAGGCTAGAGACCGATCTCAGCAAGGCTAAGTTATACAGGGAATCGTTAATAAAGAATCAACTCAGATGGATCGGCATGAAACTGAGCCCCTCATTCTTTCTTCCCTTGATTATCAGAGAACAGGTCGATGAAGAAAAAGAGAAAATAACATGGACCAAAGATGACCAGACCTTGGGCTATCATAGGCAGGTAGGGACCCCTAGGTTCATTACCCGGGACATCATAGAAGCTATTCAAGAACATGATATGTCACCCAGGGATGGGTAACTCCTTCAGTCTGGGGGAGATGATGAGTCCCAAATTAGGTACTCTATAAAGCCTTTTTATGCCACACAAGCACAATAATGGATAAGGAAAATGCCTATGTTTGTGGGGTATAATGCATTTGTTTTGATTATTTAATAGAGTAGTTTAGAGGTTATTATTGTATGCTCAAAAGCATTTTCTATGAGCTAATTATATGGAAATAAGTGTGTATGAGCAGGTGCAGGTAATCTAAGAGACAACAAGCAATTCCAGCTCGAGGACTGAAAGACCATAAGTGGCTCAGCGTCCTTTTTCCTGATTTGTAGAAGGAAACTCCTGTTCAACAGGATCGACATTCAAATCATAGAGTTAGGTTATGTTTCAAAATAGATATATATATATGGACCTCTTGAGGAGTAAGGGGTTCCTATTGGCATTTTTGTAGAATTTATATTCAACATATGTTATTCGAGACAGTTCCGTTGTAAGACTTTTTCTGAACATGAAGTCACGATTTTAATGGAAGAAGTGATGTTATTTCAAGCTTTGTGTTTATAATTCTTTTTCCAATCCTGAAATACGGGTTGGAGAGGTCCCCTCCAACACGTAGGTCAGGAGCTTCATTTTTACTTCAGGTATTTCTCATATGTCCTGTTAATTGATTGAATCATCATCGTATATGAAGTACTTGACAATGGTTTGAATAACATGGTTTTATTTCAGTTCAACGATCATTTCAGTTCAACACTTTTTCTCTGTAGTTCGTCAATATTGATTTTGTAGTTCCATAACATGCCTTCCGTAGTCCTGTACATGCATTCTGTGCAGGCGTATTTACCTTTGTTTTCCAGCGTGCTATATTAATTTCAGACAATGATTTAGATCTGCAATTCCATGCATATTTCCTTTATCTGAGTTTAGTTATATATGAGTTAATTGTTTTAAGTTCTTTGGATTTGAATAGAGTAAATGATTATCACTTTCAGTATTGGATTCGAATAATATGAAGTTTGATTAATTTTTAGTATTGAATTCCTAGCTTAAATTTCCAACTTTTAGTACTTCATTTCTAGTTAAATTTCCAGCTTTCAGTATCTTATTTCTAGATCAAGTTTCCCATGCTTTCAGCATTTTATTTCTTAGATTAGATTTACAGTTTTCCAGCATTTAAATTCTTAGCATAAAGATCTATTGGTTTCAACATTTCTCGTTCATAAGTTTACAATCTTTTTATATCCTTTCATTCTTTGCTTAAAGACATATCACCCCCATTTCCTTTTGATAAACCTTTAAGATACATCCCAACACCCTAAACAACGAAGACTATCCTAAAGAGCACATACAATGCTTAGCACCTCTTAAGTTTGTACGCTCCCTGGTCGATAATTAAAGTATGCTCCCGGTTTAGATACCCTAATTAGGTATCCATTCCTGGAGTCCACTAGTTTTCATGCATAAGCGTAGGCTAAGTGAGTTGAGTCTCCCTAACATATATGACAAGGTGTACAACTCATGCTAATTAAAATGTTAATCTCATAATGATTGTTAGATCTCAATCTCAATCACATATATGCATTTATTATTATTCGTACTAATGAATTAATAAAATAGTTGTACTATGTGTCAATTCAAGAATTTTCTTTAATTTTTAATTATTTTATTTTTCTAACAATTTCCCATCCAGGCAGGGTCTAGTGTCACTTATTGATTTCTAACCAATCACAAAATAGAATCATGAATTTTAAATATTTTTAAAAAGTAATTTATATTTTTAAAATACTCAATTTTTATAACAATTTATAATTCTAATATAGAGTCAATTGATTTTGCTATATTGCTATAATCCTTGCTACACAAGGACTAATAAAATATATAGAGTTAACTAATTTTGACGACAAATTGACCGTTATAAGTGTGTTCTTTATGTATGTGAATGCATAACTTATGTTATGTGCATTACTTATATGCATCAACACATTGCTTACATGATTGGTCATTGCTTATATGCTAGAGTTTGCTTCCCATGTCTTAGGTGTGTCGTTTATGTGTACGAATGCATCACTTATATGTGTGGCCATGTTGCTTATTTTTGTGCATCAACATGTCATTTATGTGTGTAAGTGTGTCACTTATTTTAGGTGTATTTCTTATGTGCATGAGTTCATCACATGAGTGTGTCATTTATGTGCATGAGTCAATTGCTTATGTGCATTTATACATCACTTGTGTCAATTGTGTCACTTGTGTTTATGAGTATGTTGTTTATGTACATAAGTGTGTCACTTATGTTAAATGCATCACTTATGTGTGTAAATAGAATGATGTCAATTGGGTCTAGCCCGAGTGATTGTGGAATAGATTGCTATCCTCCTTACCCAAGTTCTATTTCTTCAAGTGACACATTGAGTTTGTAATGAGTAAATTGTTATAACAACTTTGAGCCATATTGTTGACTTGGCTTTGTGCCTTATAGTATCTAGGGTTTATCCTAGATATCATCATTAGAATGAGGGGAAGTACTGAGGGGTTTTCCTCAAATAATTTAACTTAAAGGTTTAAAAAATGGTCATGTCGATTATTTATATTAAAATAAAACACATGTGATAAATCATTTGAACACATATGAAAAAATGGATAGTGAGCCAAGTGTATATTGGTGGCCACCACCTATTCCACTTGGGGCCCCAACATTGTTCTTTCAGTTCTTTTAGTTTCCTTAATTATAGCACAACTTACTATTTTTAGAAGTTTTCCGGGTCTTAAACTTCTGGAGCCGTTTTGAGGCCCTAAACGACATTTTTTTAGGAAAAATTCATTTGATGAATGTGGAACATTCATGATTTTTAGTATAGTCCTCGGATAGATATTTCCAATGAGGTATCATGTGCGTCAAATGGAGATCGTATGCCAAAGTTACGACGTCGGGAAATTGATGTACAAATTTACCTCAACGGGGCCCATAGTTTGGCATTTTCATCTCCTAGGGTTAGGTTTTTGGATGATTAGAGTTTTCATTTGTTTCTCAATAATAGATAGGCTTCAAGCCCCATTTTAACGTAGAGTTTAGAGGCCGGTGGCCGCCACATCTCTTCTTAGAGATAAGCTACCAATGCCCTAGCTAGTTTATTTCCATTATGTCTATAAACATATTTTCGTTATGTGATATTAATGAAATGAAGTCTTATTTTTGCTGCATCTCTGCGTTTCTGTGTATTTCTGTAATTCCTTGCATTCCTTCATAAGTCCGGATCAGTGGTATTAGAGCGGGTTTGCTCTTTCTCGATCCTTCTTTGCATGTCCCCAACGAGGTCGGGGTATAAGGAGTTAGGGCTCGACTTGGTTGAACCCTTGCAAGATCAGCCTCACAAACCCCGACGGCCACCCATGGCGGACGAAAAGAAAGACAAGGGAGCAGGAGCTCTGTAATGTCCCTTTTTAATGAATTTTATTAAAATGACAATTTTTTCACTTTTTTCCCTAGTTCGACCTTTGACTAGTTTTGATGTCTAGGTCTCCAATTTGCTCCAAATGCTCCCAAATATTCTGAGAAGGTATATAAATTATATTAGGACTTGAATATGATGTTCAGGGATGATATATGACTTTTATATTACTTTTGCAAATCCTCTTTTAATTCTGTCCAAAGTAGGGAGTTTGAATAGCAATTCCTCTTTGACTAGTATTGGTCTATTGGTCTCCAAATGAACCCAAATGATTGTATAATGGGTCTGAAGGTATTTGAGAGGTATTAATACATAAAATAGAGGCTGATGGATACTTAAAAACATTAAAACACTTCTGCACATTCATTTACAATCTGGACAAAGTAGGGAAGATTACTACTAATTTCGAGCTTCAAACCCCCAATGGTAGATGGCTCTAAATAGCTCCAAATGCTCTCAAATTGTACCAGTAGGTGTATGAATGATGTTAATACATAAAAATGGTGTTTATAGGTGTCTTTTAACCATCAAATGACTTCTGCAACTCACTTTGGAAATCTGATCAATGTATGGAGTTTTACTAGTAAAATTGTGGTTCAAATCCCCTAGGGGTAGATGATGAAAATGACTTTCCAAATGCACTCAATCCAACTCTAAATTATGAATGGAAGAAGGGGACATATAAAGGACATCAACATGAACTCATATGCATCACCATTCAAATTTTAATGTCTTCTATAACTCCCTTAAATCAGATGCAAGAAGACTAGTTTCGACCTTGGGGGAAATATCATTAAATCTTCTTCAAATGAAATAAAACTGAGCAAGATGGATCCACATGCTTAAGTGCTGAACATGAAACGTGTAATACTCATCAATGGAATTCCATACATCATAAATATTTCATAGAAACATTCTTCCATTCGAAATAATCATCAATACATTGGTATACATCAATCTAGTGGGGGAATGGTCACTATTTGCTCAATAATCATCAATTTTACATACAACCACTTGATATTTCGACCTGAAAATTTTTGGATATGAAGAAAAGAGTATTTAATTCATATTATAAAATAAATTGGGCATTAGAATCTCCCCCAAAGAGTACAATATCTCACCAAAAATGCCCTCCCTCAAGGATCAAGAATATGCAATGAAAACTAGAAATGGTTGAAGGAATGAGCTGCAATAGAAGAAACCATGATCTTCCCCGTAGATTACACCTACAACAAATGACTCCATTAAAGCTCCAAATGAAAGGTCTGAATGGCCTTTCCAATTACCAACTTGGATGGGAATCTTTCACCCTCAAAATTGGCTAAGGCAAGAAACTAGTCATCCACTAGCTCTCCCTCTTCACAAATGCAATTGCAAATTCTAAAAATGATCAAAAGCTTCCATTATTCTTTGTTCATGACTTTTATAAACTTGTAATTTCCTCCATGGGTCGAATTCCATCCAAGAGATTAATGCCAACTCAATTTGGGAAGAGATTCCCAAGTATGCTACTTGTCCTTTCAATTATAGCCCTCTCCTTCCCCCAATTCGAATTGGTGTCTCTTTGGATTCCCTAAATCACTTGAGTGCCCTCTTGGAGGCTATTTTTAGCCTTGAAATGTCATAAATGTCATATGTCAGCCCTCAGGTCTGATTTGTGCCATAGGTGTCATAGCATCTTCATCATTGTTGTCATAGAGCTAGGGAATCTAGCCCAAGTGTCTCACCAGCTCCAAATTGTCTCTTCCTCTTCCATGAGAGTTATTATTCCACTCCAATTCGACCTTACATGACTCATTCCAAGTATATTTACCTTCTAAATCACCCCAAGAACATTTGGCTTCTTATGGATTCGAAATGGCAAGAGTAGGATGCCATGTGGCATGGCAAATCTAACTTGTGTGGGTCCCACATCCTCCATGTGTCTTCATGATCAATTTCCATTTTGATTTTCTCTTGTATTTATTTATTTAGATCCTTTATTAAATATTTATGCCATTTTAATGTGCAAACATCATTTATTATCCTCCTTATGTCAAATCACAAAGCTTCCACCCTCAACCTAGGAAACTAGTAATTTCCCTCCTAGGCAATATTTTGACTCTTAACATCAATTTGACAAACTCTCTGAATATGGACAATTGTATTAGGCCATTGTGACCCAATTCAAAATTTGGGACATGACAAATCCTACCTTCCCAATATTGTCTATCCTCAAGCAATTTCAAACATGGGTGTTGAAGAACCTGCTTTCTGTATAATTCTTTGAAGTTGCCACTGAATTGCCCAACCTTGAGTCTTTGAGATTCCATGAAGATTTTAGAGAGGAACCACCATGCTTGTTGCTGCACTAATCTGATTAACTCACTTTATTAAGTGGGAATACATTCCCCATACTGCTTGTTTTCCCAAAAAATTGAAACCAATGAGACTAAGAATTATCGTAGGGTCCCATTGCTTGTGTTGCACTCCAACAATTGGAAGTGCTGTCCAATTCATAGTTCTTGGATCTCATTTGTTTGTATGCATTCTTCCCAACATCATGAGTACAAAATATATATCATCAAAGTACATAACAACATAATGAAAATGATCGTCAAGAAGATGCTTCATCAAAGAATAGTGAAAGTGCTTAAACCTCCAAGCAAGTAGACCACCATTTTCCAAGTGCATACAAGCATCAAGTAACCAATCAAATATGCTCCAATGACATAGGTGAGGATCCCATGTCCTATAATGCTGCTCCAAAAGGATGTGATATGCATCAAAATATTTAGCCATGTATTCTTTCATCCAAGAAGTGGATGAAGAATCTCCATTAAAATCTGAACCAAATAATGAGCAGAAAAAACAAGGAAACTTCAAATGACTCAAAGAAGTCTCACCCATACATCCATGAATGTGATAATCATAAAGATATAACAAAGTATGTGGCTTCCAACAAAAATGTTCTCCAATCATAAATCTATTTTCCCAAGTGTTGGATGAATTTCCTCCAACATCAAATGAACCAAGTGTTGAGCAAGAAAAAACATGAGTCTTCAAGTGACTCAAATGCATATCATAGGTGCATCGATGTAGATGTGCATCATCATAAAGTAACAAAGGATGCTGCTGCAAATGTGAATAAGAACGTGCTCCAACCATGTCGTCATGAAAGGTAAATCTAGGAGTTCCATACTCCTCATGTGGCACCATCAAAAAGAACCCTTTCACCCATACTTCATTGAGACTAATGCTTCAAAACAGGGAATTGTAGGATGTAGGAGAACGAACTAACTCACCCAAATGATCAAAAAGTGCAGAATTTTCACCATGGGAAGGATCCATATGGGTAGTATCATGCGGCTCCTCAAAAGGTGTGAAACCTTTGTCATATATTGGTTCCAATGTAGAGGAATCATGCTCTTCTTTAAAAATTGCATAACCTTCATCAAGAGACAATTCAAGTTCCTCTTCCACCACATCAAGTGTTTGGATATCTTCAAGTTCATCTTCAAACACATCAAGCACATTCAAATTTACACATTTCTCATGATCTACCATGTCATGAGAATCCTCCAAACAATCTACCATTTGACAATCTAAAACATAGGAGAAAAAACAAGTATCTTGCAACTTTTCAAGAAGTTGCTCATTTTGAATTGTGAGCTTATGATTATCCTCATTATTCTTCAAGTATGCATCATGTAACAATTCATTAAGCTCAAACATATGGTTTCTATCAAAAAGCAAAGACATGATATTACCTTTGATGTTGCACATTGCTCTTTGAATCTTCTCCATGTCTTCAAGGAAGGATGTTTCCTCCAATGAAGTAGCTCTCCAACAAGAATTTGACACCAATGCTTGAGTGTCATGGAGAATTCTAAGGGACTCTTGGATCTTCTTTTCATTCATCTTTAAGGACCCTTCAAGAAAATGAGGCTCTTGCAAATGAACATCCTCATCTTCTACCTTTACTTGGACCAACTTCATGAAGCTCAAGTGGTGATGGGGAAATTGATCTTGTTTCTTCTTCAACTGCTACAAGGTCTTCAATTTCATGCTTAAGGGAATTTTGGCTTGCAGCAATACTGTCAAAAGTGATCTCTATGTCACCAACATAGATGTGTGAGCACCCATCAGTAGGTACTCCTTCATAGTTCAAGCATCCATTAGTAGATGCTCCTTGATTCATGTCCAAGGTAGAATGTGTCTCAAAATGATCTTCAATATTTTCAATAGGATCTTCTTCATGCTCATGTGATGTCTCTTCAACTTTTTCAGAGTCACTTGGAATTGACTTTCGATTCTCTTCATGTACTGCTTCTTCTACTTCACCTATTTCAGAACTAGGTGGTTCATGGGTCTCCTCCTTTTGCTCCTTCAAGCAAGCTAATGCATTTTTCCCCTTGGTTTCCTTACGATCAATATATTTGGAATCTCTATTTTGAAATGGATTCTTATTACCTTCCTCCATCTTGAGCTTATTTGAGACAATGAGGTATTGATCAAATGGTACAGTGTTTCTGCAATCTTCACTCAATTTTTTCCATTCGATTAGAGTTTCTTTTACATCATTGGGATCAAGAAATTTTGGTGCAGTAGGCCTTGGTGTTCTTTGAAATTCATTTTCTCTATTATGGGGTCCTGTGCTTGAGAAAATATGCTCTCCCATTGGATTCTTTTCCTCACCATGAGAACTGTTGCTGCCACCTATTACTCCTTTGCTCCCAAGTTGGCTAGCCATCAATTCGAATCTTTTCATCATATTTTTGTTCATATATTCAAAGAATAGTTTTATGTATTTCCTATACTCCTCAATATCATCTGAGGTTCCCTTTTCATCCCTAGCCATAGTTTCCTAAAAAACAATTGCTCTTCTTTTCCTAGTTTTTCCTTTTCAACAAAAGCACTTTTGGTTTCAATATATAATGGTGGTCCCTGAATTCTTGTATTCATGAATATCAGACCACATCAGGGGCCAAGATCATGCTTTTATACCACTGTAATGTCCCTTTTCAATGAATTTTATTAAAATGACAAAATTTTCACTTTTTTCCCTAGTTCGACCTTTGACTAGTTTTGATGTGTAGGTCTCCAATTTTCTCCAAATGCTCCCAAATCTTTTGAGAAGGTATATGACTGATATTAGGACTTGAATATGATGTTCAGGAATGATATATGACCTTTAGATTACTTCTTCAAATCCTCTTAATTCTTTCCAAAGTAGGGAGTTTGACTAGCAATTCCTCTTTGACTAGTATTGGTCTATTGGTATCCAAATGACCCCAAATGATTGTATAATGGGTCTGAAGGTTTTTGAGAGGAATTAATACAAATAACATAGGATCATGGATACTTCAAACCCCTTAAAACACTTCTGCACATTCATTTACAATCTAGACAAAGTAGGGAATAATACTAGTAATTTCGAGCTTCAAACCCCCAATGGTAGATGGCTCTAAATAGCTCCAAATGATCTCAAATTGTACCAGCATGTGTATGAATGATGTTAATACATAAAAATGGTGTTTATAGGTGTCTTTTAACCATCAAATGACTTCTTCAACGCATTTTGGAAATCTGATCAATGTATGGAGTTTTACTAGTAAAATTGTGGTTCAAATCCCCTAGGGGTAGATGATGAAAATGAATTTCCAAATGCACTCAATCCAACTCAAAATTATGAATGGAAGAAGGGGAAATATAAAGGACATCAACATGAAATCATATGAATCACCATTCAACTTTTAATGTCTTCTATAACTCCCTTAAATCAAATGCAAGAAGACTAGTTTTGACCTTGGGGAAAATTACATTAAATCTTATTCAAATGAAATAAAACTAAGCAATATGGATCCAAATGCTTAAGTGATGAACATGAAACATGTAATACTAATCAGTTGAAGTCCATATATCATAAAAATTTCAGAGAAACATTCTTCCATTCGAAATAATCATCAATACATTGCTATACATCAATCTAGTGGGGGAATGGTCACTATTTGCTCAATAATAATCAATTTTACATACAACCACTTGATATTTCGACCTGAAAATTTTTGGAGATGAAGAACAGAGTATTTACTTCATATTATAAAATAAATGGGGAATTATAAGCTCCCCCAAAGAGTACAATAGCTCACCAAAAATGCCCTCCCTCAAGGATCAAGAATATGCAATGAAAACTGGAAATGGTTGAAGGAATGAGCTGCAATAGAAGAAACCATGATCTTCCCTGTAGCTTAAACCTGCAACAAATGAATCCATTAAATATCCAAATGAAATTTCTGAATGGCCTTTCCAATTACCAACTTGGATGGGAATCTTTCACCCTCGAAATGTGGCTAAGGCAAGAAACTAGTCATCCACTAGCTCTCCCTCTTCACAAATGCAATTGCAAATTCTAAAAATGATCAAAAGCTTCCATTCTTCTTTGTTCATGAATTTTATAAAATTATAATGTCCTCCATGGGTCTAATTCCTTCCAAGAGATTAATGCCAACTCAATTTGGGAAGAGATTCCCAAGAATGCCACTTGTCCTTCCAATTCTAGTCCTCTCCTTCCCCCAATTTGAATTGGTGTCTCATTGGCTGCCCTAAATCACTTGAGATCCCTATTGGAGGCCATTTTTAGCCCTGACATGTCATAAATGTCATATGTCAACCCTCAGGTCTGATTTGTGTCATAGGTGTCATAGCATCTTCATCATTGTTGTCATAGAGCTAGGGAATCTAGCCCAAGTGTCTCACTAGCTCCAAATTGCCTCTTCCTCTTCCATGAGAGTTATTCTTCCACTCCAATTAGACCTTACATGACTCATGTCAAGTATATTGACCTTCTAACTCACCCCAAGAACATTTGGCTTCTTATGGATTCGAAATGGAAAGAGTAGGATGCCATGTGGCATGGCAAATCTAGCTTGTGTGGGTCCCACATCCTCCATGTGTCTTCATGATCAATTGCCACTTTGATTTTCTCTTGTATTTATTTATTTAGATCCTTTATTAAATATTTATGCCATTCTAATGTGTAAACATCATTTATTATCCTCATGTCAAATCCCAAAGCTTCCACCCTCAACCTAGGAAACTAGTAATTTTCCTCCTAGGCAATATTTTGACCCTTAACATCAATTTGATAAACTCTCATGAATATGGACAATTGGATTAGGCCATTGTGACCCACTGAAAAATTTGGGACATGGCAAGATCCTATCAAAATATTGCTCGATGAGGCCCTCGAGAAACAAAGGAACGCGATGATGGATAACTTTGCCCAGATCCTTCAACGACTTCCCACCAGCAGCCACTCTGGAGGCACAACCCCTTTTAAGGTACAAGTAAACTTTGAAATTCCCATATTTGAAGGCCAAATAGATGCAGACGTCATAGATAGATGGTTGAATCTATTAGAAGGGTATTTCTTGGTGCATGGATTTTCCAACCGGGAAAGAATCACTTTTGCACTCCTCAAAGCCGTCCCCCATGTCAAGGACTGGGGGGTGTTGGCGGGAAATACTACCCTATAGTGAGGAAATGGACACTATCAACTTAAGGGGGTGATAGATAAACATACTAATTGCATTACAGAAGCATTTATAAAGGGAAATAGATTAGAGACCTTGAGGACATACCTTGTGGATGAAGTTTGATCCTAGCTTTTGTCCAACCTTGCGTTCGATCCTCAACTCAATCTCCCATTTGATAAACCTACAACACAAAGACCTTTATCAGCATATCTTGGCCAATATAATAATGATGGAATTGAACAGTAATTCAAACATCAAGCATTAACCAACATTGATCCAAACAAATACATAATCCAATAAGCACTTGATTTGGGACGAGAAAGATGTTTCAACCTTTTATTGTCAAAAACATATGAATGATACAAAGTATACCTGACTTTGCAACATGCTCATGCAACCTGATCCTGGGCTCCTGCTCTTCTCTGGCTTGAAATCTTCTAGCATAACCTCCTTCAACACAAGCTTTTCATATAAGAGAGTCTCTCTATGGCTGTCATGTCTCAATGTCTAATGTCTAATGTTTAATGTCTAACCCCTCTCTTCAATCCTCCTTGTATTTATAGGACAAGGTAGGCAGTTCAGGTCGAGAGGTGGTTGAAGGAGAAGTTGGGGAAGTTGGGAAACCAACTGCAACTAATCCCATTTTTCAAATTAATATTTTTTTTTTATCATATCTTAAGATGTGCGCTACTATTTCACAGTGGAGTAGCGTACAGTGTGTGACTACATCATTAAATACTAGCGTTTGCCACTTTTTGAATGTTGTGTGCTAGTCTACTAAAGAGGAGTAGCGCCCATCCGGAGGTGTGCACTACTATTGCACAATGGAGTAGGGCATATGCTCTAGTTTACTTAAGCAGAGTAGCGCCCATGCCAAAATATGATTTTTTTAGGGTTTTGTCAGCTTGCAGAGAGGTGAGTCAGGTCAAAGTCTCATCTGAGGTCATCATGCTATTCAATCCAAGTTGTCCTTTTGTGTGATCGTCAGCTCAAGGTGATCACAGATGGAGAAGTGCAAATTTGACCTATAACAGATGCCCCCTAATGTGTGAGGTCAGAAGGAAACAATGGCCGAAATACATTATAATCCAAAGCCAGAGGAAGAGCAAGAAACCGCGGAACCAAGTCACAAGAACACCTGAAACAAAGATAAAGGTCAGCGAGCAATTACATTCTTGACATCATATAGATGTACAGTGTGATACAACATGATCTCCGATACATAATGAGGAGATGTATATATAGCATGGCCACTTGAAATACAAGTGTGGATCCATGTCAAACTGAGAGATCATAGCCATAACAACAAACTGGATCTATGTCTCATGGAAAGCCGAATATAAGTGAGGCTCAGTCTTGCGCAACTTGGGTGATAACATAATGAGGTGATGTCATCAAAATCCCAAGGTCTTCATCCAAAACAACCCAAGGTACAAACCCTAACCATGTGAATAGATGAGCTGACAGTCGAACACGAGGGGTATCGTTTGATTACCGGTCATTGATGTAGACCGTTAACAAATGCGAGGGCTTCCATTGATAATGATAATGGGGCCCAAGGTACCTAGTACAATCCTACAAGTGTGAATAAGTGGACTTGGAGTCGAACACTTGAGGATCCTGTCAAATAAGAGACATTGATGTATTCTCATAATTCAACAGCGAGGAAAATTGCCACTGGTGACTGCAATCTCCAAGGTACTAACTGAAACTCTGAACTTCATTCCCAAAGCAAAATGAGTTGATGTCAATGGGAAGAAGTCCGTTGGAAGGGAGGCCTTAAGGCATCCTCCATCATCCAACACGAGGGACACTCAGCTGGTATGAGATGATATGGAGTAATATATGTAACAAGACTGACACTAGGATGGCCGACACATGAGGTCAAGGTAAATTGCAGAATGGCTGACACAGGGTATATCCTTGAACAGTGAGCACGACTCAAAGTGACTTAGGCAGTTTTCAACATAATGGGGAAAATGATATAATCCTGTAATGTAGGAGACATTAGCAGACCCTCCATATGATTGGAATAATAACCAACCGGGGGATTAAACAACTCAGAGATCAGGTTCACCCTAAGGTCAAAAACTAAACCCAACCAACATGATAGACTCAAGTAAGTGCTGTGTTCAAGGATAGAACTGACTGAACTGCCTTTGACACTGAAGATATGATACATCTTTCTCATCCCTTATTCTTTTTAGATAAAAGAATACATTTCTTGTTGTTTTAATGAGTCCAAGAAAGAATGAAAACTCAATAGATCCAACCATGTAAAAAGTTTAACGAGCCCATGGGAGGAAGACTCAGGACCTTCTTCATTGTTTACAGAGTTCGAAGAAGAGATAGAAGATTACTCTATATTACTGATCTCTGGATTTTAATATCGAGCCGAGATCTGTTCCTGCTCGTCGGTGTTTTCAATTTTAAGGAGTCTGAAAAAATTAAACAATAACTCCATACACCTACTCGTGGATTTTAATATCGAGCCCAAGTAGGTTAATGCTTGCCGGTGTTTTCCTGTTTATAGAGTCTGAAAAACTTAAACAATCCTCTTTACACCTATTCGCGGATTTTATATCGAGCCCAGATTGGTCTGTACTCGGCGATGTTTTCTTATTTATAGAGTTGAAAAACTTAAACAGTCCTCTATTTACCCTCTCGTGGATTTCACATTGAGCCCGAGTAGGTGAATGCTCGCTTGGTGTTTTCATATTTAGAGAGCCTGAAAACCCTAAAGAAAGGCTCTGAAAGGTCCTTTTTCGTAGAGTTAGTATCCTCCCCCGAAAAAGTATAAAACAATGGAAGAAGAACTATTCTAGCGCATACAAAGGTATGCCTAGATTATACCTTTTCCGTAAATTATCCACCAAGGCCCGGAAAAGGGGTAATTCTATACCTGAGTGGATGTCGCTTCAAATCCTTTAACGAGTCTGAAATGACAACTATACTTGGCAATCTTGTCATATTTAAAGAGTCTAACAAGAGATTAGAGAGAACTCCGTAATAATCTTTTTCATAAAATTTTAACGAGCCCGAAAAAGTAAACTTGTGACCTCCTTACTGTTTTTAACGAGCTCAAAGGAGAGATGGAAGAATGCTCATAACTTCCTTACTGTTTTTAACGAGTTCAAAGTGAAGGTGGAAGAATGCTCGACACCTACTTACTATTTTTAATGAGCTCGAAATAAAGATAGAAGAATGCTCGAAACCTACTTACTATTTTTAACGAGCTCGAAGTAAAAGTAGAAGAATGCTCAGGACCTACTTACTGTTTTTAACAAGCTCGAAGTAAAGGTAGAAGAATGCTCGAGACCTACTTACTGTTTTTAACGAGCTCAAAGTAAAGGTAGAAGAATGCTCGAGAGATTCCTTCAAGTAGGGTCGATGCCTAGAATCTCCTCATGAGATCGGGCAAAGATGTCACAGAAATCATTAAACAGATTGGTGTACGGAATGATCTCATCAAGATAACAGTCCGCTCCAATAAATATATGTTCTATGACCCCAGGTTCAGTGGGAATGTTAACGGGAATGGTTCTCACTGTACTCGTCCTATTCCCTTTGGTAAAAATAGCTTGTGAAGTGTAAAGGACAGAGGACCAATTAGCATTCTCACTGGGTCTCGAAGGGAACTCACCTCTCTCTATCAGGTTTAGAACAGGAAGTAGATAGGTCCCGGGGTGTAAATGTTCCCAAGGTTGTCTCAGGCCTATCATGGCTTCAAAAAATGTTTCGTCAGAAGGAAAAACTGTTTCCAAACCATCAGGAGAGAGGGTAGAGTCCGTTGACTGTGCAAAAGCAGGGTCCATATTCGACTCGGTAGAGACCAAAGGATTCGGGATATGTTATGTTGCAGGTTTTTGTGAATCCTCATGGGTTATCTCTGCAACGATTACAAGCACAACTGGTTCTGGTTCAGTAGGAAGGATCCACAGATCAGTCTTTGAACCGACTGTGAAATTTTCAGTAGATGAACCTTCATCAGAATGCGTAAAAAGAACAGGAGAGGGTAGGTCAAAAGTGCCTATTAATGACCTGTAAAGCCCTGCTCCTAAACTCTCGCTTACTGGGGCAGTTTGATCAACTAAAGGAATAGTGGTATCTGATGAAGTCTGGTTGTTTTACCGAGAGAACGAAAGTTGATCGACTGTGACGATCTTGCCTTCATGAGAGAACATAACAACTCGAAAAACTGCCGATGCAATGGCTCGCATGGCATACGTCCAGCTCCGACCTAATAACATATTGTAATAAAGCAGAGCGTACAGAACTTCGATCTCTACAGTAACTATCTTACCGGCAAGTGTAATTTCAAATGATGGTAGAACTCCATGTGGACGGAAAGTCCTGCCATCGAAGGCAGTAAGTAGTGTGTTAGAGGGGGCTAGCTCGGGAGAGCCTAAAGCTTTCCAGCAAGAAATGGACATCACGCACGTCGACGCGCCCTCATCTACGATAGCTCGTCTAATGGTCATAGGACCATGGACCACTTCAATCTGTAGGGAAACGTGGTACAACAACCGATATTTGATATCAGACATATCAAAGCGTGCAGTCATGTTGGATGATTCCATACTTCCAATCGCTGCCAGAAGTGCATTTCGTTGTAACGAACAACTTTGCAAAACTTCTAAGGTGGACATAGCACAAGGGGTCTGGGCTAGATCTTCAACCACATTGTAGTTGGCAGTAACCCGTGCATTGGGATTGTGCGATGCCCATTTCAAGACACCTTTTGGGATCTTGGGCAGTGGATCCACTGGGATGTGGAGAGGAATGGAAGATTCAGGAATCTCCTTATCCTTGTTCTGCACATCCGGGGTATAATTTCGTTCTCGCGTTTTCAAAAGTGCATCTGCACTAACCATATTAATGAAAGTTTGATCAACTGAAGCATGAGTAGTGCCCCCAGTTTTGGAGGTGTCAGAAGCTGAACTCTGCCCCTTAGGAAATGGATCTTTAAGTACGACAGGTTTCTTTTCTTGAAGCAGCTTCTGGGCTTCTTCGAGTAGAGGGAACTGGTAAGTGAGGTGGTCCTGCTTGCAAAGTTTACAAGGGAACTTAACCTTCTTCTTCTCTTTGTTACCCTCCTCAGTATTCTCTTTGTTTTTGGGCTTTTGCTGGTTCCCCTCTCCTTTCTTTCCCTTCTTTTTGTTGTTGGGATGCCGAGGGCCCTTTTGATTGTTTTGAACCTGGTTCACAGATTCAGAAGTAGAAGGAGAGGTTGTGACGAAGGTTACTTCTGCAGTCTATTGTTTGACGGATAAGGCATGAACCTACTTGGTCAATGCTTCAAAAGCCGCAGAATCTACTGAACCCACTATGCCATCAACATGTGGTCCAGGTTTAGGTATGCCAAGATCAGTGTTTGATCACGGTGCGTCTGGTATAATCTCATAAAGTAGCCTAGACTGTGCATAAACAAGGTCTAGCTGCTGGGTCCGTAAGATGGCTTCTTCCTCTGTAGACACTCCAGAAGTAGCTAATTCCTTATAAATATAAGGAAGGAGTGATTTCAGGTACCACTCAAGAAGGAATTCTGGAGGTATATTGGCTTTAATGAGCCTCTTCCGTCTTCGCCACTCCTGAATGTGATCAGATAAGTGAGTGGCCTTATTCTGTCTAAATGTAGACAAAAGGTTTGTCTCGGTATCGTACCGAATAGGAAGCTGGAAGTGGTTCAGAAAAATAGTCACGAGATCCCGAAAGTTAAAAAACGTAGTTGCAGGTAACTCAATGTACCATTTAGCCGCGGCGCCAATTAAGGTTCTTTGGAAAAGTCTCAACCTAACGGAATCTTCGTTCTATGAGTTCGAAGAACACCATAAATGGAAAGTGGTGACATGATCACCAGGGTCTTCACCGGTTTTGCCTTCGAATTTTGGAATGTCCGAAGGTAACTTAGTAGGAACTGGTGGCCAAGTCGCGTTATGGCATACTAGATCATTTGTTAACTTTGAAAGGTCTGGCAGGTTCAGAGTTGCTAGAAATGGTAAACGAGGTCTGCAAGATGGAATTTGATAAGTTGGGGTCATAAAGGGGGAACCACCCATAGTTTGACCCATAAATTGCTGGTAGGGGTTGCCCCCAGCCATCTGCTGGTAGGGGTTTCCCCCAGCCACTTGCTGGTAGGGGTTGCCCCCAGCCACTTGCTGTTGTGTGAAAGTATTGTTAAAATTCCCCCATCCAAATGAAAGTGGGTTAGTACTCTGAACGTTTATCCACTGAGGCTGGGTGTTAGCCCCGCCATATTGTTTATTAAGGATGTTACCCCCTCCTCCAGAAAACAAAGAAAAAGGGGTGTTTCCTACAGATACATTACCTTGATTGATATTGTAACCTGTAAAGGCATTAAAGCCAGGGGTCATCGTGGTGGACGGCGCGGTCATGGTACTCATGACGGGCATAGTTGCAGAGGCGTTTGGCCCTACATTCGGTGTGGAAATCCAAGTGCTAGGTATAGGATATGGCTGTTGAGTTACAGGAGGTGGAACAAGATTCACTGAACTACTAGGTCCAAAAGTGGGTGTAGAGGCGGATGCTACAGTTGTTGAACTCGGCATGCCTAAGGTACCAACATTAAAGCTGAAGGACGGAGTCAGAACAGAAGTTGTCTGTGCCGAACTCGGTGTAGCAGTGGGAGGAGGATTTACAGTATTTGTGTTCATACCTATTGTGGGAGTCTGTGGAACTCCTTGTTCACCTCCTATATTAGTCATAAAATGCCCAGGTGTGAACAAATATGCACTATAATCAGGTTGCTGGAAACCAACGGGTAACATAAGCGGATTGTTAAGGTTAGTCAGAGGAGGATTAAACAGAGTACTAAACTCACCAGAAGTGAGATCCTCAATCTCAACTGTATTAAAAGCTTGCTGATCTGGAGTCCCCATTTGTGGTTCCTTAGGAACCTCTATTTCAGGTCCTTGTGTTGTAGGTTGTGGTTCCTCAGGAACCTCTATTTCAGGTCCTTGTGTTGTAGGTTGTGGTTCCTCAGGAACCTCTATTTCATCAGTAGTTTCCAAAGGAACAATGGAGTCTACCCTCTGTCATCCGGGTGGCGGTAGTGGTTCGACTCTAAGTGGGAGAAGGTTTTGCAACCTTCTAGACCTACGAAGTTGTTGGTCTTCCATGATTATATATAAAAATAAAAACTACGCAAAAAACCTAGTGGCCACTAAGACTAGGGGGCAAACAAAGCACCACTAAAAATAATCCTAAGTATTCAAACCAGTCAAACAAGATGCCTTCCGGAGAATATTCTGGGATGATGAGGGCCCATAACAAATCAACGAAGGATGAAGAATAGTTACCCGGGGTCCACAATACAATGACTAAGGGTGCAAGCGGTGGAATCACCCAACCGCCCTCCCAAAGACCTGCAAGGGATTTCCTCCCATGTCTGTCCTAGGTACAACAGATATACCCTCTGCTATCACCTGTGTATGATCCTCTGGTCAGATATGAAGGCTACCATACATACGAAATATCCTGGGGGGACAGTCGTCAGCTTGATCAAAATGCGTGGGCAGGGTAACAAACCCCGAAATCCAGATGGATCCCCATACGCAAATTGACCCTGGTTTATGGTCAAAAGGAATGTGAGGGAGGTATCCTCAACGATTCCGATCTTCCACAGCCTCGTGCTTGGCTCTGGTTTCAGTAGAGTTTCCCAGGAAAATTTGATATATATGGATTTACCTATATGACAGTCGCACTACGATTTTTGAGTAATGAAACAAGCTTCGAGCAGTTAAAGGTGTTTTATGCTCGAAACTCTAGCCTAGACTTGTTGGTGTCATGTATCCCTAGAAATAAAATCGTTTCTAATTGATTTTATTAAGATTCTTTTTAAGGTTACTTTTTACTCAATGGGACAGTGCATTGTGTGATGTGGTTGCAACAGAAAGTAAAGTGCATGAAATGAAACAACTTTCAATAACGAAAGGACTTTTTATTTTTTGTTTAATATTCTTTCCAAAGTAAAGAGTAAGCAAACCTAAACAAAGCTTTCTTTTTTGTTTTCTTTTCTAATTCTTAACAAAATAAACTATGCTATTTTGCAAATATTATAAGCCTTACTATTATGAACAACCAAACTTATTTTGCTTTTCTGTTATATATGAACAAAAAGAAGTTGAAAGTGGAAGCAAATAAGACCTATAAGAGATGTGTAAGTAAAGGTAAGATGACTCTAAAGTTCACAACTGTCAAAACAATGGTTTGACAAAGACTTGTCCTACAAGTTTTTTCAAAAGAAAAAGCTCTCAAACTTGGAAACAAAGCCGGAAGAAAACAAAGAGGAAAGATGCTTAGAACTGGAAATCAATCTTAAAAAAAAAATGCTCCAAAGCACCAAACCCTAACAAGACCACTATGCCAAGCAATAGGTAGGCAAGCGAACTAAGGATAACCTTACTAACACAAAGACTGAAAGATGAAGCAATCTAAAGCACTTCAAACTCACTTGATATTGGAAAAGACAACGAAGTCAAGAAATGTTGGGACTCAAAAAGTTTTGGAAGACACCCCAAAGGCTCCAAAAGATGGATCAAACCCTAAAACAAAGGATGAGATACTCAAAGAGCAAGCAAGTGTTGCAACAAACATCAAATGCTAAGTGCAAAGGTTTGTAGGTCAGCAACGCACTATTAGGGTATAGATGAGCAACTGTGTTCACTAAGGAACAAGGCCTAGTCTCCAAAAAGAGTTACAAATGAATCAAACACTTCAAAAGTAAACAAGTGACCAAAAAATGACCTAAAGGACTCAAAAGAGGCTAATGAGACTCAAAGAAGGGTTATAGACCTCAAAGACCAGTCAAGAAGGCCAAAAAAAAAGTTAGAAACCCACCCAAACAAGCAGAAAACTCAACCCTAACTCAAATAGAGAGCTACAGGAATGTGCCCTACCGTGCAGTAGGAAAACTAGCGCACTTGGGGATGTGGGCGCTATTGTACAGAGGAAAAATAGCGCATGGGCGCTACTGTATGTACAGTAGTGTAGCGCACAGGTCTTAAAGAGTTAAAAATTAACTTTGCAGAGGTGTAAAAATATTGAGTCAAGCAAAGGGAAGCAGGTAGGGACAACCTACAGGGCTTCTCAGAAGATTAAAGGGGTTAAGAGGTACTGGAAAGACAATCAAGAAGGGTTTCCTAGAGCAGAAAAAATAACCTCCCTAGCGGAGTCGCCAGTCTGTTGGCGGGAAATACTACCCTATAGTGAAGAAATGGACATTATCAACTTAAGGGGGTGATAGGTAAACATACTAATTGCATTACAGAAGAATTTATAAAGGCAAATAGATTAGAGACCTTGAGGACATACCTTGTGAACGAAGTTTGATCCTAGATTTTGTCCAACCTTGCGTTCGATCCTCAACTCAATCTCCCATTTGATAAACCTGCAACACAAAGACCTTTCTCAGTGTATCTTGGCCAATATAATAATGATGGAATTGAACAGTAATTCAAACATCAAGCATTAAGCAACATTGATCCAAACAAATACATGATCCAATAAGCACTTGATTTGGGATGAGAAAGATGTTTCAACCTTTTATTTTCAAAAACATATGAATGATACAAAGTATACCTGACTTTGCAGCATGCTCATGCAACCTAATCCTGGGATCCTGCTCTTCTCTGGCTTGAAATATTCCAGCATAACCTCCTTCAACACAAGCTTTTCATATAAAAGAGTCTCTCTATGGCTCTCATGTCTCAATGTCTAATGTCTAATGTCTAATGTCTAACCCCTCCCTTCAATACTCGTTGTATTTATAGGACAAGGTAGGCAGTTCAGGTCAAGAGGTGGTTGAAGGAGAAGTTGGGGAAGTTTGGAAACCAACTGCAACTAATCCCATTCGTCAAATTAATATTTTTTTAATCATATTTTAAGATGTGCGCTACTATTTCACAGTGGAGTAGTGCACAGTGCGTGACTACAGCATTAAATACTAGCGTTTGCCACTTTTTGAATGTTGTGTGCTAGTCTACTGAAGAGGAGTAGCGCCCATCAGGAGGTGTGCGCTACTATTGCACAATGGAGTAGGGCATATGCACTAGTTTACTTAAGAAGAGTAGCGCCCATGCCAAAATATGATGTTTTTAGGGTTTTTTCAGCTTGCAGAGAGGTGAGTCAGGTCAAAGTCTCATCTGAGGTCATCATGCTCTTCAATCCAAGTTGTCCTTTTGTGTGATCATCAGCTCAAGGTGATCACAGACGGAGAAGTGCAGATTTGACCTATAATAGTGGGAAACCTGCTGTGAGCAGAATGACAAGAGGGCATCCTCTCTGTTTTTGGCCGCACCCACTTGGAATTCTTTCTAAGACGCCATCAAGGAACAATATTATCCCATGGGAAGCTATGAGGACAAGTACATACAATGGACTACGCTGTGACAACAAAGGGATCAAGATGTGCATGAGTTGATGAATCTGTTCCATACCCCACGCACAAAATTGGGTATCAAAGATTCGGAGAAACATTTGGTGCTGAAGTGTCGCAATTGTCTGCAAAGATACATTCAAGAGGAAATGTATTTCCTCGACATCTCCTCGCTTGGCACAGCATATCGGTTTGCTACCAAGATTGAGCAAAAGTTCAAACAAAAGAAACAAGACTTTGGATCTGCGAATCAGAAGCAAGGGAAAGATGCCCCCAAACCACAGAACAGAGGACAAAGCCAAGGCGGGGCGGCCCAGGATAACCCGACAAAACTGCAAGCAAAGAACAACACTGCGAAGCCAAAGAAGGACCCGGGAAAGTGGTGTGAGTTTCATAAGAGCTCCACACACAGCATAAGTGAATGTCAGGCCAAGCAGTCACTGGTGGCCGAGTTGAAGGCTTCTGAATCGGATGCATGCTCCGACTCCGAACCAGAACCCAAAAAGGGTAATGATAGGGGGAAGCAAATTATCGATGCGGAGCCTAACACCACTGTTTCCACCACGAAGGTCCAGAAGGAGGAACCAAAATATCCAGAGGAGGGGGAGCGCCTCTTCCATTCCCAGATGTGGGTAAAGGGTTCCCCGCTGCAATTCATTGTCGACAGTGGTAGCCAAAAGAACCTCATTTCAGCAGAGGTCGTGAAGCGGTTGGGCTTGTCGACCAAAACACACCCACATCCGTACACCATTGGGTGGCTTCACCAAGGATGGGATCTCCGTGTCAGCCAACAGTGTCGCCTTCCCTACAACATCAAGCCCTTCACGGATGAGGTATTATGTGACATTGCTCCTCTTGATGTTTCTGATGTATTATTAGGCCAACCGTACTTGTGGAAGTGACATGTTGTGTATGAGTTCCGACCACACGCTGTCATTGTTACTTTGGGAAATAAGCTGTACAGGATACCGGAGGTAGCGCCACCTGCCACCATCTCTTTGGTTACTGCAAAAAAATGCAGTAAGCTCATTTTCAAGACGGGGAAATTTGTTTTTCTGGTAATCCTCCCTCAGGGCAAGAATAATATTGTGGCCATGACCTCCAGACAGAGCTCCTCCTCCCGAAAACAATAGATGGAGAAGGTCGTGGAGGAGTACGGGGACATCTTCACCTCACCCGCAAGGGTGCCTCTACACTGCAGGTCAAGCACCCCATCGATCTGACCCCAGGTGCGTCGCTTCCCAATGGAAAAATCTATCGATGCTCTATTTTGGAGAATGACGAAATCAAGAGGCAGATTCAGGAGCTGCTGTAGAAAGGGCACAATCGACCAAGTTCATCGCCCTGTGGGAGCCCGATTGTGTTGGTGCAAAAGAAGGATGGGACTTTGAGACTCTGTATTGACTATCGGGCGTTGAATAAGATCACTGTCCGGAATAGGTACCTGATCCCACAGATTGATGACCTTCTAGACCAACTCAGGGGGGTAAAATATTTTAGTAAGATCAACTTGAAGTCCAGGTATCACCATGTACCAATCGAACCCTCCGATGTGTGGAAGACTACCTTCAAAGCCAAGGAGGGTCTTTTCGGATGGTTAGTCATGCCTTTCGGGCTGACAAATGCTCTCGCAACCTTCATGAGGATGATGGATGACATCTTGTGGCCATTCACTAACTCATTTGTAGTAGTGTACTTGGATGACATCCTGATCTTCAACCAAACTTGGGAGCAGCACCTCCACCACATCCGACAGGTCCTCCAAACACTACGACAACACAAGTGTGTGCTAATTTGGAGAAGTGCACTTTTGGCATGACCCAGGTTCAGTCTCTAGGATACATTATTGATGAGCGAGGGGTGCATGTGGATCTGGCCAAGATCCAAGTCATTCAGGGTCTTGCCAATTTATACCGCAAGTTCGTGTTGGGATTCTCTCATATCACTTGGCCCTTGAGCCAAGTCACCAAGGAAGGAGTGAATGCAAAATTATTTTGTTCTAAATCTCAACAGGGGGTGTTCGTTGAGTTGAAACATTGCCTCTACTCTGCCCCAGTGCTCACATTACCAGACTTGCAACAACCATTTGAGATCGAGACAGATGCCCCAGACTATGCTATTGGGGTATTATTACTCAACAGGGACATCCAGTGGCATATCACAGTGAGACACTCTCTAACACATTCCGGAAGTATCCCACTTATGACAAAGAGATGTATTCCATTGTGAAGGCTTGCCGACAATGGAAGCATTACATTTTGGGGAAGGAAACGGTCATCCACACAGACCACCGACCCTTGCAGTTCATGAAAACACAAGGGAAGTTGCAGAACGATCTCCATCAGAAGTGGTCCACATATCTGCAACAGTTTCATTTGAATATCAAGTACAAGAAGGGAAGCACCAATAATGTTGCAGACTGCCTCAGCCGACCACCGATCGTGGCACTAACCACCGTGCTCAACTCTTGTGGGCACGAGACTTCTGATTAGCCACTTCTCTACACGAGCTATCCATAATTTGGCCACACATACAAGACACTCTTGGAGGGTAAGCAAGTTCCCAACTTTCACCTCCAGGATGGACTGTTATGTCACCTAGGACACCTTTGTGTTCCTTCAAGTGAGCTCACTAAGATGATTTTGGAAGCCCACTACAGTCGAGTTGTTGGACATTTCGGGGTTGAGAAAACAATGGCAATACTGTAGAAGTATTTCTATTGGCCAAACCTTCGAATGGATGTCGGGAAGTACATCAGATCCTGTACTGCTTGTGCCATTTCCAAACTGACCATTAAGAAGCAAGGCCTTTGCAATCTGCTGCCTACCCCTAGTCGACCTTGGGAATCCATCTCCATGGATTACATGTCAGGCCTTCCTTATACTAAGCATGGAAACAACTGTGTTTTCATGGTCGTTGATAGATTCTCGAAGATGGCCATTATGGTGGCCTGCAAGAAGAATATCACAACAGAAACCACTGCTAAAATCTTCTTTGAACGAGTGTGGGTACACTTTGGGATCCCACAGTCTATCATCTCAAATCAAGACAACAGGTTCCTCAGTACATTTTGGTCCAGGCTTTGGTCAATGTTGGACACCAAGCTCACCAAGTCCACAGCTTTCCATCCCCAAACTGATGGCCAGAAAGAGGTCGTCAACAGGATGATCATACACATTCTGCGCATGTACAACTCAAAAAATCCATGCACATGGGATGAGAGCCTCCCCTATGTACAACATAGTTATAACTGAGCTCTCCACAGCTCAACTGGACACAACCCCTTTGAGGTGGGCTTGGGATTCCAACCACTATGTCCCATCGACGTAGCCATGCCATTTGCGGTCACTCAGGCCGATTCGGCTCATGTCCAGTCGGAAGCTGACAAGGAAAACAAATTCATCGAGCACATTCAACACATCCGCCAACAGGTTCATGACATATTGGATAGAACCAATGCCAAATACAAGCAACAACATTATCAGCATCGGGTGCCACACAACTTCCAGGTGGGCGACATTGTGTGGCTACATTTGCAGAAGGAGTGCCTCGCTGGACCCTATCGTAAGCTTCGCCCTCTCCGATATGGGCCATACACTATCACCAAGGCTGTAGGGGACAACGCCTTCGAGCTCAGTATTCCACCATTCCTTGGTCTGCACCCAGTGTTCAATGTAAACCGCATTCGGCCCTACTTTCCACCTCTACTAGACATCTCCGACATCGTAGAACAACTCACAACAACATAGTTAAACCCAGACTGCATGGAACATGCCACCACAGATCGTGTCATGGACATGCAAATCAAGAACACTCGCCAACAAAATATCCAATTGTATCAGGTTGTCAAAGTTGGCCAACTCCTGCACCAAGGCAAGTGGCTCACTAGGGACCAAGTTCAGCAAAAGTTTCCTCATCTCATGGAGGAACTCCATGCAATGGGGACCATTGCTTCTTAAGGGGGGAGGAATGATTCCGGGTGGATATTGGTGGCCACCGCCTATTCCACTTGGGGGCCCAACACTATTCTTTCAATTATTTTAGTTTCCTTAATTATAGCACAACTTACTATTTTTAGCAGTTTTTTGGGTCCTAAACTTTCGAAGCCGTTTTGAGGACCTAAACGATGTTTTTTTGGGAAAAATTCCTTTAGTGAATGTAGAACATTCATGATTTTTAGTGTAGTCCTCAGATAGATCTTTCCAATGAGGTATCATGTGCGTCAAACAGAGATCGTATGCCAAAGTTACGACGCCGGGAAATTGATGTACCAATTGACCCCAACGGGGCCCATAGTTTGGCATTTTTATCTCCTAGGGTTAGGTTTTTGGATGATTAGGGTTTTCCTTTGTTTCTCAATAACAGATAGGCTTCGAGCCCCATTGTAACGCAAAGTTCAGAGGCCAGTGGCCGCCACATCTCTTCTAAGAGATAAACTACCAGCACCCTAGCTAGTTTATTTCCATTATGTCTGTAAGCATATTTCTGTTATGTGATATTAATGAAATGAAATTTTATTTCTGCTGAATCTCTGCGTTTATGTGTATTTCTGTAATTCCTTGCATTCCTTCATAAGTCTGGATAAGATAGTTACCTAAAATTTTTCTTCTTGGTGTGGTGTTATTGTCAATACACCAAGAAAATCAGTCAAAACTACCCATGGTGTGATGAAAATTTAGAAATTAAAAGAAAATTAAGATATTACAAGGAGTTCATCAGCCCTAATCTTGAATATCAAAATGATCTCTCTATTTTAACTATCATAAAGAAGAAGATCCACATAGCTAAAATAAGAACGAACTCTCATGAGTTGCATAGTGAAATAGGGCATTGAAACTTTCCTAAAACTTCATGGGCTTAAAGGATCTGTCATCTTTGTGAGGCTACGAGTGTTGAGGATGAAAAACACTTCCTCTTAGATTTCCATGCGTACACCCACATAAGGTCTCAGTTTCAATTTATTTTTTACAATACGAACCTGCCCAACCTTCTATAACATCAAAATTATAGTAATTTAGGAATGCTCCTCTCCAAGCTTTTTGAGCACAAAAATAAAACTCTAAAGCAAACCAAGTAGTTCCTTACTTTTCTTTCTCAAGGTCTGATAGACCAAAATTTGTCTAAGTGGATGTTAACTATCATCATCATCATCATCATCATCAACAACAAAAATAACATCTAAATCGATGTATTTTCAACATAGTTGCATTGAAAATTATAGCAAATTGATCTTCCTTTGTAATGTCCCATTTTTTACTTTTATTAAAATGGTGATTTTTTCAACTTTTTCCACTAGTTCGACCTTTGACTAGTCTTGGGTTCTTGACCTCCAAATGGCTCCAAATGCTCCCAAATTTTTATATAAGGTGTATGAATGGTTTTAATACATAAATATTAGGTTCAAGGATGATTTTAAAACATCAATAAGATTCTGCAACTCTCCTTTAAGTTCTGGCCAAAGTAGGGAGTTTGACTAGCAACTTCTTTTTGACTAGTATTGGTCTCTTGGTCTCCAAATGACTCCAAATGATTTTATAATGGGTCTGAAGGTATTTGAGAGGTATTTAGACATATAAAAGAGGCTGATGGATTCTTAAAAACCCTTAAAACACTTCTGCAACATTCATTTACAATCTGGACAAAGTAGGGAAGATTACTAGTAATTTCGAGCTTCAAATCCCCCAAGGGTAGTGGACAAAGATGGCTTCCCAAATGCTGTTAAACCCTTCCAAATTTCTGAACAGAGGTATGGTACTGATAAGTGGCTTTAATGATATCCCTAATGTATCCTTAATTAGTTCTGATGGCCTTCTACAACTCCTTAAAATCATATGTTCATATGCAAGATTTCACATAGGGGGAAAAGCTAGTTATTTTCACCATGACTTATGAAATTCGAATTTTAGGTGCCAAGGGATTATGCTCTATTAATGAAACTTCTTCATAACTTTAATAACACTCCATACATAAAAAAAATCACAGAGAATAACTGATATAACTCGGAATAGTGTCTCTTCAAACTCCAACAACAAGATCTAGGGGAATGGCATCATTTACTCATTAATAATCAGATTTAGATAGTTCCACTTGGAATATCGACTTGAAGACATGATGAAAATGAATAAAATATAATTTAAATCATATGATAAAATAATGAAGCATTATAATCTCCCTAAAAGAGAACACTATCTCACCGAGTGCGCAATTCCTTAAGGATCATGAATATGCCAAGAAATAGAAGAATGGTTGTAGAAGCAAGCTGAAAGAGATGTGACCATTAGATGCCATATAGCTTCAACCTATAATAAAAGACTCCATTAAATATCCAAATTAAAGGTTTGAATGGCCTTTCCAATTACCAATTAGGATGGGAATCTTTCACCCTCGAAATTGGTGCTAAGGCAAGTAGAGTAGCACTCCACTAGCTCTCCTCTCCAAATGCAAAATGCAAATTATAAAATGATAAAAAAGCCACCATCCTTCTTTGTTATTGTATTTTATAAACTTTGAAGGTCCTCCATGGGTCGAATTCCTCCCAAGAGCTTCATGCCAACTCAAGTTGGGAAGAGATTCCCAAGTATGCCACTTGTCCTTCCAATTCTAGCCCTCTCCTTCTCCAAATTCGAATTGGTGTCTCTTTGGCTGCCCTAACTCACTTGAGCACCCTCTTGGAGGCTATTTTTAGCACTGACATGTCATATTTTTCATAGTTTGCAATCAGGACTGAATATGTCATAGAATCTTTATCATTAGTTGTCATAGAGTATAGGGAATCTCCTTCCAAGTGGCACACATTGTCTTCCTAACCTCTTCCTCTCCCCATGGGAGTTACTCCTCTTCACCAATTTGACTTCCTTAGCTCATGAACTACCATATGAAACCTCACCAACATCCAAATATGTTTCCTTACCCATAGATTCGAATTGGATGAAGTGCATGCCAAGTGTGTGGAGGGAATATAGCCACCTAAGGACTCCATAAGCCTCCAATTGTCTTCATGGCCCAATGCCACATTATTTTCTCAACATTTATTATTTTTGTGACCCATTTTGTACATTTGGATGTAATTTCACATTATTAATAACTTGGACATCATTATTGGCAATTATTTGACCCTTAGCATCAATTTGAAAAACTATTATTGTTATAGGTCAAACCTGCACCTCTCTGTCCGTGATCACCTTGAGCTGTTGATCACACAAAATGACAACTTGGATGGAGGAGCATGTTGACCCCAGATGAGACTTTGACTTAATCCACCTCCTTGCAAGACTGGAAAAACCCTAAAAATGTCATTTTGAGACATGAGCGCTACTCTACTTCAATAGACTAGTGCCTGTACCCTACTCTAGTGTGCAATAGTAGTGCTCAAGACTCATGAGTGCTACTCCTCTTCAACCGAGTAGCGCTCAACATTCAAAAAGTGATGAGCGCTAGTTTAAAAACACTATAGTAGCACCCTGGGCGCTACTTCACTGAGAAATAGTAGCGTACACCTCAAAAGATGATTAAAAAATAATTAATTTCACAAAGAGGATTAGTTGCAGTTGGTTTCCCAACTTCCCCAACTTCCTCCATAACCATCTCTCGACCTGAACTGCTTCCCTTGTCCTATAAATACAAGGAAGAATAAAGAGAGGGGTTAGAGACATGAATTCTATTGAGAGACTTTTAAAGAGAAGCTTGCATTGGAGGAGGTTATGCTGGAAGATATCCAAGCCAGAGAAGAGCAGGAGCCCAGGATCAGGTTGCAGGAGCATGTGACAAAGTCAGGTATACTTTGTATCATCAATTTGCATTTGACAATAAAAGGTTGAAGCATCTTTCTTGTCCCAAATTAAGTGTTCATTGAAATTATATACTTATTTGGATCCGCTTTGGTTAATATTGGATGTTTAAATTGCTTTGTATATTTCATCATTATATATTATCCAAGATACACTGAGAAAGGTACTTGTATTGCAGGTTTATTGAATGGGAGGTTGACTTGAAGATCGAGCGCAAGATCGAATAAGAGCTAGGATCGAACGTCATTCAAAAGGTATGTTCTCAAGACTTATAACCTATTTCATTTCATAAACATCTCTGTAACACAGTTAATATGCTTACCTGTCATCCCCTTTCAGTTGATAGTATCCGTTTCCTTACCATAGGGTAGTTTTCCCCGCCAACAGACTGGCGACTCCGCTGGGGATAGTTGTGTTTTTGCTCTAGGAAACCTTTCTTTTTTGTCTTCCCATAACCATTTTAACTCCTTTAATTCACTGAGAGACCCTATAGGTACCCCCTGCTTGTCTTTCTCTGCTTCACTCAGTCTTTTGGCATCTTTTCAAAGTCAGTTTTTAACTTTTTAAGACCTGAGCGCTACTCTGTTATACATACAGTAGCGCCCATACGCTACTTTGCTATACATACAGTAGCGCCCATCTCTTCAGGAGTGCTAGTTTCCCTACTGCACAGTAGGGTATATTCCTGTAGCCTTCTGTTAGTTGTTTGGTTGAGTTTTATGCCCTTTTGGGTGGTCTTCTGACTTTGTTTTAGATCTCCTTGAATGGTATTTGAGGTTTATAACTTTTCTTTAAGTCTTAGAACCTTTCTTTGAGTCTTTTTACCATCTTTAGATTGCTTGTTTACTTGTGGAATGTTTGGACTATTCATAACTCTTTTTGAAGACTAGGCTTTGTTCTTTAGTGAACACTTCTGCTTATTCTTGCCCTGATTGTGTGTTGCTGACTTACAAACCTGTTTGCTTTGCATTCACTGTTTGTAGAAACATTTGCTTGCTCTTTACCTATCTTATCCTTTGTTTTAGGGTTTGGTCTGTTTTGGAGCCTTTAGGGTGTCTTCCGAATTTGTTGAGTTCCAACTTTCCTTGACTTTTTGTCTTTTCCGGTTTCAAGTGTGTTTAAAGTGCTTTAGGTTGATTCATTTCTCAATCCTTGTGTTAGTAGGGTGGTTGTTAGCTTGCTTGTCTACCGTTTGCTTGGCATAGTGGTCTTGTTAGGGTTTTATGCTTTGGGTCAGTCCTCTTGTGTTTGATTCCCAGTTTTGAGTATCTTTCTCCTTTGTTTTCTCCCCACTTTGTTTCCGAGTATGAAAGTTTTTTCTTTTGCAAAAACCTGTAGGACAAGTCTTTGTTAAGCTAGTGCCTTGATAGTTGTAAGCTTAGGAACCATTTTTAGCCATACTTACACATTGCACACAAGTCTTATTTGCTTTCCATGTTTATAGTTCTTTTTCGTTTATAATAACATAAAAAGCAAAAATTTGGTAGCTTAGGATTAATAAGGCTTATATTTGTTACAAGATAGCATAGATTATTTTGTTTACAATTTCAAAAGAAAACAAAAAAGAAATGTGATTAGATTTGCTCAGTTTTTCAGTTTGGAAAGAACTTTAAAAAATAAAAATAAAAGTTTTTTGTTGTCGAAAGTTAGAATTTATGCACTTTTGCTTTTTTGTTGCAACCACGCCACACAAACGCACTACCTTTTGAGTAATAACAGCCCCAAAAATCTTTAATAAAATTAAATAGAAACAATTTTTCCTTTTTAGGGATACACTACACCAACTAGTCTTGGTTAGGATCTTGAGTTTAAATCACCTTAAACCACCCAAGATCACACATTACGCAAAAATCGTAGTTCGACTATCACACGTAAATCCACTTCATTCAAAGCTTGCCTTGGATCTGTGCAGTAGGTCTTGTGAGATCAGATTATTGGGAATACTCCTCCTACTTTCTGTTTTGAGCATATACCAGGATTGGATCGCGTTTGGGGACTCTTTTGAGTTTCGGGCTAAGTTACCCTGCCCACGCCTTCTGATTCGACTAGAGACTGTTCCCCTAGGAGTTTTCGGTGTTGTGGTATCCTTAGTATCTGACCATAGGTTCATACACTGGTGACAGCGGAGGGTATATCTACTGTACCTAGGATAGACGTGGGAGGAAATCCTTGCAGGTCTTTGGGAGGGCGGTTGGGTGATTCCAGTGCTTGCACCCTTAGTCATTGTATTGTGGACCTCGGGTAACTGTTCTTCATCCTTCGTTGATCTGTTCTGGGCCCTCATAATCCCAGACTCTTCTCCGGAAGGAATCTTGTTTGCTTGGTTTGCATACTTAGGACTTTTTAGTTGGTGTGCTGTTTTCCCCCTAGTCTTAGTGGCCACTAGGTTTTCTAGTTTTATTTTTATATATAATCATGGAGAACCAAGAACTTTGTAGATCGAGAAGGCTTCAAAACCTTCCGCCACTTAGAACAGAACCATTACCGCCAGCTAAACGACAACAGGTAAACCCTAGTGTTTCTTTGGAAACCATTCCTGAAATAGAACTTCCTGAGGAAATTTTTACAACGAAAAATCCTGAAATAGAAATTCCTGAGGAACTACCACCTGAAATTGAGTTTCCTGAAGAACAACAAACTGCAACAGAAAACCCTAAAATAGAGGTTCCCGAGGAACCACAACCGGGTACTCCAGATCAAGGACATTTTAGTTCAGTTGAGATTGAAGATCTCACTTCTGCGGAGTACATCACTCCCTTTAATCCTCCTCTGACTAATCCTAGAAATTTGCTTCTGTTACCCGTTGGTTTCCAACAGCCCGATTACAGTGCATATAATTTCTCACCTGGACATTTTATGTCTAATCCAGGAGGTGAACAGGGAGTTCCACAAACTCCCACCATAGGTATGAACATTAACACTGTAAATCCTCCTTTTACTGCTACACCGAGTTCGGCACAGAAAACCTCTATGTCCACTTCGTCCTTCAGTTTTAATACTGGCACGTTAGGTATGCCGAGTTCAACAACTGTGGCATCTACCTCTACACCTACTTTTGGACCTAGTAGTACAACCAATTTAGTGCCACCTCCTGTGTTTCAACCGTCATATCATATACCCAGTACTTGGATTTCCACACCCGCTATAGGGCCAAGTGCTTCTGCAACTGTGCCTATCATGAGTAACATGACTGCATCGTCTACGTCAGCTACCACTGGTTTTAATACCTTTGCAGGTCCCAACATGAATCAAGGTAATATACCTGCAGGTAACGCCCCTTTTTCCTTATTTTCAGGAGGAGGGGGTAACATTTTTAACCAGCAACATGGCGGGGATAACACCCATCCATAGTGGATGAATCCACAGAGCACTAACCCACTTTCATATGGGTGGGGAAATTTTAATAATACTTTCACGCAACAATAGATGGCAGGGGGCAACCCCTACCAACAAGTGGCTGGGGGAAACCCCTACAAACAAGTGGCTGGGGGCAACCCCTACCAACAAGTGGCTGGGGGAAACCCCTATATACAGATGGTAGGTGGAAACCCCTATCAACAGATGGCCAGGGGAAACCCTTACCAACAGATTGTTGGGGGCAACCCCTACCAGCAGATGGCTGGGGGAAACCCCTAGCTGCAGTTCACGGGTCAAGTTATGGGTGGTTCCCCCTTTTCGACCCTAGCTTATCAAGTACCGTCTTACCGGCCTCGTTTACCATTTCTAGAAACTTTAAATTTGCCAGATCTTTCCAAGCTGACCAACGATCCGGTGTATCATAATGCTACATGGCCACCAGTTCCTACCTAGTTACCTTCGGACATCCCAAAGTTCAAAGGAAAAACAGGTGAAGACCCTGGTGACCATGTCACTACTTTCCATTTATGGTGCTCCTCGAACTCATTAAATGAAGATTCCATTAGATTGAGACTGTTCCAAAGGACTTTAACCGATGCTGTAGCCAAATGGTACATTGAGTTACCTGCAGCTACTTTCTTTAATTTTGGGGATCTCGCGACTGTCTTTTTGAATCACTTCCAGCTTCCTGTTCGGTATGATGCTGGAACAGACCTTTTGTCTACATTTAGGAAAAATAAAGCCACTCATTTATCTGATCACATTTAGGAGTGGCGAAGACGGAAGAGGCTCATTAAAGCCAACATACCTCCAGAATTCCTTCTTGAGTGGTATTTGAAATCACTCCCTCCTTACATTTCTAAGGAAGTAGCTACTTCTGGAGTGTCTAATGAGGAAGAAGCCATCCTACAGACCTAACAGTTAGATCTCGTTTACGCACAATCTGGGTTACTGTATGAGATCATACCTGATGCACCCCGATCGAATACCGATCTGAGTAGACCTAAACCTGGACCACATGCTGACGGCATAGTGGGTTCAGTTGACTCTGCAGCTTTCGAAGCATTGACCAAACAGGTTCATGCCTTATCTGTCAAACAATCAACTACAGAAATTTCTTTCGTCACAACCTCTCCTTCTACTTCTGAATCTGTCAACCAGGTTCAGAAAAATCAAAAGGGCCCTCGACAGCCCAATAACAAAAAGAAGGGCAAGAAAGGAGAGGGGAACCATCAGAAGCCCAAAAAAGAGAATGCCGAGGAGGGTAACAAAGAGAAAAAGAAGGTTAAGTTCCCTTGTAAACTTTGCAAGCAGGACCACCTTACTCACCAATGCCCTCTACTTGAAGAAGCCTAGAAGCTATTACAAGAAAAGAAGCCTACCGTACTGAAAGATCCATTCCCTAAGGGGCAGAGCTCATCTTCTGGCACCTCCAACACTAGGGGCACTACACATGCTACGGTTGATCAAACTTTTATTAACATGGTTAATTCAGATGCACTCTTACAAATGAGAGCCAGGAATTATACCCCGGACGCACAGAAAAAGGATAAAGAGATTCCAGAATCCTCCACTCCACTCCACATACCTGTGGACCCAATGCCCAAGATCCCGAAAGGTGTCTTGAAACGGGCATCGCACAATCCCAACACTCGGGCCGCCTCCAACTACAATGTGGTTGAAGATTTAGCCCAGACCCCTTGTGCCATGTTTACCTTAGAAGTCTTGCAAAGTTGTCCTTTACAATGGAATGCACTTCTGGCAGCTATTGGAAGTATGGAATACTCTAACATTTCTGTGCGATTTGATATGGTTGATATCAAATACCGGTTTCCCTACGATGTTTCTCTCCAGATTGAAGTCGTCCATGGCCCAATGACCATCAGATGAGCTATCGTAGATGAGGGCGTGTCGACCTGTGTAATGTCAATTTCCTATTGGAAAGCTTTGGGTTCCCCCGAATTAGCCCCTTCTAACACACTACTTACTGCATTTGATGGCAGGACTTTCCGTCCACACAGGGTTTTGCCATCATTTGATGTCACATTGGCCGGTAAGACAGTTGCTGTAGAAGTAGAAGTTCTGGATGCTCCGCTTGATTACAACATGTTATTAGGCAGGAGCTGGACATATGCCATGCGAGCTATTGCATCGATAGTTTTTCAAGTTGTTATGTTCTCGTTTGCAGTCAATCAACTTTCTTTCACTCAGAGAAACAACCAGACTTCTTCAGAGACCACAATTCCCTTAGTTGATCAAACCGCCCTGGTTAGTGAGAGTTTAGGAGCAGGGATTTATGGGTCGTTAATAGGCACTTTCGACCTTCCCTCCCCTGTTCTTTTCATGCGTTTTGATGTGGGTACTTCTACCGAAACATTCATGGTTGGTTTAAGAACTGATCCTTGGATCCTTCCCACTACATCATAACCTTCTGTGACTCCATCCATTGCAGAAGTGGCCTATATGGAAGCACAACATGCTGCAATGGAACATATCGTGACTCCGCCAGTCTCTGCTGAGTTAGATATAGACTATGCTCCGGCATGGTCACTGAATTCCAACCACTCGTTCGATTGTTTAGACACGGTTTTTCCATCTGATGAAGCCATCTTAGAAGTCATGATGGGCCTGGACCAACCATGGGAACATATGCATCATAGGTCCTACATGCTTCCAGATCTAGACAGGATTGAGAGAGGGGAATTCCTCGTGAGACCCAGTGGATTTGTTGATTTGTCATCTTTTCCTTCTACTTCGAGAGCTGTTTATGCTGAGGGAAATATGGCTAATATATCGAGAACAATTCCAATTAACATTTCCACCAAACTCGGGGTCGTGGAAAACATTTTTATTGGTGCAGACTGTTCTCCAGAAGAGATCTCTCTGTATACAAAACTTTTCAAAGAATTTCGCGACATTTTTGCCTGGTCATATGAGGAGATGCCAGGTATTGAACCAGCCATCATGGAGCATGTCATCACGATAGACCCTAACGCAAAACCTATGAGACAAAAGCTCCGTCCTGTGAACCCTAGAAAAGCGGCCACCATCAAGGCGGAGGTTGAAAAGTTGCTTAAGGCCGGTTTCATCTATCCGATTGACATGACGGAATGGGTTTCAAACCCTGTTCCAGTTGATAAGAAGCAAGGTACCATTAGAGTCTGTGCTGACTTCCGGGACTTGAACAAATCTTCTTCGAAAGGTAACTATCCTAGACTGTTTATCGATCAAATCATAGATGCTTGTGTGGGACATGAGATGTTCTCTTTCATGGATGGATTTTCGGGATACAATCAAATACAAATCAAACCCGAAGATCAGCATAAAGCAACTTTCATTTTCCCATGGGGGACCTTTGCTTACCGGTAGATGCCATTTGGCTTGAAGAATGCTGGAGCTACCTTCCAGCGTGCGATGAATTTTTCTTTTCATGATATCAAACACAGAGTAGAACCTTACTTGGATGACCTCCCGGCGTGATCTCGAAAGAGACGGGATCATCCAACTCATCTTAGACAGGTGTTTGAAAGATGCAAACAATATAGGATTCATTTTAATCCTAATAAGTGTGTGTTCTGTGTTGAATCGGGATGTCTACTGGGCTTCATTGTCTCCAGTCGTGGCATAATGGTCGACCCACTGAAAGTAGAGGCGATTATAAATCTGCCTCCTCCTCGCACCTTGCGACAACTCCAAAGTCTGCAAGGCATGTCTAATTTCTTATGACGATTCATCATAAACTATGCTAAGATTACCAAAGGTTTTATGAGGCTACTCTAAAAAGACTCCTACTTTGTGTGGGACGAGGCTGCTCAAGCATCCTTTGAAGCCTTGAAAAAGGCACTTCTTTCCGCACCCTTGTTGAGCCCACCAGACTACGCAAAAGACTTTCTTTTATATCTAGCAGCGTCTCTTAATACAATTGGTATAGTATTAGTTCAGGAGGACGATACGCTCCAAGAGCATGTTGTCTACTATCTTTCTCGCGCATTGATAGCCCTTGAGGTTAAATATTCGCACGTTGAGAAGTTAGCACTTGCCGCGGTCTATGCGGTACATAGGCTTCAAAACTATATACTTTTACGAGCTACTACTGTGATAGCAGAAGTCAATCCTTTCCAATACATTCTCACCCAACGAATCATCGATGGGAAATATAATAAATGGATTGTAATCCTACAGGAGTTCGATTTGGTCTTTCAATCGGCCAATTCGAAGAAATCACTAGTGTTCGCTAAGTTAATCTCAGAGTTTCCGAGTGACCTAGAGTATGTTGAAGAAGAATCATCATTCCCAGATGAACATATCTTCCTCATTGCTTCCTCTAACCCATGGTACGGGGATATCTTAGTATATCTCCAGAATTTGAGGTGTCCTACTACTTTTTCTCGAGAAGAGCGACGCAAGCTCAAAAGCCATGCGAAGAACTACCTCATCATCTCAGATACTTTGTATCGATGTGGGGTAGATTCCATTTTACGACGTTTCTTAACTCGAGAAGAAGCCGAAGCAGTATTAAGTGATGCCCACAGTGGAGCTTGTGGGGGACATCTTTCCGGGTTGGCAACAGCTCAAAAGATACTGCGTGTCGGATATTTTTGGCCCACGATATTTAAAGATTGTGTGGAAGCTGTGAAACGCTGTCGTCCGTGTCAGTTTTTCACTAAGAAAATGAGGGCACACCCAGCTCCTCTTCATCCCGTGATTACAGCAGGTCCCTTCACAAAATGGGGGGTTGATTACATGACTTGCAATCCAATTTCGCCTGGAGGACATCATTACATCATCATTGCCGTTGACTACTTTACTAAGTGGGCGGAGGCAATGCCTACTGTCAAGGCAGATGGAGAAACTGCCGCTTATTTCGTGTTTAATCAGATTATTGGATGGTTTGGCATACCTAAAGAGATAGTGACTGATCATGGCAGTCATTTCCAGAATAGCATGATGACTGAGTTGTATACAATGCTTGGTTTTTGACAAGAACATTCATCTTCATACTATCCACAAGCGAATGGACAAGTCAAAGTAGTGAACAAAACTTTAAAGGTTATACTGCAAAGAACTGTTAATGCTAGTCGAAATAACTGGCACATCATGTTGTACACGGCTCTTTGGGCTTACCGAGCTAACGTTAAGACTGCTACCGGATTCTCTCCCTTCCAACTTGTGCATGGGATAGAAGCAATCGTACCGATTGAATGCGAGATTCCTTCGCTAAAACTAGCCGTTCAGTTACTACCGGATACTTCAATACTAGAAGAACGTTTGTTACACTTAGAACATCTAGATGAGTAGTGCCACGATGTAATGTCCCCATTTTGACCCTCTTTGTATTAAATTGTAAATGATGTAAATATTGTAATTTAATCATGGTGAGGAGCTCAAGGCCAAGGCCCCACCATTGATTTAGCGTTTTATGTATCGATAATTAGAAATAGATGCCTTTGGTTCTCGTGCTAAGATAGGCACAATGTAAATTAAGACATCATGTAAATACGAATTTTAATGAAAAACCCACAACTAACTATGCAATGCAACAAAGAGATGGGGGCATGATTCTACAAGGAATAGGGAGGGAAATTATTCAAACCCTTGAGCCAATGGTGATAAGCCAGATGTCAATGAATAAACCCTCAACTACCCATTTTGGGTTATGGACCCAATCATTTAATTCTTCCAGAAATTGGTTGAGGCAGTTAATGCCTTGGGAATGAAGAGGTATGGTAGCCAATTTCGTGTATGGGCAAGTCATCAACCTGGAAAATCGTGTTTTGTCTCCTTGGGAAAGAAAACACCCACGAAATGGTTTCCAAAGCCATTTTGAATAGATAGTTTTTCCTCTCTCACACAGTTTGAGCTAGCTGGGTCTTTCCCTACACGTTTTTCATCCATTTTCTGCATTTTTCCCATGCCTGGGAGCTCGTTTTTGCCTATATAGTAGTTGGGAGAGAAGGGCCACGATTTGGGACTGTTATGGAGGCCGTTTTTGCCCCAGAATGTCCATGGACATTTTTCTGAAAACGGATTTGGCTTCCCAGGGTTGTTCCCCATCTTCCAGTTTCATTTTTGGGTTTTCCACGTTTTTTTGAAGCTAATGAAAACCCCATCCTTGGGAATCTCACTGTAAAAACATTTTTATCATGCCCAATAAGTGTGGTTCTGCTGTTATGTGCATCCCTATTTTGATTTGAATCTATGAGCAAGAAACTTGGAGTGGTAGTGGACAGAATTGGCTTGATAAACCTAGTGGGGGGGAGATAACCTCTCAAGAAGATCAAGAGGGCTTTGGCTACTCTTCTATGCACACCCTGACAGCACTAGATGGGAAAGGTATGGCTTGAGCGACTGTACAACAGTGAAAAGAATACTTCCTTGTGCTGGGTGTGTAGGTATTGTGGGTGCCAAGCTAGATAGATCTTGTAAGGTTACCCTTGGCTCTGTGCTTGAGCTCACTAGCTTAGCCACTCTTCCTTTCCATTTCCTAGTAGCCTGATAAACCCAATTGTAGATTGGCTTGGCTCATCCTGGTGTATGCTTGGCTATGTGTGAGTCTGCTATTCCCTGGTTCCTTGTAGAAATCATGCCCAGCTCGAGGGTGGCAATTGTATCAAGAGGTTGATAAGCACAACTAACCTATGGTTGGGTGGAACATTGCAGATGCATAGCTGGTTGCTTGGGACTACTGTGTTAAGATAAGTATTCTCTTGTGTTAACTTTGCAATTATTATTTGATGAATATCTTGAATGTATGATGGATGTGTTGTTAATTTTAGTTCTACTGTATTTTTCTTATAATTATACATTCCATATGAACTTTTATATTATGTGAATGCTTATGTAAAACTTATGGGGCTAGATGCCCGGATTTAGTGTCATGTCCTCTCTATCATGCTGGTATGGTAGGAGGGGACATTACATTTTGGTATTAGAGCTGCTAGTTGCTGCATTGGGCCTTTATGGGGCTACCTTTCATAGGTGCAGAGGTAAGTATGCTTCCTGCTCAGCATTGATAGTTAAGAAAACAATTTCAAAAATTTTCAATTTCAAGATTTTTCTAAGTTTCTATGAGTTCTGCCCAAAATTGCGGAAGGAATTCTCTTCCGGGTTTGCGGAAGGAATTATCTTCCGAAATTGTGGAAGGAATTCTCTTCCGAAACTGCGGAAGGATTCCACGAGTTGTTCTGCAACGCGGAAGAATTCGACGAACTGCTCCGAAACAACGGAAATTTTTTCTAAGTGTTCGGTGTCGAAAGGAAATTTTCGGAAGGAATTCTCTTCCAAAATTACGGAAGGAATTCTCTTCCGAAATTGCGGAAGGATTCCACGAATCGTTTTGCAACGCGGAAGAGTTTGGTGAGTGGGCTTGAAATTTGCAGAAGAGTTCCACGAACCGCCCTGCAACTGTGGAAAGAATTCCGGAAAGTCTTCCGCAACTGCGGAAAGAATTCCAGAATGTCTTCCGAAATTGCAGAAGGATTCCGCGAACCGCCCCGCAACTGCGGAAAGAATTCCGAAAAGTCTTCCGCAACTGTGGAAAGAATTCTGGAAAGTCTTCCGCAACTGTGGAAAGAATTCCAGAATGTCTTCCGAAATTGCGGAAGGGTTCTGCGAACCGCCCCGCAACTGCGGAAAGTCTTTCGCAACTGCGGAAAGAATTCTGGAATGTCTTCCGAAATTGCGGAAGGATTCCGCGAATCGCCCCGCAACTGCGGAAGCATTCGACGAATCGCTCCGCAACTGCGGAAGCATTCGGCGAATTGCTCCACAACTGTGGAAGCGTTCGGTAAATCGCTCCGCAATTGCGGAAGCGTTCAGCAAATCGCCCCGCAACTGCAGCAATATTTGTAAAAAAAAAAAAAATGAGGGCGCTGCCCTCGACCCGCCCTGCAGTGGCGACAAGGGGGCAAGCCCCCTTGACCCCCATCATTTCCCCCCCCTCGTATGTCGTTGATTGTGAGAAGATTCGATGATTTGACAAATTGTCAATATAACCTTTTCCCACATGCATGAAAGTAAGTTATGAATTTTGAAAATATAATGCAGCTAACAATTGTGTGGATGAACACATTCTGCAGAATCACAGTTACCTCAGGGCAGCACTCTAGATAGTGCAGTTAAAAAGTTTTGGATCTTGGTTGGGATAAGAAAATGAACATCATGGATGATGCACAGGATCCCTATGAGCCTGAGACAGATGCCATGGGGGATAACATACATGTTGAAAATGCTGAAACAGAATCCAATGGGAGAAGAAATCAAGAGACTCCTCCAGGTATTGCAGCCACCATGAGAAGCCTAAGGGTGGAGTTGCAAAGCTGTAGAGAAGATAATGAAAGGATGATTAAAGCTCAGGAAGAACAAAATCAGTTGAATGCAGCCATGCTACAGAGTTTGACAGACATCCAAAGGCAAATAAACTCTGGGCATCAGACATCAAATCCAGAAAGGGGTGGGAGTAGCTCTAGAAGGAATTCCCGTAAGAGGGTTAGTAGCTCAAGAAGAGTTTCTACAGACAGAACATATACTCTAGAAATCTCTTCTAATGAATCATCTGACTCAGAAGAATCCATTGAGGGTTCAAGCTCTTCATCTCACGGAAGTAAGAGGAAGAAGCACTACAAGAACAATTCACATGGGGAATTTAAGAAGGCGAAACCTCCTACATTTGATGGAGAGATAAAGTCTGGTCAAGAAGCTGAAGCTTGGCTTCTTGGGATGAGAAAATATTTCCAAGTCCAAGACTACTCTGGGAATATGAAGGCAAGGGTAGCCATCTTCAACTTGAATGGAAGAGCATCTATATGGTGGGAACACATCAGGCAAGTGAAGAAGATCAATGAAAGGAAGATTGTGTGGAAGCAGTTCAAGAAATACTTCAAGCAGAAGTACCTCTCTGACAGGTACTATGATGATAAGATCAAAGAGTTCCATGAGCTGAGATTGGGACAATTGACCATGGAAGAATATGCAAACAAGTTCTTGGAGCTGTTGAGGTATGTCAAGTACATTCGAGACGATAAGGTGAAAATTCAGCGTTTCCTAAGTGGACTGCCCCAGTCATATAAAGATAGAATTGAGTTTGATGAACCTCGAACTCTAGAGGAGGCCATAAGAAAGGCCAAGTATTGCTTTGATCAAAACAGAAACAAACCAGAATTCCATAAGACATCGAAGGATAGGAAAAATGAAAAGTTTGATCAAAGGAAGAAGGGGTTCAAGCCTCCTCAATTTTGGAATCAACAAAGGAAACCATCACAGGTTGTGACTAAGCCAACTAGGATGATGGGAGACAAGCCAAGAGATCCAAAGGAACCAAGAGAACTGCTTCAATGTTGGGGTTGTGGAGGAGACCACATGCTTAGGAACTGTCCACATCGGAATGGGAATGCAAATCAAGTCCACAACATCCAAGGAGCTGAAACTATGGGTCAAGTGGCGAGGACAATCCCTAGAATCTATGCAGCACTAGACAACCGCCAAGCAGATCATCAATCAACTGTGGTTGAAGTTGAAGGTAAGATTGCTAAGCAATTTGTTTCTATTTTGATTGATCCTAGATCTACTCACAGTTATGTCACTCCTAGAATTGTTGAGATTTGTGATTTTAAGAAATTAAAGCATAGTAAATCATGGTTGGTTCAACTAGCCACTGGAACCAAGAGAAAAGTTAGCGAAATAGTAGAGAAATGTCCATCAGAGATGGATGGGCTATTCACTTATGCAGATCTGAATATTTTGCCACTGGGTTCCTATGATATTCTCATTGGAATGGATTGGTTAGAAGCACACAGGGTTAAACTTGACTGCTACAATAAGACATTTGAATGCATGGACGAAAAAGGAAACCCGAGGGTTGTAAAAGGGATTCCAAAGGCGACTTCTGTCAGATAGGTTTCAGCCATGCAGCTGAAGAAGTTCTGTAGGAAGGGATGTCAATTGTATGCAGCCCACATTTTAGAGGCAGCAAAGAATGAAACTCTTAAATTGGAGGACTATCATGTATTGCAAGAATTCAGGGATGTTTTTCCTGATGAGATTCCAGGACTCCCTCCAAAGAGAGACATTGAATTTATAATTGAACTTGTGCCAGGAGCGGCACCAGTGTCTAAGACACCCTACAGGATGAGTACACTAGAATTGCTAGAATTACAAGAGTTGCTGGAAAAGAAATATATTAGGCCAAGTGTGTCCCCGTGGGGAGCACCTGTTCTATTTGTGAAAAAGAAAGATGGAACACTTAGGTTATGTATTGACTACAGGCAGTTGAACAAAGTCACTATGAAAAACAAATACCCATTGCCCCGAATTGATGACCTTTTTGACCAAATGAGAGGAGCAAAGGTATTTTCAAAGATTGACTTGAGGTCTGGTTACCATCAGGTAAGAATCAAAGAAGAAGATATTCATAAGACAGCCTTTAGAACGAGGTATGGACACTATGAGTTTGTAGTGGTACCATTCGGTCTCACAAATGCACCAAATACATTCATGTGTCTCATGAATAATGTTTTTAGCAAGTATTTGGACAAGTTTGTTCTTGTATTCATAGACGACATTCTTATCTATTCTAAGAATGAAGAAGAACATGAAGAACATTTGAGAATGACAATGCAATTGCTAAGGGAGCATAAGCTGTATGGAAAGTTGAGAAAATGTGACTTTTATAAAGATAGAATTCATTATTTTGGTCACATCATCTCCGACGAAGGGATATATGTAGACCCTGAGAAGATTGAAACCATTATGAATTGGCCAACTCCAAGGAATGTGACCGATGTGAGATCTTTTATGGGCCTTGCTGGTTACTACAGGAGGTTTGTCGAAGGATTCTCCAAGGTTGCAAACCTGATCACTTCTTTGCAAAAGAAGGGGATAAAGTTTGAATGGTCACCAAGATGTGAGGAAAGTTTTCAACGATTGAAAAATCTTCTTACAAGTGCACCAATTTTGAAGATTGCAGACCCGGAAAAAGACTTTGTGGTGTGTACCGATGCATGCAATCAAGGACTTGGAGGAGTTCTTATGCAAGACAACCATGTGATATGCTATGAATCAAGAAAGTTGAAGGAGCATGAGAAGAACTATGCTACTCATGATATAGAACTTGTATCCATAGTACATGCTTTAAAGATGTGGAGGCATTACTTAATGGGAAGAAAATTTGAGTTAAGGACAGACCATTGTGGTCTGAAATACTTGTTTGATCAACCAACTTTAAATGCTAGGCAAGCTAGAAGGTTGGAATTTTTGTGTGAATTTGATTTTGAAATCAAACACATAAAAGGGAAAGAAAACAAGGTGGCTGATGCACTCAGCAGGAAGGTACATGAAATGCATGTGGCAGCGCTTACTACTTGCCAACCAGATTTGCGGCAACAGATTGTTAACCATATTGTTGAGGATGAAGTGTACGTGCAGATAAAGGACAAATTGTAGCAGCAAAACATTGAAAAGAAGTATGAGGGTTATCATTTGGAGGAAGACGGACTTCTTACCTATAAAAATAGAGTCTATATTCCAAATGCGGCAGATTTGAGGAGGATTGTTATGGATGAAATCCATAAATCTCCATACTCTGGTCACCAAGGATATCAGAAAACAATTTCTACAGCAAAAAAATATTATTTCTGGTCGGGCATGAAGAAGGATGTCGCTGAATACATCTCTAAGTGCATGGAATGTCAGCAGGTGAAGAATGAACACCAACATCTAGTAGGTTTATTTCTCCCAGTGCCAATTCTAGAATGGAAATGGGAGGTAATATCCATGCACTTTATTACAGGATTGCCAATGACTGTGAGACAACATGATTCCATCATGGTTGTGGTGGACAAATTAACAAAGGCAGAATATTTTATACCGGCTAAGTCCACACATAAAGCCGATGCCATTGCAAACATTTTCATGAAGTAAATTTTCATATTACATGGGTTGCCTAAGGCAATAATTTCTGACAGGGATACCAAGTTCACTTCCAATTTTTGGAAAGGTCTCTTTGCAGATTTGGGTACACAGCTAAGCTTTAGTACCGCATACCATCCTCAAACAGATGGGAAAACAGAAAGAGTAAATCGGGTGCTTGAAGACATGCTCCACATGTATGTAATGGACAAACCATCCAAGTGGGAGGATTATCTACACTTGGTAGAATTTGCATATAACAATGGGAAACAAGCATCATTGGGAATGAGTCCTTATGAGGCTTTGTACGGCAGAAGGTGTAGGACACTAGTGACTAGGGACAATCCAGTAAACAGAATTGTACTTGGGCCAGAATTGCTTAAGGAAATGGAGCAAGAAGTTGCGAAGATTAGACAGAATTTAAAAACAACCCAAGATAGACAGAAAAGCTATGCAGATAAGCATAGGATCCATAGGGAATTCAATGTCGGGGATCATGTGTATCTTAGAGTGAAATCAAGGAAGAGTTCCTTGAAACTTGGGAGTTGTACCAAGCTATCACCAAGATATTGTGGGCCATTTGAAGTGCTCGAAAGAATAGGGCTAGTTGCATATAGACTTGCATTGCCTGCTAGCACTAAAGCTCATAACGTTTTTCATGTCTCTTTGCTTAAGAAATATGTACATGATCCTAACCATGTGATTAATTGGGATGTGATCTAGGTGGAACCCGAGGGAGAATTCCAAACCGATCCATTGCGCATCCTAGACAAGAAGGTAACATTGCTCCGGAACCGAGCCATCGGATAGGTAAAGGTGCAATGGAAGCACTACGGTCCTGATGAGGCTACATGGGAGCTGGAGGATGCCATGAGGGTGGCATATCCATTTTTGTTCAATCTTGATGAGCATTGAGGACAATGCTAATGTAAGGGGAGGGGAATGTAATGTCCCCATTTTGACCCCCTTTGTATTAAATTGTAAATGATGTAAATATTGTAATTTAATCATGGTGAGGAGCTCAAGGCCAAGGCCCCACCATTGAGTTAGCGTTTTATGTATCGGCAATTAGCAATAGATGCCTATGGTTCTCGTGCTAAGATAGGCACAATGTAAATTAAGACATCATGCAAATATGAATTTTAATGAAAAACCCACAACTAGCTATGTAATGCAACAAAGAGATGGGGGCATGATTCTACAAGGAATAGGGAGGGAAATTATTCAAACCCTTGAGCCAATGGTGATAAGCCAGATGTCAATGAATAAACCCTCAACTACCCATTTTGGGTTATGGACCCAATCATTTAATTCTTCCAAAAATTGGTTGAGGCATTTATTGCCTTGGGAATGAAGAGGTATGGCAGCCAATTTCGTGTATGGGAAAGCCATCAACCTGGAAAATCGTGTTTTGTCTCCTTGGGCAAGAAAACACCCACGAAATGGTGCCCAAAGCCATTCTGAATAGATCGTTTTTCTTCTCTCACGCAGTTTGAGCTAGCTGGGTCTTTCCTTACACGTTTTTCATCCATTTTCTGCATTTTTCCCATGCCTGGGAGCTCGTTTTTGCCTATATAGTAGATGGGAGGGAAGGGCCACGATTTGGGACTGTTACGGAGGCCATTTTTTCCCCAGAATGTCCATGGATGTTTTTTCTGAAAACGGATTTGGCTTCCCAGGGTTGTTCCCCATCTTCCAGTTTCGTTTTTGGGTTTCCCACGTTTTTCTGAAGCTAATGAAAACCCCATCCTTGGGCATCTCACTGTAAAAACGTTTTATCATGCCCAATAAGTGTGGTTCTGCTGTTATGTGCATCCTTGTTTTGATTTGAATCTGTGAGCAAGAAACTTGGAGTGGTAGTGGACAGAATTGGATTGATAAACCTAGTGGGGGGGAGATAACCTCTCAAGAAGATCAAGAGGGCTTTGGCTACTTTTCTATGCACACCCTGAGAGCACTAGATGTGAAAGGTATGGCTTGAGGGACTGTACAGCAGTGAAAAGAATACTTCCTTGTGCTGGGTGTGTAGGTATTGTGGATGCCAAGCTAGATAGATCTTGTAAGGTTACCCCTGGCTCTGTGCTTGAGCTCACTAGCTTAGCCACTCTTCCTTTCCATTTCCTAGCAGCCTGATAAACCCAATTGTAGATTGGCTTGGCTCATCCTGGTGTATGATTGGCTATGTGTGAGTCTGCTGTTCCCTTGTTCCTTGTAGAAATCATGCCCAGCTCGGTGGTGGCAGTTGTATCAAGAGGTTGATAAGCACAACTAGCCTATGGTTGGGTGGAATGTTGCAGATGCATAGCTGGTTGCTTGGGACTACTGTGTTAAGATAAGTATTCTCTTGTGTTAACTTTGCAATTATTATTTGATGAATATCTTGAATGTATGATGGATGTGTTGTTGATATTAGTTCCGTTGTATTTTTCTTATAATTATACATTCCATATGAACTTTTATATTATGTGAATGCTTATGTAAAACTTATGGGGCTAAATGCCCGGATTTAGTGTCACGTCCTCTCTATCATGCTGGTATGGTAGGAGGGGACATTACACGCGATGCGCTCACAACAAACGAGGTCCACAAAAAATGAGTCAAAGGACAATATGACAAGTCCGTCAGACCTAGGGTTTTTCATGAAGGAGACTTGGTCCTACTTTGGGATCAAGACAAAAAACCCCTAGGACCTGGCAAGTTCAAGTCCAGGTGGCTCGGGCCTTATATAATTTCCAAAGTACTGAAGAAAGGTTCCTATGAACTGATAGATTACAAAGGTAATAAGCTGGCCAAACCCATAAATGGGCTATACCTGAAGAAGTACTACGCTTAGGCTGACGTGCTTTTTCTTGTAACATAGCTGTATATTTTTGTAGAGCTAGTTTTCGTTATGCTTGTTAGTTAATCTTATGTGTGTTTTTTGTTTCGTGTACCAGATGTCGATCGAAAATTTCTTAGGATTTGCTGATGGCGCCAGTCGCCACACCTGTCAATTGGCTGCAACAGCTTGGGTCATTTACTCATCCGCTGGCTAACTTGTCTCTTCGGGGGGGGGGGGGGGGGGTTTGTTTGGGTCCCACCACGAATAATGTGGCTGAATACAGTGCAGTTATAGAATTTCTCTGAGATGCTCTCAGTCATGGCATTTCACATTTGGAGGTAAGACTTGACTCACAACTAATTGTATTTTAGTTAACAGGTGTCTACCAGATTAGAGATCCTGGATTGCTACGTCAGTTTCTACGAGTTAGACTATTGGAAAGATAGTTTGATTCTATTATATATGAACACATTCCAAGAAATTTAAACGCATTAGTTGATTCATTAGCAAACTATGTGTTAGACTGGCATTTGTATCATACACTTTCATAAACAACATTGCCCACATAAACTTCAAACACATACACATGTAATAACCGATACTGTATCAAAAAATATATGAGTTTTGGATCACAAGTCTATCAAGTCATATCATAAAAGTACAAAAATAGGCACAGTGGCCTCAAAAATATACATAGAATGTATCCCTCTCTTATGGAGAAGGAGAGGCCTCATCATCATCTACTGCATTGCGATAACATATGACTAGCCTAGATATCTTCCGCAGCACCCTAAGCCATGCTGGGGGCACCCCAACTACATCTTCCTGCATATCAATAGGTATCTGATCCATACGGCATGCAGGAACTTCATGAGTCAACCGACTCACTTTTCTCTCTATGGTCCCCAACATAGCATCTGCTGCAGTAATATCAGCTGGCCTCACAAAGATGGTAGGATGTCCCTCGGGACGGACAGGCCCAATATCTGCAGATGACACTTGTTTAGCACTTCAAAATTCATTCATAAAAATCAAATACTTGAAAAGTTTGAAAAAATTAAGTAATTCTCAAAATTAAACATACCAATAGCTCCCCAGGCTCCACCTGGAGGAAGCGCCAATTCTGGATCATGGCGGAAATCTAATCCAGCATATGGAAACTGCTCGAAGGTGGGCACTTGCCTCTCCCACCACCCCCATAAATCATCAGTATGATAACAGTAGTGACTTTCCCCACCACCCTGGCGGAGGAATATGTCACCCCAATGGCCTAGTCTGGGCTCACGGGGGTTAACCTGAGGTAGAGGCATCCACAAGCTAATAGCAGGCATCCTCTCGAAGAAGAAAGTACACAAAATGCTACTGTACCCAAAACTCTACATTTTGCCGGATTTGCAACCTGTCAATTGAGCTTTCATGCTCGCCAGTAAACTAGTACACCAATCGTATACATGACCTTGTAAGCATTGTACACCAACATGCATAAAGTTCCTAGAAGCTAGGTGTAGTGAGGCACTACCTGCCACTCGGTTAATCATACTCACTATCACCTTCAAGGGGAGGCCTTCAATGGTAGAAATCAAGATTTGGCTTCCTTATTTCTCAGCTCCAGCCACACAATATGTATTCAAGTACTCTTGCACAGACCCTATGCCCACACAAGAATACCCCTTCAAATTTATTACATCTCCCCTCCGTGAGAGACCAGTAATGAAATAAATGTCATCAACTGTAAGCTCCAAAGTTTGCCTGCGGATGACGAAGGTATTGGTATCCACATCCCGGTAATGAATCAGTCTTCGAAATAATTTGTTTAGGGCCCTCATATTTACTTTCGGTAAAACTTTAATAAACCGCATCTTCGGAGACCATGGAGAGTGGCTGGGTCTTGCATGGACAGCCTATCCATGTCCTCATGTTCTCTCTCCCTCCATTGAAGAACCATCCTGCACAAAAAGTGACAATTTTTCAGTCTCGGTGCTTATTTTTAAATTTTCAGGCTTGAGCGCTACTGTGTACACTACACAGCAACTTGTGGGCGCTACTTTGTGTGAGCATAGTAGTGCTCATCTCCTTCACACGCTATTGCTCTTGTTACATAGTAGCGCCCGTGCACTAAACGTTGTGAGCATTGCCTGGCAAGCAGTTTTAGGCTCAAAAATTAAAAACTAAACCATAAAATGCAAGTAGAGAGGATTCTAACTTACTTGGTGGAAGAAGAATGGTGTTTGGATGCTTGAATTGATCGCCATGGAGATTTGAAAGTGCAAAGTTTGCCCCAATTTTTGCCCTACAAAAAACAAATTGGAAATTGAGTTTTAAAATGAAATTATATATATGAATTGGATTTTAATTTTTACCCACCATTGTTTAGTTCTCTATAGTTTCAAATTTTATCAAAATGACCTAATTAATCAATTGAAACATACACATGGTGCAATACTAATGTTCACTTATCCGGTTCTTTTTTTCACTAACTTTTTGTAGGATCGATCTCCTAAGATTAAAATTCTCGATGTTAGACCTTGTCAACTAGTTAATAGTTCAAATTCATATATCATTCGAGATTTTTGTCGCGTTTACTAATATTTTGTTGAAGACCTAGTTTTGGCAGATTATGAAGCTATGTTCCCAGAAGCTAACCTTTAAGTCATTTTAAGCTCTTGTTTGAACTATTTAAACCTCAACGAGATTGCCGAGCAAGCTTGTCCTCTTCGAGCTCGTTAAAGTAATCGAAGGCTCATCCACTCAGGTATAGAATTACCCCTTTTCTGGGCCTAGGTGGATTAACTACAGAAAAGGTATACTATAGGTATACTTCTGTATGTGCTAGAAGAGTTCTTCTTTCTTTGTTTTATACTTTTTCGGGGGAGGAGACTAATTGCACGAAAAAGGACCTTTTGGAGCCTTTATTTAGGGTTTTCACGCTCTCTAAATGTGAAAATACCAAGCGAGAATTCACATACTCGGGCTCGATGTGAAATCCACGAGAGGGTGAGTAGAGGACTGTTTAAGTTTTTCAACTCTATAAATAAGAAAACACCACCGAGAACAGACCAATCCGGGCTCGATATAAATCAATGTATAGGTGAAAATAGGATTGTTTAAGTTTTTCAGACTCTATAAACAGGAAAACACCGGCGAGCATTAATCTGCTTGGGCTCGATACTAAAATCCACGAGCAGATATATGAAGTTATTGTTTAAAATTTCCAGACTCCTTAAAATTGAAAACACCGGCGAGCAAGAACAGATCTCAGCTCAATATTAAAATCCAGAGATCAGTAACATAGAGTAATCTTCTATCTCTTCTTCGAACTCTGTAAACAATGAAGAAGGTCCTGAGTCTTCCTCCCATGGGCTCGTTAAAATTTTTACATGGTTGGATCTATTGAGTTTTCATTCTTTCTTGGACTCATTAAAACAACAAGAAAGTTATTCTTTTATCTAAAAAGAATAAGGGATGGGAAAGATGTGTCATATCTTCAATACCAAAGGCAGTTCAGTCAGTTCTATCCTTGAACACAACACCCACTTGAGTCTATCATGTCTGTTGGGTTTAGTTTTTGACCTCAGGGTGAACCTGATTTCCGATTTGTTTACTCCCCCGGTTGGTTATTCTTCTAACCATATGGAGGGTCTGATAATGTCTCTTACATTTCAGGCTTATCATTTACCCCATTATGTCGGAAACTGTCTGAGTCACTTTGTGTCGTGCTCACTGTTCAAGGATATACCCTGTGTCGGCCATTCTGCAGTTTACCTTGACCTCATGTGTCGGCCATCCTAGTGTCAGTCTTGTTACATATTACTCCATATTAGCTCATACCAGTTGAGTGTTCCTTGAGTTGCATGATGGAGGATGCCTTAAGGCCTCCCTTCCAACGAAATTCTTCCCATCGACATCAACTCATTTTACTCTGGGAATGAAGTTTAGAGTTTCGGTTAGTACCTTGGAGATTGCAGTCACCAATGGCAATCTTCCTCTCTATTGAATGTTGAGAATACATCAATGTCTCTTCTTCGACAGGATCCCCAAGTGTTCGACTCCAAGTCCATCTATTCACACTTGGCGGATCGTACTTGGTACCTTGGGCCCCATCATCATTATCGGTGGAAGTCCTTGCGTTTGTTAACGGTATACATCAATGACCGGTAATCAAACGATACCCCCCATGTTCGACTATCAGTTCATCTATTCACATGGTTAGGGTTTGTACCTAGAGTTATTTTGGATGAAGACATTGGGATTTTAGATGACATTACCTCATTCTGTTATCACCCAAGTTGTGAAAGACTGAGCCTCATTTATATTCGGCTCTCCATGAGACATAGATCCAGTTTGTTGTTATGGCTATGATCTCTCAATTTGACATGGATCCACGCTTGTATTCCAAGTGGCCATGCTATATATACATCTCCTTGTTATGTATCGGAGATCATTTTGTATCACAATGCACATCTATATGATGTCAAAAATGTAATTTCTCGCTGACCTTGATCTTTGTTTCAGGTGTTCTTGTGACTTGTTTCTGCGGTTCCTTGCTCCTCCTCTGGCTTTGGATTATAATGTATTTCGGCCATCGTTTCCCTCTGACCTCACACATTAGGGGGCATCTGTTATAGGTCAAACCTGCACCTCTCCGTCCATGATCACCTTGAGCTGTTGATCACACAAAAGGACAACTTGGATGGAGGATCATGTTGACCCCAGATGAGACTTTGACTTACTCCACCTCCTCTCAAGACTGGAAAAACCCTAAAAATGTCATTTTGAGACATGAGCACTACTCTACTTCAATAGACTAGTGCCTGTACCCTACTCCAGTGTGCAATAGTAGCGCTCAAGACTCATGAGCGCTACTCCTCTTCAACAGAGTAGCGCTCAACATTCAAAAAGTGATGAGTGCTAGTTTAAAAACACTATAGTAGCCCCCTGGGCACTACTTCACTGAGAAATAGTAGCGTACACCTCAAAATATGATTAAAACATAATTAATTTCACTAAGAGGATTAGTTGCAGTTGGTTTCCCAATTTCCCCAACTTCCTCCATAACCATCTCTTGACCTGAATTGCTTCCCTTGTCCTATAAATACAAGGAAGAATAAAGAGAGGGGTTAGAGACATGAATGCTATTGAGAGACTTTTAAAGAGAAGCTTGCATTGGAGGAGGCTATGCTGGAAGATATCCAAGCCAGAGAAGAGCAGGAGCCCAGGATCAGGTTGCAGGAGCATGTGACAAAGTCAGGTATACTTTGTATCATCAATTTGCATTTGACAATAAAAGGTTGAAGCATCTTTCTTGTCCCAAATTAAGTGTTCATTGAAATTATATACTTGTTTGGATCCTCTTTGGTTAATATTGGATGTTTAAATTGCTTTGTCTATTTCATCATTATATATTATCCAAGATACGCTGAGAAAGGTACTTGTATTGCAGGTTTATGGAATGGGAGGTTGACTTGAGGATCGAGTGCAAGATCGAATAAGAGCTAGGATCGAACGTCATTTGAAAGGTATGTTCTCAAGACCTATAACCTATTTCCTTTCATAAACATCTCTGTAACATAGTTAATATGCTTACCTGTCATCCCCTTTCAGTTGATAGTATCTGTTTCCTTACTATAGGGTATTTTTCCCCGCCAACAATCATGAGTATGGCCAAGGGGCTTAGGCGATTGTGACCCAATGCAAAATTTTGGGACATGACATCCCTTTTTATATAAATGAAGGGACCTCACCCTATTTGTTTTATTTTTCAAACAAAATACTCGATAGAGATAAAAGTGAAGGAGTTGATCAAGCTTGTTCACTTGTTGAGAAAGGAAAAATAAACTTGTTGGATTGATATCGAAGTATGTATTTTTTTCATAATTATTTGTAGCTTTTAAGGTTGATGTTAGGGTTTTGTTTATTGAATGTTCTATTTTTCCTTGTTTTAGGGTTATTTTTGTGTAAGAAATAATTCATAATTACATATTGGTGAATGTTTGAAATATACAAAAGAGGAGATGTTAAGAAACCTTGTTTTGTCTTTGGTAAAGAAGAACAAGTTTGTAGAGTTGATATTGAGGTATGTATTTTGTATTTTTCATAATCATTTATAAATTCAGGGATTGATATCAGGGTTGTGATTCAATGAAATTTATAATTTACATTGTTTGAGGATTATTTGTGGCAATATAATCAATTTGCAATGATCTTGGGTGTGAACACACCCTTACTTTGTATTTAATGTCCATGAGTATTGGGTTAGGCATGTGATATTGCAATGAAAGATGATCAATTTTGACTTTATCAAGGGGTATATAATCATAGTTGACCTTGTCAAGTGACCACTTGGTTATAAATAGAGATAATCATGAGATTTATAGTTTAGAGACTATTGTTTGTTGTTTCTACTTCTTGCTTCTAGATACATGTGGTCGATATAGTCTATTAACCACAAAATCTATGATCTGTAATCTATTTTTGAAGATATTTCTATGCCTTTCAATAATGGTTTTTTTTCTTCTTACTAGGTTGTTTCCCACTATAAATCTTGTGTGTTATATGTGCTATATTGTGAACCATGAATTGATAAATTAGGTTAATGGTATGTTGATGTTTCTTTGTTTTGCATTAAGAGTGGCAAAGAATTTCCTTTCATTCATCTTAATGAAAATGTGAGATGAGAACTCATAAGTACTTGCCAATATAAGAATAATTATGTTTCCAAATAAAATATGTTGCTAGTCAAAGTGATTGTCGATAGTGTTGATCCAACTTGCTTGGTTGGGTGATTCGTTTGTTGGTATTTGGTGTTTTCAAGTCGGAGTCAGTTTAGACCTAACATTTGTGGGGAATTCCATGATGTTGTGAAGGGAATTACATCAACAAGATCATATTACTAGAGAATTTGAGAAGGGTTTCCAAGGGGCAAGCCCAAAAGGACAAAAAAATATGATGGTTGGATGGCATCGAAAAAGAAGATTAGAAAGTATAAGGTTAGCGGTAATTAGGATGATGGGTAGACATTAGAGGGGTCCCTAAAGACTACAAAGGGAACATCCTAAGAGAGTCCAGTAATATAAATTGGATCTAAGTATGCATTGGAATTAAAAAAAGAACAAGTAAATGAAAAACCAAATGCCCCTAAGTTATCATTGTGCAAGTCCAACCAACCAAAGAAAAAACTAAATAACAAGAGGCAACATATTCAGACATTATACATAGAGTTGTATCAAGACTTATATTAAGAGAAAAAGAAGTAGAACAATGTCAAAGACAAGTGTCAACTCTATATATCAAAGCTACCCATTTTTTATGGTACCATGATTGCAAATTATCATATGTTCACCCCTAATACCCATTGGGAAGCTAAAAACAATTTGACACATTGCCCTAGTGGATTACATTCAAAGGCACCATGAGAGGCATTGTGGCCAAGTGGTATTGAAGATCCAATGAGCAATTATCTTTCCAAGGTTGGGATGATGTGATTAATTAGTTCAAGGAAGCATACAAGTACCAAGAATTCATCCTTCACAGGTTTGAGAGGTACCCAACAATTGCATGGAGAGACATTGTAGTGGTACAAATCTTGCTTGAAGGATATTTTTGGCTAGTTGAAGTAAAATTCATACATATATTGGACTAGCTCATCTTAGGAATTTGGCATAATATTCCATCACAAGCTTAAGATAACATATCAAAATATATCAAAAAGACCTTCGCATAGACATGTAAATGGAAAATGAAATTGAACCCAATGTACAAGGAAAATAACAATAGAAATAAGATTATGTCCATAATGTAGTGTCCCCAGCCTTTAAACAAGGTCAAAGGCACTAGGAGACCTAGGAAAAGGGATAAATTAATATTACACAGTGGAATTAAGTGTTCTAAGGTTAGGCCAACAAGCCATATAATCAAGAAATTAAAACTTATAGCCTTATGAAATGCATAAAAACTAAACATGAAATTTCCCAACATGCATATTATTAAGCATAATAATAATGCAATTCGTAATGCGTACATGAGTAAGGCATGGTAATGAGAATGTCTAGCATGAGTATGAGCATACAATTAAGTCAGGTACTTGATAGTAAATATTAGATTGTAAAGATTTTTTTTTAACAGAAACTGGAAAAGGGTTTATATTATAAAAAGGTTGTGCACAACCATTCATTACAAAATATGTGCTTAAGTCTGAGCTCTGAGGTATTTTGAAGAGATGCCATCAAAATTTGCTCTAACCCGGTTCTAAAGAGATTTCTATTTTGCTTCCTATAAATTTCCATAACAGAGGAGGGATATACCCTTACAAACTGAGAATCAAACAATATACAAAAAAACATTTAAACAGAAAGAGTAGAATAGTTATCATTCCTGGAACCCTTGCAAACCCTAAATTTTTTGTTGAATAGAAGCTTCATCCATTAGCAATATATCTTCAGTTGGAGATTCCTGACAATGGATGCATTGGGTCATCTTTTCCATCTTTAGGATTTCATCTTTGATGATGTCCACAATTCCCATAAGTTCAATCAGATTCCTCTCCAAATCATCAATGCAAGAATCCTGGAAAGTGAGCTGTTGTGAAATGTATCTCATATACTCCACAGATTCTCACTTTTTTGAGGCCGATGCAGACTGCCTCATAAACCTTTCCTGAGATGATGCTTAAAATATTCGACACTAGCCTTCAAGAAATCCATTCCTTCCATTAAACCCGCCATTGTTCCAAATTGTTGAACACATTCAGAGTTATCAGAGAAACGAGGAGAGAGAGACGGGGATAACCTCTTCTCTGGACTATTTACAGTGTTTCTTCCTTCCTCCCAAGCAAAATGAGTGAGGGAAATAACTCCCAGATATTCCTAAAGCCGCTAACTCCTAGATATTCCCAAAGTCACTGCGACGAACCACCTTCAGAAACCTTTCCTTCTGCTCTCAAAAATGATGGATTGCGGGACATCTTGTTTGTGCTTAAGCCAAGAGGGTTTGATTCTTGAACAAGGCTCCCATTTAATGCTGCTTCGAGGCACCTTCCAGCAAAAGGACAAGTGCAAGTATATCCACACCCACGCATCCTCCTATAAAGCTCAGCTGGAGACATCTCATTAATCCAAAAACTCCAACAGGTCATGTCATTTTGAGTGAGGCTAACGAGCCTAAGGGATATATTTAAACCTTTGTTTTCCATCCCCATAATGCACAACGCCTAAGCCAAGGTTGACACCTCGATTAGCTAGCTCATCAACAGTTCCATTGTTTTCTCTTAGGACGTGTAGATATATGACCTCGAGAGGAATGTTTAGAAGAACTATTCTTTTGTGTATTATTTTACACTGAGGAGTCCCTTTGACATAACCATTTCTGATTTTGTGGATGACTTGTCTAGAGTCTCCAAAGACCATTAGCTTACCAATGTTTAATTTGGAAGCAATTTCTAGGCCATGAAGTAGGGATAACCATTCAGCTACATTGTTGGATTTCTCCCCCAATCCCCAAGCATAGGAATTGACAATTTTTCATCCCGGATCAAGATAACCCACCCACACTTGCCTCCCCTACGGATTGTAAAGCTATTGAGAACATGAGTAGTGAGTATTTAGTTGTTATGGTTGCTTGCATAAAAATTATCTTTCATTTGAGGATTATTTATCAATTATGTGATGTGTGTGCTGATAGAATGGTTAAATAGTAAGAATATCATCAAATACAACCACACAAACCATAGCAAACAGAAACACAGGATTCCAACCACAGCCTCCAAAATCAGATCCCATGGATGTCCCCTACAACCATCTTTCACTAGTTATGATTTATATTGAATGGTTGCCTTCCATCTAGCCATCAATCTTCAATAAAAATTAGATCTATACTAATATAATAATATTTGCAAAATTATAACCATATCTACAACAATAGAACATATCTACATTCAAAGGTGCTCTCAATCAGAAGTCAGGGTGCATTCCTTTCAGCACCGGAAACACTGTCATCCAAAACAATCATAACTTGGTCATACGAAAAGATTTTCCAGTGAAACAAAAGGTGTTCCTTAATGGAAACATAACTTTGGATGTAATGGGGCAGGTCTCATAACCCAGAAATGAGTAGAAATGGGTTAACCAGAACATATGGTTGCGCCCCTCTCATTACTATGAAAGCCACAATGGTAAACCACAAGGAGAAGAGAAAGAATAGATGGTAGAAGAAGCTCATAGAAAATCAGAGTTTCAATGTACGAAATCCATCCATCCTACATACAAATATTGGCACATAAACCATACACATAAACATGACACAATTCATCCTCCATGGCACATACATATGATAAAATAATATAAATAATCAAATGAACAAATACTTATATTTAATGGGAAATTGGCTTCAACAGGACAACTTTCCTCCCAGCCATAGACACAGTCAAGTATAACTTAGTTGAATAGGTCACCCCCAAGCTGAGACCACAGATCCACAGGCAGAGGCACACTTAGTCTAGAAAATTTTGAAACTACCTCTTCCAAGAACCACAATGCTTCCCACTACTACTTTCTTGTTCGTCTTATGGGATGAGACTCCCTTCACCTAACTCATCCCTCAGGATATCACCATCCCATTTCCTGGCTTCCTATGCGAGAACCTAGACTAGTAGACTGAATTCAGGGAAGCAAGGGCAACATCCAACTAGACTAACTCTCTAATAGGATCCTACCACAATGCTATGTCTCAACACAATCTCAATACTGTCAACACTCACAACATAGTGAGATAACATAATTCAAGTGATCCAAAGCTCAGGATTAGCTTCAACAAGGAGATGGCATATGAATTTATAGCACAAGGAGGTCAACTCTAACCCAAGGTGATCAACTTGAATTAGAGAGTGGTAAGGTTGAGATTCATCATGGATACTTAACTCAAATTGGTGGAGTGGTGGCTAAGTTTGGGAGATTCCCCTTCCTAGATTATCACTAGAGGAGGAGTTACCAAAAACCAAGGAGTGGAGCCATGAAGAGAACAAGGAGGCACACTAATGCATAAGGGGGTTACAAAACATGAAGGAGGGTGCACTAGGTGAGAGAGAGGATCCAATAGGGTCATAGATATCCTGGAAGCACAAAAATAGGGATGAATGGAGGAGTGGGGTACACTTGTGGAGGTGGAGGCACAAATCAAGGAGGTGGAAGCTAAATTCTAGCATACAGCTTCTATAATCTAGGGAGATGGCGCCTTAGTGCAAGTGGGGTCCATAAAAGGGAACCTTTCACTCAAGGTGGGAACGCTAGGAAATTGGGTCCCACTAAGGTATTCTTAGGGTGCAATAGTAACTCTATATTCCATAAAATAAAAAATTAGGGTATGTTGTACAATGTATAGGTGACCATCATTATCAATGTCACCAAGGTGCAAATATGAACTAGGATGGAAAAAATCAAGCTGACAAGTTCGAAGGTGCTAGGGATGTCCCCATATCCCCTCACTCCGTGGAATCCATAGTCTCCCATACTCTTTTAGTTTCCTTTGCTGAGACATTTGTTTATTTAATTAATAGCAATAACATTCAATGATAACAACAATGACAATAACAAATTTAACATTAATAATAATGCCAAAGTCCATAATCACATCATCAAACAAATGATCATAAGTCCATAGTCACATTAACAACAAAACATAAGTCCATAGTTAAATAAAAGACAATAAGTCCGGGGATTAACAACCAGGGTCTTACATCCCCCTCCCCCTTAAACAATGCATCGTCCTCGATGCATATTTATTACATATGTGCTGCAAACACCAAAATTTCAAAATAGATGAGGGTATGATTCCCTCATAGAATATTCAACTCCCAATTTGTATCCTTGGGACTGTAATGGGTCCATTGGACCTTTACCTGCATGATTTCTCGATTCCGAAGTAGCTTGACCTTCCTGCCCAAAATGTGAACATGTTGTCCTAGAAAATCCCCTTTCGGTTCCACTTGGATCATAGTCCATTTGATTACATGATCAGTATCATGTAAGTACATGTAGATATATCAACAAAGAGAAGCAAAATATCTCTAATTTCCTGGGCCACATTCCAATCAATTACATGGTGAGCATCATGTATATACTTTTTCAATAAAGACACATGAAACACATTATGTACTTTAATGCAAGTGGGAAGAGCAAGATCATAAGCAACGGGTCCTATCTTAGCTAAGATTTCAAAAGGTCCACAGTATCTAGCAACTAATTTGGAATAGATTCCCAGGTTCAAGGATCTTTTCTTGGGTCTAACTTTCAAAAATACATTATCTCCAACTTGAAACTATCTGGCAGTTCTGTTTTAATATGCATAGATTTTCTATCTGTCTTAACCCGCCTTCAGATTTTGCTTGATATTAACCATATGATCTTCCATATCCTTCAATAATTCTGGTCCAATAATGACTATATCTGTCTGATTATCCCAACTGATAGGAGTATTGCACTTTCTTCCCTACATAGCCTCGAAAGGGCTCATCTTCAGAGAGGCATGATATCCATTATTATAAGCAAACTCTACCAAGTGTAAATAATATTCCCACCTAGATGGTTGGTCGATCACATACATTCTTAACATGTCCTCAATCACTTGATTAACTCTTTATGTTTGTCCATCTGTTTGAGGGTGCTATGTTGCACTCATTTTCAGACTTGTGCCAAATCCTTCAAACAATCCTTTCCAAAATTTAGAAGTAAATTTCAAATCTCTGTCCGATACTATAGATTTGGGGATTCCATGAAATGTGGATACTTCTTTCATGTAAATGTCTGCAATATTAGCTACCTTGTGAGTTGTCTTTACTGGAATAACGTGTGTTTCCTTAGTTAAATTATCTACCACAACCATGATAGCATCATTTTGTAATCTTGTCTTAGGAAACTTTGTGATGAAATCCATTGTCACTACATCCCATTTCCATTCAGGCATTGGCAAAGGCTGTAATAATCCTACTGGATGTCGAATGCTCAACTTTAACCTTTTGGCATTTCATGCATGTAGATATATACTCTGCAACATCATTCTTCATCCCTGTCCATGAGTATTGTTTTCTTACTGCTACTACCGTCTTCCGATAACCCGAATGTACGACATATAGAACATCATGCATTTCTTTCAGAACCATCTTTCTTATACCTCCATAATTGGGCACACAAATTCTATCTTTATGCATGAGGATGTTGGAATATCAAGCAATACTGAGAGGGAGGGTGAATCAATGTTACACTATTTTTCAAATTTTATCACAATTGAAAACTGAATCAACAAAGAAGATAGAAGACACAATTTTATCGTGGAATCCCAATTGGGAAAACCACAAAAACTTTATATTACTGCAAAATTATATTTACAAATAATTTGCAAGCTCCAACTTGGTGGATGCACCAACACCCAATTTTTCAGCTACAACTAAAGGATGCACCAACACCCTGTTTTGTCAGCTACAACCAACAGGATGCTACAACACCCTTTGTTTTCCAGCTACTACTGGAAGGAGGCTACAATCTCCTTGGAAGACTTCAATCTGCCCCTAGCACCACCCTTCCACCCTTTTCTGTCTTTTTTAGATTTCCATAACTTCTATTCTTCAATTATGTTTCTTCATTTTCATTGGTCTCTGTCTGATCTTTCTTCTTCTTTGATCTGGGTTGGTGAGAAATTTTCATTTCATCTCAAATACTTGTTTATATATTATTTATCTCATCTTTGAAACGTTGTATTTCTTTGATATGGACTTGTGTCTTTTCAAACTTGCACCTCTTCAGAAGAATCAATTTCTTGTTTATTAATTAAATAACAAACCCTGTTTTTTAATTAAAGATCAACTCTGGTTTTTATTTAATAAACCTTGCCTTATTATTAGTTATTCCTGTAGCTTATCATCATGCATTTTTACAGTTGCAACTCTTCATTCTGGACACTCGTACCATTCATCAAATACGTCCTTACAATCTGGAAATTGCCTTTTTATCAAACTCACCATTTCAGAAAAAATGCTTCTTGGTTTGATTAATTTGCTTTGATAAATAGTTGGTAGTTCATTTCCTTTATTTCATAACATCTTAATTATTTTTATTAAATTGACTTAGTTGGGCAATTTAAATAAAAACTTGTTAACTTATATTTTTAGTCTTATGGCTGGCATATTCACATATTGTGTAACAATGGTTTTTCCTCAACTTGGCAACTCAATTTTTCACACGTGTGACTACCAAAGAGGAATCTGACACCATGGTTGGATGGCCAGTTCATCATGGAACATACCCATGCCATATGGAGAATTTATCAGCACAAGGACAATTTATGGCGGACATTTCCAAATGGCCCTTCAAACTTTATTTAGACAGAAAGACAGACGTTTTCTCAATTTGGCAGGCTTGTATTTCACACGTGTAAGCTCCAGAGAGAAATCTGAGTCCATGACTAGATGACCAGATCATCAAAGAACAATCCCATGCCAACTGATGAATTTATCACCACAAGGACAATTTATGGAAGCCATTTCGAAATGGCCCCTTAACCTCCAGTTTTCAACACAGCCAAATTTCATTTGTTCTTAATATGCAAAACATGATTTTTCTCACTTTGGAAGATTGATTTCTTGCACATGTGACCATCATAAGGCAAACTAAAACCATGAATGGATAACCACTTCAACAAGGAACAGATCCATTTCACGTTTTGAATTTGTTGATACACACACATCATTTGGTGGACATTTGAAAATAGCCCTTTAAACTATTGATATAACACTTAGGCAAAATTATCAAACCCTAGGTTAACATGAGGGGATTTTTATTTTCATCAAATTGGAAGTACAAGACATCCATTGGATAGAGGCCAACAAGGTGATTCCACCCAGACCAATTTCATCCTTTGAAACCTCTTTCTCTCTCCTCGGCGGACACTCTTTTGAAGTAGTGCAAATCAATCTAGAGGCACTTTTGGCAGATTGATATCTTTACCTATGGATACTTTTTGGACAAAACAATGATATGATTGGATGCACCAATAAACAGTATAGAGATCCATACCCTCAAAACACTTTAAGACATCAACCACAGGAAATGGCAAACATTTGACTGAGGTCACTCAGGCATTTTTATACTTAGACAATTTGTGCAATCCAAGGTGGATTTTTTATTTCACCAAAGTCCTGAACCAATGGTACTAGATGATGTAGTACATCTCATTGAGCACAACCAAAGTGATTTCACCTTCAAACTCATCTTCCTATGACCTAGGTGGACATTTTATTGGACTAGTGCAAAATTGCCTAAAACCTTGTTTTGGAAGACCTATAACTTCCTCCTTAGACACTCTCAAGACAAAATGAGACCATGGTCAGGTATACATGTCAACAAGCTATATCCTGGTGCTTTCATATAATATTTTTCATTCTCCTATGAGGTACGACAGAATTTTTCCCAAGGCCACTTGGACCATTTTTCCAACACTTAGTCAATTTCTTGAATTTCTCCAAACTGACAAATCTCTATATAACTAGGTCAAATTGTAACAATGACATCATGAAGGTACTAGAGCACCATTAGGTGGATTTTCATATTCATCAACCATGCCACATCATCATACATTCCATGTAATCACTTCCTTTGTTATTCCTTTGTCTTCCACTGAGTTTGCCCTGCCATCATGTCCTTGGTTATTCCTTTGTCATTACTAAACTCCTTTGACACCAATGACAACCACATTCAACATTCTCCCCCTTTGGCATTGATGAAAACATCTAAACATTCTCCCCCTTTGACAACAATTACAAAGGATAACCTGTTATGCTCTTGCTGTAACCATCTTGATAGAGAATTTCCCATCTTTCTTCTTTTTGACAACTGCCCTTGCCAATATATCTCCTTTTTTAAAAAAGAAATTTAGCTCTCTTCTTCTCTTCCTCTTCTTAATTGGACTTGGTACTAATCATTGTGTTATGATACTCTCTTTAACATCCTCATTTACCTTCTTGTAGCGAGTATGTGAAAGAGAACCCGGATGATGAGTTCATAGACTCCCCCTATCACAGTGCTGCCTTTTGCTCCATTAATGAATCTTTCATATTTACTTCAAGTCAATGTGATGATTGTCTAGAGAAATATTATTATGTGTAAGTAGTGTTGGACTTGTATACATTGCTTTGCACATCATCTCACCAAAAATCTCACAATATCATCTTGTTACTCATCAAACATTTTCTTTTTGATGTTAAAATATTTCTAATACACTTTCAACAACAAAATTTGCTACAGGTTCATAAACATGCTTCTGATTCTGTTACACTTCAACCATTAAGTGTGCTTGTCACATAGTTGTTTTCTAGACAAAATGTTTTTCTTCAATTTTGTCACCTCTACTCTACTCCTTGTCTTTGATGAAGATAGCCTTTTATTCTTACCAAATGATCTTATTACTTCCAAATACCAACTGCAATTTTCTGATATTTTACTCCCCCTGAGTATATGATCTCTTATAATGCTAATTTTGTTGATGTATATGTAACTTTAGAATGTATTTCACCTATGTATTTCATCTATGTATATTGTACTCCTATAGAGATGTTATTATTCCTCTATACGGAAGTGTCATCATTTGTATTGACAAGTGTCGTAACTTGCCGATGGGTTATTAGACCACCATGTGTGGGGTCGGCCCTGATTAAGTTAACCATGGGTTATTAGGCTAAGTTAGACAAGTCGGCCCCGCTGGTTTATTGGGTAGGATAGGACAAGTATAAATAGAGATCGGGAGATCTCTATTTGATCATTCACTTACTCACTCTTCCATCACTCAGAAAGTGGTGCACATGTGAGGAGGAGGATCAACTGCTAGGAGAAGACTATCTCTTGTACTTTGGTTGTATCATTGCTCTTTCTATCTCTGAGGAAGTTGTGGGGTTTTTCACCTTTATGGTTTTCCCCAGTGAAACTCTGTGTGTCTATTGTCTCATGTGATTGTTTGGTGTGATTGATATGCATTGTTATACTTGATATGCTGTACATATTATTCTCTCAGTAAAGATCCTAGAGTATATTGAATTAATGTTAAAAAATTAACATGGTATCAGAGCTTCCCTGAGAAGAAGACATTGTGCAGTGGCGAAAACTAGGGTTTCTTGTTTATTGGGTTTCTCTCCACAGATTTTGGAAAAGTAGTAAGGTAGATTGACTCTACTCTTCAAGGAGAATCATTCTGTCCAATCAGAATTCAATTCTGAGCACTTTCAGTTTTGGCCCTAAAAATTAGGGTTTCCACAAAAGTTGAAATTTCTAAAATCTGAAGACATAGCTGGAAGCTCCTTGGAAAAATCGAAGTTTAGAGCTTTGTATCGAGATTTTTGGTTGGGTGAAACTCCGGGAAACTCAAACCCTAATTCAGGGTCCTCCCGAGTGAATCTGGGAAGACTAAAAGGCATTTCTGAAGGGTGAAACTTTGCAGATCTCAAATTCTGAATATACCAGGTTGATCAACTCATCAAGGCGCATCTTTCTATCCTTTCATAAGTTTGAAATTCAAAGTTTGAATTTTTAGGGTTTCTCTGACAAACCCTAATCCGGGACCAGATCCACTTTTCAGCTATCAAGTGGTAAGACCTAAATCTTTTCTATTTCCATTTGAAGTACTCTTTAATATGTCTCACCACACCAAGCTTCAGGATAAGCTTGAAGGGGCTGATAACTTCCGAGCATGGAAGTATAGGATTGGGTTAATCTTAGAAGAAAATGAATTGGACACTTACATAAGTGAAGAGGTCCCTGTCCCAGAGGGAGAAGAGGCTAAGGCCTTACATAAGAAGAACTTGGTCAAGGCAAAGAGGATCATTGCTGATTCTATCAAAGACCATCTCATTCCACATGTGTCATCTCTAAAGACACCCAAGGAGATGTTTGATTCCCTAACCAAGCTATTTGAAGGGAATAACATAAATCAGAAGATGACTCTGTGGAACCAATTGAAAGGAGTAAATCTTCAGAATGGAGAGACCATTCAATCTTACTTTTCTACGGTCTCTCAGATCAAGGAACAACTTGAAGTTGTGGATGAAGTAGTGGAAAATGGTGAAGTTGTCATGACCACATTAAATGGCCTACCTTGGTCATGGGACTCCTTCATCCAAGGAATCTGTGCAAGAAGAAAACTGAACTCCTTCAATAGGTTGTGGGAAGAATGCTCTTAAGAAGAAGCTAGGCTTGTGGTCTGAGAAGAAAAGATGGGGAATGAAGATCAAGCTCTCACAGCACATGCCAAGAAAGGAAAATTCAAGAAGGAGAAATCTCATAGGAAATCTTCTCACCATACACATAGGGAGAACTCTAAGAATACCTCCCATGGTAGATGCTTCACATGTAATGAGAAGGGACACTTTGCTCAAGATTTTCCAAAGAACAAAAGAGATTCCAACATCAACAAGAAGAAGGGCACCAAGAAAATATATCATGCTCATGTTGCTGAGGATGATGAACCTCCCAAGAAGAAGGCTAGGGAAGAAAGTGATACTTCATCAAGTGAAGATGAATATGTTCTAATATCTGCTCTCACAGGTACTATCTCTCATGGATGTAATGATTGGCTTATTGATAGTGGGGCTTCCAAACACATGACTGGGTTTAAAGAATCTTTTGCAAATCTATCTGAGCATGAGTCACCCCATAAGGTGAAACTTGGCGATGACTATCAATATCCTATCAAAGGAAGTGGTGAAGCCTCCTACAACCTAGACTCTGGGAAGTCCTTGAAGATGAAAGATGTTCTATATGTACCTGGGCTCAAGAAGAATCTACTATCCATATCTGCATTAGATGAAAAAGGCATGAGGGTTGTATTTGTAGATGGCCAAGTCCTAATGTGGGCAAAGGGTAAAACTATAGATGATGCAGTAGTGATTGGAGAGCAAGAGGGAGGACTGTATAAATTAAAGGGACAACCTGAACATGCCATGGTACATGAATCCATGGAGCCAAGTGACCTTTGGCATAGAAGGCTTGCACATGTGCACTATAGGGCACTACCAATTGCAAGTAAAGAAGTAGAGGGTCTTCCTGACATCAAGACCAAGCATGAAGGTGTTTGCAAGGGCCGTGCAAAAGGAAAGAACATAAAGAAGGCATTTCCAAGCAGTGAAAGCAAATCAAAAGGAATCTTGGAAATTATCCACTCCGATGTATGCGGTCCAATGTCATCCAGTTCTCTGAGTGGGTATGTTTACTATGTCTCTTTCAATGATGACTTCTCCAGGAAGACTTGGGTTTATTTCTTGAAGAACAAAGATGAAGTGTTTAATAAGTTCAAGGAATTCAAAGCCTTGATGGAAAATCAAACTGATAAGAAGATAAAGACATTCAGATCCGACAATGGTGGAGAATTCACTTCAGGTGATTTCAAGAAGCTATGCAGTGATTTAGGGATTAAGAGGGAGTTGACTGCTCCCTACAATCCACAACAGAATGGAGTTGTAGAAAGGAAGAATAGAACAATCATGGAAGCAGCATGAGCAATGTTGCATGACTAGGATCTTCCTATGCATCTATGGGCAGAAGCAGCTAGGACAGTTGTATATGTGCAGAACATAACACCTCACAAGATGTTGGACAACAAGACACTAGAAGAGGTCTTCTCTAGTAAGAAGCCTGAAGTCAGCCATCTCAGAATATTTGGTTGTCCAGTATACACTCATGTTCCAAAGGAAAAGAGGACAAAGCTAGATCCTTTAGGAAAGAAGGGCATCTTTGTGGGGTACAGTGAAAGCTCGAAGGCTTATAGAATATACTTTCCAGGGTTCAAGAAGATTGATGTCATCAGGGATGTAACATTTGATGAAAACTCAGCCTTCATCAAATCAAGAAAGACACCTATTGAAGATCATGAAGAACCAAAGGAAAACAGATTTCAAGACATCACCATGACTAAATCAATTCTAGAAGCAGATCGTGAAGTTGAAGATCCACAAATACCTGTAGATCCACCCTGTGAGAATAACTCTCACAAGAGGAAACCTGCATGGGCTAGAGAGCTCATTCAAGATGTAGAAAGATATGACATTCTAGAAGAAGAACACAGAGCAAAGAAGAGAACTAGATCACATACCAGCTATGTTGCTTTACTTTGTGATATTATGAACAAAGAACCTTCCAGTTATGAAGAAGAAACATAAAAGAAAGAATGGAAGGATGCCATGGTCGAAGAATACCAATCGATCATGAAGAATGATGTTTGGGATGTAGTCCCAAGACCTGAAACGAAGTCTGTGGTGACTTCGAAGTGGATCTACAAGATCAAGCATGCTGTAGATGGCAAAATAGAGAAATACAAAGTGAGATTTGTAGCTCGTGGATTCTCCCAGAAAGAAGGGATTGATTATGAAGAGACTTTTGCTCCTGTGGCCAGATACACTTCCATTAGATCAGTACTTTCTCTGGTTGCAGTGATGAAATGGAAGATACACCAAATGGATGTCAAGACAACTTTCTTGAATGGTGTAGTCGAGGAGGAAGTGTATGTGGAGCAGCCACTTGGTTTTGAAACACATGACAGGGAATCATATGTGTGCAAGTTGAAGAAAGCCTTGTATGGATTGAAGCAAGCTCCTAGGACTTGGTATGGTAGGATGGACATTTTCCTATCCAGTTTAGGCTTTACCAAGAGTAAAGCAGATTCCAACCTTTATTACAAGGTTGAGGAAGGCAATCCTGTGATACTACTATTATATGTGGATGACCTGTTTGTAACAGGTGAGGATGGTTTGATTGCTGATACCAAGAGGAAGCTTGCTACCGAGTTTGAGATGAAGGAATTGGGGATGATGCACTATTTTATAGGCATGGAGGTGTGGCAGATTTTAGATGGGATCTTCCTTGGACAAGGGAAGTATGCAGTAGAGATCCTGAAGAGGTTCGGGATGATGGACTGCAAGGCCATGGCCACACCTATGGCATCGAACCTGAAGCTTCTGTGTGATGCTTCATTTGAGCCAGTTGATGTCACTGTGTATCGTCAGATGATTGGGTCCTTGATGTACCTGATGAACACGAGACCATATATTTGCTTTGCGGTGAACACATTGAGCCAGTTCCTGACGGATCCCAGAGGTGTTCACCTGGTTGCTGTAAAGCATATTCTGAGGTACTTGAAGGGTAAAATTGATTATGGGCTCAAGTATGATGCGAATCAAAAGTTTAACCTGCAGGGTCATGTTGATTAAGACTGGGCAGGCAGTGCTACAGATAGGAAGAGCACTTATGGGTGCTTCTTCAGTATAGGATCAGGTGTGATCTCTTGGTTTGGCAGGAAGCAGTCCTGCGTAGCACTGAGTACAGCTGAAGCAGAATATGTTGTAGCTTGTTCGGCTAGTTGTGAGGCAGTTTGGCTTCGGAAGCTACTGTATAAGATATTTGATCTCCTGTTGGATGCTACTGGTATCTTTTGTGATAACCAGAGTTGTGTGAATCTGTCTGAGAATCCAATTTTCCACGACAAGTCGAAGCACATTGAGATCAAATATCACTATATCAAGGATATGGTGCAAAGAGGAGCAGTGAAGCTCCTGTATGTTACGACGGATGAGTAGATTGAGGATATGCTGACGAAACCACTAGCCAGAGTGAATTTTAAATACTTCAGAGAGAGGCTTGGTGTTCTTCAGATTGATGACACTTCGAGGAAGAAGTGATGTAGACATTTTCTGGAACCATTCCAAGCATGGTGAGAGGAGGATCCTTCCCATGGTTGTGGATGTAAGCGCTAGATTATGGGAATCGGGACGATGCTCCAGTTACTGCTCTGTATATGCATCATGTTGGATGCTTGTGATGATCAGTTGGATCATGTAAATGTATATGCATCAGGTTGGATGCTTGTGATGATCAGTTGGATCATGTATTTGTATATGTATCAGGTGGATACATTGTGTGATCAGGTAGATCATGGACGAGGATATGTATCAGATATGCATCAGGTGGATGCATTGTATGATTAGGATGATCATGGTTGATGAGCTTCAGGATGTTGCTCCAGATGATATGTATCAGATATGCATCAGGTGGATGCATTGTATGATCAGGACGATCATAGATGATGAGTTTCAGGATGTGGCTCCAGATGATACGCATCAGGATGATGCTATGATGATGATCAGGATGATCATGTGATGTACATCAGGATGATGTATGGATATTATCAGGTTGATACTCTGTGGTCATGGACAGGTTGTGCATATGGGTATATAATAGTGCCCTGGGAGATTTGCAGACACTCTTGCTAGGTTTTTTCGATGGCATATAATAGCTCCCTGGGAGGTCTGGAAAATGCTCTTGCTAGGTTTTGCTCAAAGGGACATATAATAGCGCCCTGGGAGGTTTACAGATACTCTTGCTAGGTTTTGTCCATGGCATATAATAACTCCCTGGGAGATCTTGCAAGTTGTGTTGGGCACGTAATCAGTCCTGGGATGCTCTTGCTAGGTTTTTCCGATGACATATAATAGCTCCCTGGGATATTTTGTAAATTCTCTTGCTAGGTTTTGTCCGTGGCATATAATAACTCCATGGGAGATCTTGCAGGTTGTGCTGGGCACGTAATCAGTCCTGAGATGCTCTTGTTAGGTTTTTCCGGTTGCATATAATTTCTCCCTGGGAGATTTGCAGATGCTCTTGCTAGATTTTTCCTATGGCATATAATATCTTCCTGGGAGATCTGACAAATGCTCTTGCTAGGTTTTGCTTGGTCACATGTAATAGCTTCATGGGAGATCTTGCGGGTCGTGCTGGGCATGTAATCAGTCCTGAGATGCTCTTGCTAGGTTTTGTTGATGCACGTAATAAGTCCTGAGGATCCACAGTATGACCAGTGATGATGAAGACCTGCAGGTGGTGGGCCTACATCCAGTATGAAAAAGGATTGGCTCTGTATAACTTCCTATGACGAGTAGATTCAAATATTGATTGAGATAGCAGCAGTGATGACAATGACGATGGTTCGAGGACAATGATTCGATGATGATGATCCAGAGAAGAAGACTTGTGCTAGTAGATCTGTGTCGAGAAATACCTTCCTAGTTAAGAGGGAGTGTTGATGTATATGTGACTTCGGAATGTATTTCACCTATGTATTTCATCTATGTATATTGTACTCCTATAGAGATGTTATTATTCCTCTATACGGAAGTGTCATCATTTGTATTGACAAGTGTCGCAAGTGTCGTAACTTGTCGATGGGTTAGACCACCACGTGTGGGGTCGACCCTGATTAAGTTAACCATGGGTCATTAGGCTAAGTTAGACAAGTCGGCCCCACTGGTTTATTGGGTAGGATAGGACAAATATAAATAAAGATCAGGAGATCTCTATTTGATCATTCACTTACTCACTCTTCCATCACTCGGAAAGTGGCGCACATGTGAGGAGGAGGATCAACTGCTAGGAGAAGACTATCTCTTGTACTTTGGTTGTATCATTGCTCTTTCTATCTTTGAGGAAGTTGTGGGGTTTTTCACCTTTATGGTTTTCCCCAGTGAATCTCTGTGTGTCTATTGTCTCATGTGATTGCTTGGTGTGATTGATATGCATTGTTATACTTGATATGTTGTACATTTTATTCTCTTAGTAAAGATCCTAGAGTATATTGAATTAATGTTAAAAAATTAACAAATTTCAGGGTTCTCTCTTAGGTCATGAGAAACTTTAGAAGAACCATTCATCATCCTTATCTTTATCGGTGTATTTTACATTTTCAACTTGCTTTCCATCATAATGGATGTCATTCTTATCTACAACACTATTATGTTGAACATCACCTTTGGAAACTTCAATGATGTTTGGAATATTTGTTTCCTTTGAATATTTGTAGTCTACCTTTCTTCTCCACATCTTTCCATGAGGTACTCTACTTACTGAATTTTCATTTCTTTGTTTCTTGGATTCTGTACTTTGATCTTTTCCCTTGGTTCTACAATTAACAGATTTGTGACCAAACTTGTGACAGCAGTGACAATATCCATAGAACCTTCCTTTATATTTGAGGAATCTTTGATCTTCTTGCTTCACAAATTCCATCTTCTTCCATCCCTTCCTTTGTTTCTGAACTTTTACCGAAGCATTCTTTCTTAGCTTACATTCTTTAGCCATATGTCCAAATTTATTACAAGAGTAGCAATGACAGAGAAAGATTTGCTGGAACCTGCTTGTCATTGGATTTTTAGGTATCATATCAATTCTATCTTTATTACGAGAGAAGAGAACATATTTTTGACTATCCTTCTTAATCAGGCTTTTGAGTGCTGCATCATAACTTCTTTTATTCTTATCTTGGAGTGTAAGAGACAAACATTATGGCTTCTTTTCTTTGTCATAACCTAATCCAGTTTTATCACTTGATGGTCTTTGGCTACTTAGGATTTCATCTAAAGTCTTTGAGATGTTCTCAAATTTTGATTTAATAGATTCTTTATCAAGCATCTTTCTAAGAAAAATAACTTTTGCTTCAAGTCTTTTAGAGTCCTGTATTTTCTCCTTGAACTTCTCATTAATGGTCTGCTGGTCTTTTAGCCTCTTTACTTCCTCCTTGTAGTTAGCAACTTCCTATTTTAATCTCTCGGACTCTTTCATGCTGGCCATTGTTTGTTTTCTTGAATTGTGCAGCTCTTCTTGGTATTTTGACAAATTTTCTTTCAAAAAATTGTTCTTCATTATGCTCTTTCTCAATTCTTCAAGGGCACTTATAAGTTATGCCTTTAGGTCCACCTTTCTTTCCACATATGAATCATCTTCTTCTACTTCTTCAAATCTTTTATTTTCTATTCCCATGAATAATACTTCTGCTTCTTCAACTTCACTAGACTCATATGAACAATTGGCATCCAAGGAATACAAGGTTTTCCTTTTGTTTTTCATAAAATACTTGTTGTTCTTCTTGAATTTATCAGTGCACTCACTTTCTTCTTCTTGTTTGGGATAAGGACATTTGTTAGAAAAGTGACCAATTCCCCCACAGTTAAAACATTTCAAAGGCAATTTCCCTTTGAACTTTCCAGTACCTCTCTTAAGATTTTTAACTATAAGTGCTTCTTCATCATCATAATCTTCTGCTTGAAATTTTGTTTTAGATTTCTTATCTATTTTTTATGCTTTAAAAGCTGCTTCCTTCTTTTGAGAATTGTCTTGTCCAATCCTCATTTCATAAGCTATAAGAATTCCATATAGATCATCCATGGTGAGTTTGTCAATATTTTCTCTATATTATAGTGTGGAAATCTTCAATTTTAAATCATTGGAAGTGATCTTAGTACTTTTTCAACTATTTCTTTTTCTTCCAATTCTTCTCCTAGCCTTTGAATTGCATTCATAATTTCATCAATTCTCTCAAATTATTCTGAAATGTTTTCTTCTTCCTTCATTTTAAGACTTTCAAATTGGGTTTTAAAATTTTGGATTTTTTCCCTTTTTACCTTGGTGTCTCCTTCATAGATGCTCTGCAATTTGTCCTAGATTTCCTTTGCTATCTTACAATTCATCACTTTGGCAAAGATTGTTCTGGATAATAATGCTAATATTGCATTAACAAATTTGGCATTACTTCCAAAAATTTCAATTCCTTCAATATCTGTAGGAGGGTCTTTGGGATATGTGTACCCTGTTTCTATAGACATACAAACCTCCAAACCAAGAGACATTATATAGCTTCTCATCCTGATGCTCCAAAAAGCATAATCTTCTCCATTGAATAAAGGAACCTTGGAGGACACTTTTACTGGCTGATCCATAGTGATAAAATATTTCTCTTCAAGTGTTTAAACTTTTAATGAAGAGCCTGCTCTGATACCAATTGTTGGAATATCAAGCAATACTGAAACTGGGGGGGGTGAATTAGTATTACACTATTTTTCAAATTTTATCACAATTAAAAACTGAATCAACAAAGAAGATATAAGACACAATTTTATCGTGGAATCCCAATTGGGAAAACCACCAAAACTTTCTATTACTGCAAAATTATATTTACAAATAATTTGCAAGCTCCAACTTGCTGGATGCACCACCACCCAATTTTCAGCTACAACTGAAGGATGTACCAACACCCTTTTTTCTAAGCTACAACTGACAGGATGCTACAACACCCTTTGTTTTCCAGCTACTACTGGAAGGAGGCTACAACCTCCTTGGGAGACTTCAATCTTCCCCTAACACCACCCTTCCACCCTTTTCTGTCTTTAGCAGATTTCCATAACTTCTTTTCTTCAATTCTATTTCTTCATTTTCATTGGTCTTTGTCTGATCTTTCTTCTTCTTTGATCTGGGCCATTGAGACATTTTCCTTTCATCTCAAATACTTGTTTGTATATTATCTATCTCATCTTTGAAACGTTGTATCTCTTTGATCTGGACTTGTGTCTTTTCAAACTCGCACCTCTTCAAAAGAATCAATTTCTTGTTTATTAATTAAATAACAAACCCTGTTTTTTAATTAAGTATCAACTCTGGTTTTTATTTAATAAACTATGCCTTATGATTAGTTTATTCATGTAGCTTATCATCATGCCTTTTTACAGTTTCAAATCTTCATTCTGGACACTTGTACCCTTCAGCAAACACGTCCTTACAATATGGAAATTGCCTTTTTATCAAACTCACCATTTCATAAAAAACGCTTCTTGGTTTGATTAATTTTCTTTGATAAATAGTTGGTAGTTCATTTCCTTTATTTCATAACATCTTAATTATTTTTATTAAATTGACTTAGCTATGCAATTTAAATAAAAACTTGTTAATTTATATTTTCAGGCTTATTGTTGGCATATTCACATAATGTGTAACAATGTTTTTTCCTCAACTTGGCAACTCAATTTTTCACACGTGTGGCTACCAAAGCGGAATCTGACACCATGGCTATATGTCCAGTTCATCATGGAACATACCCATGCCATATGGAGAATTTATCAGCACAAGGACAATTTATGGTGGACATTTCCAAATGGCACTTCAATCTTTATTTAGACAGAAATACATACTTTTTCTCAATTTGGTAGGCTTGTATTTCACACGTGTAAGCTCCAAAGAGAAATCTGAGCCCATGTCTAGATGACCAGATCATCAAAGAATAAGCCCATGCCAACTGATGAATTTATCACCACAAGGACAGTTTATGGCAAACATTTTTAAATGGCCCCTTAACCTCCAGTTTTCAACACTTTGGCAGATTGATTTCTTGCACATGTGACCATCATAAGGCAAACTGAAACCATGAATGGATAACCACTTCAACAAGGAACAGATACATGTCACCTTTTGAATTTTTTGATACACACACATCATTTGGTGGACATTTGAAAATAGCCCTTTAAACTACTGATCTAACACTTAGGCAAAATTATCAAACCCTAGGTTAACATGAGGAGGATTTTATTTTCATCAACTTGGAAGTATGCGACATCCAATGGATAGAATCCAACAAGGTGATTCCATCCAGACCAATTTCATCCTTTGAAACCTCTTTCTCTCTCCTCAGCGAACATTCTTCTGAAGTAGTGCAAATCAAGCTAGGAGGCACTTTTGGTAGATTGATATCTTTACCTATGGATACTTTTTGGACAAAACAATGATATGATTGGATGAAATAATCAACATTATAGAGACCCATACCCTCAAAATACTTTAAGACATCAACCACAGGAAATGGCAGACATTTTACTGAGGTCACTCACGCATTTTTACCAGCGTTTTTATACTTAGACAATTTGTGCAATCTCCAAGGTGGATTTTTTATTTCACCAAAGTCCTGAACCAATGGTACTAGATGATGTATTACATCCCATTTAGCACAACCAAAGTGATTTCACCTTCAAACTCATCTTCCTCTGACCTAGGTGGACATTTTATTGGACTGGTGCAAAACTGCCTAAAACCCTGTTTTGGAAGACCTATCACTTCCTCCTCAGACACTCTCAAGACAAACCGAGACCATGGTCATGTAGACAGATAAACAAGCTATATCTTGGTGCTTTCATATAATTTTTATCATTCTCCTATGAGGTACAACGAACATTTTCCCAAGGCCACTTGGACCAATTTTCTAACACTTAGTCAATTTCTTGAATATCTCCAAACTGACAAATCTTTATCAAACTAGGTCAAACTTTAACAATGACATCATGAAGGTACTAGAGAACCATTAGGTGTATTTTCATCTTCATCAACCATGCCACATCATCATACATGCCATGTCATCACATCCTTTGTTATTCCTTTGTCTTCCATTGAGTTTTCCTTGCCATCATGTCCTTGGTTATTCCTTTGTCATTACTAAACTCCTTTGACATCAATGAAAACCACATTCAAAAGAGGATTCCATTTTCTTCCAACTTATATTTATCAAATTTATGTGTTATTTTCTATTGTTTCAATCCTTCTTTTACTTGTTGATAATGTTCATTTGTAATATTGGCTTCAATGATCTTGTTCTTTAAATTTGATGTACTAACATTGATAGTTGCGACGAGCATCACATGTATCTTCTTGCTAAGTGCATCAACTACCTTATTCTCCTTACCTTTGATGTGTTTGATGTCAAATTCATATTCATATTCACATAACAGCTCCATCCATCTTCTCTGCCTTGCATTCAAATTAGGCCGCTCAAATAAGTATTTCAACCCATCATGATCAATTCTTAATTCAAACTTCTTTCCCATCAAGTAATGTCTCCACATTTTCAAGGCATGGATGATATCTACAAGCTCTAAGTCATGAGTGGCATAGTTCTGCTCACGTTCCTTCAATTTATGGAGTCATAAATAATCACATGTCCATCTTGCATCAATACTCCACCAATACCTTGCTTACATGCATTTGTGCACACAATGAAGTTCCCTTCAGGATCCGCAATTTTTAGAACTGGTGCACTGGTAAGCATTTCCTTAAGTCTTTGAAAACTATCTTCACACTTTGGAGTCCATTCAAACTTCACACCCTTCTTCTGCAAGGATGTGATAGGATGAGCTAACTTTGAGAATCATTTGATGAACCTTAGGTAGTACCCGTCCAACCACATGAAATATCTTACTTTTGATACATTCTTTGGTGTTGGACATTCCATAACAACCCTTATCTTCTCAGGATCTATTGAAACACCTTCTTCAGATATAATATGTCCTAAGTAGTGAATTATGCCTTGAAAGAAAGAACACTTGCTTAGCTTGACATACAATTGATGTTCTCTAAGCACTTGCATTACTATCTTAGATGTTCTTCATGATCTTTTTTTGTCTTGGAATAGATAGGGATGTCATCCAAGAATACAATCGCAAAATTAGCTAAGTACTTCCTAAAAACTCCATTCATTAAACACATGAATACTATTGGTGCATTTGTCAATCCAAAAGGTACCATTGTAAACTCATAATGTCCATACCTTGTTCTAAATGTTGTCTTACTGATATCCTCATTCTTAATTCTAATTTGGTGGTATCACAAATCTATCTTTGAAAACACTTTGTATTTTCTCAATTGATCAAACAAGTAATCAATCCTTGGCAAGGGGTACTTGTTTTTAATCGTTGATTTTTTCAACTGCCTATAATCTATGTAAAGTCTTAGAGTTCCATCCTTCTTCTTGACAAATAACACATGAGCTCCCCAAGGTGAAATATTGGGTCTTATGTAACATTTATTTAGTAGTTCTTCTAACTGCATCTGTAATTCCTTCAACTCTAGGGTGCTCATTCTATAAGGAGATTTAGATGAAAGTACTATCCCTGGAACCACGTTGATATTGAAATCGATGTCCCTCTTAGGAAGCATTCGTTTCGATTCTTGAAATATATCTGCAAATTCTTATAGTATTGGATAATATTGTAGCTATGGCTCTTTTCCTTCTTTTGGATTCTCCACTTGAATTGCATATAAATGGCATCCCTTCCTGAAAAAATTCTTCAGTTGTAGGGTTGTGACTTGTCTCAGGGATATGGGTCTAGGTATACCTTTGACTGTCACTTGGTTTTCGTCTTCATCCAAACAAGTATAAGCTTTATTATGACAATCAAGTATGGCATGGTGTGCATCCAACCAATCCATTCCAATCAATACATCATATGACCCCGAGGGTATGATGTTTAAGTATGAAAGTTTCAATCCATTCATTTCTAAGGGACACCCTTTTACAACTTCTGTGATTTTCATATTGGCTCCGGTAGCTAACTATACTAGACTTGTTGTTTCAAGTTTACTTTTCCTCAAATGACATTTCTCAACTAGATTAGGTGCAATGCAACTATTTCTAGCTCCAAAATCGATCAAAATAGCTATGGTTTTATTAGAAATATTACCTGCTACCTCAATCATTCAAGACTGGTGGTAAGCTTGACTCCCATCCAGGGATGCATAGGTCCTCTCAACACTCTCACCAACGTCTCCAACATTTGAAGCCTCTTGAATGTTGTGAAGTTTATTTCTCTTATGTGGGAAATGAATGACAAAGTGATTTTCCTTACATATCCAACATTCCACGGGTGGTATTTTTCCTGAATGCTCTTCCCTTGGTTGTCCTTGCTTATAAGAATTATTGTTTTGAATTTTGAAGCCTAGAATCCTTTCTTCCTCCACTCTTGCTTGTTCTTATTGATATCCTTCCAATTCTTTTGATATGGGGCCTTGATCTTATTCTATTCATATAGGTGGTTTTCCTTCCAAATGTCCTCCTTAATATTCTTTGTTCTATCATACTAGATTAATGGCCACTTAGAAACCTTTGAACCTTCACCTTCTCATCTTTGATGAAGTCTGCATACTTCAAAAGTTCTAGAAACTTTTTCTCATAGGCCTTTATAGTCATGCTTCCCAACTTAACATAAAAGAATTCCTCCATATTTTTGTCATAGTAGTGCTCAGAGATATATTCTTTCTGAAAGTACTTCTTAAACTTCCTCCAAGATATTCAATCTTCATCGATGTCATTCAACTTAACTAGCTGATCCCACCATATGGATGCTTTACCTTGCAGATGGTATATGGCTACTCTTGCATCCATATTACGTGTATACTAATGCAACTTGAAGAATTTACTAAGTCCTAGCAACCATGCTTCGACATCTTCTCCTTGATTCACTTCTCCATCAAAGTTTAGGGGCTTGATTCTTCTCAGTTCCCCTACTAGTTCATATCAGGCAAACCTCCTCTTCTTATATCTCAATGGGGATCTTTTAGGGATGCGATCTATATCACTTGATGAATACCCCTTCTTTCTATGATGAGGTCTTCTTGAAGATGATCTATACCTCACATAATCTCTTATATGTCTCTTGTCAGCTGATATTTGGATGGTATTCAATGAATTTAGATCATTCATGATTTGCTCGTGAATGTGGGATTATCCTCCCTACACTTACTTATTGAATCCTACAAACTTAATGGTTCACTGCTCCTCTTATGTCTACTTAACCTTCCTCCTTTGAAAAACTCCTCTTTAGGGCTATAAGGTCTTTGTACTTCCTACTGCTGAACTTGTACTTGTTGAATCTCTGGTCTTCACTGGTTTTATTAAAATTTCAATTTAGTGGCCACACTATGAGCTCAATCATTCACTGGGAAATGCAATGTGTTCATCATCATTTATTTATTAGTAGACTAAACATCGGTATAAGTTTATTATTATTCAAACTACTTTTCCTACTTAGTTATAAAGTAATAAGCCAACTCTTCTTAATCACAATCCACCTAATTGGACAAGGGAAGCTAGAAATCCTTCCAAGATTTATTCTTACCGGCTGGACATCAAGTCCATAGCCATCCCAGGCCAACAATTTTTTTAACTATTTCAAATTTTAAACTACATTAAGGTGCATGTATATAATTTTATTCAATGCAAATGCCTATTCACAGAATGACTTGTAGCTCTGCAAAAGGCCCAACGGCCGCAATGTTGAAACCTTTAGCCATCCAACTCTTCTTAATCACAATCCACCTAATTGGACAAGGGAAGATAGAAATCCTTCCAAGATTTCTTCTTACCGGCTGGACATCAAGTCCATAGCCATCCCAGGCTAACAATTTTTTTAACTATTTCAAATTTTAAACTACATTAAGGTGCATGTATATAATTTTATTCAATGCAAATGCCTATTCACAGAATGACTTGTAGCTCTGCAAAAGGCCCAACGGCCGCAATGTTGAAACCTTTAGCTCTGATACCACTTTGTACTGTCCCCATCCTTTAAACAAGGTAAAAGGAACTAGGAGACCTAGGAAAAGGGCTAAATTAATATTACATAGAGGAATTAAGTGTTCTAAGGTTAGGCCAACATGCCATATAATAAAGAAATTAAAACTTATAGCCTTACGAAATGCATCAAAACCAAGCATTATATTTCCCAACATTCATACTATTAAACATAATAATAATGCAATTTGTAAGACGTACATGAGTAAGGAATGGTAATGAGAATATCTATCATGAGTATGAGCATACAATTAAGTCAGGTACTTGATAGTAAATATCGGATTGTAAAGTTGTTGAGAACATGAGTAGTGAGTATTTAGTTGTTGTGGTTGCTTGCATAAAAATTATCTTTCATTTGAGGATTATTTATCAGTTATGTGATGTGTGTGATGATAGCATGGTTAAGTACTAATAATAGCATCAAATAAAACCACTCAAACCATAGCAAATAAAAACACAGGTTTCTAACCATAGCCTCCAAAATCAGATCACATGGTTGTCCCCTACAACCATCTTTCACTAGTTATGATTTAGATTGTATGGCTTCCTTCCCTCCATCCATCAATCATCAATACAAATCATATCTATAATAATATAATAAGATATGCAAAATTATAACCAAATCTACAACAAGAGAACATATCTACATTCAAAGATGCTCTCAATAATAATTCAGTGTGTGCTCCTTTCAGCACCAGAAAGACTACCAGCCAAAACAATCATAACTTGGTCATGCAGAAAACTTTTCCAGTGAAACAAAAGATGTTCCTTATTGGAAATGTTGATTTGGATGTAATGGGACAAGTCTTACAACCTAGAAATGAGTAGAAATGGGTGAAACAAAACATATGGTTGCGCCCCTCTCATTAATGTGAAAGCCACAATGGTAAACCACAAGGAGAAGTGAAATAATAGATGGTAGAAGAAGCTCATAGAAAATCAAAGTTTCAATGTACGAAAGCCGTCCATCCTGCATACAAATCCTGGCACATAAACCATAAACATAACTAGGACACAATTCAACCTCCATGGCACTTAAATATGATAAAATACTATAAATAAGCAAATGAACAAATACTTATCTTCAATGGGAAACTGGCTTCAATAGGACAACTTTCCTCCTAGCCGTAGACACAGTCAAGTCTAACTCACTTGAACAGGTCACCCCTAAGCTGATACCACAGATCCATAGGCAGAGGCACACTTAGTCTAGAAAATTTTGAAACTACCTCTTCCAAGAACCACAATTATTCCCACTACTACTTTCTTGTTTGTCTCCACTGCCTATGGGATGAGACTCCCTTCACCTAACTCATCCCTCAGGATATCACCATCCCATTTCCTGGATTCCTATGCGAGAACCTGAACTAGTAGAGTGAATTCAAGGAAGCAAGGGAAACATCCAACTAGACTAATTCTCTAATAGGATCCTACCACAATTCTAGGTCTCAACACAATCTCAATATTGTCAACACTCACAACACAGTGAGACAACATAAGTCAAGTGATCCAAAGCTCAGGATTAGCTTCAACAAGGAGATGGCATATGAAATTATAGCACAAGGAGGTCAACTCTAACCCAATGTGATTGAATCTAATTAGAGAGAGGTAAGTTTGAGATTCATCATGGAGACTTAACTCAAATTGGTGGAGTGGTGGCTTAGTTTGGATGATTCCCCTTCCCGAATTAGCACCATGAGGAAGAGTTACCAAAAACAAGGAGTGGAGCCATGAAGAGAACAAGGAGGCGCACTAATGCATAAGGGGGTTACAAAACATGAAGGAGGGTGCATTAGGTGAGTGATGTGAGATTTTGTGAAATTCTCATAGATATCTAGATACAAAGATATAATTCACACTAAGTCTAACATAGATCAAAAGAATTGAGCAGGAAAAATAGAGAAGGAAAAACTGTGTTACAACACTAGAGAATGAAGAACAATTGGAAAAACTTCCATTACCTCTATTATTAAGTAAAATGTGTACATAAATAATACATCTCCAAAGGATAAATTCGTGAGACCAAAGAGGCAGTTGGAATCCACACATGTGGCAGGCTTCGTTTGCATTGAAACCATATCCCAATAAGGTCTAGTGGCCACCAATGATGAATGACTAGTTAACTAGGGTGGAATGGCACATAACCGAGTCATTGGGGATATATATTAGGGGATGAGACTCCAAGGAGGTGCAATACTGACTTGTAGTCGTCAAAATAGGCGCTCCTACACTCAGTAGCAGTGAAAATAGGTGTAACAGTTAGTTAACTGAGTAATCAAGGGGACAAGGCGCCCTAAATCATGGAACTGACTGTACTGACTCCTAAAATAATGCATGAGGGAGCCTTTGGACTTTAGTTATGTAACCAAGGTTCTCTGATTGGATAAGAGGACCAATGATGACCAAAGTTAAGCTCCAGGGGGCCTAAATTAAGGACTAGGTGCTAGGAGACTCAACTACCAATGCATGGATGCATGGAGTGCTGCATGGATGCATGGAGTGTTGCATGGAATGCATGCATGCAAAACCAAGATGATATGGTTAGAATATTCCAACAAGTGAGAGGATCCAATAGGGTCATAAATATCCTGGAAGCACAAAGATAGGGATGAATGGAGGAGTGGGGCGCACTTGTGGAGGTGGAGTGTAATATCCCGAGTTTGACCCCATTATATTAAAATGTAAATGATGTAATATTGTTATAAAATCGTGGTGAGAAGCTCAAGGCCATGGTCCCGCCATCGATTTCATTGGTGCATATGGTTTACGTGCTATCCATGCACAATGGAATTGTGAATATCATGTAAATATACATTTTAATAAAATACCCACAACTAGCTATGCAATGCAACAAGAGATGGGGGCATGATTTTACAAGGAATTGGGAGGAAACATTCAAACCCTTGAGCCAATCAAGTCAAGCCAAGTGTCAATGAGATAACCCATCAAACACTCAACTACCCATGTTGACTTTGTATCGAATCATTCATTTCTCCCAAGAAATGGTTGAGGTAGTTAATGCCTTGAGAATGGGAGGTATGGCTGTCCAAATTCGAGTATGGGCAAGCCACCCTTCATGGAAAAACGTTTTTTGCTTCTTGGGCAAGAAAACAGCCATGAATTGCTCCCCAAGCCATTACCCCTGAACCAGTTTTTCCTCTCTCACGTTTTTGGGACTGCTGGGCGTTTTTCCTGGGCGTTTTTCCTCCATGTTTTTCCTGTGTCTTCCTGGTTTTCAGTGGGAAAAGAGGGCGTTTTTGTGTTGCGGAGTGGTTGGGAGTATGGGAGCTTGATTTGGGGTTTCATTGGGGCCGTTTTGGCCATTTAGATTCCCAAAATACCCATGGAAAATCGGGTTGGTTCCCTGTGGACGATTTTCTCACCCCCAATCCGTTTTTGGTGTGCCCACGTTTTTGGGAAAACCTATGGCCATCGTATTTACAAATCCCATTGCTGAAAATGGGTATCCATGCCCAGTTGGAGTTGCTGTGTGTAAAAGAAGGTTGGACTTGAGATGGGTTTCTATTGCTTTGGATGTGCATGAGTTGGAATGTTCCCTTTTCCTTGTAAGAATCATGCCTTGCTCGGGGGGTGGCAGTTGTGTTAAGAGAATTGAAGAACACAACTGGCCTATGGTTGGGTGGAACGTTGCAGTGACATAACTAGTTGTTTGGGACATCATTACAACAAGATGAGTATTTTCTTATATGCAATTACTTCTGCAAATTTATTAATTTGTTGACTGTGTTAAATTGAATGGCATCATGTAATGTGTGTGGATGATGTTATTCCATTGTGCATGTTTGCTTTAAATTGCACCTGCACACATTTGATTTTAATTGCTGTGAATTTAATGGGTTGAGTTTATGTAAAAGCCCCAGATTGGCATCATGTTCCCTTCCAGGAATTGGGTTCGCGGGAGGGGATATTACATTGTGGTATCAGAGTTGCTGGTTGCAGCATTGGGCCTTAATGGGCTACCTATTATAGTTGTAGAGGTAAGTATGCCTCCTATCCAGCAATAAACATCAAAAAAGAAGGAAATATTCAAAAAAAATTTCTAACTATTTTTGAAAAATTGAAAATTTTTCTAAGTGTTGGAAATTTTGCTTAACTCTCTGTCGGCGATTTTAACCATAACTATTGCGCCAAGGTCGGCGAAAAATTTGGTTAAATTTTGCGCCGAAGCAGTCGTGGAGAAAGACTCTGTCTCCGATTTTAGTGTTAATTTCTGCGACGCGCGCGGTGAAATTAAGGTTAGTTTCTGTGACGTGCGCAGCGAAATCAAGGTTAAAATCTGTGTAGATGGGCGACAATTTTAGGCTTAAAAGTTGCGATGGAGGCTTGCGCGCGGCGGCAATTTTAGCCTTCAAATTTGCGCGCGGCGGCAATTTTAGGCTTAAAAGTTGCGATGGAGGCTTGTACGTGGCGGCAATTTTAGCCTTCAAATTTGCGCGTGGCGGCAATTTTAGGCTTAAAAGTTGCAATGGAGGCTTGCGCGCGGCAGAAATTTTAGCCTTAAAACCTGTGACGCGGGTCGCAACGACGAAGGCTTGCTGGCGCAGAAGTTAGGGATAAATCTAGTGCCAAGGTCGGCGATTTTAAGGATAAATCCAGCGACGGTCGTAGAGGGAGGAGCTAAAAAAAAAAGAGTATTGAGGCCAAAACTTGATTTTTGGATAGGAGCAGTCGAGATCAGAATGGGGTGATTCTTATGGGGTTCAGAGGCCTTAAAGGCCATGAAAGAACCAGAGAGGGTCCCGAGCCCAGTATGCTCCAATCTGACAAAAAATGGAGAATAGTGACTTTTGTAAGAGGGTGTCTCGAGGCTCGACGGAAGGTCGGTCTGGGATGAAATCGATATGGCGCGACCATGGAGCAGGAACAGTGTTAAGTTTAGAATCTTGGAGCCGAACTCCAAAGGATGTGGAGTTGGGGTGAGCATGAAGGCCAAAAAGCACTGTTCTGAGCCACTTTTTCGGGATTTTGAAAAGCTTGTGGACAGGGAAAGTGACTCTAGATGTTGGAATCAAAATTTTTACTGAACTATACATTTCATCTTCTCATTAAGACGGACAGTTTCCGTTAGACGAAGATTTTCCAGAAATGCATAGTTTGGGAGATAGCCATTTTTGGCCAAATTTTGAGATTTTGGGGGAAAAGTGAAAAGTTAAAAGTAGCCAAACCCCAAATTTTATAGAATTTGACTGGTGCATCGGAATAGGGATCTAAAGGTTGCTGAGTGTTCCTTGTTAGATGGAATACCTTCGCCCGGTAGATAAGTTTTCATGAATCTTCCTAGATTTGCTTCTACAAGCAGCTGAAGTTGGCATTTCAGAACAAATTGCAGCTATGTAAAAGTGCAGAAAATTTGGGCAAAGTTTGCATTTTTTAAAGAATGTAAATTCTGTGTCCTGGATCGGAATGGAGCACGAGGATAGGCATTGGAAAGATTATCCAGAGGAGAATAGGAATGTATGACCATAATTTGAATGAGGTTTGCATATATCATAGATATTTGGTGCAGGAAAGTGCCAGCGGCTGTTTTGACAAAAAAGAATTGTTGCCAATATGGGCAATTTCTATAATTGCATGACTGGAAGGAAAGCAAACCAACTATGATATAGAAGAGGGATTCCATGCTATGATGAGGGATTGGAAAGGGAGAATTCCTTAACCCCTGTTTTTCTATCGTATTTATAATTATGAAATTGTCATGCATATTAACTATGGCATAAGAATGTTGAAAATGCAAGGGATTGCATAGACGAAATGAAAATGCACCAGATGGCATATTAACAAACCTTGCACAGTGCATGTGAAAATGTTTGTGCATAAATAGGATATTGCATATTGGTAAAATAGAGAGGTTTTACATATGCAATGAGCCACTTGAGATAATTATGGTGGTTGCTAATAATTGGCTGTATTTGCATTGGTTGTAGGACAAAATACAATCAAAGCATGGCTAAAGAAGTTGATGATATTGTTGCACGAGGCCAACAACCTTATGAAGAAAGGATGGTGCAACAAATCCGTGATCATGATGTTGGAAAAATGACTGAGTAGCCTTGGTAAGAGGCCAACTGATCAGGTAACATCAAGTGATGTTAATAACAACCATGCAGGTAATGGTTAATTGTGCTTAATTGCATGAATGTTGAAAGAGGATTTGATGAGATCCCTTCAACTATGTTTAAAATGTGTCGAATTGTTTGTATGAGAGATTGAGTGTCTTAATGTGAATGTTATCCTACCAAGTATGGTGAGGTATGGGTAAGTGAAGGAAGGAAGCCTTACACCCTATAATTGCTTAGAAATCTCAATGCATTCATATGAAATTATATCATGCCATTTGTTTGTGTTGGTTGTGAGTTTAACAACCAAAGAAAGTGAGGACTTATGGTCCTGTGGTGGTAGTGCATGCTATGAGATGGGCATGGTTAGGCCATAATATGTTGGAATGCATAGTACTCACGGATTAATACAAGGTTGTATTGAGGGGTTATGCATTGAGTGAATGCACATTAAAAGATTATGAAAATGTGGTGAATGTGCATGCATATGTGCGGGTGCACATGTTGAGATGCATTGTGTGAATGCATGGTTGTGATATATATATATATATGTGTGTGTGTGTGTGTGTGTGTGTGTGTGTGTGTGTGTGTGTGTGTGTTTCATTGCAGTTAGATAATAGATGAAATGGTGGACTATTGTTAATCCTGATACCGTTTCATGAGCTGCTATGAATGCAGGGGAAAGACTGCATGAAGAAGGTAGACATGTGATGGGCTACCAGAGCACTCTGTTGGAAGGACAGAATTGCATGGAATGTGAAGTAATGAGTATTTACAGTTTATTTAAATTGCATGGATAGTGTGACTGTGTCTTGCAATTTTATTGTGATAATGATGCATATATAGGAATGTATATATTTCATTGCATTTCAAATATTAACAGCTGAAGATGTTTGAATTATTGAATGTTATAATTCTGAGATCACTTCAGCGACTGTTGTAGCAATGAAATGATTATATGCATAAAATACTCACAATTTGTTTGGCTGATTGAAGTTTCAGATTTCAGGTAGAAAAGTCTTACGTATGGCAATGAGGATAAGTCCATAGTAGAGACCGGGATATACCATGTGAAGAAGCTAAAGGTTATGAGAAGGTTCTCATGGTTGTAACTTATGCATGAAACAAATCTGAAAATTTTATGGTTTAAATTTATGAGAATAATCTCATGGTTGCAAATCTAATTTTTGTAGGAAAACAGATTTGTAGATTTCAGATTTCAAAATTACTTATAATTGCTAATCATTGTTTGGCGTATATAAAAATTGTGTCAGGAGGACATGTTGTAGGTGGATGTTCATGTATGGTAGCAATGGTGAAACCATAATGGATAGAGTGATACCACGTACGAGAGCCAAACAATATGAGGATAGCCTCATTGCTAAGCAAATCAATTTCTGTAGGAGACATAATTGTAAATTCATGTTGAATTAATTATTAATGTTATTGATTGGTTATGGAACAATCATACTTGAAGCTTATTACTAAATGTTGCTGACTGTTTGGCTATTTGATAAGTGTGCCAGGATGACACATTGCAGGAACACCATGTGTGATGGCCTGCCGAAGCCAAACTAGATGGGAAGGATCCCATGCTTTGGAAATGGGTTTTGGGTGAAACACCATTGTAAATGTTGATAATGTCTCAGTCAAACTGCATGTGGGTGAATCATGTGAGTGAGATAGTAAAATTATGCTGAGAAGGCATGTGTGTGGTATGGAATGTGAAAAGATTGGAGTGGTGAACCGAAGGACTGTTGACTTAGAGAAGGGAGCCCCCATTATTCACAAAGAAATAAAAGATACATCTATGAAATGAATGAGTATTCTATAACACTAATTGAAGATATACATGTCTGGTTATTATATTTAATATGCAGAGCATGTTTTATTATTTCATTATTATTCCAGACTGCTTGAGTATGATTAGGGCCTACATATCTCACATCCGAAAGGGAGTGCACAACTTTCTGGTGCTGAGTTGATAGGGGTGTCGATATTGACTACACCCTAAGGGAATGGACGCATTCCTAGTGTTTCAATACTTGATAGTGAATGTTATGAAAAATGGTTATGATTTTAGAGCAACAATACTAATGAGTCTGCTTATCCTTCTTGTGCTATCAGCTTACACAGATGCAATTTGATGTTGCACGTTAAGAGGCAAAGTGAAGAAAGGGTGCTCAAGAGGATTGTATGGGCAATGGTAACCTTCCTATGCTCACAGTAAAGGACACTAGAAGGGATGGATAGGTCCGTGGAGCTGTGTTACAGAAAAGGGGTATCATCCTTGTGTAGTGTGAGTGGGTATTGTGGGGCCATGCTACCCTGCAGTCAAGAAAGTCACCTATAGAGTTCCTAAATGGAACTGCTGGTTTGCACAGGAGAAGGAGTGCCATCCTTGTGTGGATGAAGAATTGTTGGATGCCTGATAAACCCAGTCGGTGTACTGGCTTGGCATGTTGTTAAATTGAATGCCTGAAAAACCCAGTCGGTGTACTGGCTTGGCATTGGTTATTTGCATGTTGTGGAGGTATTGGTGAAGGGTGTCATTTCCTGACAAACCTAGTTGGAGAACTGGCTTGGAAATGGTCATTGTATGCTTGATAAACCCAGTTGGCGTACTGGCTTAGCATACTGATCATTGAAATGCTTGATAAACCCAGTCGACATACTGGCTTAGCATACTGATTTTAGGGATGCCTGATAAACTAAGTCGGTGTACTGGCTTGGCATTGCCTATTCGGATGATGCTGTGGAGCAGCATGTGTGTTGGCCAAGCATCCACCCCATAGGTGATCCAAGGCTTGTAAAGCAAAGAAGGAAACCTGTGGAGTAGCGAGGAAATGCACAATACAGATAAGTATTCATTTTCATTTATTTCTTGCTTGGAATAATGAAGATTTCAGGTATAAGTTTTCTAACAGCTAAGCTGATACATTGTGGTTTCTTTGTTGGAAACCTTGGTCATTGCAGGAAGCAAGGACCCTAAAAGAGCTATAAATTCTTGGTAGAGCCAGAGAGTAACTGGTTGGGTGCTATAAAATTCTTGGTAGAGCCAGAGAGTAACTGGTTGGGCGCTATAAAATTCTTGGTAAGTCCATAGAGTAACTGGTTGGGCATCAACTACATAATGTAGTGGAGTAGCCTATGTGCTGGCCCAACAATCATTATTGTACCCACGGGAAATCCAAGGATCCAGAGAGTAACTGGTTGGGCACTATAAAATTCTTGGTAGAGCCAGAGAGTAACTGGTTGGGCACTATAAAATTCTTGGTAAGTCCAGAGAGTAACTGGTTGGGCATTAACTACATGATGTAGTGGAGTATCCTATGTGCTGGCCCAACAATCATTATTGTACCCACGGGAAATCCAAGGATCTTGTGGAATAAAGTGAAGACATCCAATGCATATAAGTATTTGGTTATCTTGCAGCTTCTTGCTTATGAATATACATGTGTATATGATTTGTTATGATTTCTCAAACTCTTGTTTAGAGATAAACCCTATAAAAATAAACTAAACATGTGAATTGATTCAATGTTTGAGTGTAGGTATTGCTGGAAGCAAGGACTATGAAAGCATCTGGAGGATGCATGTGGACATGTGACTGTCCTAAAGAGCTCAGTATGAGCAGTAATGAAAGATGGCGCTAGTGGACATGTGTGGGTCCTAGCAGCCAAAGGTCCTGTAGGAAACAATGGGGAGGATTCCAACATTGAAAATCCTTAGACGGACCTTAGACACTAAGTGTCATAGCCAAGAAAATGAAAGTCAATCATTCACATTGAAGTGAAAGAGGCTAAGGAGCATAGAACCACAAGTGATGGTGTGGCTCCGGATTGGAACAAGACTAAGAGGGGGAAACTCTTACTCTCCTCTTTCCTTTTGATTGATGCATTTCAGAAACAAAGGATTGTTGAATGCATGCCGTGACTGGAAGTTGATTGTGTTTATTGCTTGAAATGAATTGTGAATGCTGAAATAGTTATTTTTCCTGTGAAAGGGTGAACATGAATGAGTTTAGAGGGTAATGTTCCACATCATGGAAAAATGGTTGTTTAGAGCTCTGGAAGCTCTGGAAGTTAGGGTTTCCGGCGATGGCGATGGAGAAAACCGTTTCTAGGGTTTCCAAAAGTTTAGGTTTTGTGATACACTGTCGGCCGCGGTCTTACCCGTGCGGACTCATGAAAGTGCTGGCAGATATGTAAGTTATTCTCCTTTTTAGGGTTAGCGAAAGTCTCGGGTTCAAGATACATTGCTGTTTGAGGTATTGTCGTGTGGTCACATGATTTTGCTGGGTTTATGACTGGCTGGCGCTGACACATTTTCCTTGTTATTACCCGAAATACCTGGATTATATCCGGTGTTATATGCTCTGGGGGTTTTGTGGATTACGAATAAACAAATCTACTGTGATAACCTGGTCTAGACTTTGTATTTTGCCTCGGGATAGTGACGGATTCTGCTGTGGGTATATTATTTTTTCCTGGCCGAATCGTGGGTTGCCGTTCCTACGTATCTTAGAACTGTTAAATCTGGGCATTACGGGTTGTATTTCCTGGGGTGGAACACTTAAACACACAGTTTTATTTGAGCAGGGGCAACTTTTCCGGTTGACAGCTCCTGCAGGCATTGTTTTTTTCTGTCGTGTTTGGAAACTGGGTTTTCTTGCCTTTATCTCGGAACTGCCTGTTGATACCCTGTTCTAGATTTGTGATTTGCCTCGGGATTGTGACAGTTTTTGCTGTGGATATTTTTTCCTTTATGGACGCATTGTGGTTTCCATTTATACGTTTTCTTGGAACAGTTTAGTCCTGGCATTACGGGCTGTGTTCCCCGGGGTGGACCACATCAACACACAGTTTTATTAGATCTGGGACAGCATTCCTGTCAGGATATTGCATTCTCTGTCGCGTTTTGATAACTGGGTTTTTTGCCAAACCCTCGGAACTGCTATGGACGGGCCGGATCTTAACGTGTCAGCTGGAAACAACTTGAACGCTTCAGATTACATGATTGAAGAGGCTGGGCTGTTCAGATCCGACTCCTTTTTCAGAAATCAGCTACGTGGAAAACGGGCCCAAAATCCTGGGGGACGACAGGTGGCTCACAATGGCAAAACACATAAGAGACACCTGGGCATGGGGGTGCCACTTGGTGATGCCATGGATTCGGATCCATCGGTTGGTAGTGGTCGGGAACGTCCGGAGAAGGCTGCTGGTGAACGACAGGGATCGACATCCAGAGCAAACAATAGACTGGCTGGAAAATACTTCAATAGACCTGGGGAGTCTCATCTCACGGTTGGCCGCGATATTGGTTTGGAGGAAACTGTGGAATATAACATGACAGTTCTTGTGGGTAAGTTCTCTTACCATGCCATGAATCGGCAAAACATTGTCAAGTGGGTTGAAGAGATGTGGAACCCGATACTGGAATACACCCCACAGGTGTTCGCTCTGTCTTGTGGATGGTATGGCTTTAAATTTCATCAGGAGGCTCACAGTAAACGCATCCTTGAGGGGTTATGGCTATATGGAACTGGGAGCCTTATGCTCCAAAAATGGCAGACGGATTTCAATCCGGACTCGGCAACTGTAAGACTTCGGCATTTATGGGTCCTTATGCCTGGACTTCCCTTGGCACTGTGGAACAGAGGGGCCTTTGAGGCCATTGGGAACCGTCTGGGACGTTTTTTACATGTGGAAGAGGAACACTTGAATGGTTTCGACTGGCGGATGGGGAGGATGCTTGTCGAGGTGGATGTTTCCATTGGACTGATTGATGTTCTTCACATCTCTTGGCGTGGTCGTCAGTTGGCACAAATTATAGACTACTGGGGCATACCCTTCCGCTGTTCGAACTGCAAGGCGGTTGGCCACCTTTGGAGACAATGTAGGGCTCCTGCATCTTCTGGCCGTATTAGGAATGAGGGTCCTTTATGGTCGTCTGACGAAGGCAGTGACTTGGAGATGGATGCGACTGGCGCACTGGATGGATTTTCAAACAGGGTTCTCAATCCTCTCGATCCAGACACTACATTATTCCGTAAGTTAGCATTACAGGACCCTCTATTTTTCCATTCGTTGAATGATATGGATATATCTTTTATAAATAATTTAGAAATGTTAAATGGAAATAATGGTAATTATGTGGGTCGGCGACAAAACATGGAATATGTAAATTCTGGTACTGATAACCAAACCAATGACAATACTGAACATGATGACCCGATTTCTGAGTCTGAGTTGAGGGATAGGTTGCAAAACCTCAGTCCGAATTACACTATTCCGGTTACCTCGGTAACGCCTGTGTGTCCACCCCGGGATGATCCGTCGGCTCCCAACATATAGGACCTTGACAGAACTCATAATAATGGGGACGCTGTGATAGGGGGGGTGACTGTGATGGAAAATATGGTTGAAAACACAAATGACTCCTCGGCCGGGGGTATGGGGAATATTGGGGTGAACCCGGTGAACCTGGTTGATATTGAAGTTACGGCGGCTGATGGGCCCGGTGATGGGCTCAATAAACCCACAAATGACTCCTCGGCCGGGGGTATGGGGAATATTGGGGTGAACCCGGTGAACCTGGTGGATGTTGAAGTTACGGCGGCTGATGGGCCCGGTGATGGGCTCAATAAACCCCCTGATGCTGATGGGAACACTATACATATCCCATCATATTCAGATATGGTGAAGAAAATCCCTATTCATACATACTTTAAGAACCGGATTGTGGACCCTGATGGGGATGTGGGGAATACCTTGGCACTGAAGGAATCCGTTCCGACGGAGGGAATATGCAGTAATCCTAAAAGGAATATACCTGAAACAAATGGGGACATTTGTACACAAAAGGGGGCCCATAGGGGCGGCCTTGCACAAGATTTTTTGCCTATAAAAACTAGAAGTGCCAGAAAAAACAAGCAGGCCACTCTTGGGGGGACAGAGATGGACCTGGAAAAGACCATTTCCCCTAAATCTACTGAATCCCACGCTCTTAGAGGAATGAAAGCCCTTGCAAGGGTTCGGAAATGATTTTCCTCTCTCTAAATATTAGAGGGGTGGGGGGCCTGCCCAAGCAACTGGCCCTCAAACGTTTACTAGAAACTGCCAAACCTGATCTAGTGCTTCTTCAGGAAACTATGGTCTGCGGGGATAAAGCTAGAATTTTCTTTAATAAAGTCAAGCCGGGATGGATGTGCTGCGCTGTGGATGCGGCGGGTCTCTCTGGGGGGTTGCTGGCGGCATGGAACCCGATGGTGTTGAGATTAACCCCTGCACAAACATCACTGGGTATTCTGCTGTCTGGAAACTTCAGGGGATCGGAAAAAACCATAAATATCATAATCTGCTATGGCCCCTATTGTGATCGTGAAATGTTCTGGAACCTAGCGGCTTCTGAACATTTGCTGGCTCTGGAGAACTTAATAATTGCTGGGGACCTTAATTTCACATGGGGGGATGGGGAATTCTGGGGGACGTCGGCTAGAAGAGATCCCTTGGGCACCTTTTTCTATGAGTTATTCAGGAAGTACTCTCTGATTGATGTAGCTCCACGACCATTAGCACCAACGTGGTCAAATGGCAGAAAAGGGGATGAACAGATTCAGAAACGTATAGATCGTTTCCTTGTATCAGAAACATTGCTTTCCAGCATACAGAACTATAGATCCTGGATGCTCCAAATAAAAATCAGTGATCATCTACCTATAATACTACAATTTGATGATGAGCCTTTCCATAAAATTTTCCCTTTCAAATTCAATTCCACTTGGCTTGCGGATGAGGAATACACCACGGGTGCTAGGAATTTATGGATGCAGATGGATGTCTCTGGGGAGAGATCTGCTATGGACAAATTGGCGGTAAAACTCAAGTTGCTAAAAGAATATACCATCAAGTGGGAAAAGAATAAGAAAGACTTGATGCGCAAAGAGCTCGCTGAGATTGAATTGGAGGTGGAATTCCTGATGAATCGAGGGGTCGAGATAAATTTAAATACTGTGGAACATTCTAGACTCTCCACCCTGGAATGTAATAAAATGAGAATTCTGCTGATTCAGGAAGAAACCTGGAGACTGAAAAGCCGAGCTACATGGCTCAAGGCGGGAGATCTGAATACAAAATTCTTCCATCGACTTGCTGATGCCCGACGTATGCATAACCCAATCTGGGATCTGAATGATCATCATGGCAGGAGGATTCGGGGGGAGGAGAACTTGATGGAGGAAGCGGTCCGACACTTCCGGGAGTATTATTGTGACCCAAAAAATACTACTCTGGCTGAACAATTTAAACTTATCAAGGAATGTCCTAGGATGTTCAAAGAAGAGGAGGGTGATAACACTTTTTTGGATATCTCTCTTGGAGAGGTGGAGAACACTCTGAAGGGGTTTGCAAAAGATAAATCTCCGGGACCGGATGGGTGGACAGTGGAGCTATTCATACACTTCTTTGATATTATGGGGGAAGATCTTCGGATGGCTGTGGATGAATCTCGCAAATTGGGCATTGTCTTTGGAGCAATTAACACTACTTACCTGACACTCATCCCGAAGACGTCACACCCGGATAGCTTTGATGAATACAGACCGATTGCACTATGCAATTTGGTCTACAAGATTATTGCAAAAATGATTGCTGATAGAATCAAACCCATCCTTTCACAACACATCTCCATGGAACAATATGGCTTTCTGTGTGGGCGACAGATACATGATGCCGTTGGTGTAACCCAGGAAATTTTTCACACTATCAAACAGAGAAAAAACGATGCACTTATTTTACAACTGGACCTGGTGAAAGCTTATGACAAGGTGGATTGGAACTTTATGAGGCTTATACTCATTCAGATCGGTTTACCCTGGAGAGTGATGAAATGGATCATGGCATGCATATCTTCTGTTAATTATGCTATATTGATTAATGGACATCCTACAGAATTCTTCAAGGCATCAAGGGGTCTCAGGCAGGGCTGCCCATTATCACCATTACTTTTTCTACTGGTTATCGAAGGGCTGAGTCTATCCATTCATAAGGCGCGCCGAGAAGGTCGGATCACTGGCATAAAAATTGCTAGGGGGATTTCTGCAACACACTCCTTTTTTGTGGACGATGTCATGCTTTTTGGCATGGGTTCAATTGCTGAATGGACTCAATATAAAGTAAGTCTTGATCTCTTCTGCCTGGTCACTGGTATGATTATTAGCTATACTAAATCTTTTTTCCTGAAGCATTTGGTGAAGGACGATGTGGAACAGGCGATCTGCAACATCCTGCCTCTCAAATTCATTGAACTGGAGTCAGGCACTAAATACCTGGGTTTTTTCATTAAACCTACAAACTATAAAATCAATGACTGGACTTGGCTTGTCAGGCGTTTTGAAGTGCGCATAAAACACTGGAGCTTTCGATATTTAACTCTGGGGGGTAGGCTAACGTTGGTGAAATCTGTTCTGCAGAACCTGGGCGTGTATTGGTTCTCCCTCTGTAAAATCCCACGGTCCATCATAAGACTTATCAGACGGAAGATCTTCAGTTTTTTATGGACGGGGGGTGGAACGCTGGAGAAATTCCATCTTACAAAGTGGAATGATCTGGCTCGTCCTTGGCATCTGGGGGGCTGGAATATCAAGGATCTGGAATATTTTGTACTGGCCCTACATGCGAAGAGTCTATGGCGAGTACTCTTTAATAACTCTCTGTGGGGTAAGATCATTCGTGCCAAATATTTGAAAAACATCCCGGTATCAAACTGGTTACGGTTACCCAGGCCTGCTACTTTGGGTATCTCAAATATCTGGAATGGTTTAATAAGTGCTTTCAGAATCATAACACAGTGGACTGCATGGATGCCGGGAAATGGTCGTAGTATTAAGCTGGGAGCGGACCCATTCATGGGTGGTCCTTTGAACCATACTCTATCACTTAACTTAAGGACCCATCTTGGAGCATATGGCTACTACACTCTGGCTCATGTGGCTTGCCGGTATGTGGATGGACATACACACTGGATTTCGGCTGAACAGCTGGGTGTAACGGGTTCTTTGGGGACTGAATGGGAGGAGTATACCCGGCCTATGTATCTATCAAATATCAGACTATCTGATGATGAAGACCGACTTATATGGACGTGGGATGTGGCTGGTGGACTGGTATCGGCTAAATTGGCATATGACTCCTTATTTGCTGATTACAGATATTCTGGGAGGTGGTGGGATAAATATATTTGGAAACTCATATTACCCCTCAAGATAAAATGTTTTGCCTGGCTATCGTTGTGCAATAAGATCCTAACCTGGGACAATCTATGCCGCCGGGGTTTCTGCGGATCGGGATGGTGCACACTTTGTTGCACACATGAGGAAACCGTGGACCATCTTTTCTCAACCTGCTGTTTCACCAGGGACATCTGGAATGCAATCGCAAACAAAATGGGTATTCAACATCTATGGAACCATGGCACATTAAATAAAAACCTTGAATATTGGTCTCGGTTTGATGGGGGTTGCTCTGAACTTCCTTTTTTCATGATCTGGGAGGTATGGAAGGCTAGAAACATATGTATCTTTGAAGGCAGAGCTCCCTCTCGGGATGGTATCTGCTATAAAGTAATTGCTGCTCATCGGGAATTTGTCTCTACTCATGGTGCTGTTTGGGGCAGAGACAATCATACCCGCCGACTTGCCCCACCGGTACTTGTTTTCCCATGTGCTTTCTTTGATGGGGCGGCTGTGGGTCGGTGTGGGGGTGGAGGAGCAGGTGTCATCATACACTTAAACATGGAATTATCTATTCATATCTGGCTTAACCTGGGTTTTGGTTCCAATACTAGGAGTGAGTTATGTGCCCTGTGGCTTACACTCTTCTGGGCACGGCGGAAAGGGATCACCTCCCTTGTAGTTTTTGGGGACTCTTTATCTATTATTTCTTGGGCGTGTGGCAAGACATCTCTCAATGTGCTGCTACTTAAACATTGGATGGATGCGACCCTGAACCTTATCCGGGTTTTTGAACACCTACACTGTGAGCATGTCTTTCGGGAGGTGAATATGGTGGCGGATATGCTTTCCAAGCGTGCTCTTCATTCTCAGGTTGGGGTCATTATGTGGCAGGAATGGCGGACGGACTCACTTATTTCTCAGGGTTCTCATCAGCTACACTGGTCTTGATGCTTGGATTGCTACTTTTGTATGACTGTTTTTGTTTTTTGCACTACATTTATGCGATTTTTTACTTACATCTCGGTTAGCTACTTGTGCAGATACATCCTAGAGCTTGGATCCAATTACTTGTTGGACATCTATGCTCACACTATCATATTTTTGCGGCAGTATGACAGTCGATACGACGGTTTTTTGGCTTTTCTTTACATGGTTATAGTTTATATATTTGATACACTTCTTTTGACAGCTGCTGCTGTAGACTATTTTTGGATATACTTCTATGATTATGGCCATACTGCCTTATTCGGTGATTTTTGGGATTCGTTTCTCCTTCTGGAGGGATCCCTGACTATTATTGTGGACACATGGTGCTTTTATTTCTGATGTTTTCTGATGATTGATGCTGACTCATCAGACATATGTTATGACATGTCCATATACTGGGCATGTGAGCAGACTTGGTTTGTTTCTGACAGCTGGTGCTATTTACTATTTCGTATATTAATAGTAAGTTTAATTTTTCAGTGAAAAAAGAATGAGTTCATGTGTATGTTGGGAAAGCATGAAATGTGTGGAAGTCTCATGAGTAAAGCATGGACGTTCCAAGTCAATTGGGAAAATAATTGACTAATTTTTAATATTGTGGTATGCTTGTCCTAACAGGAATCACCATGATGAATCTCACAGGTGAGAAATTGGAAGCCAATGTTTGCAGCTGTTACTAGCCAAGTGTCACTAGTGAGCAAAGTGTGGGCCAGTTGTGCACATTGATCATGGCAGCAGACCAAACGCTATTGTTTTGGCCGAAAATATTCCTCAAATAGTTTCCAGGGCAGCAAGAAAGATGGCATCCATGAAATTCCAGACTTGTAGATCATTTGGAAGGTGAATAAAAGGAAGGGATTGCTGTGGAGTGATGCCCGCCTGCAGAGCTGGAAGATCAAAGCCAACAAGAGCAACTTGTGGAAGCCAAAGGACTTGATCCTGAATGTTCAAAGTAGAGATATGAAATGAAGGATAGACCTGCCACATTGTGTGAATTTTGGACGTGTGTAAAGTGGGTATTATTCTTAAGTGTTGGAACATAGAGGACGATATTATTCCAAGGGGGAGGGGATTGTAATATCCCGAGTTTGACCCCATTATATTAAAATGTAAATGATGTAATATTGTTATAAAATCGTGGTGAGGAGCTCAAGGCCAAGGCCCCGCCATCGATTTTATTGGTGCATATGGTTTACGTGCTAGCCATGCACAATGGAATTGTGAATATCATGTAAATATGCATTTTAATAAAATACCCACAACTAGCTATGCAATGCAACAAGAGATGGGGGCATGATTTTACAAGGAATTGGGAGGGAAAACATTCAAACCCTTGATCCAATCAAGTCAAGCCAAGTGTCAATGAGATAACCCATCAAACACTCAACTACCCATGTTGACTTTGTACCCAATCATTCATTTCTCCCAAGAATTGGTTGAGGTAGTTAATGCCTTGGGAATGGGAGGTATGGCTATCCAAATTCGAGTATGGGCAAGCCACCCTTCATGGAAAAACGTTTTTTTCTTCTAGGGAAAGAAAACAGCCATGAATTGCTCCCCAAGCCATTACCCCTGAAACAGTTTTTCCTCTCTCACGTTTTTGGGATTGCTGGGCGTTTTTCCTACATTTTTTTCCTGTGTCTTCCTGGTTTTCAGTGGGAAAAGAGGGCATTTTTGTGTTGCAGAGTGGTTGGGAGTATGGGAGCTTGATTTGGGGTTTCATTGGGGCCATTTTGGCCATTTAGATGCCCAAAATACCCATGGAAAATTGGGTTGGTTCCCTGTGGACGATTTTCTCACCCCAATCCGTTTTTGGTGTGCCCACATTTTTGGGAAAACCTATGGCCATCGTATTTGCAAATCCCATTGCTGAAAATGGGAATCCATGCCCAGTTGGAGTTGCTGTGTGTAAAAGAAGGTTGGAATTGAGATGGGTTTCTATTTCTTTGGCTATGCATGAGCTGGAATGTTTCCTTTTCCTTGTAAGAATCATGCCCAGCTTAGGGGGTGGCAGTTGTGTTGAGAGAATTGATGAACACAACTGGCCTATGGTTGGGTGGAACGTTGCAGTGACATAGCTAGTTGTTTGGGACATCATTACAACAAGATGAGTATTTTCTTATATGCAATTACTTCTGCAAATTTATTAATTTTTTGACTGTGTTAAATTGAATGGCATCATGTAATGTGTGTGGATGATGTTATTCCACCATGCATGTTTGCTTTAAATTGCACCTGCACACATTTGATTTTAATTGTTGTGAATTTAATGGGCTGAGTTTATGTAAAAGCCCTAGATTGGCATCATGTTCCCTTCCAGGAATTGGGTCCGTGGGAGGGGATATTACATCGAGGCACAAATCAAGGAGGTGTAATCTAAATTCTATCTTACAGCTCCTAGAATATAGGGAGAGGGTGCATTAGTGCGAGTGGGGTCCATAAAAGGGAATATTTCACTCTAGGGGGGGCACACTAGGCAAGAGGGGCCCACTAAGGTATGCATAAGGTGCAATAGTAACTCTATAGTCCATAAAATAAAAAATTAGGGTCCATTGTACAATGTTTGGGTGACCATCATTATTAATGTCACCAAGGTGCAAATATGAACTAGGATGGACAAACTCAATCCAAAAACAAGTTCTAAGGTGCTAGAGATGTCCCCATTCCCCCTCACTCTATGAATCCATGGTCTCCCATACTCTTTTAGTTTCCTTTGTTGAGCTAGTTGTTTATTTAATTAATAGCAACAACTTTCAATGATAACAACAATGACAATAACAACATTAACATTAATAATAATGCCAAAGTCCATAATCACATCATCAAACAAATGGTCATAATTCCATAGTCACATTAACAATAGAACATAAGTCCATTGTCAAATAAAATACCATAAGTCTGGTGCTTAACAATCGGGGTATTACAATGAAAATATCAATGAAGACATTTGTCATGAGCCGAAGCAAAGTAAGGAGGGTGGGTATAATAATGACAATGGTAGACCTAACAAAAGTGATAAGTCATGCATGTAATAATAATAAGGACTACTAGAACAATTGCAAGTTCAACCCAAAGAGCTAAGGCCAATACCAAGAGCCATGACAAGACTGAATGTGTGTCATGCCCAACCTCAAGGGGGTAGCTCTTTTGTGGTAAAAATGGTTGGTAGTGAGAAGGATATCAATGTCTTGTATGTGGATCATAGGGGTATTCCAACGATAAATGTATCTTTGGTGTTTTCATACAAATATATTGTATCTTTGTGGGCCCAATACATATGATGTAAGATATCATCTCCGATTCGGGAATCCACCACCAAAGACCCACACGATTATTCAAGTTGTTAATGAATAAGAGCATAAGGAAGCATTTATTGTGACATGATCTAGGCATAATGGGTAAGGACAAATTGGATCTAGTATTAATTGATATCAATGGAAGATGGCCAAAATTTTGTCAAGTAAAGAAAAACATTGGAGAAAAAGCTAACAAACATTATGAATGGAACTAATTTACTAAAGACGAGTTCCAATGAATAGGATTCACTAATAGGAACACGAGATCATCAAAAATCAAGATCCAAGAGCTAACTAACCTATTGAAGGTGTTGTCATGGGACAATAATTGTCTAAAGAGTATATATGACTTCCTTGGTTGTATATTGCACATTGATGGAGATGGTAACTCGATATATGACACGGTGAAGGTTCATAAGGTTAATTCCATTTTTTCTGAAAGGACTTGCAAGTGTAAGTAACCATCATGGAGAAGTCGATAGTTGATGTAGCTGTTGACCTAGGTGTGGAGATTATTATTATTTCCTCTATTTTTGGGGGATAAGTACTTGGGAGACCACCCCTGTTTATTGATTATTACAGTAGATAACCATACAACCTTCAATATTATAAGGAGATTCATTACGATTGAAACTGATTATTATAGTATACATACATATGCAAACTTTAAAGTTATAAGGTTACCCGTGGAAGCATATTGAGTGTTTTTCGGTGCATACACATAGGACGAATGCACCAATGTGTTATTTTAACATACACATTGCTGTATCTACATTAAATATTACACACCAGTGCTTTCCATTAATATAAAAAACCAGTGAATATATTTAAATGTGCCATTGTCCATTGGATGCAGCTTGGGTGGTTGGAAGGAATGATTATTACCCTCCCCACACATGTTCAATTCCTTGTAAGAGACATGTTGAGCCCTTAAATGGGTCTATAAGATGCTCTTGTTGTTGAGCCCCCACTATGCTGAAAATGCTCGGCCACCCCATGTTCTCTCATGGATTTCAGGGAGTTTATCCGTGGACGTAACGAGCACCGATATTTGGTGTTGTCAACCACATGAAAAAAAAAAATGTGCCACACCGATGCTTTCAATTAACATACGCATCAGTGCGCCATCCATAAGTAATAGTTGCAATGCTTTGTAACTCAAAGAGCATTGATTCTTTCAATTTAAATGTGATATACATGCGTCATCCATTGATATAATGACCCAATGCATTATTCATGTTTTATTGCATCGAGGCATAATATTGTTTATACTACATCGAGAAGTAGGGTTAAAATAGACGTTCTTAGGCATATCATTATATGCAAACCACATATTTTATTAAATTCAACAATGACAACGGGTTGTTGATAGTATTAGAGGTGTGTGTTTACTTTATGTCGCATCGGTACACTTGTTAATATAAGTACCATGGCATTTATTTCATATAGGAACACCAGTGTGGTTTATTGGTTTAAAAGCACTAGAGAGCATTTTTTAGTACAAATTCAACATCATGAACAAATTATGTATGCTCCACACTGTACATTGAGTTCAATAATTTTATTTATTTTTATTTCATTAATCATCTTAAAATGAAATAATTTTTATAATAATATTGATATTTGAATTTTTATTATTATGTTTGGATATAATGATTCTATTAATGTGTTATACCATCGGATTACACATCTATTCATTGTAATATTTAATCAATAATGTGATTTTTCAAAACATTGGACAATGCAATATAGTAAGAAACCCATTTTATTATATATGAATAATAAACCATTCATTATACAAAATGAGACAAAAAAAAGGTCCACAATAATCAAAACATCAATATGTAATTCTTACACTTATTGGTAACAAAATGGGACAAAATGTCCAGTACATTCAACAAAATCTCTAATTTTCATAGACAATCATTTTAAAACATACAACTTGCATTCACATCCAATTATATATATTGATCGTTATTCTTCACTTGAAATGTTGTTATGCTCGAGATACTTCCATGGTGCCTCATTTATTCATCACTTGCAAATGATATTGTACTTGGGTTATTTGGCGAGATGTTTTGTTGATTGGCTTGATTTTGTTCCTCATCTTCATGTTCTATATACAAACATAAAAATAAAGTGTAATGAGTATATCTACGCTGGTGGGCATAATGCAAAAATAAATCATTACATGATTATATAAATTGAAAAGCGTACCATAGCAATAAGTGATTCATAAATGGTACACATTGTTTCAAAGTCATGGCTCATGACATCTCTCAACAACTCTTATGTTGGCTCCATTCCATACTTCGTTTCCTACAAATTTTAAGATACATTGCAAATCATAGATTTAATATCAAGATTTCTTATTGTTCTATTAATTATAAAATGATAGAAGTTAAACAACATAGCTACTAACAAATTGCACAATTAACTCTTGATAGCACAACATATATTCACAATCTATATTTAACCCATTGTCAATCAATTCTTCATATAACTCTTCCTTGTATTTTAACACCTATTAGAAGTCATCCAAGGATGAGTATAAAATAATTAAAATGTAAAGTTCACAACAAATATGAAATTTTGAGTAAGGAAAACACAAGTGGTCACAAACTTTGTGATCAACCCTTTTCTTCCTTGCTGTCTTGTCTTGCGTGCTAAATGGATTCCATTTTCTTTTCTTTTCTACAACAAAACAATTGAAAGTTAATATTTCATGCAATAATTAAATTCTATGTACATAAAAGAAAAATTCTTAAATTACATATGTTTGTTGCACGTTGTTGTTGAGATGGCTTTTCCTGCGATCCAATTGTGTTCATTTCTTCAACCACATTCTTGTGTGCTTTTTTGGACATCCCTACCAGATTTTTTTGCATATCACCTTGTTCGTCCTTTGGGATTTTCAAAATCTTCCTAATTTTTTTTTGATATTGACATGAAAGTAAATATATATAGCCCAAATATTAATTTCATAATTTTTTGTAGCAGTATACACATATTAGAGAAAAACATGTTAAGAAATAATACCTTTTTAATGATTTATTTTGTTATTGTATGTTTTCACTATTGCAAGTCTAACAAGTCTTATTGACCATTGCCTTGTAAATGCTTCATGTAGTTTATATATAACCCGATTCTTGGACTCAATATATCAATTTTTGTAATGTAAGTGGAAAGTACGTCTGTACGTTCTTTCCACTATATCCCTCATAGTTTTATAAAAGTTCCCCCCATTTCATTAACTTCCAACACCACTATAGATGAACTAAGGACCAATTCATCATCATTTAGATCCTTCATAATTTTTATCTTCTTAGGATGGCATTGCCTTCCCTTGTTGTCGATCCTTGCGCAACACTCAACAAATGTGAAATAGATTGTTTGAAACATGTTAGCAAATATTCTTAAGAAGTGCATTATTACTAAAAATTCAAAGTTTTTTGGTTGATTACCTTTGAATTCACCTAATTCATCTTTTTGCAACTTTTCCATCAAGGTTTTGCATTTTTTTGCACTTACATTGCAGACAATCTTATCGAGTTTCTTCAAGTTTTTGTTTTGCATAACACATACTAACCAATATACATAAGTTAAACTCACTAATAATTCAACTATATTGATTTTATAATAATATTTCAAAGAACTTGCCTTGTTCTATTTTTGGGATGTGCTCTCATTGTGCTCACTGTAACAAGTTCTTTTCCTTCAACTTCTATTAGATTCTATCAATAAATGCACTGCATCATTTTTTAACAAAAACAATTAAGATTGTATTTATAAAAGGCTCAAAAACTTCAGCAAAACAGTACAAAATTCCTCAAAGAATATTCATAGGTTCTTGAAGAGTATCATGAACAAGAAAGATCTTCATTACAGTCATCCATGAGGGAGTAAACTTGTGGCAAAAAAACAATTCCCTAATTTTCTATAGATTCTTACAAATTGTCCTAAAATCATCCTATGAAATAATTTCATAAATGGATAGACTAAATTCTATAATCACTGCTCGAAAATGGGACATCGTGAGAGTCTTCAACTTTAAATTCAAATTTATTCTCAGCATCATCTTCTTCAACATCTTCTTCTTGACTAGCAACATCATCATTATGGTCCTCTTCCATGGTATTTGTTTCTCTCGAGAAATTCCCAAATGCATGCCCCACATGGAAGATGCACACAGCTATGTATTGAAAATACCACAATACATCAGAAAATGCCTGCAATACATTAGAAAATACCCACAATACATTAGGAAATGCCTGCAATACATCAAAATGCCCGTAATACATCAGCCATACAATAGGAAATGCTCGCAATACAATAGGAAATGTCTGTAATACAACAATAAATGTATCCATATAACTGGAAATGTCCGAAATACATAAAAAAATTCCCGCATATACATATAAAATGACCGCCATACCTCAAGAAATGTTTGCCATATATTATGAAATTCCTACAAAACTTCAAGAAATGACTGCCATACATTAAGATATGCCCGCACATGTTACTCTAATCTTGAGAGTTGAAATCAAGCTTGGTTTGACAATCCATGTGTTTTATGAAAGAGTTGGTATTGCTAACATATGCATGCCCCACAAGATGCACACATCCATGTATTGAAAATGCCCGTCATACAACATAAAATGCCTAGAAAACATCATAGTAAGACACAATAAATGCCTTCCATACCTCAGAATAAGCTTTCCAAACAACAATAATTCCCTCTAAACAATAATTCCCTCTAAACAATATGAAATGCCTGCCTTACAACAGGAAATGCCTACCATACAACAGGATTTTCCCTCCATACAACAGGAAAGGCCCACCAAACCTACTTTTCCATAACAAAATCCAAAAGAACTCCCCCCTAGACCCAATTCAAACTTACATCAAACTTTGCAACCTTCCCAGGGATTTCCGCATAATTCTTAGGGATGTCCACACAGAATATCCAGTTGCAAAATATAGAAAACAACTAACCTATCTACCCAATTTCCACAATTATCAAAAATATTTCCTCACCAATCTACCAATCCTCGAAACTGAAAAGCAAGGAACTTCATCTAAAAATTCCATTGGATCCCTTACTCTTCAGACTAGCAAGCGGGGAAGAACTAAACAAAAACTGGTTGAGATTACCAGTCTATCCTCATAACCAAAAGGTAAGGTAGCTTCTTCAAAAAACGATCTTGAATTCCAAACTCTCCAAACTAGAGAAAGGGGAGTAATTAAATGAGAACCAAATAAGATTAAATCTCTATTAAATCTTCCACTAGACATAATTAGCACCCACTCTCCCAGTGCATAGGAGGAGGCTACATATTCCACAAATTTCCAGTCCTCCATTCCATAATTCATGCTCCCGTTTTCTCCACACCTCCGCTCTTTGTTGCGAAAAAACAAATTGGAAATAACAATTCAGTCTTACCTTCATTCCCAAGAAAACGCCTTGCCCAACAATACCACCAATATGACCAACATTAATCCAAAATGTGCAAAGCTTTGGAACTTGAGGGATTTCAATTATCGAGAATCCAATCACTGTCCACATGGCCAAAGTCTGTACCATATAAAAGACACATACCTGCCATCGTAAATGAATCAATAATATATGACTTAACATGTTTATGGGTCAATTGTTGATGTTAGGGAATCCAACAAGTTTTAACTTGATCCCTAATTTGTATTAAAATCCGCCAAGGAAGATGTGAGGCAACATTTGCAAGTCAACCTAATTTAGAATTATGTTCTCCTTAAACATGATAAAACTGAATAGACTAAAATTGAGGAAGAAGACCAATAATTCTTTTATGTAGCCTTCTAGTGATTTGATCCACTATTTCCTGATGATGTCTGGTTTGAGAAAGAATAAGAAGAGAGTCTCCAATCACCACAAGAGAGTGAATACATAATGCAATCGATTGATTCAATCCCAAAAATAAATCATATTGCCCTGCCTTATTATTTGTGCCAATCCCTAATCCACAAGAATATGATAAAACTATATTTCCTCTAGTGTAAACAATGAACTCCTCCCCTGTGCCTTCCTCCCCAGGATTTCCCTTCGAGGATCCATCAAAAAAGAGAGCATGGCACTAAACACTCTAAAACCACTTTTGAAATTCTTCTTGATTCAATTCCAGCTTCCAAGTATAACTTTGTGCTTGCTTTCCAATACTTTGGGTCAATATCCAATTTTGAGATAAAAATAGTTTTATCTATTTATCCTCTTCAACTGTCCACATTTCATTCAAGTGCTTTTGATTAATGCATCCTTGAATGATTTCGGTCAGAAGAGATCTAAAAACACTTGATGTTGTTTGGATATCCACATCATCATTTTCAGGACCTTGCATGTAATTAGGGTTTGCATGCAAATTCTAGGGTTTGCATGCATCCCAGTCACCAAGTTGATGCCTCCAGCACCTTATCCACTTCATTCTAGCACCCGGGAGCTTCTTACATCAGAGTTTTATCCCTCCTAGTCAGGAAGGTTCCCACTTCTCACCTACTTCCTGAGAAGGGTGCACTTCTTCACCTACCACTTCAGTTACACTCAGTTAGCTCCGATTCTCCTTGATTTGAGGCTAGTTTCACTCCCGACTGACTGTTTCACTCCGTTGGACCTCTAGATTGACTAGATGACTTGTTCTGAATTCAGTTAAGCCTCCCATACGCCCTCCACTGAGCCTCCTCCCCTTCATCAGTGCTACACACTTCAGTTACACTTGTTACACTTAGTTAGACTCAGATTGACACCTGGATGACTGGTTCTTGTGCATTGATGACCACCACCGATTGATGATGAGGACTCCTAGTTGGAGCCAAGCTACACCATTCAATAATTCAAATGGCCTACTTAGTCAATTCGAATTGCTCAGTCATTGTTACTGTATTGTATTGTAATTATTCACTCTCATTGGGATATTGAGCACTGATGCATGCTTTGCACAGTTTTACACCATTTTTCGGAGTTTCATCTATTGTGATTGATTTACTTGTTCATTAGATCTGCTGTGACTAATTTTACATGGTATCAGAGCCATGGCAGGGATAAGATCTCTTTTCTGCAGGTGTTCTACATGAAGATTGAGTGAATTGCTAACCAATATATTTCAGCAGCGGCATGCAAAATCTCATGTGCATTCGCTCATGTGCATGCAAGGCTGAAAACATAGTGTTTGTTTGTGTGTGATTTGCAGGTTTCTTACTTCCTCCATTTTCATTTGCTAATGTAGAGATGGAGACTTCTTTTGCACAAAATATTCTTACTCCATTCAACTATGATGAATGGAAACCAAAGATGATTGCATTCTTGAAGAGACAATATCTTTTTGATATGTGCATTGGTAATACAAGAGTTTTTGATTCCAATGAAGAGGAGAATGATTGGCTTAATGATTGTGACAGAGCTTTTGGAGCAATATGTCTTGCCATGTCTCCTTGTATGTGCTACCTCAATAAGACTGCTGAAAATCCAAGTGATCTATGGGTCCAACTTGACAGAGAATTTGGAAAGCAGGAAGAAGAGGATCATGCTAGCCTTTTGGAGAACAAGCCTAGTGAGATCTCCTTATGTGTTCTTTCCGATCATGTGTTGGCATCAACAATTGTTCAAGATGAAGAAGAAATTGTAGATTCAACACTCATTCTCTCAAATTCTTCTATTTTGAATTCTGAGCAAGATAAACAAGCTCATACTCTAGATTCCGAAGAGGTTCTTGAATCCTCTCCTTCACACGAGTTTGCCGACATGCAGAATAATGATCTACTTGATGTTTTGGAAGTAAAATCTGATTTTGGAGGTGAAGCATTTGTCCTCCTTGATTGCATGCCTCCTATAAACTTTTGTTCTATCATTTTCACAGTTTCTTAGAGTTTTACTGAAGATGAAGAGCACTACCATTCGCTTGAGTTCAATTCTCAAGCAATTTTTGCTGATTTTGGTTTTGATCTCACCACTGTTGGTTCAAAGGAGATCTCAAGAAACCATTTGTCAAATATTGGAGCTGATTTAACTTCCACTAATAAGAAGTTCAATTTTCAAGATCTATTTGATCTGATTGGAGCTATTCCCACCTCACTTGGTTCGAATCACAGGTTCCAGGATCATCCTCATATTTTCAGAGTTGTTCTCACCATTTTCGGTATGAAGAGCAAGTTCATAAAGTCTCCACATTCGCTTGCATCCACTGATGGAGAATTCAAGCACATGTTTTTGGAGCATGATCCATTTACTCCCAAGAGTAAGATACCTCCAGACATATCTACTTGAGTTTGGGGCAGTTAAATCTTTTGGTGTGTTACAGTCCATTTTGAGGGGGGTTTTTCCCATGAGGTTTTCTCCATTTCCTCGGTTCATGGATTGTTCTTTATTTGGATTATTATTGTATTGGGGTGACCTTTGGTCTTAGTAACCAGGGCCCTACATTATTTTTTTTTGTATATCATCGTCTAGCTTGAGGGGGGGTGTTCGGATATCCACATCATCATTTTCAAGACCTTGCATGCAATTAGGGTTTGAATGCATCCCAATCACCAGGTTGATGCATCCAACACCTTATCCACTTCATTCTAGCACCCGGGAGCTTCTTACATCATATTTTTAGCCCTCCTAGTCAGGAAGGTGCCCACTTCTCACCTACTTCCTGAGAAGGGTGCACTTCTTCACCTACCACTTCAGTTACACTTAGTTAGCTCCGATTCTCCTTGATTTGAGGCTAGTTTCACTCCCGACTGACTGTTTCACTCCGTTGGACCTCCAGATTGACTAGATGACTTGTTCTGACTTCAGTTAAGCCTCCCATGCGCCCTCCACTGAGCCTCCTTCCCTTAATTAGTGATACACACTTCAGTTACACTTGTTACACTAATTTAGACTCAGATTGACACCTATATGACTGGTTCTTGTGCATTGATGACCACCACCGATTGATGATGAGGACTCCTAGTTGGATCCAAGCTACACCATTCAGTAATTCGAATGGCCTACTTATTCAATTCGAATTTCTCAGTCATTGTTACTGTATTGTATTGTAATTATACACTCTCATTGGGATATTGAGCACTGATGCATGCTTTGCACAGTTTTACACCATTTTTACGAGTTTCATCTATTGTGATTGATTTACTTGTTCATTAGATCTGCTGTGACTAATTTTACAGATGTACCTATTCTTGATATCGTCTTATTATAAAAATTCCATGGTTTCTTGTTGCCAAACTTTCTAGAAGACATATTTTGGGAGAGAAGACCATATTCAAGTTAGGATAGGCTTCCCATTTAAATTCCCTGGAAATTTATCTTTCCAATTGAGAAAGTATCCATTCCTATTATCAAGCAAATCAATATTCTTATTTAATTCTTTCACAATATTATTCCAGTCCCGCTTTATATATTAGCAGTGAAAAAAAAGATGGGAAATAGTCTCTTCATATATTTTACATAAAATGCATTCCGATGGTCCTTCAATATGTATTTTTTTAAGATTCTCAGATGAATGGATTTTCCCTTGCACAAAAACCAAATAAAAAATATTTACTTTTGGTAGTCCATCTTATTTCCAAATTTTAGCCCACATTCTTGAGTATGGAGGATGCAGTCATTCCATGTACAATTTTTCATACTCCTCTTTCACTGAATAGAATCCCTTTTTACCCCAACCTCTAGTATCTTTTGTGTCTAAACTGATTGGAGTAGCGCCATGGAGAACTTGAAGAAGTGAATTGAATGAGGGATTCATGGGAGTGGGAGCATTCATATTTTCCAGTTTACCCAGTTTCTAATCATATCCCATTATGATAAATCATACATAGTTATAACACCTGCACCTTGAAACCAACATTTTATTACTGATAAGTCACTCTTATGATTTAAAGGGACTTCTCCTAAGATGGAATCCTTCCATAAATTTATCTTATTTCCGTTTTCTGGGATCCAATACAAACCATCTTGTATAATTATACCAGCAGCCTTACATAACCTCCAAATTGTTGAGCCTTCTTGGTCCCATCTACAGTTATCCACACATATTAATCTAGAATGAGTGAAATATTTTTTCCTTAAAATATATTACCACCAATCTTTTTCTCCTGAAATCAAATTACATATCAATTTGGCTCCCATGGGAAAATTCATCAACTTTGAATCTTGAATATCAAGACCTCCATGTCCTTTTGGGGGTTTGACTGAATCCCACTTAACCAAATGAAATTTCTTTTTATTATTTTTTCCTCCTTGCCAATGAAAGTTCCTTAAATAATATCTAGTTTTTGCATAATTCCTTTTGGAGCAAGAAGGGAATAACATTGAAAAGGGGGAAAAGAAGAAAGAACCGATTTGATTAAGACAACTTTACCAGCTGGATTTAACCATCTCCCTAGCTTTGAATTTTATCCTCTATTTTTTGAAGAATCATATCCCACTCAATAGATCTGGTTCTCTTTTAAGTGATAAGGATGCCATTATATTTAAAATATGTCCAATTAGTGTATCCAACAAATCCCAATTCACGAGATATACTTTGCATAATATGTAGAGAAATGTTCCATCCAAAAATTTTGCATTTTCCTTTATTTACCTCTTATTCGGAAGCATGAAGGAAGTGATCTAATGCTAGATTAAATATGTTGGCATTGATTACTGATGCTCCTCCCAGGAGAGCTGTATCATCTACAAATTGAGTATTATTTACAACTTGTATCCCGCAGACTATTCAAATTCCACAAATATTTCCATCATCTCTTTCCTTTAAAGTTTTCTTCCCAACATTTCTGCCATAAGAATATAAGGAAACTGAGATAAAGGACATCCACATCATAGTCCTCTTGAAGCCTGAAAGAAATCTTTTGGTTCACTATTAATCAAAGGGGATATCCACATGCGACTTATACAATATTTTATCCACTTAATGAACAACGGGGGAAATCCAAATCTTTTGAGAACTGGCGGACCTAGTCAAAAGCATTAGCCATATCTAGTTTAATCACCATTCCTTGTTCTTTTTTGGATACACTATAATTTATCGCTTCTTGGACCAAAACAATGTTGTCCATGATATGTTTTTTTCAACAGAATTTCCCTGCCCTTATGAAATCAGACGGGATGTTAGGATATTCCTATACTAAATCCTAGTCCTACCAGCATCTCAGTTATTTTCATTATCAGTCTTGCATGCATTCTGCATGCATGCATGCAATTGCATGCATCCCAGTCATCAATCCCAGCACCTGGCCCTCAGTTAGCTAGCCCCGAGAGCTTCTCTCAGATCAGTTTTATCCCTCCTAGACAGGGAGGCACCCACTTCTCACCCACCACTTGAGAAGGGCGCCTTTTCTCACCTACCACTCCAGTTGCACTTCAGTTAGTTGAGTTATCCTTAGTTCTCTCCTTGATTTAAGGATAGACTGACTCTCAACTGACTGTATCACTCTGATGAGACTAGATTTCCCATTCTGACTCCAGATAGCTCCTCATGCGCCCTCCACTGAGCCTCCTTCATTCAGTTAGTGCCTCCATGTGCCAGTTACACCTACCACACTCAGTTAGACTCAGTTTGACTGATGGTTGACAGTTACTTGTGCATTGATGACTCCACCGATGATGAGATAGACTTTTAGTTGCGCTTTGATGACACTCCACTGATTTTGGATCTATCCATGCAGGCTAATTCGAATCACACCTAGTGTATTCAAATCCTGAGCATTGTATAATTATTGTTTTACTATTCAAATTAATAAAACATTTGTAATTATTTTGCCTTTATCTGAGCTCCTTTGGATCTATGTTCAACTGCTCTATTCTTCTTCTATTATTCCTAAATTCTTTCATTGTGAGGTTTACATCATCTCTTGGATCTACTGTGAGCATATTCACATGGTATCAGAGCCATTTGAGAGTATATTCTACCTCCATTCTTGAGAGTTTTTTGCAGGTATTTCGAAGTTCCAACAGTAGTATCAGCAGTTTCACCTTTGCACTCGTTCCAGCAGTCAAGATGAGAAATTCGAATGCTCCTTCCTCTCCTATGATCCTCACTCCCTTCAATTACTTTGAATGGAAGCTTGAGATGAAAATGCACTTGTGTAACAGACATCTATTCGGATTGGTATTTGAAAAAGATCCCATACCACATGCAGCTGTAAAGAAAACCAAGCATCTAAATAAAATGGATGAAGCCTTTGGTTTCATGTTCCTTCATTTGTCTAAAGATCTGTTGTTTCATGTTGAAGGAGTGAAGTCTCCTAATGAGTTATGGACAAAATTGGAGAGTCTTTTTGGAAAACAGGATGGGCTAAGAGGCCACATTCTCGAAAATGAATTGGTTTCCCTACAACCTAGCAATTTTGAGAGCATTCAAGAATTCTTCTCAAAATTTAAGAACTTGGTTTTGCAATGCAGGCATTGTGGCATCACTAAAACTGATGAACAATTGGTGCTCTCCATTATGAGCAAACTAGGATCTCAGTTTTCAGTCTTTGTATCTACCTTCTATTTTGGACGAATGTCAATCCCTGGATGAAAGTTTCCAACCTTAGATGTCTTCACTGAAGCTCTCATTCAAGAAGAGGAAAAATTGATTCAAATGGGTGCCATCAAGGCCTCCAAAGATCTATCTCTTCTAGCTGGAGAAGCAAGTGGGACGAATGTAAAAGGGAGGCAAAAGGACAAAGATAAGAAGTCATCTAAATCCAAGCTGAATAATAAGTCAAGTCTATCAAAAGGAGCCTCCAGCTTGAAGAAGGACAAACATAAGAGATCTACATGTCCCTACTGCAAGAGAGGAAACCATACCGAGGAAGCTTGCATGCACAAGAAAATAGACCTACTAACCAAGCTTCTTGAACAGAACAAAATTGCTATTCCAAAAGATGCAAAGATGTCTGATTCTAGAAGTGGATCTGATGGTTGTGAGGATTTCCATGCATTGTTGGATGGTTTTTCAAAATCAAAGGCCCTCCTCATAGATTATGTAGCCTCCAACCACATGGTTGCCTCTGAAGAATCATTTTCCTCTTTAGATCTAAATGATGGGCCTACTATTCACATGGGAGACAACTCTCATATCTCTGCCAAAGGGTTGGGTACAGTACATATGGAGCATGGCAAGTTCAAGAATGTTCTATTCGTTCCCTCCTTGACAGCAAATTTGTTGTCTATATATCAGATGACTTACACCAGATCACCTAAGAAGGTGACTTTTAGTCTTGACACAGTTGAGATTACAGAGATCTCCACTAGGAAGACTATAGCAAAAGGGTTTGAAAATCATGCCTCCAAGGCATATGAGTTCTCTCATTTTCTGCCCTTCTCTTTTCCAACTTCTTCAGAATCTGAAGAAGATTTGAGTGACTCTTCTTCTGATGAAGATATAGAACAAGATCTTGATGTTGAGATCAAAGTTCAAGAACATTCAGTTTCAGATCCAGAACCAATACATGTTCTCAATCCAGAGCCAAGGCCAATATGGGTTCACACACTCCTTGCAGCCACTGAGAACACAGTTGAGGATTCGTTTGATCGCAGAACTACAAGACTTCAACATCATGCCAACCTTGCATTATGCCATCTACCTCTCCATGAGAGATGTAGCATGATGGTGGGGTTCTCTCTTCCATCTATTGGGAAGACTCATCATGATCCAATCATTCCAGTTGCAGAAAGAATTCCTAAAATACTTGCTTCATCCAATACACCCTCTACACAGTGGGAGGCACATAAGAAGACCAGATCCAAATCTAGCACCTGTTTTGGCATCCTACAGAGGATCAGCTTGCCAAGTTTTTTGCAAAAGTTTTCACTGATGAAAGCTTCTTTCTTTTCTGCTTAGTATGATGGTTCTTTGAGTTATTTTACTGTTCTTTTGAGGGGGGGTATTTTCCCCATGAGGTTTTCCCCATTTCCTCGGTTTATGGAAAGTTCTTTATTTTTCTATCATTTATTTTTTGTATGGGTGACCTTTGGTCCTAGTTACCAGGGCCCAGGATGAATTAAGGGGGGGTGTTAGGATATTCCTATACTCCATCCTAGTCCTACCAACATCTTAGTTATTTTCATTATTAGTCTAGCATGCATTTTTGCATGCATCCCAGTCATCAGTCCCAGCACCTAGCCCTCAATTAGCTAGCCTCGAGAGCTTCTCTCATATCAGTTTTAGCCCTCCTAGACAGGGAGGTGCCCACTTCTCACCCACCACTTGAAAAGGGCACCTTTTCTCACCTACCACTCCAGTTGCACTTCAGTTAGTTGATTTATCCTTAGTTCTCTCCTTGATTTAAGGATAAACTGACTCTCAACTGACTGTATCACTCCGATGAGAATAGAGTTCCCATTCTGACTCCAGATAGCTCCTCATGCGCCCTCCACTGAGCCTCCTTCATTCAGTTAGTGCCTCCATGTGCCAGTTACACCTACCACACTCAGTTAGACTCAGTTTGACTGATGGTTGACAATTACTTGTGCATTGATGACTCCACCAATGATGAGATAGAATTCTAGTTGTGCTTTGATGACACTCCATTGATTTTGGATCTATCCATGCAGGCTAATTCAAATCACACCTAGTGTATTCGAATCCTGAGCATTGTATAATTACTGTTTTACTATTCAGATTAATTAAACATGTGTAATTATTCTGCCTCTATCTGAGCTCCTTTGGATCTATGTTCAACTGCTCTATTCTTCTTCTATTATTCCTAAATTCTTTCATTGTGAGGTTTACATCATCTCTTGGATCTGCTGTGAGCATTTTCAAAGGGGCATCAAAGATTTTAGATGATTTGCCAATATTTTTGTTAAAATATTGTATGACAAATTACAGAGAGAGATTGGTCTGAATCTGGAAAGAGATGTTGGGTGAGCTTCTTTTGGAATCAAATCCAGAAAAGGAAGAATTCATGGCTTCCCCTATTTTCTCTCTTCTGTTAGTCCAATTCACATTCCACAAAGATTAGATTTAATAATAAACCAAAAAGCTTTATAAAAATGAATGGTAAACAATTATGGACTAGAATATTTATGTGCACCTAACCCTCAGACTGCTGCATGCATTTCTACTTCACTGATATGATTATTCAACAAATTATTCTTAGCCACGAAGATGAAAGATGATACGTTTTCCAAGAGTTCTTCTTTATACGAGTATTCCGCTCCCTGCTTAGTGTACAAATTTTTAAAATGTCGAAATGCTTTCTGTCGGATATCAGCACAACTAGAAATACTAACTCCATCTTCAGTTTGGATTTCTCGAATTGCATTTTTGTGTAATATGATTTTTGCTTGGTTACGAAAGAATGAAGTATTTATGTCCCTTGCCTTCAACCAAAGAGAACGATATTTTAAACACCATACCTCTTCTTCTTGATGATATGCTTCATTTAATTTTTTACTTAGCTACTGTTCATATTGCAACTGATCCGAAGTTACATCTGTTGTTTTCATATGCACTTGTAAAGACCTTAATTCAATTTGGAGCTTTACTCTTTCTTTCTATGGAGATATATAGTGAAGTCTTGCCCACTTTTTTAGTTATGTTTTTACTGCACGGAGCTTTGATTCCCAAACATAGGAAAGGGATCCCTGCACATACACAATCCAAGTACTTTCTATAATTTGATATGATTCTTCTTGATTTAACCACAAAGGATTAAAGTAGAAAGGTACTGGGCCTTGGTTTTCCATTTCCTCAAGAGACAAATAAATTGGTCCATGATCATAAACTGCATTTGGAATAATTTGGGCTTGTATTAGATACCATGTTTGCAAAAGGGCACTATTAACTAAGAATCTATCCATATGAGCAACAATATGTCTTGGACCTATCCTCTTGTTGGTCCAAGTAAATACACCTCTCTTTGGTTTAATACCAACCAAATATAAATCACAAATCAAATCTTCAAGATTTCCGCCAAAAGGATCTCTTATTAAAGTGCCTCCTCTTCTTTCTTTATGTGAAACTGTAGCATTGAATTCTCCTGCTATATTACTGCATTGGTTATATCTTAGAGTATTCAATGATCTCCAGAATTCAGGCTTGAGACTATATCTCATTGATCCATAAACATTACAAATTTTTAAATGTTCCTGATCTTCGATGAATTTAATTTCTTCCATAATCCAATTCCTATCTTCTTTTTTATATCTAATAGTAAATTTATTCGAATCCCAAAACAGAGCTAAGCCTCCTGAAGCTCCAAGAGAACTCTTAGCAATTCCTGAACCATTTTTCCAAATTTTTTGAAAAACTTGAATTACTTTGATGTCTTGCATTTTTATCTCCTGGAGTAAAAGAAGGGAGACTCGTTCTTTATGTATCATATGATTCATAGTCTCTACTTTCTATTTTCCTCCCAAACATCTACAATTCCAAGAGACAATATTTATTTTTATTATTATTACTATTGTGAACCACTTTTACCCTTGGCTTCCCCTTTTTCCCTTTCTTGCTTGATATAGTGCCTTTGATGAGCATGTCAAGAGAATCCTGCTTACCCAACTATTTTTCTCTATTCGCTTCATCTTCCCATAAAGTCTTATGAGATATTCTTCCTAATTTTTTACTTACCAAATGACCCTCTTCCATCTCCTCTGCAGATTCATCTTGTTCCCATTGAGAATGTTTCCCAAATTCCATATTTATACAATCAGATGACTCTCTAATCAATTGAGAATTAATTTAAATTATTGGATTCTCTATATGGATTGAAACTAAATATTCCATCTCGATCTCCTCAATAATTGGTTGTGGATTTGATTTCCCGTCTTCAAGATTTTGCTTCTCCAGCTTCACTTCTTCACCTTCAGGTTCTCCTACGTCAACTAGATATTGAAATTGGTTGGTTGAAGCCTCAGGGAAATTAGCTGCACATGTGTGTCTCTGAGCTTTACCTTTTTTTTCTACCTTCTGCCATTCCTTGACTAGTTCTTTTTCTTGTTCCTTCACTTCAGTTTTTGGACAATCCATTGCAAAATTCCCATATTCATGACACTTATTGCATTTAAAAGTTAATTGATCATAATCTACTTTTTGCTTATGTGACCAGCTATCCATAATGATAATTACAACTTCTGGTAGTCACTTATCTAGATACACACTTCAATACATATTCGATCAAAAGAGAACATAGGATATTTAGGTTCATATTTAACAATATATTGACCCAACGAAATTCCAATAGCTGCCAAAAATTCATCAGACCAACAATGCAATGGCAGGTGAGGTAATTTTACCTAGACTAGGACATCCGTAGGAATATCTTTTTTAGGATCAAATGACATATTCCAACTATTTAAGCACATACCTCTGAGGCCCATGAAGTATGATCCATTTTGAAAAATTAAATCCCTGTCCACTTTAAACTAAAATAAGATCACATAGTAACTCCCTCCACAGAAATAACATTGCATCCTACATGTTGCAAGAGGCTGCCAATTCTTATTTATCCATGTCTCTATGGCCCTTGGGGAAGGCGAGAACCCAGTAGATAATCCCACCAATCCTAGTTCTGATAGACCGATAGTTTTATTTTTTGTTGAGACACTTGAGATCTGGATTTCTTGAGAGATCTTTCTCTTCACAAATCGAGCTGCTGTAAGATGAGTAATTTTATCTTTATGTTTCTCTGTCAATCGATGGAAATCCTCTTCCAAAAGGACATTCGAGTCCAGATCTGGGGGATCCGATGGATCCATGGTTGCTAGAGCGGCCCAAACCCTTATGTTGAAAGCTTCAAAATCTTGAAAGTAAAGTGGATTTGCAGAGTGCCAAAAAAGAATAAATGCCCCCATCATTAAATAGAGAAACTATTAAATATTTTTTACAAATAAATTACATAGTTTTTATCTAAAAATGTTTTCTAGTTAATTGGTGCGCATTTTACATAAATGCACGTAGGTTCTTTATAATTCCATAAACGAACCGATGCACAAAAACCATATATACACACCAATATAGTGTGGCAATTTTTTTTAAAAATGACTTAATTTGTAGTGGTGTGTTTATTTTTAGATCACTAGTGCATATCATCTATATGTGTTGCACCAATATACCAGTGGACTTAAAAAAATGATAATATGAAAATGGTGCACTTTTTATTTAAGTGCACCGATGCATTAAGATTTACAATATGCATCGAAAAAGTGGCAGTGTTTAAAAAAACACTGACTTGGACAAGTTTGGGCTACATTTTTCAAAAATTAACATTAAAATGTTGTGTTTTTTAGTGAAGCACAACAATGTGTTAATTTGTATATTATGCACCGAAAAAAGCGTAGTGTTTAAAATAAAATAAAAATATTGTGAGGGATAGGTTTCTATGGCTAATGCAATGAGTGGACCCATTGCAATAGATGCCTCATATATAAAATCATAAAGACATCAAACATACAATGTCTACAAAGAAAAATCTCATTGTGAAATAGAATAGAGGACTAAACCCTAATGTTAAATTTTATAGCGACAAAAAAAAAGGGAAGCAACGGGAAAGCTTAGGATTTGTAGCATTAAAGGTAACTAGTAAAACTTTTCTTTTCTTTTTTCCATAATATATTGTAAATATTAGCAAGAAATATTTAATGGATTTTTTCAAAGTATTAGGGAAACCCTTGCTATGTAGAGTTGTATGTGACCCACAATACCTTATCAATTTGGCTCTTCATAAAATTTTGGCCACTCCAAAGTATGCCCTAGTAATATCTCTTATAGAACTCTCCCTCAAACTTCTAGCAAAATATTGAGATAATGATTAGGTTTTATTTTATAAACACACTTTTTTGCAACTCATGTCTTGAGAATAAAATTCTAGCTCATTTACCCATTGGATATTTATATTCATCAATGAAAAACATGTGCAAAGATTTTTTTTGTTTATATTTTCATTTTTCAATGCTCGTACCTGGGTAAATCACACCTGAGTGCTTTTGTAAATAATGCACCAACATATATTAAATAGAAAAATGTAAGTACAAGCCTCCGCTATTATATTTTAGCAGATAATTTATTTAGCGGATGTTTTTTCATATGCTTTTATTTAGTGTGCATTCTTTTTGCGCACCAATGCACTTTATTGTTCATAACACACCAATGCAATATATTAAAACAAACACACCATATTCATTTAATAACCCTTTGAATTTATATGTGATGTTAAAATGATACAGAGGTAAATTAAAATACTCCATAGGATAAATATGTTGTTTAAACTCACACCAACACTTTAAAAATGGTTCAAAAGTCTTTTTAAAGTTAGATTGTTATATGCTTCACAAACTTTCTTTTAAGAGTGTAGACACGTATTGATTGTTGATTTGGCTCAAATGCAAGTAGACGACAATATAATATCAAATGGTGAACTCTTCAGATTCCAACTCATACCATATTGTCTAAAGCTCAAGTTCTCCTCTGCCATTTGCACTAAGTTCATATTTTAATTATATTTTGATCATCTGATTGAATTTATGTTATTTATGCACATGCATGTGAATAATTATGCATTGGATTTTGCAGAATCCTAATTCAAGATCGAGTTCGGATGCAAAATATATTCCACTAGTAAAAAACATTGCAAGCTATTTTTAGGCGCAATGTACCACAAGCACTTGGTAGATGAAAATGGAAATATGCTTTACCGTGCTAAATGTAACATGTCAGCTTCTAGCCACAATCACGAGTGAATGGTACTTCATTGTGAACTTGATCTCTTTTATGACACCCTAGTAGTATGTGGTTCGTCAAAATGTCAAGGGTTGAAGGAGAACCCTCGACGTGTCACATTGACCCATTATATTAATGATCGAGAACCTAATGTTGACAGTCTAATAACTCCCACTATGGTAAAAAATCCAATAGGTGATATATAAAATACAATTAAGAACACTTTTATATGATCATTTTTTGAAAATATGGAAGCCATAAAAACCACGTTTCATCCTAAATTGACCAACCCATCTTCTTTTGTTGAGTCAATTGAGAGTTATAGTGACCCAAAGTATGATATCAATACCACTCAAAACATTTCTACTAGGAGATCGAAAAATTTGTATGAGTTGAGAGCAAAAATGTCCAAGCACACACCAAAGTTATTTTAATTGTTGGAGAGTGTTGATGCCTCGGTTGTGCATGTGCTGGAATAGTGTCCAAGGCAAACAACAGAGGATGAAAACCCATCCAAAGGCTTCAGATAATCCTACGCAAGTATTACCCTATCCTCGAACTATTTGGTGTGGTTAACACCCACGGATATTCGGCCTCCGCTGGCACTCTTTGAGTTGGTGATTTTGCTCCTTGAAAGGGAGACTTTGAATTAGATCTTAAACTAATCCTAAATGTGATTTAAATGCAATCTACAATTAATAATTCTGCAACTATTAGAAGAAATTTTACAGTTAGAGAAATACATATTTGAACTAAAATACTAACCTATCTAAATGTTAATATAATTAATAACCTATCCCGGGAGCAAAATAATTTAAAATGGAGAGAATGATTTAATGCTCAAAAAGAATAATTGGATCATCAATGATTTAAAAACATTTAAACATTGATGTCATAAGCACATCAATTCTAACATGAGAAGTAAAACATTATCTTCACTATGCTAAAAGTGTTTGAACATAGAATCGTTTCTACAATCATTAAACATAATCAGATTAACAAATATACTATAGACATGAAGAAAAATGAATCTGATTACTATTCAAAAGTGTGTAACAGAAACATCTTATTAAACACAAATGAACAAATGAAGAATAACTGCAGAAAAATGAAAGGTTCACATCACCATTTCAGTTTCATAAAAATATTTACAAAGCTGAACATTGATGATCAGCAGCCTCCTCAGTCTAGCTCTCTTCCAAGTAAAAATACACAGAAAAGAGTTTAGCAGATAAATTACAATCCTTCTGGTCTGCATAGACCACCTCTCCCCCCCATCAGATCATAGAAAATAGGTTTTTATACAAAGAAAATTACAGGAAAGGATAAGATCCATTCCCCCAATTCCTGAGCTAACTAACTGAGTTGTTCCATTTACGAGATCCGTCCATGAGAAAAATATGGGAAAATCCGTTTTGAAAAACCAGTCGGATCTCCCAAATGAAGAACTTTCGGAGGATTCTGCACATTGACCAACTAATTAGGCATATTTTGCACAAAACTCATGTCTCATATTTTCCATATTCATCTCCATTGCTCCATAAATCGCGTCCAAATATCATTGCTTTCCACTTGGCACGTTTTGATCACTCCAAATTTGGGATGTAATTTCTTCAATTTTACTGTTCCAACTCCAAATCCACACCTACACAATTCAAAATATATATCAAAACATCATTCCAAAGATAATGAAAGAAATCTAAATTAATTAAAATCCATTTGCAAATTAATTCTTAATGAAAATGAACAAATCTTATGCAAATCTGAAATTGACTGTTCAGACAGATTTTCGAGGTGTTTAAGGTATTCAATTGGAAAACATTCCCAAATCATTCATCCTTCCAGCTTTCCAACGAGCTATCTCGGGCTTAATTTGGGTTTATAAATCTCAAGATATTGCTCTAGGAAGTTAAGGCTCAGTAGCCGTTGATTTTATTGTTTGGTGAATCATGGCCATTGATTTAACAATTAAATCTATTATCCATGTTAGTTATTTTTCGAATGAATAAAACCAAACAAAAATCCCAAATCAATATTTCCAAAAAAATCGGAAATCACATGTCGGGAAAAATGCATGAATGAAAAAGTAAGAATTTGCATGAATGAAAAAGTAAGAATTTGCAAAAGTGATTTCGGCAATCCGCATTCCGCGGGTTACGGAAATATTAAATTTCAAATAATAAAAACCATACCTTCCACAATCCGCAAATGCAGATTGCAGGTTGCAGGAATAATGTTTAAAAATGGAAAAATTAAACCTTCTGCAATCTGGGAACATTAAAACTTGAACAATTAAAATCAAAGCATCCGCAAAAATGCATAAAAATAATTGGGAAGCTTGGAAAAATGTAAAAATTATTTATTTATTTATTTTTTAAATAAGGAAATAACGATGGATAGAAGATTAAGAAAAATCTAGAAATATTTACAAAGTAACCAAAAATCAAATATTGGAAAACTTATTATTAAAACATAAAACCTAGAAGTAAAAATCAAAACTATTTACAAGTTAATTCTTAAGAAAATAGTTGTTGGAAACAAGTTAGGTATAATCACTCCTATAATATAGGAGAGTTAAGTAATTCCATAAATAGGTATCTGACATAATCATTTTCCAAAAATAGAAAACCAAGAAAAGAATAATAATATTTCATTTTGCAAAATAATAATAGAAAATCCTTTTAAATTGCAAAATGGAAAAATAGAAATTATATTTTCAAAATCAAATGAGCTTATTGAAAAATAAAAGACTTATTCATGATCAAATTAATTTTACATTCGTGAATGTTGAATTTTAATCCCACTAATTTCCAAATAATCATAAAACCAAATCTCATAAAAATTAGAACTCAAACAAACTAAAGCATGTGTTCTTTTAATTTTTATAACATCAAATTGTGTATAAATTTAATATATGGATTTAATGAAATACACAAATTAAGTTAATGAAAATCAAAGCATGACCATGAATATTTAAAAGATTTTAAACAAACTTAATTTAAATATTAAAAATATTAAACTAACATAAGCATACAAACCCAAAGACTAAGATTATTTACAATATTTACATTATGATTCTAGGCATGCAAAAGTGAAAATAAAACTCTATCAAGCCGAAATATCAAACTGATGTAATATCCAAAATCATGAGAGAATAAATGATAAGATCAATCACAATTCCAAATTACCAGCCACCATTTCGAATAATCAACTTATGCAGTGAAGACCAAATCTAGGTGAGGAATGTGAAAGATAACACGTTAAGTTATCCACCAACTCAAATGAATAAAAAACAAATAAGTAAAAATGAAAATAATGCACATTCTGCAATCTGGGTTGCGGGTTGCGGAAATGCAACTTCAAACAAAAACAAACAAAAAGTGTTTGTAATCTGCAATTGCGGGTTGCGGGGATGACAAACCACCATTATTAAAAAAATGTTTCCACACCCGCAATCCGCATTGCGGGTTGCAGGTTGCGAAACAGAAAATTTTCAAACTCAAAACCAAGATCCCACAATCTGCATTGCGGGTTGTGGGTTGCGGTTTGCCGGAAAGACACAATTTTGGGAAAAATAAGTGCTTTTTGCAACTCACAAAAAACACACAAAAGGCATAAATTTTCAAAAGGAAAATTACTAACTAAATCAAATCATGTCAAAGGCAAAAATGTATAGAAAACAGGATGAACAACCCCAAAAATGTATAAGTTACCCTTGCATATAAAATTGGTGTGAAAATCCTCACAGCAGATCTAAGAGATGATGTGTACCTCACAAGAGTAATTATGATTAAGCAGGAAAATAGAAGAAGAGTGAACAATACAGTATAATGAGCAACAGAATAATATGGTACAGTAGAACTCAGATAGAAGCAATAATACTTCACACACACTAATTAATTAATCACAGTATGGGCAAATAAATAGTACAATGGTAGAGAGGATTCGAATGCCTAAGGTGGCAATTCAAATTAGCCTCTCAAAGTGATCATAAGATCAATAGAGTGTCATCAGAGCACAACTAGGTGTCCTCATGATCATCGGTGCGCAACTGAAAGTCTTCATCATCATCAGTGGAGTCATCAATGCTCAAGTCACTATCAACCATTAGTCAAACTAACTCTGGTAGGTGTAACTGAGTGTAACTTAATGTAACTAAGTGTAACTGAGTGTAATTGACTATAACTGAGTGACAACTGGACTGGTAGGTGAAGAATGGCGAGTTGCTCCCTAAAATCAAGGAAGAAGGGCGCATTAAGCAACTGGAGGGCTAAAACCGAATAGTGAGAAGCTCCTGGGGGCTGGCTAACTGAGGGCTAGGTGTTGGACTGATGACTGGGATGCATGCAAACCCTAGAATGCATGCAAACCCTAAAGGTGCATGCATGACTGAAAATGTAAATGATCAAAATACCGGTAGGACTAGGATGGAGTATAGGAATATCCTAACACCCCCCCTTAATCCATCCTGGGCCCTAGTAACTAAGACCAAAGGTCACCCAATACAATGAATAATAACAATCAATAAACCAAGGAAGTGGAAAAATTTCATGGGAAACATACCCCCTCCTCAAAAAATAGACTGTAAGGCACACATAAAAATAAATGCTCCAAACTCAAGCATGTGTGATGCTTGGTCATATGTCTGGAGGTATCTTCTTCTTGGGAAGAAGTGGATCATGCTCAAAAAGCATGTGCTTGTACTTGCTCTTCAGATTGAATGTGATGAGAACAAATCCAATAGTATGAGAATGATCCTTGAACCTGTGATTCGAATCAACTGAGGTAGGATCAAATCTGTGAAAGTGCATATAGTCTTTTGTCTTCTCCTTCGAACCACCATGGATGAGATTATGCCAAAAATAACTATTACATGTTTGCTTGAAATCTCCTTTGAACCAGCAGGGGTGAGATCAAAACTATCATATGCATGGGAAATTATCCCAAGCGAATCGCAATGGCCATATTCTTCAATGACCTTCTGAAAGCATGGAATTATGATCATATAGTAGTATAAAAGAGGAGTTAGCTGGAGAGGAGCGAATGCATTACCTTCAAAAGCTGTTTTGACCTCCGAAATAATCATGTGATCATGATGCAAACCAATAGACTTTGGTGCAAGAGAGGATTTAGGACCTTCTGCAATATCTAGAGTGTGAGCTGGCACAGAAAGAGAAGAAATTTTGAGCATGAGTGTAGAATCTGCAAGTTCTTTGTCAACAACTTCAATATGATATGATACTGGTGCATGATCTGAGAGACCATCAAGAGGAGCGAATGCATCACTTTGTTTTCTTTCGAATGGGTTGGGACCAAGTCCTTCATTCTCTCTGCCAAATTTTCCATCCAGGTGAGCCCATATCTCTTTTGGAGTCCATAACTCCTTTGGATTTTCAACACCATTACGGTATTTGAATTGGAATCTCTGGCGTGCAAACAAAGAAAACATTATTGCTTGAAAGCGCATGTCACTTTTATTTAACCAGTCAATCTTCTCTTCAGGGGATTCGAACTCTCTTTCAAAATAACAATAAAAAAGATCATGGATCTTCAAGTCTGCTATCATTCTTGGTTTCCATTCATCATAGTTGAGTGGATCAAGAGGAGTAATTCCTGATGAATACATACAAGCTTTAGAGGACCTACAAAAACAATATAGAATAACTGCAACTGCTACTGTTGAAAAAATGTAGAAACTGTTGCAACTGCTGCACTCGAAATCTTGGTAATAACCTGCAAAAAACTCTCAAGAATGGAGATAAACAATACTCTCAACATGCTCTGATACCATGTGAAAATCCTCACAGCATATCTAAGAGATGATGTGTACCTCACAAGAGTTATTATGATTAAGCAGGAAAATAGAAGAAGAGTGAACAATACAATATAATGAGCAACATAATAATATGGTACAGTAGAACTCAGATAGAAGCAATAATACTTCACACACACTAATTAATTAATCACAGTATGGACAAATAAATATTACAATGGTAGAGAGGATTCGAATGCCTAAGGTGGCAATTTGAATTAGCCTCTCAGAGTGATCATAAGATCAATAGAGTGTCATCGGAGCACAACTAGGTGTCCTCATGATCATTAGAGCGCAACTGGAAGTCTTCATCATCATCAGTGGAGTCATCAATGCTCAAGTAACTGTCAACCATCAGTCAAACTAACTCTGGTAGGTGTAACTGAGTGTAACTCAATGTAACTGAGTGTAACTGATTGTAACTGACTGTAACTGACTATAATTGAGTGTAACTGAGTGACAACTGGACTGGTAGGTGAAGAAGGGCGAGTTGCTCCCTAAAATCAAGGAAGAAGGGCGCATTAAGCAATTGGAGGGCTAAAACTGAATAGTGAGAAGCTCTTTGGGGCTGGATAACTGAGGGCTAGGTGCTGGACTGATGACTGTGATGCATGTAAAATGCATGCAAACCCTAAAGGTGCATGCATGACTAAAAATGTAAATGATCAAAATACTGGTGGGACTAGGATGGAGTATAGGAATATCCTAACAATTGGGGCTCCCATGTTTTGGATAAAAAGCATGGGATCTATTGTGCCTACCACAGAGAGTAGCAATGACTTCTCTCTTCTTTTCCATGTGCAAAGTAAATAGGAAACCTCTTACAACTGTGCTTTGTATAGTGCTTGATCGTCTTCTCTACCTATTCCCAATGTTGGAAATGAATATCCTTTTGTGGTAATAATTATATGATTTCTAAGTCTAAAATAGATGTTACAAATCTTGGGTTTTTTATCCTTTCACATGTATTCGTTCCTCCCAAACAATCAGTAGCACCTATGCCATTTTGTGCTCCTCTTTATTGTTGGTCTGATTACTTGAATATTGTTAAACATAAACATAACATTTCCATGCGTAGTATGTGCATGCATGGTTATGCATTTGGAAACCGTAATAAGAAGAACATGTTATATATTAAGGTGGGTTTCCGGATTCCACAGTCTCATTTTGTTGTCGACGTTTCGAATTCCAAGATGGATTCATCATCAGGACTATGGGTAGATAAGTTGCTAGTCAGGCAATAAATAGATAGGGATTCCCAAACCTTTCCCCTTCCGACTAAACCCTTTCATCTTCATCTTCCAATGAATCTTCAAAAAGTCCAAAAACTCTTTCAAAATTAAATTAAACAAGAAACCCTAAATGTAGATTATTACTAGTGCAAATGATAATATAATTATACTAATTCAAAATAATAATCTTAAGAGTAATAATGCTAATAATGCTGATCAAGAAACCTTAGTTCATGATTATTACTAATAATTATAATAATAGGGTTACTCAAAATGATAGGGTTAATCAAAAGTATTATAAAATAAAGGAAAACCTTAGAACAAAATAAAGGAAAACCTTAGAACTTTCCTAAGCAGTTATAAGTTGCAATTACAATTATAAAGATAATTATAATACCCATGTAAAATACTTATTAGTCAAAGATTTACTAAAATGATTATTAATAAGTACAATAATAATTTTAAAATGATAATTACTAATAATTATTATTTATAATAATAGGGTTATTCAAAATTAATCCAAAGTGCTATAAAAAGGAAATCCTTAGAACTTTGCATTTAAAAGTTGCAAAAACCTTTAAACCATTAAAATAATTAAAAGAGAATAACCCTTCAAAATGTAAGATACTTATTAGTTAGTCGGAAGGGGAAAGGTTTGGGCATTCCTATCTATTTATTGCCTGACTAGCAACTTATCTACCCATAGTCCTGTTGATGAATCCATTTGGGTATTCGAAACGTCGACAACAAAAATGAGACCGTGGAATCCGGAAACCCACCTTAACACTGCAAACCACAGAAACTTAAAATATTTAATGTTATATATTGATGGTCATCCACACACTCATGGGAACATTTCAGGGTTCATAAATAGTTGTAGGTGCTCATTATTTAGTGCAAATTATTCATTTGAGGAACACTCTAATGACAATGAGTTCTTGAAGAAAACGAAATCATCCATATTTATTGTTGTGCATGCAATACACAATTTGTCTCCTTGTGACGAGTTTCTAATAGATTATAACTTATGTATACCACCAACCACTCTTCAAAGACACCTTGCATTGGGACTACATTTATGTCCCTTTGGGGCGTAAGAAAAATATCATTGATTAATTGTATTTTTTTTCAATGGAGTTAATGTAAATGTATTGATCAATTTGACATTTTTTTTTGTAAAGTGGTTGGTTGCATATGTACTATTGGAAAAAAAATAATGCTAATTTTAATAATTATTTGGCATGATGGTTGAACAAACTAATTGCATTATGTTTACTAATATTATCGATGCATTATTCAATAATTTTGAAATTAGAATTTTGATGCTGATCGACTTGTATACCATCTTCTATTGCACCCCACTACAATGTCAAATCAAGAGAAGGATACAAAATAAGCACAACTAAGAGAGGCGACATACTAAGCATGGCTGAATCAACCGCCCATTCAATTCCCACTGCATGTCATGTCACCAATTCAGAATGTCTACAGTAACATTGATTCTTCACATGTTGGCAATGAAGGTAATGAAATAGAGGTTGGTACGGATGCTTTCTTATGGGATACAAATTCCATTTAGGGAATGTTTTTAGATGAAGTCCAACAAGATGAGCTAGGATATGATGCTCATATCATTGAAACCTTCTTCGAAAGTTGAAAATGTGCATCCACCACCCCTCTTTTTTATCATGGCCGATCAAAGTATATCGAACTAAGGACAACAATGTTGTTGTACAACTTGATAGCAATGTATGGCATTCCAGACTCTAGTTTCTAGACACTTTTGAGGTAACTAACCATTAAGTCCCCTGTATTTTGTGAATTTGTGTCACACAATCAACATTTAAAATAGTCGATTTTAAGAATGTTTGATGAAAATGTACATTTATATTGCCCACTAACTGTAGGTTATTGAAAGATAAGGTACTTCCGAGTAATAATGTGTTACCCGATAGTTGAAAAGAGGTAAAGCAAATATTGAAAAAGTTGGGTGTTGAGTACATATCATACCATGCATGTCCGAATGATTATATTCTATATAGAGGTGAATATGCAGGCAAAGAGATAAGTCCAGAATATGGGCATGATAGGTACTAGAAATAAAAAAACAAGGTAAAGTACATGGTCCTCCTTATAAAATATTAAGACACGTTCCTATAATCCCAAGGATTCAAAGGCTCTTTCGTTGCAAAAAATTAGCTATGTTGTAGGGGTGGCATCCATAGAGAAGTGCACCGGGAGTTATGTGAATCCCAACATATTCAATATCTATGAAGAATATAGAGGATACATGGAAGGATAAATTCAAGTATGAAGTACAAAGAATTCGATTCACCCTAGTCATGGATGGAGTTAACGTATAATCCCTTCGAAACACCAGCTATTCAGTTTGGTCAGTGGTAGCGATCAATAACAATACCCCCCCATGATTGTTTGTGAAGAATGAACATCTTGCGTTGGCTTTTATAGTCCCTGGTAGAAGGAAAGTGAAGCATATGAATGTCTAACTACAACCATTGATCGATGAATTGAGGAATCATGGAAAGGATAGTTGTATAAGATGTATCAAGACCCATCTCATCAAAGAGGTCTTTTATGTTGTATGGAATATATGCGTACACTGTGCATGATTTTCTAGGATTAGGAGTTTTCTCTAGTAAGCATGTTTTTTATTTCTTAATATCCATAACAATATTATTTGTCATGGTTAATTTGATGCAATTGTCTTCTTCAACACTAACATGATCTATATACAATAACATCACAAGTCTTGCAACAAGAGGGTATCATGGAAGCAAATGTTGTGGAACTTCTATAAAAGTAAGGTGACCTAAACACCCATGGAAGTTTATGTAGGATTGATCAAGGGTATTTCTTCGAGAAAACCACGCTTATAGAATAATAACATCTACTTTAAGTGATAAACCAGAGAGAACCCATAGCCCTGAAATAATGACACCAAGTGACTATCTTAGAGAATATGAAAGAGATACAGAGAAGGAAATTTCATAATTGTTCTGATCTACATCGCAGTTGGAAAGTCATCGATGTTGATGCAACTTCGACAAGTTTCGACTTTGACTCGACAAGTTCCAATCCGACAGGTTTTGAACTCGACACAACTCTGACGAGTCTCGACTTCAACACACCTCGACATGTTCAGCAACCTCACAGTTCGTGACATCGACAAGAAGCGTCGACATGCAACCAGTGACTGTCGAACTTCGACAAACTGTCTCTTTGTCTTCCAGTCAACTATAACGGTTGAACTGTTGAACCATTCTAACTTCTTCTTTGTAACTGAACGTAATGGGTAGGCACCCAAGCGTCTCAGAATTCTATATAAGCATGTATAATATTGTAACACACATCAAGATGATCGAGAATTCACCCAGTAATAGAAGTTTAGTTCGCATTCTTACATATTGTTTGTGCGTATTTGTGTTTATCTGTGTAGTGTAATCCTGCTTTGCTCATTCTGCTTATTCTTAATTGCTTCCTCCATAACAGAGACGACTCGTTCAGTCGAACTGTTGTCCCCCTCGTGCTTCCTGGACACGACCCAGATCAGTCAAACTGTTGTTCGATTCAAATGAGGAACCTATGTTCGATGATCCATAATTTTTTAATTTCACCTATGTTAAGAAAATTCCCATTGGGATGAAAAATAAATTTGTATTTTATGAGCTACCACATTGGTAAATTATGTTTTTTTATTGATTTATGATGTTGGAAATGAAAAGTTATCAACAATTTTTTTAAACCATTTTGAAACATTTAATTGAAATATGTGATATCACTTTGGAAGCAATTGGTAAAATAGAGAGTGCTTCATCCACTCATGATCTTCAATGCCTTCATTCATGTAGTAAGTTAGAGGTAGAGAGTATTCAACATTGAAATGATAATGATGCACACAAATGTAACCCAAATAAATTTCTTTTTGCAAAACACAATAACGATAATATGTGGAGATGTCGGAATTCATGCATCCAAGTGAGTATATTATTTCACATTGAAATGATAAGCACAAGGATTAATGATGTGGTTACAATGTCAACTTTATACACATCAATTAAGAAACCAAATTTTTTAATTTTTTGTTAACTTTATGAAATATAAATGAAAAACCAATTTTTGTAATTCTTGGAATGAGTCTACTCAACATGTTAATGTTGGTATGGATTTGGTCAACTTTTATCACTTAAAAGGGTGTTCTAATAATAATATCATTTTTACATGGTCAAATAATTTGGGCTTGAAATAGGGTAGATAGTTGAGTTTTGATATTTTAGAGGCACCATATGGATCGAATGTTAATACAAGATTGATGACATACTTTAAGTCATGTGGTAGATGTATTCACATATGTAGGTGTGAACCTAATTCACAACAAACATTAATACTACATGGGGTATTATGGATGATGGAGCCTTGGGAAATGTTGTGTTTATGTCTCTAAGGTCGAGATGGGCCTAAGGTAACCCAAAAAAAAACCAAGGGACATATCAATAACCCCCAGAAGAATTAATGGTCCTTATCGCACCATTAGTAGAAGTGCAAGTTTCAGTTACATCAAATAGTAGAAGTTATAGATTCTTAGGAGAATAATGTGTTATTTAAAAAATTAAATATAAGAAATAATAAAAATATACAATTAGTTTGTAATTTTTTTATAAATGAAAATTTAAAGAAATATATTTTTGAAAGAAGAATTTTCATATTATTATTATTTTATTGATTTTAGTTTTGAATATTTTTAGTTGTATAAATAAATATTTCAATTCAAAAGTTAAATATTCAATTTTGAATTTTGATAATTTAAAGGAAAATTTACATACATCATTATTTTATTTGGGGTTTTATATTCAAATTTTTACTTCTACAAAATTTAATTTCTATTATTCAACTTCTAAATTTGTTTATGAAATTTAAATGACTAATTAGAACTATGGTTAATTTAGCCTAAGGGTGGAATAAAGTGGTGTACACAACCTTGACCGACTTAAAATACTTTGTGAATTACAACTGTTACCATACATCACCATTTCTTTGCAGTAAAAGATCATTCTAGATTATTGTAAATATCTTTCATAAATCTATGTAGATGCATATCTAGCATAAGTAATCATTAGTGGTTGAGGTCACTAATTTTCAATATTACAAAGAAATATTAGGCATGGCCCATAATAGGACCCTTATTATAGATTTTTCATTGGGGTTGAAGGTTGGTTACCATAGGTTCATAAATAATTTTATGTGTTGTTTGAGATCTTAAAGGCACATTTCAATAAAATGCTAATCTATCTATCTATCTATCTATCTATCTATCTATCTATCTATATATATATATTAAACTAAAAGACGCTCACCAAACGTTGATATATTTTATCTAAATCTTTCAACAAAGATTACAGATAATTGTTTGTATGGTTATAGCTAAGAATGCTTTTGATGTTTTTTTAAACCATTTTAGTTGCTTGAAAATCAATTTAATGTGTAATGTGTTTATCTATCTAGTATTTTGCACTGATTGTATGGAAGGGTTGATTGACGGTGAATTTTATTTAGTTGAAGAATATCCAAGTGAAACAATTTATTTTGATGAAATCTAAATTTTAATTAAATTTAAGATATTGTTATTAAATTAAATAAAGTAAGGAAGAGATTGGAATTAAAATTAAATATTTAATTAAACCTTATATGATGCATCTCTAATTTAAATCATCGATACATCTCAAATTTGATTTTGGAATAGTGAAAGCAATAATGATGTTAATCATTAACATACACAGCACATTTTATAAACAACATCAACATCAATGTGACATGAAAAGACATAATATACTTAATGACAAAAATACATGTCAAATATGTCATCTCAAATTTGAATGAATGATAAATCTCAAATTAAATTTAAAATTATTACAAAAAAATCATCATCATTAACATACAAACAATACAATATTTCATAATAAAACAACATCATGATAAACATATATATATATAGTCAAAAATAAAAGTAAATGAGATATGTAAAATATAAATTGCGACAATCAAATTTATGCATTTGATTAAATATAACTGCTATAAGATAGATGATCCACCAATAGAGCTAGAGGCATTAGTACCTCCTGCACCATTAGAGCCAGAGGCATGACCAATTCCTCTACCACCAGAGCCAAAGGAAATATCAGTACCTCTGCCATATAACATTGTAGTAACCAACATCTGGAATATCTCTCCACCGGGAGTCATATGAATCAATGCGGCCATCTCGTCCATAACACCAATGACTAAAATAGGCATCATAGCTGGTGGGCTAGATACTAAAAGAGGGGAGGGTGGTTGGTCAACCTATGGGAGGAGGATATGATGGTTAATCATCCCATGGAGGTGGGTCAACCCGTCGAGGAGGAGATGATGGTCAGTTAGTATATGGAAGTTGGTAAGGATGTGGACAAGAGGGTGGTTGGTTGACCGTTGGAGGTGGAGATGGAGGATCACCATCTAAAGGAGATGGATTGAATGAAGAAGATTGATTGTGATGGTGACCCCTCATCCTCTCGAGTGGGCTAACCGCATCGACAATATGGCACATCAATACTATCATATCATGCAGAAGGGTTTTGCATATATGTGAGAGCTCCAGGTCTTGTATAGTCTGGATAACGCATACTGGGCACACTCCATGATGAATCATCAATCCACATCATTGGTCAACCACCTCCTGACAGAATCTACAATATGGCCTGCATCGTTGGCCTAGCCTCTTTAACCGAGGTAGCTCATTAAGCTTAGCCACCTCCACGTTAGGGTGAGAAAGGCGCTTCCCCATCATATGTGCCAGTATATACAAATTAGTAAACAACAATAATTAGACAATTTAAACAATAATTAGATAAATTTAAATAAAATGTTAAAATAAATCACATGTGCATTAAATAAGTAAATAAAATTCAACTAGATTAATCAAAACATAATGCTAATATTACCTTTGGCATCTAGTGGCTCATCTTGGGTAAATCAAATGTTTTGACATCCTCGCCAGTCCATCCCTACATAAAAGTCTTACACGAGATTATGGGTATGATCATTCTCACTGGAGAGCATCTTTAGTACCTATGGAGTGATCCTACATGGGAACTCCAACTGGACCCTCTACTGAAACATATATCCCCACATGCACATATGCACATCGATCCTTGACCTAGTAGGGTTACGGTTGAATGAGCGTTTAGTGGCCAGAAACCTCTCAAAAAATAAGCACAACAACTATGAAGAAAATGGGAAGACTACCCTCCCATCAAACATAGCATGACAACTATCCAAAGCAAAATGAAACTGTCATAAAAGAATGGCAGGCCACCTAATATATATAGGTGTCTGCATAAAAGAATCTACATAATACAAAAGGGGGAAACTAATGCGTTTCCCATTAGAGGTTTGGTGGGAAATTGTTGTGACCATCAGCGAGAGGCACCTAACCTCCTCTGCACTGAACACATGTAAATCCAACTGGCCATTAGAAATATGGAATCTAGAAGGGATAGTGATGTCCCAACTGACATATCTCTAAACATATGCCAATTTACTCTCTCCCATAACGCTAGGTGGGAGATCGGGGAACTGGGGAAAGTCCTCCCCTCTCCTAGACAACCCAGTTATGAAACATATGTCCTCCTTTGTGAACTTGAACCACAAATTGGGACTAACTCTAAATGCATGCCTGGAATGATCATAGTGATAGATCAACTGTCTCAGTAATGTTGTGTTATCCTTGAGGGATGTCGTCTCCTCATAAAACTTGAGAAAACCAAAAATATACAATATTTGACGAGTCTGAGTTGTAATAGAGCGAGGGTACAAATCCATCTCACTATATTTAGTCTACTAGTTCCATACAACATTGTACCAGTGGGCCTACCCATGATGTTGTTGTTAGTATTGTTATATTTGATTAACATACAATATTAATGTATTAGGCACACACACACATGTAAAAACATTTATTGGTGTGCATTAAAAAAATTAATGCACCATTAACAATGTGTGAAAATCCTTATTACACTAGATATGGTGCGACAAAAATCATAATACATCAGCCACGATGCACTTATAATAAACAAGCACAATGTAACGAGTGTGTCCCTATCAACTAGATCTAATTGGAATTTTTATTTTTTAAAACCCAGTGCGCCTATAAAACAATAACACACTATTAACAGTGTGTATCAGTAACTAACACACCATTCATAGTGTGTTACAGTTTCATAGGCGTATTGATAATTTTGAAAAAAATAAAAATTCCAATCACTGGTGCGGACAAATAAATACCCATTGATTACGATGTGAGTAATTGTCAAACATGCATTGGTAGAGGTGCTTAATGGGTGGAAAATTGTCACACCATTTATAGTGCATTAATAGTAGAACACATTGGTTATATTTTCCAAAATATGCACAACATGGAGGTGCGGTATATTCTCAATTTTGAACCGTATATAGTGCACTACATTGTACGACAAACACTACCAATGGTGTACCATTGTTTTACAAGCAGACCAGATTTCATAATAGTACATTAAAAATATGGATAGTGTGTTATTACTAAAGTGCATTGTCTATATTGGTGCACACACTGACACTACCCATGTGCTTGTCATAATAACATGCACCATTCAAGTTTTTTTCTTGTTTAAACATACCGGTGCACCAATAAAACATTGGTGCACCATCAACAATGTGTATCTTACAATAATTCACCGTAAGCAATGCAGGAAATTCATTATTCTAGACCACCAATATTTGGAGATTTTAAAATCTAGTTTCATTGCATTCTAATATGATTGCATCATGATCGATGTGATTTAATTCATAATTTTAAACATTGCATCCAATGCACACTGTATATTTACTATGCGCACCAGACGACTCTCCGATATGTGTCGAACAAATTACTTACACTGTGCAATTTTTTTAAAATAAAAAAATGGAAATTAAATGTGAATTTTAAATTTTATTCCATCAAAAAAAATGTAAACGAGGAGGTAATAAAGAGTTTACTTATCTTCTGCGCCGAGGAGGCATGGTTTCCACATACTCAACAAATGAATATTTTTCATTGTTTTCGAAAATTCAAAATAAACAGTCATAATGAATCCATGAGAGGTATTTGATAGGTGAACAATACTAATAATGGTCCGGTCATTCCAAGAGGGTTCACATCGAATTTTAGGAGGTTTGGAGCACTGTGTAGCTTTAAAAAATGAAAGCCTGTTTGGTTAAAAATAAATTAAGGTAACCCTACCTTGGTGTGCTTCTCAGAGGTGCCCACCAGGGCATGTTTTTTCTAGGGCACACCAATTATTTGCTAAAAGTGTGAGAACCAATTTGCATATCTGGTGCTTCGTTGACCTAAGTACACATTGGTGTTGTTGGTATACACAAACACATTATATCCTATTTAAATTTTTTAAATAAAACCTACTTTATATTAAAAATTTAATTTTTAATTGGTGCTTTTTGCTTAATTAGATGCACCAGGGTAGTTATATGATAAAGGCACACTAGTAAAGGGTTAAAAATATTTAAAAAATATTTTTTTTTATTTTCATGTGTCACAACCCGATTAGCACATCCGATGCTTCATATACCTATATGCACTGAAGTGTTTGTAAACTAAAACACACCAGATCCTATTTTTTTTAAGTTGACTTTAAATTTTTTTATCTGGTGTTGTGTGTAGATATACTCCCTAGGGCATTTTCAAAACAACAACGCACTGTATTCCTTTTTAATATTTTAAAAATAAAATCAAAATTTTTATTCATAAATATTTTATTGCGTAGTGTTGCATTAGATTATATGACGCACTAGGGCATTTATATGCTTGTGGAGCACTGGATAGTTTTTATGCAAAATAAAAAAATACATATTTTTTAACAAGTGAAAGTGACATTTTGAAATTGGTGCATTGCGTTATTTAGAGCACCAGTGTGCATGTTTATGAAGCACATCGGTGCGGTTTACCAATTTTAAAAGCACCAATAAAAAACCTCTACTATAACCTTCGCTTTCCCACCTCTATTGGAAACCTCCATTATAAACGAATAAATGAGGCCTTTTTTTGAAGAGGTTCAACAAAACCCTCCACTAGAATGTGTTTTCCTATTAGTGTAGGGTGTTCCATGAAGATATTAGAAAGGAGGAAAACATAAACATATGGTAAACTAAATGAAATTCCATCCATCAAAAGGTTACCCAGGATGTTATCTTTTAGGTTACTTTGAAAGCATTTACATGGGGGTGCTTCATGAGATTTGGGGTACATGGTGTATGTTTAGCCCTTAGATGGTTAGAGATGGACTAGCATGACATGGGAGATGGTCAACGATGGATTTACATGTTGGAGATATATTACTCAATGGTTTCTTGACCTTGGTAATGTGTGCTTGCTTGACATTCCTCCTTACTGAGTTGGAGTTCCCTTAATAGCTTGGGAGACATCCTTCACAATTCCCACATGGAGATGTTATCTTGCTTGGAGAACACCCTACTTAGGAGGAAGAGTTTTATGCATCTTAAAGGAGGGAATTAAGCCCTAGATAAAATGGGGTAGATTGGTTTCATGTATGGAGGCTTGGAGTTGTCTAAGTGATGCTTGGGTTGTAACAATGTTCATGCATGAGAAGTGGACCCAATGGAGTACATTGATTAGGAGGATCGATGGTGTTCATGTGGTATTGTGATAGAGGAGTGTGGACACACCTTGTGTAGCTACATCATCATAGAGCCCTTTTTTCATACAACATTACCTTGGAGCTTGACATATGTACCCTTGGGGTGGCTCCCTTCACTTATGCGAGCCTACATGTAGTTATTGCAGGTTTCTAGTAAGGCCATTGGCCCCCATTGTATTGTCAACCTCCCTTGCCTCTTATATATATATAGGAAGGAGAGATTCATTTCATTTATCATCATCATACTATTTTCTTTGAACTTTCCTTCTTGGAGGAATTTAGTAGGGTTCATGAGGAAAACCTAGTCGCTATTAAGACTAGAGAAGATGTATTGTTTTGGAGCTTGATCCTTATGATATACTAGGGTTTACCCTCGTGAAGAATATTTTAGTGTTGATCATTTGTTATTCACTCTTATGAAGAAGTGTCACTAGGAGGAGCACACTAGTCATCCTTTCTTTGTTAACCTGCATTTGTACTTGGTCTCTCTCTCTCTCTCTCTCTCTCTTGGAGTCAGTAGGGTTTTTTGATATTCTTGGACAATATTGAAGTCTAGGGCTAGGGTTTCATATTTGGGTTTTGATATGAAAACGTAGGTTGTAATTGGTGAAGAAGAAGAACAAGAGGAAACATCTTGCTTTCAAGTACTAGCTTGAGACGTGATTCATGGTTGATGGAGCTCCTTGGTTGAGCTATGGTTTTTCATTATTTTCCCTGGCTAGGGTTTTGGAGAGCTAATGGATTGTACCAACCTTATGATAAGTCTATGGTATGCACAAATATTCATCTTATGCATATCAATGAAGTTTTCAATTGTCCAATACTTGTGTTAATTGCAGACTTGATTTTCATCCATCTAAGTTCTTCATGGTTTATAGTTTCCAACTATATATGTTTTGTTGATTTGCATAATTTAAGGGAAATTGTGTTAAGGGATTTAACATAGTAATTGAAGAATACAATTTTTTTTCACTATTGTAAATAAGAGTTTTCAGATATGGTTTATGCATGACGATATTTCCCTAGAGGGTTGAAACTTATCAAAACACTTTGGTATATTTTCTCTTGGATTTCCTGAAATTTTGGGGTTGTTAAGGATTGAAATATTGTCCACTTTTGCTATTGTTTTATATTATATTTAACAATAGAACTAAGAAAAAAATTGACAGGGTTAAGATTTGGTGAACCTCTAGTTTGTTAGAATATTGAAAATATGCATAACATACAACAATACATTTACACAACCCACAGGGGGTAGAGCAATTGGTAATGAATAAATGAGATGAGAAGTTGTAAATGGAAGGTCCTAAGTTCAAATCATTGTGGGTACTTACTTACAAAAATAAAATTAAAAAATAATACATTTACACTAACATGTAAATCAATAACAAAGATTTACTGGTCTAGTCCTCTATCCATACAAGCAACAATAATCATGTAAGAAATAAGAGACAAGAGAACACAAAAAAAAGACACTAGATATACATGGGGAAACCCCAAATGAGGAAACATCCACGGGAAGGTTTGGTCTTCTTTATTCTTCAGAAATCTCTAATATTACAAGGGTAGCTCGGGGATACGTCTGCATTGGCGATGCCTAGCATGCAAAAGTGACCGAGCAATTGTCTCTCTCTAGTGACTTGACTTTATAAAGCGATTTTATAAAATTAAGCGGGGTTATTTTATTATTTAATGAATGAAAGTGGCTTTTATAAAGTTTGGAGAATTAAGTGTTTTAAGTGATCTCAACTTGAGATGAAGTCACATCCATTGATCTTGTGAAGGCAAGATTTAATCTTGAACATTGATATATAGGGTTAGGGTAGTTATTCATTAATGGAGAATAAAATGAGGGATTAGAGAGAGATGAGGCACATTCAATGAGACATTATTTTCTATGAAAGATTTTTTAGAGAAGAGCTTGGAGAAGAGAGAAGGAAAGTGTTTAGCACCCAAAAAGTGCTCACTACCTCATCTACCCCATTACATGACTCATTTGTACATATTTCCTACCATATTTGCCTCCAAAACCTTAAAATCCCATTAAAAAGCCTCCAAAAGGCCAAAAAAACCCCCTTTTCCCCCAAAATAATCCAAAATTCCTCCAAAATAGCAAAAACCCTCTAAAAATGGAATAAAAAAATACAAAAAAGAGGAAAAAGAGGGAAAAAGGAAGCAAAAACCCTATACACCTGACCTAAACCATATGGTGCCCAAAACCATGAGCCAACACTCCACCACTAAAAACCTATAAATAGGTGATTGAGGCCCCTCATTTCATATCCACAGTCAAACACACCCTTACTCTGCCAAAATCACTCCTGAAACCCTAGCTCACCTTTGAGCTACTTTCACATTTGAGTGCCCCTTTGGCCCATTTCCAAATTCCTTTGGAGAAAGAGAAAGGAACAAAACTGGAGCTTGGAAGCAACCCTCTTGGACTGCTGCAAAGGCTTCACCAACCTTCACATTGGAGGTATAATCAATACAACAACCATTTTTATTATCTTGTCTTTTTTGTTTTATGCACATGTTTAGAGTAGTTACTATTTTATTGTATTGTCTTTCATTTACTGTTTTTCCTCAACTGCTACTAAGGAGTCCCTTCTCCTTAGTAGGTGCTCATTTGCACAAGTTAGGGTGAAAACCTTAGATACAGTTTTGGTGACTCCCCTTGTTTTCCTTTGAATTTCTGGTTATAGTTCTAAAGTTTTAAACATTTTTAATTTTTTGCAATATTTTTCTGTTTTTTCCTTTCGGCTGTCCCTTTCCGCTGCTATAAACCGCGTCTTTTGCCCCCCGCAGTTGCGTTCCGACCGCGTCTTTTAGGCATTTACCTGCGATTCGACCGCGGCTCTCAGGCTATTTTTGGCGATCTACCGGCAGCTTCCAGTCTGTTACCTGCAATCTGACCGCGGCTATCAGCTTGTTTCGTGCGGTCCGACCGCAGCTGTTAACCCATTTTTTCGCGGGCCGTCTGCGGCTTTCAGCCATTTTTTTGCAACCCGCCTACGTCTTTTTGCCTTTTTCCTGCGTCCCACTTGCGGATTTCAGCCATTTTTTTGCAACCCGCCTGCGTCTTTCGACCTTTTTCCCGCGTCCCACTTGCAGCTTTCAGCCATTTTTCTGCAACCCGCCTGCGTCTTTCGTCCTTTTTCACACGTCTCGCTTGCAGCTTTCAGCCATTTTCCTGCAACCCATTTGCGTCTTTCGGCCTTCTTCCCACATCTCGCCTGCGGCTTTCAGCCATTTTCGTGCAACCCGCCTGCGGCTTTCGACCTTTTTCCCGCAGTCCGCCTGCGTCTTTCAGCCAAAATCCCACAACCCATCCGCGACTGTTGAACTGTTTCCCGCGGTCCGACCACTCAGATTTGCCACAGACCCGCGGTCTGTTTTCTGCACTTTTTTCACTGTTTTGAACCCAACACTTTGCTGTAATATTTTCTGCACCTGCACAGCCATCTGTCCTATCTGCAGCCATACTTCCCTACAACCTTTTTTATGCAGTATTATTTCTGTTCCATTTACAGAATATTTAAAATAAATAAAAAAAAAATTCAGCATTTTAATTGAAAAGAGAAAATTTTGCATTTCAAAGTTTAAATTCTGTATTGTTATTTTTAGTTAGAAAGTTGCCCACCCCGTGGCACTTTTACTTGGGTTCATCATCTCACACGCACACACTCTGTCACCTAATTCAAGTGAGCCCTTAAAATACTACTTAACACAACCAACATTCTAACCCCACTTGGGGAACACAAGAATTTTTGTAGTTAGGTAGGATCGGGGGGATAGGCATCCAAATAACACCCCTCGGTTGCTTACACTTGAGACATAGTAGTTGTCCATTAGGGAACTAAAATCCCCTAGTATTTTTTGACATGGTTTAAAACCAATTTATCGGGAAGGCCTCTCCCCTAGGAGGGTTGAAGTCGCCAGACTGGTTCCGGAAGCCTGAGTGGAATACCGCAATCCATTCAGTAACCGAAGGATACCTTTCGCAGTTCTTGGTGTATCACCCGTATGGGGATACAGTGGCGATAGAACTAATTGGCAGATTCACCCAACCGAACGTGTCATGAACGGGGTATCTTAGTTGCTTTTCTTCCAGGATTGACTACCCGGTGTCCCTCCCGATAGGGGGATATCCTTAGCCACTTGGCTCTACTATCCATATTGTCTGACTTGGATTTTATCACCTTGCAAAGGATATGTCTAGTTGAGTCAGAATACTATTTAGCTAGGTGTTTGCATGCTCCCTTACCTCCTTTTGGTCTAGCGAGTCCACTATTTTTATTTTTTAGGAAACCTGCTACTTTTTGGTATTCTGAACATTTCTGTTGATACTCAGCTTATTGTAGCACAGCTATTACAGTAAGTGTTTTGAGTTGGTTGTTGGCCTAAGTGCCATATTTTTTGCGCTCTCCTTCTGCACACTCGGTTGCATTAGGTTTTTTGAGTTGTTTTTCACTCAACACAACCCCCAGATACTTGACACCATCTGTCACCATTGAGTCCCCGAGACATTCTCGACACCTCCGGGGTGAGCCCCCACAACACAGTTCACTTGACATCACCCGTCATAGACATAGATCTTCATCACTTGATACCACTCATCATAGATCTCGAGCTTTGTCACTTGACTCCACTTGTCAATGGCATAGAACCCCGTCACCCGATCTAGACACCCCTTATTTTACCTCTGATTCTGAGGCAGAGTCCGAGAACCCCACTTACACTGCACCAACCAGCCCCATGGCTGGCATGACCTCCACCCCTTTCTTTGTAAGGACCATTGGTGGAGCATCCACCACCACACCAGCTACCACACCTGCTTTGGGTATGCCCTCGATGGGGCCCACATCTACCATTCCGATCACTGCACCCATTCCAGTAGCTGGCATACCTACCCCCACTCCATCAGTGACTCACACCACCCTTGGCGGTGCAGGACCATCCCATACCACTTTCATTCCTCCACTTGGGGGAAACATCCCTAACCCAGCCCCTCCACTTGGGGGCATTGGCCCCAACATGGTCACAACCGCTAGTATGTCACATCCTTCTACTATTTTTCCATTCATGGCTAGTCTCAACCTTCTTGACCTAGCTAGACTGACTAACGATCCCATCAGACACGACCTTACATGGCCTCACATTCCCACCAAGCTCCCCTTCGACATCCCTAAGTTTGAGGGCAAGGCAGGTGAGGACCCCCAGAACCATATTATGTCCTTCCATCTATGGTGTTCCTCAAACTCCATAGTGGATGACTCTGTCTGCCTCCGTCTGTTACAGCGCACCCTCACTGGCTCTGCAACTAAGTGGTACATCGAGCAGCCCCATGGGACCCATGCCACCTTTACTTCCCTTGCCTCGACTTTCCTGCAATTCTTTCAGTTACCTGTCCACTATGACGCGGGAGTTGAGATCCTACTGTCTTGTAGATAGAACACGGCTACCCACATCACTGACCACATTCATGAGTGGCGTCAATGCCGCAGCCTCTGCAAAATCAAGTTAGACGATCGTATATTCTTAGATTGGTTTCTAAAATCCCTCCTTCCTGTCATTGCCAAGGATGTGGCATACGAACGACCCCAGTCCGAAGAAGAGGCCATCCTCAAAGCCCAACAATTTGACCTTATTTACGCCCAGTCGGGTTATCTGTATTCCATCATACCTGACGCCCCTTAGGGGTGATTCCTCCCGACATGATGCGCCGGGGGCATCCCATGCCGCAGATGGCATCATTGGCCGTATCGCCTCGCATCCTCAACCCTTTTCCATAGCACGTCCTAGCCATGGCCCCGACCTTTCACGGGCTACATCTCAATCTGGAGCAACCAATTCGTATGCTCCCATGGCACATCACCACCATTCCCACGGACCCTCATGTCCACCTCAGTGCTTTGGTCATTCATCCCCCGCTTACGCCGCCCCGGTCGCAACTCAGCCATATTACCACCCACAGGCTACACCAGCTCCTGTGTCCTCTCAATCCCAACCTGCTTATTACCTGCCACAGGCATCCCCTGCGACAAACCCACAACCCATTCCGCAGACGTATTAGCAACCCCCATAAGGTTCAGCACCTGCACAGCCTCCACCTACTTATTATCCACCGCAGCCTACTCCTGCATCTGCACAACCCCCGAACCCAACTGTTGCCCAAGGGTAAGTGTACGCCCAACAAAATCCGCAGCAGAACCAAAATAACCACCACCAACAGGGCCAGCAAAACCGTGGCAAAACCCATAACCATGGGAATAACCCCCCTCTAGACCAAGCCAGTCAACCTTCCAATCCCCCAAACAACAATAACGCAACACCTGCCAACCAGAACCCTGATCAGCCTCCCAAGCAAGTCAAAAATCCTAATTTGCGAACAAACCATCATTGTTCGATTTGCGGGGTCTGTGGCCACTACACACATGCTTGCCCACATTTGGAGCGAGCTCGGCAACTCTGGACTGATGATGCCCATCGCCAAAGGCACGCAGCTCCTCAGGCGCCACCCAACCCCCCACCACCTTAGCATCAACCTTTGGTGCTACAAAACCCCTTACCAACCCAAGGCGTAGTGAACACTCAGCCGTTGGCTCCCCCTCAAGGAAATGCACCACCACAATAGCAAATCACTTATGCCGCTCCTGATCAACCCATGTTAGAATCAGGTACCCATCACTTGTTAATGATGTCAACCTCCAAACCCGTCGGAACCAATATGGCTCCACCCCTGAAGCCCCTCCCGCCGACAAAAACACTAACGCTCATCCCACTGATCAGACGTTACATATACCTCCGCTCCACTAGATGGCACCTCCAAAGCACCTCATTTCCCACTTCGTCGCATCAACAATAATCGCAATTCTCGCGCTGCGTCAAATTACAACATTGTAGATGACTTAGCCCAATCCCCCGCAGCCATGTCTGCGTTAGAGGTCTTAAAAAACTATCCTTCACAGCGCAAGACTTTGCTCTCTGCCATTGGTGCTATTGACCCAAATGATTCATGACGGATGGCCTTCGATTTGGACCAGTCCGAACCATGCCTGCCTTCCACATTAGCGTTCCAAGTTTCTATTTCCGTTCGGAATCTTGTCATCCATCGGTGCATTATCGATGAAGGTGCCTCTACATGCGTTATGTCCACATTCATTTGGCGGAAGTTAGGATCCCCTACTCTCCAGCAGTCCACCACTACGTTGCGTGCCTACAGCAGCCGTTCGGCTCAACCCCAAGGTCTCTTATCTAATGTCCCCGTCCAGTTGGCTGGTAAAATCGTGCTCATTTACATAGAGGTCATCAATGCCCAACTTGATTATAACCTCTTACTTGGCTGCAGCTACATGTATGCCATGAGGGTGGTTGCCTCATCCATTTTTTGTACCATGATGTTCCCCCATGACGGACGTGTGGTCAAGGTCGATCAACTCACCTATTATGATCCCCATGCCCCCGCTGCACCCGAAAATGTCCTCCCCATGGTTGAACAACCTGTTTGTGGTGCAACTACCTCGTTTGTTTCCTCCGTGGGACCCAGAGTTTACTCAGATACACCGATGACCTCAACATTCCAATCCATTCGACCCCCGTCACCCGCGATCGAAGTATCTGACCTATGTACCCTTTCCCACAATACACAAACACCCAACAATCAACCGCCCTTGTTACCCAAACCACCATTGGTACCTAGTCACATTGGTGTTACACCCATCCACACAATCCCCTTCCTATTCCCTCCCTCGGGAGTAGTAAGCGCCCCGGTTATGGCTACTCTTAGCCTCCCCGGGTTAACCTTAGGATTACCTGTGTGGTATATTTCGCCTCCCGTTCCCCCGCCGACAAATGTCATCCTACAACTGGTGCAACCCATTGCCACTACTATTCAACCACCTCTCGGTGTCACTACCCCTTCATCATCTACAAATCCCCCCCCCTCTTATCAAGCACACTGGAGGCAGAGGCCCACAACCATACACTGCTGTACCCCCGCCCAAAACAGTTAAAAACCCCCCCGTGTTTCGTGCTCCTCCCAAATGCTCGTTGTGTGATGAGTTAGGCCATCCGACTCATCAATGTCCACAATTACCTACATTACAGGAACACATGCAAATGCTTGACGACGAACCCAACATCCCGGTTGTCGAACTCGATCCAACCCCTAAGCCTCGTGATAAATCACTGCGTACCAACCACCCTTGTGCAATATGTAGTACTTACGGCCATTACTCACATCACTGTCTTGATCTCCCAGATTACAGAGCAGCTCTCTACGAGATGAATAATTTGGACCTTGAGACGGCACCCCTCACAATTGAGGAGATCCACCCCCCAGTATCACCCTCATCCGGAGAGATTAACACCATTGATATGATCTCTTCGACTACCACTCCCTTGTCAACCGATTTGACAACTCAAAGTTTCCGCAATGATGAGGAGATTCTAGAGGCTCTCACTGCCCCGGATTGTCCATGGGAAGACATGCACCATCGTTCCTATTTCCTCCCAAAAGAGTCATCCTCCACCACAGCCACCCAATTTGTGGTTGAGTCCAAAGATTTCCTTCCCACCAAAGTCGACTGGTTTAAGGATCCCATTCCCGCTCCCGATGCCTTTGAGGAGGGTAACATGGCCAACATCTCACCTATCATCCACATCGATATCTCTGACCCACCTGGTGCTCTTGAAATCATTACATTAGGAGCCTCCTGTAGTGAGTATGAGATTGGAGAGTACAAATTTTTTTTCCAAGAGTTTCGTGATGTCTTTTCCTGGTCCTATACCGAAATGCTTGGTCTCGACCCCGCTATTATAGAACACCACATTGACACATGGCCAGATGTACCCCCATTCGCCAGAAACAGTGCCCCATTCATCCCTCAAAGCTCCCCGCTGTTAAAGGAGAGATTGAGAAACTTCGCAAGGCAGGATTCATTTATCCTATTGCATATACCACTTGGGTTTCGAACCAAGAAACAAGGCACTATCAGAGTATGTACTGAATTCCGTGATTTAAACTAAGCCTGCCCCAAGACAACTTTCCCACGCCATTTATTGACCAACTCATCGATGCGTGTGCGGGGCATGAAGTCCTATCTTTCATGGACGGTTTTTCCAGATACAACCAGATTCAGATCTGTAAGGAGGATCAGTACAAGACTGCCTTTACCACCCCATGGGGCACCTTTTCCTATCGCGTCATGCCTTTCAGCCTCAAAAATGCTGGTGCCACCTTCCAGCGAGCCATGACCTATTGTTTTCACGACTTGGTCAATATCCTGCTAGTCTATCTTGACGATCTTACAGCTCGTTCACGGAAACGATCAGACCACTTTAACGACCTATAGCAAGTCTTTCTGTGTTATCGCAAATATCAAATCCGCTTGAACCCACACAAGTGTGTCTTTTGCATTCCGGCGGGCCGATTGTTAGGTTTCATTATTTCCCAGAAAGGAATTGTTGTTGATCCCCTGAAAGTCCAAGCCATCATAGACCTTCCCTCTCCTCACACGCTCTAGAGTCTGCAGGGACGATCTAATTTCCTTCGTCGCTTCGTTCCTGATTATGCCACCACCGTTCATGGTTTCTTATTCCTGCTTCGTACCCACATACCCTTTGTTTGGGATGAGCACGCAAAAGTTGCATTCTAAGCCCTTAAGAAAGCTCTCACACAAGCCCCTTTGATCTCCCCTCTGGATTTCTCTCAGGACTTCATCCTTTACGTCTCAGCATCCGATTATGCCATGTCCGGAGTCCTTGTTCAAGAAGACACTGCTCGCTAGGAGCATGTCATTTATTACGTCAGCCAGACCTTGTCTGGACCACCCCTACGTTACCCATATGAGGAAAGACTAGCCCTTGCTGTGGTCTTTTCCATTCAAAAATTGCGACACTACATTTTACTCAGTCATACCACAGTTGTCGCCGACTCCAACCCCATGGTCTATCTCTTAAATCGACGCCTCCTGCAAGGTCGCGTTGCTAAATGCATAATTATCCTCCAAGAATATGATCTCACTTTCAGAACCCCTAAGTGCACTAAAGCCCTCGCGCTTTCCCAGCTCATCACCAATCTCCCCTCCCTTCTGCCATCCCCACAAATCTCTGATGAGTTACCTGACAATCACTTGTTCATCATCTCGTCTGATGACCCATGGTACAGTGATATTTTGTTATACCTTTGCACGAAAAAGTTCTGACCCAACATCAGTCGTGATGGATGTCGTCATATCCGTCACCAGGCCTCTCAATATCTCCTCCTAGGCGATGTCCTTTACCGGTGAGGGGTTGACACAATTCTCCGTCGTTGTCTTACACATGAGGAAGTCGAACACGTCCTCAATGACTGTCATAGCGGTGCCTGCGGCAGACATTTCTCTGGAATGGACACCGCCCAAAAGGTCATCCGCACTGGATACTTCTGGCCCACACTCTTTACCGGCTGCATCATAGCGATCAAACATTGCCATAATTGCCAACTTTTTTCCCCCAAGTCCCGGACACCACCCGCTCCGTTACACCCAGTCATCACCGTTGGCCCCTTTTGTAAGTGGGCCATCGACTTCATGGAATGTAAACCCTCATCCGCCAACGGCCATAAGTACATCATTGTCGTCGTTGACTACTTCACCAAATGGGCTGAAGCCATGCCCACCTTCAATTGTAAAGCTGACACCGCTGCCCGTTTCTTTTTTAACCATGCTATCAATCGATTCGGGGTCCCCAAACAGTTGGTCTCAGACCATGGTTCACACTTCAAAGATTCCCTTTGGCGCGAGTTATCCACCCTACTGAAGTTCGAACATCAGTATTCCCCTGCTTACTACCCCCAAGGGAACGGCCAAGTAGAGGCCATTAACAAAATTTTAAAAACAATCCTCCAACGCACTGTTGACCGGCATCAGTCCAATTGGCACCACATGCTGTTCCTTGCATTATGGGCTTACCGTACATCCACCAAAACCGCCACCGGTTTTACCCCGTTTCATTTAGTTCACAGTGTAGAGTCTGTCCTCCCCATCGAGTGTCAAATACCTGCCTTACACATTGCCGTCGAGCTTCTCCCAGACACCTTCCCACTCGAGCACTGTCTGTTATCACTAGAACAAGCTGATGAAGACCGTTGTGCCACTGTCCAGACCATTGAAGCCGCCAAGAACCGCTCCAAAGATGGTTACAACAAACATGTCCACCCTCGAACTTTTCGTAAAGGGGACCTCGTCCTCTCCTATGACCAATCCCACGACAAGACTGGTAAAGGAAAGTTTGAATCCATGTGGCAAGGCCCTTACATCGTGCAGACCTGCCTCAGCAATGGGGCATACATTTTAACTGACTCAGAAGGTCACCCTTTGCGCAACCCCCGTAATGGGTTGTATCTTAAATGCTTTTATCCCTAAATAAACCCGCGGCCCCATTGGTCCGTATTGTACAGTTTGCTCTCTTTTTGTTTTTCACCCTTTTTACCGCAATATTACATTCATCATTTTTGCATGATCACAAATGGACCATCTTCCACCTCATTACATTGGCTTCGCTGATGGAGCTAGCCAATGGTCTCCAAACCTAGCTTCTGCAGCATGGGTCTTATATTCCCCTTCACATGAATTAATTCACCTTGACGGAATATGTATAGGCGCTGCTACCAATAACCAGGCGGAGTATGATGCTGTGATCGGCCTCCTGACTGCTGCCCTCCAGATGGGCATATGTCACCTTCATGTGTTCCTTGACTCCCAGCTATTTGTCTCCCAACTCAACAACTGCTACCAAGTGCGTGATCCCTGCCTCTTTAGAAAATTCCTGTGCACACAACAACTCAGCCAACAATTTGAATCCATCACATTCACCCATGTCCCAAGAGCTTAGAATAGTGTCGCAGATCAAATGGATAACAACATCCTAGATTGACACATCAATCACACCATGTAAAACCTCCATCATGCATCATCATCCCATAACATCTCATCAAAAATATATAAAAATCCAAAAAGATTTCCAGGGGCATCCACGTGCCTATCATCACATAAACATTTGCATCCATGTGCAATACATTACGATACAGGGGCATCCACGTGCCTAATCCTACATACATAATGTTGCATAACATATAATACACAAGGGGAATCCATGTGCCCATCATCCTACACTACTTGCATCCACGTGCAGTACAAACATATAACAAACCATAAGCGCATCCACGTGCGTACACTAAATCATCATCGCAAAAAGGTGCATCCATGTGCATATATATATATCAAAAAATAAACGTCAATGTGCTACACATGTCCTGAGTACCCCCGTACTCAACTATACAAAAATATCTATACATCAATACGCCTCATAGAATACATGCCGTAGCTACAAAATCGGGGGGGAGTCCCCTGCACTCCCTACTAAGAGTCATACCCTTCGTCACTTCCTGCATTAGCTGCCTCCGAATCCTCACCCCGCTCCTCCTCCGGCAGCTCCTCATCCCCTGAGGGCTCCTGTGCCCGACCCCTATCCGCCAAAATAGCCACTCGGATCGCGATCAATCGGAACTCCCACGGTGCCCTTAGACAGTCCTGAATCACCTTCGGATCCACATCCCGCCACACATCATTAGTCACTCCAACCAGCAACCGATCCAGAAGCATCCGTACGGACTCCAGAGTCCCCTCAGCGTCCCATCGACGCACCTCCCCTCGGCCCGGAAGGGATGGTACCGCCACATGCCCTCTGCGAGCTACATGTCCTGGTGGTTGTCTCGGGCCAACATCTGCAGATCATACATGAGTCAGTAACAACATATCAACATCTTAAAACTATCATACACAAAACTTGACATCAATAACAATCAAGCAAATCAATATGTACCATCTGGTCCCCATGCCTGCCCTAGCGGCCGTGGTGCCTATGGATCCCCGGTGTAGTCCATATCTCTGTATGGATAATCATCCAGTGTCAACAGCATCTGCAACCACTGAAGGTAGAGCTCCTGGGTGAAGTATCTCCCAACCTCACTAGCACCCCATCAGCGCATCATCTCTCCCCACCGCACCATGTGCGGCTCCCTCAGTCCTCCCGCCCTGACCGGCACCCGCGGCCACAATGTAGGTACCCGCTCCATGAAGAAGGCACAAAGAAAGGATCCATAATAGAATCCCTTTCCAGATTCCTTCACCGATGTCAGCTTCTGCGGAACACAAGTGAGGAACATCTGGCCCCAGGCATAATATACCCCATCCAGCACCCGCTCCACCAGCTGCATTTGGCCCCCGGACACCTTCTCAAGTAATTGGGACCCCAAAACTTGAACCACGCACGCTGCGATCGCCTGTACTGCTGGATCCTGCAGGTCCACCACCCGAAGTGCATTCCTCTGCACCATAGCCTCCGGAACGCAGTACCGCTCCAACATATCCTTCATATCCACATCTGTGGATACTCGTGGCTGCGTATTAGCCACCCTACCCAGACAGGGAAACCCCATCAAGAATTCTACATCTACGAGGGTGAGATCCACCCTCTCTCCCTGCACCCTGAATGCATGAATGTTCATCTCCCAAAAGCTCACTAATCAGTTCAGCAGCAGCGCTACTGAACGCATCATAGGCACCTGTGCGAACTTCAGCAGCCTGCACAACCCCAACGTAGACTGCACATGCCGATCCCTCCGGATGACATCCACTATGTCATCCAGGACATCCCGCTCTCACCAAAGCACCAACGACATCCTGTCAATCACACAACGCAAACTCATCAGACTCATGTCAAAGAAGTAACCCTTCCCCACCCCCTCGGTGAAACCCTAATAGCTCGATCCCAATCGTGGCTTTAGGGCCCCTTGCCGCAGTTTCCGACCGCGGCTGTCAGGGCTACAGTCACGGTCTGGGGCCGCGCCTGTAGGAGCCGAACTCGCAATCCTGAACCGCGAGTCCAGCCTCGAAACTCGCAGTACAAGACCGCGTATTCCGACCCAAAACTCGCGGTCCCCATCCGCGTGATCTGCCTTGGAACCCACGGTTCCACCCCACAAACCCGCGGTCCACCCCACATGGACCGTACAAAAACTCCCTTGGGACCCACTAAACCCCCCCCGAACCCAATGAAAATGCAGGTATGAGTTTATCGGAATACCTGTAACTCTCGGATCTGAAAACGGCCGGTCGGATCGTCCAGAAACACCAACTCAGCTCTGGTCCACTCTAATCACTAGTCAAAGTCAACAAGTCCAAATGACACTTGTCATGTTGACCCACTTACTATTTATAGTCCGTTGACTTTTTCTTGTTTTGGACATTCTGAACCCATACAAAGTCCATTTTTCGAACCGTTTCCACCACTAGAATCAGCACGACGAGACCGTCATGATGGTCAACTTGTTTTCTTATTTTTTCCACATCATTTTTTGAGCATTTTTTAGACACCACTAGTCACCTCGATTTGCGTGCCACTTCGGTTGCTCTCCTTTTTTGATATATTTTATATCATCGGATTCATTTTTTCGAGCCCGTGATGATGCTTGAGACCATTTCTCGCTCTCACCCCTAGATATTTTGGGTATTTTTTCCAAAACGCCCCCCGTCGCCTCGGTTTGCGTGCCACTTCGATCGTTCTCTGTTTTTGACATTTTTTATATCGCCGAATTGATTTTTCCGAGATCGTGATGATGCTTGAGGTCATTTCTCGCTCTCACCAGGTACAGTTTCAACATTGTGTCCCGACACCTTGCTGCCTCGGTTTGCGCACCACATCGACCGCCATCGGATTGTTCCACCTTTTTACATGAGCCATTCACCCTTGTCATATTGCAATTATTTCATTATTTTGCCACCATTCATTATCCCGCAAGGAGGCCCACTAGTGTTCCCCCCCTCCCTCGTTCTTGGTCATCATCAATGTTCCTTGATTGAGCACTTCCTCCTTGCCTGGCCATTCCTTTTGCTTGGTATAATTTTATCCCTTTTTCGGGCCGGACAAGTCCTTTACGAAAAAGGCACTTAGGGAGTTTCTGTTAATCTCTTTTCTGACTTCTAAAACAATGAAAAGATCATCGAGCAATCTTACTTCCTTTCATGCTCGTTAAAGTACCTGAAAGGGCATCTATCTGGTATAAGTTTAACCCTTTTTCGGACTTGGTAGACTAATTACGAAAAAGGAATACTCTAGTCACACCGGCTAGAAGAGTTCTTCATTGCATCCTTTTATGCTTCTTCGGGCCTTGGAGACTAACACATGAAAAAGAAACCCCCTGGAGTCTTCTTATCGCTTTTAGACTCTCTAAAATTGAAAGCAACCACGAGCATGCACCGTCCTGGGCTCGTACAAATCCACATGACGATACCATTCCATTATTTCAAAGTCTTCTTATCGCTTTCAGACTCCTTAAAATTGAAAGCAATCATGAGCATGAACTGTCCTGGGCTCGTATAAATCCACACGACAGTACCATTTTAAACACACTTTTTCTAGTTCCTTAACCCATGAAGAAGTCCCCCCGTGCCTCTTGGCACTATGATCGATCATCTCGGCAGTGCCCTCAATCAGGTCGCCTTTGTTCAGAGTATTCTGCAGTGTCCTACCATTTTACACCAACTTGAGAATCCCTCATCCCAGTCACTATCCTTGATCCATTACAACTATGATCCCTTTCCCACCCGTCAGTTTCATATGCTGCCCGATCATCCCCACCATCATACTCTGAACAAAGGAAGTTTGAGTCCACCCACTCTACTTTCCCGGTTATCCCCCACAGTATGACAATCCTACCATCAGTACTCTCACACTTTGGTTCTCCACCTCGTGCTCCTATCAAGGAAACATCATCACCTTGCTAGTTGCAGGTCTCCCTCTGTCGACGACAGCCCCTCTATTCCAGAGGATAGACCCAGAGGTCCCTACGCCTTGGACCCATCACCATCTGTGGTGAGTGCCTATGGACCATTTTGAGAGGAGTCATCATTGCCTCTCCGAGTGGTTGTTTCTCACATGCTCGACTTCAACACCTTGCTAGCATCATTGAGAATCGCGCAGGGTATATATCCCTTCAGTTATTGGTCGAAGACCCCGGATTTCCCCCGAATCTAGCACATTGGTGAGTCACTTCGGAACACCCAGTTATATGTTCCCGTGGATGTCTGGGTTTCGTTGGCGATTGTATTCGAAAGCCATCCTGTTATATGCTTCCTTGAGTACCCAGTTCAGTTCCAGTTCAGTGTACCATTGAGGATATGACTCCCTGTCACTATGCTCCAGCAGCTCATCAGTTCCTCTGGTACCCCACTCAGTAGCACTGTTGTTATTCCAGTGTATCAGTTCTTCAGCCCAGACATGGTCATCCCAGCAGTATGTCCCCAATTTGTGTCCCCTCTAGACCCTTATGATGTACACAGTGGTTCTCTATGTATTCTACAGGTCCCCCTTTTCGGGCCTCACAGTTATTTTTTATGTATCTTGATACGATCATGGGTATGCCTGCCTCATCCATATACTGAGATTCCTCCTCATTCATTATTTGAGGCCATGTATATTTCAAGTCCCCATATTTTGGACCCCATTTTTATTATTGTTCTATATCTTGATACGAGCATGGGAATGCCTGCCTTGTCCATATGTTCAGATTATTCCTCATTCATTATTGAGGTCATGTACTTTCAGTTTTTGCAGTTTGTTCGGGACCATTGTTCTTGGCTCTAGTTCGTTTCTTCTCTTCTCCACACCCCAGGAAACCCATAAAAGACTTATGATGTCTATCGGCCATACGATGAGCTCCTACCCTCACACATCTGGGGACAATCTGTTAACACCCAAAAAGTGCTCACTACCTCATCTACCCCATTACATGACTCATTTGTACATATTTCCTACCATATTTGCTACCTCCAAAACCTTAAAATCCCATTTAAAAGCCTCCAAAAGGCCAAAAAACCCCCTTTTCCCCCAAAATAATCCAAAATTCCTCCAAAATAGCAAAAACCCTCTAAAAAGGAAATAAAAAAATACAAAAAAGAGGAAAAAGAGGGAAAAAGGAAGCAAAAACCCTATACAGCTGACCTAAACCATATGGTGCCCAAAACCATGGGCCGGCACTCCACCACTAAAAACCTATAAATAGGTGATGGAGGCCCCTCATTTCATATCCACAGTCAAACACACCCTTACTCTGCCAAAATCACTCTTGAAACCCTAGCTCACCTTTGAGCTAATTTCACATTTGAGTGCCCCTTTGGCCCATTTCCAAATCCCTTTGGAGAAAGAGAAAGGAACAAAATTGGATCTTGGAAGCAACCCTCTTAGACTGCTGCAAAGGCTTCACCAACCTTCACATTGGAGGTATAATCAATACAACAACCATTTTTATTATCTTGTCTTTTCTATTTTATGCACATGTTTAGAGTAGTTACTATTTTACTGTATTGTCTTTCATTTACTGTTTTTTCTGAACTGCTACTAAGGTGTCCCTTCTACTTAGTAGGTGCTCATTTGTACAAGCTAGGGTGAAAACCCTAGCTAAAGAAAGTTGCTTGCGGCAGTGAGGGTGCACTTTCCAAGGGTTATTGGTGGCACACAAACCAAGAGAAATTTCAACATTAAAAGATAGTTTGTATAATCTGTTTTTGAAGGCCATACTGCATTAAATGTTGCAGGATGTACAATAGTTTGGTAACACATAAATCGAGGAAAGTTAGTGGCATGGTTTTCAAGGCGATTTACTACTGAAAACAATCCGTACACAGTACAATATTGTACATAAATTCTGGCATAGATTTCAAGGCTGATTTTATGATTGTGAAGGTCGTACAACTGCATAGAAATCGAGGACACTGGGATCAAAATATTTTGGCACCTATTTCTAGGTATTTGAGCATGGTGTTTGAGATAAGTACTATGCATTTAATTGGCTGAAAGTACTACTGTAATTTCCAAAATTATTTCTTTATGAGCTCATAATAAAATCTCTCATTTGAAATCGGTTTTCCCTTTTGGTTTTTTCCAGGGGCATTGCCCTAAAATCTATGTCAAAATGTGTGATTAAATATGATGTTCACTATTCTATTTCCGCTGCAAATTTTCAGTTCTTAGTCTTTGTATTTTAGCTTATAGTTCCATTTGAATTATTGAGGGTTTTACTTGCATTAATGGTGAATAATTATTGAAGACTAAAATCGGTGTATCAGGGTAGAGGCTCTAATGTCTAGTGGACAGATTTTGGCACAGGGATATTGCATGGATTGCAGGGGTTTTGATTGGAAGAAGGAAGGGAAGTCTTGTTATTAGTTGAGTAGGTCATATGGCGATAGGTTTGAGGTTTGAGGATAGATTTTAGGGGGATAGAAATTTTAGTCCATGGAATGAAAGGATTGCTTTGTTGTTGGAGGAACAAGAGTTGTGGAACATTGTTTAGAAAATTGTTAGTATTCCTACAGATGCAACATTGTTGGTTGAATACAATAAAAATAATGTTAAATCCAAGAGGATAATCCTTAATTCCATTAAAGACCATGTCATTCCTTATGTAGAAAAGAAAGAGAATGCCTACAATATGTGGGAATATTTAACGAAGCTATACCAGAGTGACAATGAAAACATGAAGATGATGTTGAGAGAAAAACTGACAAACACCAAGATGACCAAAACTGATACAGTTGCATCATACCTTACCAAGTTGACACAGGTTTTGTAATACCCCTATTTTTCTCTTAGTGTTTATTGGCTCAAATGTAAATATTGTGTAAATATAGTGTGTGTTTACCCTAGTGTGGAGCTCAAGGCCAAGGCCCCACTAGTGGATTCTTAAGGTTTAATTGCATAGGAAAGTATTTGACAGTTTGAATATCCATGTGTTGTTAAGCCATGAGATATTGTAAATGATGTAATTATTAAATATTGCAATGAAATAGTAAGAAAACTAGATAAGGAGGCAACTAATGAGAAGGGGCCATGTGTATCCACTAGGGAGAGGTGAGTGGGTTATGGGATGGGATCCCATGCTGCCACTTGTCCATTTTTGAACCCATTTGACTCCTCGTGCTGAAATTTAATTCAGTTGTAGAAGGTGGTTGAGAAATCGGCTCATGAAGTCGATGGAGTATGGAGCAACCCTATGATCCGTATGGCAGGGTATGGCTTTGTTTTTCTTTCTCCTTGGGACACTCTACCACCTGGGAATTCAACCATACTGTTTGCTAACCCATTGTGGACGGAGAACCTCACTCATGCAGGTAGTCAACACACGTTGTAGAGCCAAGCCATTGGGGTGAGAAGGAAAAATCAGGATTTTTGTGGAAGTCGAAATTACAGAGTCGAATGTACATGAAACCCAGCGTGTAAACCTAATATGCTCGAGAAATCCATGAAAGAAAACACTGAGTTGAAGTACAGAGCGGGAGAAGCTTACTGGAGCTGTGAGGATATATGGATTTTGTTTGTAGGGATTTGAGTTGCGGGAAAGAGCTTAGTCCGCAACCCTTAGAAGAGTCCGCTTGATTAACAGAGGTAGAAGGTCAAATTGCTTGACAAACCCAGTGAAGGATGTAAATCTCATAGAACTAGCAGTTGTACCTTTCTATGCCCACCTTGAATAGCACTGGAAGGGAAGGTGCCTTGAGGGGCTGTGTAGCAGAGAAGGGGTTATTCCTTGTGTTGGGTGAGGTAGGTATTGTGGGTTCCATGTTTGTTGAGTGTTGAGATGCCTGCAGTTCTGTGGTTGAACTCAATGTCTTAGCACATCCTCCTTGTTTCCCTTGTATGCTTGATAAACCCAACTATAGGTTTAATTAACATGGGGATGGGACCTTGACTGTGAGAGAGCCATTAGACCTCCTTAGTGGATACACAACCCATCTTGGGGTTGGTCTCTCAGCTGAAAGAGTAGAGGATGGATAGATACCTAAGGTTGGGTGGAACGTTGCTCTCACTTAGCCAGTTGCTTGGGCAACTTCAAGATTCAAATATAAGTGCTTATGTGGTGTTAAATGATGACATTTCATGTGTTTCGTTATGTTGTTTATGTTCAAGTTATTAAATGAATGTTGTATGAATTTGATCAATAAGTATACTATGTATAATCCTGAGTAGAAGGCTGAGTTCATGTTGGATGCTTCATCAGTGCATGACTTTAATGCATTGCTAATGTTTACACGTGTTAGATGTATGGATTATCCTTAGTTTCATTCATCATATATATTTGTTATGTATTGATTACCCTTGTGGATAAACTATGCGGCTTCATCTGGACATGGGGAAGGGTGTTGGAAGCCCTGTGGAGCTTCATGACCCTCTGTGAGTCATGGGAAAGGGAGGAAGTCATGGTAGAGTGTAGACTGAATTTCTTGTAGATGGTTGAATGCCTCTAGAGGAGGTTATGAGCAGAAATTCAGTTGGAAAAATGACAAGGATTGAACCCTCATATGGAGTGGAGAATCATACCAATGGATAGATCTCTCCAAGAGCTTTCCAATGGTACCGGTATTGCCTTATTTGTATTAAGGATGAAGGAGTTATTAGCTTGGGAATTTTGCAGGTGCAGGGAAGGTGGTTCCACATTTCCGCATCTGTAATGCGGATTGCAGATTGCTGGTATCGGGAACCATATTTGGATTCGCGTGGTTGGAATTCCACATTTCCGCACCCGTAGTACGGATTGCAGAATTCGGAAGCGAATCTTTCCCCGAGATTGTGATTTAGACTTCCGCATTCCCGCGTTCCGCAATGCATGACACTGCAGGATGCTCAAGAGTGTGAGGAGACTCCTTGGAGCATGGGTGATTAGCACAGGTTCTCAGCCCAGGTTCCGGGGCAGGTAGTTGGAAATGATTCCTAGTCAGAGGGAGCAACTAAAGAAGACATTGTGATGGGATTGGAGACATATCCAAGTGGTGTAGGTTCTAGAAGTACCTCCCTCGCTAAGAGGGAGTGTTAGTTTTTGGTAGCTTGGGGGTACTTCTGCATTGGCATGCCTAGCATGTAGAAGTGACCTAGAAAATGTCTCTCTCTAGTGACTAGAATTTATAAAATGATTTTATAAAGTTGAGTGGGGTACTTTTATTATTTAATAAATAAAAGTGACTTTTATAAAGTTTGGAGACTTAAGTGATCTCAACTTGAGATTAAGTCATGTCTAATATTGATCTTTGAAGGTAATATTTAATCTTGGCCATTGAGATCTAGGGTTAGAGTAGTTATTCATTAATGGATATTAAAAGGAGAGATTAAAAAGGGATGAGGCACATTCAATGAGACATTATTTTCTATTAGATATTTTTGAGAGAAGAGTTTGGAGAAGGGAGAAGGAAAGTTGCTTGTAGCAGTGAGGGAACACTTTCCAAGGGTTATTGGTGGTATGCAAACCAAGGTAACTTTCATCAATAAAAGACATTATACATAGTCCATTTTTGAAGGTCCTATTGCATGAAATGTTGTAGGCCATACAACACTTTGGTAGCACAAAAGTCAAGGCAAGTTAGTGGCACGATTTTCAAGTTGATTTACTGTTGAAAACAATCTCTACATAGTACTGTACCATATAGAAATTTTGTTACATATTGCGAGGCTGTTTTTTTAGTGTGAAGGTCGTATAGCTGCACAAAAATCGAGGACACTAAAATCAAGAAAGTTTGGCACATATTTCTAGGTATTTGAGCATGGTGTTTGAGATAAATACAATGTATTTAAATGGCTGAAAGTATTGCTGTAATTTCCAGAATTATTGATTTACGAGATTATAATAAAATTTCTCATTTGGAACTAGTTTTCCCTTCAGGGTTTTTCCATGGGCATTGCCCAAAAATCTATGTGTCAAAATGTGTGATTAAATGTGATGTTTACTATTCTATTTCCGCTGCAAAATTTCAGTTCTTAGTTTTTGTATTTCATCTTATAGTTCCATTTGAATGCTTGAGGGTTTTACTTGCATTAATGGTGAATAATTATTGAAGTATGAAATCAGTGTATTGACTAAGTGTTTGAAGAAATTTCAACATTCCACCCCTCATATGCTTCACATCTTTACAACAAAAAGATATCCAATATGGCAAAAGGCTCTCCCTCACCTCTATTATATACCAAGTGATATGGAAGAATAACATCCCAAAATACATGTGGGATAAATGATTTTCCACCTCTTTATGTAATGAATGGTAGTAGGAGAATATTTATCTATGATGCATGTGGTATAACTCCTTTTACATAAGATTAGAGTTATTTATGCCTTTCAACTCTAGTTAAGACATCTTAAGATATCATACTAGACATCATTACACATGTAATATAAAAATTACACATTCCAACAATCCCCCTTAATGATGTCTAGGATAACAACACATAAATGGAAGAATATGGAATTGCACTAGCTTTCCCCCTTTATGACAACTTCCCTCATTCCCAATAGATTGTGAAGATACATGAATTTTGCTTTTGTCATAGATTTGATGAAGATATCAACTGCTTGCTTTTCTGTGGGAAAATACTCCAAACAAATAACAGCATCCAAAACAAGATCTCGAATGTAATGAGTATCCAAATCAATGTGTTTAGTATTGGGGTGATATAATGAATTGTATGAAAGTGGAATTGCACTCTGATTGTCACATCTTAATTTGTTAGGATATTTCTATGCTATACCAAGCTCTATCAAAACATGTTGGATCCATAATGCTTCTATAGTTACTTCCTTAGTTGTTATGTACTCTACTTCACAAAAGAAAAAAATAAAGTGTTCTCATCTTCTTACTAGACCATGAAATCAAACCTGAACCAAGCCAAAAGATATATCCTACAATAGACCTTCTATCTAAATCATCCCCTACCGAATAAGAATCTGTATAACCAAGAAGTGAAACTAAAGCCTTTCTAGAATAGAAAACACCATAATGCACTATCCCCTATAAAGATATGAGAATCCTCTTTGTTGATTTCCAATGAATTCATGAGGATTTTGGATAAACCTCAAAACCATGTTGAATACAAAAAAGATATATGGCCTGTTATGTGTCAAATAAATCAAAATCCCCATAAGATGACGATACAATGAAGCATCAACAAGAGGACTGTCACAATCAACAATTAACTTTACATCGAATTGGAATGGCGTAGGTGGAGGATTACAAACACTCATATGAAACTGAGCAAGTAAATATGTTGCATACTCAGGCTAAGAAAACAATATACCATTAGCCATATGTCAAATCTGTAAACCCAGAAAATAATGCAATAGGCCTAAATCGATCATTTCAAATTCATTCTTTAGATTATTCTTCATTTCCTATATAAGTGTAAGTTGGTTGTCAATAATAAGATGATCATCCACATAAAGTACTATTATGAGAACATGATCATCAAAGTTATTCACATACATATTTGGATCAGATACACATCGCTTAAGAACCATTCTTCAAGAAATAAGCATCATTTTTCTCATACCAAGCTCTAGGTGCTTGTTTAACACCATATAAAGAGTTGTTCAATTTGCATACTAAACTTGAAGTGTCAACAATAATAAAACCAGGTGGTTATTGCATATAACTATTTACGAATATCACCATTCAAAGACACACTCTTGACATCCATTTGGTGGATTTCCCATTGATAAGAGGAAACAAGAGAAAGAATAGTTCTTACTGTGTTCATTTTAGCAACTGGAGCAAAGGTTTCCGTATAGTCAATACATTCTTGTTGAGAAAATACTTTTTCTACTAACTGATATTTATGCTTTTCAATCTGTTGGTCTACAATAATTTTTTTTTATATATCCACTTACATCCAACTAAATTCTTTCCAAGGGGAGGAGGCGCAAGAATCCATGTCATGTTTTTCATTAAAGATCCATATTCAGTTGTGATTGCTTTCTCCCATTCATATTTATATTTATCTTGGGAATAGGTATAGGGATCATCTATGGCCAATACTTTAGTCATATGATCAACTTTAGATCTAGTTCGACGAGTATTGGAAGGAATACTGATCTCAGAACCTGCAGATTCAAGAGTTTTCCTAGCTCGAACGGGAAGAGAAGTAGTGGTACAAACCACACTAGTATCACTTGAAGAAGAAGGTGAAATAGGATCAAGGGTAGGCACAGAAGTAGCGGAAGGGGTAATACATATAGGAGTAATAGAAGATGGAGTAAAATTCAAGGTAACATGAGGCTCAACGGACTCAGGAGGAGGAGAGAATTCATTGAAGATATTGCCTAATGATAACACCTTGGGTAGATGGATCAAACAAACTATGCGCTTTGGATTCCTCACAATAATCAATGAAAATACATTTATGAGATTTGGGATCTAACTCTTTATGTTTTTCATCTGAGATATGAGCCCAACATTCACTACCAAAAACCTTAAAGTTACTAATATAAGGTTTTCTTCCATTCCATTTCTCTTCGGGAGTAAGCTCCAAAAATGCTTTAGTAGGGTTTCTATTCAATATATAGTTATCACAACAAATAGCTTCATCCCAAAAATGTTTATGTAATATCTTAGAATAAAGCATACATCTAGCCATTTCAACCAAAGTTCCATTCTTTCTTTGAGCTACCTCGTTTTGTTGAGGTGTATAAGGAAGAGTCTTTTGATGTTGAATAACATGCTTAGATAAATATGCATTAAATTCCTTTTTAGTGAATTCCCCCCCCCCCCCCCATTAGTAGTTCTCAAAGTCTTAATACTTTTACTATATTCTTTCTCAACCACGGATTTGAAATATTGAAATATACCAAAGGTTTCACTTTTATGCTTCAACAAATAAAACCAAGGTTTACGACTAAATCCATCAATAAAAGTAAGAAAATAGTCTACATGAGACAAAGAAGCAGTTTCAAGAGGACCACAAATATCACCATAAATTAGTTGCAATTGTCCTTTAGCACGCCAAGCTTTACATTTATCAAACATTTCCTTATGATGTTCACCAAGAACACAACCTTCACAAACACCTTTAGTGGAAGAAATTGAATGTAAACCATGAACCATATTATACATTATTTGCATTTTACCATAATTCAAGTGACTTAATCTTTCATGCCCTAATTTACTTTGTTCATTAGCATGAGCAACATAGGAATAAAAAGGTTGGTTTGTGCTTTAATTAAAACTAGTAAACTTATATAATCCAACATTATGATCAACAGGACCAGAAGAAACAATTTTGAAGTTATGTTTGATATCTTTTAACACATACTTATCATGCAAGCTTCAAATTTATAACCTTTCTGACATGCATGCTAAATATAAATCAAGTTGATGGGCATTCCTTGAACATGAAACACATCTTCCAAAGTACCATTAGGAACATTAACATCACTAGATCCTAAAATTGATAGATGATTACCATCACTTATAGATACCTTATGTGTTGTGTGATTTTTAGTGTCATAAGAATTAAATAAAGAAGCTACATCAGTCATGTTATTAGAAGCACCAGAATCCTTTATCCATTCCACATTATAAGATGGCTTACTAGGTTGAACAAAACAAGAACACATGGACACCGATTGTTCTTCAGAAGACTTATTCTTTGCTTTCGCAAGTTCATGTCTCCATTTAAAGCAAATATTTTTAGGGTGGTTGGTTTTTGATGCAGGAGCATCAATGCTAAGCCAACAATGTAATTGCATGTTCACATGTTGTGGCTAGCGAGGGGACAAGTTGCACTGAGACTCGGGCAAGATAGTTTGTTTACTAAGTATTTTAATATTTGCAAACTATGTAGCCGACTAGTGTGTTGTCAGTTTTTGAGAAAATAAGACATAGTGGAAAGTTGATACTCCCTACATGGAGATCAAGCCCGATAGACAGTTTGTGGATGAATGATAGTGACTCCTTCGGTGATGGAGGAGAGTTTGTTGGTTAGTTTTTTTTTTTTCTATTCAGCAAGTCGTTTTTGTTTGGGAGGTCGAATAGGCGAAAAGGGGGAAGAAAGAGGGACTCGGGGAGGACCCTGCACAAGGAAAAGTCAGGGGATATATTCTTGAATACCAAAGGAAAATGTGTCTAGACGGGGGGATTTCTATCAGTTAAATAAATTAGCAAGTTTTGTGTGTTCAATAATGTTATTGTGCATTTGAATGAGAGATAAGCTGAGATTCTAGCAGGTAGAGCTGTGTGAAAGCGTTAATCTGATGTCTGTGTGAATGCATCTCCATTTTCATGCTTGTGTGAACTCTCATATACCATTAAGAATACCCAAGTCATTCGCAAACCGACTGTCATTCAGTAACAAAGGTCATTTCTTGTTGTATTTATTTTCACATTAGATCCGGACGAAGGTCGAGTTGGATTGATCGATTCCCTGATCAATCAACGAAAAAGAGCGCAGAGTTGCAGTCGATTCAATTAGCAGAGGCTGGACGACTCAGATCAAAGCCAAAAGGAAGATCAACGATGGGGAAAGGATCTATAAAGTGAATGTGCACAGGAGTTAAAATTTCCGCAAGCCGGCGCGAAGCATTCCGCAATGATCAAAGATCAACGGACGAGATCAAATATGCAAGGGATCGATGGTTGATACAATGTTCCGAAGAAGGAAGAAGCTCGGGAGATAGCAATGAGAGTTTGCGGAAGTCACATTGCGGAAGAGTGTTTGCAGAATTATTTTCAAGAGATTACGAAGAACGCACCCACAACCCGCAATCCGCAAATTGTGGAAAGGAGGCGTTCGCATTGCAGGAATGAGAATCGTGGAAAGGAAGTTGCAGAAAGGCTTGTTGCAGAAGGGCGCATTGCGGAAGGATAATTGAGGAATGACGTCACAATTGTGGAAAGGAGGCGTTTCCACAGGGCTATTGCAGAAAGCTATTCTGATAGACAAAACATTGCGGAAGACCTATTTTGAAAGTAAGACCCGCAACTGAGAAGGACCTAGCTATTTTTTTTGACTAAGTTTAGTGGTTCGATTTCAGAGTATCATAAGATTTCTTGGGGGAAGCGGGTTGGATTGGATTTTGTCATTCCCGCCTGCATCATTTTTGGTATCAGAGCAAGATTTTCTCAGCACAATAGAATAAATACATGGCGATACGTGTATCCAGAGAAAGAGGTCGTGGCAAAGGGAGACCAGCAATGAATGCAGAATTCATGGAGGAAATGAGAGAATTACGGACACGTATGGAGACTATGGAGATGGGAAGATGAAGAGATCCAGAGGCAAGGGATGTGAGTGATCTTGAAGAAGAGGAACAAGGAGAAGAAGCAGCACCCAGTCAAGAGACACCTGAACTAAGGTACTTTCGTTCAATTCTTGGGGCAACATCGAGGCCAAAACCTGAGTTTCCTACCTATGAGGGAAGTCTCACTGCCGAACATCTCATTAACTAGATCAATGAGTTAGACAAGTACTTAGAGTATGATGAAATTGAAGAAAACAAGAAGGTCAGATTGGCAGTGACAAGGTTGAAAGGACATGCATCTGTATGGTGGGATAGTGTGCGGGCTGAAAGGAGACAGAAGAACAAGCCATTGATAAAGAACTGGGATAGTATGGTGGCTAAGATGAGATCCAAATTCTTACCATAGGATTACCAACTGAATTTATACAAGCAAATGCAAAAGCTTATGAAAAGGTTGTTGACTGTGAGGGAATACACTGAGGAATTTTACAAAGTAAATCTCAGGGCAGGTTATGTGGAGGAATCAACAGAGAAGCCTGCTATATATGTCAATAGTTTGAGGATGGAGATTCAAGATGATATCAGCATGATATCACCGAGAACAATGGAAGAGGCATACCAATGTGCCTTGAGAGCAGAAGAAAAGTTATTGAGAAATCATAAATTCAATAGGGGAAGAGGTTCAGCCAAAGGAAGAGGGAAAACAACTGGAAGAGCAAAGTTTGCAACCCAAAAAGGAGAATCCAACAACCCAAACCAATAGGGGCAGAAAGATAGAGAAGGTGACCCAAGAGGGAGAATACCATACCAAGGATGTAAAGGTAGAGGAAGAGGCAGAGAAACTGTCTACATGTGTTACAAATGTAACAAATTGGGACACAAGTCCTTTGAGTGTCTTGAGAAGGAAGACATAGGATAGAGAGGAGCCTATGTAGCTCATAATGTGAAGCAGCAAGAGCAGATGCCAGTGGCTGAAAATCTGCCAGATATGGGAGAGGCTTTGATGATGAACAAAGTCTTATTGAAGCCTGAGAAGGAGAAGGTGGAACCCACTCAAAGAAAGGATTTATTCAAGACCATGTGTAAAGTCAAAGGGAATTGCTGCACGATGGTGATTGACAGTGGGAGCACTGACAATATTGTTTCCACGAAGATGGTGGAGAAGCAGAGTTTGAAGAAGACCAAACATCATGTTCCATACAAGGTATCCTGGCTACATAAAGGACATCAAATCCTGGTAAGTGAACAATGTGAAGTTGATTTGCAAGTGGGTACATATAAAGATAAAATTATATGTGATGTTTTTTTAGACAACATCGGTTAAAATTTGATTTATAGATCAGCAAAGAAGCTGCCGAGTACTTTTACACAACAGAAGTTCCTCTGGTGCGTACAACTATTACTAGTTTGTTGACAGGTGTTGAAGAGAACGAGATTCCAGTGCGCATCTGCCCAATGTGCTAACAATCTTCCAGGAAAACTAACATAAGAAGCCGATACAATAGGGAGAGCTGAAACAATAGAAGCAAAGTGATAAGAGAAGGATAAATTCGTCCTGGAGTTTGCGCAGGTCTTGGTTGAGCAAATCTTGGTCGTGGGCTTGCTTTTTAAGTTTGTCCATCTCCACTTGGAGCTTTGCAAGGCGATCTTCCATTGAAGGATATGGAATAATACTTGAGGCGAAGGGGGTCATAACTGGCAGAGAATAACTGGCCCGATCTCTTGAAAAACCCATCCAATTCCTTGCGTCTTAATGAATTGATAATTCCTTATTGCTTGGATGAGAGGCTCACTGTGTAAATAATGATCAAGAACTGCTGAAGTGTCACGGGATTTTTGGTGCTTCTGACTTGAGGGATTGATAAGTTTGAGTGCACTAATTCCTGACAGGGACTTAGCATAATGTTTAAGATGCTAGTCCATAATGGTCCTTACCAAAGAATTTGGGCAGATATTTGAATCATTTTTTGCTGCTGTAGTCGTAGATACAAGAGATGAATTGTTGACCAAACAAAGAGATTCGCCTCCCAATTTAGGCAATATTGCAAAGAGTTTTGGTTCCATTTACTAACAGGGAGCTCCTTCTCAGGAGTGTACAGTTGTTGGCTTCCAAATCAACCATTGAATTTAGACTTCTCGGGATGTGAAAGAACCTTATTTTTTTAAACTTAGGGAGCACAAGTTTGACTTTCTTGAGAATGGTAGATAGATGAAGCTAAGATGGGTTACGTTTCGAGTTCATTGCTTGAATAATTAACCAGGAGTCCCCAAATACTGTGAGGGAGAGCATATTCTTGCTGAGAGCTAAGTTAAGACCTTGCCACAGTGCTAGAGCCTCCACTCTATTGTTGGTATCTTGACCCAGACCCCAGGAAAAGCTTAGAACTAAAGAACCTCCAGGGCTTAGGAGCACTCCTCCACCACCAGCCACACCTGGATTTCCTTTTGAGGCCCCATCAAAGAAGAGGCAATGGTCTTTCAGGGCCAACCTCCATTTAATGAATTCCTCTTCTTCCAGGCGAATATCCCAGTCGGAAGTAGGATATTTGGAGGAAATGATTCTAACATTATGGTTTGGAACCAACTCTTTTAGCCACTGATCCTCATCACTATCCAAAGACCTTGCATTTTTTATTGTGGATTTGGCTTCTAAGGCCTCTCCTAAAAGAACTCTGACTTTGGTTTCTATTCTAGGCAGGTTGTAGCTCTCATCCCTGAAAATCCTGTTGTTCCTCTCACACCACAATTTCCAACAAGTGAATTTGGGGAACCACATCCAACCAAATTTGAGGAGATCTTTTTGGTGAGGCAAAATAGAGATCTGGAGGCCCAAGACTTTAGCAGATCTGGGATAGTTTCTAGCATAACAATTCTGTCCGAGCCTATGTTCAGGACATCCTTCCAAAATTCACGTGCAAACGGGAAAATAAGGAGTAGATGATCAGCATTATCTTCTTTAGAAACACACAAAGGACATCTTGAGGGGCCTTCCATCCCTCTCCTTCTTAATTTATCACTGGTGAGGATGCTTTTGTGAGCTAAGCACCAACAAAAGTAGTCAATTTTGGGAATAGAAGCATGGGACCACACAAAATTCCATTGGGATGGATCTGGAGAAGCATAGGGGATATCCATGATATTTTTATAGCCTTATGCTGCCGTGTATGAGCCAGAGGTAGAGCCCCACCCTCTTTTATCTTTTGAAGAGGCTTTTAGAGGAGTTTTCCCTTGAAGCAACTCAATCAAGGTGTTGGCTTCTTCTTTTAGGATTTCAGGAACTTCTCCCAGATTCCAGCATTCCCATCTTTGCTCGGCGTCCTCTGTCCAGGAGGAAATGTCCCCCAGAGTAAGAAGATTTAAATTCCGAAGCCAATGTCTGATATTTTCCAGTTCATCCTTTTGTCCTAGGGGATGATCCCCAAGGATCACATCATCCCAGATTCTTATGTTGTCCCCGTTGCCAGGAATCCAATACATATTAGATTTGAAGTGCTCCATGGCTGTGAGGCAAAGCTTAAAGATTGGAGATCCTTTTAGTGATCTTGGGGGCTGGTCCAAGCATCTTTTGCAGTGCCCATGAAAGTATTTTTTCCAAAGCACTCTCTTGCTCCAGTTGGCCTTTCCAAAAACAAGATTCCATAGGAGTTTGGAACCCAGTACTAGGTTTTGAGTTGCTATGTCTCGGATTTGAAGACCTCCTTCCGAGAAAGGTTTCTTTATTTTGTCCCAACTTACTAAGTGAAGTCTCCTATCGTTGTTTTTACCACCTTCCCACATAAATCTCCTCAACAGTCCCTCAACTTTGCTGATGAAATTTTTAGGGGCAAGAATTGAATTCTAGTAAATGGGGAGGCTTGTGAGAACATATTTCAGAAGAATCACCTTTCCAACTATGTTTAGCCAACTTGCTCCCCAAGCCTGAATTCTGATTTTCAGCTTGTCTAGCAGAGGCATCCAATGAGCAACTCTAGGAATGGATTTGAAGATGGGAATTCCCAGATATTTAAAAGACTCCTAGGACAGGGATCCTTCCATTTCTAATAGTCTTGCAATGTTGGCCATCTCCCTTATGGGGCAGTTCCACCCATAAATTGTGCTTTTCTGAGAGTTGATCTTGCTGCCCGAGACCTCCTTGTAAATATACAGCTCCCGTTTGAAGAACCTTGCAGAGATAGTGCTTGCTCCTCCAAGGAGCAGGGTGTCATCAACGAATTGGGCGTGATTGATGTCTTTGACATTGTGGACTATCCTGAGTCTAGAGAGAGAATGGATCTGCTGGCAGTGGTCCAACTGGAAGCTGAGAACATAAGCTTGAATGGCATAGATAAGAGGAGACATGGGACATCCTTGTCTTAGCCCTCTCGAAGCTTGGAAGAACTCTGTTGAGCGACCATTAACTAGAGGGGCAATCCAAGGAGAGGCTATGCAGGATTTCACCCAGCCTATGAAAGCATTTGAGAAACCGAGATTCCCCATAACTGTGAACAGAAACTCATGTCTCACCCTGTCGAAAGCGTTCGCCAAATCGAGCTTAATCACCATGCCTTTTTCTTTCCGTTGACAACTTGAATGAATTGGTTCTTGAACTAGCACTATATTGTCAAGAATATTCCTCCCTTTAATGAAACCTCCTTGATTCTCTGGGATGATTGCTGGCAGAATTTTCTTAAGGCGGTTGGCTATGATTTTAATGACAAGCTTATAGCCAATATTGCAGAGAGAGATGGGTCAGAATCTGCTGAAGTTGTTTGCTCCTTTTTCTTTCGGAATCAGGGCAAGGAAGGCCGAGTTGGTGCTACCACCAATCTTGGTGCATCTCTAATATTTCCTTACCATTCTTAGCAGGTCATTTTTAATGGTAGTCCAACAAGTTAAGAAGAACCTCGCATTGAAACCGTTAGGACCAGGGGCCTTATCTGGTTCCATGCAATCCAGGGCTTTTTTTAGTTGTTTCATACTAATCGAGGAAGTCTGAAGAAGATTATCTGCATCTTGGACAAGCTGAGGGATAAAATTAAAAGGATAGGAGTTTGATTCAATAGGATTCTCTTCTGGTGCCGAGAAAAGATCTTTGAAGAAGGAGTGGGCAGCTCTCTTAATGCCTTCAAAGTCTTTAACCAAAGTGACATGAGAGTGGATTTCCTTTACTGCTTTGAAATGCTTGTGGGCCTTAGCTTTCTTATGGAAGTATTTTGTGTTCTTGTCTCCAGCTTGCAGCCAAAGGATTCTAGACTTTTGCCGCCATAATTCTTCTTCCACCCTGCAAGATTTGTGATAGTATTTTTGTAGCTCTTCTTCTTTGTGTAACAGCTCTTGAGTCACTTCGGAGTCTTCCATGGACACTTGATAGGTCTCAAGGATCTCATGCACCTCAGTTCTTTTGGAGGAGGGAGATTTCAGAGATTTAGCCCAGGCTTTCAATTCTTTTTTGAGACCTCTTAGTTTTTCTTCCCAGACAAAGAAGGGGTAGCCTTAGATTCGGTGGTTCCAGGCCACTAAGACCACCTCCTGGAACCCTTCTTATTGAATCCATAGTGAGCTAAATCTGAAGGGGATGGGTCCAAGGTTTTTTTTCTGAGGAGAGATCCAGAAGGATGGTCTTATGGTCAGAGGTGTAAATGGGAAGGATTTTAGAAGAGGCCATTAAACCGAACATTAACAAAGAGGATTGGACCAGAAATCTATCAAGGTGGGCAACAATGTGAACAGGACCTAGCCTTTTGTTGGTCCTAGTGAATTTTCCATAGGTGGGCTTGATATCCTCCAGATCCCAATCTAAGATGAGATCTTCAACCCATTCTCTAGCAGGATCTCTGACAGGAGATCCCCCCTTTTTCTCCTCTGCAGCGAGGGTTACATTAAGATCTCCTGCAATAATGACATTATCTGGATTGCACATGCTAAGATAAGACTTTAGAGAGTCCCAACAAATTCATTTTTCAGCTAGTAAAACCAGAACATATATATTGAACAAACTTACATGATGACTTGATTCTTTGTGAAGAAGCTTGGTAAATAGCCAATGCATGTTTCTTTCTTCGGCTATCAGGACGAATTTGGAGATGTCCCAGAAGGTAGCAATCCCTCCCGACATGCCTCTTGCACTGACAGATTTCCCTTGACCTTTTTTCCAAAAATCTTTACTTACTTGAAGGAGAACATAGTCCTCCAATTTTGTCTCCTGGATGAGAAGGATTTCAGGCATATACAATCTTACCATATCTTTCAGGGCTTCTTCTTTCATATTTCTACCTAGACGTCTGCAATTCCAGGAGACGTATTTCATTATTTACCAGCTTGGGAGGTTGTGGCTTCGTTTGGAGCCAGGCCCTGCTTGCTTGTGGATCTAGTGTTTATCATTCCTTTGAGAGTCATGTGGGAGCCTTGGAGCACATCCAGATAACTTTTTTCCACTCTCTGTTTTTTCTTAGACTTTCGGACCTTGGTGGTCTTGATAGGAGTGTCTTGAGAGTTGCTTGATTCAGTACCTCCATATTTAGTATCCCCCCCTGTGTCCGATCCAATGCTGATGTGCTCTTCCTCTGCTTCTTTTTCCCTTTGAGTAGTTTCTAGGGGAGATGGATCTACCTTCTTCTCAGTTTCTTTCGCTTCCTATGCAAGGTCCTCTGTCACCTCTTGGATCTCAATAGTCTTGGGGTTTCCCCCAGGAGTTGGGCCTTCCTTGGCGTTTCATAGGATTTTGGGTCAAGTTGGGTTTTCTCCGATGGTCCTGTGTTTTTCTTCTCGCTTGGTTTTGAAGCTGCTTTTCCTTTTTTGACCTTTTTCCAACCTTCTCCTTCCTCTTTGTCCACTGGCTAGGCCTTTGGGCAGTTCCTTTGGAATTTTCCATGCTCGTGACAGTTTCTGCATTTGAACGTGAGCTGCTTGTAGTCCAGCTTTTGGTACTGGTGCCATGCACCAACGGTGATTTTAAAAGCTTCTGGAAGTCCTGATTCTAGATCTACTTCTACACAGATCCTTGCATAGGTGTATTGGCCTTTGTTGTCTGCTTTGTCAATAAATCGACCTAGCCCATTTCCAATCTTCTACAGAGACTGGAAATTCCAGCAGTGGACCGGGAGGTTGGGGAGCTGGACCCAAATTGGAACCTATTTGGGGACATCGATTGTGGGATTGAAGTCGGTATTCCATCTATTGAGATACAGTCCCTGGGTCCCCATGAAGTACGGGCCGCTTCTGAAGATAAGATCGCGGTCTTCCTTTGTGATGAATTCAAAAATGAAGAATCCTCTACCAACAGCATAGCAGGTAACACTGTTCTTGAGCTATGGTCTCCAGTTACGTTGAATCCAATCATCAATGGTTTTTGCTGAGGGCCAAAGCCCCATAAACTGTCCTACCAAACCTCTTTCGGCCAAGGCGAGGGTGATTTTTATAGGTTGTTCTTCTGGCAGTGCGATTTGAGGAATTGCATCTAATGTTTTAACAAATTTCAGGACAGATGGGGTCGACGGTTTCTTCCTGATCGACACAAAAAGTCTTATGAAGGCTTCTTCTGTGGTGATCTAAGGGGTGGGAGGAGGCTCCCCACCCCCAGGCTCCCCCATGGTGGCTGGAATGGCTGCGTCAGCTCTCAAACTCTCACAATGAACCCTAGGGGTTCACTCTCCCCATAAAAAATTTCTAGAAAGAAATGTTACCCATAGATGGATTACACCAAAATTATATGTGATGTTATGCCCATGGATGTTTTCCATATCCTTCTAGGAAGATCATGGCAATTTGACAAAAAGGTGATACATGATGGTAGGAGAAATTGTCATAGTTTTGAGAAAGATGGGATAAAACATGTTCTTCTTCCTTTGCAAGAAGGGAGTACGACAGGGAAACAAGCATCTAAGGTCCTAATGTTGACAGGGAAAGAGTATTTGCAGCAAATTGATGAGAAAGAACTTAATTATGCTGTGGTATGTAAGCCTAGAGAGGTAGTAAAGAGGACCAATATTACAGATCTACCTGAGGGGATTCAGGATATGCTAGGCAAGTTTAGTGACATTGTGGTAGATGATTTACCCAATGAGTTACCACCAACGAGGGATATAAGTCACCATATTGATTTTATTCCTGGAGCAAGCTTAACAAACAAGGCATCATACAGGTTGACAACTCAGGAGAATAAAGAAGTTAGAAGGCAAGTACAAGGATTGTTAGACAAGGGGCCGATTCATAAGAGTATGATTCCATGTGTAGTACCAGCAATACTCACCCCAAAAAAGGATGGTGAATGGAGGATGTGCACTGAATCCAGGGTTGTTAACAATCAAATTAACACCCCTAGTCATGTGATAGAAGAGGCATATGTTTACCATGCACCTGCAGTAAGAAGACATGACACAAGTTCATTCAGAGACGAATCCTCTCTGAGAAATGCATTAATTATGCTTAAAATCATTCTAAATGGTGCAAAAATCCTAAAAACTATGAAAAGTGGATTTTCAAGTTAAAATAATCTAAAATGAGGAAAATGGATTATCCCACACTCAAAAGAGAAGCCTAAGGCACATTTCCCAATGCTATATAAGAAAGGATTTGGGGCATGGTAAAGACACACAAAGGATGAGCAAAGGAATGCTTGAGAGATTCTGAAGGAGGAGAAAGAGCTCAAATTCTTCAAAAGCAAGGGTGAAGGAAGGGAAGCTCATTTGCAATGGAGAAAGGATTATCACCTAGATCATTGGTAAGGATGTATTCCTTCATTGTTCTAATATGAATGGATTCAAGTTTCTACCATCTATGAGTTTAAATTTGGTTTATCTTGTATGAATTTAATTCTTGGATGGGTTTAGATCTTAAGTTTGCTTATCTTGATTGATGAATAGATATAGATCTTTGGAAACTTGTGATAATATTTTCATGTTGCTGACGTAGGAACTCACCATTTATTAAGAAGGTAGTTAAACTAGCACAGACACAACCCTGCACTAAACACTATTATCAGATTGGCGACCATACTAGCTTGTTGAATTTTCTTGATTTTTACTGAATTTTCTTCAAGTTTTGAGGTGTTCTTCCTTCAGATCTACTCCTTTGTAGCTTAAAGATCATTAAAAGAATTTATGATTCAGCTTAGGAAGCTCAAGATCAACCTAAACACACATTTAATTCATCAAGCTATCTCAATTAACACTTAGATTTGAATTTATTGATTTGTCTAGGGTCTGGAATTTTGACTTTCTTGGTTCTTGAGAGCCGATCTGCGTGATTTCTTTAACACTCTCCTTTTAAAACCTGAATATGATGAGTTGAAATCTTTGTTCAAACCCTGCTAAGATGCTTTCAGATCTTTTAAACTTGAATGAGATGCGTGGAATTCACCCTGCTGTGAAGATGCTCACAGTAGATCCAAAGAGATGATGTAAACCTCACAATGAAAGAATTTAGGAATGACAGAAGAAGAATAGAGCAGAAGAACATAGATCCAAAGGAGCTCAGATAGAGGCAGAATAATTACACATGTTACATTAATCTGAATAGTTAAAAGGTAAATATACAATGCTCAGGATTCGAATACACTAGGTGTGATTCGAATTAGCCTACATGGACAGATCCATAATCAGTGGAGTGTCATCAAGTCATAACTAGAAGTCCAACTCATCATCAGTGAAGTCATCAATGCACAATTAATAGTCAACCAGAAGTCAAACTGAGTCTAACTGAATGTGGTAGGTGTAACTGACACATGGAAGCACTAATGTAGTGAAGGAGGCTCAGTGGAGGGAGCTCATGGAGCTAACTGGAGTCAGAACAGCCTATCTAGTCACACTGGAGGTCCATCGGAGTGATAAGGTCAGTAAAGAGTGAGTCAAGCCTAAAATCAGGGAGAGAACTCTTGTTAACTGAACATAACTGGACTGGTAGGTGAAGAAGTGCGCCTCTCTCATGCAGTAGGTGAAAGGAGGGCACACTAGGCACTAGGAGGGATGAAACTGATCAGGAAGAAGCTCCGGGGGCTATCTAACTGAGGGCTAGGTGCTGGGACTGATGACTGGAAATGCATGCAAACCCTAGAATGCATGCAAACCCTAGAATGCATGCAAACCCTAAAAGTGCATGCAAACCCTAAAATACTGAAAATGAAAATGACTGAAAAGCTAGTAGGACTAGGATGGAGTATAGGAATATCCTAACACCTCCCCTTAATCCATCCTGGGCCCTGGTAAATAGGACCAAAGGTCACCCATACAATCAAAATAAGATAGAAAAATAAAGAACTGTCCATAAACCGAGGAAATGGGGAAAACCTCATGGGAAAAATACCCCCCTCAAGAGAACAGTAAATAACTCAAAGAACCATCATACTAAGCAGAAAAAGAAGGAATCTTTCATCAGTGAAAACTTCTGTAAAAAACTTGACAAGTTGATCCCCTGTAGGATGCCAAAACAAGTGTTAGATGTGGATCTAGTCTTCTGATGTGCCTTCCACTGTGTAGAGGATGGATTGGACGAAGCAAGTCTCTCAGGAATTCTTTCTGCAACTGGAGCGAATGGAACATGAGGGGTATTCCCAAGTGATGGAAGAGAGAACCCCATCATCATGCTGCATCTCTCATGGAGAGGTAGATGGCATAATGCAAGGTTGGCATGATGCTGAAGTCTGGTAGTTCAGTGAACAGATGAATCCTCAACTGTGTTCTCAGTAGTAGCAAGGACTGTGTGAGCCCATATTGACCTCGAATCTGGACTGAGAATATGTGTTGGTTCTGGATCTAAATCTTCTTGAACTATGATCTCAACATCAAAATCTTGATCTTCTTCTTCATCAGAAGAGGAGTCACTCTGATCTTGATCAGAATCTGAAGGAATAGTCGGAGAGAAGGGCATGAAGTGAGAGAACTCATATGCCTTAGAGGCATGATTAGAAACCCCATTCGCTATAATCTTTCCAGTGGATATCTCTGTAATCTCTACTGTGTTTGGACCAAAAGTTACTTGCTTTGGTGATCCTGTATGATTCATCTGATATACTGATAACAAATTAGCGGTTAGAGAAGGAACAAATAAAACATTTTTGAACTTACCATGCTCCATATGTACTGTACCCAATCCTTTGGAAAAAATATGAGAGTTGTCTCCCATGTGAATAGTAGGCCCATCTTTGAGATCTAAAGAGGATAAAGATTCTTCAGAGGCAACCATGTGGTTGGAGGATCCAGAATCTATGAGGAGGGCTTGTGAATTTGAAAAACCATCCATCAATGCATGGCAATCATCAGATCCACTTCCAGAATCAGACATCTTTGCTTCTTTTGGAACAACAATTTTGTTTTGTTCAAGAAGCTTGGTTAGTAGGTCTATTTTCTTGTGCATGCAAGCTTTCTCAGGATGGTTTCCTCTCTTGCAGTAGGAGCAATTAGGTCTCTTGTGTTTGTCACTTCTGGATTTAGATGGCTTCTTGTCCTTGTCTTTTTGCCTCCCCTTTTCATTCGCTCCACTTGCTTCTCCAGCTAGAAGAGCTAAATATTTGGAGGCCTTGATGGCACCCATGTGAATCAGTTTGTTCTCTTCTTGAATGAGAGCTTCAATAAAGTCTTTTAAGGTGGGAAACTTCCATCCAGGGATTGACATTCGAACATAATGGAAAGTAGATACAAAGACATAAAATTGAGATCCAAGTTTGCTCAATACGGAGAGTACCAATTGCTCATCCCTTTCAGTGATGCCACAATGCTTGCATTGTAACACCAAATTCTGAAATTTGGAGAAGAATTCTTGAATGCTTTCGAAATTGTTACGTTGTAGGGAAACCAATTCTTTTTCGAGAATGTAGCCTCTTAGCCCATATTGTTTGCCAAAAAGACTCTCCAATTTTGTCCATAACTCATTTGGAGACTTAAATCCTTCAACATGAAACAATAGATCTTCAAACATATGAAGGCATATGCATCCAAAGGCTTCATCCATTTTATTTAGATGCTTGATTCTCTGTAATGTCCCTTGTTAGGAATTTTATTAAAATTGCAATTTTCCACTTTTTTCCTTGGTTCGACCTTTGACTAGTTTCGATCTCTAGGTCCCAAATTTGCCCCAAATGATCCCAAATCTTCTGAGAAGGTATATGAATGATATTAGAACATAAATATGTGTTTCAGGGATGCCTTTGTACCTTTAAAACACTTCTGCAAATACTCTTTCAATTCTGGTCAATGTAGGTAACTTTACTAGTGATTTCCCTTTGACTAGTATTGGTCTCTAGGTCTCAAATTGACTCCAAATGCCTTCAAATATTCAAGGAAGGTTTATGAATGATATTAGGAATTGAATATGATGTTCAGGGATAACATATGGCTACCAAAAGACCTCTGCAAAATCTCTTAAGATTCTGGACCAAGTATGCAATTTTACTATTAATTTGGGGTTCAAATCCCCCTAAGGTAAGTACTGAAAATGGATTCCCAAATGCCTCCAAACCCACTCAAATTTATGAACAGAGGTATGTAATGTGTTAAGTATGTTATTAAGGTATCATATGAACCATTAATGGTTTATTACAACTGTTCTAACCCTCTCCCATTCAACTGCAAAAATCCCCAATTCGACCCTTGGGGAAATGGCACTATTTCTTCTCCCAATGCAATTAAACTGAGTAAAAATGCTTCAAATGCTCAAGTACAGTACATGAAACTTGTATAATACATACATGGTAGTATATGTATCACAAATATATCAGAGAATCATCCATTCATTCGAAATCATCATCAATACATTGGCTCACAACAAGGTAGTGGGGAAATGGAATTGTTCTTCCATTGAAAATGAGATTTATACATTTCTACTTGGAATTTCGACCTGAAACTTTTTGGAGATGAATAACAGAGTATTTAATTCATATTACAAAAGAAATGGGGCATTATAAGCTCCCCCAAAGAGTACAATAGCTCACCAAAAATGCCCTCCCTCAAGGATCAAGAATATGCCATCAAAATTGGAAATGGTTGAAGGAGCAAGCTGCAATAGAAGAAACCATGAGCTGCCCTGTAGCTTACACCTGCAAATAAAGACTCCATTAAAGCTCCAAATGAAAGGTCTGAATGGCCTTTCCAATTGCCAACTTGGATGGGAATCTTTCACCCTCGAAATTGGCTAAGGCAAGAAACTAGTCATCCACTAGCTCTCCCTCTTCACAAATGCAATTGCAAATTCTACAAATGATCAAAATCTGGTTTCATTCTTTGTTATTGACATTTATAAACTTCTAATGTCCTCCATGGGTCGAATTCCTTCCAAGAGACTCATGCCAACTCATGTTGGGAAGAGATTCCAAAGAACGCCACTTGTACAACAATTCCTAGTCTCCCACTTCCACCAAATCACATGTGGAAGCATTTTAGCTGCCCTAACACCATTGAGCGCCCTCTTGGAGTCTATTTTTAGCTCTGACATGTCATATATGTCATATTTCAACCTTCAGGTCTGATTTGTGTCATAGGTGTCATAGCATCTTCATTATTGTTGTCATAGAGCTAGGGAATCTAGCCCAAGTGTCTCACTAGCTCCAAATTGCCTCTTCCTCTTCCATGGGAGTTACTCTTCCTCTATATTTCGACCTTGGATGAGTCATGCAATGAATAATACCTTTTGGACTCCCCCAAGTATGTTACCATTCACCTTTAATTCGAATTGGTGAGAGAATGATGCCAAATGTAGTGGGAAAATCTAGCCATCTGTGGGTCCCACTTCCTCCATGTGTCTTCATGATGAAATGCCACTTTGATTTTCACTTGTATATATTTATTTATATCCTTTATTAAATATTTATGCCATTCTAATGTTCAAACATCATTTATTATCTCCATTATTCCAAATCCCAAAGCTTCCACCCCAAACCTAGGAAACTAGTAATTTTCCTCCTTGGCAATTATTTGACCTTTAGCATCAATTTGACAAACTCTAATGAATAGAGCCAATGTGATTAGGCCATTGTTACCCAATACCAAATTTGGGACATGACAAATCCTCCCTTCCCAATATTGCTTGTCCTCAAGCAATTTTAAATGTGGGTGTTGAAGAACCTGCTTTCTGTATAATTCTTTGAAGTTGCCATTGAGTTGCCCAACCTTGAGTCTTTGAGTTTCCATGAATATTTTAGAGAGGAACCACCATGCTTGCTGCTGCACTACTCTGATTAAAATCACTTTATTAATTGTGGAATCCATCTCCCATACTGCTTGCTTCCCCAAAAAATATGAAACCAAAGAGATAAAAATTATTCCAGGGTCCCATTGCTTGTATTGCACCCCAACAATGAAGAGTGCTCTCCAACCCATACCATCAGATAAGATGATTCCTGGATCCCATTTTCTTGTATGCATTCTTCCAAACATCATGAGTACAAAATATATATCATCAAAGTACATAACTACATAATGAAAATGTACATCAAGGAGGTGCTTCATCAAAGAATCATGAAAGTGCTTGTACCTCCAAGCAAGTAGACCACGATTTTCCAAGTGCATACAATCTTCAAGTGACCAATCAAATCTGCTCCAATGACATAGGTGAGGATCCCATGTCCTATAATTCTGCTCCAAAAGGATGTGATATGCATCAAAATATTCAACCATGTATTCTTTCATCCAAGAAGTGAATGAAGAATCTCCACTAAAATTTGAACCAAATAATGAGCAGAAAAAACAAGGAGACTTCCAATGACTCAAAGAAGTCTCACCCATACATCCCTGAATGTGAGAGTCATCAAGATATAACAAAGTATGTGTCTTGCAAAAGAAAATTTCTCCAATCATAAATCTATTCACCCAAGTGTTGGATGAAGTTCCTCCAACATCAAATGAATCAAGTGTTGAGCAAGAAAAACCATGAGTCTTCAAGTGACTCAAATGCATATCATAGGTGCATCCATGTAGATTTGCATCATCATAAAGTGACAAATAATGTTGCTGCAAATGTGAATAAGAATGTGCTCCAACCATGTCATCATGAAAGTTAAATCTAGGAGTTCCATACTCCTCATGTGGCACCATAAAAAAGAACCCTTTCACCCATACTTCATTGAGACTAATGTTGCAAAACATGGAATTGTAGGATGTAGGAGAATGAACTAAATCACCCAAATGATCAAAAAGTGCAGAAGTTTCATCATGGGAAGGATCCATGTGGGTAGTATCATGTAGCTCCTTCAAAAGTGGGAAACCTTTGTCATAGATTGGTTCCAATGTAGAGGAATCATGCTCTTCTTTAAAAATTGCATAAGCTTCATCAAGAGACAATTCAAGTTCCTCTTCCACCACATCAAGTGTTTGGATCTCTTCAAGTTCATCTTCAAACACATTAAGCACATTCAAATTTCCACATTTCTCATGATCCACCATGTCATGAGAATCCTCCAAACAATCTACCATTTGACAATCTGAAACATAAGAGGAAAAACAAGTACCTTGCAACTTTTCAAGAAGTTGCTCATTTTGAATTGTGAGCTTATGATTATCCTCGTTATTCTTCAAGTATGCATCATGTAACAATTCATTAAGCTCAAACAAATGGTTTCTATCAAAAAGCAAAGACATGAAATTACCTTTGATGTGGCACATTGCTCTTTGAATCTTCTCCATGTCTTCAAGGAAGGATGTTTCCTCCAATGAAGTAGCTCTCCAACAAGAATTTGACACCAATGCTTGAGTGTCATGGAGAATGCTAAGGGACTCTTGGATCTTCTTTTCATTCATCTTTAAGGACCCTTCAAGAAAATGAGGTTCTTGCAAATAAACCTCCTCATCTTCTTCATTTTTGCCTGGACCAACTTCATGAAGCTCAAGTGGTGATGGGGAAGTTGATCTTGGTTCTTCTTCAACTGCTACAAGGTATTCATTATCATGCTTAATGGAACTTGGGCTTGCAGCAACACTTTCAAAAGTGATCTCTATGTCACCAACATAGAGGTGTGAGCACCCATCAGTGGGTACTCCTTCATAGTTTAAGCATCCATCAGTAGATGCTCTTTGGTTCAAGTCTAAGCTAGAAGGTGTCTCGAAATTATCTTCCATATTTTCAATAGAATCTTCTTCATGCTCTTGTGATGTCTCTTCCTTTTGCTCTTTAAAGCAAGCTGATGCATTTTTCCCCTTTTCTTCCTTAGGATCAGTATATTTGGAAGCTCTTCTTGAATAAATATCAAAATCTCTCCTCAAGGAGGACATCATTTCATGCACACATATATGATACTCGCTCCAAGGGTTTTTACAAGAAGGGCATAAACCTTTCTTCACTAACTCCACATCTTCATTTTTGGGCCTATTTTCAAAAACTTGTTCAGCATAGTACTCAAAAGGCATGGCATTTTTTGTATTTTTGCTCGAAGCAAGATATTCTTGATATTTTTGATATTGTTGGGGCAAGGTTTTATATTTTTCTCTCCATCTTTGGAACTCGCTCATAGAATTATCCTTGGTTAGTGTGACACACTCATATTCATCAGATCTAAAGTCATAAGAATAATCTTCATTTCTCTTGAAATTGTATGAAGTGATGCATGACGGCACCTCTTCCTCATACCATTCACATTCTGCTTCATATTGCTCATAAGCATCTGCATATTCCTCATAAGAATTGTACTCATAGGATTCATCATAATAGTAAGACATGGCTTCCAATTATTCTTGAATGTATGTACCTAATACATAGGTGCAAGGACCATGCTCTGATACCACTTTAATGTCCCTTGTTAGGAATTTTATTAAAATTGCAATTTTCCACTTTTTTCCTTGGTTCGACCTTTGACTAGTTTCGATCTCTAGGTCCCAAATTTGCCCCAAATGATCCCAAATATTTTGAGAAGGTATATGAATGATATTAGAACATAAATATGTGTTTTATGGATGCCTTTGTACCTTTAAAACACTTCTGCAAATACTCTTTCAATTCTGTTCAATGTAGGTAACTTTACTAGTGATTTCCCTTTGACTAGTATTGGTCTCTAGGTCTCAAATTGACTCCAAATGCCTTCAAATCTTCAAGGAAGGTTTATGAATGATATTAGGAATTGAATATGATGTTCAGGGATGAAATATGGCTACCAAAAGACCTCTGCAAAATCTCTTAAGATTCTGGACCAAGTATGCAATTTTACTATTAATTTGGGGTTCAAATCCCCCTAAGGTAAGTACTGAAAATGGCTTCCCAAATGCCTCCAAACCCACTCAAATTTATGAACAGAGGTATGTAATGTGTTAAGTATGTTATTAAGGTCTCATATGAACCATTAATGGTTTATTACAACTGTTCTCACCCTCTCCCATTCAACTGCAAAAATCCCCAATTCGACCCTTGGGGAAATGGCACTATTTCTTCTCGCAATGCAATTAAACTGAGTAAAAATGCTTCAAATGCTCAAGTACAGTACATGAAACTTGTATAAGACATCCATGGTAGTATATGTATCACAAATATATCAGAGAATCATCCATTCATTCGAAATCATCATCAATACATTGGCTCACAACAAGGTAGTGGGGAAATGGCATTGTTCTTCCATTAAAAATGAGATTTATACATTTCTACTTGGAATTTCGACCTGAAAATTTTTGGAGATGAAGAACAGAGTATTTGCTTCATATTACAAAATAAATGGGGCATTAGAAGCTCCCCCAAAGAGTACAATAGCTCACCAAAAACGCCCTCCCTCAAGGATCAAGAATATGCCATCAAAACTGGAAATGGTTGAAGGAGCGAGCTGCAATAGAAGAAACCATGAGATGCCCTATAGCTTACACCTGCAAATAAAGACTCCATTAAAGCTCCAAATGAAAGGTCTGAATGGCCTTTCCAATTGCCAACTTGGATGGGAATCTTTCACCCTCGAAATTGGCTAAGGCAAGAAACTAGTCATCCACTAGCTCTCCCTCTTCACAAATGCAATTGCAAATTATACAAATGATCAAAAGCTGGTTTCATTCTTTGTTATTGACATTTATAAACTTCTAATGTCCTCCATGGGTCGAATTCCTTCCAAGAGACTCATGCCAACTCATGTTGGGAAGAGATTCCAAAGAACGCCACTTGTACAACAATTCCTAGTCTCCCACTTCCACCAAATCACATGTGGAAGCATTTTAGCTGCCCTAACACCCTTGAGCGCCCTCTTGGAGTCTATTTTTAGCTCTGACATGTCATATATGTCATATGTCAGCCTTCAGGTCTGATTTGTGTCATAGGTGTCATAGCATCTTCATTATTGTTGTCATAGAGCTAGGGAATCTAGCCCAAGTGTCTCACTAGCTCCAAATTGCCTCTTCCTCTTCCATGGGAGTTACTCTTCCTCTATATTTCGACCTTGGATGAGTCATGCAATGAATAATATCTTTTGGACTCCCCCAAGTATGTTACCATTCACCTTGAATTCGAATTGGTGAGAGAATGATGCCAAATGTAGTGGGGAAATCTAGCCATCTGTGGGTCCCACTTCCTCCATGTGTCTTCATGATGAAATGCCACTTTGATTTTCACTTGTATATATTTATTTATATCCTTTATTAAATATTTATGCCATTCTAATGTTCAAACATCATTTATTATCCCCATTATTCCAAATCCCAAAGCTTCCACCCCAAACCTAGGAAACTAGTAATTTTCCTCCTTGGCAATTATTTGACCTTTAGCATCAATTTGACAAACTCTAATGAATAGAGCCAATGTGATTAGGCCATTGTGACCCAATACCAAATTTGGGACATGACATTCTCTCTACAGCTGTATGTGGTATGGCGTCTTTTTCCTCAACTATTCTAGAAAACCCTCTCGACTTCAAGTGTATTTTCATCTTACCCTTCCATTCAAAGTAATTGAAGGGAGTGAGAATTATAGGAGAAGTAGGAGCATTCGAATTGCTCATCTTGACTGCTGGAACGAGTGCAAAAAACTGTTGGTACTGTTGCTGCAACTGCTGGAACTTCGAAATACCTGCAAAAAATTTCAAGAATGGAGGTAGAATATACTCTCAAATGGCTCTGATACCATGTGAAGATGCTCACAGTAGATCCAAAGAGATGATGTAAACCTCACAATGAAAGAATTTAGGAATGACAGAAGAAGAATAGAGCAAAAGAACACAGATCCAAAGGAGCTTAGATAGAGGCAGAATAATTACACATGTTACATTAATCTGAATAGTAAAAAGGTAAATATACAATGCTCAGGATTCGAATACACTAGGTGTGATTCGGATTAGCCTGCATGGACAGATCCATAATCAGTGGAGTGTCATCAAGTCATAACTAGGAGTCCAACTCATCATCAATGAAATCATCAATGCACAAGTAATAGTCAGCCAGAAGTCAAACTGAGTCTAACTGAATGTAGTAGGTGTAACTGGCACATGGAAGCACTAATGTAGTGAAGGAGGCTCAGTGGAGGGCGCTCATGGAACTAACTGGAGTTAGAACAGCCTATCTAGTCACACTGGAGGTCCATCGGAGTGATAAGGTCAGTAAAGAGTGAGTCAAGCCTCAAAACAGGGAGAGAACTCTTGTTAACTGAACATAACTGGACTGGTAGGTGAATAAGTGCAACTCTCTCATGCAATAGGTGAAAGGAGGGCGCACTAGGCACTAGGAGGGCTGAAACTGATCAGGAAGAAGCTATGGGGGATAGCTAATTGAGGGCTAGGTACTGGGACTGATGACTAGAAATGTATGCAAACCATAAAATACTGTAAATGAAAATGAATGAAAAGCTAGTAGGACTAGGATGGAGTATAGGAATATCCCAACACCTGCTACGATGATTTCATAACTGTCACGTTGAATGTGATGCGTTGAATGCGAGTTTCTTGATTTAATTTGAGTTTCTTGATTTGTGAGGGCTAGTAGCGTGATTGCTTTAGAAGTCTGCCTGTTTTCTTTAACCTATGCCATTTAAACTTGATTGTGATGCGTTGAATGCACCCTGCTACAGTGATTTCATATATGTCACGCTGAATGTGATGCATTTAATCCGAGTTTCTTGATTTAATCTACGTTTCTTGATTTGTTTTGAGTTTCTTGATTTGTTTAGGGTCTGGAATTTGGAATTTATTGGTTTGTGAGGGCTGGCAGCGTGATTTCTTTAGAATTCTACGTGTTTTCTCTAACCTCTGCCATTCAAACTTGATTGTGATGCGTTGAATGCACCTTGCTACTGCGATTTCATATTTGTCATGCTAATTACTGAGGCATTCAACTCTGTCACGGTTTCGAACCTTGCACTAAATACTGAGGCCTTCAACTCTGTCACAAACCCCAACCCTGCCAGGACCTCACCATTGAGGATCTCTTCAAATCTCTGCATGAATGCAACTTTAAATATCTACATAGAACCCTGCGTATTCTTGAAATTCTACCTGGAACGTTGAGAATTTTTAACACCCTGCCACGACCTCAGCGTTGAGGATCTCTTCAAAGCTCTGCGTGAATGCAACTTTAAAGATCTACATAGAACCCTGCGTATTCTTGAAATTCTACTTGGAACATTGAGAATTTTTAACACCCTGCCACGACCTCAGCGTTGAGGATCTCTTCAAAGCTCCGCATGAATGCAACTTTAAAGATCTACATAGAACTCTGCGTTTTTTTTACACTCTGCCCAGTTCCTAACGCCATTGAAACTCCACATAAATTGCTGCAAGATATTGAAGCTTTTAAAACTCTGCCACGGTCTTCAAAAGCTCTATGTGCAAAGCCTTCCTTAGTTCAACATCTATAACCCAGCGTTAAAACTCAAATTCAAACCTAAATTCTGCCATCTCGACCAATGAAGAAAAACTTCTGATTCGTTCAAATGGCCAATTGAGTTGAATAATGGTTAATGAGATGCTGGTTGAAGTCTAAATAAAACACTGCAGACAAATCTCAAAACGTGTTTATATGAGAGGGAAAGTCGACATGCACTAACATTGTTTTTGCATTTAAAACTCATTTGCAAACTCTGTCGCCAAAGTTTTGTATAATTCAGAGTTAAAAAAGAATTCAAACATTCAAACATTTTTTAATGTTTATTTTTGGATCAACTTAACAATTTTTTTTTTACATTTGAAAACATTTCTTTTTAATCTCAATTTTTGGTTCTTTTGACAAAAATAGAATTCAAAAGTTTTAAAGAAAATTTATGCATTTTGTAAAAGTTTGGCATGGTTGGAGTTGTAAAAGTTTGGCATGGTTAGCGTTCATATTTTAATTTTTGGAGTAAACAATCCAAGGAACTTTGCCAATTTATGGCATAATTTTAGGTCTACAAAGAATTGGTTTAGTTTTCTTTTGAAAAAGTTTAGAAAAGTTTGAAAAGATTTGCTTAACTTGAATTAAAACTTTTTTCATGAAATTTTAAAAGTAATTTAAATGGCAATTTCTTTTTAATTTTTTCTTTAAATGTGTAATTGATCTTTTTTATTAAGACCCTATGCACATGCTTCTTGGAAACATTAAATCAACCAAAACCATATTCAAAAGATCATTCACACAAATTTACATTTGAAGAACACCTTGAACATCACATGATTGAGATAATTTGAGAATAATTTCTTCCCAAAAAACAGAATCAAAACTTTAATTAGTGGCATTTTTTTTAGAGTTAGAATATTTTCATGATCTTTATGCACAATTAGAGAGGATTGTAGTGTCATCTTTCAAATTTCTTATGATAACTTGTGCATGAGCCACCGTATCCTCTTCACTTGGGCCTTATGGCGATCTTGTGAATGAGAAAGTGGATCTCAAGTGTAATAGTCTAGGATTTGATTTTTCAAGCATCTTATATCGAGCCACCGTATCCTCTTCACTCGCACCTTTCGGGCGATCTTGTGAATGAGAAATTGGATCTCACATGTAACAGAGTAGATTTAATTTTTGCAAACGGTTTTTTGAGCCACTGTATCCTCTTCACTTGGGCCTTCCGGCGATCTTGTGAATGAGAAAGTGGATCTCAAGTGTAACAGTCTAGGATTTAATTCACAAGCATTCCAAAGGGCTTTGCGTATCCTATTCACTTGGGCGTTATGGCGATCTCGTGAATGAGAAACAGGGATCCCCCGTGTAATCGAATTAGATTCTTGTTTACTTGAGATATCCGTTTGGGTTACATTGGTCTTTACACATCAATTATTATCCATATTTCAGAAAAACCTGTGCATGAACATACAACATCTACTAGAAATTTTGCATGACTGAAAGAAACTCACGAACCTCTCACTCTTCCTTAATTTAGAATATTCATCGAATTGGAAGGTAGCATAGTGAGCATCTTGCAGTTTGTGGTTCATTTTGTTTTCGAGTCGAAACACCATCAGTTTCATTTCCACTCCTGAAACTAAGCAAACCACATTTAAAATTGGCGCTTAATCTAAAATTGACAAACTTTTGATTTTCATATCACCAACTAAATTAGGTTAGTGCCCTGGATTAGGTTTGGAGAGTTAACACTCCTGGGCTGCAAAACTTTGAAACTAGCATTGATTAAAGAGAGTAAATCCATTACTAGCAAAAAATGCTTGTCGAGAAAGCACTTCTGAAACATGCATCAAGCACGAGGTCAATATGGATAAGTAAGGGTGGTTCCCCCTTCTTGCTTATTTAGTGGGACATGAGCTTATCGAAGGGATTCTATGTTCAGTGACAAGTCCTGGCGGTGACATCACTGTTTCTAGAGTTTCTGGTAATAAGAGTTTTCCTCGACTTACAACTGTCCGCCCAACCGTCGATTGTGAAGTGGTAACTTTAGTGGATATTCTTAGGATATCACATAGGCTGTTGTGAGTGGGACACACTTGCAATACCTGAGGCATACTTTGAAACTTTTACTCCTTGGGAGGGTGAGTGGTCAGGAAACAACACTTGTACCCCTGGCGATTAAAGTTTATTGTAACTGTTTCTCACACCTTCACTCCTAACAATTGTATGAGGACATGAAATCCCTCAGCAGCTTCTAGTTTCGGAAGGCCCTACAATCCAGCTTTTCACTGAGCTTCGGTTCTTTGGAAAAGTAAGTTTGCTTGCTTGAAATCTCTAGGGAATTTTTACTGTGTGGACACTTTTTATTTTGTTGAGTCTAGAAAGCCATAGTATTGTTTGATTATGTTTTCAAAAACTTTTTAAACACATCCTTTTATCAATATTCTTCAAAGTGGCTAATCTTCCGACCTACCAGTCACGGTGACATAGAGGTGAGTCACCAGAAATTGAAGGCCCCGCTACATCACGTAGATGACTACAAAATACAAGACACTTTGACTTTGAAACTAACACACTTCTAACTTCAGTTATCAACAGTAGAGAAGAAACACATCAAACAAATACTGCAATGTCGCCTATCAAAGAGAACACAGAAATGTTGATCCTCTTGCTCCATTTGAAATTGAAACATTCGAAGACAACTCTGCAAATCCCGTAAATCCACCTTTGACAAATCTTTCAAACCCAGTGGTAATTCACATCAGTGAACCATTGAACACCATCAATCCTCTTTTGGAACATTTGATACACATGCAAAATTCAACATCTAACCCCATGGCTTCATCAGGAGCACATGGGACCCCATCACCTCAACCCCAAACGGTTGTTGGAGGTAGCAATAATTCCAATATCCCTATGGTTGGGGCTCAAGGGACCACATTAGCACCATCTCAAATGAGTGCTGGAGGTAACAATACTTCCAATATCCCTATGGCATCATTAGGACCACAAGGGACAACATCATCACAACTTAAAATGGTTGCTGGAGGTAGAAATACTTCCAATTTGACCTCTACCAACATCCCAACAGTTAATTTACCTGCTTCTACCATAAGTTCAACTAGCACTTCATTGCTAGTTGGTACAGTTTCGGGTCCCAATCCCGGAAGTACATCCACTTTACCTGCAGGAATACCTACTGGAGGGAGTGCCTTACCAAACTTGGGTTTCCCATATGGTATGTCTACTCAATGTCAAAACAATCTACGAGCAAATCAAAATCCTATTGGCATACCAAATAGTCTTCCAAGTTCTACACCTGGGGGGAATCCTTCATTTTGGAACCTCAATATCCCTAGTGGAATTAATGGACCATGGAACAATAATGCTAATTGGGGTAATACTCCACAAGTTAGTGGAAATTCCTTGGGAAACCATTATCAAAACATTCCTAACATAAATCCTGGGAGCAATCCCATACCCCCAACAGGTAGCACACCAGGAGGTAACCCATCCACCAACCCCATTCCACCATGGAGTGGGCAAGTTCCAGTAAGTACCCCATCTTCTTGGGCACCACCCCTGCAAGGGGGCAATCAACCTTGGAACGCATGTCCAAACCAAGGAAACAATCAATGGAGTGGTAATGTTCCACCAAGTAACCAATCTCAATGGAACATACCCCCACAAGGGGGCAATCCACCCATGAATCCCAACCAACAATGGAGTGGTAATGTTCCACCAAGTAACCAATCTCAATGGAACATACCCCCGCAAGGGGGCAATCCACCCATTAACCCTATGCCACAATGGATTGGAAATGTTCCACCAAGTAACCAACCTCAATGGAACATACCTACGCAAGGGGGAAATCCATACATGCATCCTATCCCACAATGGAATGGACAATATTCAGGAAATAACGCATCTTTTTGGATGCAATCTCCGTAAGGAGGTAATCCCACTTGGAATACTTTTCAAGCCCAAGGACCACAACAGTGGAGCCATCAAGCTTCACCCGGATATCAAACGTTTGCTTCGGCATCATCCAAGTCACCATTTCTAGCCACATTGAATCTACCGGATTTATCCCAGCTGACTAATGACCTTGTTCTTCATTTGAATGGGTGGCCAACCATGCCAACCAAACTACCCTCAGACATACCCAAGTTTGACGGAAAACCAGGGGAAGATCCATCAAATCATGTGATGACATTCCATTTGTGGTGTTCATCTAATCCCCTAGTTGATGATAGTATTAGGTTGAGGTTGTTTCAGTGGACCCTAACGGGAAATGCTGCGAAATGGTACATTGAGTTGCCATGCAATACATTCACAGAATTTTAATCTTTAGCTATGGCATTTTTGACACATTTTCAATTACCTATCCGCTATGAGATGGGAACCAAACTTTTAACTTCACTTAGGCAATCCATCTCTACTCACATCTCGGATCATTTCCATGAGTGGAGGAGACGTTGAAGGTTTATCAAAGTTGAAATCCATGATCAATTCTTAGCAGATTGGTTCATTAAATCACTATTTCCTACTCTTGCCAAAGATGTAGCCATGTCAGGAGCCATGACTGAAGAACAACTCATTCAGAGTGCTCACCATATGGATTTTGTATATTCTCAATTGGGCACGCTTTATGACTTAATACCCCATGCTATAAGACCTACTTCTAATCCATCTAGGCCGCCAAAAGGACCTCATACCGATGGTGTGATTGGATCCATGAACCAACTTGAATAGATTACCCAGCAATTGGGACAAATGTTAGTTCAAAACCCGCAACCCACAATTGGCCAGGCAAATCAGTAATCTGCAACTCCTACCCAAACTTTCGAAGTCCTTATGGTTCAAACTGTGGACCCAAAAGGAAAAAAGAAGAAACCTAATGCAAACCCTAGGACAAGAGAGGCACCTAAGGTGAATAACCCTACAGGAGGTAATCAGGAAAATAGAAAAAATAAGTATCCTTGCAAAATTTGCAAAGAGGATCATCCTACTCATCTTTGTCCTCATATGGATGATATTCATCTCATGTTAGCACAACGAGGAGGGAAACAACCACAACCTGATGTCCTAACTCAACCCTTCCCCCAGCAACAACAAATGTTTGATGCAGCGCCAATACCTCCACCAAGAGGGAACCAGGAAAACCCCCCACAAGGGGGCAATCCACCCAACTCTAATATCTTCACTATTGGTGAACATGACATTCATATCCAAACAAGGGCTCATTCTTACGATATACCTTCAAAAGATGCTGAAAAAACTAGATCTCAACCTAGTGGTTTTCTAAATATTGGAAAAACAACCATAGACATGGTACCTCAACCTCCAAAAGGGGTCCTCTGCAAAACAACACACAACTCCAATGCGCGAGCTGCTCAAAACTACAATGTGGTTGAAGATTTAGCTCAAGCCCCTTGTGCAATGTCTTCCTTGGAGGTGTTGCAAAGTTGTCCCGCTCAAAGTAAAGCACTATTGTCTGTTATTGGTGCTATTGATCCATCAGACACTAATTTGATCACATTTGACTTAGAATAGCCCACATGTAGGATTCCCTCACAAATTGCTTTCCAAATTAAGGTAACTTCACATGGTAAGAACATTTTTGAACCATTGTGTATGAAGGAGCCTCCACTTGTGTCATGTCACTAGCTTGTTGGAAAGCTTTGGGATTGCCCACCTTAATACCATCCCACACAATTCTCAAGGCATTTGACGGACATTCATTCCCACCTCATGGACTTATCTTGGCTTGCCCAGTTGAACTGGGGGGAAAAACAGTTCAAGTAGATGTTGAGGTAGTGGATGCACCCATAGACTACAATTTTCTATTGGGAAGCAGTTGGATTCATCAGATGACGGTTGTAGTATCTTCCGTATTCCAAGTCATTCAGTTCCTCCACCAAGGGAAGATTGTAACAATCGATCAACTAGATTACTGCACACCTAAAACCGGCATCCACTCGAATGTACCCTTTGTAGGGGATTCAACTACGGTGCTTCAGGAGATTGGGGTAGGAATGTTTAAAGACTCATCCCTTTTGGGACCTTTTCCATTTCCACCACCAATATTGACCTTTAACACTGCTTCGATTTTCACCATTTCATCGGAAGTATACTTTCCATTAAGACTTTTCTCTAATTCCATTTCAGAGGTTGGTTCCACCTCATCGGTTGGAACCTCCAAAGAAAACACATTAGATGAAAAGAATGATGGAAAGACACATACTTTTTCACACCATGAGGAAACGGAGAGTAGTGTTCCCTTTTCTGCCGTAGAGCTCTCTTATCAAGCTATTCAAATGGCTTCAGTAGAACCGGATCAAAACCCTCCCAAGATGGAGGAATATGATCCCTATATTTCACCTGCTTGGGCCTTGAACTCTCAAAGTAACCATGATATCCTAGATCAAAATTTCTCTTCGAATGAAGCCATCTTAGAGGTTATGAACATCTCAGAACGACCCTAGGAGGATATGCATCACAAATCCTCGTTTCTTCCTAAGATCGACTCATTAGAAGTTAAACCTGAAAAGTTTTACTTCGATGATGAAAATAGTAAGTACCAATGCCCTATCTGAATCTACGATGTGAATTCAGAAGGAAATTTGGCGAACATTTCAAAGCGAACATTTCAAAAACCATCCAAATTGATATATCTATCAAACCTGGCATCATTGAGTACATCAACATAGGTGTGGATTGTTCTCCTGAGGAAATAAAATTTTACACTGCTTTATTTAAAAAGTTTCGTGATGTATTTGCATGGTCTTATGAATAAATGTTAGGCATCGATCCCAGTATCGTAGAACATGAGATCAAAACCTACCCTAATGCCAAACCTATGTGGCAAAAACTACATCCGGTGAACCCTAAAAAGTCTACTACCATTAAATTTGAGATCGAAAAGCTTTTAAAAGCTGGATTCATCTATCCTGTTCCTTTGACTGATTGGGTATCCAATCCTGTTCCCGTTAACAAAAAACAAGGAACTATCCAGGTTTGTACCGATTTTCGAGATCTAAACTTAGCTTGTCCCAAGGATAACTATCCCACACCCTTCATTGATCAGATCATCGATGAATGTGTCGGGAATGAGATATTTTCGTTTATGGACAGCTTCTCTGGTTACAACCAAATCCAGATAAAAAAGGAAGACCAACATAACACAGCTTTGATATGCCCTTGGGGAAATTTTGCATATCGAAAAATGCCATTCGGCCTCAAAAACGCTGGAGCTACTTTTCAAAGAGCTTTGTCATCTACATTTCACGATACTAAGGATATCGATGAGGTTTACCTTGATGATTTAGTGGCTAAATCTAAAAAGAGAGCTGAATATGGCGCACATTTGCAGGCCATCTTTGAGAGTTGCCACAAGTACAACATTAGGTTAAATCCACATAAATGCATGTTTTGTGTGGACTCTGGGAGGTTACTTGGGTTCGTAGTATCCCAAAACGGGATCATGGTTGATCCCATCAGGGTTGAGGCAATACTTCAGTTGCCTTCCCCAAAAATAATCACTCAACTTCAAAGCCTTCAAGGGAAAGCCAACTACTTGAGAAGATTTGTCGAGAATTTTGTTGAAAAAGCTAAAGGTTTCATGTGTCTCTTAAAAAAAGATGCAACATTCATATGGGATGACCAAGCTCAATGTTCATTTGATGAAATAAAGAAAGCTTTGGTCTCTGCCTCGGTGCTTAGTCCACCGAACTATAATAGATACTTTCTGCTATATTTGGCTGCCTCTCCTACCACAATTGGAATGGTCTTAGCACAAGAAGATGAATCCTCTCAAGGACATGTTATTTACTATCTTAGTAAGGGCCTTGCAGGTCTCGAATTGAGATATTCCCAGGTCGAGAATTTGGCCTTGGCAGTGGTCCATGCTATCCAACGACTTAGACATTACATACTTCCAAGGAAAACAACCATAGTGGCTGAAATGAACCCCATGAGACACATTTTGTCCTGCCATGTCATTGGTGGAAAATACTCAAAATGGATAGTAATTTTACAAGAATTTGACCTCGAATTCAAAAACGCTAAAGCCAAGAAGTTGTTGGCATTTGTTGAATTAATGTCTGAGTTACCCATAGAGAAGGAGGATACTATATTTGTTGAAACTTGGATAGATGAACATGTATTCCTCATTGCACCTTCTGATCCTTGGTATGGAGCATTCATTATATATCTTCAAACCCAAAGGATCAATCATCAGCTTTCTAGTATTGAACGACATCATATTCGACATCGAGCTTGAAGATACCTCATCATAGGGGATACTTTGTACCATCGAGGAATAGACATGATATTAAGACGTTGTTTAGTACACCAGAAATCTGAACAAGTATTGAATGATTGCCATGCTGGAGCATGTGGCGATCATCTTTCTGGGTTAGCAACTACTCAGAAAATATTGCGTGCAGGATACTTTTGGCCTACAATTTTCAAAGATTGCATAAATGCTGTCAAAAAGTGTCACCCTTGCCAAATTTACACAAGAAAAATGCGCGCACATCTTGCTCCTTTACACCCTGTAGTAACCGTGGGTCCATTTTTAAAATGGGCCATTGATTATATGACAGTTAACCCACCTTTAGTCGATGGCCACCACTACATCATTGTAGCAGTGGACTACCTCACCAAGTGGGATGAGGCGATGCCTACATTCAATTGCATGGGAAAAACTGCAGCATACTTTCTATTCAATCATGTGATAGCAAGGTTTGGTGTACCCAAATATATCACTACCGACAACGGAAGTCATTTTAGGAATTCCTGTATGGATGAACTTACAAACCGGTTAGGATTGCGGCAGGACTTCTCCTCGCCATACTATCCTCAAGCTAACGGACAAGTAGAAGCCATCAATAAGGTTTTGAAAACTATGTTACAGAGGATGATTAATAAAAACAAGAATAATTGGCACTTGATGTTGTTTATTGCTATTTGAGCCTACCGAACATCTGCTAAAACTGCAATCGGATTCACTCCTTTCCAACTGGTTTATGGAGAAGAAGCTGTGTTACCGATTGAATGTGAAATCCCATCATTAAAGATAGTTGTCGAACTCCTACCTAACACTTATGCGGAAGAGGAAAGGCTTCTCCACCTCCATGCTCTGGATGAAACTAGAAGAGAAGCCTCTCTAAACATAGAAGTACATAAGAAGAGGGTCAAAACACAATATGACAAGTCCATTCGTCCCCGAGTCTTTTCTGAAGGCGATCTGGTTTTAGTTTATGACCAAGACCAAGATAAAATAGAAGGGAAATTTGTACCTAAATGGTTTGGGCCACTTGTTGTCAAAACTGTGTTAAAAAAGGGAGCTTATGAATTGGTCAATTTTGATGGGGAACCCATGTCGGAGATCAGAAATGGTCTCTATCTGAAGAAATACTTTGCATAGGCACTGATGCCTCGCACCATTTGTTGTATTATGTTGTATTCTTTGTATAAACTTTTGTACATTAGTTATTTGGGGCACACACCTATCTTGCTTGGCATTGTCACTTTGGCAGATGGCACAAGAATCTTTCACATATTTAGGATATGCGAACGGCGCCAGCCGTAGTTCTCGAAACGTTGCTTCCGCTGCATGAGTCGTTTTTACACCTAATAACGAAGTTCTTAGTTCAGGAGGCACTTTTCTCGGAACTGCAACCAACAATGTTGCAGAATATAGCGCAAACATTAAGCTTCTTGTCGAGGCTATCACCCTTGGCATCCAATGAATAATCGTCAAACTGGACTCAGAATTAGTTGTATCCCAGTTAAATGGTCAGTATCAGGTTTGACATCCTACACTGTTTAGAAAGTGTCTACGAGTACGTCTTTTAGAGCGTCAGTTCGAGTTTATTGAGTATATACATGTTCCTAGAAGTCTAAATAGTTTGGCTGACTCTTTGGCCAACTATGTACTTGATTGGCATCTAAGTCATTAACAGCATACCAAAAAGCAAGCATGTACATTATTTCATGGCCAATCACATAAGTGAAACGGAAATAATCTAGCTTACATCATAACCCAAAAAGTGTCTAAATTTTGCACACACCAAAAAGAATAGTGTAAATACTATTTCTCTTTTTTATTCTTTTTCTTATAGATAAGACCCAAAAAATGTTCATACAAACAAAACAAATGAAAAATTTGGAAAAAATCGAAAACATGGGAAACTGTTTCAAAATTTTCTAGTTCGACATCAAAACTAATCCACTACTGGCAGATCAAAGACTAAAGGTTAATAGCTTCTAGGAATTCAAGCTGAAAGGGAATGCTTCCTCTCATACATCGGCCGCACAACGAACACATATGGTAAATATGAGTATTTTTACTTATCTTTTATTCATACATGTACAAACCGTATCCTTTTGAATGATAGTAAGAGGCATAATTCCTCAATTTTAGCTATCTTTTTAGATATTAAATGCACATTTGAACCCGTGTCTAACTAAATTGTTGGCTAGTGAAATGGTTTTTTATTTCAGGACTTGAAGACTTTGACAGTTCAAACTATTTGACTCAGGTAGTTGAGGCAGACCATGATTCATGATGATCTATTATTTTGGCATTTTTCACAAGACTCAAGTTGAAGTAAACCTCATTGAACTTGGCCATTTCCCCAAATCGGATACCTTCAGCCACATGGTATTACTTCATCGTCCGTCGACACATAATCCTGCTTCAGATAGACTACCCCGGGAAGGAACAGTTGTAAGAGTGTGCACAACTAGCTTAGCCCTTGTTTGCAATATGGATCTTTGCCTTGGCCTAACCCATGCCCTTGAAAAATAGGTTACGCCCATGCAACACTTGTTCCTTCCTATGCATCATAGCATTCTTTATTCTTTTTTACAAAAATGAAAAAGCATAAAAATTAAAAAACACAAAAATCCAAAAAGGGAGAGATTTGAATCACTTCATATTATAATCCTTGAAGAAAATGGCAACAGTCAGTCCTTGTCGCCCTTGAACACGGCACATAATTTGATCCTAGTTGTCAGTACACCATCGACATTTGCCTTAGGAAACTGTAACAGTATTTTGAATAGATCTCCATCGATGGGTTATCCTTTTCGTCACCAATGGAGCTTTCGTTAATGCATCTGGCATTAGCGGATTTCATCAAGGTCGATTACTCAAAGTCCTATGTTGCCAAGTGTCCATTCTGCGTTGTGTTATGTGTTCAAGGGAAGTCCAAACCGAGTTGGCCATTCCTCAAATATTGTCGACCAATCATGTTGGCCTTCCTTGTGTCAGTATACAGTGTTGGATCTTGCAGTTCTACCAAATTATATCAAACTATTGATCTTTGTTTCGTATCGATTGATGTGGGATGCATTAATGCCCTCCTTCCGATGGATTTATTCCTATCGACATCAAATCACCATCTAGGACATGGATCTAGAAACCCAAGAGTACCTTGGATCTTGCATTCATTAGTGGTAGGTTTCCTCACAAATGACAGTGGGTATACATTAATGACCCCTGATTGTTTGACTCTACAAGTGTTTGACTTCAGAACATCTATTCATACTTGTTAGTTTGTACTCAATACCTTAGAGTCCATCATCATTATCGGTGGGTCTCTTCGCATCTGTTAACGGTATACATCAATGATCGGTAATCAGATGGTGTTTTACTATGCTCGACATCAGATCACTTATTCGCATGATATAAACTCGTACTATCGTCAGTTTCTATTGAAGACCTTGGGAAAAACAGTTGTATCACTCATTGATGCACTGCCCGAGCTACGCAAGATTAGACTACCATGTCAGAAGTTCAATAAAGACTTTGTTCTCGCACTCATCAAAGTACAGGTTTACATTTCAGAAAAAAATTGCTTTTGACATGGATCCACTATGTATTGTTCGTGGCCATGCTTGCTTACTGCTAAGCATGGGTATGCCCGCCTCAGGAAGATATTATATATTTGAGAAATTGTTATGTTTTGCAGGTGTGATCCTCAATCTTGCGCCCGTGAGATTTCCTTCCCTTATCCTTGCTTTGAATGATAAAGAGTATCAATATACAAAGTACAAAATTTAGTAATGTATTTCGGCCCTTAGCTCTGCTTCAGACCTCACACATTAGGGGGCATCTGTTAACAATCAAACTAACAACCCTAGTCATGTGACATAAGAGGCATATGTTTACCATGCACCTGCAACAAGAAGACATGACACAAGTTCATTCAGAGATGAATCCTCTTTGAGAAATGCATTAATTATGCTTAAAATCATTCTAAATGGTGCAAAAAGCCTAAAAACTATGAAAAGTGGATTTTCAAGTTAAAATAATCTAAAATGAGGAAAATGGATTATCCCACACTCAAAAGAGAAGCCTAAGGCACATTTCCCAATGCTATATAAGAAAGGCTTTGGGGCATGGTAAAGACGCACAAAGGAAGAGCAAAAGAATGTTGGAGAGATTCTGAAGGAGGAGAAAGAGCTCAAATTATTCAAAAGCAAGGGTGAAGGAAGGGAAGCTCATTTGCAATGGAGGAAAGATTCTCACCTAGATCATTGGTAAGGATGTATTTCTTCATTGTTCTAATATGAATGGATTCAAGTTTCTACCATATATGAGTTTAAATTTGGTTTATCTTGTATGAATTTAATTCTTGGATGGCTTTAGATCTTAAGTTTGCTTATCTTGATTGATGAATAGATATAGATCTTTGGAAAGTTGTCATAATCTTTTCATGTTGCTGACGTAGGAACTCACCATTTCTTAGGAAGATAGTTAAACTGGTGTAGACACAACCCTGCACTAAACACTATTATCAAGGGCCATTAACAAGATTACCATCACATACAGGTTTCCATTACCCAGGATGGATGACATGATGGATTTCCTAAGTGGGGAAACATGTTTTTCAAAATTAGATCTGAAGAGTTGATACCATCATATTAGAATTTGAGAAGGAGATGAGTGGAAGAAAACCTTTAAGATAAATGATGGGTTGTATGAGTGGCTGGTTATGCCATTCGGACTGTTCAATGCGCCAAGCACTTTCATGAGATTAATGAATGAATTCTTGAGAGATTTCATAGGTAATTTTGTAATAGTTTACCTTGATGATATTCTGATTTTCAGTCAAATAGAAAAAGAGCACTTGGAGCATCTAAGATGTGTCTTGTAGAAATTGCAAAAGGAAAAGTTATTAGTAAATGTGAAGAATGTTAAAATTCAATATGCTAAGACAGAAAATAGCAGCATTACATTCCATTTCACAATAATAGCATATACAGGATCACTGAAGAAACAACAAGCACAGCATAAACACAAGAGACAGAGATTTATCCTGGGAAACCCTCATGGGGTAGAAAACCCAGCAAAGCTTCCTCAATATAGATGACCAGCAATATACAAAGATGAAACCCTGAGACATGATCTCCTCCTCCACAATAGCATACCTCTCATCCACAAGTGCGCTATCCTCAAGTGTGTGAGTGTATCAAATGAGGAACACACCTCCTTTATTTATACACTACTCTGATATGTATTTTACACAAGTACATGTAGGCTCGTATTTAACCATTAGGTTAAATACCCCATTATAACTGACTGGGCCGACCCCCACATGGTGGGTCTAATAACCCTAGTTACCACACCCAACTCGGAGGAATAAACATCTCCGGATTTATAGTATAATCACATCGGAGGTATGGAACATCTCCGGAATAAATAATATACAAATATAATATTCTTTGAAGTTACAATATTTCAACACTCCCCCTTAACGAGAAGGATATTATAACAGTATCTGCATGAGCAAGGAGTCATCAACATCATACATGATACATCTATAAATCATTGGAAGCTTTCTCAACATCATCAGTAACTCAAGCAGTTACTGGAACATCTTCAATACTGGAACATCAACATCTTCAGTACTGAGTCTTTATCTTCTGCAGCACTCGAACAACTACAACAACATCAACATCTGGATCCTCACGATCATCAGTATCGTCATCTCACGATCATTATCATCGTCATCACACGATCATCAGCATCGTCATCACACGATCATCAGCATCGTCATCTCACGATCATCAGCATCGTCATCACACGATCATCAGCATCGTCATCTCACGATCATCAGCATCGTCATCACACGATCATCAGCATCGTCATCACACGATCATCAGCATCGTCATCTCACGATCATCAGCATCGTCATCACACGATCATCAGCATCGTCATCACACGATCATCAGTATCGTCATCACACGATCGTCAGCATCGTCATCAACACATGTATCCATAACAATACAAGTATCCACATCATTAGTACAAGTATTCATGCCAATGCAAGTATACATATCATCAATACAAGTATCCATACTGACACAAGTAATCATGTCATCAATACATGTATCCTACCGATACAAGTAACCACATCATCAATACAAGTATCCATACCGATACAAGTAACCACGTCATCAATACTAGTATCCTACCGATACAAGTAACCACATCATCAATACAAGTATCCTACCGATACAAGTAACCACATCATCAATACAAGTATCCTACCGATACAAGTAACCACATCATCAATACAAGTATCCTACCGATACAAGTAACCACATCATCAATACAAGTATCCTACCGATACAAGTAACCACATCAAAAATCACTTTCTCGGAGACCATACGTCTACGGATCAATTCAGGGACCGAAGTCCGGGGATGATACAATCCCCACTTCTCGGAGACCATACGTCTACGGATCAATTCAGGGACTGCAGTCCAGGGATGATACAATCCCCACTTCTCGGAGACCATACGTCTACGGATCAATTCAGGGACCGCAGTCCGGGGATGATACAATCCCCACTTCTTGGAGACCTCACGTCTACGGATCAATTCAGGGACCTAAGTCCAGGGATGATACAATCCCCACTTCTCGGAGACCTCACGTCTACGGATCAATTCAGGGACCTAAGTCCGGGGATGATACAATCCCCACTTCTCGGAGACCTCACGTCTACGGATCAATTCAGGGACCTAAGTCCGGGGATGATACAATCCCCACTTCTCGGAGACCTCATGTCTACGGATCAATTCAGGGACCTCAATCCGGGGATGATGCAATCCCCTGCCTGTTCATTCAGGACTTCATTATCGGAGACCCAGTCTATGGCTCTATTCTGGGACCTCAGTCCGGGGACGATGCAATCCCCTGCCTGTTCATTCAGGACTTCATTATCGGAGACCCAGTCTACGGCTCTATTCTGGGACCTCAGTCCGGGGACGATGCAATCCCCTGCCTGTTCATTCAGGACTTCATTATCGGAGACCCAGTCTACGGCTCTATTCTGGGACCTCAGTCCAGGGACGATGCAATCCCCTGCCTGTTCATTCAGGACTTCATTATCGGAGACCTCTCGTCTACGGCTCTCTTTAGGACTGAAAGTCCAGGGATGATCCAATCCCCTCAACTGTCCACTAAGGACTTCATTCTCGGAGACCTCACGTCTACGGCTCTCTTTAGGACTGAAAGTCCAGGGATGATCCAATCCCCTCAACTGTCCACTAAGGACTTCATTCTCGGAGACCTCACGTCTACGGCTCTCTTTAGGACTGAAATTCCAGGGATGATCCAATCCCCTCAACTGTCCACTAAGGACTTCATTCTCGGAGACCTCACGTCTACGGCTCTCTTTAGGAATGAAAGTCCAGGGATGATCCAATCCCCTCAACTGTCCACTAAGGACTTCATTCTCGGAGACCTCACGTCTACGGCTCTCTTTAGGACTGAAAGTCCAGGGATGATCCAATCCCCTACCTGTCCACTAACGACTTCATTCTCGGAGACCTCACGTCTACGGCTCTCTTTAGGACTGAAAGTCCAGGGATGATCCAATCCCCTACCTGTCCACTAAGGACTTCATTCTCGGAGACCTCACGTCTACGGCTCTCTTTAGGACTGAAAGTCCAGGGATGATCCAATCCCCTCAACTGTCCACTAAGGACTTCATTTTCGGAGACCATACATCTACGGATCTATTCAAGGACCGAAGTCCAGGGATGATACAATCCCCACCTGTCCACTAAGGACTTCATTTTCGGAGACCATACGTCTACGGATCTATTCAGGGACCGAAGTCCAGGGATGATACAATCCCCACATTTATTCTCATCAATACATCTATCATCAAAAGCATGTATTCTTACTAATACATATAACATCAAAAGCATGTATAAGTAAAACTAAGTATTCTAAGTATAAGAGTCCTAAATCTAAATATTTCTAAGTATCTAGGTGTAGAGAACAGGTTACCTCATCATCGACCTTGTTGTTCGATGAGACAATCTCATCAACAGTGACCATACTACTCCCCCTTTCGAGGAGGGTCCTTTTGAACTACACCAAGCTTGTCTCGGAAGTATTCAAATTTCACCTGAGACAGAAGTTTGGTAACTTCTTCACTTTATAGTTCCTTTCTGTGTCATATCTTGTTAGTTCCCTATGTTCTTTGACTTATCATGGAACACTAGAATCTATGTCATCCTGATACAACTCTATTTATCACATAGGATCACAGTTGGTTCTATCTCTAAGTCAAACAATCTTGAAGCCAAACTTCTTCACAACAAGTAGAGAAAGCAACCATATATTCCGCTTATGCTGAGATCCACACTAGACTGCTTCCAGCTAAACCACGAGATCATGGCTAATCCCAGACAATAACATCCTCTCGATGTGTTCTTCCTGTCTGATACACTTTCTTCCCAATCAGCATCTGAGTAGTCATCTGAAGTCATGATCTCCAAGATAGCATAGATCAAAGTCTATCGTATCCTTTATGTACCTCATGACATGCTTTGCAACTATCGGGTGAGCACATATAGTTTCCACTAGACACTGACTCAAGGTGTTCACAACAAAGCATATATCTAACCTAGTATATGTTAGATACATCAATGACCCAATAATTTGACTGTACAGAGTTGTATCCACTAACTCTGATGAGTCATCTCCTAACAGCTTCAAGTTGGAATCCATAAGAGTGGCCATTCCAACATATCAAGTCTTCTCAAGATTTCTCAGCATACTTTCTCTGGTTGAGAGAGATTCCTTCTGATACTTTCCATACTTTTAGACCTAGAAAGTAATGCATCAATCTGAGATCTTTCAATTTCATTTCTACAGTCATCTATCTGTGCCATCTCTCATCAGATGGGTCTATTGAGATGAGCCTCAACATCATTCGAACTCTGTGGTGAGTTCCTTCTTGCATCCATGTCATATGTGTATAGAAGCCATATTCAACCTTGTAGCAAAGGTTGAGATCCACATCACCCATGGTGATCATTAAGCTTATCAATTTATTATCGATCCTAGGTACCTATACAGAACCTGATTCACACTTCTTCTTTAATTACACCATACTTGGAGCAAACATCTTGTCATGATTCTCTTCCCCTTTCTAAGAGAATCTTCTAGCCATGAGCCTTCTATATTTTGTTTGATTTGTAAATCTTCTTGTTTGAACATCCACCACTTGTATGGTGTCCATCATTCTTCATGACCTTTCCTACAAATCAAAATTAAGTACATGATTAGTAATACTTCATAATCATCAAATCATATTGACATGATAACCTATTATGCATACAGATATCATTTACATAGTGATGCAACTATTTTGACCAATACTTTGGCACAACACTTTCCCATATCCTGTATGCATACAGTGGCTATCTAGATGCCTTCCATCTCTACCAGAACATACTATCGAGAGTGTGCACAACTCTCAGCATGTCAGCAAAGAGGTTTCATTCTAGACAAGCAACAATGGAATGTTTGTCCAACTTACCAATCATATGCATATTAGTAGTATATTGTTCAATGTTCTATCAATATTTACACTCAGCATGATATATTATAGGAATACAAATATGCATACAACCTATTACAGGCAATATCATTACTATTTCAAATAACAACTCAAATACTTATCTTTTATGTTTGTGTGGCTGCCTCCCGCTTGATCTTCTGTATGTCTTTTGAACTTCTATTCATTCTGTACCACTGGATTAGTATATTCTAAAAACATAATCTTGAAAATGTATAGTCATGATTAATAAACATTAGTATTCAAGATTTCAGGGAAGTCTTCTTTTACTCATGCATATCATCAATCAAGATAAAAGATATAATATGCATAATCCCTTGATTACTAACTTTATGAATAAGCATAACCAATCATTCCAAGTATACTTATATAAGGGATCCTAACACAAGGTAAGATTCATGGGAAACATACCTGGATTAGTATACCTACTTGGTTATGTACAACATACCTAAACAATCTCTTCAATGATTTAGAGATCCTGAGCTAGAACCTGCATGTCTCATAGGTTAAGCATAATATAACAAAGTCATACATACCTCGTAAGTAGAACAAAGATTATGGATGAGTCTTTGTCTTCATGTTTTCATGGTCATGGAGCCTGATTTGTCTTTTGTGATGTACCCGTATCTTGTTAGTAGACAACATCAACCTCACACAACATCATAATGCATTAGTACAATCATAAGTGTCAACACCCTAACCAATGAATATCTTCTATCATGCATTCATAATTTTGTTAAGGTGATACAACAAATCTAAAATCAAGATTGTACTAACCGTAATAACATGAAGACAAACATACCATAAACTTAATCATGAACAAATCTCAAAACATACCTCGATGAGTCATACATGTCGAGATCGCTTGTAATCTCCTTATGTAAAGCCTTAGCCTCATCTCCCTCTGAAACAGTAACTCCTTCACTTATGCAGGTGACCAATCAATCTTCTTCTAGGATTAACCCTATCCACTTGATTTGCAAGAACTGGACCTGGAGCTGGATATGGGTTTGTCAGAGAAACCCCAAAAATTCAAACTTTGAATTTCAAACTTCCGAAAGGATAGAAATATGCGCCTTGATGAGCTGATCAAACTGATATATTCAGAATTTGAAAACTGCAAAGTTTCACTCCTCAATTTTGCCTTTGAAACTTCCGGATTCACTGGACGTGACCCTGAACTGGGGTTTGGTGAATCCCACTCTTCTTCCCAATCAAAATGTTTGATCCAAAGCTCTAAGCTTCTATTTTTCTGAGGAGCTTCCAGCCATGGTCACAGATTTCAAAAATTCCCATTTTTACAGAAGCCCTAATTTTCCACTTTTCTGATCAAAGTCCCGAACTAGGGTTTGATCAAGCCCGGCCTTCTGCCCAACCAAAAAATTTGATCTTGGTCTCTAAATTTCTATTTTGATGAGTAGCATTCAGCCGTGGTCTCCGTTTACAAAAATTTCAACTTTCTTCAAAGCCCTAAATTCCGGAAGCCATGAATGAAGGTACTCAAAAATAATTATGTTTTGACAGAAATATGTACCTGATTGTTTCTGGTGTAACTCCAAACTTTTCAATCCACAAGGTCTGAAAAAGTTTTCTGAAATAGCCTGACCTGTTATCTTTCCATCCTGACAGGTCTGACCTCAATTGGATTCTCTGAGAGAGAGTTATGTCAAATGTCGCAACGTGACCTGTTTTGGGATAAAACAGAAGAGCGAACTTGTACGGCGTGCCACGTGTCACTGTTTGAACTTCGGCCTCTGAAAAACTTTTTTTGAGGTAGCTCGGCCTGTTATCTTTCCATCCTGATAGGTTTGACCTCAATTGGACTCTCTGAGAGAGAGTTATACCAAGTGTCGCAACATGACCTGTTTATGGGATAATACAGGAGGGAGAACTTGTACGGAGTGCCACGTGTCACTGATTCAACTTCGGCCTCTGAAAAAGTTTTCTGAGATAGTACAGACTGTGTAATACCTGTCACTTTTTACGAAATTTCATTTGGAGCTTCCTAGCCCAAGATATGACCTTTTTCCCAAGGTCACCTGATTTTGACTCAGATCTGGAAGAGGCAGAAACCCTATATTGTACAGATCATAAATCACGAAGTACAACGAATTAGAGGTTGTCCTTTGGACACAAGGTACCTGGAGATTTAATATTCGTCCTGTAACAATTTCAGATCCGAAAACTTCGCCAAAACGGATTTATAGCGAAAGTGCTACGATGACTGGGTTTTGCTATGTAAAACCCTAACCTTCAAATTGTCGTAAGTAAAGCAAGTGTCTTTAGTGTCATACCTTGTCTTCCTTCAGGTTAGGTCTGATACCATGTTAAAATTCAATATGCTAAGACAGAAAATAGCAGCATTACATTCCATTTCACAATAATAGCATATACAGGATCACTGAAGAAACAACAAGCACAGCATAAACACAAGAGACAGAGATTTATCCTGGGAAACCCTCATGGGGTAGAAAACCCAGCAAAGCTTCCTCAATATAGATGACCAGCAATATACAAAGATGAAACCCTGAGACATGATCTCCTCCTCCACAATAGCAGACCTCTCCTCCACAAGTGCGCTATCCTCAAGTGTGTGAGTGTATCAAATGAGGAACACACCTCCTCTATTTATACACTACTCTGATATGTATTTTACACAAGTACATGTAGGCTCGTATTTAACCATTAGGTTAAATACCCCATTATAACTGACTGGGCCGACCCCCACATGGTGGGTCTAATAACCCTAGTTACCACACCCAACTCGGAGGAATAAACATCTCCGGATTTATAGTATAATCACATCGGAGGTATGGAACATCTCCGGAATAAATAATATACAAATATAATATTCTTTGAAGTTACAATATTTCAACAAAGAAGTGTACATTTATGAAGTCAGAACTAATGTATTTGGGTTTTGTTATCTCAAGAGATGGTTTGAAGATGTATCTGGAAAAGGTGCAAGCAATTATTGATTGGCCTTCACCTCGGAGCATTTTTTAGGTAAGAAGTTTCCATGGATTGGCAAATTTTTATAGGAAGTTCATAAAGAATTTCAGTGGTATTTGTTCATCAATCATTGAAACAATTAGAAAGGACAAACAACCATTTAAATGGACAGCAGAGGCTGAAAGTAGCTTTCAATTTCTAAAGAAGAAGATTACTGAGAAACCAGTATTGAAGTTACCATATTTCAAACACCCTTTCCAAGTGAAATGTGATACCAATGGAGTAGCAATTGGAGCTGTTCTCAGTTAGGAGGACAAGCCTGTAGCCTATTTCAACGAGAGTTTGAATGATTCAAAACAAAAATACTCATCTTATGACAAGGAATTGTATGCTATTGTCCAAGCACTAAAGCATTGGAGACATTATTTTATGCCTAGGGAGTTTGTTTTGTTCTCCAATAATCATGCATTGAAATACATCATGCAACAACCTAAATTGAATCAGAAGCATGTCAAGTGGGTTGAGTTCTTGCAAAGATTTGCCTTTGTGTTGAAGCACGTAAGTGGGCAATCAAATCGAGTAGCTGATTCCTAAAGCAGGAGACAATTGATTGTGCAAGAAAATCAGATCCAAGTCTTAGGATTTGATGACTTAAGAGGTTTGTATGAGGTTGACATTGATTTTCAGGATGCATACAAAGTTTGTAGGAATCCTGCAGAGGTGGACAAAGAGCCATGGATGGAGTATATGTTGCAAGATGGCTTACTCTTTAAAAACAGTAAACTTTGTATTCCCAAATGTTCCATGAGAGAGAATTTGATACAAGAGAAACATAATAGAGGTATGGCAAGTCACTTTGGAAGTGATAAAACCTTTAGACAGTTGAGCCATTTCTATTTTTGGCCAAAGATGAGGTCTGAGGTTGAAAATTTTGTGAGCAGATGTAGGGTATTCCAGCATGCCAGGGGAAGAAGCCAAAACATAGGCTTGTACACACCATTGCCTATTCCAACTATGCCTTGGGATTCTATGAGTATGGATTTCATTTTGGGTTTACCAAAAACTCAGAAGGGAAATTATTCTATTTTTGTAGTTGTGGATAGATTCACTAAGATGGCACATTTCGTTCCATGTTATAAGACAAGTGATGGCACACACACTGCTAACTTGTTTTTCAATGAAGTTGTGAAGCTGCATGGTTTTCCTAAGAGCATTGTATCTGACAGAGATGTAAAGTTCACATGTCATTTCTGGAGAACCTTGTGGAATAAGTTGGGTACTAACTTGAACTTCAGTTCAGCATATCATCCACAATCTGATGGCTAGACTGAGGTGGTAAATAGGATTTTGGGTAACATGTTGAGAAGTCTGGTCAGAGAAAATCCAAAACAATGGGACAAAGTGCTAGCTCAAGCCGAGTTTTCATACAATTATTCACTAAACCCAAGTACCGGAATGAGCCCATTCCAAATTCTGTATGGTATGCATCCCAGAGGGGTGTGTGAACTTCGTAATTTGGGTCAATTGGAAAAGAGGAGTGCAGATGGAGAAGAGTTTGCAACCAGGATTAGTGAACTACAAGAGAAAGTTAAAGCAAGGTTGCGACAAAGTAACAATAGTTACAAAATAAGAGTAGATTCCAGGAGAAGAGAGAAAAACTATGAGGTGGGAGATTTGGTTTTAGCACATCTGAGGAAAGAGATATTTCCAAAAGGAGAGTATAACAAGCTAAAAATGAAAAAAATTGGGCCTTGCAGAATACTCAGAAAATTATCGGCAAATGCCTATGAGCTGGAAATGCCAACAGGGATTGGTATCTCACCTATTTTTAATGTTGCGGACCTGTATGCATATGTGGCCGATGATACGAGACAAATGACAGAAGATAGGGATCCTATGGAATATCTTCAGTGCTTGAAGTAGATGCATATATCCCAGCCATCAGAAGCTAAGGCTATCTTGGATACTAGAGTGGCAAAGAGTACCAGAAATAGAGACTACTTGGAATACTTGATCAAATGGAAAGGACATCCCGTAGAAGATTCTACATGGATGAATGTTAAAGAATTGTAGACAAAGGGTTTCTCGATAGCTGATCTACTGAACAAGGGTTCAGAATTTTAACCTTAGGAGTCTGATGCAGGAGCACCAATGCTAAGCCAGCAATGTGATTGCGTGTTCACATGTTGTGGATAGCGAGGGGACAAGTTGCACTGAGATAAGAAAGATAGTTTGTTTACTAAGTATTTTAATATTTGCAAAGTATGTAACCGACTAGTGTGTTGTCAGTTTTTGAGAAAATAGGACATAGTGGCGAGTTGATACTCCCTGCGTGGAGATCAAGCCCGATAGATAGTTTGTGGATGAATGATAGTGACTCTTCAGTGATGGAGGAGAGTTTGTTGGTTAGTTTGTTTTTTCTATTCAGCGAGTCGTTTTTGTTTGGGAGGTCGAATAGGTGAAAAGGGGGGAGAAAGAGGGACTTGGGGAGGACCCTGTGCGAGGAAGAGTCGGGGATATTTTCTTGAATACCAGAGGAAAATGTATCTGGATGGGAGGATTGCTATCAGTTAATGAAATTAGCAATTTATGTGTGTTCAATAATGTTACTTGCATTTGAATGAGAGATAAGTTGAGATTCTATCAAGTAGAGTTGTGTGAAAGCGTTAACCTAATGTCTGTGTGAATGAATCTCCATTTTCATGCTTGTGCGAACTCTAATGTACCATTAAGAATACCCAAGTCATTCGAAAACTGACTTTCATTCAATAACATAGGTCATTTCTTGTTGTATTTAGTTTCACATTAGATCCGGACGAAGGTCGAGTTGGATTGATCAATTCCCTGATCAATCAATGAAAAAGAGCGCAGAGTTGCAGTCAATTCAATTAGTAGATGTTGGACGACTCGGATCAAATCCAAAAGCAAGATCGACGATGGGGAAAGTATCCACAAAGTGAACGTGCACGGGAGTTAACATTTCCACAATCCGGCACAAAGTATTCCGCATTGATCAAAGATCAATGGACGAGATCAAATCCGCAATGGATTGACAGTTGATACAGTGTTCCACAGAAGGAAGAAGCTCGGGAGATAGCAACGAGAGTTTGCGGAAGTCAAATTGTGGAAGAGTGTTTGCGGAAGTCTTTTCAAGAGATTACGAAGAACACACCCACGACCTGCAATCCGCAAATTGCAGAAAGGAGGCGTTCGCATTGCAGGAGTGAGAATCGCGGAAAGGAAGTTGCGGAAAGACTTGTTGCAGAAGGGCGCATTGCGGAAGGATAATTGCGGAAGGACACCACAATTGCGAAAAGGAGGCGTTTCCGTAGGGCTGTTGCGGAAAGCTATTTATGACAGGAAAAACATTGCGGAAGACCTATTTTGAAGGTAATACCCGCAACTGAGAAGGACCTAGATGGTTTTTTTTTATCTAAGTTTAGTGGTTCGATTTCAGAGGATCACAAGATTTCCTGGGGGAAGCGGGTTGTATTGGCTTTTGTCATTCCCTCCTGCATCAGTTTTTCCATAATAATTACAACGATTATACATTTTCTTTTTATTAGACACCATGTTAGAAGCATCATCATTAGAAGTAGATCCTTTATTATTGGGTTTAGAATGTTTATTAAAACTCAAATTAGGATTTTTTTACTATTCGCCATTGGAGATTTACTATTAGACAATAGACTACTAGTACTTAATCTATCTCGCTCATTTATCAAACCTTTACAAAAATATTCAAAAGTTGGTTTCATAGTTCCTTTAGACATTTCAATAGCTCTATTCCTAGTTTGGATGAGCATATCAAAACATGAAGGTGACTTTTTTTCAACAAGAATAGTAAGAGCATTAGTATTATCATTTTTCTTGTAATCAAAACCAGAATTATTTTCCTTTTTCATTAAAGGTTTTAATTTCAACAAGAAATGACTTTATTCGATCAAAATATTTAGGGTCTAACTCATGGATTTTCTTTTCAAGATAGTAAGCATAAACATCATCACTTTTATAAGATAAAGAAGATAGGGTTTTCCATATCTCAATCGGACTATCCTCAACCTCAATATGTATCTGTAGACTATTTGAAATCGTTTGTCCAATGAGTCCTCTTGCTTGATCACATTAATATTCCGATATTGCCAAGTCTTTTGCATACACTAGTTTTGTTTGATCACCTTTAACTAATATCCATAAGTTCTTATTCTTGAGAACATCACAAATCTTTCTCTTCCAAGAGAGATAGTTAGATCCAACTAATGTAGGAATAGAAACAACTTTTGAAGTCATAGTGTGACAAAATATTGAAAACCTAAAATACAAAAAAAATTACTTGACACAACTAGAATAAAAGTGATTAAAAACCAGAAATTTCTCACTAAAACTGAAACCTAATAGCAGCTAACGGACGGGTCTATAACCTTGCAGCAAAAAATCAAGAGCAGAGAATCAGATTCAGAAAAAAAACATGTCGAAGCAGGGGTATTCGCACTTTCTGTACACAGCAGGTGTGAATGAAGGAAAGAATTCGCGCTTTCGTTGAAGGTAGGGAAAAAATTCCATGTGTATTTGTGCTTCCGCAGGCCAAAAGATGCAAATTGGCCTCAAAATTCCTGAAACCTGTAAAAATTTGGAAAATTGTGAAATAGTCACCGTCTTGTGTGGAAACCTGCAACAAAACACAACTAGAGAAAAAAACAAACTAGATTTTCTACAAAACAAATATATCATTGATAACAAGTTAGTATTCAATCGATTGTAATCCAAATCTATAGAAAAAATCAAGATAAACTTGAAAAAAATTGAAAATTTCTTAAAATTAATGGTGAGGGTTAGGGTTTGAAAACAAATTCTCAAACATGTAGAAAAATACTAGATGTAAAAAAATACCATTTTGGTTTGATAGATCGGATGCCAAATATACAAAATATGAAGGAGCCAACTCAAAAATTGAAGAATTGTTGCTTGTAAAAAAATTCAAAGAATTACCAAAGAAGGTAGAGCATATCAACTAGCTCTAATACCATGTTAGAATATCGAGAATATGCATAACATACAACAATACATTTACACTAACATGTAAATCAATAGCAAAGATATACTAGTCTAGCCTTCTATCCATAAAAGCAACAATAATCATGTAAGAAATAAGAGACAAGCGAACAATACACCAGATATACGTGATAAAACCCCAAATGGGGAAACATCCACGAGAAGGTTTGGTTTTATTTATTCTTCATAATCTCCAATGTTACAAGAGAGCTCCACCCCTCAAATGCTTCACAACTCTACAACACAAAGATATCCAATATGCCAAAAGGCTCTCTCTCACCTTTATTATGTACCAAGAGGTATGGAAGAACAACATCCCAAAATACATGTGGGATAAATGTTTTTCCACCTCTTTATATAATGAATGGTAATAGGAGAATATTTCTCCATGATGCATGTGGGATAACTCCTTTTACATAAAATTAGAGTTATTTATGCCATCCAATGCTAGATGAGACATCTTACGATATCATACTAAACATCATTACACATGTAATATTAAAATTACACATTCCAACATAGTTAAGAGGTGAAATTTATGTTTTGCATTAAAAATTTTGAGGTTCATAAATTTATATATGGTGTCAAAGATTTTGTGACTAACATGACTCTAGGTTGTAAGAGGGAGATTATATTTTAGTTGAATATTATCTTGCATAGGTGCTTGACCTTGTTTGAGGTTGTTGCATGAGAAAATCACCTGAATGCTAGACAATGTTTTGTCCATTTCATATATTGTTGTTTTTTTGCACTCGAGGACTTGTTTAGGATGTGTAAGGTTTCTCATGGTCTTAAAGAGCACGATGAGTTAGATGGAGCTTCCAATTTTGTTCCAAAGAAGCCCGAGATTTAGATACTTATTGAGGAAGTTTATCTTTGATTACAAGTTGAGAAGGAATATATTTCATAATGTAGTGATCCAACACAGTTGGCCACTCATCGAAAGAAGAAAGATAAAGTAAAGATAATAATTATTGAGTATGTAAAGGATCATTTAATCTCACACATTTTGGATAAGAAGACATGTAAAAAAATGTTTACTGGTTTGGTTCACTTATTTCAAAACTCTTGTGGTTCTATACAAATGCTTTCGTGAAACTATATTTCAATCATTTGCATGAGAAAGATAGATACGATGTTGAGCTACTTGAACAAGATCACAAAGTTGAAATATCAGTTGACTTCCATTTTAACAACAATGAGGGATGAGGAGTTGGTGTCCATTTCCTTAAAAGGATAGCTTACTATGTCTTATATGTGTTTTTTTAGGGTATTTATAATTGAGAGTCCTTGCCAAATGTTTCAAAGCTTTGGGTTGATCTTGTGCAAGAATAAATCAAATTGCAAGCTTATATGAAGCAACAAGGGGAAGTATGTGTTATTGGTCTCATCATGAAGTCAAACGAGGGTAGCAAGAAGGAATACAATAAGAAGGAAGGGACATATATATGAAACAAGGATGCATTTTCAATGGATCATGAGATGGGAAAATATGCTAGCTAATGTCCATTAAAGAAGAAGGGAAAAGGTAAGAAATAGGTTGCAATTGGGGTTGTAGGAAGTGTAGTGGATATTAAATCTCAATTTGATATTTCCTTTTCCATGATTTCTTGATATTCCTTTAACATTGTGTATAATGTTGGATGGTATATGTATATTGGAGCTTCAATACATATAACATAAGAAATGTCATTATTAAATAGGATTCAAAAGAAAGAGGGAGGCATGAGTGTGGAGCTTGGCGATGATGCCACTTATCTCGTGGGATGAGTTGGCTCCATTTCCTTCAAGACACCTTCAGGTCATCTAAATACTTGAATTGGATCATTTTTTGTTTGTTCTTGGTTTGGAAAAGAATCTTATTTTAGTTTCTTGTAGGACATATGTACAATGGAGAGTTGCATTCGAGGGACATCGGTGCATCATTAGTAATTGTTGTCTATCTAGTATAAATACTTTGACTAGAGGGGTGAGAGAGGGTTCCATTTACATGTTACTTGTTGATCCAGTAACACTTGTACATTCTAGTGAGAGGCTAGATGAGCCTTCTAGCTTTTAGGAGGCATATGCAGAGCATCCATGGTGGGATACCATGAAGACAATTTCATAACCTATTATGGATGTTTTGGTAGCATATTGTGTTTATATATTTACAAGATCAATGTTTCAACATAGTGGAGATTGTGGTGAGAAAAGTTTTGATATTTGATGAGGATGTGAGGTATTCTAGTTCATTAGATTCTACTTTAGTGATTGAGGATAGAGATAAGTTTTTGATCCCAGAGACTGATTTAGAGACTCAACATGAGTTAGAATCAAAAGGAGTTGAGGTGAGATTGAGCATGGATATGCCCTTGTGTACTTCAAATTGGAGGAAGTCAAGATTAGTTACCTAGATATTGTAGGAGGTTATAGAGAATATAAGAGTGTCTAGATCTTTAGTGAGGGTCTACAGTGAGGGTGAGTACATTTCCTAGGATATATGCTAGTCACGTTGCATTAGTTTATTCCATTTGTATGCCTTTAAGTTTTTCAAAGGAGGTGAGGTATGATACGTTAATGGATTTTGATGCTAAGATTGATTTTAGGATTGCATTTGATGGGAGTATTGTAGAGTACATGAACAAGGTTAATGGATTCGATCACACAAATGGAGTTTCCCATGATGTTATTCATGCTTCAACATTCTCTTGAGATGAGGGAGTTGACCTAGTTCAAGTTGTTTCAGTTGCCAGAGGATTGGAGGTATATGAAAGAGATTCTCATGTTGAACAATTGTTGATGATCTTGCATAGGTTTTTACCTATACCATGAGCTTGGTCTTCCAAGATCGAGGAGTTGAGTTGTGCATATTTCTATTTTTGTGATTTTGGTAGATGTGAACCACGAGTCTTTATCTTGTATGAAGACATGATTATCTTTACAGAGTGTCCTAAACAAGTCACGATGTCATGTATGCTTATTTTAGCCCATGATGGTGACTTAGGGGATGTTGGGGTTTGGAAAGATGTTTATGATCCATCATCATGTTCTTCATATTCACAGGTGGTCATTATTCTTTGTAGGATCAAGATGATGTGAGAGTATGGATGTCAATTTCTTTACATGAGATAATAATTGATTCTAGGACTACAACAAGTACATATATGCAGGTAGCAGGTTGGATGTAGTCATAAAGTGAGTTGATAGATGTTGGTGTAAATAATCTCCTCTTAAAAAGGGAGTGTTATCTTTTGGTTCACTCTAAAAGTGTTTACAGCATGTTTGGGGATTCTTCATGAGACTTGGGTACACGGTGTATGTTCAACCCTATTTTTCCAAGATGAATTGGCACATGGGAGATGGTCTGTGATGGATTTTCACGTTGGAGATAAATTTATTATTGGTTGCTTGAAACTAGTTGCATGATTTCTTTGCATCCTTCTATAGGGTGTTGGATTTATCTCGTAGCTTGGGGGATTTCCTTCATGGTGGTGACATGGATAGGTTTGTTTTCTTGGAGAACACCCTACTGTTGATGCCTAGAAAAATCCTTGCATAGATAGTAGGGGTTCTCCCCAATGAAAAGTCCCAATTAGAATAGTCAATTTTTGGAGTAGGGAAATCGTTCGATTTACGGTCCAGATACTGTAGGATATGTTGTTGTTGTGGTTTTATCGGGTATGTCCCGATCCACCGTTTAAAGTTTTATTATTATGTATGCAATGCAAGGTACTAATCATAAATGTGCATTGTCCTGCCTACACTTGTTTGACAGGTAGATAGAGGCCTCACAAGGTGATGTGCAGGTTCTTACCTCTCTTCTTACCACCCCTATACTACCATTCAAACAAGGAATGCCTTAAATAAATGCAAAACTTTAATATATCTAACCTAATCTATCCTTGCAAGGAGCAAAAATTAAAAGAGAGTAATGACTGTAACTAATTAAAACAATTCCAGAAGTTAGCTACTGAAAGAAGTGTTTTAACAGTCACATAATAGTATTATTACAAATATAACTTTGAGAATGGCATTATTTCCTTCATTACTCATAATACACAGAGAATTGCATTTCATATTCATAAACAATAAGATATTTTACAAACCATGAGAATAATCCAATAGGAAAATGGAAATATCTTACAACATATTGATGAACAAAAACAAGAAATAAGTTCTGCACATTCATTCACATATCTCTATGCAATACTCCATGTAAGCCTTCACCCAACAAAGTTGTCTTTTCTCATTAGAAGAAATTAGTTTCTTACAAGATGATACTAGTCCAAAATTTCACAAGCCAAAATCCCCTTTCCCTCCTAGTTCTCCCTATTTATCTTTACAAAATTAGTTCTGAGGTGATTTATCACTTCATATTCCCTTCAACCCTCTTTTTTTCCACAATTTTTTCCTTTTGTGGTTGCAATATAAATAGCTAAAATAAAAATAAAAATACAATATTTCATAAATTGGATGATGCGTTTTCTTGACTTTGGATGTAATTATTCCAAAGATCACTCTCATAATATATTACATTTAGTTGCTAAGGATCTAATAATTTCAAGGCCACTTCATGGAAAGGTAAGTCTTTAACCATAGCATTCAACCCTCTTGTTGTTGCATTGTGACCACTTCCTAAGTGAAAGGCGTTCATGGTGGCATGCACAATGCACTGTTGGAGATATTCTAAACCGAGTGTGTCCAAACATTTAATGGTAGTGATATATTCATTCATAATAGTCCTCAATTCTTCTAAGCATTGTTCCTTTGGTACTAGATCTTCAATGTCAACAGGAGGTGGTAGATGACACTTCTGAAATGCTATATAAATGTTTTGATTAATATCTTCGCACTTTGCAATAGAATCTTGTACTTCATTCTGTAGCTTCTTTTCTACCTTTTGAAAACTATCTAAGAATGCTATGTCTAATTTTAGTTCAGCAGTAGTCCTTATTCGCATATGAGGAGGAATTTCCTTAGATTTCTTCTTCTAGGAAATTAACTTCTTCATTTTATCATAAGTCCCTCTTAACCTCTGCCTTGTAGTTGAAGTCTCTTCAGAAATGTGCTTCAATCTGGTTAAAATTCCCTTCAACCCGTATGTTTTCTCAGTGAGCAATTCTTGTGAGTGAAACAACTGTTCCTGCAAATCAGAAGCACACTCATAGAATGTTGTTAAATCTTTTTTTTTTTATAGCGGAGTTCAGTTGTTCTACCAGAGACTCATTTTCTTTGGTTAACTTTGCTACCTAATCTTGTAGAACTCCCTTTTCTATTGTAACAGGCTCCACTTATTGGTATAACTGGGCTCTTTTTCTTGTAATGCACTTATTTGATCCTGAAAGTTAGTCCTCTTTCCTTCCATGATTACTACTTGTACATTCAAAGAGTCCTTTTCGTCCTCAAGACTCTGAACAGTCTACATGATTTTCTCCTTCTCCAATTCTACAGCATCCCATTGTCTTCTCGTTTCAATTTCTTGACTTTGGGCCTGCACCAAATTATCTTTTAGCTTAATCACTTTGGATTTACTTCTTTCCGCATCTTCAATTAATTTGTCGATATTATCCACATTAGCTTGTGCAACAACCGACATTAGCTGATGCTGTGAATTTAGGGTCCTTATTTGTGCCTTCCAATACTGTGACTTCTTAGATAGTGATGATATCTGGTTGTTGAGCCACTTTCAACCTCTTTTCCATTCTTTTCATGATGGTTTTTATTTTCAGATAAAAAACTATTGTTTCAAGCTTGGCAACTGAGTATTGCTTCGATGGTGTAAATGGTGTGAGTCCTAGCTCATCCAAAGGAAGATGACCTCCTGTAAGAGTTACTTCATATTAGGATGAATAGGATTATACACCTCAATGTCTTGCTTCCCACTCTCTTCCTGCAAGTTCTGGTGTTCCATAGATTTCTTGACTCGTTCTTCTTCTTCAATGTTTTTGCTTCTAATCTCTTTTCCTCTTCTTATGCAACTGTTTTGTCTTATTTTTCCTATTTTTCTTTCCTTCTTTCCTCTACAACCATTTCTTCCTTTTTTATTTCTTCTTGACTATCTCCTCTTCTTGCATCCTCTTTGCATTTTTGGCTGCCATAGCTTCTTCATTAGCTTTATTTCTTGCTGCTTCTTCTAAGTCTTCTTTCATTTTGCTGGAACTTGCTTCTGTTTTCTTACCAAATCTCTTATTTAAATTTGTGAGATTATTTGCTCTCCTATACACCTCTTCATCCTTCAAAAAATGATCAGTATATTCAAAATTAATTTTGCATGATAAGCAATGCTTAGCCACCTTATGTTGACTATCATTTCTAACAAAAATATTTTCCCCAAAGTGATAAGCATCTAGTTCTTTCATGTATTCTTCTGCTCCTTTGAATTTGTTGAATTTATTTATAGGCCCCAACCACAAGTGGGAGTGGTGGCCATGATGCTTTCTTGTGTTCATTCAATAAATGTCCAACACCATTAACGAATACTTAACTAACCATTTCCTTCAATATGATGTACTCTATAACATATATGGGCATCAATGAGGGGCTCTTCTGCCTCCGTACATGCGTAGATATGTGCCTTCAGGAGTGAATTAGTAGTCTCTGTATTCACTGATCACCTCGAGTGTTGCATCTGACATGCAATTTGGTTCTTCGTTAAAAATCAATTTATATAACGACATCCAAAATTCTTCACAAATCATCTTGTAGAAGCCTACATGTTTATGAGCCCACAAAATCGGATAAGCTACATAAATTGGAGTTTCATTTGGATTCCAGTTGCATCCAAGCTTTGGGAAATGATTCCTAATAAGAATGCAATCAATAAGATATGATGACATGTAAAATTCAGCCTTCTTTTGATGTATTCCTTCCTAAGCATATTTTATGGCTTGAACGATATTTTCTAAAATAATATCCGCCCAATTGAATACGGTGTCGTGTGTTGTGACATGATACAACAGTGGAATCCAACTGAGCTTATAAATTATTGCATTAGCTCTTATGTATATTCTGCATAAAAGCATAGCGAATACCTTAAATGGAGTTCTAAGGTTCTTGGTCTCATACTCCCCAATTGTCCTTTGTCGGAATTGCTTGCCTGGAATTAACATCTTTCTTGCACAATCTGAATGCTCAATATTTAAACTCTTGACCCAATCATCCGTTAAGAGAACCTTATGCACTGGCAGTTTGTAGGCTTTGCTTATATGTGCAGGATGAAACGAAGCGAAACCATTTCCATTTGCACTTGTAATGATTCTAGATTTTACATCTACATGGCAGAATCAATCCAATCACTTTTGAACATGAAAATAGTTTCGGGCATGTGGAAGCTTTATGAAGACCAAAATTGTTGATATTTTGGTATATCAAGTTTTCTTCTATCACTGCATTGGGTATATTTTGATCTCGTATAAGATGATAAAGCTCACCCCACTTATACTCAGGAGTTATCCCCGTGGTAGATTTGGTATCTTTGAATTGCGCTTCCATGGTTGTCTTTGGGACCACCTCTTCATCGGAATCTGATATCACCAACTTGAGATTAAGCTTAGAATTCCTTTTGGCCATTTCTATATACCGCGACATAAGAGCAACATCATTATATAGCATGGGATCCATTGATAACACAACTAGGTATATTTATACCGAAAAGAATAATAACATGAGGAACTCAAAAAATAAACTGAGCATGCTATTTACTAATAATACATTTTTATTCTTCTTCAACCAGTTCTTCCAAATGAAACTAAAATGTAATCCAAAAGGCTCATACTATCAACAAATTCATAACATTATTCTTAGTAAAGAACCTCTCATGAAGCAAACTGTAAATTAGAAAACTCTTCTAATATGCATGTATTTGTTAGAAAATTGATGAACTAGGTTTAGCATCCTCATTGAGTAGATGACCACATTGAAGACCAAAAAGAAGGGTTCGGGTCGAGCAAAGCTTCTCTTTGTTAATTTTTCGATAATTTCATTCAATATTATCTAGGATCACTAAGAGAATAATAAGTACAACATAACAATCACAAGGAACAATGGACACAAAGCATTTCACCAGGGAAAACCAAGAAGGTGAAAAACCCCGCAACTTCCTTAGAGATAGAATAAGCCCCAATACAAAGATCACAAAGATCAATCCCCAAAAGATAGATGTCTCAAGCATCTAATCCTCCTCCACTTGTGCGCACTCCTCTCTCTCAACTATGCGATTTGGATGAGTGAGTGAATGAGCAAATAGAGAGAGACACACTCTCTATTTATACAACAACTTAACTTGCCTTTATCCCTAATTGGGCCGACTTCCTATGGAAGCCTAATAGCCCATCCACATGACTCATGCAAGGTCAACCCCACTAAGGTGGTCTAATAACCCATCAAATATAAGTCGCGACAGTTACAATAATACTTGCGACACTTACAAATACAAATGACGACACTTCTGATTGGAGGAATAATACATCTCCATCATGAATATAATAAAGTACAAGTGTAATACATAAAAGAATATCTTCCGAAGTTACAAATACATCAACACTCCCTCTTAACTAGGAAGGTATTCTCACGACAAAGGAATCAATACATATATGCAAAAGTATTCAATTCTGGAGCTGGATCATCGTCACTAGATCACGGAGCATCATAGTCACTGATGTTGTACTGGTCATCTCGATCACTGGTGCTATCTCTCAATTCTTCTCGTCATAGGAAGTTCTACAGAGTCGACCCCTTTTCAGGCTGGATGTAGGCCTAGCCTTCTGTAGGTCTTCATCATCTCTGCGAGCGGCCATCCAGTGGAATCTCAGGACTAATTACGTGCGTCAACAAAACCTCGCAAGAGCATCCCAGGACTGATTACGAGCTTACTGCTCAACCTATAGGATCTCCCAGGGAGCTATTACATGTGACCAGGCAAGCAAAACCTTGCAAGAGTATCCTAGGACTGATTACGTTCTAAAAATAAACCTATAGGATCTCCCAAGGAGCTATTATATGCTACCAAGAAAAACCTCACAAGAGAATCCTAGGACTGATTATGTGCCCAGCACAACCTGCAAGATCTCCCAAGGTGAAATTACATGCCACGAACAAAACCTCGAAAGAGCATTTTCCAAATCTCCTAGGGAGCTATTATATGCCATAGGAAAAACCTCGCAAGAGTATCTGCAAATCTCCCAGGGCGCTATTATATGTCCCTGCAAGCAAAAAATCGAAAGAGCATTTGCCAGACATCCTAGGGAGCTATTATATGCCATAGGAAAAACCTCACAAGAGTGTCTGGAAAATCTCCCAGGGCACTATTATATGCTTATCACACAACCTGTCCACGGCCACGAAGTATCATCCTGACACTCATGATCCTCCTGATCATCCTCGCATGGAGCATCATACTGATCATCATCATACAGTGCATCATCCTGATGCACATCATCATCACATGATCATCCTGTTCATCGTCATCTGGAGCATCATCCTGATGCTCATCACACATGATCATCCTGATCATCATCTGGAGCATTATCCTGATACTCATCATACAACACTTACATCCACAGCCATGGGAAGGATCCTCCTACCACCATGCTTGGAATGGATACTGCAAATGTGTCCCATCACTTCCTCCTCAAAGTATCTTCTATCTGAAGAACACCAAGCCTCTCTCTGAAGTACTCTAACTTCACTCTGGCCAGTGATTTGGTCAACACATCTGCAATATTCTCATCTATCGCAACATACTGGAGCTTCACTGCTCCTCTCTGCACCATATCCCTAATATAGTGATATTTGATCTCGATGTGCTTCGACCTGTCATGGAACACCAGGTTCTCAGACAACTTCACACAACTCTGGTTGTCACAGAAGATATAGGTAGCATCCAACTGGAGATCAAACAAATCAGATAGTAGCTTCCTTAGCCATACTGCCTCATAAATAGCCGAACAAGCTGTGGCATACTCTGCTTTGGCTATACTCAGTGCTACGCAGGATTGCTTCCTACTAAAACAAGAGATCACACCTGATCCCATACTGAAGTAGCACCCCGAAGTTCTCTTCCTATCTATAGCACTGCCTACCCAATATGAATCAACATAACCCTCCAGGTTAAACTTTTGATTCGCATCATACTTGAGCCCATAATCAATCGTACCCTTCAGGTACCTCAGAATATGCTTTACCGCAATTAGGTGAACATGTATGGGATCTGTCAGGAACTAGCTCAAAGTGTTCACCGCAAAGAAAATATCTGGTCTCATGTTCGTCAGGTACATCAAGGACCCAATCATCTAATGATACATCATGGCATCAAACGAATCTGATGAAGAATCACTCAATAGCTTCAGGTTCGATGCCATAGGTGTGGCCATGGACTTGCAGTCCATCGTCCCGAACCGCTTCAGGATCTCTACTGCATACTTCCCTTGTCCAAGGAAGATTCTATCTGCACTCTACCACACCTCCATACCTAGAAAGTAATGCATCATACCCAAGTCCTTCATCTCGAACTCGGCAGCAAGATTCCTCTTCGTGTCGGCAATCAACCTATCCTCACCTGTCACAAACAGGTCATCCACATACAGTAGGAGTATCACTGGATTGCCTTCCTCAACCTCGTAGTAAAGATTAGAATCTGCTTTACTCTTGGTAAATCCCAAAATGGACAGGAAGCTGTCTATCCTGCCGTACAATGTCCTGGGTGCTTGCTTCAAGCCATACAAGGCTTTCTTTAACCTGCACACATATGACTCCCTGTCATGTGTCTCGAAACTGAGTGGTTGCTCCACATACACTTCCTCTTTGACTACACCATTCAAGAAGTTGTCTTGAAATCCATCTGGTGTATCTTCCACTTCATTGCTGCAGCCAGAGCAAGTACTGTTCTGATGGAAGTGTATCTGGCTATGGGTGCAAAAGTATCTTCATAATCTATCGCTTCTTTCTTGTAGAAGCCACGAGCCACAAACCTTGCCTTGTATTTCTCTATGTTGTCATATGTAACATGCTTGATCTTGTAGATCCACTTGGAAGTCACAATAGACTTCCCTTCTGGTCTTGGGACCACATCCCAAACATCATTCTTCATGATCGACTGGTATTCCTCGACCATGGCATCCTTCCATTCTTTCTTTTTTTGTTGCTTCTTCATAACTGGAAGGTTCTTTGTTCATTATGTCATAGAGTAAGGCAACATAGCTGGTGTGTGACCTTGTCCTTTTTCTTTCTCTGTGTTCCTCTTCTGGAATACCATACCTTTCTGCATCTTGGATGAGATCTCTAGCCCATGCTAGTTTCCTCTTGTGAGAGTTCTTCTCACGGGGTGGATCTACGGGTTCTTGTGGATCTTCTATTTCACGATCCTCTTCTGGAATTACTTCGTTCATGGTGGTGTCTTGTATTTTGGGTACCCTTGGTTCTTCATTGTCTTCAACATGTGTCTTCCTTGATTTGATATATGTTGAGTCTTCATCAAAATTCACATCCCTGCTGATGTCAATCTTCTTGAACCTTGGAAAGTAGATTCTGTATGTCTTTGAGCTTTCACTGTAACCCACAAATATACCCTTCTTTCCTGAAGGATCTAGCTTTGTCTTCTTTTCTTTTGGAATGTGTGTGTATACTGGACGGCCAAATATTCTGAGATGGCTAACTTCTGGTTTCTTACCAGAGAAAACTTCTTCTGGTGTCTTGTTGTCAAGTATCTTGTGTGGTGTTCTGTTTTGAACATATACAACTGTCCTTGTTGCTTCTGTCCATAAGTGCATAGACAGATCTTGGTCATGAAGCATTGCTCGTGCTACTTCCATGATTGTTATATTCTTCCTTTCTGCAACCCCATTCTGCTGTGGATTGTAAGGAGTGGTCAACTCCCTCTCAATTCCCGAATCATTGTATAACTTCTTGAAGTCTCCTGAAGTGAACTCTCCGCCAGTGTCGGATCTAAAGGTCTTGATCTTCTTATCAGTTTGGTTTTCTATCAAGGCTTTGAATTCCTTGAACTTATCAAACACTTCATCTTTATTCTTCAAGAAATAAACCCAAGTCTTCCTAGAGAAATCATCAATGAAGGAAACATAATATACATACCCACTCAGAGAACATGATGACATCGGACCGCATACATCAAAGTGGATAATCTCCAAGATTCCTTTTTCTTTGCTTTCACTGCTTGGAAATTCCTTCTTTGTGTTCTTTCCTTTTGCACATCCTTTGCAAACACCTTCATGTTTTGACTAGATTTCAGGAAGACCTTCTACTGCTTTGCTTGCTATTGGTAGTGCTCTATAGTGCACATGTGCAAGCCTTCTATGACAAAGTTCACTTGGATCCATGGATTCATGTACCATGGCATGTTCAGGTTGTCCCTTCAATTTGTACAATCCTCCCTATTTCTCTCCAATCACTATTGCATCAGCTATGGTCTTACCTTTTGGCCACATAAGTACTTGGCCATCCACAAATGCAACTCTCATTCCCTTTGCATCCAAAGATGATATGGAGAGAAGATTCTTCTTGAGACCAGGTACATATAGAACATATTGCATCTTTAAAGACTTCCTAGAGTCTAATTTGTATGAGGCTTCACCACTTCCTTTTATAGGGTATTGATAGTCATCCCCAAGTTTCACCTTGCGAGGTGACTCATGTTCAGATAGGTCCATAATAGATTCTTTAAATCCCGTCATATGCTTGGAAGCCCCACTATAAATAAGCCAATCATTACACCCATGTGTAACAGTACCTGTGAGAGCAGAAATTAGAACATATTCTTCATCACTTGAAGAAACTTCACTTTCTACCTTAGTCTTCTTCCTAGGAGGTTCATCATCCTCAGCAGCATGAGCATGATATCTCTTCTTGTTTTTCTTCTTCTTTTTGTTGTTGAAGTCTCTTATATTCTTGGGACAGTCTCGGGCAAAGTGTCCCTTCTCATCACATGTGAAGCATCTATTGTGAAAGAGAACTTTCTTAGATTTCTCCCTTTGAAAATGGTGGGAAGATCTCTAGCTATTAGATTTCTCCCTCTTGAACTTACTTTTCTTGGTGTGTGTTGTGAGGGCTTGATATTCACTTCCCATCTTTTATTCTCAGGCCACAAGCCTATCTTCTTCTTGTGAGCATTCCTCCCATAGTCTACTAAAAGAGATCAATTTATTTCTTGCACAAATACCTTGGATGAAGGAGTCCCATGACCTAGGTAGGCCATTCAATGTGGTCATGACAATTTATCCATTCTCCACTACTTCATCCACAGCTTCAAGTTGTTCTTTGATTTGAGAGACCTTAGTAAAGTAAGATTGAATGGTCTCTCCATTCTGGATCTTTACACCTTTCAATTGGTTCCGTAGAGTCATCTTCCGATTTATATTCTTTCCTTCAAACAACTTGGTCAAGGAGTCAAACATATCCTTAGGTGTATTTAGGGAAGACACATGAGGTATGAGATGATCTTTGATAGAATCAACAATGATTCTCTTGGACTTGACCAAGTTCTTCTTGTGTAAGGCCTTAGCCTCATGTCCCTCTAGAATTGGAACCTCTTCACTTATGTAGGTGTCTAATTCATTCTCTTCTAGGATTAACCCAATCCTATACTTCCATGCTCGGAAGTTATCAGCCCCTTCAAGATTATCCTCAAGCTTGGTGTGGTGAGACATCTTAATGAGAAACTCAAATGGAAATAAAATATTTAGGTCTTACCACTTGATTTGCTGAAACTGGATTTGGAGTTGGATTAGGGTTTGTCAGAGAAACCCTAAAATTTCAAACTTTGAATTCCAAACTTCTGAATGGATGGAAAGATGCACCTTGCTGAGCTGACCAAGCTGATATACTTCAATTTTGAGATCATCAAAATTTGACCCTTCAAAATTGACCTTGAAACTTTCGGATCTGCAGTTTCTAGTTTTCTGGTCAAAATCCCGAACTAGGGTTTGATAATGCCCGGGGTTCTGCCCAGCCAAAAAGTTCGATCTTGGTCTCTAAACTTTGATTTTTCTGAGGAGCATCCATCCATGGTCTCAGATTCCAAAAATTCCAACTTTCTCTGAAAACCTAATTTTCCGCAGCAGTGACAGGCCAAAAACTGAAAATGCTCAGAATTGAATTCTGTGTCGACAGAAAGATGCGCCCTTGCTAGGAGAGTCAATCTATCCTCTTGCCTTTGATGAACTGTGGAGAGAAACCCAAAAATTAAGAATCCCTAGCTTCTACAATTGCAAAGTGTCTTCTTCTTAGTATCGCTCTGATACCATGTTAATTTTTCGATAATTTCATTCAATATTATCTAGGATCACTAAGAGAATAACAAGCACAGCATAACAATCACAAGGAACAATGGACACAAAGCATTTCACTGGGGAAAACCAAGAAGGTGAAAAACCCCGCAACTTCCTCTGAGATAGAATAAGCCCCAATACAAAGATCACAAAGATCAATCCCCCAAAATATAGATGTCTCCAGCAACTACTCCTCCACTTGTGCGCACTCCTCTCTCTCAACTATGCGAGTTGGATGAGTGAGTGAATGAGCAAATAAAGAGAGACACACTCTCTATTTATACAACAACTTAACCTGCCTTTATCCCTAACTGGGCGACTTCCTAAGGAAGCCTAATAACCTATCCACATGACTCATGCATGGCCGACCCCATCAAGGTGGTCTAATAACCCATCAAATATAAGTTGCAACACTTATAATAATACTTGCGACACTTACAAATACAAATGATGACACTTCTGATTAGAGGAATAATACATCTCCATCAGGAATATAATAAAGTACAAGTGTAATACATAGAAGAATATATTCCAAAGTTACAAATACATCAACACTCTTGGTAACATATGGATTTTAAGCACCAAAATCCAATCGTTTACACTAAATGGGATTGCCAAATTTAGGGCTTCAAGCATACTTCAAGTGCTCACAAAGGAAAATGATGGATGGCTAGGGTTTTAATCAAAAATATTTCGTTGAAATCATGTTTGAGGAAAACCCCGCCGACTAGGGTTTATTTTCGTTTTCCCCCAAATCAATACACACTTAAAATCGAGTGCCTAGGGTTAATATTGTGTGCAAGAAGAAGGAAAAGAACACAATCGGGTTTAAATTCACCCTAACCAGACAACTTCGTTCAAGAATGGGTAAAGGAACTTAAGCTGAACTACGCTCCCTTCATATAATAAACGCATTTGGATTGGTCGAAAACTAGCGAGCAAAGAGTCCTGTGGTTGATAAGATGCACAAATTCTATGGCCTCAACAAGTCATTAAGCGTGATATTCGAAATATTGTCAACTAATTAGGGTTCGAAGTCGATTCTCCAAAACAAAATGCATCTGAGCTCGAGCGCCTGGTGTCAAAACTATGTGAATGAAGAAAAATACGCACTAGGGTTGCAGTGTTCCTCTCACTATGATTCCATATAGGGATTTTATGGTTGGAAAGCATAAAAACTAAGGAATAGTGTAATGGCATAACCAACTTCATTCCAATCTTGTGTGACGCCAATCAAATACAGCCAAATGTAACAAAGTATCAGATGAAGACAAAAGTCTACCTACCTCGTCCTGCGATGAGTGCCGCTGGTGATCGACTTGGTAGGGTTCTTCATCTAGGTGGATCAAGTATTATAACAACATTCAGGAATAGATTGACGAGCTCATAAAGGGTTTCTTTTCCAATATAAACAACCTCAAACCCTAAAATGTATAAGATTTGGTCAACAAGTTTCTGTGGGTATAAGCTTTCCCCAAGACAATCGCGTGCTAATAATTCTCTTACCCTTAGAAAAAACTCATTTTAAGAGTCAAAAACCCCCAAACGGTGATAACAATTCTTCACATACACACTTTCCAGAGCTCCAACAAAATTTGCATCAATTTGTTTCGTAGCTAAAATGACATCTACACCGATGCGTTTGGTGTTGAAAACCCTTTAGTTCTGACATCTTCGACGATCAACTTGAATTTACACAAATGAAACTCAGTGCTAAAGAATTCAAACTTCATGCGACCAGGTTCGGGGAGATAACTTCTTCAAAACTACCATTTCGGAGCGGAAAAGCAAAGTAACTTCGACATGTTTTGGATCACAATGGAAAACATTCCCGACCTTTTTTTATCCCAAAACAAAAATTCTAGCAACATATTATGAATACTCCGTAAAAGTGATAAAATCTCACCACCATTTCAGAGTGAAGCTTACAAACTTCCAGAATTGGTTTGGAGGACTAGCCAAAATATTGGCATTTTGCTATGATATCGGCGATTAAAATGAAAATGGTCCAATGTTTCAGTGTTAGAATCAAATATACCTTGACCATTTCACTGCAAAATCCGAAATTGCTCCGTTGTTTCAGCGTTGGATCGAAAATACATCTGATTGTTTCGGTGCAAAACCGGAAAATGCTCCAACCAGTTTGGTGTTAAATTAAATGTTGATCCGATGTTTCGCTATAATTGTGGCAAGTTGCCAAAACAGTTAAAATTGAAAAACTTTCTAAACGTTAACTTTTATATGAAGAATCAAGCTTAAAGTAATTCTTTGGTGAAACGGACAACTAAAACCAAAATAAAGTTAAAGGTTAAGTTCAAACATAAGGAGGAGGTCTAAGTTTGCACAAAATTGGGGAAAGGGATTCCAGCTACAACACCTACCTAGAACGAGGAGCATTGTGCATGTTGCAGGATATAATTTGTCCCTCCGGGTAGTAGGGGTTAGCTTGGATTCCTATCTGGAGGCTTGAAACTAACTCAGGGACACGCCGGGTTGCGGCAAAGCTCATGAAGGGGAGAGTACATGGCTTACAAGGAGCAAGAGAGTCCATATGGTTTTGTGATGAAAGAGTGTAGACACAACTTATGTAGCTGCATAATTTTGGGGACCTTATTGTGTATGGCATCACTTTGGAGCTTGACATGTGTACCCATGAAGTGGAGCACTTCACTTGTGTGATCCTACATGTGATCATTTTAGGTTTCTTGTAAGGGAATTGGCCCACATTGTATTGTTCACATCCCTTACCTCTCATATATATAGAGAAAGAAGAGTGTCCTTTCATTCATCATCATCATCATTGTACTCTTTTATTTCCACTAGTTTTATTGGAGAAGGCGTCAGGGGTCACGAGGAAACCCTAGGAAGAATTATGAAATCTAGAGAGGACATTTCTTTTGGAGCTTGATCCTTATGTGATTCTAGGGTTTACTTGATCCATGATCTTTAATTTGATGACTTAACAAGTGAATTGCATTAAAGAGTATGGATAAATATCGCATTCATAATAAAAGAAGAAGTGCACATATGGATGATGAAAACACATAAAAGAGACACAAGATTGACAATGGAGTTCATCCAAGGTTGGACTACGTATTCAGACCCACTTCTCAATGGAGAGGCCTCTTTGATGATCTCAACAATTTCTTGGAAAAATACATGGCAATTCCTCAATGTTGATGATGGATAAAATCTGCTGCTCAGATCCAAATTCTGACTGCACCAGTGATTTCAACTCGCGAAAACGGTGAAGAGTGACTATACACACTGCCACCTTCGTCTCACAACCAGCCACAATAGTCCCTTCCTCTCTCTGCACACAATGCAAGCTCACATAGAGAAATCTATACTAAAAAGCACTTGGACCTTCCAAATGGATCTCCCCCCTCAGTGGCATGGTTGGCATGGGTATAAACTTAGCCCATTCATTGGGAATTGTTACAACTTATTGCTTGCTTTTGACCATTGGTTATAACTATATGTTGTCACATATATAACAACACGTAAATATATATTGTTTTGTTATGTGGGCTCCCATATGATTGTAACGAACCCCATATATATATAACATTTTGTTGGGATTTTTTTAATAAATATCACATGTTGGGAGGGAGAATCGAGGTCAACCCTATGGGCTCCTGCCCTCCCCCTTTTTGCACCACAATACAAATCCAATTCAAATATTTTTAATGCCACATGCTATAATAAGCAACGATGGTGGAAAAGCAGTTAGGGCATTGGCCTATGGTTTGGCTAGTCACAGGTTTGAATCCCCCCATCCACCAACTTTTTGGTAATCGATTTGAAACTAACTCGGCCAATTGCGGTGCTGCCATGTGGTGGCCCCAGATTAGGCCACTTCACTTGCCAACTAAGCGCCACGTTGACTACACATATGCCACTTGTCAAAATATAATCACTACCAAATCACCCTGCCATGTCACCTTACCATGCCATGTGACTCTATGTGGAGCTTCCACATAGGCACCATACAAGCCATGTGGCACCCTTTCAGTGGTGTAACGTGGAACCTTTTTTCCACTCTGCACACTTGGAAATGTTGTCTTACTGAAACTTCAAAGTTGAATATCTTTATCATCCAAAGTTCATTTGACACGATACAAGCGGCATTGGAATTGTCTCAACGAGCCCTTCTCTATGGTACCATGTTTGCTGAGATTTGAGGACTTTTATTTTTAGGACTTTTAATATCCTCCTGGATCATTCCTCCCCAGGAAGCTTTTAGGCCTCCAAAATCCTTAAAAATCAATGGATAGGTGAGGACATTGCTCCCTCAATCTTCCCTTCTTGATCCACCTGGATTTGTAATATTCTTGGACTACATGATGTACCTGTTGAAGCCTATGGATGAAAGGAACCACTGTTCAGCTGACCACCTCTATCTCTCTGTCGGTATGTGGATGGAAAGCAGTCCCCCTCTTCAAATGAAAGAATAAGTGAGCAGTTTGCTCGACAATGACCTGCATTTTACATGGCATCAAGATACACATATCCACTATTACATGACCCATTTTTGACATAGTCAACCACCTTACAAAATCCATGGAGAAAATTTCCCAAGGATGAGAGGCAATAGGGAGTGGTGAGTACAACCCCATTTTTTGATTAGTGGGATTACAAAATCACAACACACACCCCTTTACATTCATGGTTACAATCATTTTCATTCGAGAAAAATGGACTAGAATTATCTCTACCCCCAAAATTCCAAAATACGTGAGAAGTGTAAGCTTCTCCAATTACATGCACTTTTCCAAAGGTAGGAATACAAAGTTTAACCAAATGGTAGAGTAACTTGTCTTGCAAATCAAACTTCTTCATCTGCAAACCATGTATTATCCTCTCACAAACATCTCTGGATACTTCATCATTAGCTTGCATGACATGAGCTAACGAATCATTATTCAAAAAAATAGATGCAGAACTAGGAGGCCTAAAAAGCATATATGCTCTCATGGAATCAATCTTGAATAGATGCTGAGGATATGCAAAGGTTGATATTGGTGCTGGATTGATCTTCTCTTTCACGATGTCAGAAGCTTCTTGTTTCTTTCCTCCCCATTGAGAGGCTTGTCCCATCTCAAGCACTTCCTTCTTATGATCATAAGCAATATCATTAGACTTATCAAAATATTTTGCTTTTACAACCGTAAACACAAGGGTCTTTCTAGAATTGATAACTCTCTTCATGTGCACTCCACTAAATGGTGAGTTAGCTTCCATGCTATGACCTCTAATAATATATTCCACTCCATCTTTTGTGAGATGGTATTTGTTCGCTTTTTGGAAGAAGATAACCTGTCTATCATAAAGATAAGGACTCTGAAGTACAATACCACATACATCCAAATCAACCTCATATATCAACTTAGAAGCAACAACAAACCTCAACCTACACTGCTTGGTAACCTGAAGTTTCGCATTGTCATGCACCCAACCGAGAGGGTAAGGTTTCTAGTGAGGACTTGTGGCTAGTCCCAATTTCTTCACAATATCCTCAGATATCAAATTAACTTGTGAGCCCAAATCAAATAGAGTTTCCACTTTCATGTGCTTTGTCACTACCCTTATGTGGAACAATTCACTTCTTCTTTTATCATTTTCAAGAGATGGAACTGTAGAACTTGAACTATCATGAAAGAAATACTTACCTTGTAAACCAAATGCTACGATGATTTCTTCATGACCTAAATCAGAACCCAAGTCTTTCTAAATTGTAGCAACAATTTTCTTGTTTCCTTTGCCTATAAATTTCTTAGGCTTGAGCTCGGGATGTAGCTTCCAACAATGCTCCTCATCATGCCATTCTTTCTCACAATGAGCGCAATGGAGAATTCCTTCCTTCTTCTTTTTCCTAGTTGTCCTCTTATCCTTTCGTTTTCCTTTGAAATGGTCCTTTGAATGCTTGGATGGCCTTTCTTCTTGTATAATCTTTCCCCTGGTTTCAAAGTGAGTATCTTACACACTTGCTTCATCCAAACTAGTAGGATTCAATAATAACAAAGTATGATGAAGATATTTGTGAAGTGCACCAATATATTTAAATAGAGTGTCAGGAGAGTCTAAATAAACATTCAATTCAAGTGCTTTCTTCCTAAACTCTTCTGTGAAATTTTTAACACTCTAAACTTTTCCATGTCTAAAAATTTTCCATTCCATCATAGATTTTTGAACATAACCCAATGGATAGAATTGCTTATGTAATGCAAAAGTAAATTCAGACCATGAAGAATTAAGTTTACCAGTTTGCTTAAAACCTTTTTGAAGTTTACTTTCCCACCATATGAGGGTTGTGCCTTCCAGCCGAAGAGAAGCCAACTGGATCTTCACCTCTTCCTCTTCGATCTGTTGAACTTGGCAGTAAAATTTGATCTATCGTATCCAGTTTTTCAACTTATCTACATTCGATTCCCCATTAAACATGGGCAAGTCAAATTTCACATCAAGATTCAATAATGGTTTTTTAAAAGCCTCTTTCCAAGGAACCTTGGAATGATGAGAATGGGATGAAGAAGAAGAGCTTGAACTTGAGCTTGAGCCTCAAGGTGAAGATGGAGGCTAAGGAGGCTTTCCTCCATTTCCTTGATTCACTAAAGCATTGTCCTCTTATTTTGATGCCTTCTTCTTTTCCTTCTTTGCCACTCTCTCCTCATAATTTGCAAACAATTTGTCTACCTTGTTTGTCATCTGGTAGAAAAATTTGTTAAAATTCTTCTTGAACTCTTCGGGGTGCATGTCCAATCTCTGGTTTGAAGGTCTCAAGCTTTCCTTCACCTGCTTTGAACTTGTCCCTAGTAAGCATCCACACTCATAATCCAAGTCAAAGAATTATGCTTTGATACCAACATGATCTAGGATCTTTTATTCGATGACTTAACAAGTGAATTGCATTAAAGAGTATGGAAAAAGCACACATGCATAATAAAAGAAGAAGCACACATATGGATGATGAACACACATAAAAGAGACATCGGATTGATAACGGAGTTCGTCCAAGGTTGGACTAAGTTTCTGGACCCACTTCTCAATGGAGAGGCCTCTTTGATTATCTCAACAATTTCTTGGCAAAATACATGGCAATACCTCAATGTTGATGATGGAGAAAATATGTTGCTCGGATCCAAATTGTGACTGTTCCAGTGACTTTGGCTCATGAAAACAGTGAAGAATGACTATACACACTGCCACCTTTGCCTCACAACCAACCACAACAATCTCTTCCTCTCTCTGCACACAATGCAGGATCACATAGAGAGAGTTGTGCTCAAAACAAATTGGACCTTCCAAATGGATCTCCCCCCCTTGGTGGCATGGTTGGGATGGGGCTAAACTTAGCCCATTCGTTGGGCATTGTTACAAATTATTGCTTGTTTTTCACCATTGGTTATAACTATATGTTGTCATATATGTAACAACACGTAAATATATATTGTTTTGTTATGTACGCTCCCATATGGTTGTAATGACCCCCATATATATATAACATTTTGTTGGGAGTTTTTTAATACATATCACGTGCTGGGCGGGAGACCCAGGGTCAACCCCACAGGCTCTCGCCCTTCCCCTTTTTCCCCCACAATACAAATCAAATTCAAATAATTTTAATGCCACATGTTATAATAAGCAACAATGCCGATAGAGCGGTTATGGAATTGCCCTATGGTTTGGGTGGTCATGGGTTCGAATCCTCCCGTCCACCAATTTTTTGGAAATCGATTTGAAACTAACTTGGCCAACCAAGATGCTGTCACATGGTGGCCTCAGATTGGGCCACTTCACTTTCCAACTAAGCTCCACGTTGACTGCACATATGCCACTTGTCAAAATATAATCACCGTCGAATCACACTGCCATGCCACGTTACCATTCCACGTGGGCACTATACAGGATATGTGGCACCCTTTCAGTGGTTCCACGTGGCATCTTTTTTCCACTACACACTTGGTGATCCGGATCTTGGGGGCTGAGACCTTGAAGACTTGAATGTCGAGAGAGGAGGAGAAGAGATAGCTTCAAACTTGAAGCGAACAATGAACCAGCTGTGAGAAATACAAAGTATTGAGATCTGGGCTATGAATAACATAGATGGACAAACATAGAATAAATATGCCACATGGAGGGGTGAGGCTCAAAGAGGGTTCTTTGAGCCTCCGACCTCTCAAACTATACTAAGAAAGACCCTCAAAACCAATACCCCAATAATAACTCAATAAAATAAGAGAAATGTAGGATAGAAACCAAATGAGTAAGTTGTTATCATGAGAAGGCTTGCTAGGCCTTTATATAGCATTATTACAATGTGTCTTGAGACCATACCATGGGCCAAAACCATGTGCTACCAAATACCATGGATATGAGACGGTGGCCTCTCCATTTAATACTTTTATGATACATGGGAGACATGGGTTTTGCAAGGGTGACCCATAACCATAATGACAATGGCAAGCTTGATTCCAATGAAGAGAAGAGTTTTCTGTGGTTGACTCATAACCATGGGTTTTGTGTGGTTGACCCATAACCGTGGGTTTTATGTGGTTGACCCATAACCATGGTGGCAATGACAAGCTTGTTTCCACTGAAGAGAAGGGTTTTGTGTGGTTAACCCATAACCGTGGGTTTTGTGTGGTTGACCCACAACCATGATTACAATACATAACTGTGGGTTTTGCGTGGTTGACCCATAACCATGGGTTTTGTGTGGTTAACCCATAACCATGGGTTTTGTGTGGTTAACCCATAATCGTGATTACAATACATAAATGTGGGTTTTGTGTGGTTTCCCCCATAACCATGGGTTTTGTGTGGTTAACCATAACCATGGTTACATTAAGATTTAAAAAATTTGAAAATTCATGATCTTTGGTGCAGTTGATGTCTTGTTGCAAATCCATTCATAGCTTCTGATGCATGTAATGCAATTGAATTCCATTGAAGACCCATTTGAGATGTCGAAGAGAAATTTCCATCCATATAACATACTTGCTCTGGGGTGGCCCAGAGATTGAGAAAATGTTTGTTGAAGTTTAAGAGACGTGCGCACACTATTTTGCAGACATATGTTGCTTCAATCAATGATATATCACAAACCAGAAAGCCAAATGGAAAAGCATGAAATACCCATTTTAGCTAACGAAAAGACATTTCCAATGAGCTATGGTAGAGTCTCTGAGACATTTTTTGGAGTCTGTAGCACTTGTTTAAAGTTGTTGTACTATGGCCGCATTGTGTACAAACATGTACTACTTCAAACAACCATATCTCACAAACTAGAAAACTAAATGAAATTTTGTGAAATACCCATTTTAGCTGATGGAAAGAGCTTTCCAATGAGCTATGGTAGAGCCTTTGAGAAATTTTGTGGAGTCTGTAGCACTTGTTTAAAGTTGTTGTACGTCCGGCTGCATTATGCACAAACATGTGATACTTCAAACAAGCATATCTCACAAACTGAGAAACGAAATGAAATTCAGTAAAATACCCATTTGAGCTGACGGAAATACCTTTCCTATGAGATATGGTAAAGCCTCTGAAACATCCTTTGCAGTACATGGAACCTGTTCAAATTTTGTTGAATGTGAGAGTGTTGATTATAGAGATGCCAAGGGTTTGTAGAGAAGCATGGGTTGTTGTAGAGGTTGTGGAACCTCCGTTGAACCCGCATCATGCTTCAAAATCTTGTCCCGGTGGAAAGCGTACCCGCTGTGACCCTAAAGACTTGAATCCCGAGAGAGGAGGAGAAGAGATAGCTTAAAACTTGAAGCGAACAATGAACCAGCTGTGAGAAATACAAAGTATTGAGATCTAGGCTATGAATAACATAGATGGACAAACATAGAATAAATATGCCACATGGAGGGGTGAGGCTCAAAGAGGGTTCTTTGAGTCTCACCTCTCAAACTATACTAAGAAAGACACTCAAAACCAATACCCCAATAATAACTCAATAAATTAAGAGAAATGTAGGATAGAACCCAAATGAGTAACTTGTTATCATGAGAAGGCTTGCTAGGCCTTTATATAGCATTATTACAATGTGTCTTGAGGCCATACCATGGGCCAAAACCATGTGCTACCAAATACCATGGATATGAGATGGTGGCCTCTCCATTTAATGCTTTTATGATAAATGGGAGAGGGTGGCATCTCCATTTAATGCTTTTATGATAAATGGGAGAGAGTGGCCTCTCCATTTAATGCTTTTATGGCTTATACATCTGAATTTAGACCATATTCCCCCTAAAATTCGGATCACTTGGAAATGTTGTCTTGCCGAAACTTTATAGTTGAATATATTTCTCATCCGGAATTTGTTTGACGCGATACAACCAGCGTTGGAATTGTCTCGACGAGCTCTTCACGATGCTACCATGTTTGATGCGATTTGAGGAATTTTATTTTAAGGCCTTTTAAGATCCTCCTAGATCATTACTCTTGTCAAGAAGTTGTTGGTGAGGATCATTCACTATTAACTCATCATTCTTATTCACTCATTTATAGATATGTGACTAGGAGGAGCGCACTAGTCATCCTTTCTCTCTCTCTCTCTCTCTCTCTCTTTTATATCACTGATTTTACTTGGTCTATTTTTATCTTTGATTAGTTAAGGTTTCTTGATCTTCTTGGAGCATCTTGAAGTCTAGGTTAGGATTTAATCCCTTGGAGATTTGTTGTAGTTTAAACTTGCCTCTGTAAAAGAGTCAAATATGGGTTTACGGTTGGTGAATTAAAGGCCCATGGTTTTAGGTGTCCCATGGTATTGTAGGTGATGAAGTCCACTTAAGGTATTGATGAAATCCATTGTAAAGTTCCTAAATTGTACAGTGTTGGTCTATGAGATGGTAGAATTGGCCATGCGTTGGCTGTAGTGGTCAATGTTAATAGATTTATTGTTGGTGTTTTCCCTAGTTTTGGGTTTCCACAGTAAAATATTATTCGTATTGTATGTGTGTGTTTGCTTTCATGTGTTCTAAAACCAAACAACTGGTATCAGAGCAAGGTTGAAGGAAAAGTTGAATGTCCTGAAATTTATGGTTGCTTTCATTGAGATGGTTCATGGGTATGTGAACCATTGTAAATTAAAGCTAAAAATACATGGTAAAAATTGAGGATGAACACATGGAAGATGAGGATGAAGAAGTGATTGACTCACTATATTGTAATATTTTATGGAGTTGTAATTCGATCAAATTGTATTGTAAGATTTTATGGAGTTGTAATTCGATCACATTGTATTGTAAGATTTTATGGAGTTGTAATTTGATCATAATGTAAATGGGCATACCGTTGTAAGGCATGGTTAGGCATGCATGCCCCTAGTTATGTGAGTCACCTATGAAAATTCTAGAGGTAGATTTAGGTAGACCAAAGAGGGGGCATGTTATATTCTTAGATACCTAGTTAAAAATTTGAGGTGTGTTGGTGATTACCCCAAGTCAAGTTTAAAGAGGAGAATGTTTAGTTAAACTTGAATCAATAAATGAGTCAAAGATGAGTTTATTTTTGGTGGTTTATGGGGATACGGTTTTGGGTGTCCCATGGTATTGCATGTGATGAAGTCTACTTAAAGGCTTCAGGAAATCCATTGTAAAGTGCTTAAATTTGCTAATGTTTGTCTGTGAGATGGTCAGACTGGCCATGCCTTGGCCATAGTGGTCAAGGGGACTATATTTATATTGTTGGTGGTTTTCTCAATTTTTGGCTTCCACGGTAAAAATATTCTTCTTCATTGTGTGTGCTTGGTTATTATATGCATTTTTACATTATTATTTCTAAACAATTTGTAGGTTAGGGTTTCTAGATCAAACCCTAGGATGTATTTTTTGAAGAAGAGGAGGAAGAGGAGACATAATGCCCTGGAGGACTAGCTTGAGTGATCCATGCTTGTTGGAACTTCTTAGTTGAGATACGTTTTTAAGCTATGGTATGTACAATAATGTCATATTTTTCATATAAATGAAGTTTTTAGTTGTCCGATACTGTAAATTAAATATTTTATTTTTAGCCATGTATGTTCTTCATGGTTTGTAATTTCCAAATATAAATGTCTTGTTAATTTGACATAAGTTAAGGCAAATTAAGTTAAGTTATTTAACATTGTAATTGAAGAAGACGAGGGATGTTACACTGTTGTAAATAAGAGTTGTAAGATATGGTTTAGGCATGATAAGACTGCCCTAGAGGTATGAAACTTATCGAAACACTTTGGCATCTTTTCTTTTGGATGACCTAGAATTTTGGATATTTTAAGGATTGAAATATTTTCCACTTCCACTATTATTATGTATTATATTTTATAGTAAACCAAAGGCTAAAAATTCACAGGGTTAAGATTTGAGAAACCTCTAGTTAAAAGGTGTAATTCTTGATTTTTATTTTTTAATAGTATCAAGTGAAATCAACAAGTAGGTCGAGCTCCTACTTGTGTGACATTGGGTTGATTTCAACCGCTAGTGGCACTATAAACTTCAGGCATGCGCATGCTACCTCACACGTAGAACACAAGGCTACTAGAGGTTTGAACCAATGGCATCACAAGGAGTGCCTTAACAATGCACCCTATCGCCAACTGATCTACACCTTGGGGAGTAGTGAAATTTTTATTTTTTATTAAAAACATTGAGGCTTAAAAAATTCTACAGTTAATGATGAGGTCAAAGGTCAACTCAGTCTCATAAATGGTAGAGCCACACAAACTATTTGTAATAAATCCAACAGATATTTTATATTAAAAATATTGATCTTAAAAGTTTGAGCTAGAGAGGATCCTTTAGGATGGAGTAATAAAATCTAAACAAGAGGATCCTTTATTGTCACTATTGCTAGATCGAATTTATGACATTTTTTCAATTCCAATGACTCATTTGGACCAAGGTAAGGTGGTTAGAGAATTAATTCTGGAGGATCAATCAATATTAGGAGGAGTAGAACAATGTAAATTCCACCTTGTGAATTAGGGTGAGGGGAATAAGCACATGAATAAGAGGACTAAAATTAAAGGAGAGAAGGTAAGATCCATAATAGGAGAGGACATTGGGATTAAATTGGCGATGGGATTGGTGAATAAATACATAACTAGAATACATGTAGGTGGACAGTTGAATGAAGCTTCATTGTACAAATGGATGGAGTGTGAGTGGTCTGAAATTATAGGTTACATTCCGATCTACCATATTTTGGTTTGTGCTTGGTTGAATTTTGAATACGAGAACAAAAAATATTTCAATTTGATCTCAGGGTAAAAAGTGTTTTGGGAAGGAGGATCCTATCTAGACATTAGAAGATGGCATTCTAGGTTCAATCCACAGGAAGAATTAATACAACACCAACCCATCTGCATGAAGGTGTTGGGGTTACCAATATAATTATGGAACACTGAAATTGAAAGTAGTGAGGGGATATTTGTGGAAGTTCATAAATGTTGAATACCATTTCAATAAGAATATGGAAAACCAAGTGGCCAAAATCTTTATGTAAATAAACATTCTTGAGGGTTTACGAAAGGAAATTGAAATAGATTAGGGAAAGTGGACTTATACACAACTCCAAGCCTATTGCAATATCCTCTTTTAAAGTGTAAATTACAAATATATGAGGATCTGTGGAGAAATTGCCACAACCTAAACAGAAAAAGGCCTGGAGGAAGAAGGAGAATGTACTAGAGTTTTTAAAGGAAGCCTTGGGCTTATTGTGCAAGGAAATAGAAGGAAAGGAGACTGGGAATCTAGTAGAAATAGAGGGGCTCAAAGAAAAAAATACAAAAATCATAAAGGAACATAGAGGTTTATAAAGAAGACATTAAAGAAATCATTGATTTGGAAGCTACAATTGGCTCGCAAAGTTCATTAAAAGGTATGAAAAATAATTCTCATTATTCTCTTTCTCTATCTTCTGAAGAGAAAAATAAGGATGAGGAAGTAATTAAAATGCATCTTATAAAGGAGGATGTTTTGTTAAGCATTGAAAACCTTCAAATAAATCTTAGTGGCCATAGGGCATCCCTTGAACAAGGGGAAGTGGGGGAACCACCCATCCTACTTGAAGAAACTGAAAAGTGCTAGAGATCTATTCCAAAAATGGAAATGGATAGAAATTTATGGGAGGATGATGGTTTGGTTTTAGAAGAATCTGAAAATCAAGTTACTATGTGCAAATTAAGTTCGAGGAAAGAAAAAAAAAAAACAATATTTAAAGATTAAATTAGGCTTGAATATTGACAAAAGACAAAATTCTTCTATAAAAATGAAGTCATTTAGTATCCCCAACAAAAAAAAAAGAGATCAAATACTACAAATAATTGACAATAAAGTCGGGCCTTAGAGTATGGAGTGCCTAAGAATTGAAGGTGAAATCATTAAAATCATATCTCTGAATGTCAAATGGGTAAGAGGTTTTCATAAAAATTTATCTCTCGGGACATGCTTCAAACATTATAAGTCAGTTGTGGTATCGACTCACTGAGGCTATGTGTGAAAGGTCAAAGTAGTGAATATTTTGTTATCTTGCTTAAGATATTATTTCTTTTGTTCTGTAGATGTAGAGGTTAAATCAGGGGTTTAGTTACATGGTGAACAATACTATGGAACTCATTCAATCCTCCATTCAAAAAGTAGGTTGAAAGACAGAGTAAGAGTGAAAATAATCGGAGAAACCCTTTTCCATAATCAATTTATATGCTCCTTATGATGAAAGAAAGGAGTTTTAGTATGGGTTTAAGGGAATAAGGTTGGGTTCCAAATGATAAGGTGATCTTATGGGAATATCTTAATCTGAATTTGAAAACAGGGGAAGTTTGGGGAAAAAATACTAGAAATGATCCTACAACTGACTATTTCTTAGAAATTTTTGAGGAGGCAGGGATTTGTAATATGGAACCTATATAATTGCTACCTACTTGAATAAAATTGAGGAGTGGTAAATAAGAGATATCTAAAAGGTTATATAAGTCTCTAGTTGTATAAAGTATACCCAGAGAGGAGGGAATAATGAAAACTTGGGTTGGAGAAAGGTGAGCCTCAAATCATCCTCCAATTTTATTGCAATTAGAAAAGGAACACCCCGAGCCATCAAGACCCTTCAAGTTCAATTCAAAATTTATGGAGGAAGAATATTTCAAAAATCTTGTCTCAAAGAGTTCGAGAAAATATGATTCAGAAGTAGGAAAAACTATTTTCCAAATGGTAAAAAATATTAAACAAGTCAAAAAATAGTAGGGGAATGGGCTAAGGAAAAAATTAAAAAATCTCAAAAGGATATAATAGATATAGATTAGATAAAAAAAATCTTGAAAACAATATTGAAGGAATCTTTAAAATAGAGGAATTACATAATTTAAAAGATTTAGATTTTGTTTTCACTATAGCAAGCAGTAGTAGAATGGAGGTTGAAGAGCAGAGCAATCTTGTTAATAAAAGGGTAATAGAATAAAAAATTCTTCCAGAGTGATACCAAACATGCAGGAAACATTAATATAATCTAGAAAATGAAAAATATGGAGTGTTAGAGTAAAAAAGTTTGAGCAAATAGTAGATGCAAGAGTAAACTATTTCTTAAATCTATTTTAGGAACCTCCTTTTGAGCATTGGTTGTCATTGATGTCAACTAAATATGATGTCAAGTGTTTGACTGTCAACTAATGTCAAAGAGGATGTGAAATGATTTAGTCTGAGTCATTGATATCAACTGTTGTCAAAGTGGATACAGTATTCCTACAGAAGTATGAAGATGTACATGGAAGCCACTTTGAAGTAGTATATGCGCAAGATGTAGAAGAACATGAGTACCAAAAGTATATGTGCAATGGTGAAGGTGACATATATGAATGCAAATTTGGAGTATATCTAGAAATGCATTCAATTTGAAGTTGTGTGTCCAAGGATACATCATGCATGAAAAGTTTGAAGAAATGCTTAAGAAGATACATCACGCAAAATAGTTCAAGAAAGGAACACAAGTAATGTATCCTACATCATGTGTTCCTTGCGCAGAAATCAAGTCCACCAAGTCATACTCTCTCATGATAGAAATCAAAGGAGTTGGTTGGAAAATGGTACATGTGCACAAGAAACCAAGGAATTGATTAAGCAAATGGTACTAGTGTGCAAGTTTGTTGAAGGAAGTATTTGGAATGCGCAAGCAATCTTGAGCGTTGCTTGGTTAATGGTTGGAAGTGTGCAAACATTTAATGGTTGGAAAATCCTAAAAGAACGCAAACATAGCCAATCAGAAGATGCTTTCAGTAAGTGGAACGTGCACAAGCTCCTACAAGGATACAACAGTTGAAGATCATCTATGAGAAAAATCCTCAACCGATGGTAGAGCAGGTGCTCAAGTCCCACAAAGGATGACAAGGAAAAGTTCAAAGACCCACTTGGAAGAAGTTGGAGTATGCGCAGATTCCACAAAGTATCAATAAATGAAGGACGCATTACCCACAAGGGATGGTACAACACAAGTCATAGACACATCAAGATGAAGTGTAAGATTGCACGCATATCTTAAGGCAATGGTACATCAAGAGCACAATGGTAAACCACCAAGGTCTAAAGTCCCACTAAGTTCTGGACCATGAGGGTGCAAGACACATATCATATCACACATCAACAATGCAGAAGATGACACGTGGAATATGCATAATCCATGAAGTATGGAAGAAGGGATGCCACGACCAACTTGTGAACATACAATCTATGCAAGAAATTTATAAATAGAGATGCAAGTTGGATATTTGATGTAAGCTTGATGGAAAGAGCATAAGAGCTTTGAGTGTAAGTTTCAGTTTGATTTTCAGGGAATCAAGGGGCTCGTTGACAAAACAGAATGATCTAGAGAAGAGTTGAATGCGCACATGCAGTAGAATAAAGTTTTGATGGTGTGCAGAGATATCCTGTAGATCTGTGACAAATGCGCAAGTACTAAAAGGAAGTAATACTGAAGTATGCACAAGTGATTGATGTTTCAAAAGGACAGTAATACGATCAGTACACTGATAGTCATAGATGTTGTAGAGATAAAACTAAAGTTTATCATACAATGCACAAATATCTAGCTCATGCATATGAGCAGAAGTGAAAGTGTGCGAAGTTGAGAACTCCATATGATGTGCAATGACAGAACATAAGCAGAATTCGATAAGTGCATCATGATGCAGATGATCCGAGAAAAGTGCATTAAATTGAATGGACGAATCATCTGATGTGCCGCAGATTATCTGAGAGACTGCGGCACTTAATCAGAATAGACACATCAGAAAGTGTGTAGTTCCATATGTTACTAGTTTTTTATTTCAGAACAACAAACTATCCATTGAAAGCATAGTATCAGTTAATTATAGCAGTCACACAGAGCAGAATGTTGAGATAACAGAGACACAGACTGCAGTATCAGCAAGCACACAACACATGAAGTAAGTCATCAGCAGAAGTGTGATTTGAGAGGAATGAGAAGTCAAGTGATGGTGCAGCATAGTGATAGAGTATAGACTGCATACGAAGACGACGCACATCAGAATCATCAATAGAAGTTCAGAAGAGTGCGTAGAGTGAAGTTAAATACGACAACAACACATATTGGACATCAGGGCGGGTCGAACGGGGCAAGGAGACATATATTTGGAGCTTCCTTAAGGTTGGTTCCTATAAAACAAAGAAAAACAGGGGGTCGGTGCCTCCTTCTAGTTGTGCTGGAGAAAACACAGGGAGAGGAAGTTTCCTTTAGGTCGGTTCCTGTAAAAGTAAGGGGTTGGTGATTCCTCGAATGTATTCTTTCTCATTATAAAGAAGCATTGTTGGTTTTCTCCCATTTGGGTTTCCACGTAAAAATATTGTGTGTTATGTGTTGTTTATGTGATGCATTTATGTGGATTTTTATTTATCTGATGCATAATTGAAGATAAGATTAAGTAAAAGGCTAATATGTTAAAGAAGGTAAAAACTGTTGATAATTGCGGTAATACTGAATCACTCCCCCTATTAGTATTAAATCGATTCCAACAATTGGTATCAGAGCGGGTGTCTTCAATACAGATTAACATCTAGAAGATAGATCATTGTGCAAAAAATGGATAAGTGGGAAGGCCTTTTTACAAATAGAGCAACAAGATTCGACGACACCAATTACATTTTCTGGAAGGTATGTATGAAATTTTATTTGCAATCATTGGGAGTAGATGTTTGGCAATATATTTTCGATGGGTTATAATGTCCTAGCAGTTGTACCAGTCAATCCAGTGTAAATGAGACTCTATGAAAGCAATGTTAGAGCTAGAAATGCTCCGCTATGTGGTTTGACAGGTGACGATTTCGTCAAGGTTATGCACTGCGGATCAACCAAGGAACTTTCAAACAAACTCAAAGGTATATATGAAGGCTATGACAAGGTAAAGAAAGCAAAGCTACAAAAATACTCTGGGAAGTTTGAATCTCTGAGAATGAAAGAAGAGAACATTACATCTTACTTCTTAAGAGTGGATGAGATAGTTAATGCTATCAAAAGTCTTAGGGTCACTTTGGATGAAGAATCAATTGTACAAAATATTTTGAGAACTCTTCCTCAAAGATCCAATGCAAAGGTATATGTGTTAGAGGATCAAGATAATCTTGAAGACCTAAAAAAGGATGAGATTCAGGGGATTCTAACTGCATATGAGATGAGAACTGAGAAAGAGACTCCCATCAGAAAGGAAGTTTCCTTTAAAGCCTCAGGAAAGGAGAAGCATGATCATGACAAAGAGTGTTGTGACAAATCGGATGATGAGGAATCAAAATTTTTCAAGAAGTTGAAAAGAGGATGAGGTAAGTACAAGAAAAAATTACCTTTTAAATGTTTCAGATGTGGAGGAATAGGTCATTATGCCTCAAATTGTCCTTTCAAATAAAATGGAGACAACGACATGAATGAGGAATCTAGCTCATACGATCGAAAGACTGCACACTTACAACATAGACCTGAGACAAAGGAGGATTCCAAAACATAGGAAGAGTCTATACATTGAAGAAGGAAGCAATGCTTCTGAAGGAAGTGACTGCGACGAAGAACCTAATGAAGGACTCTTCATGGACCATGTAGTGGAAGAAAGCAAATATGAAAGAAAGAAGAATAGTTCAAAGAACACTCTGGTTGTGCAAAGCAAGCCAGGATCACTAGATAAGTATTTGTTTAGTGGATCATTCAAAACACCTACAAAGCCACTCACACCTCCAAAACCTACTGAAGAGGTCAAGACTAACAGTCAATCGAATGATTAAGACACTGCAGAAATTGAATTGGAAGGTGAATTGATAATTTCCTTGGACGGGTTAAAGAAGTCTAAGAATAAGAATAAGCTATTGTAGGAACAACTGTCAAAGTATGAAGAACAAGACATGCCATGTCAAGAACCTGTTGACACGGATATTCGTGAAAGGATAACCAACTATGAGGTTCGACTAAATTGCACACAAGAAAAGGTTCTAGTACTTGAGAAAGAGAAATTTGTATTAAGAGCTTCACTGAAGTAATTGGCACAAGAAATCGGAAAGATGACTAATCAACTTGAGGAAAAGGATAAAGAGATATCTCGTCTAGAAGACAAGCTAATTGAGATAAAAGGAAAGAGACAAGTACATATTGATCCTTTCTGTGCACAATCAGGAAGTGACAAGACAAAATCTAATGCAGAACAAATTAAAACACAACACGTCAATACTGAACAAGATTCTGAAGGATCAAAGGCCACCAGAAGACAAAACATGTCTTGGTTATGTAAAGACATCTAATAAGATCTGTGACAGAGAACATTGCTCAAGTTAGGACAATACTTTCAAGTATGATGGTTCCTTCATATATAATTATTTTCGATATACTAATCAAAGAAGGATCAATAGGGTGAAGTGTGCAAGATTAAATCGTTTTGGCCATATTGCAAAATATTGTCAAACTGTGAGATGTTATGCATGCGATTGTTTTGGAAACAAATCTATGTACTGTCGAAGAGTAGTAAACTGTCTATATGAAGATGTGTTGAGCAAAGGATATTACACTCAAAGAGACTTCAATGTAAAATCTCCAGAGTATAATCAAAACAAAAGTGCGCACAACAAGGCTTGGGTAAGGAAATCTCCTCATAAGTGTGTTGAAGATGCAGACAATCTAGGTCCAACAAGCAATTGCTGCCTCTCTGGCTAGTCCCATACATACTATGGAATACCCTTGATTTCAACACGATGCATCTTAAGGAATTCAAGGGATATTAGTTAGGTGTGTGGTGAGGAATGTGTGATGTGTCATTAGAAGTGTCTGAAGTTAGAATGTGTTCATTTTGTTCACACATGATTGTATGTTAAGTTGATTATGTTGCAGAAAGGGAAACGTGCATGCATACATTAAGTGGTTATATATTTACACTGCATATGATACATTATAGAATAGAGAAGCATCGCATAGAGCTCAATAGCACAAATACAAGCACAAAATATTTACATGAAAAAACAAATACTGCTGAAAGATATGAGATTGCGCAAAATAGATCTTTTCATTATATTCAAAATTGGGCATGTTTACAAAAAACTACATGAGTTAAGACTCCATGCCGAATCCAATAGTGGCATATACAAGAAGGATGATAGAAGAGGCAAAATTGAGAAAATGCCAAAGATTCTACAGCCGCAACTCAAGATCAAGCTTCGTATATGGTTGGTTCGCAAGACGCAACTCCAAATCCACCGAAACCAGGGATGTACATTCATAAGCAGATTGCAGAGGTAGAAGTTGCAAAGTGGTAGATGATGACGATTCAACATGCTGAGGCTGAAGACAAGACAATTCATCCAAAATTTATTGGTGTTGACGCTCCAAATTATCAACCCGACGAGTCAGAAGGATCAACTGCTCAGTATGTCTATGGTTCACCTAAGATTGAGAGTATTGATAAAGAATCTGGTTATTCTGCACTTGCTGCTGCCAGGAATCCATATCAGTTCTCAAATGCGAAAACTCAACTTGTTGAGTCTGAACAACAAGATGCACATTATTAAGGGAACTGTTTACTATGTGATAAAAGGATGCCATTGGAAGGAAAAGAAAGAACTAGAGGTGGGATTAAACAACAAATGCAAGACAACAATGTGATATGGAAATGCAAGGATGCAAGAGATGATGAACCAAATATTACTCGCAGATATATTATAGAATCCATTAAAGGGTGTTCCCATGCATGCAATTAGTTGATGATATAGGTATTCAATGTCGCACAAAGTTGAAGAAGGTGGTGGAGTCGCCGAAATTAAATGTTGGACTTAATGAATTTTGGAAACAATACAAAAAGGTGAAAATTTGATTCATTTCACCATACGATGAAGAATGTTTCCTCAAAAGGTTCGAGTACGGAAGCGACACGTCATTGTTACCACATGAACTGAGTGTCATGTCCACTTTTATGCCGAGTTGGACGATAAATGAAAAGCATGCCATATCTTTGGTTGTCTTGGAAAAATATGCGACAACATTAAATGTGACAAGGCCTTGTGAAAGCATAGTAAATGTGACAGGTGAAGCAGTCAAGAACATGAAATGTAATGCAAAATCAGTAAAGGATTGACCTATACATCGCGCAGTTGGGAATTAAGGATGACAACATGGATCACTGCACAAGGAACGATGAAGTTTTGTGACAGGGATAGGATATCAAATTGAAGGAGCAATGTAACATCTTTATGAAAGGATATCGGTACATAATATGTAACATAGCATAAAGACAGGGGAAGTTATCCATGGATATAGTTGTGATGAACACCAACATAAAACAAACAAGAATAATTCATATAGCACAAAGTTATGGAACCTCTTTGTCATTGTTGTCAAAGGGGGAGAAATGCATGAAGCTGAGGCATGAAATACACATCAGAAGCTGACATGAAGAGGCCAAGACATGAAAATATGTATGAAGTTAGCATGACAACACAAAAGGGGGAGAACTGCAGACAATAAATGAAAGAGCATGAAACCTTAGCAGATGTGAAAGAGCATGAAGAAGATCACTTGAAGAAATGGCATGAAGATGGATGAACATAAGGTATACGCAGATGTAAAAGAAAGAAGAATGGTTCACGCAGAAGTAACAAGAAGTAGCATGGTTCGTACATAAGTAGCATAAGTGCTAACAACACAGAACACAGTAGCAAAAATCCCAAAGAAATCAGGGGGAGCATATACACAGGGGAAGCACTGCAATCAAGTATAGATGAAGCATACATTTCAAAGAAGATTAGGCACAACTTCATAAGGTGTTGACATCAATGCCAAAGGGGGGTATTTTTTAGCATTGGTTGTCATTGATGTCAACTAAAGATGATGTCAAGTGTTTGACTGTCAAATAATGTCAAATAGGATGTCAACTAATTCAGTCTGAGTCATTGATATCAACTGGTGTCAAATTGGATATAGTATTCATGCAGAAGAATGGAAGCCACTTTGAAGTAGTATATGTGCAAGATGTATAAGAACATGAATACCGGAAGTATATGAGCAATGGTTAAGGTGGAATATATGAATGCAAATTTGGAGTATATCTAGAAATGCATTCAGTCTGAAGTTATGTGTCCAAGGATACATCATGCATGACAAATTTGAAGAAATACTTAAGAAGAAACATCATGTGAAACCAGTTCAAGAAAGGAACACAAGTAATCTATCCTACAACATGTGGTCCTTGCGCATAAATAAAGTCCACCAATTCATACTCTCTCATGATAGCAATCAAAGGAGTTGGTTGGACAATGGTACACGTGCACAAGCAGACAAGGAATTGGTTGAGCAAATAGTACTAGTGCGCAAGTTTGTTGAAGGAAGTCTCTGGAATGTGCAATAAAGCCTGAGTGTTGCTTGGTTAATGGTTGGAAGTGCGCAAGCAATTAATGGTTGGACAATCCTAAAAGAACGCAAGCATAGCCAATCAGAAGATGCTTTTAGTAAGTGGAATGCGCACAAGTTCCTAGAAGGATACGACGGTTGAACACCATCTATGATAAAATTCCACAGCCGACGGTACAACATGTGCACAAGTACCACAAAGGATGACAAGGAAAAGGTTAAAGACCCACTTGGAATAAGTTGGAGTATGCGCATATTCTGCAAAGTATCAATACACCAAGGATGCATTACCCACAAGGGATGGTACAACAAAATCCATAGACACATCAAGATGAAGTCTAAGATTGTGCACATACCTTAAGGAAATGGTACACCACCAAGGTGTAAAGTCCCACTAAGTTGTGGACCATGAGGGCACAAGACACATATTAGATGACACATCAACAATGCAGAAGATGACACGTGGCATATGCATAATCCATGAAGTATGGAAGAAGGGATTCCATGACCAACTTGTGAACATACAATCCGTGGAAGACATGTATAAATAGATATGCAAATTGGATATTTGATGTAATGTTGATGGAAAGAGAATAAGATCTTCAAGTGTAAGTTTCAGTTTGATTTCCGGGTCATTCGAGGGGCTAGTGGAAAAAACATAATGATTTAGCAAAGAGTCGAATGCGCACATGCACCAGAATGAATTTTTGATGGTGCGTAGAGAGATGTAGATCTGTGACATATGTGCAAGTACTGAAAGGAAGTAATATTGAAGTATGCACAATTGCTTGATGTTTCGAAAGGACAGTAATACGATCAGCACGTCGATAGTCACAAATGTTGTAGAGACAAAAGCACAGAGATAGAACTGAAGTTTATCAGATAATGCACAGATGTCTAGCTGACGCATATGAGCAGAAGTGAAAGTGTGTGAAGTTGAGAACTCCATCTGATGCGCAACGACATAACAGAAGAAAATTCTGATAAGCACATCATGAAGTAGATGATCTGAGACAAGTGCATTAAACACAACGGACGAATCATCTGATGCAAAGGAAGTCGCAGATTATCTGAGAGACTGCATGTCACGTCCCCTCCCATCAATCTGATGCAAGGGAGGAAACATGACTAACATTATGGGGCTTATTTGGAGAAACCCAGCCCCATACATTACTAACAAATTCATAATAACTAAAAACTTATGTGTTCAGATTCATACTTCAAATAAACACAACGAAACTATATACTATCCACACACAATTGCATCATGCATTCAACATATAATCATAACAGTCGTCAAATTAAACATTGCAGAAAGAACACAAAATGAATATAATTTAAACCATAGAGAATACTTATCTTCAAAATGAACTGTCCAAGCAACTGGCTATGTGAGAGCAACATTCCACCCAACCATAGGTCTTTTTCCAACCTATATTCTTTCAGCTGAGAGACCACCCCCGAGCTAGGATGTGTATCCACTAAAGAGGAACTAAACAGGCTCACTCACAACCATGGTTTCACAACAACAATCATGCTAAGCTAACACATAGTTGGGTTTATCAAGCATGCAAGAGACAAAGGAGGAAGATGGTAAGCCAATGAGTTCAACCACGGAGCTACATGCATCTCAAGCTAAACTCAAACAACCTTGGCACCCACAATAACAACCACACCCAACACAAGGAAGGTCCCCTTCTCTGCTGCACAATCCCTCAGGCGTCCCTTCCCTCCAGTTCTCTTCAGGGTGGGAATAGAAAGGTCCAAGCTGCTAAATCCTTAAGATTCTATCCATTCACTGGGTTTATCAAGCAATCCCAACCTCTGTTCTATTCTATGTTCTATCATCCACGCTTGGATTCTCACGATTCGGTGACCAAATGACTCAATCCCGTAATTGGATTTTTGGGCTATCAAAACTGGGTTTTCCCATGGATTTCTGGGGATCTAACACTCTCAAATTCGCCCCAAGGTTCATGTCTATGGATCCCCCATTGTATTTCACTGTCCACACAAAATTCTGGGCGTTTATGGCACTTCAAAATGTGGGTTAATGCAGAGTTGCGATTTATGGTTTTTCTCACTGCTGACACTGTGTAATGGATGAAAACTGAAGCTTCGATCTTCAACAATGGAATGGGAATGAGGAATAACAAATTCCCATGAGGTAGAGTGACTTGTGGGTCAAAAAAATAGAGTCCATACCTGCCATATGAATTGATGGGCTGCCCATGCTCCATTGAATCCATGGATTGATTTCTTCAACAACTTTCTTATACAGAATTAAATGTCAGCAAATACAATCAAATGGGTTCACAAGATGACATTTGGCAGCATATGGTTCAACCCCACAACCCCCTCACCACTCCCTAGTGGATACACATGGCCCCCTCTAATTAGTTGCTCCCATAGCCAGTTTTGATATTTTATTTCAATATTAAATATTCACATCAATTTACAATATTTCATGGCTTAATAGCACATGGATACCATAATATCAAATACTTGCCTTTCTAAATAAAATCCGAGCATACACTAGCGTGGCCTTGGCCTTGAGTTCCACACTAGGGAAATATACATCTCATGTATTCAATATTTACATTAAAAGCTAATATATCATAAGGGTCAAAATGGGGGTATTACATTCCTCTCCCCCTTAGAACAACACCATCCTCAGTGTTCCCAAAATTGAAAAAAAATGGGAATGCCTCTCTCATGGCATCCTCAAGCTCCCATGTAGCCTTGTCGGGACTAAGGTGCTCCCATTGCACCTTTACATATCTGATGGTTCGGTTCCGGAGCAATGTGACCTTCTTGTCAAGGATACACATAGGATCTACTTGGAACTCTCCCTCGGGTTCCACTTGTATCACATTCCAATCAATCATATGATTAGGATCATGTACATACTTCTTAAGCAAAGATACATGGAAAACATTATGATCTCTTATGTTAGGAGGCAATGCAATTCTATATGCAACTGGTCTTATCCTATCAAGGAGTTCAAATGGACCACAATATCTTGGTTCCAACTTGGCACAACTCCCCAACTTCATGGAACTTTTCCTTGGTTTCACCCTTAAGTAAGCATGATCCACAATATTAAATTCCTTATGCACTCTTTTCAAATTTGCATAACTCTTTTGCCTGTCCCGAGCTGCCTTTAAATTCTGCCTGATCTTGACAACTTCTTGTTCCATTTCCTTGATCATTTCCTATCCAAGCACTACCCTTTTCACCGGACTATCCCAACTTACTGGAGTCCTACATCCTTTTCCATACAATGCCTCAAACAGACTCATCCCCAATGATGCTTGATGTCCGTTATTGTATGAAAATTATACCAAATGTAGGTAATCCTCCCACTTGGATGGTTTATCCATCACATACATTCTCAGCATGTCTTCAATAATTTCATTCACCCTCTCAGTTTGGCCATCTGTTTGAGGATGATATGTTGTACTGAAATTTAATCCAGTTCTTAATTCTTGAAACAATCCTTTCCAGAAATTGGAAGTGAACTTTGTATCACGATCAGAAATTATTGCCTTGGGCAATCCATGCAATCTGAATATCTCTCTCATGAAAATATTTGCTATGTCATTGGCCTTGTGAGTGGACTTAAATGGAATGAAATGAGCTACCTTTGATAGCTTGTCCACAACTACCATGATTGAATCATGCTTCTTCACTGTCATGGGCAGACCTATTATAAAATCCATGGAGATCACTTCCCACTTCCACTCCGGAACGGGTAAGGGCTGCAACAATCCTGCTAGATGTTGATGCTCTGCCTTGACTTTTTGGCACTTTTGACACCTAGCAATGTACTCATCTATATCATTCTCCATCCCATGCCAAAAGTATTTCTTTCTTGCTATTGTTACAGTCTTTTGATATCCTGGATGTCTAGAGTATTGCATTTGATGTATTTCATCCATCACTGGCTTCTTTAAATATGCACTATTTTGAATGTACAGTCTAGTACCCTAATAAATGAGAACATCGTCATCACCCAGCTGATATCTTGCACATGCTTCATCCGCATTACCCTACTGCAATTTTTGTTTAATTTGAAGATAAGTTTCATCACTAATTTGAGCTTCTAGAACTCTTGTCTTCAAATCTGATTTGCACATACTTAATGCTGCAACATGAAATTTTTTACTAAGAGCATCTACAACCTTATTCTCTTTCCCTTTTACATGCTTAATTTCGAAATCAAATTCACAAAGAAATTCCATCCGCCTAGTTTGCCTAGCATTCAATTTTGGCTGATCAAACAAATACTTCAAGCTCATGTGGTATGTCCTAAGCTCGAATCTTCTTCCCAACAAATAATGTCTCCACATCTTGAGAGCATATACTATGGATGCTAATTCTAAATCATGCGTGGCATAATTATTTTCATGCTCTTTTAATTTCCTTGACTCATAGAAAATCAGAAATCCTTCTTGCATGAGCACTCCACCTATCCCTTCAATGCAAGCATCTGTGCACACTACAAAATCCTTCCTTGGATATGTTATCTTCAAAACAGGAGCGTTGGTAAGTAACTCCGTCAGCTATTGAAAGATTATTTCACATTTTTCATACCATACAAACTTGACATTCTTCCTCTGCAATGAAGTGATTGGATGTGCTATCTTGGAGAAGCCTTCAATAAACCTTATGTAGTAACCAGCAAGACCCATAAAATATCTAACGTTAGAAACATTCTTTGGAGTAGGCCAGTCCATTATGGCTTCAATATTTTCTGGATCCACTGCAATACCTTCCTAGGAAATAACATGACCCAAATATTGCACCCTCTTTTGGTAAAATTCACACTTGCTTAACTTTGCATACATCCAGTGTTCTCTAAGTACTTGCAACACCATCCTTAGATTCTCCCCATGCTCTTCTTCATTCCTTGAATAGACAAGAATGTCATCCAAGAATACAATCACAAACTTATCCAAATATTTGTTGAATACACTATTCATGAGGCACATGAATGTGGCAGGTGCATTGGTAAGACCAAATGGCACCACAGTGAACTCAAAATGACCATATTTGGTTCTGAAAGCCGTCTTGTGAATGTCTTCGTCCTTTATCCTCACTTGATGGTAGCCATACCTCAAGTCAATCTTGGAAAACACTTTAGATTCCTTCATTTGATCAAATAAGTCATCAATCCTTGGCAATGGATACTTGTTCTTGATTGTCACTTTATTCAACTACCTGTAATCAATACACAACCTTAAAGTCCCATCTTTTTTCTTGACAAATAACACCGATGCTCCCCAATGAGACACACTTGGCCTGATATACTTCTTGTCCATTAATTCTTGTAGCTGCATCTTTAAATCTACCAATTATGGCGTGCTCATTCTATAAGGAGATTTCGAAACTGTCGTTGCCCCTGGGACAAGATCAATGGTAAAATCAATATCTCTCTTTGGTGGCAATGCAGACACTTCATCCGGAAACACATCTTTGAACTCTTTCAATATCTAGAAGTCTTCTATCCTTGGTCCTTTGTCCTCTGATGATTCTGATATATGAATTGCATATAATTGACAACCATTCTTATAAAACTTTTTCAGCTGCAAGGCTGAAATCAGTCTTACTGAAACTTGCTTGGGAATTCCTCTTACTAGTCTCGGCCTTCCCTCTCCATCAATACATTCAAGTGATTTCTCATAATAGTCCAACTTGGATCTATGCCTTTCCAACCAATCCATGCCAATTAGAGCATCATAAGATCCTAATGGTAGTACATTTCATTCTACATGTGTGTAAAGTCTATTCAATTCCATGGGGCACTCCATCACTACTTCACTCACTTTTCGCTTGGTCCATGTGGCTAACTGAACTAGCCAAGACTTATTGTGTTTCACTTTTCTAAGAGAACAACTTTCAACTATCTTAGGGGACACATAACTATGAGTAGATCCTGGATCAATCAAAACAGAAATAGATTGCTTAGTAATCTTACCTTCAACTTCCACCACTGCTGATTGATGGTTTGCTTGGTGATTATCCAATGCTGCATGGATTCTAGGTGTTGCCTTTTCCATATCCTCCACTGTAGCTGCTCCCCTTAAGTTGTGCAAACTTTGGGGATTCTCCTTCCGATGTGGAAAATATTTAAGCATGTGATTTTCTCCACATCCCCAACACTGAAGTGGTCCTTTTGATGCTTTATCTGTTGCTACCGTTGGCTTGAATCCACTCCTTACTTGCTTCCCTTGTGGAAAGGTTTTGGGATGATTTTTGAATGGTGGCTTGAAGCCACTTTTATTTTAATCAAACCTCCCTCTTGGATGTCCTTTCCATGTTGGGTGAACCTATGATTTTCCCCTGCTCTTCTCATAGCAATGCATTGCCATCATAATGGCTTCATCCAGACTTGGTGGATTAACAAACTCAATCCTATCTCTGAAACTTTGAGGTATACTTCCAAGGAAGCATTGGATCTTTATCCTCTCATCTTTGATATAGTCCACATACCTCAACCATTCCAAAAATGTATGGACATGCTCTTCCATAGATTTTTATCCCAACCGGAGTTCATTAAAATCTGTCCTCTTGCTGTCATAATACCTAGCAGAAAGGTATTTTTCCTTGAAATACTTCTTAAATCGCTTCCAGCTGATCCTCCTTTTACTGATCCCTTTTACTTGCAAGAAGTGTTCCCACCAAATGGGAGCTCTACCATTTAGATTGTAAATGGAAATTCTGGCCTTTTCATTTCCTGAGTAGTCATGAATCCTGAAATATTTCTTCATCCCAAGAAGACATGCCTCTACCTCTTGGCCAGTCTTGTCTTCTCCATCAAATGTGGAAGGCCTTTCCTTCCTGAATTCTCCCTTTGGAATTCCTCTGAATTTCTTTCTTCCATAAAATCTGTTAGAAGTGTGTCTTGGACTTCTTTGAGAACCGCTAGAGTCACATGATCTACTGGAAGAAGATCTAGAGGAAGGTGTTCTATGCTTTTTTCTCACAGAACTCTTCCTTGGGCTTGGAGTCCTCTTCCTTGAACGACCTCTAGAGCGACTCTCTGCATCTTTTCCTATTTGCCTACATTGTTTGGGTTGGACCCAAGGTTTATCCTATGTTTCATATCAGTGAGGCTCTGCAAAATAGCAGCATTGAGCTAGTTATGTTCCTCTTGGGCCTTCATCAATATTTCATTGAAGCTTACCATGGTCTCAACCAAATTCTGAGGAGTTATTTGCTCCCTTCTCCCATTGGATTCAGTTTCAACATATTCTTCTTGCACATTTTCTCCTAGGACATCTTCATCATGCTCATAAGGATCCTGAGCAATATTCATGGTCACCATTTTCCTTTGGAGGCCCCTTTCCTTGTATACTACCTCTATTATAACTATTCAAATATTATCAGTTGCAATCACTGTGCATTATGAAAATATTTATTAGAGATCTTAAGAATGCATATAGAAACAAAAAACATCATTATTTAACATAATTAAACTCATGGAATAATTCTTAGAGCTATTATGCCTTCATTTCTTTTGCTCATTCATGCAATTCTGGAAATTGCCCATATTGTCAACAATTTGTCAAAACAGTCACTAACACTTTTCCGCTCTGAATATCTATGATATATGAAAACCCCATTCAAATTCTGGTTATGTACCTATGTTCCCTGCTAGATAATATTTCCAATTCCTATCCACATGCTTCATTCCGACATCAGGTGTGGAAATTACATTACTCAAAAAATGACAATTTTTTACCAAAATTCTGCATTTTTACACAGCTGCAAATTATCCTGAAATGCCAACTTCAGCCACTTGTAGAAGCAAATCTAGAAAGAATCATGAAAACATTTCTATTGGGAGAATTTAGTACATATAAGAAGGAACACTCATCAACTTTCAGATCTCTATTCCGATGTACCATTGATCTTCTATAAAATTCTAGGTTTGACTACTTTTAACTTTTTTAACTTTTTCCAAATTTTCAAAATTTTGGCCAAAAATGGTTATCTTCCAAATTGTGCATTTCTGGAAAATCTTTGTCTAATGGAAAATGTCTGTGTTAATGAGAATATGAAATGTGGAGTTCATTATATTTCTTGGATCCAACATCTAAGGTCACTTTCATCCACTGCAAGCATTTCAAAATCCTCAAAAAGTGGCCCGGAATAGTGCTTTTTGGACTTCTCGCTCACCTCAACTCTACATACTTTGGATTTTGGCTCCAAGCTTCCAAAATTAACATTGTTCTTGCTCCATGGCCGCTCCATATCAATTTCATCTCAATCCAACCTCCTGCCAAGCTTCAGGACACTGATTTGTAAAAGCCATTAATTCCAATTTTATGCCAAATTGGAGCATAATAGTCTCGGTAGCCTCACTGCTTCTTTCATGGCCTTTGTTAATGGCCTCGGAACATCACAGGAATCATCCAATTCTGATTCTGCATGCTCCTTCTATAAAATTGAGTTCTGCAATCCGCAATGTGGAAGTCAAAAATGTCAATTTTCCCACTTCGGGAAAATGCCACTTCTGCAATCCGCAATCCGTACTACGGAAGTCGGAAAGGTCAATTTTCCAACTTCGGGGAAATTCCACTTCCACAATGCGCAATTCGCAATCCGTACTGCAGAACTCGGAAATGCGGAACGCCAATTTTTCGACCTCGGAAAATGTCACTTCCGCAATCCGTACTGCGGAACTCGGAAATGTTGAACGTCAAAACGCAAATTTGAAAATTTAACGTTTTCGCAATCCACAATGTGGGTTTGAAAATGTGGAAGTCCAAAACGTAATTTCAAAAATTTTACATTTCTGCAATTGCGGAAACACCTCTACTCTAGCAAACTTTCAGAGCTCATATCTCCCTCATCCTTTAACCAAATAAGGTGAGTCTGGTACCATTGGAAATCTCTTGGAGAGCTCTATGCAACTCTGTGATCCTCTACCACACCTGAGAACTATGATCCTGTCATTTTTCTAATCAAAATGTCACCCAAACTTCTGCAATACCACATTAAAACATTCTAATATATGCCTGTAACTTACAGTTTGGCCCAAGCAACCCTAGTGCTGCAACATCGGTTCCGATACCACTCTGTCACGTCCTCTCCCGTCGATCCGATGTAAGGGAGGAAACATGACTAACATTTTGGGGCTTATTTGGAGAAACTCAACCCCATACATTACTAACAAATTCATAATAAATAAAAACTTATGTGTGCATATTCATACTTCAAATAAACACAGCAGAATGATACACTATCCACACATAATTGCATCATGCATTCAACATATAATCATAATAGTCATCAAATTAAACATTGCAGAAAGAACATAGAATGAATATAATTTAAGCCACGGAGAATACTTATCTTCAAAATGAACTGTCCAAGCAACTGGCTATGTGAGAGCAACGTTCCACCCAACCATAGGTCTATGTCCAACCTGTATTCTTTCAGCTGAGAGACCAACCCCGAGATGGGATGTGTATCCACTAAGGAGGAACTAAACGGGCTCACTCACAACCATGGTTTCACAACAACAGTCATGCTAAGCCAACACACAGTTGGGTTTATCAAGCATGCAAGAGACAAAGGAGGAATATGCTAAGGCAGTAAGCTCAACCATAGAGCTACAGGCATCTCAAGCTAAACTCAAACAACCTTGGCACCTACAATACCTACCACACCCAACACAAGGAAGGTCCCATTCTCTGTTGCACAGTCCCTCAGGAGTCCCTTCCCTCCAGTGCTCTTCAGGGTGGGAATATAAAGGTCCAAGCTGCTAAATCCTTGAGATTCTATCCTTCATTGGGTTTATCAAGCAATCCCAACCTCTGTTCTATTCTCTGTTTTGTCATTCACGCTTGGATTCTCACAATTCGGTGACCAAATGACTCAATCCGGTAATTGGATTTTCGGGCTATCAAAACTGGGTTTTCCCATGTATTTTGGGGATCTAACACTCTCAAATTCGCCCCAAGGTTCATGTCTATGGATTCCCCATTGGATTTCATTGTCCACACAAAATTCTAGGCGTTTATGGCACTTCAAAATGGTGGGTTAATGCAGAGTTGCGATTTCTATTTTTTCTCTCTGCTGGCACTGTGTAATGGATGAAAACTGAAGCTTCGATCTTCAACAATGGAATGGGAATGAGGAAGAATGAATTCCCATGAGGTAGAGTGACTTTTGGGTCAAGGAAATAGAGCCCATACCTGCCATACAAATTTCTGGGTTGTCCATGCTCCATTGAAGCCATGGACTGATTTCTTGAACAACTTTCTTACACAGAATTAAATGTCAGCAAAGAATGTCAAATGGGTTCACAAGATGACATTTGGAAGCATATGGTTCAACCCCACAACCCCCTCACCACTCCCTAGTGGATACACATGGCCCCCTCTAATTAATTGCTCCCATAGCCAGTTTTGGTATTTTATTGCAATATTAAATATTCACATCAATTTACAATATTTCATGGCTTAATAGCACATGGATACCATAATATCAAATACTTGCATTTCTAAATAAAATATGAGCATACACTAGCGGGGCTTTGGCCTTGAGTTCCATGCTAGGGAAACATACATCACAGATATTCAATATTTACATTAAAAGCCAATATATCATAAGGATCAAAATGGGGGTATTACACTGCAGCACTTAATCATAACAAACACATCAGAAAGTGCGCAGTTCCATCTGTTACTAGTGATTTATTCAAAACAACAAACTATCAATTGAAATCACAGTATCAGTTGATCATAGCAGTCACACAGAGTAGAACATTGAGATAAAAGATACGTAGACTGCAGTATCAACAAGCACACAATACATGAAGCAATTCATCAGTGGAAGTGTGATTTAAGAGGAATGATAAGTCAAGTGATGTAGACACAGCATAGTGACTGAGTATAGACTGCATACGAAGACGCTGCATAACATAATCATCAGCAGAAGATCAGAAGAGTGTGTAGAGTTGAAGTTCAATACGACAAAAACACATATTGGACCTCAGGGCGGTCGGACGGGGCAAGGAGATAGGGAGTTGGGGCTTCCTTCAGGTTGGTGCCTGTAAAACAAAGAAATAAGGGGTCGGTGCCTCCTTCCAGTTGGTGCTGGAGAAAACACAGGGAGTGAAATTTTCCTTTAGGTTGGTTCTTGTAAAACCAGGGGGTTGGTGCCTCCTTCCAGTTGGTTTTGGTAAACACAGGAAGTTTGTGCTTCCTCAAATGTATTCTTTATCATTATAAATAAGCATTCTGTGGTTTTCTCCCATTTTGGTTTCCATGTAAAAATCTTATGTGTTATGTGTTGTTTATGTGATGCATTTATGTGGATGTTTATTTATCTGATTCATAATTGAAGATAAAGATTAAGTAAAAGGATAATCTGTTAAAGAAGGTAAACACCGTCTATAATTGCGCTAATATTGATTCACCCCCCCTCTTAGTATTAAATCGATTCCAACACCTCAAAGGAAAATTCATTTTTAAAATATTCAAGGTGGCCTCTTTATTCCCAAGGATTATGGATGATTAGGAGAGTAAGGAATTGGAAGCTAAGGTTACAAGGGAAGAACTTTAAGTTATTTTGTCATCACAAGAAGGAAAAAGGGTCTAGGTATGAATGGGTGGACCACAGAATCTTATATGGGGTTTTATGAGATGAAATAAGAACATCCTATGCAAGTGATTAAGGAATCTAGGATTTCAGGGAAAGTCTCAGGGGCACTAAATTCTACCTTTATAGCACCCATTTCAAATAACATTGAGCCAAAGTCCTTTGAAGATTACAAATCAATATCTTTGTTAACTTGGTATATAAGATAGTAACAAAGATTTTGGATAATAAATTAAAAATAATTATTTCTAATTATATCTCAAAAGAATAATTTGGTTTCCATTTAAATACATAGATTCATGATTCAGTGGGGACAACGTAATACAATTTTGATACAATAAAGGTACAAAATATGCAAGTTGTGGTAATGAAACTTGATCTAGCAAAGGCCTATGACAAGGTGAGTTGAATATATCTTAGATTGGTGTTGATTTAGATTAGGATGAGAATTAAAATGCCCGCGAGTCGTAGAATACATGGTGATTGCATGTATTGTTAAGGCACGAGCCTTTCTTAAGGTCACCGGTTCAAAACTCTGTGGGTATGATCCTATAAAAAAAGGATGAGAATTAAAATAATAAATTGGATAATGGGATGTGTATATTCAACACCTTTGTTAGTATTGATAAATAACTCAAATTCCAATAATATTACTAGATAAGCATAATACTATGACAATTTATGAAAAAATAATATTCTATAATCATAATATTAAATTATGACATAAGATGACATATTGATATTATATAAGCATAACAAGGAAGATTGAATTTGTGATGATCTGCAGTAGGATCTGATAGCTGTAACAAGCCTAACACAAAACTCACTCAAGAAGTGCATAGAAGAAGAGAAGAAAGTACTCAATAATCACTCGTGTGAAAATCCTCATAGCAGATCTAAGAGATGATGTATACCTCACAATGAAAGAATTTAGGAATGAGATTAAGAGTGGTCAATGCAGTAAGATGAGAAACAAAATAATAATACAGTAGAACTCGGATAGAAGCAAAAATACTTCACACACACTAATTAATTAATCACAATATGGACAAATAAGTAGTACAATGCATGAGGATTCGAATGCCAAGGTGGAAATTCGAATTAGCCTTCATGGAGTGATCAAAAGATCACTGGAGTGTCATTGGAGCACAACTAGAAGTCTTCATCATCATCAGTGGAGTCATCAGTCTATTGAGTGTGGTAAGTGTAACTGAGTGGTACTGGCACTAACTGAATGAAGGAGGCTCAGTGGAGGGCGCATGAGGAGCTAACTGGAGTCAGAATGGGCAGTTCAGTCTCACTGGAGGTCTATCGGAGTGATACAGTCAGTTGAGAGTCAGTCTAGCCTTAAATCAAGGAAAGAACTGATGATAACTCAACTAACTGAAGTACAACTGAATGGTAGGTGAGAGAGGGCGAGTGGCTTCCTTAAATCAAGGAGGAAGGGCACACTAAGCTCTAGGAGGGCTAAAACTGATCTAAGAGAAGCTCCCGGGGGCTGGCTAACTGAAGCTAGGTGTTGGGACTGATGATTGGAATGCATGCATGCAGAATGCATGCTGCATGTAGGAATGCATGCAAGACTGAAAATGCAAAGGATGAAAATGCTGGTAGGACTAGGATGGAGTATAGGAATATCCTAACACCCCCCCTAATACATCCTAGGCCTTGGTAACTGAGACCAAAGGTCACCCAATACAATGAATAATAATAACAGTCAATAAACCGAGGAAATGGGGAAAACCTCATGGGAAAAATACCCCCCCTCAAAATAGACTGTAAGGCACACACAAAAATAAATGCTCCAAACTCAAGCAGGTGTGATGCTTGGTCATATGTATGGAGGTATCTTCTTCTTGGGAAGAAGTGGATCATGCTTAGAAAGCATGTGCTTGTACTTTCTCTTCAGATCGAATGTGATGAGAACAAATCCAAAAGTATGAGGATGATCCTTGAACCTGTGATTCGAATCAGTTGAGGTAGGATCAAATCTATGAATGTGCAGATAGTCTTTTGTCTTCTCCTTCGAACCATCATGGGTGAGATTATGCCAAAAAGAACCATCACATGATTGCTTGAAATCAAAATCAGATTTAAGACTTGAAGAATAGTTTCTTGATATCTCCTTTGAGCCAGCAGGGGTGAGATCAAAACCATCATATGTATGAGAAATTATCCCAAGTAGTGATTGCTTAGAATCCAAATTAGATCCAAGACTTGAATCATGGTTTCTTGAGATCTCCTTTGAACCATTAGAGGTGAGATCAAAACCAGTAAGTGCATGAGAAATTATCCCAAGCGAATGGCAATGGCCATAATCTTCAATAACCTTCTGAAAGCATGAAATAATGATCATATAGTAGTAAGTAAGAGGTGATTGATCAAGGAGAGCGAATGCATTACCTCCAATGGTTGATTTTACCTCTTAAACATTCAATAGATCATGATGCAAACCAGCAAACTCTGGTGCAAGAGAGGATTTAGGACCTTCTGCAATTTCTAGAGTGTGAGCTGGCACAGAATTCAAAATAGAAGAAATTTGGAGCATGAGTGTAGAATCTACAAGTTCTTCTTCTTTGTGGACAACTTCAATATGATATATGTTTGATACTGATTCATGATCTGAGAGACCATCAAGGGGAGCGAATGCATCACTAGGCCTGCTCTCGAAAGGGTTTGGACCAATCCCTTCATTATGTTTGCCAAATCTTTCATCTAGATGGGCCCATAGCTCTTTTGGAGTTTCATCAAAATTAAGGGAATCGATTACCATACAACGAGACATAGAAGGCATCATGGTTTCAAAGGCTCTGTCACCTTCATTTAACCAGTCATACTCTTCTTCAGAGGATTCGAACTCTCTTTCAAAACAATAATCAAAGAGATATTAGCTCTTCAAATATGCTATCATTTTTGGTTTCCATTCATCATAGTTGAATGGAGAAAGAGGAGGGATTTCTTCTGAATACATGGAAGTTGTAGAAGACCTGCAAAAACAATAGAAAATTCTGCAACTGCTACTGCTGCAAAAAATGCAGAAACTATTGCAACTGCTGCACTCGAAATCTTGATAATAACCTGCAAAAAACTCTCAGGAATGGAGATAAACAATACTCTCAACATGCTCTGATACCATGTGAAAATCCTCATAGCAGATCTAAGAGATGATGTATACCTCACAATGAAAGAATTTAGGAATAAGATTAAGAGTGGTCAATCCAGTAAGATGAGCAACAGAATAATAATACAGTAGAACTCGGATAGAAGCAAAAATACTTCACATACACTAATTAATTCATAATATGGACAAATAAGTAGTACAATGCATGAGGATTCGAATGCCAAAGTGGAAATTTGAATTAGCCTTGATGGAGTGATCAAAAGATCACTGGAGTGTCATCAGAGCACAACTAGAAGTCTTCATCATCATCAGTGGAGTCATCAATGCTCAAGTAACTGTCAACCATCAGTCAAACTGAGTCTAACTGAGTGTGGTAGGTGTAACTGAGTGTAACTGGCACTAACTAAATGAAGGAGGCTCAATGGAGGGCGCATGAGGAGCTAACTGGAGTCAGAATGGGCAGTTCAGTCTCACTGGAGGTCTATCGGAGTGATACAGTCAGTTGAGAGTCAGTCTAACCTTAAATCAAGGAAAGAACTGATGATAACTCAACTAGCTGAAGTACAACTGAATGGTAGGTGAGAGAGGGCGAGTGGATTCCTTAAATCAAGGAGGAAGGGCGCACTAAGCTCTAGGAGGGCTAAAACTGATCTGAGAGAAGCTCTCGGGGGCTGACTAACTGAGGCTAGGTGCTGGGATTGATGACTGGGATGCATACAATTGCATGCATGCAGGAATGCATGCAAGACTGAAAATGCAAAGGATGAAAATGCTGGTAGGACTAGGATGGAGTATAGGAATATCCTAACATCATGAACAAAGAAAATGGAGAATAGCAGTATAATCATACATCAGCTGTGAGATGGCACTGTGAATAATGAATACAATACAATAACTTTCAAATGGAATTCGAATTAACCAAGGAGGTCATTCGAATCATGCTCAAAGTATAGCTTGTATAACATTGGAGACATCATCCAAGCAGTGGTATCAGTCATAAATGGTCAAATGTCAGTCAAATGAGTCTAACTGAGTCTAACAGAACCATCTAGGCATGAATCAGGGGATGGAGACTCCAAGGAGGTCGCATGAGGCTGTCGGAAGATCAAGTGGCACTCCAGAACTAGCTAACTAGGAGCTACAAGCAATTAGGATGAGCAATCAATGGAAGAACTCCTCAATCAATGCTATAACTGACTGTCAGACACCTGGTAGGTGAGATAAGGTGCTCTAACTGAATGATAACTCCTGGTAGGTGAGAAAAGGTGCACATGTCATGCAGGAGAGTCAAATAGGGTGCATCAAGTAGGTAGGAGGGCTACTGGGGGCTGAAGACAGGCTCTAGGGAGTTGAAATTAGGCTCTAAGTGATGGGGAGACCACCAAAATGATGATTGGATGCATGCAAATGCATGCATGATGACTGGATGCATGAAAAATGCATGCAGGCATGTAAATATGAAAAATGATGGAGAGAATATTCCAACACCCCCCCTCAATCTATACTATGAGGTGATAACTGAAAACTGAAAAATAGGGCCCTAGTGACTGAGACCAAAGGTCACCCCGTACAACAATCTAAATAATAAATGAGGAAAGAAGGAAAACCCAGTGGGAAGAAATCCCTCCCTCAAAATAGACTGAAGGATTCTAATGTAGCATGTCATCACTCACCCCAGAAGGAGGCAAGTGTCCTTCTTTTCTGAAGAAGGATCGATCGATCTGAAATGGATCAGTAATGTGAGAAGGATGAAACCTTCCATTCTAAAAATCTGATCTAGATCTTCTCTGATCATGTGGATCACCAACCAAATCACCAGCAGATTGGAGTGTACTGGCTTCACATCGAGGAAGAGGAGGATCATTAGGTTCTTGTGTAACTGGATCTCCCATTCACTCATCTTCATCATCAGTTGCTATACCTTCAGGTTTTTGTGGATCTGGGTCTAGCATTCGCTCGTCATCGTCTCCATCTTCAGATTCTGAATTTTGAATCTCATGTGATGAAGGTTTTCTCTCTTGCTCATCATCACTTCCAAACTCTGAATATGAAATCTCATGTAAAGAAGCAAGTGAAACGGGCTCATCATCACTTCCAAACTTTGAATCTGAAATCTCATGTAAAGAAGCAAGTGAAACAGGCTCATCATCACTTCCAAACTTTGAATCTGAAATCTCATGTGATGAAGCATTTCTCTCTTGCTCAAACATGGTGGGATCAAATCCAAAAATATGAATATCATGAAACTGTTTCAAAATGTGCATGTAATTCTTTGATATCTCCTTTGAACAAACACGGGTGAGATGATTTTCAAAAGAACTAGGACATGGTGATGATGGATCTTCAACAAGATCACTAGTGGATGCAGTAGTGCTGGCCCACTTTGCCATAGGAGTTGAAGCAATAGGTGTTAGATCTTCAGGTTCTTGTGTATCTGGATCTAGCATTCGCACTTCTTCAAGAGTCCCCTTTTTTCTCAATCTTCTTTGGTGAATCTTTGCCTTTCAAGCAACCCTTGAAGATGCCATGAGCAAAATTTCCATTTGGAAGACCTTCAACCACATTTTGAGCTTGCAAGTTTTGCAAATGATTGTAGTTGAGATGAGATAGCCTACTCTCTTCATTTGCATGAGAGTGAAGAGCAAACTTCTTTGAGAGAGGTAAGAAGTGTGAAAACTCATAGAGTTTTGTCTTATGATTTACAACACCTTTTGCAATGATTTCACCTGAAACCATGTTTTGTATCTCTACTTCATTTGGAGAAAATATCACTCTTTTGGGATCTCCAATATGAGTCATTTGGTACACTGAAAGTAGATTTTCTGTGAGAGAAGGAACATAAAGCACATCTGAGAAGTAGCCATGGTCAAGATTGATTCTTCCAATCCCCTCAGAGGATACTTCTGAACCATTTCCCAACTTGATGGAAGGGCCAACTGAGCATTCAAAGTTGGAGAAGAGATCTTTGGAGGAAGACATATGTCTTGATGCTTCTGAATCTATGATGAAAGAGGATTCTTTTGATGCACTTTCCATGAGAGCATGGCATCTTTATTTGTCCTTAGATTTAGAGGGTTCAGTATCTTTCTTTCTTGCACATGTAGGTACGAGGAGATTGTTCTTCTCAAGTAACTGAGCCATCAAATCTATAGTTTTCCTCATACAAGAACTCTCAGGATGAAATCCTCGATGACAATATGTGCACTTGGATCTCTCTTTATGAGATTTCTTTTTCTTCTTGAATTCGAATCCCCATCCGACTGATATGGAACATCTTTTCAGATTTGTATCATTCGCTCTCTTTTCAGAAAAAATTTTCTTGCCTTTTGCATTTGCTCTTTGGCCTCGGCAGCTGTAAGGGTTGAATCCAAATTTAGTTTTTTCATTCCCATGGAGATTAAATTCTCCTCCTCTTGTGTGAGAGATTGGATGAAGTCATCAAGTGTAGGAAACTTCCATTTTGGAATGGACATCTTAGCTGACTGAAATGTGGAGACAAAAACTGAGAAGTTTGGCCCCAATTTGGAGAGAATGGAAAGAATGAGTTGTTTGTCTTCTTTCACTATCTCATATCTCTTCAACTGCGAAATCAAGATTTTGAACTTGGTTAAGAAAGCATTGATGGATTCTAAGCTTTCAGGACTCAATGAGATGAGTTCATTCTCCAATTTATGACCTTTCAAATCATCTTTCTGCCCAAAGAGGGATTCGAGCTTGTCCCAAACCTCTTTTGGAAATGTTAGATCGATGATATGGAAGTGAATATCTTCAGAAATTTAGAGAAGAAGTAATCCTATTGCTTCATCAAGCCTATCCAAGTACTTGGATTTCTCCACTGCACTGAGTGGTTCGACCATAGTTCCATTTAGTATCCTGGTGAAACTCTTGGACCTCATGAAGAGGGACATCTTGGCTTTCCATTCGACAAAGTTGGAAGAATTGAGTTTTAGATCCATTTGAGCAGTGGAGTTCGAATTGAAGAGGAATTCGAATGGGTGAATAAACCTGAAAAACAAGAAGAGTTTTGTTGATGGAGATTTGCTACACTTCGAATGAACACTTCCTTAGGACACTGAGCACATATGACAGAGTCCTTCAGACCTAGCTAGACGTCACTAGATTGATCCAGTGAATTCAAGGTAATGGCAACAGGATTTGCTATGGAAACTTAGAGGCTTATGGTGCTCAAGTGAAAGATAGCTACTCAAATAAATGTTGCAACTGCTGCTGCTGCAATGGCTGCAATTTGAATAGCTGCTGCAAGCTCTGATACCATGTGATAATCTGCAGTAGGATCTGACAGTTGTAACAAGCCTCACACAAAACTCACTCAAGAAGTGCAGAGAGAAAGAGAAGAAAGTACTCAATAATCACTCATGAACAAAAAAATGGATAATACCAATATAATCATACATCAACTGTGAGCTGGCACTGTGAATAATGAATACAATATAATAACTGTCAAATGGAATTTGAATTAACCAAGGAGGTCATTTGAATCATGCTCAAAGTATAGCTTGGATAACATTGGAGACATCATCCAATCAGTAGTATCAGTCATAAATGGTCAAAAGTCAGTCAAATGAGTCTAAATGAGTCTAACAGAACCATCTAGGCATGAATCAGGGGATGGAGACTCCAAGGAGGGCTCATGAGGCTGTCAGAAGATCAAGTGGCAGTCCAAAACTAGCTAACTAGGAGCTGCAAGCAGTTAGGACGAGCAATCAGTGGAAGAACTGTTGAATCAATGCTATAACTGACTGTCAGACACCTGGTAGGTGAGACAAGGCGCTCTAATTGAATGATAACTCCTAGTAGGTGAGAAAAGGCGCACATGTCATGTAGGAGAGTCAAATAGGGCACATCAGGTAGGTAGGACGGCTACTAGGGGCTGAAGACAGGCTCTAGGGAGCTAAAATTAGGCTCTAGGTGCTAGGGAGACCACCAAAATGATGACTGGATGCATGCGGTTGCATGCAAATGCATGCATGATGACTGGATGCATGCAGGCATGCAAATCTGAAAAATGATGGAGAGAATATTCCAACATAATTGAGCCTTGTAAGCTCCCTCTTTGAAATATTCTCAAGTAAAAGACTAGCCTTTTCTTCGTCGATGACCCTCATGGATGCAAATTCAAGAGGGAAAAATGCTCCTCCTAGTGAGGTAGCATTCCATTCCCTGATCAACTAGTTGCAAAATCCTCCGTCGAAACTAACCTTATCAAACTTTGTCGAGAAGTTAACATTGGTCCTTAAAATCTCACTTCCACAGGCCACATCGTGAATGAAAGCACTGGCTTTGTCTAAAATAGGACCAATCAGGCAATTCATGAGCCTTTTGTGAAAATCCTCACAACAGATCTAAGAGATGATGTATCTCACAAGAGAATAATTATGATTAAGCAAGAAAATAGAAGAAGAGTGATACATGCAGTATAATGAGCAACAGAATAATATGGTACAGTAGAACTCAGATAGAAGCAATAATACTTCGGTCATACTATGTTATTAATCACAAATGGACATATAAATAATACAATGCATGAGGAATTCGAATGCCTAAGGTGGCAATTCGAATTAGCCTTCATGGAGTGATCAAAGGATCACTGGAGTGTCATCGGATCACAACTAGGTGTCCTCATGATCATCGGAGCGCAACTGGAAGTCTTCATCATCATCAGTGGAGTCATCAATGCTCAAGTAACTGTCAACCATCAGTCAAACTAACTCTGGTAGGTGTAACTGAGTGTAACTCAATGTAACTGAGTGTAACTCAATGTAACTGAGTGTAACTGACTGTAACTCAATGTAACTGAGTGTAATTGAGTGTAACTCAATGTAACTGAGTGTAACTGAGTGTAACTGAGTGTAACTGAGTGTAACTAAGTGTAACTGAGTGTAACTGACTGTAACTGAGTGTAACTGAGTGACAACTGGACTGGTAGGTGAAGAAGGGCGAGTTGCTCCCTAAAATCAAGGAAGAAGGGCGCACTAAGCAACTGGAGGGCTAAAACTGAATAGTGAGAAGCTCCTGGGGGCTGGCTAACTGAGGGCTAGGTGCTAGACTGATGACTGGGATGCATGCAAAATGCATGCAAACCCTAGAATGCATGCAAACCCCAAAAAGGTGCATGCATGACTGAAAAAGTAAATGATCAAAATACTGGTGGGACTAGGGTGGAGTATAGGAATATCCTAACACCCCCCCTTAATCCATCCTGGGCCCTGGTAACTAAGACCAAAGGTCACCCAATACAATGAATAATAACAATCAATAAACCAAGGAAGTGGGAAAATTTCATGGGAAACATACCCCCTCCTCAAAAAATAGACTGTAAGGCACACATAAAAAATAAAAGCTCCAAACTCAAGCATGTGTGATGCTTGGTCATATGTCTGGAGGTATCTTCTTCTTGGGAAGAAGTGGATCATGCTCAAAAAGCATGTGCTTGTACTTGCTCTTCAGATCGAATGTGATGAGAATAAATCCAACAGTATTAGAATGATCCTTGAACCTGTGATTCGAATCAGCTGAGGTAGGATCAAATTTTTGAATGTGCATATAGTCCTTTGTCTTCTCCTTCGAACCACCATGGGTGAGATTATCCCAAAAAGAACTATTACATGTTTGCTTGAAATCAAAATCAGATTTAAGACTTTCAAAACAGTTTCTTGAGATCTCCTTTGAACCAGCAGGGGTGAGATCAAAACTATCATATGCATGAGAAATTTTCCCAAGCGAATGGCAATGGCCATATTCTTCAATGACCTTCTGAAAGCATGAATTTATGATCATATAGTAGTATAAAAGAGATGTTTGCTGAAGAGGAGCGAATGCATTACCTCCATTAGCTGATTTGACCTCTGAAATAATCATGTGATCATGATGCAAACCAACAGACTCTGGTGCAAGAGAGGATTTAGGACCTTCTACAATATCTAGAGTGTGAGCTGGCACAGAAAGAGAAGAAATTTTGAGCATGAGTGGAGAATCTGCAAGTTCTTTGTCAACAACTTCAATATGAGATGATACTGGTTCATGATCTGAGAGATCATCAAGGGGAGCGAATGCAACATGATCTGAGAGACCATCAGGAGGAGCAAATGCATCATGATCTGAGAGACCATCAAGTGGAGCGAATGCATCAACATGCTTGCTTTTGAAGGGATTTGGACCAAATCCATCATTCTTTTTGCCGAATCTTTCATCCAGATGAGCCCATAACTCTTTTGGAGTTTCAATATCAAAGATGGTCGGGTACAATATGTAATCAGTCATAGTAAGCTTCATTCTTCCAATGTGCATGTCACCTTTATTCAACCATTTAATCTTCTTTGTAGAGGATTCGAACTCTCTTTCAAAATAGCAATCAAAGAGATCATGGCTCTTCAAATATGCTATCATTCTTGGTTTCCATTCATCATAGTTGAATGGAGAAAGAGGAGTAATTTCTTCTAAATTCATTGAAGTTGTAGAAGACCTGCAAAAACAATATAGAATAACTGCAACTGCTACTGCTGCAAAAATGCAGAAACTGCTGCAACTGCTGAACTCGAAATCTTGGTAATAACCTGCAAAAAACTCTCAAGAATGGAGATAAACAATACTCTCAACATGCTCTGATACCAAGTGAAAATCCTCACAACAGATCTAAGAGATGATGTATCTCACAAGAGAATAATTATGATTAAGCAAGAAAATAGAAGAAGAGTGATACATGCAGTATAATGAGCAACAGAATAATATGGTACAGTAGAACTCAGATAGAAGCAATAATACTTCGGTCATACTATGTTATTAATCACAAATGGACATATAAATAATACAATGCATGAGGAATTCGAATTCCTAAGGTGGCAATTCGAATTAGCCTTCATGGAGTGATCAAAGGATCACTGGAGTGTCATCGAATCACAACTAGGTGTCCTCATGATCATCGGAGCGCAACTGGAAGTCTTCATCATCATCAGTGGAGTCATCAATGCTCAAGTAACTGTCAACCATCAGTCAAACTAACTCTGGTAGGTGTAACTGAGTGTAACTCAATGTAACTGAGTGTAACTGACTATAACTCAATGTAACTGAGTGTAACTGAGTGTAACTCAATGTAACTGAGTGTAACTGAGTGTAACTGAGTGTAACTGAGTGTAACTGACTGTAACTGACTGTAACTGAGTGACAACTGGACTGGTAGGTGAAGAAGGGCGAGTTGCTCCCTAAAATCAAGGAAGAAGGGCGCACTAAGCAACTGGAGGGATAAAACTGAATAGTGAGAAGCTCCTGGGGGCTGGCTAACTGAGGGCTAGGTGCTAGACTGATGACTGGGATGCATGCAAAATGCATGCAAACCCTAGAATGCATGCAAACCCCAAAAAGGTGCATGCATGACTGAAAAAGTAAATGATCAAAATACTGGTGGGACTAGGGTGGAGTATAGGAATATCCTAACACCTTTGGCCCTTGCCTCGATCCATAGAAAAATGGATTAGTAAAAATTGGGTTGTTCTTATCAAAGGAAAGATGATTTTTTTATTTCTGCAGAAGAGGAATTTACACCTTCTTATTTGATCTAAAAGAACATAGAGACCTGATATTCAAAATCATACCTTACTTCATGGACACTATAGGAATGTATATGAATAAATGGATGCCTGGTTTTGACCCAGAAATTGATGTTCCTTCGGCTATCCTAGTCTAGGTGCAACTTCCGCACCTACCCCTCCACTGCTGGGATGATGAATCTTTGAAGACTATCGAGACCGTGATAGGAAAATACATTGATCAATCGAAACCAAAGGAGGTATATTCTCTTATGATAGAATATGTGTTGAAGTAGATCTAGAGAAAGGGCTTCTAGAAGTCATCAAAATCTCTTTGGATAACTAGAGCCACCTACATAAGGTTGATTATAAACAACTTCCCTTTAAATGAAAAATATACCTTGAATACAAACACTTTTCCAAAGGCTTACCTAAAGCTCCATAGACCAAACAAACAAAAAGATTAGAACAATGGATAATGGTTAAAAATCAAATAAGGGATCCTTCTTAAAATGCCCAAAATGGTCCCTCTGGAAATCATGCATCCTCATCTTCCAACCCCTCTAAATTTTCTTCCCAAAATAAATTTGTATCCCTTACCCTAGAAGACTTAGATCCCCCCTTCCCACAATCCCTGAGTCTTCTCAAGCTAATTTCAAACACTCAAACCCCCTCATCATCCCAATACCCTCAACTCCAGACACCTCAGAAAAGTCCCTCCCCTCTGGAGTAGTCACTCGCTAGAAATATCAACTCTTAGATAAGGAAGAATATGAGGAAGAAATAATACCAAAAAAGCAAGGAAGGCAATCACACTTAGAAAAGAGGGAAGAAGCATCCAACAAATAAAAAATATAGCGTTACAAGCAAAAATTGAGACCTCTCTGACATGAAGCCATACGCATATAGTTTTAAAAATCCCACAGAGCAAGGAGAACCCACCAAGCACACAATTAAATAATGAAAATGGTCTATTGGAACTGTAGAGGACTTGGAAACACAAGCAAAATAGAAATTGTCAGGCATCTAATAAAAACAAAGTAGGCTCAAGTCTTAATAATCCAAGAGACTAAACCAAAAGAAAGTGAAGCTATAGAAGCAACCAAGAAATGTTGGAAATCTGGAGAATGTGCAGCAGTCTCATCAAGAGCAGCTTCATGGGGGCTGTGCACCGCTCATGAATGGAAAAAACTTCATTCTTTATCAAAGCATACAAACCTTGCATTGGTTATTAATAGATCTGGAGAATAGAAGCACACATAAATATCTAAAAAAATTCAATATATATGCTCTAATCTCTCAAAAGGAAAAGAAGGAATGTTGGGATTCGATAATGTAACATAAAAATAAAATGGAAATAGATTACTACATCCTAGCCGGAAATTTCAACATTGTTCTATCATGAGAAAAAAAAGAGGGGAGGAAATATTGACTGAGAAGCCTCTAGGGACGCCATGGAGGATATTATGGCAAAATGGGTTTGAGTAGATATTAAGACAAAGACCAATTTCTAATCCATGACAGCTTTTTGAAGGAAGATCTAGACATTATCTCTCATATCATCTCCTCGACAGCCTCAGATCATAGACCCATATCGCTCTAGATAAACAATAGAGAAAAATATGGGTTGTTCCCATTCCGATTTAACCCCCTTTGGTTGCAATCCGGTCAAGCCAAGGAAATCATTCAAAAAGTCTGGAATGAAAGGATTGAAGGGTCTCTAAGTGAGATATGGGAGACAAAGCTATGAAAAACAAAGGCATCACTAAATTCATGTGAAAAAACTTCTTTCAAAGAGCCCTCACCAAAAAGGAAATAACTTCAAAGCCACCTAAATAATATTCAATGGGAAATGTAGAATAAATAAATCACTCACCACCTCCACATATAAGAGAAAGAAACCTCTCAAAAAATCTACTCAACATATCAAAAGGAATAAATGCACTAGAGACTCAAATCTCGAGGCCTTTGGCTTAAGGAAGGTGACATAAATACTTTCGACTTCCATAAGAAAACAAAATTGAGAATGATGCGCAACAATGTCAAGCAAATCCTAATTGAGTCACGTACCAATCTCACAGACTCTGAAGAAATCAAAAAAGAGGCGCACATAAATTTTTAAAATATTCTAATATTTGAAGGAGAAGAAGTAGATCCCAACTACAAGGTGGCCTTGCTTCAAACGATCCCCAACCTTATCAGCAATGTGGACAACGTTGCGTTAGACAAAGAAATAACCGAGATAGAGATCAAGGTGACAATTTGGGACTTGGAGCCTGACAAAGCACTAGGACCAGATGGTTTCTCAATCTCTTTCTACAAATCCTGTTGGGACATATTCCGAGAACCTCTATATGTAAAGGATTCAAAGAAATCAACCACTCACAATTTGCAGATGACACCCTTCTGATAGAAGGATCCTCCATTTTTATAGCCTCCTATTTAAAATTGATCTTGAATATGTTCACTAATGTGACTGTAGGATGTATAAATAAACAAAAAAATCCGGATCTATGGATGGAACAACTCTAAAAATATTATACATAACATTGCTAGAATTCTGGAATTCTCTTTTGAGCTAAGTTGGCACTCCTTCAATTATCTAGGGATACCTATTCTTCTAGGCAACACCAAAGTTCGGGATTGGATCGAAGTGATCAACAGAATAAAGAAAAAACTGACCCAATGGGGAATCACATGGTTGAATCCTTCAGTAAGAGGTATTCTAATATAGGCAAATATTTTTCCCATTCCATTATACTAGTGCTCCTCAATGATGGCCCCTATGAGTAAAACACAACTAATCCGCTCTATCATAAGAAAATTTATTTGGCAAGGAGGCAAGAACACAAGGAATAAGTTTCACTTGGTTAATTGGAATACAGTCACCACCCAATATGAAATGGGGGTCCTTGATATAAAATACCGAGCTCTCTCATGAATAAAGCAATGGGAGCTAAAATTATATGGAGGTTAATTTCTGATAAAAGGCTCGGTGGAAAACAATCCTCATAAAAGTATATGAAAGGAACTAGAACTAGGTGCCTCGAACAATAAATAGAAGACAAGAAAAGCTCCCCATTTTGGAAACTCTAGATCTTAGGACTCAATCTGTTACAAAATCATATAAGTTGGATCCCTACAAGTGGAGAAAATATTAGCCTCTGGAACAATAGTATCTTAGGGGACCCCCCTAGCCACCATAGAGGAGCTTGAAAACCTCAAATTTTTGGTAGAAGGAAAAGGATATAACCAATTAGATGATATAGTTGACTGGGACACAAAGGAGACTTGGAAAGGACAGAGAATGGAAAATGTTCCAATCTACCTTTAGGAAAAGTGGGAAGCAATGAATTAACTTATCGTAGGCAAAGCTCTTCTAAAAAAAACCTACAGGACAATTAAGGTGGGGACTTGGTTGTACTAGGTACTAATTCAATGAAGGCAGGATACAAAGCTCAACTAGAAAATAAAACGAATCTCCAGAAACATGCCATCTAAAAAGAAATAGAAAATAGTGAGGCAATCCCTAAAATTAAATTCTTCATCTAGTTGGAAACTCATAAAAAACTCCTTATTGCTGAGAATATTCAAAAGATAGGAATACAAGGACCTTCCAAATGTCATCTTTGTAGAAATGTAGAAGAAATTGCAAGCCATCTTTTTATGGAATCCAAATTCATTTATTCAACATGGAGCTATATTTACACCGATAGGTGTTTAGATATTATCTCAGATTTTGGACTTCCTTGAGTGGATCAATAAGATTAGCCTGAGTGTAACAAGTGTATAGTGAGGATTCATTTCATGGTCGTCGTATCTTGTTATGCTCAAATTCATTTTGATTAAGATTTAAATAAGCTTCAGTTAAACAATGGTTAAGAAAAGGGGTATGTTTATAAAATAATATTTGTTTTTATGTTTATATTAATTAGTTTAATTTATTTATTAATTTTTTTTTTTAATTCAGCGGAAAAATCACCTTCCTGCTATTCCAAAGGAATCAAGAAAAGCTAACACGCACGGGAAATCTCAACAAACTTCCTCCCATATCGTGGATGGTAGGTTGAGCAAACCGTCAGTCGATAATCCAAGCCAGAAGATGTCTCAATGGAATAGAACCCAGGTGGATGGAATGAAATCCATCTAACCCCACCAATGGGGTTAATATATACTATGGGGTTAAAGGTACATATGCCTTGATCCAGTTCCATAGTTTTGGGCAATTCGTGCCCCTTGTGTCCTCAGAGGCAAGCAAGTGATCATGAGGAGGAGAGTCCATAAGGTTGGAATCCTCTATAGAAGACATAATGCCAATGTTCAAGGAAAGACCAAGATGATCCAATCTCCTCCTAACCTATAGTTGTAATGCATATATATGCACCGTGAGCTTAGAGTATTTTCCTATTTGGAAAGTCACAAACACATCCACTTCCCTTTCCCATTCTCGAACTGCTAAAAATTGTTTGGTAGTGTTTACAACATAATTATCTCGAACACCATTTTCTTTTTGAATGGTTTGGGAAAATTACTCTTTCCAATGGTTCCACCTAATGGTCAATTACATAATGCTACAATATGGGCCACAACGTTTTCTCTTTCACACTGATTAATCCCTTGTTTCAAGTCGACACCCACGTCGAATGTAAGTTTTAATCTCTGTGTAGAAGTGAGTTGCATTATCTTAACAAATTTAATTCTACATAAAATTTGATTTTGTTTTTTGTAAAATGATACAACATATACTACTACTAATAATAATACTACACAAAATTTTGTAGAAAAAATAAAAGTATGGTCTTTTTGGTTTATGCAGCTTTTTATATTTTACATTATTGTTTATTATGACATATAATTTCATGAATGTCAAAAAAATTGATAGGAAAACAATAAATTCATTTGAAAAAATGTCTTAAAAAATGGTGCAACATTTTTTTACATGTCATCTAGTGTTTTAATAAGCGAGGAAGTTAGGGAATCTTTAAAGAATTCCCAAGGCTCTCAACTATTTCACAACCATGTAATCACAATGTATTCACCTTGGATTTGTAATGCATACATATCACACTAAGTTTTACTTCTTTCCCATTCCTTGCTTCCCTTTTCTCCAGGAATGAATCTATTTATAACATTGAAGTCATCAAAATGCAATAAGCTTCTCTAACACGTCCTTTAGCATCCCTTAAGCATTAACAATAAACAAATCTCTATATTTAACCTAATAATCACCATATTATCCTCCATGTGAAGGACAAGACCCTTTCTATGAAATTGAAGAAATCATCTTGAGGATCTCACCAACTCATGAGATCTTATAATATCCTATAATGGACCATGGTGATTTGCACCTACACGGTAATTCCTAGGAACATATATAAAGTATCAATATATATATCTAAGTTGAAGCCTTGTAGACCTAGATGAGCCATCCCTTTCTTTTTTGGTTTAGTATTCTATGACGTATGGGAAACTCAATTTCTTTATGTATACACATTTAGTAGGTCAAAATGGTTAGAAAGTCATGTTTTACTTGATTTATATATAAAATTCGTTGATTTTTTATGCTTTGAATTAATATGAAAGATTTTGGCTATTATTATGTGTGACAAAAACACATACATTTGTGAATTTATAAAAATCACCTTTATTTTTTAAAATTTATCGTGTTTTCATTTTGTTTTTCTAATCTCTATTTATAAATTTATTTAAAATTACTACTATCTTTTATAATAAAAAAATACTTTCTTGTCTATTGGTTGTAGCTTGGGTGGTTGGGAGGAATGTTTGTTACCCTCCCCACCCAGGTTCAATTCTTGTAAGTGACATATTGCTCTTGTTGAGCCCATATTGTAATGATTGTAATTCGTGCCACCTTGATTCTCTAGAATAACAGGTGGTGACCATTTCCCCAGGTAAACTAGCCCTCTAACAAACAGCGAACCACCTTTTAAAAAAAAAAAAAAATACTTTCTTATAAAAATTTATATCAATAATTTAAATTTTATAAAATTATATGATTTTAAAACAATATACAAAAAAATTAAATAATTCAAAGTAACCTAACTTTGAATGAATATATAAATAAAACACATAAAATCACATTTTATGTCATATGACATACCTATTTTAGAGCCACATATTTCGTTATGTATAAACTCTAATTTAGGCTTACCATCAAATTCTAAACTATAAATCTTACACTCTCCATCCTTTCCTACCTAGTCCATGTTAGTAGTTGTCACTGCTACACACCAAAATATGTAAGATGCTATGTAAAAATGAAATTTGTTATTAGTCCTTATCGTGCGATAGAGGACTATACCTTTCGGTTTCAAGTCAAAATGCTTTGACTTGTAAGTAATTTTTTCAAAAATCTAATATTGTTCTAAAGTTTTCATAAGGTTTTGTTAAATTATTTATTTTTCATAATTTTTAAATATTGATTTTTATTTTTTAATTTGTATATTTTATTTTTTCATTACATAATAGATCTAAAAAGACTATTTTCATTTGGTTTTGATTATATATATATATATATATATATATATAAAATTTGTTATAGGTAATAACATTGTTTACTCTTAGATATTGATCCACTCTCATCCAAACTTGAAGAAATTAGCTTAGCCTTAGTTTCAATTTCCTTTGCTTCCTTAGCACCAAAATGCACGGCCAATGCCAATGGTAGTGCCAATGCCAACAGTTATGCTTGCACATGACTAACTCCCAAGGATGATGCTTACAATTTTGGAGTTGTCCTCCTTGAAATCCTCACTAGCAAGACACTATCATGGGACCACTTGAAAATCTCAGATCTTCCAATGTGGCTAAAATATGTTTCCATGCATGATGCATGATTTTTTTAGTTTTATGTATAAACCTTGTCCAACTCCTCCTTCTCGGGAATTTCAAGGGACTTGCTACTCTTATCTGGTAATTATGAGGTCCTTGTATGCCAGTTTTTGGACAAATATATTTTGTTTGTGCAGAAAGGAACGATCACTAGGTAACTTAACTCTTTTGCATTCACACAACTTCAAAAATGAGAAATTTTCACAAGTAACCTTGCCTTATTTGTATGGCTTCAAAGAAGTCAATTATATGAAGCCAAAATGACATTTCTTCATGGGATTATAGTATTAAGTCTTGAAGTTCTTAGGTACCCGGGCTTTCATGGTGGACTCTTTGTCATTTTGTTTAAAGATGTGACATTTCTTTAAGAACCTTTTCATGATGACCATACTATGGCTTTGTATAGGACCCAAAGCCTGGGTGAAGTAGGTTTAAAGGTCAAACCTCATCAAACCATAATATGCATGTTATAAGCGATAGCCCTTCACATTGCCTATTGAGTGTAATTTTAATATTACAAAGTCTACTTTCTGATTTGATAAGTTCTCGCTTTAACACCAATTTGCAAGGAGAAGATGTAAGATTGGAATGTAGATTTAGATGTAAAAGTAAAATAAATTAACATAAATCCAAAGAGATGGATTTTAATACAATTTAACCAATAAATCAAAGGTCCTTCATTTGTGGTAAACAATAGAAGTAACCCGTCAACCTAACATTGTATAGACAAATGATCTAATAACTAGTGCAAAACTCACAAATTCAAGCACCCTTGACTATAATTTGAGGGCGATATCCAACTTTGCATTTCCAAGCAAATCCAAAGTGTCATTCAAGCAACATTAACCATTGCGGGTCCTATCCAAGTATGGATTTCCTAGGATATCTAAACTATCATGTTATGCTCCAAAATTGCACTATCAAGCCTTCTAATGATACTGCAAGCATGTATGTAGCTTCCATTTAATCAAAATAATCCACTGCTTTATTATGTCCCTACAAGGGACATATATTGAATGCTCCACAGGATTAAATCGTCCATACATAAGCATATTTTTTTGAAAGCTAAGGTTGAACAATAGTGCAATAGTTTTAAATACTAAAGTGATTTTTAAATACTTATTTTTTGAATATTTGATTGGTGGGCAGGAGGGTTACATTGACGTCATGGATTGTGTCCCAAGCATGGGTGGAATGGTAATGTAAGTAGGGTGGCATACATAACATTGAATTGTAGTAAATGAGACCTACTGCAGCGTTGAAAGCGCACAGATTCCTAAGGATGGACGAGGGCTAGGTGTTCGACGTGAGCAGATGCAAGGAATATGAATTCAATTGTAGCTCTTTGCCTGGTTTTGGTTTGTGTTGCATCTCTCTTCCTGCTTGTGGTTTATATTGTATCTATTCACCTAGTTGTGGTTTCTGTTACCACTTTTCGTCTATTTAGCTCCCTGTCTGGTTTGAGTATGTTGCAAATTTTCATCTATTTAGACAGAAACACCTAATTTCTAATTGGCAAGCATAAATTGTAAATTTGTCAAGGCCATATAGTCATGGTAACATAGAAGGAGACAGATTTGAAATTCAGTGGTTATGCGAATTGTTAAACGTGGACATATACATATGGAGTACTAGGCTTAAAAAAATTACTCTAAGATTCCATTCAACAATTACTTTGTTGAAAGTTTTATATCTAATGCAACATGTTCTGAATTCCTCACATTCACACAACCATTGCTAAAAAACTATTGTGAAAAGACCACCTTAATGCTTTCAAATACAAAAAAGACTAGTTCTAATAGCCTATTGGACGATTGCAAAAAGAACAAAAGAGTAAAAGAGATAAAGTACAGGAGAGCATGATAAAGCAAAGTATTTGCAATAATAAACTTGAGCAATTGAACAACATAGATGCAATCAACAAAAATACAAAAAAAAAAGGAAATATGCTAAAAGACAACGAGTAAAAGGAATTTCAACTAGAGATACAACGCCTATACAGTTGCAAAAAGTCACTTGTTCAATGATACAAGATATTCAATGTGACATTCCTAGCAATAGGCTGAAAGAATTGCATTGGCTAAAACAAGAAATACGAAAAGAGGGAAAGCATCTTCATCAAAGACAAAAGGACTATGAAAACACCACCAAAGCAATTCATGTATACCTACAATCTATTCAAGACATGTCAATCCATGCATGTTCTATATGTTAACGTTTGCAATTCCAAAAATACATTGATACCATTGACAATGGCACCATACTGAATTTTAGGTCTTTTGCAATTGAAGAGGATGAAAAATTCATTGGACCTAATGATCAAATTTGCAAATTTTGCAAAAAATCAATATCTAATGAATAATTGACTGCCTTTGCATTATCAATGCAAATTTGCCGTAACAATGAATTGCCATCTGTGTCAATTTTGACTCCTTTAGGAGAACACTAGTAGCACCAAAGAACAACTTTTACACAAATAAGACAACTTGGTTACAAAAGAGCTCAAGTTGGTCTCATTGGAACAATTATTAATGTACTTGCAGATTTGGATAAAGTTCAAAGAGCGTTGCCTGGAATTCTATCTGACTTTATGACAGTTGCAATAATGTTAAAACAAAAATTGGAATACAAAAATGCGTACATATCAGGGAATGTGTGGCCAAGAACTGTAATGGTTGTTCTAAATTACTTGCAAAACTACACTTTACAAAAATGAAGGCATTATTATCAACAACAACTGGGAAGAGATATTTATCAAAATCATTGATCAAGAATTGAATACTGTACCAAACACATAAATGTTGGATCTTGTCAACGATTTAGAACCAGTGTCTGAGACATCGGTACATGGATATGTACAGACCCATATAATAGATGACTTAGACATTAGAATTATACAAATTGCATGTTCTGAATCTTTTCGACCATTTGGCATTTTCCAAGACAAGTTCTTTAAAGAACTAAATTTCCCTAAACTTTTTTATGGATCGAATCGACCCAAAGACATTGTAAACCAATTCTCTTATCAACAAATAGCACAGTGTACACTTTATGATTCCAAGGAAATTGTATGTGCTTCAATTGTAGACAAATATATTGCACGACCTATTGAACTTGAAAAAACTTTTCTAGTAAACTATGCTTCTTGCTACTCAACTACAAATACAATTACCAAAAGAAGAAAGAATTTGTGTGTCATACGATACATTCGGTACAATAAAGACAAAGACTCGGATAATTTTTCCAGAGAAAAAATGATGCTATATATCCCACATAGATACAATAGCAGTCCACTAAAAGGAAAATGCCAAACATGCTTTGACGCATATATGTCCCAAAAAGAAAAAATAGATCCTATTAAACAAACGTTTGAAGCACAAATAGAAACAAAATGGGGCAATATTGACACTGCATCTGAAACAATTGCCTCTAAAGCTCAAGAAATATTTGCATCTAGTCCAACTCTAGAAAAAGAATCAAATGTCATTGTCTTTGAAAACTATGACATTTAATGTGACCTGATGTAGAGAGTTCCATTCAAACAAATGTTACATAGCACCCCTAGCAAATTCACTATAAAATCATTTGTTCTAAGAAAGGTTGAGTACTTTGTCATTAGAAAAAAATAAACTAAGAACAACAATCAATAACAAAATAAATCATAATGAGAAAAAGGAACAATCCAACCACTCCAAAAACAAAATGTACTAGAGGTGCAGGTATAGGAAAAACATTTACTACAAAATCAATTTACAATGGTTTATTGCACTTCTACGACAAAGATCTCCAAAGTGATCCTTTGAAAAAAAAGGCATTATAGTTGCATTCACTAGGAAAGTTGCATACAATGCAAATGGCATCATAGTCCATTCAGCTCTACGATTCCCCATAAATTAATCAAACATGGTTCCGTTAAATTCAAATACATTAGATTTATTAACAAACTAATACCAACAACTTAAACTACTGCTCATAGATGAAGTATCATTGATTGGCTCTCAAATGCTATGCAACATAGACATGAGATTACTAGAAATTATGCATAATCCAACAAAACCATTTCGAAATTTTGATATTATTTTTTGCTATGACCTATGCCAAGCACAACCTGTTTGTGATTCTTGGATTTTTGAACAACTAAAGTTTCAACAAAAAAAATCCCATATAGCTTTTGGCTAGATAACGTTAAGTTTTTTTAGCTTAAGAAGGTGATGAGGCAAACATATGAAGTATTTGTCTCTATTCTAAACAAAATTAGAACATGCTCCCAAACATAACTTGATATTAACTTTCTAAACAAATATTGCCACAGGAACCCACTAGAGGATCCAAGATTTCCCTATCTTTTCCATAGTAACAAGGATGTTCAAGAACACAATAAGAAAATGTTGCCTATTGTGCAAATAGAGGCATATACACTAATACCACATGATAAAAAAATTGAGTCAGTTGAAAAAAATACATTTGAATACAAGACAATGCATTTGCCTTCTACAATTATGCTGAAAAAAATATGCTTATCGAATTAGTTGGAGGCAATTATGCACTTGAAGATGGTTTAGTAAATGGCATAGAAGGTAACTTCAAACATTATACAAATGGAACAATTGATATCGTATGGATAGAATTTGCAAAACCAACAATTGGATTTGCACAAAGAGCTAGAATGCAACATCTATATACATGTGACATTATGCACAATTGGACACTTATCAAAAGGATCTTTATGCAAATGACACTTGGAAATACAGATTCCTGCATTTTGAGAACAATTCCCTGTTCAATTGGCATGCACATGAACAATTCATAGGGCACGGGGCTTGACAATGGGAAAACTTGCATTTGACCCTAAGGGAATAATGCGACATGGACTTGTCTATACTGCACTTTCTTGTGTCAAAAATATCCAGTCCCTTTATCTCATAAATAAATTAGAACGAAAAAAATTTCAATTTGTAAAAAGGTTGCTACTGGAATAGGTAAACTTGAAAACCATGCACGTTGGCAATTTGAGTATGGAATTCAATCAACAATGAAACATAATTATGTGCTCATAATAATGTTCATTAAACACATGAATCCTGCCATTTCATATGGAAAATATCATCAATGACAATGAACTAATGCAGCCATGTATTTTATGCCTCCAAGAAACCTATGCACATTTAGTTCTCAAAGAAGTTATCTTTGCAAAAGAATACAATTGTCTAACAACGTTCTCCATCCATGGCATTTTAACATGTTTAAAAAAAACATAGTGATTAACAGCTCAAAAAATCATACAACAAATTATAGTGAAGAAATTGTCACTCAATTCCAAATCAACAACAACAATTTTAGGCTACTGAATATCTACAACACACCTCATGCACCACTTGATAGTTTTTTGGGATTTTTGAACTTTATCTTGTTAGACATTCAACAAGCTATCCAAATTCTAATTACTCGTGATTTCGACATTGATGTCTTAGAAAACAATGCATCGAAAAAAAAAACTAGAATCGTTCATGAAAACCAATGGTTTCAAATTGCATACAACCAAAACAAAAACCAATACTGACTTTATGCTTGACCACTTTTGGACAAATCTAGACTGATAATGATATTATATACAATGCCTCTAATGCCTATTGGACTGACCATCATGCAACTTGTCTTTCGATTCCCTTAACAATATCGTAAAAATGATTTTATTATTTTCATTCAATACAATAATATATATATGTTTCTTTAACAAATATAACATAGTGCAATAGGTCAAAGTTCTTTTTATTTTCCACTATCATTCAAAATAGACTTTTAATAGTCAAACATAATTTAAACTTAATATATTTATATATTGGAAGAAATCTCAATTATACTTGTTTATGCCATGCTTTTTAATTTTTCCATTAGTGACATACTGTGTCATAGCTATATTGCAATTGAAATAGACTTAAGCTATCATGAAAATAGCAAAACATGATGCTTTGACACTTTGTGCAAGAACTTAAAGCATAACAAACTATGTAAAAAGCAACCCCTATGCAATCATTGCTAACTTGCAATTTTAGAATTCCTATGCCCACATGTATCATCTTGTTTAAATCATCCCCTTTTGCAGAATATATCGTAGCTTTATTGCACTTGAGATAGCTTTAAGCAGTCACAAATACTAATAATAATAAACAAAAAACCTCGAATGATTCATATCTTGTACAATGGGATATAACACCAGTAATATATTAACAACCTCTATTTATTCATGGTAAGCATTCCTAAATTATCGCTTAAAAATTGACTCTTTTGCATTAACATAAAGACATTGACGTGATGCTTAAGGTTTTTTTGTCAATATTCATTTTTCTTCTTTTTTCCTTATTACTATGTTCTTGTATATTGGCATCTTGCAATCCTAGCTAGAAAAATTTGAACAAAGTATTGAAAGACCTTTAGACAATCTAGATGGCAAACAAATACAAAATACAATGGACAAAGTATCACATGATGGTAGCCAAAAGAGGTAAAAATCATTTCCAATTTTCTTGAATATTCCTTTACTAAGATAACATTTGTTGAAATAATAACAACACAAAAAACTAGATACCTTTGACTTTCTATCTAAAAGGATTTTATACATTGAATAATGTTTCTATTACCAATTTTTCACTTTGTCAATGTTTTATGTCCATTGACAATTGCAAATTTAACCAATCATCATTACAGTCGTCCTCTATTATTCAATTATGTTCAACAACATACAATAACATATTTGAAGGAGATGTCATGGCATTGTATGGACTCAGCCAAAGCAAAAACCCAAATTTGCATGTGAGAACACAATTGGTTCATGCAAATTTGGTGGACAAGGAAGACCGAATGATAATAACAATGAACATAAACAACAATTCGATACCTAGTTTCATTGGTAAATTTTTCCCTGGACATAGTGTTAGTTAGAATCATAGACTTTGCACTAAAAAAAGGAGCATATGACAAAGGAGAAGAAAAATATTGCATCCTGTTATTGGAAAAACCCACAGTTGAAACTATAAAGCAAGTTAGCAAAAATCGCAAACTTCCACCAGATACAACCATAAACGAATTGATGGCATCAAACCATGCTTATTCTATTGGTTATGTTGCAACAATTGTCATTACATGCAAACAAAACAATCGACAATATGGACTATATATCAAAGATGGAGAAATAATACATGATCATGCAACTATAAGTCTCATTTGCATGCACACAGATTACTTGTTTTTCAATGCATCGCCAATTTCTTCTTTCCAATCGCTATTGAAAATGCAAATATGTCTCCTGCCTTTGAATTCTTGCACAAAAGCTAACGATATTTATCAAATTTGTTATAGGTTCAAATCAATGAAAATTGTAAGGATCTCTTCCTGTAAATACAACAACAACTAGCAAGCAATATCGCATCACTGTACTTGTTCAAAAATATTGTGAGGAATGGTCCAAAAGGAAACCACACAATACACTTTTCTTCAGAAACATTTGCCGACATTCTCAATGATGACTATGCAAAACAAAATTTGCTTTCAATAATGCAGTCAAAGACTCGGGTCGATAGTTAACTTTACTTCCCTTCTATAGTTTTTATTGACATTTTTTAATAGTCATTATGTTTTTTTATTCTATTTCTTTTTTACCCCAGAAAACAAGAAAAACAAGATCCAATAGTAAAGACAATTAGTCTATACAAATACAAGGTCTACTAAAAACAAAAAAAAAGTATTTGAACCTTCATTTCATTGTTTTCCTACCAATTGTTAATGGTCTTCTTGTTTAAAAAAAAAGTATTACACTTCATTTCATAGTTACCTTTCCGTTTGTTGATAGTCTCCTTGTTTTTAATTTTGTTACCTTCTTTCCCCCAAAAAAATAGAACAAATAGTAATTACACTCTGTCTATACAGATACAGGGATTGTACAAAGCAAAGAATGTGTTTTCACCCCATTTCAACGAATCTGCAACAACTGTAATCATCCAATGGTCCAAAACTCACCATAATGTGCATCTTTCAAACAAAAAACAACAAACAAATATGAACATAATGTGGAATGCACTCCGGAGATAGAAAATGACTCAATGGAATGCACTATGTGCAATCCACAACTCAAAGAATGTTGTCCACCAATTACTAAAATTTCCCATGAAGCCTACTCAAGCAGCATCTCATCCATAGTCTTTCATTAGTGAAAACTATGCCAATAGGGCTTGTTCACGTTGATAGTGGACAATAGTATTGCTGAAATCAACAAACTTTGACCATTGTAAAAGCTTCGAAGATTTTTAAAATAACTTGAGAACCATTATCTTTTCCAATGAAACTTTTCATTTTCAGAAATTTGGTGTTTGAACTTGAGCTTCTAGTTTTCTTAGACCTTGTTTTAGTCATTGCTTTTATATCAGAATTAGGATCTAAATCTAGCACCCATCCTGCCGTTTTTTTTGTAATGCTTTTGCAATTTGTAAATTGATCTTGAGTTCTTGGATACTACAGATAAATATGGGTTTGGGTTGCTTAACAACGAAGAATGCACTCCCATGGTTTTTTCATGGCTTTTAGAAGCATCCATCTCTATTGTAACGACACCCTTATTGAAATTTGTTGTTCCAAAATCTACTTAGACTATGATCGATTGCCGACAAGCATAATACATTTCTAGACAACATTTATATGGTTTTGTTGCGTTTGCAAATATTCATAAGCAAACATCGATTGACACGTACACAATAGGACATATTTCCTTTCTACAATAACTAGATTTTTCAACAAGTTAATACTACAAATCTCATATTTTCTAGGTGTCGTGTATAAATGGGCAATTGTTTTCAGCTATATGGATCTCAACTTTGAAGTCTAAAAATACTTGATATATTTTGTACATTATATAGTGATTTCTTTTGTTGCTTTCATATAATTGTATCCTAGTGTAAATTGTTCAAGAAATCCTATGTCAATAGGCAACAAGCAAAAGAAAACCCATCTTATTCCAATAAGCAACAAGTGATTGTTTTTACCCTTGCACTCCTGCAAAATCTGTCATGTCTACATCCCAACAAAAAAAAATGCTCTAAATTGTTCAATACTATCTGATACTATGCATCTTTTGCAATAGACTATACGAGTTCATAACCCAGATTTCCATCGCTCTATTTGCTTGTTAGAATAGCTATTGTCTTCACAATTTACTGCATTGACAATTAAGCTTCTCAAGTATCATAAACTTTCCCTCCAAGTTTATGCACTGCCTTTGTTTCTTTATGTCTTATGTATATTCAAGATAATCGGTTTCATTCAAGCATCATCGATCCAATTGAAACTATCTGATACAAAGTCTCTTTTCTGACATAAAACATTTTTTGAAATAATATTCTTGTGCTTTTTTATCAAACATTAGTCCAACAACAAAATTGTACCTATGTGCCAATTTGCAACATATGTCTTATATATTGACAAAACAAAGCGGTAGAATCTACAACTCTTTGCAACAACATTTTAAAGTAAATTATTTAGTCCACCATTATTGCGTAGCCTTCTATATTTTCATACTTGTTTTTGCTATGGTCACTTATAGACCACTGGAAACAAAAACACCTAGACTTTTGTTTATCGGAATAAAGCTATTTAAACTTTAAATTAAAATTGAACACAAAATATGTCTTTTTTAAATGTTATTCCTAGTGACAAAGTATATACTAGGAAATTTTTTTATCATTTGTCTTCATAGAAATTAGTGTTATCAACAACGGTAATTAATATACTTTTTGTTAAGACATGGATCATAGTTAGTCAAAGACACATGTGCTTATGGTTTTAACATTAAAATAAAATTGTTATTACTGTTAATAAAAAAAACTCCACAACATAAGCCATTTTATAACTTTACACATAGGAGCTAAAAATTTACGCACATCAAATTACTATTATATTTTTAAATATTAACATTTTTAACTTTATAATATCAATTAACAACATTGAGATGATTAAACTCCACCTTTGGATTTGCATTAGAATTTTCCAATTATTTAATATATGAGTATAATTTTCCAATTATTTAATATATGAGTAGTTTATATCATGTGCATTATCAAGTTTATCTAACTTTAAAGAAGCACCACCCTTTGTTTCCCTATTACATACTTGGTGGACCTGTAATCATTTACATGTATTTCTAGCTGTTAGCTTGGACAGTGTTTTTTTGGTTCAATACTTAGTTACTTATCTAACTTAGTCACATTCTCATTAAGGATCATGAGCACATGCTCTTAGTGATTAACATACCTCATACACCTTTTATATCGCTCTTCAAATTAATTAACATAGTGTTAATTAATTGATTTGATGATGTGATATTAGGCATGGTTATTATATTTATATAATTGTTTAATTAATTTAATAAACATGGAATTTTACACAACCTACAACAACATTTATAGGGTTTGAATTGGTAGAATCTTTATTCTACCAATTAGGCATGGTTATTATATTTATATAATTGTTTTATTAATTTAATAAACATGGAGTTTTACACAACCTACAACATTTCTAGGGTTTGAATTGGTAGAATCTTTATTCTCTTATAATGTTAGAAAGTCTTTAATCTTTATTCTCGTAGAACACTTTTTATGTATTTTTTTATTTGCTTAATTTTTTTATTTTATTTTGATAATCATTGACCTTTTCCTCCTTTCATATTTTAGTTGGGATTATTTTTGCTTAATTCATGTTTTTCTAATATGTTATTTTATTGTTTGTTGCAAATAATATATATGAGTTATTTGTAGTTTTTTTTTAAGGAAAATTTTCTAAGAACTTTAAGGGATGTTTCTTCACATTTATGGATGACATTCCTAGTAAACTTGTCAGCATAAATTAGTCTGCATCACCTAGGACACTTATTGGCACAAATCTAGCCAAATGCCTAACAACATTGGCAACAATTGATCTAACTCCCTGAGGCTTAGTTATTATGAGTTTTACATGAACAAATATTGTTTTCTCTTGAAATGACATGCACAATTGGAAAATCTATTAATTTGGAAAAGAAAAGAAGTTCTATGTGTACTAAGACAACCTTTCTTAATTCACTTTTCTCATTGATTTATATTTTTGAATGTTTTTTTTTAAATTTTACTTCAAAGGTATGTAGAATGTATTTTTTCATCCTTCCTCCATTCAATCATTTGATTAGTCAATTAATCAATAATTCAATCAAAATATTCCTCATACTCAATTAGATGAGCAACCTCTTTCTAGTTGAAGACTCCCTTACATGCATTCAGCCATGAGCATCAAGGATTTGAGAAGCTTTACATATGGCTACTGCATGGAAATTCACAAGTCATTGTGATCTTATTCTCCTCCAAATTAATGCTTATTCTGATTTATCTTTAATTAAAATTATGCCATTGTTTATATTCCTCTCGTTGTATTCTTAATATATTTAAATTAACGGGATTGATACCTGAGCAATCAGAAGGAGAAGGGATAGGTTTTGCTCATTATGCAAAGCTTGGAATCTCGATCCATGGTGAACATAGTGGGAGGGAATGGAACTCCCTCCTACAAGGAAATAATATCAATGGGAGGCTCAAATCGATCTCCCCAACACTCGTTACCGAATCTACACACATATGAAACGATAAACAAATATGTAGAAGAAGTTTCAAGGGCAGCGACCTCTAACATTGGTGAAGGAAACAAAGGCATAGGGAATAACAACACCCAATTGGTGGAATTAGAGGAGATCTCAGTGGGAAAAAAAACCCAACTCAAGAAGGGAAATGTACCCACAATTGCATTCCCAAAACAGTCACTATCCATGAGTATGAGCTAACACCCTCCAATATTGTCTCTTACATTCAATACATGCAAGATCATGCGATCATACGTAAATTCATAGGAATCTATCCAATGGAGAAGGCATTGAGATGGTGGTCCAAGTTCGTTGGAGGCCCAAAGGCCAAATTGACCTAAAATTGGGATCTAGGGGCTTTTTCACAACCATCTTCTCCAGTTTGGAGGACAAAAACAAAAACTTTGGAAATGACCCCTACTTCTTCAATGCCATAGGTCTATATCTCCAATTCTAGAAGGAAAACTTCATCCTGGAGAAAGAGAATTTCTCGGCAACCCTTGTATGTATCTAGCTGTACTCTTTACCCCAAGAATACTCAGATGAGGAAACCCTTGCTGGAATCATAAATACCCTAGGAATATTTTTTTAAACCTATGAGGTCACTCAACAAGGTATCTATACATCCTATGCTCGCATCTGTGTGTACATGAACATCTCAAAGCATCTTTTAGACTCTATATGTTTGAGCTATCATGACATTGAATGGATCCAACCCCTAGATTATGAGCACATCCCCTTTCGTTGCTGCAAATGTCATGAACATGGACATTTATTTAGGGGTCGTCCCCTCAATAAGATCCTAGAGGAGGAGAAAACTACAAATTAGGAAGACTCTAAAGGGTTCAAGCAGGTTGCCAATCGAAAAAAAAACAAGGTAGAAGAATGATCCTAGGTACTCATAATAAAAACATATCCATCTGCAATAGCTTTGAAATCCTCAATCAAAGTGATCCTCCCAGCAATGTTGAAACAAACAAAGGAGAAATTCATCAGAGTACTACCTTGAAGAAACCTGATCCGACAATCAAGTCTCAATAGTAGGAAATAAAGTGAAAGATTGTAGAAAATCCCTCCTCAAGCACATCACAACTGCCTGAGGAGCCTCATGGAACCACATAAATCATAATGGAAGACACAAAACTGCCTAGTTCTAAGGGATAATACATGGGTCTAGAGGGTCTAGGTCTACATGAAATAATGAAAGCTTTTGATCAACAAATCCCCCAATCCATTCCAGATCAAAAAATCCAATTATTCAAGAATGCCCTTCATCGATCCAAACATAAACAAGCGTGATCATAGACAAAAAGAGATGTGGCTACATCATACCTTGGTGTCAAAAGAAATGTCCAGAAGGAGCACTCACGTACTCCCAAGGAATATTAAAAAAAGGCAGGAGAAGCACTAGACGAATTTTGCAAGATATTGGAGAGAAGCTCATCAACTCAAAACAATATATGCCAATAAAAAAGAACTTGATTTCTCCCTATCATCCAATTAATCATGAAGAACATCTCATCGAATATCAGAGGTATCAACGGTAAAGGTAAGTAGAGAATCCTTTGAAATAAGATTTGCACTGAACAACCAAACATTTTAATGTTGAAGGAAACAAAATGCAACTCAGAGATGATAAGTAAAATAATAGAACATGGTTGTAAAGGAGCCAAAGCAATTGACCTAGATTCCAAAGGCATAGCAGGAGGACTAGCCACCATTTGGAATCCTCAAATTATCGATCTTCGAGATTTTTTTTCCACAGCTAGATCTATCATAGCAAAATTTCAAAAGATTGGAACAGAGGAGACATGGTTCTTAACCAATGTCTATATCCCCCTTTCAACTGAGGACAAAACTAGTTTTATCAAATCCTTTTATCATATTTAGTCAATTGTAGCTAGTCACAAATGGAAAATGGGGGGAAAATTCAACCTCATCACCTCTCTTAGTTAGAAAAAGGGAGGCATTATAATAATGGAACCAAATTGTGAGTTGTTCAAAACTACAATCTAGTCTCTTAACCTAGTGGACTATGCGATCAACAATGGACTCCACACTTGGAACAACAAATGGGGGGGAAGCATCAAATAGAATCCCACTTGGATTGCTTCCTCCTTTCAACCAATTTTCTCGACCCTAGTGTTGATGTTGAAGCTTCAATCCTACCTTGTGTAGGTTCGGATCATTGGCCCATTTGTCTAAGGTTAATGCTAATAATTGGACCAAGAGAAAACCATTATGATTTGAAAATTTTGGCTAGCTCACCTATATTTCTAAGAGAATATTGATACTTGGTGGAAGGAGGCAATAGTCCACCATGGCACCAAAATGTACAGATTCCAACAATAGCTCAAGAACTTAAAACACCAGCTCAAGATTTGGAACAAGGAGGTTTTTGGGAACATTATGGAGGAAAAGAAGAAGTTGGAAGCTTATATGGTTCAACTCCAACAATAAATAATCTTGGAAGGAACAAAAGAGTCTTCAGAAAGGGAGGATAAAAACCACCAAAATCAACTGAATGAACTAAACAAGGAAGAAGAAATCCTTTGGAAACATAAATCATAGAGTCAGTTGACTTAAGGAGGGTGAATTCAAATCGGAATTCCTTCACAAGCCTATGATACAACATCAACATACCAACAAAATCACTTCCATAAGGGATATTCATTGGAAATCCTTAACGACTCATGGGGATATTGAAATAGAACTAACCCAATATTACAACTCCTTGCTTGCAAAACCGTTGGTTAATCGAGAAGAGGCAATCAACCAAATCACTCGAAATATTCCTCATCATGTTTCTGCAGCTCAAAATGAAAGCCTCCTGAGAGAAATTAGCTTAGAAGAAGTGAAGAAATTTTTCAAGGACATGCCTCCAGGAAAATCCCCAAGCCTTAATGGATTCACCATCAATTTATTCCACTCTTGTTCGGAAACGATAAAACTAGATGTTTAGGGGGTAGTTGAGGAATCAAGGACTTCCTCTGAAGTTATTCTAGCTCTTAACTCAACATTCCTCCTTCTCATTCCCAAACAAAATCAAGCCAATGATCCCAACAAATTCTGACCCATCACATTGTGCAATGCCATTTATAAGATAATCACAAAATCCATTGCTAATAGACTCAAACCCTTTCTTTCTAGATTCATTTTCATGGAGCAATTTGGATATGTTCAGGGGTGACAAATCATGGGTGGTATCATCCTAGTACACAAAACGTTCCACTCCCTAAAAACCTACAAGGAAGTAGGGATGTTTATCAAGTTGGATATGTCCAAGGCATTTGATAAGCTCAGTTGGAGATACATCTATGGAATGATCTTAGCCCTTAGCCTATCCTCTTGTTGGACTAATTGGATTCTCTCCCTTAATCCCTTGGCCTTCTTCTCAATCCTTCTTAATGACTCGCCCTCCTATAACTTTCCTCCTCTCGAGGCATTCATCAAGTAGATCCACTCTCCCCTTTCCTCTTTATTTTAATGGAAAGGGGCTAGGAAGATCAGTCAAAGATTCCATTATGCAGGGCAAGCTCAGAGGTCTTGGATTGCATGGAGAGGACATAGTATTGTCTCACCTCCAATGTGTAGATGACACTATGCTAATGGGTGTGCCTATTGTTCGAGAAACCAAAGCAATACAAAGGATCCTGAATACCTTCATGATGGATTCTAGCATTTCAATAAACCTTGGTAAGTCTCAAATTTTCTTTTTCAATGTTCCTTTGATTGTTAATTCAATCTCACCTGAATCCTTGGGATTTAATGCAACTCCCTTTCATCCAAATACTTAGGAGCACCCCTTATTGATAGTTCTAGAAACAATCTCTCCTTGGAAGACCTTCTTTCTAAGTTGGAAAAAAATATTTCCAGCTACACCTTCCATTCCTTAAACCTTGTTAGTCATCTCATTTTAGTCAAATATGTTCTACAAGCCATGCCACTCTATCTTTTTTCAATTCTTGCTTCCCCAAAAAATTTCCTCAAAGCTATCCATAATCTTCAGAGGAATTTCCTTTGGGGAGGCACCCATTCCAAAAGGAAATGGGCCAATGTACCTTAGTTGAACTTATGCGAAACCAAGCATTTAGGAGTACTTGGCCTGAGAGATTTGAATATAGAGAATGGAGCTATGAGATCTAAAACTGTGTGGCGATGGTTGTAGGACCCAAGTCCTAAATTTACTAAGTTTAATAATAAATCCATGTTTCCTTCTGTTTTCATATTTGTTTCAAGTCTCGGTTTTTATTTTCTCTAACTTATGTTTTAATTCCATTTCCATGCTTGTAAAATATATCAAATTTACATTTACTGGTTGCTATAAACATATTTACTGTTTATATATTTCTAACATTTACTACGTATGTGCAGGTGTAACAACATATAACTACATGTACAATTTCACAATAGTTTTATTTTCATAACTTGAAATGATAATTTGATAGAAGTAGGAATGATCATTATACCTGTAAATAGCTAGTAGACTCCCCCTTTGTTGTTGCTCGATTTTGTTTCCCTGCTTGTTGTATGTCCGGAGAGGTCTCGCCGACCACCCAGCTCCAAAGGTACCCCTTTGGACCCTCGATCCCAAACCGAGTACAAGCCAACCAGTTCAATCCCACTGTAAATTATCCAACAAGAACCCCATTCTCCTCTGCTCTGTAATTTCCCTTCTATCTCTGCTCCAAATTTCCAAAATAACCTAAGGTGAATATCCCTTCTTCCTCCCCTCTTCTCGACCTTATTCCCCTTTTCTTTGCTGACTCTTTCCCTATGCCATTAATACCCTATCTCTAACATAAATATTTTAGCCCCCAAGTCAGTCCTCGATCCCTTAAACCCTTGACTCAAACATTAAATTCCATTATTTTAATATTCTTTCCTTATTTCAAAATATAATATTTATTTAATCAATAATAAAATTTACTTATGATATTTTAAGTTTTGGGTCGGTTTTCTCACTAACCGTAAGTGTTTTACACTTACACATTTCACCTTATTAATTATTAGTCAACCTCGGTGACCTCATAATTAAATGTTTCTTAATTGTTTTATAATTAATTCATAATTAATTTATCATTTTTTATGAACAATTCCAAAATGTATACCCGACACTTGTTCATCAATTTCATAGTATATCTATTTATAAATTACCTTATGTTCTAATTAACTTAAGCATGATCATAATAAAACTAATGGTTTATAAATTAATTCTTATCAATACATTTTAATTAATTAAATAACCTTGTAATTAATATTAACTTATCAAATCAATACTACGTATTAACATTACAATAATCATTTATCATTTTAACCCTTAGTCTTGACTATTTAAATTTATTAACAATCAATCAAGCATTACTAATCAATTACATTAGTTACTACTTAGGTTAACCATAGTTCATTTATTAATCAACATTACTAACATTAATCAACAATAATTAACATTAATTTTTCGACACTCATTTTGAGTCCATTGGTTGTAGCTTGGGTGGTTGGGAGGAAAGATTGTTGCCCTCCCCACTGAGGTTTAATTCTTGTCTGGGTTGGCAGGTGCAGGGGGAGTTCTTCTAGACTCCGAAGGAAACAAGATGACTGGCTACTCTTGGGGGATAGGGAGGAAGACTAACAACGATGCGGAGCAGCTTGCCCTTATCAAAGGAATTGAAATAGCTATGGAAAATAATGTGTGGGAACTTATAGCTATCGGCGACTCTCTCTTGGTGATCAAAGAAGCAAGGGCCTTAGTTAATAACTCCCGCAAGCCCGCTTCAAAGTACCACTTTCATTTCTTCCACAAGCTCAAAGAAATAAGATCCATATCCCTCCTCCACATACTCAGAAAAAACAACCATCAAGCAGACACCATGGAAAACATTGGAGCAGGGTTAAATTATGGTCTTATGGTTAAAAATGGACAAACTTTTGATAATGTTTGGGTCCCATAGATCTTTGGGTGATCTTGACCCTCCTAGCGCTCACAACTCCCACCCTCGACCTTATTGGGCCACCGCATTGGGCTTCAAACCCCACCTCTGCTGCTTGATCTGCTCTGGATCCTCGCCCGACTCCCCAAGACATTCTCAGTGGCGCCCTCAGTCTGACTCCACCTGTCTCGCATGCAAGACTTCAATGCAGGCAGGTGCCAGGGGACGCTGCCCCTACTTCTTCGATCAGGGTGATGAATCTACCCTCATTCCCCTCACTCAGCCTTGCCATCTTTTACGCTCTGCATCTGAATGTTCCAGTATGGCCTATGGAAATGATGGAAACTTCTACCTTCTGGCTCTGCAATGCAATCACTGCAAGGCCTGCATTCAACTCAATTCTGGGGAGGTTGGATTGAAGAGATATCTCTCGGCTTTGGAGGTGGTGCAGGGCCATGACAACACTGGAAAGGAATCTCACGGGATGAACATCAAACCGGCTAAGCAAGTTAGGCGTGGGTGCCCTAGAAATGTGGAGATAGGAAGAAATTGGTATCCGTTGGACGGTGGATAGGGGCAGAACTTTAAACCCGCTCTAAATGGCATTCATTTCGGCACTGAGCAGGATCATAGTAGGAATTGGAGACCTGTGGATGCAGGTACTTGTCTCGTTCAAGGTGGCGCTCTACATCAAGTTCGTGGCATCCTTGGAGATTTAAACAAGGGAAAGCTTTGGAATCATAATGGGGAAGTCGGGGGAGTGGTGAACCTGGACTCTCCCCAGGAACCTGACAGTCCTTCACCTGGTGTGCTCTCCCATATGCAGGACATAGAATCACAAGTTAATTGGTTGAGAGGGGAATTTGGAGACATGAAGAAGTCAATCTCCCGTCTGGACACCTTTGTTCAGATTTCAAACTCTGACATTAGGAACAATTGCACCAAGATGAATGATTATTATGAAGGTCTGGTTAGCAAAGTAGAGTCTATGCACAACTGCTTAAGGATAGTAGAAGCAAAGGTCGACTGCGTCAGGACCAACAAAAGCAACAGCCCTGTAGCAATTCTTGTCATGGACACCGTGGACGTGGGAGAAGGAAGCAAGCTCAAGGCTCGTCAGATGAACAACAAGTGATCTCAGTGATGAAGTTTTTTCTTATGTTATCGACAATTAGAATTGTCTGTTTATTTTCCATGTTTGATAAATTCTCAGCTATGTGTGAACTTAAAAGACTGGTTATGAGGTGCCTTCAGCCCTCCTTTTGTTGGGTACAGTCTTCCCAATCTTTTTGTAAGAACCTATTTTTTTAATATAATACTCATCAGCCGTTTTTGTAAAAAAAAAAAAACAATAATTAACATTAATCAATAATATTAACATTAACGACAATAATTAACATTAATCGACAGTAATTAACATTAATCAACATTATTAACATTAATCAACAATAATTAACATTAATCAACAATAATTAACATTAATCAACATTATCAACATTAATCTACAATAATTAACATTAATCAACATTATTAAAATTAATCGACAATAATTAACATTATTACTTAATTGTCTTTCATTACCACCTAGTTCACTCTATTATACAATTCAGTTATTTAAACCAAAATTTACTAACTCGACGAATTAATTTAATCTCCTAGTTAGATAAGTAGTAATAATGTAATTAATGCCTAAACATTATAGTTCAGTTTTATTTCATGCAATTTATAAATATGTAGGCGAGTTATGTAAGCGTAGCTACTGCTTACATACCTCGCATAAGTACACTAACAATAATAAATCACACACATCAATCATAATCACAAAACTTATTGTTTACTGACACCGGTTTAAACATAGTTTGCAAGGTACAATCTTTTACCTAACTGAAATCTTATTAAGTTATGACAATTCATAAATTACTGAGTTATGAGACTTAATCAATCAATGGTTTTCAACATACATAGTTAGATCACGTTTTCTTCCCGACTTCAAAATACTCCTATCTACCTACATCATCTACCTAATCACAACTAACTTCCACATCCTATCCTTTCCTCTGCTAGACTACCCTGAAGTGTCAAGCCATGACGAGCTCTGGCTAGAACCCGTAAGCGGAAGTGTCGACTACATTGACCAAGCTTCCCTAGCAAGCAACCACCAGTCATCATCACACACCTTGGGGAGCGCATCGTAGCACAGCCCTCCCATGACTCTAGGTTTCAGGGATAAATGGTGGGTAAAGCCTCCAACCCCTAATGGAACAAGGAAATATGTCTACCTGACATAATAACTACATTGCACTTGTACTCAGTTTGTCAGCGTATAACCAATCTAGGCGGTTGAGTTTCCTGAAACCCTACCCCACCCATACATCGTAACAAACAACATAATAATCATGCAAAAGTAAATAATGCATCACTTGAATACCATTTATCTTTCGGAGTCCATGTCCCCGAGGCTCTCCCACCTCGTAGGATCTAGCTATCACTTAGCCATTTTAACTTGTAAGTCATTCCTTGACATACAATCTAGAATATCGTGCACAAATCCTCAACATGTGCACATACATTTCATCTTAACATAACAACAATAATCAATTCATTATATTCACCATGCACCTGGTATAACATTCATTCGTTCAACACATAACTTTAATGGTATCCACGTACCCATCATTCATGAACTTGCATATCTGAGACATAACTAACACATGATACATATCTAACATGACTACATATCATAATACTAACATCACACACTCACATATATATATCGGCAAAATAGTAGAACCATATGTCCACAATGTTTCCAAACCGACGAAGTCTCACAATCAAGCAAATACAACATATAACAGTAGTTCAGGTATAAATGTCAAAACGGGGCGTTACAATGGAAAATAAACAAACCGCATGGTTCCAAATATGGAGCCAATAATATGTGCCCCATATCCCAACTCGAGACTTAATAAGGTTATCTAGTGAAAGAAAAGGATCCATGATATGGGTTGTTCCTAGCAAAACAAAGAGCAGATACAAAGCAATGCCTTTTGGGAGATAGGAGATGGCTTAATTTCCTTATTTTGGGATGACACCTGGCAGCAATTACCTCAACTTACCACCATGCCTCATGTACCCAATTATCAAATCTCCCTAATGGAGCAGCAACAAACACATGTCAAGCACTACTCGAAAAATCCAGACCCCAAAAATCACTGTCGAAGCTGGCTAACTCAAGAAAATTGTCCCAACCATCTTGAGCATTTCAATTGGAATTACTTTTGAGAGGATCTCAGAAAAAAGGAGAATTCCAATCAAATTTTGTCTAGACTAACCTCGATGGTGCCACTCAGGGCGAGGTAACTTCACTTTAAAAGAGGCTTACTCACTTTTGACTACTTTGATTTGAGATAGCACGAAAAAGATATGGGCTTGGATTTGGAAACAAACCTCTGGCCTAAAATATCCACTTTTATCTGGTTGGTTGCTAGAAGGAAAACTCTTAATTGGGACAAAATAACTCGACGGGGATTTGAAGGATCCTCCCAATGTAACCTCTATCGAGTATATGAAGAAATAGATGAGCACCTCCTCAACCACAATCTCTTTGCTTCATGCCTCTATGATAAAGGTGTTGAAATATTTCGTCAAATTGATCACAATAGAGATAGCTTAAGAACTACTATTGAACAATGGTGGGGATAAACTTTTACAAGCATTGTTTTCAACATAATTTGGAAACTATTTTCAGACTTTCTCTTATGGGAAATATGGAAAGAACACAACATGATAATATTCAAAGACTTCTCTGAGAATGAAGAGAAGATATGGTGGTGCATTTAGAAGAGCATTACCGAGACTATTCAGGTTGCTAAGTGTTCTCTAGAATACTGGAAAGTCAATGACAAGGAACTACCAATCCTTCGGGATTGGGGTAACATTTCATCTAGCTTGCCTTCCTCCCTCAATCTCTAGTTATCACTCATTGTTCCATCCTCCTAAGGACTTTATAAAACTTAATTTTGTCGTGGATTCAAAAGGGAAATCGGGACATGCAAGTTTTGGAGGTACCCTTCGAAATAATTTAGGTGAAATATTGTGGGTCTATGTAGGCTCTCTTGCCTAGGACACCATTAATGAAGTTGAACTCCATGCCTGATGCCGAGGCATTCAAATTTCCATCATTGATGAAAGGGACTCTCAAGTGATCATCCAAATGCTTTCCAAGCTCCAGATGGGATCCCCCATCAACAAAATTACCCTTGGCTAGAGGCTCAAAGATAAGATCGAACACGTAAGCTCTCATCTCCAATCATATTGTCATCATTCATTCTCATGTCAAACACACAACTAATAATAAGTTGGCACATGGTTGGAATTTGACTGGAAAAATGCCCATCACGGGCCATTTTTCCAGTCAAATACGGTTTTTATTTCAATCTTCCCGTCAAGTAAAACATAGCAAACATGTGAAATGTTCATCTATACTGTCAAAACCGTCATTTTTGAAGGGTGAAACCTTTTTCAAATTCCTACCCTGAACTAGCGGACCACTACTTAGCTAATGAAATCATCAATAGAGATCTTGAGCACATTGATATGGAAGGGAACAACCTCCCCCCTTCACTATGAAAGAGGATTGCCAAAGCTCTTAAAGGAAGACATTGAACTCCCAATTCGAGTGAGGACACATGGTGATATGAAGTGGCCCCAATCTATAGACATGGATGCCCCCCTCGATCCTCCCACGTGTTGCATTAACAACAACATAGCCGACACTTCCTCACGACATCTGACATCAAAGATAGTGATGATTTGGTGTAATGAAAAGTGACCAATTACAAGTTTGACCTGAGGACCTATTATGCCCAAAGGGAAATGAAGCAAGTGAAATCAAGTTTTGATTTTATATCCTTATTGCTTGTCTCTAGAAAATGCAATGCTCAAGCATAGTACCTTTCAAACCCTAATCTCAACTTCTGGGAAGGTATTATGGTTTTTCAAGAAGCCAGGGGAGAAGTAGCCTCTTTTGAAATATCGGTTTCACTTGTATGAACATTGAGGTAGATAGCCAAGGATAGTCAATGAGCTAAGTGATACTATTTGAAAGTTTTTAAGGTTAGACAAAAGGCAATCTTGCTAGAACTGTTATGTGATATGGAAGACTGTAATATGTACATATGAGGTAGTGTTGTGAACACAACTAGTTTATGTGAAAAAACTATGAGGCTTGCTAATGTATATTTTGATTTCACACTTGAAACACCAAACATAATGATTTCTTTCTTGGAAAAAAACAACTTGATAAAATATAATATTACTTAAAATATGATATTATAATATTATTTTTTACGGTAAGCGAAAAGTTTACTTAAAACAAAATCTAAGTGCTTACTTCTTCACCTGGATAATCTAGATAGGCTTCAGGAGGCTTCCTACTCATAAGATACTTCTTCATATAGGTGATTGAATCCTCTTGACTGCCTACTCCTGGAAACAAGTAAGAACCAACATTAGATTTTGTTTTGGACTACTAAGGATTCTCACCTAGAGTGATTACATGCATGGAGTGGAGAGTTGATTATTGTGCATCTACATTGGAGGACAAAAGTTGCAACTTGAGCTTCTCTATTTTTTGGGACTTAAAATTCTAGACTCCACCATTCTTCGAAGGGTTATCTTAAATTTGTCTAGATAGTTGAACAACTGCAAGATCTTGTTACGTAATTAAAGGATGTGTGTAAATATGTTGAAAGGGGTCTGGGTTAGGGTCGATAATGATCTTCGGTTGAGGTTGATGATGACTATTATTTTCTCTTAAGGTAGATTTTGGCTATACAATGCCAAAATATCTCCTTTTTCCAACAAGAGTGGCTTCTCTTTTTATTGTTTTTTATTTTTTTGTAAAGGGAACTTCCAAGGGTGTGTGTTTTTTTGGTAAAGGTTACTTCCAAGGACATGCAAGTTCCTATGATAAATAGGGTAAAGAAGTCCATTCTTTGAGCATTGCATTATTTCTAAATAACAATGCAATTTGAATTAAGCATGAAATATCTATGTTGGGTTCCCCATTTGAGGTTTGGCAATTCCCTCTGACAAGGAGGAAACTATCTGGTAGAAGATTTCACTTATTTTTTTCAACTATAGTAGCATTGTTTAATTGTCTTTGCTTACATTTATCTAAACCTTCAATGCCTATAATGATTGTTTAAATAGTTGCTTATGATGGTAGCGCCCAACACAAGGATGTTGAATCTACCATTAATGTTGTCCCTTTTGGAAATAAGTAACAAGGAGTAATGGAGATCATCCCTGAATTTTACTAATAACCCTTCTATGTTATGAAAAATGAGAATCTCAACACATTACATGGATTTTGGGAACAAATTGTCTTAAGGGATAACACCACCCTTAAACTCATTAACCATCATCGAGTACTGGAAATACTCCTTGTAATATCCGTCACTTTTATGTTCTTGGAGGTGTGTGAACCACCCAATTTCATCATTAAGAGATATCCAAAATATTGAAAGAGAGTGTTTTAAATTTTAAAGTAGTGAATTAGCAAAATCGTAAGTTTGTAGTTAAATGTTTGCCAACTTGAAGTGAAAATAATTAATCATTTATGCATATTGAAAGGTAAGAACATTGAAGTACTTTGCCCATCATTTGTTCCATGTTGTTGATGTTATCAAATTATGTTAGTTGTTTCCACGATATTGATATTTGAAATTTTAATGGTTTGTAGCCATGGCTTATTCTTATAGTAATTACATGATTCAATTTTTGCCCTTCAAAGTAACTATTAACTGAATTGTTTGTTTCTTTTTATTTTTTATTTTTGCAATCCATTTAAGTATTATGATATTTATTAAAATGTTGACAAATGCTTATACAAATTACAAAATTCATATTCACATTAGCATATTATCCGTTTATGTAGTCATTTCAATATAGCTATAAAATATTCAATGAAATTTGCTTTAACTCTCTCTTCATAACCATACAAACCACAATCTCATTAACAAATATGTAAAACAAAAGCCAAAACAAAGTTGTATAAAACTATAAAAATTTAATGCATGTGAGTGGTTAACCAAACTATTCATTACCTTGATTTATAGCATTAAAACTCATGTATATTCCAATTAATTTTTAAATGATATGCATTCACAAGATTTATAATATGTTGTAAATTCAGTTCATTGTTTAATATAAATGTTGTGTATCTAATTCATTTCCACTGGAAAATTAACAATGTACCTTTGCACCTCTTGGTGACAAGTATATTTTGTAGGTTCCATGAAGGAGATAGAGTTTGAACTATCATTGGACTTAGAGTAAGTATATAAATTATTGCTTTTGATTGGATAACTAAGTTGGATTACTAGGTTCTTAAAAAGTTCACATGATATTAACAATTAATCATTTTGATAAATAAGAAAGAAATTTGTTTATCTTACTTTTATATATATATATAAATATAAAATGAAAATGAAAAAAAAATATCGCATGCATAGAAGAGAAGTTTGTATCTACTTTGCCATTATACATATAATCATTAATCACTCGAAACTTGCATGTCACATTTGACTTAGTGCTAAGTTTCACGTGCGTAAGACTTTTAAGGGTAATTCATAGCCTTTAGTTTCTATGCCTCTTTTGGGGGGTGTTTCATCATCGATTTTTCTTAATAAGATAATTTAGCTTAAATTTTAATGTATATTTTTACAAATACTTTTAGAGAGGAGACTATGAATTAAATTGTTCAATTGTAGGTGGAGTAATGAGTTGTTGGACATTTTTTTTTTATAAATATACTGCTGGTTTTTTTCAAAGTTTAATATTTTAGTTTTTATATTATTGTTATATTTTAATATTTGGGTAAATGAGAATGAAAAGTTAAAATGTTGAAAGATAAAGAAAGTAAGAAGTATGAGTAAAGACAAAATTTTAAAGTTATTGAGTTACTATGTTTATCTTTCAACCTTAACCTTCAACAATTTTAGAGAAATATTCATTTTTATTTAGTTTTCAGTATATTTTGTCCATTATTATTCATTGTTACGATGGACATGATAGATAGCTCCAAGAATCGATTCCAAGAAACAGATCCAGGTTTAATGAAGTAGGATACCCAAAATGTCCTTCAGGAAAGCAAAAGCAAAAGCTAGGAAATCCTTTTCAGAAAAGGAAATTACGTGTCAATCACAGGAAACATTAGAGGATGAAGGTACAATTGATATGTCAAATCGGGCCCTTTCAAGGAAAGATGGCGGAGATCCAACCGTCTCCAATTCTTCTCAAGATCTGGATAGAATTAACACGCTGAAGGATGCTTTAATTGCGAGAAGTCTCAGAGTGCTGGAAGCTGAGTCAGTATCAAACCATCTGGAGGCATCTATCAAATCATTCTCTCCAGCCGATCAAGGAGAAACCCTAAACATGAAACAGGGGAAAAATGTGTAAAAAAGGAAGTAAAACCATTGAACCTGGTGTTAGGAGTGGAAATCAATGTAATTGAAGCAACGAAGAACAACGAGAGAACCCTAGTAGGAAGATTTGTAGGTAGAATGATGGGTGAACAGAGTTAAAAAGAGTAGGTTGCTAAAAATTGGGATAAAGAAACATTCTCATTACCATACTCTTTTGTTATTTCCAGAGGATGGGTAGCATTTAAATTTAAGACTAAAAAGGATGCATTATCTATAATAAACAGGTCCTGGAATTGGAATTCTAGTTTATTGATATTGAAACATTGGTCGCCAATGTTTGATGCTACAACGGAGAGGAATGAGAATGGCCCTATCTGGATCAAACTGCCAAATCTTCTGTTTGATTTATGGTCAGATGACATTTTCAAGCTTATAGGTAACTCACTTGGGGCTTTTGTGAAGGCGGACAAGGCTTATCTTAGTACTGACAGAATTACAATAGCAAATATTTTAGTGATTCTTGATTTAAGAGGACTATCAAAGAGCATCTTCATTCATAAAGGTACATTTAATTATGAGCAAGTTCTAGATTATCAAGATATCCCTTTCAAATGCATAAGGTGTCATGTTTATGGACACTTGAAGGAGGATTGTCTGTTAGCTTTTAAAATAAGACACTGGACAGAAAAGGATAATTCTCAGGCCAAGTTCTTCAAACAAAAACAAAAGGTCTCAAATAGAGTTTGGAAGCCTAAAAAGGATTCAGGATTCTCATAAAATTTTAAAGAAAGAGATTTTGGAATTCCAAAATATTTAAATGGTTTATCCCAATACAAAATAAGACTTCTTCTATCACTCATAAGGGTTTTGATTCCAGCCTAGGGTTTGCTGGAGACTTTCTGAGCTAAGATGAGTTTCCAGAAAAGGAGATTTTTCTTCTGATTGAATCAGGTAAGCTTTCTCAAAACCTAACTATGCCAATTCCTTTAGATTTTGAATCCCCGTTCAATGAGAATCTTTCTTTAGCTTTCTCAAGTCTTGTTTCTCGTAGGATTTTTCCTAAACCCTCATGTTAGAAAAACAGGATCGCAGAGCAATAACAATAAACAGAAATGCAAATATAATCACACATACACATTACAAGAGAGACACAGATATATCGTGGTTCACCCAACTTGGGCTACGTCCACACTGAATTTGCCAGTCCTTATTATTATTACCGTCCAGCAAGTCGAAGGGATACAACCTGCAGCACAACCGCTGCACTTCCTCTTCTCTGTTTCACAGTCTCTCTCCCGATCTCAAAGATCTTTACAATGCATAAAACCTAATACATCAACAACCCTAGCCGTATTACAATGTATTTCTTTTATAAGGGAAATACAATGGGAAAATACCACGGGATACCCAAAACCATGGGCCCGCAAAATAGCTGGCGAAAAACAGCCCCAAAAATTTTCTTCAGGGGCGTTGCCCCCAAACCCCCATTTCTCGGGGGCGCTGCCCCTGGAACCCCGTGGGGGGGCGATGCCCCCCCACACCCCCTCGCTGGGGTGAGTGTACAGTCCACCTACATATCATATAGAACTGGGGTACAAACACAGCTGATACAATATCATCTATGAGACTAGAAGATCTGGCTCCACAACCAACACCTCAAAGACTCCTTATGAGCTTCATTACCCGATTTAATTTATAAGCTGAAACTGAGATCTCATAAGTCCCTTAAAGATTCTAGAAGTTCAGGGCCAAGGTTTTTGTCTGAAGTGAAGGGAAGACATAAACTCTTTCAAGAAGATAATGAAGTCTTATCTCCTGAAAGATTGGCAGGTTGTTATGTATCTTATCCTGGGAATCTTAGAGCATAGTACATCCCGTCAGAGGTTCCCCAATGATCCTTTGATCCTTCAACTGTCGAGGGATGGCTAAACTCTCTAAAAAACTAGCTCTTAGTAGTATGTTAGAAGTTGAAAATCCTGATGTGATCTTTTTACAAGAAACAATGTGGGAAGGGGGAAATTTAGTAAAAGAACTAAAGCAGAGGATTGTAGGATGGGATTTATGTTACTTGGATGCTAAAGGCCTATCCGGAGGGTTAATTACTGGATGGAGAATGAAATATTTGCAGCTTATCAAATCATGGTCCACAAATTTAGTCTTGGGCACGACCTTGTTTTCTTTCGCGTTAGGAAATGAGTTTTTGTTAGTAAATGTTTATGGGCCTTATTTAGATCGATTACAGTTTTGGAATGAGCTATTGAAGAAAAATACCTTAACGCATAATAATCTAATCCTGGGTGGGAACCTTAATTTATCTTTAGGTATTTCTAAAATATGGGGTCACACAGCTCTAAGAGGTGCCCTCTTGGTTTTTTTTTTTGAATATGCTTATGAAAGAAGGTCTTTTGGGTATAGTCCCTTCCAAACTAAATCTAACCTGGAGTAACAGAAGGGTAGGCTAGGCAAGTATAGCGAAGAGATTGGACCGTTTCCTAGTTAAAAATATCTACTATATCTTCAGTTATGTGTAAGACAGTGGGTGGGTTTAGGAGGAGAGTTTGACAACAGACATATATTTTTGGAACTAGCTAGGAATGATATCAAACCTTCTGCTCCATTTAAGTTCATCTCTAGATTGAAGATGAAGATTTATTCTCACTTCTTAAAAATGCATGGGAATCTTTTGGTCAAAATTGCAGAACCTTTGTGGCCTCACATTTCTCTAATAACCTGAAAAAAGTTAAAAACTTGCTTTGGATTGGTCCTGCTCTATGAGAAAACAAAAAGCTTCAAAATTATCTAAAATAGAGGCAAGCTTGTCTGATTGGTATGAAAAGGAAGAGTCGGGGTTTGAACTGAAGATTCAAAGGATGCAGTGTTATCTTTAGAAAAGGAAAGAAGAGAAATATTGGCTTTTTAAGAGGTTGAATGGAGGCTCAAAAGTAGAGCGATATGGATCTCAAAATGTGATGACAACACCAAGTTTTTCATCAATATGCAAATAATAGGAAAAGATGCAATGCTATCAGGAAGATAAAAGATGGTTTAGGGATGGAAGTTACAAGTTTTGAGGAGATAGATTTTGCTGGTATAGATCACTTTGGAAAGCAGTACAAATCAGAAGGAACAAATAATGTTGCAGAAATGTTATTGGACAATCTACTCGAGAAGATGTGAACCAGATCTCCCTAGTTTAATGTGAATCTAGAACAAATAAAGACAAAACATAAAGCTCCTTTCCTAGATCTAGTGAGAGATCAAGTAATTAGACGTCTTACCTTCAAATTGTAGATCTTTCTCCTCGTTGTTGCTCCAAGCTCCGCGGTCGTCAGATCTGTAGCTGCGAGACCTATCAAAACATGTGGAAATAGAACAAGCAGTAAAACATGTCTAAACACTAACTGATCTAAGTAAACAGTTAAGGAATTAAAATACAAACATTATCAACACAATAACATTTATGGAAAGAGTTTATATTACTGTATAAATAGATGGAAATACAAAGTAGAGAGATGATTACAACCCAAGCCTTAACGCTGCAATCCTCCTCCACAAGCCAAGCCAATTCCTCCAAAGGAAATGTAAGCCTCCCAAGAGATGGATAGGGATCACCTAGGCTAATTCCACCAGCATGTAAGTGTTATAGACTTCCTCCCTTTGGAATGGAGAGGAGCTTTGTATTTATAGGACCAAGTGGATAGAGTGGGTTGAGGATCATGGGGAGAGGGCTAAGGGATCCTCCCTTGAGGTTAGGGAACCGTAGGACAGCTCACCTAGGATTTCGGGATAAGGATCCACCTCATCCAACTTCTAGAAATCACTCGAAAGACACCTTTATCCAAATAAACCAAACCCGGCGTAAGCTGCATGAGGTAAACCTGCACCTAAGAGGGGAAACGTAGGCTGCACAAAGACAACCCGCGCCGTCGACGTAGTCTGGCAGAATACACTCTATGCCGGTCCTAGTTGGGAACTTCTTGCTCAAAGACAACATGCGCCGACCCAACTAGAAACTGTGGACAACGAGCATCAACTTGCTCTAACTGACTTGCTTGATCATGGAGGCTTCAGGGATCAAGGCATTGAGTTGACAAGGGACTCATGATGACAAGATTTAGGTGTAACAATAAATGGTTAAAATAATACATTTATATCCAACTACAGTCAATGAGGAAGATAACGAGGAATTAATGAAGGAAGTGTCAATTAGAGAGATTGAAGAAGCAATTAACAGTCTCAAAAAGGAAAAATGTCTAGGTGCAGATGGCTTACTAGCAAAATTCTATCAAAATATGTTTGATGTTCTAGGATCTAATCTTATAAGAGTGATAGAGGATTCAAGATGTAATGGGAAAATGCAAGTTGTTTTTAATTCTACCTTCCTCACCTTAATCCTGAAAATTGATATGATTTCTAACTTTGATCACTTCAGGCCTATTGATTTATGCAACACTATCTAAAATAATTGCTAAAGTTATAGCTAGGAGGCTAAAGCCTCTTTCTGTCGGTATATCTCAAGAAAAGTTTGGTTTTCTCCCTGGAAGACAGATCCATGATGCTACAGGACTTGTGTAGGAGGGTCTCCATTCTATCATATCTAAGAATCTCAAGGCAGCGGTGATTAAAATCAATTTGACAAAAGCTTATGACAGAGTGAAATGGTCATATTTAAGGATGGTCTTAACACAACTAGGGATCTGTTACTCAACAATTAAATGGATCATGTGATGTATAACTGCAGTTGCTTTCTCGATTCTAATAAACATAGCAGCTACATAGTTTTTTAGACCACGGAGGGGTATTAGGCAAGGTTTCCCAATGGCCCCTCTGCTATTTCTTCTTATTGCAGATGGTCCCAGTAGAGCTATATCCTCAGCCAAATATTTGGAAGAATATAATGGTTTAAATATTGGTGGAAACTTTAGATTATCTCATATTCTCTTTCTTGATGATGTACTTATAGTCTGTGATGGTTACTTACAGGAAAGGGACAAACTTTTGGCTATTCTAAATCTCTTTCGTCTAGCTACAGGTATGAAGGTTAACGGAAATAAATCTTATATAGCAACAAAAGGTTTAGAAGAAACAGAATTGATGAGCTATCTGGAAGGATTCAGATTCAATCGTTTTGATCTTGAAGAGGGACTGCAATATCTTGGTTTCTGGTTAAAACCTAGTAATTATTTGAAAAAATATTGGGACTGGCTAATTAGTATATGTGAAAAGAGAATTTCATGTTGGTGCTACTGGTGGCTGACCAAATATGGGCGATTGGTTCTTATCAAGGATGTCCTACATTGAATGCATATGTACTGGATGTTACTATCATGGATTCCTTGAGGTATTTTGGAATCATTGAGGAAACTATTCTTTCGTTACTTTTGGTCAGGTAGCCTAAATCTATGCAGTACAGTCTAGGTCAAGTGGAAAGAAATCTCAAAGCCCAAACTTCAAGGAGGCTGGGGTATAAAATTACTTCTTTCCTTTTCCCAAGTTCTAGCCGTAAAGAGCATATGGAGATTGATCATCACTTTTGGATTATGGCAAGAAGAAATAATTCAAAAATGTATAGCTCCCATATCCCTTCTTGACTAGTTATGAAAGACCTCTAAAACAACAAGGAAGGGATCAATAATGTGGAAAGCAGTAGTTTTGGCATTTCCATTATTCGCGTAAGGCCTAGCCTGGAAAATAGGGGACAGACGCAGTGTAAAGGTGGAGGAAGATGTGTGGATAGGCAGTGACTGGAAACACATTCCACCCTTTCACATGAAGATGACTTTGAGCTTTAAAGGTATGAAAACACTCAATTAGTTCCCTGGTTGTGACATGGGAAAGGGAATGGTATGGAAGAATGCAATTTCAATAAGATTTAGAGATAATGATGCAACTCTATGGTATACCTACACGAACCAACTAAAGATCACATAGGTAAAAATAAAGGAGGACAGGGACCGATTAGTATGGACCACAAATCCGCATGGAGTCTGCACGCCAAAAATTGGCTATGATTCATTGAGGACAAAGATCAGGCGTAGATCCATAATGGTGGTGGTGAATCATATGGAAATTCAATGTCCCCCCAAAATCTAAAATCTTAAGTTGGTTCTTCTTAAGAAACAAGGTTTTGACTTGGGATATCATACAGAGAAGGAACATAGCTGGCCTTGGTAGATGTGAGTTGTGTAAAAATGTAGAGGAAACAAATCAACATATCTTAATGGATTGCATATTTACTAAACAGGTACTACAAGAATTGGAACTATGTTTAATCGGATTCAAAAACTAGAGCTTCAAGATTATAAAGGTCTTTCGTTGATTTTTGCTTGGCATATATGGATTTATAGAAACCACTACATCTTTGAAGATAAATTCTCCTTGCCTCTTTCTTGTGCTTTCAAATGTGCAACTATTATAGAAAGCTATCCTCAGTTCTCATCTCCAAAAAAAACTAGACAAATCAAAGAAGTAATTGATAAGGAATGGCATTGGGCCTATTTTGATGGAGCTGCATAGGAAAAATGAGGAAGTTGTGGAGCAACTGGAGTCCTATTTATGCCAAGGAAGAAATTAAGGTTTAAAGCAGGATTAGATCAAGGATTAGACAATTTTGCAGAAGTCACAACTCTTAAACTGTTACTTTCTCTTGTAATGGAAAATGGTTTTAAAAAGTTACAAGTGTTTGGTGATGCCAAACTAGTTATTGATTGGCTCAAAAATGAAATATCATATCATAACATTTTTCTGTAGCCTTTAATCAAAGAAATCAACAAACTTAATAATCTTTTGGAATCAGTCTCCTACAGCCATATCTTCAGAGAATGAAACACTAAAGCATACATTTTATCAAAGGAAGGTATTAATCTCAATAAAGGTCAATGGTACATAATAGAAGATAATGAAGAAGGTCATTCATAATATTTTCATTCTCCCTTTTAAAGAGTTGAACTATATGATAGAGATGTAGAGTTGGATGCACATGAATGGGGGGGACAATGATTATAGTCTTCTCACTAATAAGAAGATCAAATTAACCATAAATAAGCTTTGGAAGTGAACCACTAGAGATAAATGAAAATGATAAATATTTGAGTCATGATTTTAATGAGAAGTTAAGGTGGGACACATGCACAAGGAAAACATTGTAAGGATGGTGGAAACATTATTTCCATTGCAGAATCGATGCATGACAATATAGGTATGGCACTATAAATTATTGCACTCCTTTCAAGTGATCATAACCCCAATACCCTTTTGTGGATGTGAAGTATGGGGACTTGGTATATCCAAAAATAGATGGAGCTAAGTTGAGCGAGTGTAAATACACCTAATAAGACATTGTCTAAGAGAAAAAAGTGGCACTCCTTATGTGATACTCCTCGTTGAAACATGATATATTATATAGAAGTGAAGTCATCGAGAAAATTGTTTTTGTAAAGACATAAAATGGCAATGATGAACAATGACATGATTCCAGTTGAAATCAACCATGTTACTACACCACAAATGTCTTCCTATCATTTATTCATCCATTCATTCTATTTGTCTCCTTAACTGAATGAAAGACTATCACTTAAAATTTGGTCAAGATGAAAATAAAAAGGAAGAAGCATGGAATTGACAACATTAAATGGTTTAAAGAATGAAGTGTGAAAGAAAAAAGGTACCCAACATATAAAGGCATTGAAAAGTCATGTACAAAAATGTTGAAGGCAAAAAGGAGAAAACATGCTAAAAGAAAACGACAAAAGCCTTAGGCCTTAGCTTGTAGCATTGTTGATGACATGGCATGAGGTTGATCCTGTAATGGACCTTCTTTTGTGGATTGAGTTTTATCATTAATTGTAATTTGACCTTTTCGTTTCCTTTCTAGTAAAACAAAGGTAAAAGGCAAGTGATTCGTTTGTAATCACCTTATATCATTATGATCAATTTAAAGGAGTCAATTTTGCATACAATCCAAAATGTCTAATACTTGACAACTTATTAGAGATGCGAGACAACCAAATAAGAAAAAAATCTCCCTTTTTTTAGGTTGTTCTCAATATAGAGGAGTGTATGTTGGTGTGTGTGTGTGTGGATCAAAAGCTAAAGCAAACTAGGAAATTGTTATAATAAGATTTAAATCAAGTATGAAACTAATGTCCACTACTTCTAATCACCCATTTAACGTTTCATGTGACCGTTACGCATGTAACGCATCACGTGAGCAATACTCATTTAACACTTCATTTGAATATGTACAACATCAACAATATGTAATCAAAGATGAAACTTGCATCCATTACTTCTAATCACCCATGTAACACTTCACGTGAGCATTACTCATTAACACTTCATTTGAATATGTGCAACATCAACAAGATGAAATGAAAGATAGAGACTTAATGAGTGACATAGCTTTCAAATATTAAGCCTCAAAAAGGTATTGACAAAGATATTTATTATAAATGAGATGAAAGATGCAACATTGCATGTTTTCATAAAGAGCACTAGTATTAGCATAAATGGTCCCATCTTCCAACCATTCCATCATACATAAGACTACATCATTCTTAATGCATACGTCTAATGTGACTTATGTGACTTATGGTGTAGAAGTATATGCTAGAGAGCGTGTGCAACTAGTTTGGATAAAAAACTCAAACAAATTGGAATAAATTAAGAAAGTCTTATAACAAAATTAAGATCCAAGAGTTAAGTATGAAGTGACTTCCATTACCTCTTCCAATCAACTAGTAAAGAGTTAAAATAAAAGACAAAGAACTCAACACTTCCTAAATGAATGATATAAATTTCAACCTCAAAAGGGGATTGACAAAGAGGTTTATTTGTAACCTAATGAAATGTTTAATCTAACATTCATCCGTTCATTCCATTTGTCTCTTTAACCGATTGAAAGGTTGTAACCTAACATTCATCCACTCATTCTATTTGTCTTTTTAACTGAATGAAAGGTTGTAACCTAACATTTAGTTTGGATGAAAAGCAAAAAGAAAAAGACATGGAATTGACCACCTTAAGAATAAGATGTAAAAGAAAAAAGGTGCCCAACAAATAAAGGTATTGAAAAGTTATGCACAAAAATGCTAAAAAGGAAAATGGAAAACAAAATAAATAAAGGTAATAAATAAAGGTATTGAAAAGTTATGTACATAACTGTTAATGCAAAAAAAACCAAAAAAATATATGAAAATGTAAAACTACGCTAAGGTTAAACTCTCATAAAATTTTAAAAAACATGTAATGACATAGTTTAAAGTCAACCATAATCATTTCTTTGTTGGTTTTCTATTTAAATTTCTAAAATAAAAATAAAAAATTGATTTACTTTGAATTTACAAAATAAATTTTATTAACTATAATTAATTTTCTTGAAAATTAACTTTTAATTAAATATAAATTATAAACAAAAGAGATGTCTAAAAATTTGACGATTTGGTTCAGATGGGGTTTTTCACCGGAATTCAATGTTATTTATTTTGCAAAATATAAATGTAACTGTGTTTTAATGGCGATTTTGATGGTAGAAACAGATTTAACACCATCAAAAATTCCAGGGGCACCCAAAATTTCAAAGTTTGACAGTCGGGGGTGGCTATGCCACTGATTGCATAAGCCTATGGTTGGGTGGCGAAGCTAAGGATTGCTTCGCCTATGGTTAAACGAGCTTTTACCTGTGGAATCCAACGGAAGACGTGGATGACAATGGACAAGCTGGATCGGATTGACGACAACGACTCCTCCTTCGACAGCGGAATCGACCTACCGTTGACAGGTTTATTGTTCATTTTGTATTTGCTAAGTTCAACCTTTTAATATATTTCATTTTTCTATCAATGATAAGATTGAATCTGGTTTGCATCATGTTACTCAGTTTCAGATTCAGTTTGAGAAGGGCCCCAAAAATGGGGGTCCCTACATAGTTTGACCGTTATAACCATGATTTTTAAAAACTTATGCCTAATTTTTTCAAAATCATGCAGAAAGCGAAAAACAACAAATAATTTTAGGATTTTCTACATTTTAATTACATCCTACACATTTTACATTTTATTTAGATCTTACAAATTTTATAAATCAATTTCAATCACAATGAAATAACAAACAAAGGTTGCCAGAGGTCACACAAATCCTATGGGGGGTGTTCAAGGCGAACATTGTCTTAGGGCATGCAATTAGCACCCTGCAGCGCAAAAATTAATTCTGCGGCTACTGAGCATACCAATCGTTGGATCAAGAGTTGGATCAAATCCAACGATGGGTATGCCCGATGCTGCGCAGTAGTGCTTATTCCGCACATTGTCTTTCCACAATCTTGATTTGTGTACCTCTAACATTGGGCAAATCGTTTTTCCATTCAAGTTGATTCAACCATAGTATGGACATGGAGATTCCTCATCTATAAATATAGAAATATATATATATAACCAATTAATTTGATGAATTGACAAGACAGCCACTACGGGTCGACCAGAGTTACAGAGTCAATAAACACTGACCACAATGTCCTCTCATGGAAGTTATGGAACTCCAACAACCAAAAAGCTACAAGTTTAGTCTGCAGAGTCAAAGATGGAGAAAAGAATGAACAGGCCAAAAACCACAAAGTACACTTATTTTCAATATTATAAAATAAAATTGGAACAAGATTTCAACATGCACGTGCTGATCAAAACACCGCGTGAATGGCCCATAAAAAAAGAATCGATTTCCACAACTCCAAACCTCCATCAAAATCTGAACTAACCGAACGATAAAAAAAATGAAAACCCTGCGCCCCAGTGGGACAGCATCAGCATGTGCGGACGATATTGTCCAATCCTAACCCGCCACATCATCGCATTAGTGTCCTGACTCGGCCCACCTGGTCGCTCACATCCGTCTCGTCCTATCACACCTCGTCCGCCGCAACTACCGGCGGCAGCATTTTGTCCGTGACTCCGTTACCGTAACTGGCCCATGGCCGACCAGTCGCCCGGCGCCAATGCCGCTGGGAAATAAAATAAAATAAATTATCTTGAATTGAATGCGGAAGGAGGCGGTGACAACGTCCTATTTTAGCGGGAAACTTAGCGGACCCCACTGGTAATGCAAATTTGCAAATGATCCTAGTCAGCAATTAGGCTTTGTAAGTTTTGTTTTTTTGGGGAGGATTTTTAATATTTACAATTCCCAATCCATTACTAACCGCCCGTTTGAAATTTGTTTGTTCCCTAAACCTAATGTGGCAGTTGCACACACTATGGCGGGGAGTGAGGTAGTGAAATAAACCACTCTCACCAAATGTAACCCCTCATATATTGTTATTATCTTACTAGTGTTATGGAAAATGATGTGGAGAAATACCCACTCTTTTTCACACCAAATTGGTTCACCCGATCCTACATGCACGCTGCCACTCGTGATGCAACATTCCTAATCCCTAATGTCATGACATTAGAAACATGACCTCGACATAGAGCCACACATATTAGAATATATTTACTTTAGAACCCTAAAGTATTAGGTTCCATAATAATTATGTCACGTTAGTCTTCTATTACTTTAGGTAACAATGGCTTTATTTATAAGCACATTGGAATGGTTGTGGGGTCCAATACACGTGACTTGAGGGGCAATGGAATTGGCTTATTATAATGGGCTATCTTTGTCACCAAACTAGACTAGACGTTAAAGCTTTTATAATAATAATAATAACAAGGCACATTATGTATGTTTCAAAATGAAGGGCAATTGCTTCTAAGGGGCACATTACTAAGCAAAAGTTCTTTGTGTGACATGTAGCAACTATCATGAATCTTTTGACGTAGGGAACAAACGCCTTATATGTTACGATAAGGAGGTAAAAAAAGTCTTCAATTCTACTACTCTTAATATACCATTGCTTTAATTAAATTATATATTATAACTATTGCCATTATTGTTGCATATTGGCGACTCAACAGTGTGAACATGATGAGGCCAATGTACTTTATATTTGATGGCATTTTGTTTGCTTGTTATGTCAATGCAAGAACCTAAGGCCCATGGCCACCACCTTTAGCTTACGTGGAAAGATCAAACACTCAAATAATGGATATAATGGAGTGATGGAAGTAGTATTATTATTATTCTCTGATAATCATTACAACATTTCATGAATTCAAGGCTTAGGATTTAAGAAACAAAACTTGGTTATGTTGTATGGAGATAGAAGTTTGTCAACACTCCATTGTTTCTTCTGAAATAATTTTTCAATAATGTTAGTGCCATTTTTCACTACTCTAGCCTACGAAGTCCATGGCATGATTGCCCTGGCCATTATTATTTATTATCGCAATAATGTGTGTACTAGGTTGATTTATGAAATAAATGCTTCAGATGTAACGTTCAAGTTCTTGAATACATACCTACGTATTATGTTATGTAGATAAATGTTTGTTCGTTTTATTGATTTGGCGTGATGATTTTGTTTTCAATAACAATTAATTGTAACCCGGTTGTTGTATATATTGATTTTGTCATTATGGTGATATATTTTGTCACAATGAATCTTTTATTATTAATAAATTATTTGCTTATCATATACTGTTTCAAAATAGAAAAGACTCTTTTAACAGATTTCTATGATAATGTATATAATGTGTTTTAGCTTCATCGTACATTATGGTAGATTATTTGACTTTAAATGTTAAAATTAATCATGTTTTTTATCTACTTTGTATATTTTTTATTTTTTATTTATTTAGTTAAATGAAATATATTATATTTTAAATTAATAGATATTTCATAATTTTTATAAATAATTTTTATGATTTTTTTTTTCACAAGAACGGTTAAGAGCTTTTATATATAAAAAGAGAGATAAAACAGAGTTACATAGTGTTGGAGCAGGTCTGCTCCCCGACAAGGAGGAGCTAACTAGTCTTTACATTCATCTTTGACAGGACTGTAACTAACGTGACAAAGTTCTAGCCTATTACAATTATATAATCGAATAAACTGCCCTAGAAGCTTTAAACAAAAACAATACATTGAGGAACCATCTTCATGCTGTTAGTCTAGTCTTCTTCTGCTTGATACAAGGCCCCAAAATTGCTACATAGATTTTTATCGAAACAAATGTAAAAGAGTTCCATGTCACCCTGAACAAAGCCAAAAAAATCCCAAAAACCTGAGGAGTCACCCAAACTGCAGGCTAAAACTGACGACGGAACTCTGGTTCATGTTCTCCCACTATGTTGTTGTGTTCTTTCCACATCTCCTGCTTCAGATCTCTAAGCTAAGCTCGCATCCCGTCGATCTTTCCCTCTATGATTCTGGCTCTGCAGTGAACCGCCTTGATTTGGAATCCAAGTTGACTGAGCAAGGGCATCCATTGTCCAGGACTTCAGCAAGGTTGTCCACCTTCACGTTGAGCTTGTTGTTGTTCTCTCAAACCTCTTTATTTGTTGCCTGTGCCAGGGTAAACATATGTTGCAATGCCTTCTTAAATTCATAATTTTCGCCTCTCAACAAACGAACTTGGGATTCTAGCTCATGCAAATACTCCTTGACGTTCTTGGGAATGCTATCAGCTTCCTGCGTTGAACCAGAACCGCCACCGGCTACCATTACAGGGGAAGAATTCGAGCCATATTCCTGCGCATAATGACGGCTTTCATCCTGCATAGTGTGCTGAATTGGAGCCGAGCCACCCTGATTCCCGTGCATAGTGGGAAATTTCTTCCCAAAATCTGGAATCACTGAGCCTCCTGTGCGATGGATGGTTTTTCTGCAGAGAAGGCAATTGGCTGTTAATCCAGGGTCGGCCATCTTCACAGACTCTGAAGGCATACAAGAATGCTGCCAAACTTCACACCACCTCGCATTTAAACACTGCTCTCCTCGAATCCTTGCTGTAGTTAATACATGCATGCCAACCATGTGGAGTCCATGTGCCTTTGGTGTGCGGTCATCCCTCTTCCCAAGGACCGATTTTGGGGCAAGAGAGAAATTTTTAAAACATGTATGATCGTGGATGGAGTATTTACAAAACTCCAACCCAATTGTGAATTTTTCTCATTAGAAGTAGGCATAAGGGTTCTTTCCGGATGGTAAGACATGGAGAAATTAGGGGATCCAGACCTTGCCATTCACCTTTTGATTGCTAACCAAAACTCCGCGATCAAGCATGACACCACTGTTCCCCATTATATCCACCTCCTGATTGTTGGCTGTCAAAATGTGTAGAAAGTTTATGGTTTTGAACTCATTAACTAAACACTTTAGGATACAGTGGGTTTCAGAAGCAGGGTTCTTACGATTTGTGATCAGATTCCGAGCATCTCTAATAACCAGCATTGAGTCCCCAAAAACAATTAGGTCTGTGAGGCCCTCATCCCTTGCAATCTCCAAACCTTTTATTAGAGATAACCATTTTGCACTATTATTTGTCGTTCTTCTGATTCCCCATGCATAGTTTTTCATCTTATTTCCTTCTGAGTCGAATAAGACTCCACCCGCACCTGCCAACCCTGGATAAATAATTTTTATGATTATAAAATTTCATTTTTTCTCTAATTTATTTTTTAATTAAAACCCTTATAATTTATCATTTTGAAATCACTCTAAACACTTTTTTTATTTGTTGATTATTTTTTAAATATAAATATTCATATTCAACCGGTAATGAATAATTGTCCTTAAAGGAACACTTGTTTAGGTTTATGAAGTCCACACACAAACTGATTTCACCATTCTTCTTCCTCACATGAACAAAGATCAAGTATTAGACCTTGAGGATACAAGTTTTCAAACAAACTCCGAATCATACACTCCTACACATTGAATTTGGCCACTTTAAACATTAATATTAAATTAAATTTATATATTATAAATTCAAATATTTAGATATTTATATAATGGATTAGTTTTTTTTGCCTATTCAATAAAATAGAAAGATTTTTTTTTTATTATTATTAAAATATGGTAGAAATTATTTTGGATTGATGAAATCATATATATCAAAAAGCTTTTAATCTATTTTTGCATTAAAAACAACAATTTACTCAATCCATAAATTGTAATTCAAAGATTGCTTGATTCAAGTCCACTAAAGTAAAAACTTATCATTTTTAGCCTTTTCTTTAAAGATTAAGTAAGTTAAGTTATAGAAAGGGGTACTTTAATTATTAGCCATGCAAATTAAATTTGTGAATGTGTGAAAGATGAGTGCCACTAGGTTAAAAATAAACTTTTACATTGTGGTTTAGTGATTGGGATGGGGTGTCACCCAATATGAGGGAGAAACATAATTCCATGCTCAAGGTGGATATCCCAACTGACACTTTAATAATAAAAAAATATTAAGTAAAAAAAATTACAATGTCGGCCATATCAATATATATATATATATATATATATATATATATATATATATATATATATATATTCCAAATAATTAAAACTAAAACAATTAATGAAACTTGGATACATCTTGCTATGCCTAAGTGTGATCCACAGAAGATTTTGACTCTCCACTTATGAAATTCGTCGTTTTTAACCAATGTAAGTTTGACTATATCTAATTAATTACTTATATAGATATTATGGAATTTGTCTATTTTTACATCTTTGCAATTTACATGTTTTTAACAATCTTAATGACATTCATCTTTTATCATTTCATCTAGAGATTTGATCATATTGATGCATAATAAATCAGAAGTTAAAGATAAATGGAGAATTGTACAAACAATCCAAGTTCAAATTTATAAAGATATAAAGCTTATATATATGTGAGAAAAGATATTTTAATTTTTAATAATTAATTATCCTCTATCATTATAATATTATTCATTTTCCTTCAACAAATTTTAAATATTTTTTACTAGTTAATTTATTATAAATAAAGATTAATAAATTAGTATTATAATCTATTTATCTCTCATTTAAAAAAATTTCATAGACTAAATTTACAAATATAGTTTTGACGCAGCACCTTAATTTAAATAAATATTATTAAGTCACGATATTAGTACCATATATCTTTAAATATTTCAGTCAACACTTTGAAGCTTTAAAGATATTTATTTAAACATTTTGAAGCTTTGGAGACCACAATATCAACGCATCATTATAAAAATAAGATATAGTATTCATGCAAGAACTTATTTTTATCCTGACGAAATGGAGGATGAATTTTAAACATCTTATAAGATAAAATTGATTGATACGGTGAGGACAAACATCATGTCTTCACATAGTCTGAGAATGTTTAAAGTCCAAGCTAAGGAGTTATATGATATTATTTCACTTACTTTCCTTTTTCGCTTTCTGGAACATTATTTGTACATTATATAAATGCAAATTGCTATTATAATTATTCCACTCAAACTTAGGATATACTCACGACCATTCAACGCTTTATAAAGAAAGATTATGTAGGAATAAAGATTATATGTTATAGAAAAAGATGAGTTTAGTGGCAATAGATAATGTGGTCTACGTTTGGATTTTCTTCTCTATGAGGAAAGGTCTAATTTGAAAAGGCTAGAAGATAAATTTTCTATTTATTTTTTTATATTTATTAATAAATTTTCAAAATCACATATCATTTGTAAGACGAAGTGGATCATCTCGCCAAAAACACTAAAAATGTTTTAGAAAAACATTCCATACCTCATTTTCTAATAATAAAAATGTTTTAGAAAAACATTCCATATCTCATACTTAAACAAATGACCCTTGCATTAGGATTATGATCCACCAATACGCAAGTTCTTATTATGATGAATTCATTAATGTTTTCATAAGGAGTCAAACATGTAAGGATGTTTTGTGATTATGATCCACCAATATGCAAGTTCTTATTATGATGAATTCATTAATGTTTTCATAAGGAGTCAAATATGTAAGGATGTTTTGTGATTGCATAACAAAATATTATATAGGAAGAATATGCAATTTTTGTAAGGTTATTTAATGAGACTTGGATAAAGGTATTTTTATGTCAACAACAAAAGCCTTAGTTTATATAATTGTTGATGGCATGGTATGAGGTCGATCTCGTAATGGAAGATCTTTTGTGGACTGAGTTTTATCATGAATTGTAATTTGATTTTCTTTGTTTCCATTTTAGCAAAAAGAAATGTAAAAAGAAAGTGATTCATTTGTAATCACCTTATATCATTATGATCAATTTGAAGGAGTCAATCCTGCATATGATCCAAGATGCCTAATATTTGACGACTTATTAGAGTCATGAGACAACCAAAATAAAACAAGAAAAAATCTCCATCTTTTTAGCTTGTCCTCAACATAAAAGATTATATGTTGGGGTGTGCATGCGTGTGTATCAAAAGCTAAAACAAACTATGAAATTATTATAATAGGATTTAAATCAAGTATGAAACTAATGTCCACTACTTCTAATCACCCATGTAACATTCCAAGTGAACATTACACGTGTAACACTTCACTTGTGTATTACCCATGTAACACTTCATTTGAATATGTGCAACATCAACAAGATGGAATCAAAGATAGAGATATAATGATTGACATAGCTTTCAAAATATTAGGCCTAAAAAAGGGACTGACAAAGATATTTCTTATATAACCATAAATGAGATGAAAGATGTAGCTCTACACTTTTTTAATAACATTAGTATCGACATAAATGGTCTCATCTTCCAACCATTCATTCATACATATGATTGCATCATTCTTAATCTATATGTCTAATGTGACTTATGTTGAGTAGTGTGTACAATTTGTTTGAATAAAAAGTTTAAACAAGTTGTCCAGAACAAATTAGGAAAATTTTACAATAAAATTAAGATCCAAGAGTTAATTATAAAGTGACTAAACCATTACCTCTTATAATCACCCATATAGCAACATTAACAGCAACATTAATAGTTGAAATAAAAGACAAAGAATTATCACCACTTTTTAAAAAATGAATGATATTGATTTCAACCTCATAAGAAGATAGACAAAGAGATAAACAAAGAAGTTTATTTGTAACCATGGATAAAATGAAATATGTTAAATACTTATTTTCATCAAGAAAGCTAACATACATAAATAGTCCCATTCTTTGACCACTCCATACATATGTCTTATGTAACTTATGGTGTAAAGGTGTTAGGGAATATGTGTGGCTACTTTGGATAAAAAGTTGGAACAAGTAATTTTTTTATAACATAATTAAGATTCAAATGTTAAATATGAAAATGACTTCCACCACCTTTTTTAATAATCCATGTATTGTTTCATTTTAATATCATTTACATAGCACATTATGTGGACATTGTACATGTGCAACATCAACAAGATGGAATAAATAGACATTTAACTACCAACTTTTTAAAAATAAATGATATGACTTTCAACATATTCAATTTCAAAAGTAAAAAAAATAAAAATTAATTTATAATCTAAATTTTAAAAAATGCTCATTAAACATTTTATGATTAAAAAAATTAAATTTATATAAATGGTTTTACATTTTGCTTACTCATTTATATATTAAAATACACACTGGTATTCTTTTTTTTAAATATAAATGGATATTCTTTATACTGATTAAAAAAGAGAGGTTGTAACCAAACCGTTTGATAGATGAATACAAAATAAATAGAGATTGTCCATATTTGCTCCATGAGCTTCATCATAGTACTTACATTACTATCTACATGTTTACAATTCAAATTGATGTTACTAGTGTTCACTAATTGGCTTGTAAAAAGCCTAAAAAATTGAACCAACATTAAGAAAGTCTTAAAGAACATGAGAAGAGAGACTAAACATTATAGGCACCATGTGCTTGGTGGGCATTCTTCCATTGACTAATGGCAGAGGACGTGCAAGGTCCAACCACGGTCTTCCTAGTTATATTTTGCTCCAGTGTGTCCTCTTCTTTGGTAACCTATTGAGTGTTTTCAATTGAGCCAATTGATAATGTGGGAGAGGAAGTATATTTAATTGTTAGAAAACTCGAGAATTGGTCCAATTGCAAATTTTTCATTTTTTCCCCATAGAGCCTTCATTAATTTTGCTTGCTAATCAATCTTCTCATTGGCCACTTCCATACCCACTTCTAACAAGGCAGTTTTTGTCTGGGATTTGCTTAATTGCTCTTTGCATGTGTCTAATTGTCTTTGCACATTCTTCATATCCTTGTCATAATTTAGCTCCCACCTTTTTCAACATTCTTCCATTTTCTCCATTACCTTGGCCATTGTCTCTTGTCCTTCATCAAAGAGTCATTCACACATGTGCAAATAATTATTGTAGTGCTCCTCCCTACTAGCCATGGCTTTGTAGAAATAAATACAACACGTTGGAAGCAAACAAAGTGTAGCCTATTGGCCTAGGCATAGAATGTCTAATAATGGTAGTGCTAACGACAAGAAGATCGATGATCATGAAGGGTGAATTGACATACAAATCTGTAGTGTGAAAGAGATTAAGAAAAGGAAGAAAGGGAAACCAACAATGGGAAGAGACTAGATATTAGACCTTTAGAATGACCCAACTATGAATGAAAGAGGTAGTGCGACTATGTGAGGATGAGAGTGCCCCTGAGGTGATTCGACTATAAAATGCAACATTGCATAAAACCACTAGACCGATCCATGAAATAGAAGGTTTTGTCCCAAACTAAAACCCATGAGGTAGCATAACCACAAGTAGGGCGACAAGAAGATTAAATTCAAATGAAGCAGGATGACATTACCCCTCAATAGAGTCAACGAGCAGGTGAAATGGCTAGGCACCGCAAATGTCCCACATATTTCCAAGATGACCTAATTGTGGGTTGTTGAGACAATGCAATTGTGTAAGAATGAGAGAGCCCCCAAGACGTCCCTACAAGATGGTGCAGTGTTGCAAAAAATCACCAGGACGGTCCACAAACCAGATGGTTGTGCACCAAACCAAGATCCACGAAATAACATAACCACATAATAGTGCCATAAGAAGGTAGGATTTAAAGGAAACAAGATAACGTTTCCACTCGGCAGAGCCAACAAGCAGGCAAGACCTAGTTGTAGAATTGTAGTATGGGCGGGCACTGCAAAAGTCCCACATGCATGGAATGTGGTTGATCTTTTCTCCATTAGAGCCACCTTGTTGTGAGAGATTGGCATGAGAGCACAAAGGACTTGGGACAATAAATTTCGATAATAAGAGATTGGCCTCTCTTATATCTGTTAGAAGAGTTTGAATACATAGCATTATTCTCCATAGGCGAGTATCATTTTGGGAGACTTATGTCGTAGAGATTGTGAATGGTGATTGTCGAGTCTCCAATTATTATCAAGCTTCCAATTTTTTTTATATAACTTTACAAAAGCCTTTCCATATGCAAGCACTTTTGGTTATTTATTATTATGCCTATACCCCTAAACAAAAATGTATTCTTAATTTCCAACCTTTGAGGTAGTAGAGCACCTATACCTACCACCCTTTAATATACCCATCATTCTAATCCATTATATATACACCAATTACATCATTCTAATGACATTAAATAAAATTATACATTAAGAAATTGTTCTACACGAATATTACATCATTCTAATCCATATTTGCGTGACATATTTAATAAAATTACATATTAAAAATTGTTCTTAATATTTCGAGAAAGCAAAAACTAATCTTACAACAAAACTTGATGTTAACCTTAGCATTTTCACTTTAACGTGTTCATTGTATTTAAATAAATGGGAATAGGGACAGAATAACTTATTTAAAACACTTTGAATTTTGAGTATTTTACTGATCATTATTTTAGTCCAACCAATTACTTTTCTTTTTCATTGACAGCGTACCAACATTTATCCATCCTTAGATTGTGGCGAGTCCGCATGTCTTTTCACCATGAGGGAATGTTTGTAGATCTCAGAAAGATCCCACCCATGGAATATAAGAATTTCACTACCAGAAGATAAGCATATCTGACTTTGCCCACAAATTCTAAATCCCACATCACTTCATTATTATTATTATTAATATTATTATAGTTATAGTGGGGGAACATGAGTTAGATAGATAACTTTGAAAAATAAATAGTCTAAGAAGTCAGTTGGTAACTAACTAATATGGGTGGTACTGGTGGTTATCGCAAGGGGACATTCCGCTAAATACAAAGGGAAAATGGTGGGCTCTCAATTTTAACTTACAACCGAAAGAAAAATAGTCAATCCAATCAAATCAATTCAGAGGTGCTCGCTTTTGTTTTGTTATTTTTATTTTTGGTATAGTATAGGCCAGGGTAAATGGTTTTTACTACCGATTTGACTTTTATAGTGGCAAAGGTGAAAATTACCGCGAGTAATGTAATGTGTCAGTAAGTTACTGGGAGCCAGTGTCGTGCGCTTTACTTCAGTTCAAAGTGCGCTGCTCCAGTCGAACGCTTAAATGTGATAGCTCTGTATGCGTCCGGGTATTCGTATCCCGCCGCACAGAAAAATCTGTTTTCAAGAACGGACTGACAGGAGTAAATGGACTGGACTTCTCTCACTCTGATCTATGTTCGCGATCATCGCCTTGGAATTTGTAATCTGATCACAGAAAGGTACCAAGATTTGACTTCGAGGCATTTTAACAGTGGATTTGGATTTGGATTTGGATTTGAATTTGTCGTAACCGATTGACAAGAATTTTTTTTTGGAAAAAGAATGGACTATGCCTGCGGTAGAATGTTTAGGACCTCCGTGTATGCAAAAGTCCGAAAGAAAATTAGCTACTTTCAGCTTTGGAGATTTGAGGTTTTTGAAGCTGTTTTGGCGAGAATGCTCAGAGAATTTTTGAAGGTTGCTTTGGATACTCGAAAATTTTACAGGTCTAGTTGTTGTTATCTAAGGATAGGATAGGAGAGAAATTTTAGTTTTAGGTTGCTTTGGATACTCGAAAATTCTACAGATGGCTAGTCATTGTTGTTGTCTGAGGATAGGATAGGATAGGAGAGATTTTATTTGTTTAGAGAGATTGTTGCCGTCGATTTTGTAAAAGTATTTTAAATTGTTTATCAGAATATCTTGTATAGTACTCAAGAGTTGTCAATCTTGCCTGTTTACTGGCTTTCTATGTGTATTTCAAGGAGTTTTAAGGTTTAGCGGTATTTTCCCTTGCGAATTGTGTTCTATAGTTAAGTGTTGTCCGATTTCGAGTTTTTGCTTGTTTAGCGTTGAATTTTGTATGCTAAAGAATACGCAGCAGGGCAGATTTATTTAAAATTTATAGCTGTCGTTGCTGGAATGTGTGCTTATGTTGCTTGCTTGCTTGCTATCAGAGCCATTTTATTAGTGAATTTCTGTGAACAAACTAGTTGATGTTGCCTGAGGATAGGATAGGCTGGAATGCGTGCTTGCTGGCTATCAGAGCCGTTTTAATATTAGAGAATTAGTGTGAATAAAAAGTCGCTTTTGCCTGAGGATAGGGATAGACTCTTTATTTGTTTTGAAAGATTGTTGCCGTCAATTTTGTAAACGTATTTTAAATTGTTTATCGGAATCTCTTGTATATCACACAGGAGTTGTCAATCTTGCTCCTGCCGTTAACAGATTTACGCTAATTTTCCTTTGCGAATTGTTATCAGTAATGAAACGTTGTCTGGGTTTTCTCTGGTTTAGCGTGGAATTTTGTCTGGAAAGGAATACGCAGATCGGATTTTTTAAAATAAACATAGCTGCATTTGCTGGAATGTGTTCTTCTGTTGCTGGCTTGCTATCGGAGTCGTTTTATTAGAGAGTTACTTTGGACAAACTAGTCGATGTTGCCTGAAGATATGTTCTTTATTTGTTTTGAGAGATGGTTCCGGTCTATTTGGTAAAGGTAGTTTAAATTTATTTATGGAAATCTCTTGTAGAACACACAAGAGATGTTAATTTTGCTTCTTTCTTTGCTTTCTATGTGTTTCAAGTCGTCGATTTGGTAAAGGTAGTTTAAATTTATTTATGGAAATCTCTTATAGAACACACAAGAGATGTCAATTTTGCTTCTTTCTTTGCTTTCTATGTGTTTCAAGCCGTTAAAACGTTTGAACGCTTGTTTCCTTTGCTAATTGTTTTTCTTTAAAGAGGGTAAGCTTTACGTATAAATTTTGTTGTGAGTCTGAACCTCAAGTTATTAAGTTAGATGTAATAGTTTGTAAGCCACATTTAACAATTATTCGGGTGTCAACTAAAAGTAGAGACTTATCATCCTTAGACCCCTCTCTTTTTAGGCCAGATAAAATAAAACACAACTTATTGGAAATTTAAACTCAAATAAGAAAAGAAAAAAGTAAAATGATTCGAGCTAAACCTTCCTTTACGAATTGTTATCAATAACTGACCTTTGTGATTTCGGGTTGCCGCTGGTTTAGCATTGAATTTTGTTCTTAAGTATGCGCAGGGCGGATCGTTTTAAAATTGATAGCTGCATTTGTTTTAATGTGTGCTTATGTTGATTGCTTGCTTTGCAATCGGAGCCGTCTTATTTGTGAATTAATGTGGGAAAATATGAGTTAATCTTCGACGAATTTTCCCGCTTTTGCAGGAGCAGCGGCCATTTCAGGTCTCGAATGTTGTTATCAAGGTGTCATTCAACGTCTGGGTACAGTGAAAGCCGTCTTTGAAAAAATGAGTGCTAGTTTGAAATTGGAAAAAAACGCACTGACTTCAAGAAGTTAGCCTTTTCGCAAATTTCGGAGCGCGGGTCACATTCAGCTCGGGATTCGGCCGCCCCGACCTGAACACAGGTTTTTAACCGAGAATATTTTGGCCCGGAGAGGAATAGGCCGCCCCGGCCTGAACACAGGTCTTTAACCGAGAATATTTTTGGCCCTGAGAAGACATGTCTTCACAGCTTGGAACAGGAAGCGCGACACTCACGGATAGAATATTTCAGTAAGATGCCATTGAAGTTGAGAACTTAACTCGATTTTTCCGCCATTTGAAGTTAGCTTCGGCATTAGGTAGCAAAGCCAAATAGAGAGCTGAAAAGGACTGTGCAAGATGAAAAATCACATCCAGCGCTGGCAGAGCCAGGCGAGAAGCGGACAGGGAGTGATATTAATAGGTTTCCTCCCGCCAGGAGGTCTGGATTTAATTTCGTGGACTGTTAGTGCCGTGGCTCGAGCTGGAGACACCGTGATCGCTCTTATTGTATGCGACCCTTCTTCGTCTCTTCTAACTGGTAATCATTTAAAATTTCATCCATTTTGTTCTCGTTGCTTCACATCCCGATTTTAGCTTAAATTGATCCGTAGTGATCAGCTTAGACCACTATAATCATCGGGGAAATTAATCCTGAATCTTTAATCTTATCATAATAGAAATCAAAATTTCGTTACTTTTATCAAGCGCACTAAAGATTTATCGCAAATGCCCATCAGAATAGGGCTTAATTAGTGTCTGTTCCGGATACCTGTGATTCCACCGGTTGGTATTCTAGCATTTTATATCCGTATTGTACGTCGTAGATGTCCTTAGTGTCAAATTGCTTAAATCTTAAAAAACACTACGTACTTACAGACATTCATTTTGAAGCAATAATGGTAGTGTGATGAAATATCTTCTTAAAGCTGCTCCGGAATTTCCTGTGATGCGTATTTTCTGCAATAAGCAGCTGAGAGAGAAGATGAGACAGCTCGGGTCGAAAGATGGGTGGTTGGGAACAAACGAAATAAATTTAAAAAACAGTTGGGAGAACTCAAGCAACTCTGCAATCACAGACAGGTTAATACCTATCCTGTTAAGAGAGACTGAAAAAAGCTCATGACAAATTAAATGCAGGATAAGCACCTAATAAATGTTAGTACCGTATTTTGATAATCTTCTGTATTTTTGGGGTTTTCGAACAGATTCAAATGGACATCAAGTTTGCAGGGGGTAAAAATCCCGAAAAAGTATTAGTTGAGCAGGCAACGGCTCGCAAGGCTGCCGCCCTTGTTATTGGCACATCCGAGCGTTTTGTTACATGGTAAATTGAATAATATCTCTGCTCTCTGTTTGATTTTTAAGTAGTTAATACTTTGAAAGATGGAATTTTGCCCTTTACAATGCACAAAAGGCTTCATAGCCGAGGTTCTTCTCCTCGAAAACTTCCGGAGAGGCCAACTTATTGCTTCTGACATTTTATTTCAGGCGAAAAAGGAATCGGTCCAACTATCTTGTACAAAATGCCCCCGCAGGATGCTCTGTGGTTATTGTTAGAAACGGAAAAGTTGTGCAATACAAAGAAAATCGATTGACAGTGCCGAATGAGGCAGATACAAAGCAGTCTTCATCTGAAGGTAGTCATTTTTGTTTGTTTGTTTTAGTTTCAAGTGTAGCCAGAGCATACAGTGAACCCTCATTTTATATTGAATATGGTAGTTATATATCTTGGGGCCATGAAATTCTTTGTATTTATTTGTTCCAGACTGAATAAGATAGATACATAACTGGTCTGTCCTCACAGATCTCGAAACACTATGAGATATGTGTGACAATCCAGTAGCTATGGCCACCTACGTCCATCTGCTCACTGGGGCATTAATACCGCGGAATGGTTAATTTCAAAGTTACCTTCAAAATATTCTGTCTGTATAAGCGATTAAAAACGTTAGGCCGAGATTTGCTCTGCCCTGTACAGAGTCATCGCCTCTTCTTATGATTGTCATGTGCCAAAAATAGGTTATAACACCTTGAACGAATAGTGTCTGGATTGATTGCATGTCGTTTTGCTGTTCATATTTAATTTGAAGCACAATCTAAAATATTCCACAATTAATTCATGCACGAGGATATCTTGCGATCTTGTTTTAACTTGGATATCATGCGATCTTATTTGATTTTGGGACGACCGCTTCTTGATGTTGTAGTCACGCAATTTTTGGTTCCAAAACAAGAAGAATCCGAGGAGCAGTGCTGCAGCGATTCGCAAGTTCCGTCTTCATCGGCATCTAGTGTGATTGAAGTTGATTTTAAGATCAAAGAGAAAGAAGAAGGATCTGGAGATGTGTCTGCGCAGACACAGGAAATCCCAGCCGGAGGAGACATGGAGAAAGATGCCAAAGGCTGTCTGTGTGCGGATGTGCAGCTAAACTCCCCATCGTCATCTAAGGTTATTGAAGTTTATTTTGATGTGCATGAAGAGGAAGAAGGAGGACGCCAGAGTTGTTTTGAGCAAGATGCAGAGGATCGGTTCCATAGGGATCAGGAACGGCGATCGTCATTCACATCAAGTGTTTTTGAGGTCCATTTTGATGTCAATCAAGAAGAAGAAGACGACGAAGGAGAAGAAGAAGAAGAAGAAGAAGAAGGCCACAAAATTTGGTCTCAGCAGACTTGGAGAAGCTCGCCCAGAGCTGTTCTTGAGGGACCAGCTTCATGTTTGGATTCGGACAGTAGTTCCTCTCCCACCAGAAATTCATTCTCGGAAAAAGAGAAGGCGATTGTAACGTCTCCCTCACATTGGGGGCATGGAACTGGTGAAAAGGGATTCCGATGGCCAAGTTTTCTGAGGATGTGGAAGCATAGATCTTCATCTGTCCGCCGATGGTCCACATTTCCTTCTGCAGGTACTTCTCGGCTTTCTGGGAGCAATAGTTATAATGGCGCGAATTCCTCCTGTTCAAGAACAGATATCTTTAATCAGAGAAAAGGTAATTCGTCTATCTGCAGTCAGATTTGGAACTTGGAGAAACATCTGACAGACTCGGCCTCAAAGCCCTCCTGGAAATGCTTCACATTGAAGGAAATTGAATCTGCTACTATCAATTTCAGCCCAGGTTTGTGAATGTTGCAAACCAGAAAACTGTCTTGAAACATAGCAGATTCATATCAATATTCGACCTATTTTTCGTGTAAAAATTAAGATTGATCTTTGCATATCTAGTTGTTAGCTCCTTGCATGCGTTTAAACAAGTACCGACCTTTTGATGTCCGTTGATACGAAAAGCCCATGTTGTTGTGGTTGGAATTTTAATCAAAGCAGAACTATTTTTAGAAACTGACATTAAAAGCCGGTTTTTGATGCTTGTATTTATTGCCTATGGCAGATAATTTAATAGGAAAGGGTGGATATGCGGAGGTATACAAAGGATCCCTACCAGACGGACAGATTGTGGCTGTCAAAAGGCTTAACAGGAGTAAAACAGAGGAGCAGAGGGTTGGGGATTTCTTGACTGAAATGGGGATCATTGTGCACATCGACCATCCAAATGCTGCTCGTTTAATTGGATTTGGTGTTGAAGGTGGATTGCATATCATTTTGCGGCTTTCCCCTCATGGAAGCTTAGCATCCATACTTCATGGTATGGCAACATGTTCGAGAAATTGATCAACAATTCCTTTCATTCTGGGGCTAATCTTGAGGCTTTCATTGGCATCAGAAGTATTTGCTAGTTTATTATGTGTTTTGGCCGAAGATTGACTGGTATATGAAAGGCCAAAATATTATTTAAACTCTTAAAGAAACCATAAACCATAGTTTTTTGTGCCATTTACTTGATACCCACGAATGTCTATAACAGGGTAAAATATTTGGACATGAACTCTATGTTTGGCAGAAAGAAAAAGTCTTGTAAATTTCGTTTTATGACATGTGATTGGGTGGTTTCCTTTCCATAGTAGATACAGTATTATTTCATATGTATTATTGATCTCGATGATTACAATCCAGGCCCAAACTCTCGATTGCTTGACTGGGATATTCGGTACAGAGTAGCTGTTGGCACAGCTAAAGGTCTTCTTTACCTTCATGAGGGTTGTCAAAGACGTATCATTCATAGAGATATCAAAGCAGCCAACATTTTACTCACTGAGAATTTTGAGCCTCAAGTAACTTAACGCTACCCCTCACCGCCTTGAATTTGAATGATTGTTTCCTGTCTTGTTGGGTCAAGCCTTTAAACGTTTCAATTTTACTAAAAGTTACTCGATTTTGTTTTCTAGTTTCTGAAGGTGTGTCTTGTTTTGTGATACAGATTTCGGATTTTGGACTAGCAAAATGGCTTCCTAAGCAATGGACACACCACACAGTGACACCCATAGAAGGCACTTTTGGGTGGGTAATTCTGTTCAACCTCTGTAGAGCGCTATGAGCTAGAGCTTGACCCTTTCTCTTCAAAAGCCAGCATATTGTAGAATTAGGCTGGAAGACTTTGATAGTTACCAATGTTTATTCATTTGAGCATTTATTTCAATATTTTTCTCTTTGCCAATGATCTTACTTTTGGGTTTTTAGTCTGAATCATGTCACAGTCAATGAAAAACACGAAGCCTTTACGTTTTAACTGATGCCATATTTTGCATTCTTCTTGATGAGTTTCAAAGTTCTTTTTATGTTTTTTCACAAGAGGATTGTTTTGGCAGTTATCTTGCACCAGAGTATTTTATGCATGGAATTGTAGATGAGAAGACGGATGTTTTTGCATTTGGGGTGTTGCTTTTGGAGCTCATTAGTGGACGTCAACCAATTGACTCTTCCCAGCAAAGTCTCGTGATGTGGGTATGTTATCCCCCATGTATCACTTTAATGTCTTGGAGGCTAATGCAATGAAGGAACAAAATTTCTCTGTTGCAACAGTTACTTGGATTTCATTATTTACCCATTAACTGATTGTTGGCCCTTAATTGTGTATGGGACGCTGGGGATTTTGTAACATTGAATTGAATCCATGCAGGCAAAGCCCCTGATTGACAATAGAAACATCAGGGGGCTTGTGGATCCCTGCCTCGGTGACGAATACAATGTTCAGGAGATGAGCTGTGTAGTCTTTACAGCTGCTCTATGTGTTCAGCAATCTGCCGTACTTCGCCCATGTATGGGTCATGTAAGTTGCATACTCCATGAATCACTTTGCAATTTTCGTCACAAAAATATTGGCCACTGCAAAATCTCAAATATTGATACCACTATTTTATATGAATTAAGCAAAGGGCTTATCTGCTTTCAAATACCCAAAGCAACGATATTAGCTTAGTTTATGAATATTTTTTGTGTATGGGATTCAGGTTTTGCAACTTCTTACTGGAGAAGAAGGGGAGAACCTACAGTCCCCAGAACATTGGAGCACGCCACTTTTACAGTCACCATTCCTGGAGGAGTCCTCCGATACAGAGGAATACACATCCACGAGATACCTAAGTGATCTGAATCGTCATAGGCAGATTGCTTTGGAGTTCTAAAATTCGACCTTTTTCCATCAAAAGTTATGTGTTTGTATCGTACCTCTTTTACAGTCTCTGACCTAACTAGTTTTCAGAAAAATGTTCTACCAAAAAATGAAATATATTGTAATCCGAGACTCCAATATTTTTGACACGAGGCGTTCAGATTTTTGAACATTGTACATATGGCTTGTAGTTGTACACTAGATCTCAACCAACTACTCAGAGTCTGTCTTTTTATCTCAAGAATTGGTCACCATTAAATGTGACTGGTTCGTTATGAGTGGAAATGTATTTTCTGCATGTCTGTTAAATTATATATATTGCTTTTGCTATTTGACATAAAGTGGCCAAAGGTCACTTGGTCGAGGGTTTTACTCATTTAAAGCCTCATGATAATCTGATCCTTGATATCCCAAGAAAATATACAAACATTTATGTTTAAATCGTTTGTGTATATATAATTCCTTGTAGCTTTGAATTCTACTATAGATGCAAGGCACTTGGAAATAAAATGTTGTACGGATGACATAAGGCTACACATGTTAAATGTACTCTCAGCGACAGAGAGTTACAAATCTCTAGGTAGGAAAATGTAAAAAAATAACCCACCATCAGAGTGATCCACCTGCGATTAGATCTATTTCACCTCTTTTGTACTTGGAGCATCATGTGCCCAATAAGACCAGACTTGTCATCTATTAGTCTCATTCTTATAGACCCTGACAAAAGATTCATACCAATATTAAATTGATTTGCATTTTAGTGGACCAGTCAAAATTGTTCAATGCAACTAAACTACTGCAATTGTTGAAACAAAACAAAATACAAGATGTTTTGTTCGTTTTTTAAAAGATACTAAGTACATTAACGAGAAAATATTTATGAAGTTCAAAATAAAAGCGGGAATGGTATATACAGTGGAGTTTTATACCTTCTGTCTCAAGGTTATTCAAACAAAAATAAAGTCAAAGTAAGGGTATCTAGCATTTCGGCATCCTTAATCAAGAGAGAACTTTTGGTAGAAAATTACAGATATATCTCTCTCCAAAGAAAATGAAAAAAAAGATTGGATTGAACTGGCTTCATCCAAAAACACATAAATGCACTGTAACAAAATAAACTAATACATAAATGCTATAACAAAATAAATTAATGTTGTAGCACATGGACCCTCTTTTGAGCCACAAATTTTATAAGAGTCCAACAGAAATTTCAGGCATGAACAAATGAACAAAGTTTTATCATGATCCAAAATCCATGTATGGTGGAATGACACCCTTAGGTGTTTCACCCAATTCTGAATTGACTCATATTGTTAAAAACTTGATTCGTATTATGGATCAATTGGAACCCTAGCTTTGTGTATCGTCGAATTTTGACAATAGGAAAGAAATTTGCTACAAGATTAGATGGGTGCCTAGCACCATACTTCTAAATGGTAAATAAAGTAGTGATACAAAGGTAGTCCTCAAATGATTGTGAAGGGATAAAGTACTATGGACCAAGACACCAAATAGTGCTGCTCACTAATGTAGATGCCCCTAAATATAACTAAACATCGGCCCAAAACATATTTCTAGCAGTTTTTAATAAACTTGCACTCGTAGAAGATGTGCTTCAATGCCTTAGAGTGGTTGTAACATAGGTAGAGACCATCAATCAATGTACCCCTAGCAAGGCGAGCTTTTGATGGTAGTGCTTTGTAAGCAATTGACCAAACAAAAACTCAGCTTATTAGTAAGGTGGAGTGACCAAACATTGGAATTGGCGAATCCACTTGTTGTGGAAAAAATTGCACAAGTGCACTCTTCCACTTGGTAAGGGGCTAAGCCTTGTAGGTTGTTGCAAGGCCTTAGTCCTTGGAGCCCCTTTTGATGTGGTTTGGTATTCCTCCAAGTGATTTTGCAAGAGATTGTCAGTGTAGTTCACATCTAAACATAAAAATATTGATAAAACACAATGAGAGAGTTGGGGGGAGGATGCAAACTCTAAAAACAACCAAATATATGCTAAACCACTCTTGTATTGCCCAATGGAATAGTTGTACAGCGCCTAGGAGGTGAGGGTTTCAAGGGAAGCCAACAATCTCCCTTAGGGAGGTCTTTTTTGTCCAAATTAAATGCTAAGTAAATGGTAGAACAATGGAGAGAAACACTTGCCCCTTGATGGGAGGTGGCAAACAAGCTTGGGAATGCTCACAATGGTAGGAAATGGTAGGCTATGAGGAAGCTCCAACTCAAATCCAGGAGCATAACCTTGCTCTAATTTCTCTCTACAAAATGCATGCCAATGGCTTCCTTTTATAGGGCCAAGAGGTGGCCATCAAACAACTAGATCCAAATGTGAACTCTCCTCCTTCATGAACTAGTTCCAAGGTACACAAGGGGGGCTGATTAATGCCCCCTAAGTGTGTGAGAAGCCAAATTCTGATCCTTGGGGAGGATCGAGTCTTTAATGCATCACTGGGAGTGAGTGGTCTTGTTGTTTTTACAGTAGCGCGACTATCAAAGAAAAAGTCGCGCGGGCATAGTGTGGGCATTGTTCAGGTAACCTGCGCTATAGCTCAGGTCAACTATGTAATACCCACGCTACCCCTTGTTTTGATTGTTTCTTGGCATTTATGGATCCATGTTGTGTTTTGGATTTGTTGAAGATGTCTGTGGTGAGATGCATTCTTTATGTTGATGACGCTTTATTGGATGAATCGTCGAAATGTCTCGTGTACGACTTTTAGGCGTTAACACCTAATCCTTTGAGTTAGAAGAGATCCATCTATCATCTGACACTGGAGATAAAGGATGCTTCTAGTACAAGAGAGTGTAAAGTTTCTTATTGTCATATTGCTAGAGTTGCTTCTTGAATCTCCAACCCCAATCTTGCCACAAAGGACCTTGCATATTCTATTCAACTTATACTATACTTCAAGAGGAATCAACCCTATATTTTGATAGTTGGATTTTTAGAGGACAACAAGGCCTTCTTACGAGATGGCAATCTCTAATCCATTTAGTCCTTGATTTCAAAACCTCAAAGATCCCTCCAAAAGAATATTCCATTCTTGTTCAACCTATGCACTTGAAATATGGGACACTCTGAAATACATTGACCTTGATGAAACCAACTCTAGAAGGGGCACCAAACCAAGTGCCATGGCTCCAAAATAAGTTTCACTTGGCCAAAGGGGCAACAAAATCCCAATCTTCTTGCATGCTTTGACAAATGATTGACTTGTAAACCTTAAACAAGTGTGGGGAGGAGATGATATGACATATCCTAAAAGAGCCTTGAACCAAGAATGAATGTTGTGCATATTGAAATTGGTATCATAGGAGGGTTTGCCATGGAGTAGAAAATTCAAGACATTTGACTATCCACTTTGTTGCCAAAATACAACCTTGAGTTGCGACATTAATAAGGTTGAGACCACACTCTTCCTTAGGCATACGAGCCACCTCCCAATGAACCAGAGGAAGTTCTCTCGCCACCATACTTAGACCATAAAAAATGTGATCTAGATCTATTAAAATTTCTTCAATTGAGCCATGTTCGGGAGCCAACGAGAATTGTAATAAAATGTAGGAGGATTTTGGGATTTGCAAAACAACTATTAGTGTCAAAACCATCAATTTCTGAAAAATTTAAAAATTTTATTTGTAACAATAAATGTTAACTAGGTAGTATTTCTGATATTGTTTTAATTTAAATAACTAACATAATCTGTTTAAAGACTCTGTCTTCTTAAAAACTTTGATTTCGGTGATTGTAATTAATGACTGTTTTATTTTGAACCGCAAGGGAAGAGCTAGTCGTAGTTGACTGGCTTACTTAGCTTACGAGCTAATGCATATGTCGTCTTTTGTTTCTCAGGTGCGCCAGTGAAGTAAGGATCACTGTATGTTAAACTGGGTGAGCATCAATACTCCCTGTCCTTTAAAACTTAATGATCGTCATGATATTTCTTATTCAGCTAGTATCGTCAGGTGTTACGAAGATTTACATTGTCTTAGTTATAATTATGTTTTTATGATTATTATGCTATGTTACTGCTGTAACTAACAATGCGACAATTGTTATGTCATAAATATTGGCTGTATAAAGTGTCTTTGCATCATGGGACCTGTTGTCAATTTAATACCGGTGACTACTGTTTTGTTCATGCATTGATAATGCGAGTAGAAGGTGACGCCTCTAGCGTTGTTCCAATATAATCCTATGCATCGAAGTCCAATGTCTACTTAGAGTTTAACTTATGTTACCTGACTGTGCCTTGATTTTAACTACCTTTACGATGTGAACCTGTAGATGAAACTCTATTTCAACATTTTAATAATAGAGGTTTATTATTCAATTTGTTACTGTTAACAATAGTATTGGTAGCAAATCCGATGATAGTATATAATGGCAATGTATATAACGTCATAAAGACTTGGTAACATTTCAAGTATTAAATAACAAGGTATTTTCATTTGACTACCTTAGTGTTTAAATGCACATGGGAATGTATTATGCTCATGGCATTAATCTATGGCTTGGTTTCAATATATATATATAATATAATGTTTGTGCCACAAACATATTGTTCCCATACGTTGGCAAGCTTTATATTCATTATAGTGTAAGGCTTGTAATTATCCTACTAGGTTAAGAAACTCTATGGTTGAAGTTGAATATATCTCCTTTATATTGTTGTAGGGATTATACATAGCACGTACCTTGGAATTATTGAAAGTTCGATTGCAGGCAAACACTATTTGATGATTGAATGTATTTCATATTATAATTCCATACGTTGGAGTTTGACTTGTATCCACGCAATGATTTTTGCAATCGATGATTAATGATTTGGTTGGCAATGGAACTATATGGTCTCGACCCATATTACGTTGATTTATTTGGATGCTACGTGGTTCACTCTCCTCCATGCAGTTAGTGATATATAACCTGTTTTCGAAACCCTACCATGTTATTGTCTTTGCCTCCGGGCTCGGGTCCTAAGGGTGAAACCCTCCATGTCTGATTTTCGTAGTGAGGCACTGTAACAAAGTGCAGAGTGTGGTGGTTATGGCCTCGTGGTTCCAATCTGTAGCAAGATAAGTCTTCGGCTCTGGTGATGGCGTTTGCTATCGTTTTCACTGTCTCGTGGTCTTGTTGTTCCTTCGTGGTTTAAGTCCCGGCTGTCTACAATCCTACACTGTGCTGATGCGAATATGAGATAGAGTTTTGATATTGTCTTTAAGTTATGAGAGGGTTGATGCATTTGGGTTTTGGGTGTGTTTCTTGACTGGCCAATCCCAGCGTGAGGGTTTCGTCTGCAAGGGTTGTCTGTTGCGGCTGTCAAGAAATGTTATGAAGGTTTTGTTTGCTCACTCATCTGATGAAGATGATGGGGTTTCTCTGTTGTTCAGCTTGTGGCTACCGGTTGTCCACTGTTACCTTCCTCCTTGTCTCGGTAAGATAATCACAATTTTCCAGTTGTTATGTTTTATAATCATTAATTAGATTTACGTTTTTATTTCTCTTCTCTGCATTCAAAATGGTGACTAAAAACCCTCGGCATTCGTTAATGTGCAGGTCACGTGGCTTTTGAAGGTGTACAGGGATTTATCACCCGCGCAGGCTTCTCCGGGTAAGCCTGGTTATCCACGGCTGTCTCTTCCTTTGCTGGTTTTGTGGTTAGGGTTGAGTCTTGGAGGGAAACTCTTGTGTGTTGAGGTCATTATCGACCTGATGTTCGTAGGTGCAGTCATATGTATAAAATTGTTATGTTTGAAATGAAATGGGGTTTTAAAAACCCTGTTAAGTTTATGGAGAGCCATTCACGGCCAACTGTATGAGGCCAGGGTTTCGGTTATTATACTTTGTATTTGCTGAGCGTAGGGTTCTAACCTCGCTGTAAGAGATTTATACTTAATATATTACTGGGCCTATCATGGCCGTGTTTCATTTTTGTGTTTTGTTAAATATTACAATGTTTTTAAATGTAAAGATAAATGGGTTCTTCGATACCTGCAATGGATGAAAGCTCTGTTTAAAGAAACCCTATCATTGTCTTTCTGTGTTTTACTTCGATTTGGAATGTTAAATAAAATTTATGGATAATCCTCGACTGTGACTGTAATATTTATAAGCATAGGGTTGTTCTGGCGAAATGGGGTTCTGTTTTGTGTTCAACCTATATATGTGGAGTTTGTTAACTTGATAGCGACCGGGAATGAATTGTAACAGTGTTTATTTTGATTCTTGTATTGTTATTAAACGCCACTGTGGATAGAATAATATAAACATAGAACTATGTAATAAGATACTGTAAGTCTGTCTGCCATATAAGGCATTCTTTCATTTGTTTTTCAGTCTGTTGTAGAGATAATGTATGGCTACGGCCGTGTAGGGTTTGGGGACTACTCCAAGGGAGACATTTAAACTGAATAAATATTATTACTGTGTATAAATTAGGATGATTTGTAACAGCCAATGATGGTTGCGTTCGTCGACCGTTTCTCTGTTGTATTAATATGTTTGTTTTGTTTAAAAACAATTCTGTTATTTCTATTATAATGGCATGACTACTGTGTTCTAATACTAGATAGAAGGAAAATAATAATCTACAGTTGCTAGTGTTTGTACTTGACTACTGTGTAAATGTTTAAGATTATGTAGAAACTGGTAACAATGAAATATTATCACAGTCGCCCCTTCGGTTAGTCAACAGCTGTCAAACATGTTCTGAGTAAGAACAATACCTTATGATAAGTTTTGTTTATCTGTTAACTCGATAAAAGAATGACATGAAACTAAAGTTGACTGAAAAATGCAATATATATATATATATATACAGGTAGCTTACTCTAACAGGAAATTAGCTCAAAGTAAAACTAAGATTTATCTAGATTTATTCTTATGATTGTTTAATAGCTATAAATCTGGAATATCTATTATCTAATATTTCTGTCTATTATTAAACTATTAACAGAAATTCTAGCATATGCATAAGCATAGTATTTATTAACTGTAATAGTAACAAATAGGTTCTGTATAAGATAAATACTCTATTTAAATAAAAATAGGAAGTTTCTACAATATCTGCATTCTGAAATTTATACCAAAGGAAAGTACAGAGAATGATTTACTGAAGTTAAATACAATCAAAACGTAGTTGTACTAGTCTATCTCATAGGAAAATTAAATAAACCAACAACAGGAAGAGTGGCAGAACCTGTAGATGGTAGACAATAACAGCAATGGGAGGCTGTTCCTCCCTACCAATTCCTGGAGAGTGCCCAGACAGCACTTCTCAGGACCCCCGAGCTTGCTCTGGTCTAACTGGCTGGAAATCTAAGTACGGCCAATAATTCCCTCAGCCAAAACAGCTATACTGGAACCAAGTTACTGCAACTTCCTGCTCAAAACACTTCCTTACTGTTTTCCCACTTCCTCAATGGGACTCCTGAATAGCATTCACCTGAATGTATCCTCCCTCTAGAACAATTGCTGAACCCCCAGCTCAGTTCATTGAGTAGTATTTAAAAGATTGCCTAGGTCTTAGTTGGGCTAACTGTCATTAATGAGCCACCTGCTCAGATTCCACTTTCTTGGGGAATCATGACCCCAAAATATAGGGAAGTTGCCACCTGCAACTCAGGAAGTGTTTGAGGATGCTGCCACTTGTCTTTTGTCCTTCCACCTAATTCCATCCACCAGTTAGACCAGTAACCTCTTTTAACAGCTCTCCCATGCTGTTGTCTCCATAATTTATTTATTAATAATAATTATTCAGAATTTACATTCCATTTCTGGAGACTCTGCTGAGTCATCCATTCCTACTTAGCATTAAATTTAACATAATGTTCTCAGGAATATTTAAAAATAATTACATTATTTTAATAAAATTGGGGTATGTGACATACACACCCCCTTAAAATGTAACATCGTCCTCGATGTTACTTATTCTTCGTCTTCAGCCACCTGCTGGAATAGATGGGGATATGCTTCCCGCATCTTACTTTCCAGCTCCCAGGTAACTTCTTCAGGACTAAGGTGCTTCCATTGCACCTTCACTTGTCCAATTATCCGGTTTCGTAGAGTAATTTCCCTCCTCCCGAGGATACAATCCGGTTCTACCAGAACTTCCCCTTCTGGTTCTACCTGCTCAATGTTCCAATCAATAACATGAGTAGCATCATGAACATACTTTTTCAAAACAGAGATATGAAAAACATTGTGTACTTTTAAATTTGGCGGTAATGCTAACTGATAAGCAACTTGACCAATTCTAGCTAAAATTTCAAATGGACCACAGTAACGTGGTGCTAATTTTGCACAACTTCCTAATCTTAGGGAGCTTTTCTTTGGTCTTACCTTGATGAACACATGTTCACCTACCTGGAACTCTTTAGGAGTTCTTTTCAAATCTGCTTGACTCTTTTGCCGATCCTGGGCAATCTTCAAGTTTTCCTGCACTTGTTTCACAATCTGTTCCATTTCTTTCAATAAATCAGGTCCTAACACTAATCTATCTACTGGATTACTCCAAGAGATAGGAGTGTTGCATTTTCGTCCATATAAAACCTCAAAAGGACTAAACTTAGTTGATGATTGATAGCTGTTATTGTATGCAAATTCAGCTAAGTGTAAATAATCCTCCCACTTACCTGGTTGATCTTTAACATACATCCTTAACAGATCTTCTAGTATTTGATTAACTCTTTCCGTTTGTCCGTCAGTCTGAGGATGGAAAGAGGTGCTGAAATTCAAAGTGGTGTTTAATCCTTTGAACAAGGATCTCCAAAAATTTCCTGTAAATTTAGGATCCCTGTCTGATATAATAACTTTTGGAATACCGTGTAACCGAAAAATCTGTTTTAGAAAGATATCTGCTATGTTTGCAGCCTTGTATGTGGTTTTAACAGGAATAAAATGTGCTGATTTACTTAATTTGTCTACCACTACCATAATCGAATCATTCTGATGTTGATTTTTGGGTAAACCTGTAATGAAATCCAGGCTGATTATTTCCCATTTCCAGCTAGGGATAGGTAAAGGTTGCAGCAACCCAGCTGGATGTTGGTGTTCTGTTTTTACTTGTTGGCAGTCCAAACACTTAGCTAAATATTCAGCAGTTTCAGATTTCATGTTAGGCCAGAAATATTCTTTTCTCAACATAGTGATAGTCTTTTGATAGCTAGGATGCCCGGAATAAGGGGTTTTATGTATTTCGTCTAAAATTAACAGCTTAACTGTAGGTGCATTAGGGATATACAGCCTGTCTTTAAACAGCAAAAATCCGTTTTCGTTTAAACTATACCCTTTTATCAGACTTTCTGTGGGCTGTTCTTTGGCTGTAATTTGTAAATGTTGATACTTTTCGTCTAATTTTATCCCTTCAGCCAGCTGTTCCTTTAAATCATAGGTATAAGTGCTGCTAGCTGATATAAAATTCAGTTTTGCATTCCTGCTCAAGGCATCAGCCACCTTATTTTCCTTCCCTTTTATGTGTTGGATTTCAAAATCGTATTCACTTAGGAATGCCAGCCATCTGGCTTGTCTTGCATTTAAATTTGGCTGGTCTAAAAGGTATTTCAGACCTTTATTATCTGTTAGTAAGGTAAATTTTCTGCCTATTAGGTGGTGTCGCCACATCTTTAAAGCATGAATTACAACAGCTAATTCTAGGTCATAAGTGGCATAATTCTTTTCATGGATTTTCAGCTTCCTAGATTCGTAAGCAATGACATGTCCTTCTTGAGTCAGCACTCCGCCTAAGCCATCATTACAAGCGTCTGTGCAAACTATGAAATCTTTATTTGGGTCTGCTATTCTAAGAATAGGTGCAGTTGTCAATAAGGTCTTAAGTTTCTTGAAACTTTCTTCACATTTCGCATTCCAATCAAACTTCTTACCTTTCTTCTGCAAAGAAGTGATTGGATTGGCTATTTTTGAAAAGCCTTCAATAAACCTCCGGTAGTAACCGGTAATTCCCATGAAAGATCTAACGTCCGTCACATCTTTAGGTACTGGCCATTCTTCAATCGCCCGAATCTTTTCGGGATCCACTGAAATCCCTTCCTTAGTGACTACATGTCCTAAGTACTGGATTTCATCTTTGAAGAAGTCACATTTACTAAGTTTCGCAAAAAGTTGTTGTTCTCTCAGTTCTTGTAAAACGATACGTAAGTGTTCTTTATGTTCCTCCTCGCTCTTAGAATAAACTAAAATGTCGTCGATAAATACAACAACAAATTTATCTAAGTACTTGTGCATTATGTTGTTCATTAAGCACATGAAAACAGCTGGGGCATTAGTAAGTCCAAATGGCATTATGACAAATTCGTAATGTCCGTACCTTGTTCTAAAGGCTGTTTTGAAAATGTCTTCTTCTTTAATTCTTACCTGATGATAACCCGATCTCAGATCGATCTTAGAGAATACCGTAGCGCCACATAGTTGATCAAACAGATCATCAATACGAGGTAACGGATACCTGTTTTTGATCGTCATCTTGTTTAGTTGACGATAATCTATGCAAAGTCGCATAGTTCCGTCCTTCTTTTTAACGAAAATAACTGGTGCTCCCCAAGGGGATACACTGGGTCGGATATAGTTCTTATCTATTAACTCCTTCAACTGAGTTTTCAACTCGTTAAGCTCCAAAATATTCATACGGTACGGGGCTTTTGAACTGGGAACAGCACCTGGTACCAGCTCAATTGTAAAGTCAAGCTCTCTCTTGGGAGGCAATTCTGGGATTTCTTCAGGAAAAACGTCAATAAAATCATTGACGACAGGAATGTTATCTACTGTTTTCTGGTTGTTTTCAGACTTATCGGTCTCGTCTTTAATAGTTACAGCATAGGTCTTGCACCCTTTCCTGACTGCTCTTTTAAGTTGTAATGCAGAAATTTGCCTAACTACTGTTTTCCTAGGGATACCCCTAACAGTTACAGGCTGTCCACTACTGTTTATACACCTAAAAGTTTTGTCAAAACAGTTTAAAACGACCCTATGTTGTTCCAACCAGTCCATTCCGATAAGTATGTCATAAGAGCCAAGTGGTAAAACGTTCAGTTTAACTGTAGTTCTAAAATCATTCATGCTTAAGATGCATTCTTTTACATAACACTTTACTTTCTTCTTAGCCCCAGTAGCTAATTGTACAGACCAAGAATTATCAAACCTTTCAACAGTCAAATTACATTTTTCTACCAGTTGAGGTGAAATATAACTAAGACTAGCACCTGGATCTATTAATATAGTAACTGGGGTTTTGTTAATCATACCTCCTACTTCCACCATGGAAGTTTGGTAGTCAGCCTGGCGGTTTTCCAACGCTGCATTGATTCGAGGCATAGTTCCTGCAAAATCTCCAACTGTCATTTCATCTTGAACAGTATGAATATTGCTGACTTGTTTCTTTCTGTTTGGGCAGACTGAAGCATAATGTGGCCCATTACATTCCCAGCATTTGACAGGTTCTTTTCGCTCAAAATTTTTGGTGTAGTTTCCATGGTTATTAGGAGTCTCTTTGCTGTTTTTGTAATTGTTTGAATGGCTGACAGCTCCATTTTTGTTTCCTTGGAAACTTTTACTATTAAAGTGGTTCCCGTTTTTGCCATTCTTGAAACTTTTATGGGGAACAAATTCCTTTTTCTTGTACTCGATCAGATTGCTGTTCTTTTTGGCTTTCCAGCTGGCTATCCCCTCTTTCTTTTTATTTTGTTCATAACAGAAATTTGCCTTGCGCATAGCTTCTTCCAGTGTTTTGGGGTTGTCATATTCAATTCTGTCCTTGATATGATAAGGCAGGAAACTAAGAAACCGCTGTATTTTTGGTTTCTCTTCGACAAAATACGGTACATAACGCAACAGACTTAAAAATTTACTGTTTAAGTCCTTCATCGTCATAGATCCGAGTTTTAGTTCATAAAATTCTTTAGCCCTTTCTTCATAATACTGCTCGGACAGGAATTTCTTCTTGAAATACCTTTTAAAGGTACTCCAATTAACTTCTCTTTCTTTGATCCCTTTGACCCTTTTCAGGTCTTGCCACCATATGTCCGCCTTTCCCGAGAGGTTGTAGATGGCCATTCGTGCCTTTAGCTGATTTGAGTAGTTATAGATCTGAAAATATTTTCTCATCCCGGATAACCAGGATTCTGCCTCTTCTCCAGTTTCAGTTTCTCCATTGAAAGTTGGGGGCTTTATCTTCTTAAACTCCCCGGAAATCTCTTCATAAGGCCTGTACTTTTTCCTTCGGTTGTGCATCTCAGCTTCACTGCTGTCACTGCTAGTGTGATAACTGGGTTGTCCCTTTCTTTCTTCAGATGAGGAACTGCTGTCAGATTTAGTTGGTTTTGTCCTTTTTGACCCTCTTGGATGATTAACTTCTTCTGAGTCAGCTGGTTTGCTCCTTCCGTCAATCTGAAATTTTTCCATCAATAGCTGATTTAGCTGTTCCTGAGTCTTTAGAATTCTTTCATTATCTCTCTTAACTGTTTCTATTTCTGTCTTTAATCCTCTTATGGTCTGCATTAGCTCAATGGTGTGAGCAGTTTCTTCTTCTGTCTCAAGTTCTTTTGACATCTGTCTTGTCACAGCATTGGGAGATTCCTCCTCAGCATATTCTCCCAGTTTTTCCATACCTGTCTGTAAAATTCAGAAAAGAAAATTTTTCTGTTCTGTAGATGAAACCGAAATATATGTTAGTAAAAAAAAATAATCTTCTTTTATATTCACTGTTGCGGAAGTTTTGTGGAGTCACATCCAAGCCTAGTGTCTGAACCATGCTCTGATACCACGTGTCAAAACCATCAATTTCTGAAAAATTTAAAAATTTTATTTGTAACAATAAATGTTAACTAGGTAGTATTTCTGATATTGTTTTAATTTAAATAACTAACATAATCTGTTTAAAGACTCTGTCTTCTTAAAAACTTTGATTTCGGTGATTGTAATTAATGACTGTTTTATTTTGAACCGCAAGGGAAGAGCTAGTCGTAGTTGACTGGCTTACTTAGCTTACGAGCTAATGCATATGTCGTCTTTTGTTTCTCAGGTGCGCCAGTGAAGTAAGGATCACTGTATGTTAAACTGGGTGAGCATCAATACTCCCTGTCCTTTAAAACTTAATGATCGTCATGATATTTCTTATTCAGCTAGTATCGTCAGGTGTTACGAAGATTTACATTGTCTTAGTTATAATTATGTTTTTATGATTATTATGCTATGTTACTGCTGTAACTAACAATGAGACAATTGTTATGTCATAAATATTGGCTGTATAAAGTGTCTTTGCATCATGGGACCTGTTGTCAATTTAATACCGGTGACTACTGTTTTGTTCATGCATTGATAATGCGAGTAGAAGGTGACGCCTCTAGCGTTGTTCCAATATAATCCTATGCATCGAAGTCCAATGTCTACTTAGAGTTTAACTTATGTTACCTGACTGTGCCTTGATTTTAACTACCTTTACGATGTGAACCTGTAGATGAAACTCTATTTCAACATTTTAATAATAGAGGTTTATTATTCAAATTGTTACTGTTAACAATAGTATTGGTAGCAAATCCGATGATAGTATATAATGGCAATGTATATAACGTCATAAAGACTTGGTAACATTTCAAGTATTAAATAACAAGGTATTTTCATTTGACTACCTTAGTGTTTAAATGCACATGGGAATGTATTATGCTCATGGCATTAATCTATGGCTTGGTTTCAATATATATATATATAATATAATGTTTGTGCCACAAACATATTGTTCCCATACGTTGGCAAGCTTTATATTCATTATAGTGTAAGGGTTGTAATTATCCTACTAGGTTAAGAAACTCTATGGTTGAAGTTGAATATATCTCCTTTATATTGTTGTAGGGATTATACATAGCACGTACCTTGGAATTATTGAAAGTTCGATTGCAGGCAAACACTATTTGATGATTGAATGTATTTCATATTATAATTCCATACGTTGGAGTTTGACTTGTATCCACGCAATGATTTTTGCAATCGATGATTAATGATTTGGTTGGCAATGGAACTATATGGTCTCGACCCATATTACGTTGATTTATTTGGATGCTACGTGGTTCACTCTCCTCCATGCAGTTAGTGATATATAACCTGTTTTCGAAACCCTACCATGTTATTGTCTTTGCCTCCGGGCTCGGGTCCTAAGGGTGAAACCCTCCATGTCTGAGTTTCGTAGTGAGGCACTGTAACAAAGTGCAGAGTGTGGTGGTTATGGCCTCATGGTTCCAATCTGTAGCAAGATAAGTCTTCGGCTCTGGTGATGGCGTTTGCTATCGTTTTCACTGTCTCGTGGTCTTGTTGTTCCTTCGTGGTTTAAGTCCCGGCTGTCTACAATCCTACACTGTGCTGATGCGAATATGAGATAGAGTTTTGATATTGTCTTTAAGTTATGAGAGGGTTGATGCATTTGGGTTTTGGGTGTGTTTCTTGACTGGCCAATCCCAGCGTGAGGGTTTCGTCTGCAAGGGTTGTCTGTTGCGGCTGTCAAGAAATGTTATGAAGGTTTTGTTTGCTCACTCATCTGATGAAGATGATGGGGTTTCTCTGTTGTTCAGCTTGTGGCTACCGGTTGTCCACTGTTACCTTCCTCCTTGTCTCGGTAAGATAATCACAATTTTCCAGTTGTTATGTTTTATAATCATTAATTAGATTTACGTTTTTATTTCTCTTCTCTGCATTCAAAATGGTGACTAAAAACCCTCGGCATTCGTTAATGTGCAGGTCACGTGGCTTTTGAAGGTGTACAGGGCTTTATCACCCGCGCAGGCTTCTCCGGGTAAGCCTGGTTATCCACGGCTGTCTCTTCCTTTGCTGGTTTTGTGGTTAGGGTTGAGTCTTGGAGGGAAACTCTTGTGTGTTGAGGTCATTATCGACCTGATGTTCGTAGGTGCAGTCATATGTATGAAATTGTTATGTTTGAAATGAAATGGGGTTTTAAAAACCCTGTTAAGTTTATGGAGAGCCATTCACGGCCAACTGTATGAGGCCAGGGTTTCGGTTATTATACTTTGTATTTGCTGAGCGTAGGGTTCTAACCTCGCTGTAAGAGATTTATACTTAATATATTACTGGGCCTATCATGGCCGTGTTTCATTTTTGTGTTTTGTTAAATATTACAATGTTTTTAAATGTAAAGATAAATGGGTTCTTCGATACCTGCAATGGATGAAAGCTCTGTTTAAAGAAACCCTATCATTGTCTTTCTGTGTTTTACTTCGATTTGGAATGTTAAATAAAATTTATGGATAATCCTCGACTGTGACTGTAATATTTATAAGCATAGGGTTGTTCTGGCGAAATGGGGTTCTGTTTTGTGTTCAACCTATATATGTGGAGTTTGTTAACTTGATAGCGACCGGGAATGAATTGTAACAGTGTTTATTTTGATTCTTGTATTGTTATTAAACGCCACTGTGGATAGAATAATATAAACATAGAACTATGTAATAAGATACTGTAAGTCTGTCTGCCATATAAGGCATTCTTTCATTTGTTTTTCAGTCTGTTGTAGAGATAATGTATGGCTACGGCCGTGTAGGGTTTGGGGACTACTCCAAGGGAGACATTTAAACTGAATAAATATTATTACTGTGTATAAATTAGGATGATTTGTAACAGCCAATGATGGTTGCGTTCGTCGACCGTTTCTCTGTTGTATTAATATGTTTGTTTTGTTTAAAAACAATTCTGTTATTTCTATTATAATGGCATGACTACTGTGTTCTAATACTAGATAGAAGGAAAATAATAATCTACAGTTGCTAGTGTTTGTACTTGACTACTGTGTAAATGTTTAAGATTATGTAGAAACTGGTAACAATGAAATATTATCACAGTTGCCCCTTCGGTTAGTCAACAGCTGTCAAACATGTTCTGAGTAAGAACAATACCTTATGATAAGTTTTGTTTATCTGTTAACTCGATAAAAGAATGACATGAAACTAAAGTTGACTGAAAAATGCAATATATATATATATATATATACAGGTAGCTTACTCTAACAGGAAATTAGCTCAAAGTAAAACTAAGATTTATCTAGATTTATTCTTATGATTGTTTAATAGCTATAAATATGGAATATCTATTATCTAATATTTCTGTCTATTATTAAACTATTAACAGAAATTCTAGCATATGCATAAGCATAGTATTTATTAACTGTAATAGTAACAAATAGGTTATGTATAAGATAAATACTCTATTTAAATAAAAATAGGAAGTTTCTACAATATCTGCATTCTGAAATTTATACCAAAGGAAAGTACAGAGAATGATTTACTGAAGTTAAATACAATCAAAACGTAGTTGTACTAGTCTATCTCATAGGAAAATTAAATAAACCAACAACAGGAAGAGTGGCAGAACCTGTAGATGGTAGACAATAACAGCAATGGGAGGCTGTTCCTCCCTACCAATTCCTGGAGAGTGCCCAGACAGCACTTCTCAGGACCCCCGAGCTTGCTCTGGTCTAACTGGCTGGAAATCTAAGTACGGCCAATAATTCCCTCAGCCAAAACAGCTATACTGGAACCAAGTTACTGCAACTTCCTGCTCAAAACACTTCCTTACTGTTTTCCCACTTCCTCAATGGGACTCCTGAATAGCATTCACCTGAATGTATCCTCCCTCTAGAACAATTGCTGAACCCCCAGCTCAGTTCATTGAGTAGTATTTAAAAGATTGCCTAGGTCTTAGTTGGGCTAACTGTCATTAATGAGCCACCTGCTCAGATTCCACTTTCTTGGGGAATCATGACCCCAAAATATAGGGAAGTTGCCACCTGCAACTCAGGAAGTGTTTGAGGATGCTGCCACTTGTCTTTTGTCCTTCCACCTAATTCCATCCACCAGTTAGACCAGTAACCTCTTTTAACAGCTCTCCCATGCTGTTGTCTCCATAATTTATTTATTAATAATAATTATTCAGAATTTACATTCCATTTCTGGAGACTCTGCTGAGTCATCCATTCCTACTTAGCATTAAATTTAACATAATGTTCTCAGGAATATTTAAAAATAATTACATTATTTTAATAAAATTGGGGTATGTGACAATTAGCTTCCATGCAAAGGGAAGATCGTTATATTCCCAAATGAGAAGTTTTGCTTGAAGTTGTTTTGAGCCCCAACTAACATATCCACAACTGAGAATGGCACCAAACAAAATCCCCAGAGATTGAGCAATCACCCTGAGGTTGGACCCAATTCCATAGTGAAGGGATCCAAGCTGGTGGATCATCAAGCCCAACCAAACAATAATATTTTGTTATACTCACTAGTATAAAAAACCTCCAAGCAACCCCTAGTATCCTCCACAAAGTTCTAATCGAATTGAACCAAGAGAAGGGAGGAGAATAATTGACAAAATGGTTATTAACCATTTTGGACCCATTTAGAAGAGAAAAATACCTCAAAGTCTTCCTTACATCCTAGTTGACTCCAAGAAATACCCTAGAGCATCAACAACTAAAACATATAAATAAGGGGCAAGAGGGTGCCCCCGTCTAATCGAAAAATGTATTTGAATACGCTTAGTGAAGGTGTTGTTCATATAAACAAAAGCTTAGGCGTTAGAGAAGAGGAAATTCACTATGGACATACACTTGGAGCTAAATTCAAAGCATTGAATCATCTTTGTAATGAAGGACCAATCAATCGTATCATGTGCCTTGTCAAAATCATTTTTGAGAAACAAAAAGTCCTAGACAATATCTCTAGTCCAACCCATGGCCTCCCATGTAGAAACCATAATATTAAGGATGGACTTGCCTTGGGCAAATCTCATCCATTACTCTTGAATAATTGATTAAGCAACTCTTTGCATTCAAAGTGCAACGGCCTTAGCCAAAATCTTGTAGGAGATGCTAAAAAGCATATTGAGCCTCCATCCCCCGATAGTGTTGTAGGATACATTCTTTGGGATTAATTTGATATCCTTTTGGTTAGGAGAGGTTGTCAAATTACTAGAGGATAAAGCCTCATTGGCCATGCCACAAATATCCCACCAATAGTATCCCACATTGCCTTAAGAACTCACACTACAATCCATCAAGACCAAGCGACTTGCCATTCTTCATAAAGGAAAGCGCTTCAAAGAGTTCCTCAAAGAGCACAACTTGCAATTGATCCTTATCCACAACAATAACCTTCTTGAGGATCAATTGATAGGATGCTCACCTGGCCTCCATGACCATATAAAAAAGCAGATATGGAGAGAAAATGTGTTAAAAATGTGATCCAATTAATTCTCTAATCTCAAAGGTATCTTCTTCAAACAACCCATACTCCTCATGAAGCCCAAGGATTTGATCAATAGAGGCTTTTCACTTTCAATAGTCAAAGTAAAATTTAGAATCTACATCCCTTTCATTGATTAATTGCAAGCGAGCATGAACCCTAACACTGCTAGCAATATACTTCTCTTTGTAGACAACCATCTCCCACTACAATGCTTCCACTTTGAGTGGGGTATTTTGCATATCCTCCAAAAATGTTTGCACCTCCTCAAGTTGTTTCTGAGCCTTCAAATCCCTTCTCCATTTACAAGCTATCAACCATCTTGATTCCCCATCCCTACTTGACCATCCGTCATAAATCAACATCCCACTAGATAAACAATCATATATCCCTTTGTGCCCAAGGGGAAAGACTCCAAACCTGGAGTAAAGCTCTAAATTCTAGAATTTCTAGAGTTGAGACATACAACTTGAATAAGAACAAAGGAGGATAATCATCCTAATGCCCAGGAGAGATGGTAGTTTGGATGGGCATGAAATGGTTAGATCTTGTAGTTTCGATAAACACATCAACATGTTGGGGTTTCCTAAAGAAGACCAACCCATATCGAGGCCCATAAAACTAATCCTATCGGGCTTAAACTCTGTCTACACCTTCTTGAAAGTTGCACCAAGTGAAACAACCCCTATAATCCAAGTTCATCTTCCTCCAATTAGGGTCAAACACTTTAAAGCAACGTTGCAATGGGACCATGCATGTTTCTCAAGGCTTGATACAACATTGACAACACCACCATCAATGTTTGCTAACCATTCTACCATGTTGAGATCACCATCAATTATCCATTATGTAACTAGGATAGAGGAAGTTATCCAATCCCAAAGAGTGCATTTATTAGTGCTAGAGGTAAGGGCATATAAGGAACATAACCCCAATAACCTATTCTGCAACAAAACCATGATCCACGCACACTTGTGCAAGGGGTTAGAGCTATGACCAACCACATAGCTCTGCAAAAAAGAGGATAGAGCTAGTACAACACCACCACTCCCCTGAGAGTGCTCTGAAGACCAAAAGGGACCCTTCCAACAGTGACTCATCTGGCATTGCAGCTCAAAACCATCAGACTTGACCTCCTAAAAAAAACAAACCCACATTAGGTATGGCTTTCCACAATGTATCTCTAACACACTTCCCAACTTGGGATAGTCATTCCTCTAACATTCCAATGCACACAAAAAAAGTTTCATTTAGGGATTAACCCCATACTCAAACTACTAAAGTTGTTGATGGACACAAACCACCCAACTAGAAGGCATGGTGTTCAAGTAAGTGCATAGTCACATCCTTAAAGGGTTTGGGACGCGACTTAGCCCATGGTTCCTTAAGTTGTTGCTTCACTCAAGAATGAGATTTGGGGTTCTTTTGCTTACGCTTACACTTTTAATACATATTCAATCTTCATAGCCCCAGGAGCATAAGGTTGAGGTGGTGTTGTTGTTGAAGAATGGGATGAGGGATTGGATTCATTGTTGGTCTCTAAGGTTTAAGGTTGAGGGTCTTTGGTAAGAGGCACATCTTGTTGAGGAATTGGATTGTGTTATGGGTGGTGGGGTTACATGGAATGGGGCATCTAGTTTGGGATTTAGTTGCTCCTTGGTGTGTTGTAGCTTAGGTTTATGATGGCGATAGTCATGAATGAGGTGATCTTGGCCTTGGTAGGAAAAATAGTCATTAAGAAGATTCAAGTAGTGGCTTTTCTATTGATGCATCCTGTTACCTCACAAATTAGCACCCTTCAACTTAGGCCGCGATAGACGGTGTTAGATCAACAACTTTTCAGGAGATGCACCCACTGTCACCTAAGTGCACTCTCCTCTCTCTTTAGGATTGCTCCTTGGGCCATAGGAGGCTTCCCAAATATGATAGAAATAGACCTATAAGATATGCAACAAAAACTACTCTATCTCTACAAACCTTCCCACCCACTAAGTCAGTAGATTAGTGCCTTAATGGATTCAAACTAGATATGCAATAAATACTCAATGACTAAGAAGGTTTAGAAGCAATAAAACTTGAAGTTGATTGATTAACATGGTATATTGATTTTCTGCATTGAAAACCGGCAACATAAACCTGGAAGAAAACCCAAAATTGATCGTTGAAATACCCCCAAAAATACCTCCCGACGATCATCAACTCAAGGGGACTCAATCCCCCTAGGGTGCACTTCTTTTGACCGATGAATGTTTTGTTTTGGGACTATTTTCACCTTCATGTCTGTAATTTTATGTAGTAAAGGTTGAACTTGGTTTGGCACTTCAAAACCCCCCTAGGTTAACCCTAAATAACTTGGAGATGAACTAGGAACCTTTTGCAATCGTTAGGGCCTAATCTTCCTGTCAAAATGGACCTGCAAAAAACATGTACTAGATCTGCAATAACCTTTGGAGAGTGACGCCACTCTCTCTAGCCCTGACATAACCCCTTTTTAGGGCATTTTTAGTTGCAAAACAACCTTTTATTGGATTTTTCAGCAATATAACAACTTTAGAAATTTATTACCGTCGTAACTGCTTTAGAACTTAACAAGTAAAATAATTTCAATAACAAAAATAATATTTTTGGATTTTTCACAAAATATTTTATTTTTAGGGTTTTTTTATATTTTTATATATTTTTTGTATTTTTTCAAATGTATAATACAAGGAAATTTGCAAAAGAGAATTTTGGTGAATATGAGGGAATAATACCTAGGTCTCGTTCCTTCCGGGCAAAGAGAAATTGGGGTTAACGTTTCTCCTAAGAATTGACAATTCAATATTTGTATGAGCCAGGGAAAAGCTAAGAAACCCTAGGTTGTGTTAACTTTGACCTAGTTAGGGCAAAGAAAGATTCCAAGGCTCAACACAAGAGAAACCCTTCAAGAGGGATGTCTTACTTACAAGACTAAACTATTATGCCTAAAAACCCTAGGTTACTCTTACCTTGGATGGCTCTGATAGTGCAAGACAAGAGACTCAGAGATCTTACCATAATTGAGGAAGAAAAGAGAAAATATTAACACCCCAAGAATATTTTCACCTTAGACAAGCCTTTAAAGATATTAAAGAGACCTCATTCATCAACTTTATCCTTGAAAATCCCTAGAACTTCCCAAGAAAGGAGCTGTGCACCACTTGATTAGCTCATGTACACAATAAGAAAGAGAAAAAGTATTTTATTTGATCCCATGATCTTGATTACAAATGAGAGGAGGATGTCTTATTTATATGAGAAAATACATGCCTTTTCAAAAAAGACAACGTTTCCCTCCTCTAGGCCGACCTACCTAATTTTGTCTTTAAAATGACTTTAATGATTTTTTAGGGTTTGTCACCCATAATCCGGGGACCAAACCTCATAAAACATAAAATAATGATAAAAGAAGATGGAAGTGATTCAACTTGATGATGAGTTGAGCTTGGAGGGAGGACACCATGCCCCATCTAAGCCCAACATTTGTCTTTTGCCCTAAATGCACTCCTTCTTTGGTTGGTACGACCTCTTCTTGCTTGCTTGGAAGGTGGACGATTTGCTCTTGAAGAGCGAGATGACTAAGAGGGAAGGGTGATACAATAAAAATAGGTCCAAGGGGGTATCCATGAACTGTGTTAAGGTGGGTATGAAAACCCTTACACGCGCAATCACCTCTAAAAAGCATAAAACATAAGTATGGCTAGGAAACCCAAGCCATTTGTCCCAATGGATTCATCCCACGGTGCACTGGAACACCCACCCATGGCATAAATGCCCAACATGATGAGGGACTTCCGCCCATTAAGGGGTAGTCAGTAGAGCCATATTTAAGCCATCACTCCTTCAAATAAGAACCAAGAGGACCTTCCATGACAAGACCAAGGGTCACGAGCCCTGCTAGACCAATACTTTTACTTAAACAAGGCCCAAATTGACCTTTTACAATGGCAAAAAGAACCCCCTCTTTGGCACATCTAGTATGGTGCACTGTAGAGGATCTGAAGGGTAACACACTCCATCAATGGTGAAAATTGATATGAATAGGGGAAGCTTCCACTTCAGATCCACCTCAACATAGACTCGCGAATTGGGTTTGAAATAATTGTGGCAACCATTCGGACTTAATACTTTATTGAATTGTTGGGCGAACAAATCCACACTAAGTGTGAAGATCTACATGAAACCTAGGGAAAATGATCTATAAGAGGTAGTGTTCCTAGGATGTCATTGGGTTGAAATCATAATGCTAAGACTGGACATAAACCAATGAACCAAGAATATTCCAAGTACTATGCTAAAGGACATTCATTGCAACAAAATCTGAGCTGAAGAGCATGCAAAGGTATTTAAACCCTAGGCCCCAATACAAGTTCAAGGATATACTTTTAGTCTCCAGTTCAATAACACCCATTTGTAAAGGCCTCTTCATTTGATATCTTGTGCAAAAATAACAAAATAACCCCCCTATGCTCAAGGTTTTGTTGACCCTACTCAGATTCCTTATTCTGGTTCATAAAAAAACACACCTTTCAGGTCTGGCATTTATCTAGGTGTCATTGTGGTTTTGGAATAAATGACTTGGTTGTAGCTCCAACAGAATAAGGAGGCTTTGGGTTAGGGTTTGTATGCACCACCACATTGTCAATTGAAAAAGATGTCTTCAATACACTCACTTGCACCCCATTACCCTTGTTAAGAGATGGAGAGTGTTGATCAAGTAAGGAAAGTAGGAATGATACCAATGTGGGGCTCCTTCCCCACCCCTATCAATGGACCATGGTCAATATAATAACCCACACCAACTTGGGATTTCAAAGGGATCTCCACAGACATGGGCATAACCTCATCCTCAACCACTTCAAAGCCAAACTTAGGCATCCACTGGTGATAGAGAACTCTTCCACAATAATTTCTTGACATGTGTCCATATTCATTAAAAAGTGTTGAGTGCAGAGCGCTAGGTTCTCATTAATTGAGCACTCTTATGATTTTTTAGCATCAGATTCTTCTAGCGGTCGGGTTGCGATCTATTAATTTATTGTGCCTGGTGTACACTTGCTACTTAAACAAAACATTGACTACATATTGACCTCTCTCATACATGTTACCATCTACATGGGCCAATCTCATATAGGGATCTCTCAAATTTCATAGAAGATATCAACCCCAACACGTCCTTCACTAGCAATGATTTCTCCAACACTCATACTTATGACCTCCATTCGTATGGGTGAGCTCATAAGCATGACTATGCTTCACATGTGCATGGGAATGGTGGCCATCAACAACTATATTGCTATGGATTACTATCTTAAGGTCAAGGGTTGTCTCTCCTTCACAATTTTACTCTCCCTCGAGTGTTTTCTCTCATTTGTGTGGTCTCTTCATCAAGGGTTTCATATGTCAATATCTACACTCCTTTGGTTGTGCTTTTTTTTGTAAGTTAGTATGTTATATGTATTAAGCTGAAAATTTACAAAAAATGACGTGGTTGGATTTCCATTGGGGAAACCAAACCAACGACAATAGAAAATGTTTGAGGTCCATAATGTCTGTAATAAGTTCAAGGGATTTGAAATTACCCACCATGCAACTATAGAACTAGATCTCTCTTGAGCTATCCTATGACATTTGCATGACAAAAAAACATTAAAGAGGAATCTACAGCACTGATTAAGTTGCCTCTTCATGATAACTATGGCATTTTTGTTTTTGTCAATCGTCCTTTTATTGTGTTTATTACTAGGTGGTTTAAACTTTCATTGTTTCAGTGAATGGAATAATATAAAAACATGCACACAAAAGTTATGTACACCAGAGAGTCCTTTGGGGAATAAACTCTAGCAATCATTAAGCTACAATTTGGGAATGCTTACAGTTTTTCCCTTAATCCATTTCCAATTATTAGAAACTGGAATTCATATAGAAATAGGGATGGCACCCCTTTTGTAACATCTGCAACTTTCTTCGGTTTCCCAAGTTATTTCTCCCACAATGACAGTCTTGTTCTTGCCTCATTGTCTTCTACACTTCATCTTGTCAAACAATTCTCCAAGTAAAGCTAAGAACAAAAACAACAAATCCAAACATCAAACCCCTTCTCATGGTTGTAGTTCACCTTAAATAAGCCCTCTCCAAGTATCAATTACAAGTTTGTTCACAACCCTTAAGGATCTATTACCAATGGTTCAACTTCTTGGTAACTGGTTACAACGTCTTCATCAACACACACCTCCATCGATTCCATGCCCATTGACAAGCTCACTTGTCAACAACACTTCCATTGACAAGTTTTATGTCGATTATACTTCCATTGACAATACTTTCATCGACAAGGATTTTGTAAACTCTTCCATCAACAATGCCTACATTGACAACACTTTCCTTTTTTTCACCAATTGCATGTCAACATTTGGTTTATTAACACTTGCTCATTGATACCTTGCTAATCGACAATGCTCTTGTCAATCCCTCTTTGTCGATTGTTGTAGTCCCAAGGGTCATGTGGTTTCCATAGATACATTACATGTTTATAAGCAAGCATACACAATGACACAGATACAAGAGACGAGACAGATAGAGAGAAGTACAAGCCTTTGTATTAACCAGCAAGAGCAGAATACAACAGAGAACCAATCTAACTAGTACATCGGCTCAACAACCTATATATATATATATATCTATCAATATAGTTACATAACCGTCTGTCGGTCTAACTGACCGACCCGACCTATACTAGTCGATGCAACATGTCGACATATACTTCAAAATGGTCGGGCGGAGGGCCTAGTCGACAGGTCGACCTAGGCCCCTCCAACATCTCCCCCACCTCAAAATATTTCTTTGTCCCGAAGAAATGGAGAGATCAAAACAACAAAAAAGAAGTGCTTGGACGGTTATGACGATGGAAGGCTGGAGCTGGTAGCATCAGGAAGTTGTAGGGAAGCAGCAAGTACATGTCAGAGCCTGGGTTGGATTTCTTCAAGTTTGGAGAGGCCGCATCGTGCTTGAGAGATCCATTGTGCTTCCTGTTTTTCTAGTTTGTCTAGCTTTCTGTTTTCCAAAATGATTTGGTTGTCGATGCTTTCAGTAAGTGTTTCCTCTGCCGTCAAACACTAACGCTGCAGCTTGCTCAAAAGTGTTCGTGTCTTTTGGAGTTCCTTGTATACCTCGCCATAATGTAGATACCAATTATTCAAAACTTCAGCAAGTTTTACTGCTTGATTGTCGTATTGCTTGAGTAGGCTGAGGGCTTTTGTAAAGGCTGTAAACTGGCTTGCCATTAGGGACGATACTTTGACAGCCTGGTCCTGTTGTTTCTTTAGAAGCTCAGATTGTAGAGTCGACACGACAGATTCGAATAATTGATATGCTTTGTCGAGAGGTGATGTCATGTCGGAACTTGGTGGAAGTGGAATGACTTGCTGAGCTAAGTCTTCACACTTAGCAAGAAACACAGTTCTTTCTTCCTGTAGCTGCTGTAACTGGTCTTCGGTCTTCTGTCGGGGATGTCTCTGTTCCCTGAAGATTGAATCTTCAATTAGATCGAGCTCTGCTTGAGATGCCAACTGTGGTTGATAAGTGGCAGTAGCTCCAAACTGATCCAAGTAAATTGAGAGAGTGTTTTCTGATTGACTTTGCTGCGTCGGCTGTCTTTGTAATTTCTATTGAAGTTCTCTCTCTTTTTGCTTCTTGTCTTTGTGTTTCTTCCGGTTGCTTTTCTCTTTTTCTTTCTTTTTACTTATGATTTGTTGTGCTGGCCCCTTTTCTTTATCGGCTGATGCTGGATGAATTTTGACAGCTTCTTGTGTGCTAGCAACAACTTGTTCTGTCTGGACCTGTATGCTTTGCTCTGCTTCTGTAGCAATTGGAGCTTCATGCTCAATAGCTTCAGAACTTACTGGAATAATTGTTGGTGTGCTGGATGTGTTGATATTTATTGTACTAGTGTCTTGTATGCTGGTTTGTTTAGGTACTTCTGTCATGTCAGCTTCAATGTCTTGAGCTACGGTTGTCTCATTGGCTTGAACTGTAACGGCTTCAACTGCTTATGTCGCTATAGCTTCTTTGTTTTGTTGTTGTATCAAAGAAATGGACTTGGATCCGTCGGGAGGGAGACTCGACTGACTTGTCGAGATAGATGGAAGGTCGACTTCTGTCGAAATTAGACTTGACGGGATGGTACTGCCAGAAGGACCTGGACTGACTAGACTTGACTTAACTTCTTGAACTCTAGACTCAACTTGGGAAGTAACGACTTCGAGGAAACTTGCACTATGGTCGACTGCAGGTTGGGGTGGACTCAATTGTTGTTGCAATGGTGTGACTGGAAGAGGGGTATAAACAGATGTTCTTGTGAATAGATTAACCCTAAAGGGCCGGGATTTCTAATACGATGGGTCTTTATGTGACCGACAAATTTTGGTACTGTAGATGGAGAGGGTAATGTGCTCGTTCTAATAGTGTCAGGGGGAGCCATGCTAAGTGGATTGGTTGGTATAGTTTCAAAGACTGGGTGCTGGGTGATCATCTCACGTCAGTTAGGACATAGTGCTAGTAGGTTAGCGATGAACTGGCTCAGAGTAGCATCTGTTGGGTTAATAGGAGCAGGTAATGCTAAAGGGGTAATTTCTTCTTCTACTGCGGTCGGGGAAGAAGGAGGAGTAAGAACAGTCAGGTCGAGATGGGGTTCGACCAGAATCTTTGGTTTATTGACAAGAATTCTGGGTGTATTTCACTTATCTGTTTCTATAAACTTCCTGAACGGCTCTTCTACAAGGAACTTATTCTTGACTAAGTCTTCGAGAATATCGGTAGCAGTATCGTATAACTCGATTTCATCTTCTTCCGTAGGCTCCTGAAAAGTGACTTTTCTTTTTCCCTTCCCTTGTATTGGTATCACCTTGTTCTATCGGGCTGTAAGCAGTTCACCTGCTACCCTTTGAATATTGTCGTCCATCAAAAGATGCTCCGGATTGTCGAACTCTGTATTGTTGTTTCACTGCTCCGCAGCTTTTGCTGACTATTCGTGTGGAGTAAGTGTAAGTTCCAGTACATTGGGATTAGGTACCAGTTTAGGCTGGTAAATGAAATTGTTCATATATAATCGACTTTCATATGCTTGTTCTTTTTCTGCATCTGTCAGCGGCTCGAAATTCGTGAAGTCGACCTTTCTTGCTTGGGGCGGAATGGCCAATACTTCGTTTGATTGTCGACTTAGCTCCATGAAAATTTCATTTATTTAAGGATAGTAGTCGAGGCATTTTTCCAGACCTGCTGCTCCTTCCATGTACCAAACCGCTGTATCATCCAAAGAGAGTTGGATGTGAGATGTCGGAGGTATACTTCGATGAATGTTCTGCGGTACTCTCCATCTTGTCGCTTTTGTTTTGAGATCTATAAACCATGCTTCCAACCAAGGTTTAACCATCAGTGGACCATGTCAACTCGCTACTGGTGTAAAGCAACGGAAATTCTCCATAAGGACATTTCATTCCTGAGCAAAATCCTTGTTCCCTCACGGCCGAATGTGGGTCATGGCAATCCATGGGTAGCGATGTTGGTCCCTTCCTCTTGGCACTTATAGCATGTGTGTTTGATTATGTCGGCCAAGAAGTCTGCCCACTTGTACACTTTGCCGCGCATAGCCATATTTTTTACAGCTTCCAGCATGTCGATCTTCAAGTCTGATCCTCTTCCTGTTCTTGACAGTGCGTGCGACACAATCTTGGCAGCAGTTTTATAATTACCATATATGATCTAACTCACAGCTATGCGTCGTGAGTTATTTCTAGCAACAGTAGTGATAAAATCGTCGATCAAGTCCACTCCTGAACTTGTCGGTACAAGATCTCCTTTATGTGAAAGTCCGGTGATTTTGTGGATAAGTGCTCCATTAATGTCGACTGGAACATCAACGTAGAACTTGCCATTGTGATACCTGCTAACAATAAATTGTGCAATGATTTCTTTAAGTCCTCCAAAACTATCCAACAGAGGTGCCTTCATGTAATGTAGAATCGTAGTTGTCTGCAGTTGTTGTGCTTCCTCCCTCCAACAACCATCTGATTCTTTCCCCCACTCTTCAATATCTTTCCACGCTCTCTTCCAACTAGGTTCTAGCGCTTTTGAATTACGAATCATCTGTAATCTTGTTTCCAATGGCGATTTCTATTTTTCTAGCTCTCTAACAGTTGCTACAACGGCCCTGGTTGCCGTTAGGGTTTTTCTTGGAGCCATGGCGGATTCAGAGAATGCGAAACTTGCTTCAGCAGGGTTAGGAAGCTCTATGTCTTGGAGTTCAAGTTCTTGGCAAAAGAGTGCCCAAGAATCCTCGAGCTCAGGATTTATGGTGGAGCTGCTCGGCACGGGTGAACGGGACGTAGAGGCTTTTATTGATGGTTGATTTGATGGAGGTATTAAATTGAGCTGACAGCTATCGACGCCCTGCCAGGTGCATTACTTCTGGCTTCGCGACTAATTTTATCCTTTACCTCTTTGCCATCATGATGCCTCGACATTTCGCTTGATGTGTCATGTCGATGAACATCTCTAGATGATTTTTGTCGGTCTATGCTCCATTGTTTCTGTCATGTCTGGTTTTCCTCCGCAACTCGTCGGCGTTCTTGTCGATGTCTATAATACAGACGGTTATGCGTCGGGCTTTTCTCTTTTCTCTTTCCATCCTTATTATGCCAATCTCTTGTCATTCTGCTTTTGTCATGCCTTGCTGTTTACTTGATTGCTTATAGTATTTTCTCTCATTCGGTTATTTCTAACTGTTTTTTTATTAATATTCACGACTTGTACCGTTTAATTCGGGCGCCATTTACCACTTTCTTGAAAACACTACCTTGTAGCGTTTTCAGTCGGACTGATTCGTTGGGATTTAACGTTTCGAAAATATAGGGTCCCATCCACTCTGTATGCAACTTCTTCGGTTTCCCTTTTACACGACTATTATAAAGGAGTGCTAAGTCTCCAACTGACATATTCTTCTGTTTGATATTTATGTCGTGCCACGCTTTCTGTTGTTGTTTTTGGACTTGTTGATGTTCAATTGCCATCTGTCGACTTTCATCCAGTTTCGACAGTTGTAATAGCCGTTCTTGTCTTGCATCTTCGACATCAATGTGCAATACTGCTGCAATAGTCGGTGCTTGTCGACGAAAATGCAATGGGACGACTGCTTCTTTCCCATAGACAAGTGAAAAAGGTGTATGACCTGTCGTTCTTTTGTATGTTGTTCTATATGCCCAGAGAACAGCAGGTACTTTGTCATCCCAGTCGTCCTTCTCCGTGTTGCATATTTTTTTCAGCGCTCTTGTGAGTGTTTTATTGAATGACTCTACGACGCCATTAGACTGAGGATGGTATGTTGTGCTTATTCTATGATCAATTGCAAATTCCTTAGTCAGTGCTTCAATGGTTTTGCACACAAAATGCGTACCTTGGTCGCTTATCAATGTTAAGGGGCATCCGAAACGTGTTATGATATTTTCATAGATAAACTTGGCAGAAACTTCGCTTGAACATGTTTCAACCGGCTCTGCTTCTGCCCAGTTAGTGACGTATTCTACCACATTGATAAGATATCGTGCACCTGTCCGCCTGCCAATTACTGGAAATGGTCCAATAAAATCGATTGCCCAAATTTCAAATGTCCGGCTAGGATTAATTGGAACCAATGGCATTTTTGTTCTTAGCAGCGGTCGACCCATATGCTGACATCTATCACACTTAGATACAAATTCCTGACAGTCTTTATGAACTGTTGGCCACCAAAGTCCGGCTTGCAGAATTTTTCTAGCTGTTATATCTGCATGATAATGTCCTCCCACTGGTCCAAAATGAGCTTCTGAAAGTATATTCTGTCGTTCATGCTCAAGTTCACATCGACATAATATATCGTCCAAGCCAAGTTTATAGAGGAATCCATTGATCAAAGTGTAGCGTGCTGCTTTCATAGCCAAGATCTTCCTCTTTTTCTTAGTCATTCCTTCAGGAGCTTGTCCATCCTCAAGAAATTGTGCAATTTCCACAAGTTCTGAAGGGACTGTTTCAATACAAAACTAATGTGCATACGGCAAATCATCTTCGATTCCTATCGACTCCTCTCCCGTGTCGACTCTCGACAGGTGGTCTGGCCTGACATTAGCCTTTCCAGGTCGAATAATTACTTCAAATTCAGATTCTTGAAACAATAGAAGCCAGCGACACAACCTCCCATGGTGCAATGGTTTATTGACTAAGTATTTTAAAGCTTGATGATCTGTATAAAATACAAAGGGGTTAGCCAATAAATAATGACGGTATTTCTGCAGTGCAAATACCATACCTAATGCTTCTCTTTCCGTCGTAGAGTAATTCCTTTCAGCTTTGTTCAGCTTCCAACTGCTGAATGCATTAGGATAATCCATTCCATCTTCTCTAGGTTGTGTTAAAATAGCGCCCACTGCTATTCCAGACACGTCAATATGCACATGAAATTTTTTCGACCAATTCGGAAATCGGAGGATAGGTGCTTCGACCATTTTTCTTTTTAACGTGTTGAATGAAATGTCGCACTCCTCCGTCCACCTGTAATCTTGATCATCTTTTAACAACTCTTCAAGAGGATAAGTCATATCGGAGTAATGTCTGATGAACTTCCTGTAATACCCGGTATGACCCAACAAGATCCATACTTGTTTCGGGTTGACTGGAGGCTTTAGGTCGAGAATAATTTTGATCTTTGCATAGTCGACATTGATTCCTTCTTTGCAAACTACATGGCCCAACAATATGCCAATAGGTGTCGCAAAAATGCACTTTTTAATGTTTAGCGACAATTGTATTTGCCGACACCGTTCCAACATCAGTCAAAGCCATTTGCAATGATCCTCTAGCATTGTGTAGATTGTCCAATCGTCAAAGTAAACAACCATGGTTTTGTAGATATATTCTTGAAATTCCTTGACGACAATTCTGGAAAAGACCGCTGGTGCATTCTTCAGACCGAAGGGCATGACTTTGTACGTGAATGACCCAAACTCGCACACAAATGTTGTCTTTTTCTGATCTTCTTTTGCAATAGGTACTTGGTTGTACCCAGAGAATCCATCCGTGAAATAGTAGCACTCATGCCCTGCAACTTCATTAATAATTTCATCTGCAAAAGGGGTTGGAAAGGGGTCTGTGAGTGTTACCTTGTTCAACTCACGAAAGTCGACATAGATTCTCAGTCGTGTCGGATCTTGTTTCTTCGGCTGAATAACCATCGGGCTTTCCCACTCCGACTGGTCGATAGGATATATGATTCCTGTTGCGAGCATACTATCGATCTCCTTTTTAACAATATCCTTATACTTGTGAGCAAGTTTGTAGGGTCTTTTCTTTACTAGCCTGGCATATGGTTTAATATCAATTTTCATCTTGCCCATCTCCTACACAAGTCCTTTCAAGTCTGTAATCTCGAGCAAATACATCTTGAAATTCCTTGAGAAGACTAGTGATTTATGTTGCTTGTTCTTCATTCCAGTGATCGCCAATTCTTGCCATTTTCGATCGGTCATCATTTGAAATATCTACTTCCTTTGTTTTAATCTTTGCATCCATCCATTCTGGTGCACGGTTGTCACTTATCGGTCTTTCACCTTCTTTGATTTGTGTGAATGCTGGTGGAAAGTCTTTTTCCGACAACCTTTCAGGTTCGTCTTTTTCGACAATCTCTGTGCTGAAGATTGTTTTTACATGCTTCGACATGTTGGGATGATCCTATCTCCATTGAAAGCTCTTCCCGACTGATTTTTCCATTTCTAGGCTTAATCTTGTCGAATGTTGGCTTTCTGTCGACTTTATGTTATAGCAGGTAGTAGGTCGGCGAGTAATCTGCTGCTTTTCTGCAAGTACTGAATTTTCTGTCAGCTGTAGAAATTCTTTGATAGTTTTACTTGCTTCGACCAACTTCTCCTCCTGTGGAGAAAACTGGAAATCTTTAATGAAATTTTCCTTCAAGTCTTTCCAAATGAAATTTTTCCCTCTCGCCTCTTCTATCTTATACCATTTATTGGGTAAATCATCAAGTGTTCTAGGGAAGAGGTGAGGCCATGCTCTTTCATCTTTATAGCCCAATTTTCTCCATTCTCTTTCTCAACAGTCGATGTGGACTTTAGGATTTTGTCCCTATGTAAACATAGGGATGTCGGCCTGAGTCATCAGCTTCCTTCCTCCAAATCTTTCTATAAAATATGTCGATGCGGTATTCCAGCTTTGGAGTTTCGACTGATGGGTGTCCCACCATCTCGTAGCTTGACCAGTAAATGTCTCTACCAGACTTTCTAGTCGGCCTTACTCTCCGACATGTTTTGATACTTGTTCGACATGTACAGTAGGTGAATCACGTTCTTTGTACCTCAATGTCGGATTACATGTTTGTGAACTTCTGTCTGGAACAAGTGTCGGATATGCTCGAATTTTTCGTTCAAATATCTTTGGTGTATATGAAATTGAGAGACACTTCTTTATTTGCTTCTTTGAGATGGCTTCCACTGTCCAACATTCCTTCGCATGCAAATCATAGTTCTCTAGCTGCCAGTCATAGAGTTCTACATCGGAATTATATCTGAGTGAAACAAGATCTCCAAGGTGAAGTTCTCCTTGGGAATTTGGTTCAATGCGATCTTCATTATTGTCTATTCGATAAAGCTGTTGAATATCATTATCTACTTGTGCAGGTTCCGACCATGGTTCTCCCTGAGATGGGAAGATTGGTACGATAACCTTCTTCCCGCTGCCTTTCAACTTGATGCGAATTTTGTCTAAGGAAATTGAAGCCTTCATCTTTCTCCCCCAAGGTCGACCGACCAAGCCTGGGAAAGAAGTCATATCATCCTTGGCATTAATGATCTCAAAATCCACTTTTGTCTTGATGCCTTTGATGGAAGTTTCGACTCCTTTCCATACTCCAATTGGCTCAATTAATCCTTGATCTGCGAGCTTTAGATAAATGTCCGATTCCTGCAATTGTGGTCGACCGAGTTGGTCCTAGGTATCATGAGTCATGATATTCACTTGGGAACCAAAATCTAGTATGACTTGTCGTACATGATATCCATCTATGTTAAGGTCGACCAATGGCTTAGCATCATTTTTATCTTTTTGATTTAGTCGGCAAATTTTTTTAGTTTGTCTTTGCTCGACATGTTTATACTTCAATTTATGCAACAGGTCAATCAATTTTACTATAGCTTCATCATTTGAAATTAATCTGAACAATTCATTGAGAACTTCCTGTCGGTTTTCTTCAATATCTTCATGTGCTACTATGTCACAAAATATGTTGGATGCATTTTTGTACACAGATTTTTGTTTCATAGGATTTGGGTAATCCTCTTTATCTACAATTTTACTTATCTGTGGCTTATCTTGACCAATGTGAGTACCTTGCCTAGTTACAATTTGCAAGTTTTTTGTACGAAGCACATCATTTTTGGATACACAAGATAAGACATGAACATTATTTTTATTATTTATTTTCTCAATCATGGTAGGGCAATCCTCTAAAAAGTGATTGCCTACCCCACACTTTGTACAAAATTTAAGATCAGTTCTTTCCTTATAAGGGCATTCTGCATGCCGATGATCTTCTCTAAGGCATGTGAAACATAAACGAGGTCGATTAGGTAGAACACTGCGACCACCATCGCCACAACCACGACTCTGGTATCCTCCTCGCCTATTGTAGCCCTCACATCGTCGATCATATCAGCGGTCGTTATACCTCGGGTATCTGTCGTTCCTGTTCTGATTGTACCGATTATTTCTTCCATTGTTTCTTTCAAACCTGTCGTTTCCTGTATTTATGTCATGACGCTGCTCGATAGAGTTTGTCTGGTACACTGCATGGTAATTCTGTTGATTTTTCAAGTTCAGATGACATTCTTCAATCGCGTGTGTACTGACTTCGCATATTTGACACCATTTTTCTTTCTTGTTTTTCAGATTGTATGGACAATCGTTTGTGGTATGCGAGTCACATTCTTTGCATAGATCACAAAAGCATCTTATTTGAATGAGTTTAACTTCTTGTCGCCAATCCTCAATTCAATAAGAGTCTTTGGTATGCCCTGAAGTTCGACATGTAGTACACCATAATTCTGGCCCCTTCAAAGTTATGCTTCGGATAGCTTGCTCCATACTTTCAAGGTGCCTGTCGACATGTCTATCCATGGAGACTAGAGGGTATTCGTCATCCATTTCAATCTCTAGTGCTGCTTTTAGTGCTTCTGCATAAGTATTAACACTTTGTCGACGGACATGTATTTTGATTTTACTTATGAGACCGGCAATAAACCATTTAATTAATAGTTTTTCTTCGATCTCATAGTCCAATTTGCTCAAGAGGTATTTGGACCTCTTGTCGTACTCCTTGATAGTTTCTATCGGCTTCTGGACTGTTGTCTTCAAGCGTTCGGCCGCCAGGTATGTTGCATCTTTGATCATGAAAAAGGCCAGAAAGCTTTGTTTAATTTGTGCCTTGGTTGCATTCGGTGATTTTGTTATATATCCCATGTACCATGTCAGTGCACGTTTTCTCAACAAACCAATAAACTGAGCAATATATCTTTATCCGCTAGTGATTTGATTGGTCGTCCATATCGCTTCACACGCAAACCAATGTCTTGTTGGGTCTTCTTCACCTTCATAGAATGGAAGGTGTGATGTTGAGTGCGACATGTATACTAGTGTATTGCTTTGAGAATTCGATGGTGGTGTAGGTGGATTATTTCCACAATCAGAACTTGGTGTTTCGTTAGCTTGAATTAGCTATCTATCTGGGCTGGGTTCTCTGTCTTCAGAACCAATAACTAGAACTTCTTCTATTTTTCTGGGTTTGTCTTCTTCTACTACTTCTGTCGAAATCCAATTAAAGTTATGCTCGGACGGGATTTTGCTGAATCTCGGGCTCTCCGACGTACTCGACGAGTCACTCAAATTTGGTATTGGCATGGGGGGTGCTTCTTCATGTTCTGAGTGCACTAGATGAAAGCTTCCATTCTAAAATTCGGGTTGAAAGGACACCCAATTTCCTTCCTCCGACTGATGAATCAATAACCTATTGATATCATCGCCTTCTTCACTTCGACGACTCCAGATTCCCGACTGACCAACATGGAGACCAAGGTTTTCCTCGACAATTTCTTGCACCCAAACACTTTGTGTTAAATGAAATGGAGAAGAAGGTGTTACCATTTCAGGTATCTCAACTTGGAGAGCTCTACCACGCTCTATCCACAAGTCTTCATCCATCGGCGACAGGTCTTCTTCGACACCCCGATCATTGCAGGCTCAGATTGACTATGGCAGATTTTCTTCTGCATATGTCGTGACATTTGATCCTCGTGTCCTCCGAAGCGCAATTGCCTGCTCCCTTAGCTCCTCATGCCACTATCTCCTTTTTTCTCTTTCAATCTTCTGGATATCTAGGGTGATTTTATGACTCATAAGTATTTCTTTGTCGGATTTTCGCCCACTACTGGCCATGTCGCCTTATCATATGTCATTTTTCATCATACTCGGTACATCAGAACATGCTTCGTCAGCCCCCCAATGCCGGCCCGAAGTTTTCTAGATCACTAGGGAAGTACAGACCGTCATTTGTTCAAAAAGAATTCCCATTCGCGCCCCTTTACAAATATTTCCCACTTATGTTCTTTTTCCTCCCAATTAGAGTTTGGAAGGGGCGGGAGCAACAACGGTCGTGTCTCGACAATATGCGCAATGCCTTTGTCAATAAAAAATTTGAACAATAAGGTCGGCAGAGAACACAAAAATTGATCAGCTAGTTCGGTGAAGAAATTTCTTCTAACTTCGTCTACAAAGACGCGGTCTTCAATCGCCTGCTCTTCACAGAAATCGTCTGCAATCTTTTCGCACCACTCCAACAGGTTCGTGCGTCCTCCGTTGATCAACTTCGACAACAGCTTCCTTTCTGCTTCATCAACTGGTCTTTTCAAGGCGAAGCTTCTTCAAGGCGAACAACATGGACTCTACAAATTTCTCATGGGTCTCGAAGAATAATCGATCCCTTGCTTGGGTAATCATCATCTTGCTTCGCCGCACATAATTTTGCAGATAATTCACGATTCTCTTCTCCCACCAGTCCTTAATCTCCTGTTCTGAAATCATATGTCATGTTGCTATTTCGTCAATGCATCAACCAGCAATGGAACCAGGTGTTGTAGTCCCAAGGGTCATTTGGTTACCATAGATACATTACATGTTTATAAGCAAGCATACACAATGACACAGATACAAGAGACAAGACATATAGAGAAAAGTACTAGCCTTTGTATTAACCAGCAAGAGAAGAATACAACATAGAACCAATCTAACTAGTACATTGGCTCAATAGCCTATATATATACATCTGTCAATATAGTTACATAACCATCTATCGGTCTAACCGACCGACCTGACCTATACTAGTCGACGCGACCTGTCGACATATACTTCAGAATGGTTGAGCGGGGGGCCTAGTCGATAGGCCAACCTAGGCCCCTCCAACATCGATCATTCTCCCAATATTTTATGTTTGAACCACTGATTTTTCGTTGGGGTTACTCAAACTTCCCTCATCTCTTAGACTGCTTCTCTACACTTTAATTTGAATTTTGGATTAGACCTCCCCAGTTTGGGGGATTTTAGTCCCTTAAAAAACTTATGAATTGTGAAAATTAGGAAACTTTCTCTACCTCCTCTAGTTGGTAGCACTTTGATTTCTCAGGAACTTATCCTTTTAGATAAAATCCCAACAACTCTTGCTTGCCACTATAGGTCTCTTGAAGCTTCCTTTATAGTGAGTGGTTTCATGTTCAAATTCCACCAGAGTATCTAGCACTAAGTCTTCAACAACTAGCAACACTGGTAAGCTTTCCTCTTCCTCAACTAGCATGGAAGGTTCAAACAACTTCAAATTCTCTACATTAATAACATAGTAAACACCCATATATTGCAGTGATGCTAATCGAAATGTGTTTTCATCCTCCTATTGCACAATCTTGAATGGACCATGCTCATGCTTAATGTGTTTGAGCTTATTCCCTATGCTTTATAGTTCCTTCTTGTTAAGGTGTAGCTAATCCATATGCCCAACCTTAAACTGATGATATAATATATGTTTATTATGCCTCTTCTTATACATTTGGTGTGCTCTTTGCCATTGTTCTTCCACCTCCTTGTGGCACCTTCTTAATCTTCGCTAAGATTTTGATGGTTTTTTTTATGTTCATTACCATGGCTCATCATGGGTCTTTAGTGGCTTGCACAAACATGTCAAAGCGTGTTTAAGGAAAAAATACCAAACATGTCTCAAATGGTAACTAATTGTTGGAGCTATGAGTGCCCAAACTATCATTGTGTTGAATGTAGTGCAGACTCTCATTCCAAGTTTTAGGATGCTTCATGTTGAAACTTGATCTCAACAAATGAACTAAGGTTATGTTAAACACTTTCATCTTACATTGTTTGCGGGTGAAAGGTTGTGCTCCACTATACCTCACAACAAATTCCAAAAAATGGCGCAAAAGTCTATTATCCTTATCTGAAATGATGGAGTAAAGCACCCATATATGCTAGTGAATAACATGGTTGCTCCCTATCCAATTACATTCCTTTTGCACAAAATCAATTCTTCCATTGTTCTTGCACCCACATATGCTAGAAAATAATGTCATTGCTTCCTATCCAGTTGCATTGTTATTGCACAAAATCAATTGCGCCATTTTACAAAACTTGTCAACTACCATCGATAGATAATAATGTCCATGCTCTTTGGGAATCCTCCAAGCAAATCCATGGAAATTCTCTCCCAAAATCAGCTCGGACAAAAAAAGTAGTGTAAAATCTCAACTTTATATTAGCATGTTTTAAATTCCAGTTGAATGCACATGCCGAATATACTTAGTAACATTCATTCATGTATGTGACCAATACACATACCTTTGTAAATTCGATAAAATATTTCCGACTTTAAAGTTTTCAACAACTATAGAAACATGGGCTTCTCTCCATAATGACGTTCTACATTCACCATTGGACTACACAACTTGTGATATTTCTACAATATTCCATCTTGGAAAATGTAGTTAGGGTTCCTCTCTCCCCATGTCAATGTTACCACTATTGGGTAAATTCCTTTGTCCTTTTCATAATATATCTATAAATATTCAAGCAATAAATGTTGTAGTTGCATAATGGTTATGAGAACAATCACTACTAAGCGGATTTGATAAGAAATCAATTATCGTAATGGCAATCCCCTTCTTGTACTTGATAACAAGGTTTAAATGAAAATAAGACATCCACAAGTATGTGTTGTTCTCTACAACTTAGTATGACTTCAAAATATTGCAATGGCTTGTGATTGGTGTAGATAATTATTTTCTTCCCTAGAATGTAATCTCTTCAATTTTCATGATGTGGTGTAATGCGAACAACTCCTTATCATAGGTAGGATAATCCAAAACAAATCCAATGAAGGTTTTTGAAAGGTAGGCAATCAATATTCCTTCTTGCATGGGGATGACCTCCATGGCATAGCTTGTTGCATCAACTTCAATCTCGAAAGGATTTTCTATATTTGGAAAGTCATAACATGGGTGCTTCATATATCTTATGCGTTAAAATATGGAAGGATTTCTCTTGAGACTTAGTCGAAAGAAATTTATGCTATGATTTTGTCAAGGAATGCTTTTGTCATAGTTGTAGCAACATTTGAGAAATGTGGGATGAAGTTAAAAAATAATTGGCAAGTTGCAACGAAATTCCTTACCTTGGCTAGATTCACTCATTTTGGCCACAATCTATTAATCTAAAACTTGGTTAGTTCTATATTCAACATATCTTCACCAACCAAGTATCCAAATAAAGTAGCACTTATTCGAAAAAATCACACTTCTTATTCAATTGCAACTTGCTTTCTTTGAGAGTTTCCAACACTTGCTTCAAATGGTCTAAGCGCTCATCCCATGTCTTGTTGTAGATGAGTATGTAATCCAAGTGAACAACTATAAAAGAGTCAATAAAGGGTTTGTGACTTCATTTGTCGGCCTCATGAATGGATATGGTGCATTAGTAATTCCAAATGGAACTACCAACCATTTGAATGAACCTTATTTTCTCTTGAACACAGTCTTCCTAGTGTCTTCTTCCTTAATCCTTAATGATAACCTAATTTTATATCCAAAATGGAAAAGTACTTTTCTCCTTGTAGCTAATCCAACAAGTCATCAATCCTTTCTAGAGGTTATCAATTCCTCACTGTGATCTTGATGAGTGCTAAATAATCAACACACATTTGCCAAGTCCCTTCCTTTTTTGGCACCAACACAATAGGAGATACACAAGGGGACATACTAGAATTGAACACCCTTTGATCAATAGCCCATTTATTTGCTTCTTTTTCTTTCCACTCTCCATGATAGAGGTTTGGTGCAAACTAAGAATAGGAATGGGTGACTCTGGAAACAACTATATTTCATGCTCAATTGGCTTCTTGGAAGGTAACCCCTTGATTTCTACAAAAACCACTTCGTAAATTCCTAGAAGTTGATTTAATTCCTTCTTTCATACTACTCAAATGTTGGCGTCATCAATTTTAACTTTTCCAGGGTTATCCTCTTTGGGTCATACAACTAAAATCACAAACTTCTTACTATTGTTAATCAATCTCTTGACTTGATTCATAGGAATCAAAGAGATGGTATTCTTGCCCTTGTAGTTGTTAATGAGTTGTTGAAATGAGAAAATGTCTGAGTCAACAACATAGATTCACATGGAAAAAGGGCCCACTTAGATATTCATTTGTTAATGGAAAATCCTTCAGACACGACATGGTTGTTGTTGGTTCTCCTATAAGGTCTGATTCACCTATGGTTTCTAAATGCATATAATATGCATATGCAAATTGTTGGCAGACGGTTAGGATGGGTCATTATCGCAGCACCGCGAGTGCTACGATACCGCAAAAGGCGGAAAGCCGAGCGCAAACGATGTTATGTTTTTGTATTTGTGGGTCAATTGTACCGCGGTATGCGGGTTTTTGGGTCATTTGGACCATGTCAGTTAGATTTTGGGTCACTTATTCAAAGTGTCGGTTAGGATGTTGTTAGTAAGTGGACAAGCAATGTAAAGGCGGAAGCCTATATATAGTCATAGATTTGTATGTGTTGGATCATCTTGGATTGATGCGTCTTTGATTATGTATCTGAGATTGAGAGATATCTGTGAGACCTGTATTTTGACGAGATGTTGTATCTGGGTTTTGCAAGTTAATATGATATGACAGAGTTGTTTTGCAGAATCCCTATGACTTTTCTATTCATCTGTGGTAATGCATGTTGCGATATATGAATGATGCTATGTTTTCTTGCTGCAATTAATGCCTTACTGTTATATTTGATGCGATGATGAATGTTGAACGATGCTATGAATACAATTGATGTCTGAGTTAAATGCATAGATCTATTTCTGAAATGTTGCAACAAGTTAACTAATTCAGCCGCAAACATCCTCCTTCATTCGACAGAAACATGGTTACGTCACTCTCCCTTGAACATCTCGGGTGAGACCTCATCTGCTTTGCAGGTGTTGCTGGACGGGGTAAAACCTGTCTGGGCCGGTGCTTAGGGAGATCGCAGTGGTTTGGGTGTCGACAATGAGTGGAACCCCTGTCGACTAGGTTTGAGTCAACACAAATTCACTTTGCAATTAATCTATTTCTATCTAATCTATATAATAATCTATCTTTTCCCAACAGGGAGCTCACATTAAATATAACCAGTTAGATATGAAAAATGAGGAAGGCACAAAGAGAAGGGAGGATAGCATACCTCTACCATCAACACCAAATCCAACTTGTTAGTACAACATATATAATAAGAAAACATGAATATGTAATCAAGGGAATGCCATTACACCACAACATTTACAAGATACAACATTCATCCACAATGAACCAAGGAAGTGATGAGTAGCAAATATAGCTTACAAATACTGACAACATCACAAGTGTATCAAAATACCAACCAATTAAACCTTTACACATGCACAAAGATTGCTTCAATTACCTATAAAAAGACAATTTCACATCAAATGTGTTACACATAAATCAAGAAGAGACATGCAAAAAGTATGGAGAATATTGTATTTCTACCATTTCCACAATAACCCAAGCTTGCTCTGAGGAATGAAGGTAACTTACATATTCTAAGAGTCATGTCTAACAAATTAGTGTAGTGTATGATAAGCAAGCATGAACATGGTTACCAAGAGAATGCCCATTTGCTATAATATTCATAAGATGTTACATCCAAACTCTCAAGCAACCAAGGAAATGGCAAAGATAGATAGCTTACAAGCATCGACAACTACACAAAGTATGATGCACAAGCTAAATGCATTCTATTCTAGATATGGAGATAGTTTACAATGCCAAAAGAGGGGCCATTTCCAAGAAAGTAAAGGCCTCTTTTATATAAATCTAAAATGGTTTTTGGCCTTTGAATTGCTCAACTCTTGTCGCTTTACCTTCATGGATTTTGGCCTTTGAATTGCTCAACTCTTGTGGTTTTACCTTCATGGATTTTGGCCTTCTAATTCTATTTGGCTAATTAATTTTACAACTTTGTCCTCTAAAAAGAATGAATGGACATATTTTACAATAATAATGCAAAATATTTCTTTACCCACATATTCCTTCTTCCTAAGTTGTCCTTTTATGGTTTCCAAATACCATCGGGAGATTGAGTACATAGTATTTCTCCTCTTTCTCCTCCATGTTTTGGATGGAAGTAATTTAGTTATTCATACTCTTTGATTTATCTTTTAGTGGACTTGAGGCTCTTACTTCCCAATTTGTCCTCTTGTGAGCTTGACAATTTGCAGTTGAGAGTTTGAATAAGGAATCCTTATCTTTCATAATTTGGATGTAAAAAGCTTGTCTCTTCATTTTCTTGGATTTGTCTTTTGGGGGGCTCCCTTGGGTAAATGATATTTGATTTCCCACTCACTTCCTTGGCTTTCACAAGTTCGTCTCCATTTGCCTTGTTCAATGCCTTCTTCTGGAGTTGCATATAACCTTGTTTTGGAGTTCAATAGCTTCATGTCAATGGTAAAATTATGCACTCCCATATCTTTGAATCATGCCTTTGTTATCTATGCCATTTTAGCTCCAATTTGTTCTTGACTCTTTTGCCCAAATTCTACAAAACAATGGAAATGCACTTTCATGAATTGTTGGAAAATGTTTGCAAAAGACCATTAAATTTCATGAATAACTTATCCTAACACAAATAAAGCAACGAATTTACAAGAAAAATCCACTAGAAGGTTTGATCATTAATAAGTTACAAGTCCCTCCTTAATGAATATTACTTCATAAGCTCAAAGCATCCTTCATTAAGAACATAAATAACGCTTTCATGTTTGAATACCAATGTTCAAGCATGAAATGATTCAATAAGTATTTCTTGAACAAGATGATTTAAAGCACAATAATAAAAAACAAATGCATTGGTGCATTTATGCTTCAAACCAGAAAATAGAGTGTTTTTTCAATGGCATTTTTTTTCGCAAACTTGCATGTATTTTCAATTTAGGTATTAAATTTATTCAAAGAATCTTTTACTTGGAGATGAGTTTATGCACAAGTGTAAATCATTGAATGGACCGGCATGAACAAGCTTCAGCATGAAAAATGTAATTGGCTAGTATAAAAACTTATAAGTGTGAAAGATTCAACTAGCAATGAAGTAAACCGATGAGTTGTATTCAAAAATTGCATTAATGCATAGGCATGTTACCTTCAATACACACACAACAATCGTGTTTCATTGATATTGCTTGAGGCAACTTTTAAATGAGCACAAGCAAGCTTCAACATGAAAATGTAAAAGCCTGCAATAAAAGCTTATGGTGTGAAATATTCAACTTGCAATCAAGCAATACGATGAGTTGTGTTAAAAATTACATTAATGCATAAGCATGCAATCTTCTTTCAATGAACTTGCTTGAAGGAAACTTGTAAATAAGCATACCAGACTTGTTTCTTGAAGAATTTGATGCATATGAGCATAAAAAATTCAATGAATTCAAGTACAAGAATGAAACTCTATACATAAGCATGAAGAACTCAATAAAAGCATGAGCTTGAAAGATTCAATGCATAAGCATGAGGATGGAATTCATTGCATTTATGCACAAGATGAAGAATCCAATGCACTTTTACAAGTGCAAAAATGATGGAAGACTACAAGTACAAGCATGAATGCCTATTAACTAGCAATGTACTTTCTTTTGATGCAAACAATTAATTCTTCTACTTTCAAATGCATAAAAAACATGGCAGATTTTTTAACGAGAGAGACAATACAACCACAACCATGTCATCAAGCCCTGAATGCACATTCTTAAAAATGGCAACCATGTTTGTGCAATTAGGGAATCAAATCTAGGCATTGAAAAAATTGGAAATATGGTATTTTAGATACATAAAATTGTTTGCCCAATAACAACGTTTGGAACTCTAAAAATTAAATCTTTTAAGCAAAGAAAAGGAGGATGAATCATTATTTCATTTGCACAACCATCAAAACCTCCATTAAATTTCATCCTTGCAATCATTTCATTCTTATACTTTACTTGTGTTTATGGTTTTCCATAGCTCTGATCAAGTAGAAAGCCAATGACATTGCATTGTTAAATATGAACCAACATCACTATGATATTCTTTAAACCCATATTCATCATTGCTTCACATCATTCTCAAATGTAAATGTTGCTAAGATCACCTTTGCTTATTCATTGCTTGCTTGAATTTCATGCCTAATCTCTTATCCCCTAATATATGGTTATGCCTAGAATTGGTCTTTGAATGGCACCTATGTTAATGATGTATGATAAAATTTAGACAATAACACAAAATGACATAAGGGCTCAATCACTCACAAGGTGTGCTAAGTTTCATAAAATAACCATTGATGAACAAAAAAGAATATATGTTATATGCAATGAATCAAATGCAAAGCATAGTCAAAACATGAATCGGTGTGTAATCACAAGGCCTCAGAGATTAGTCATCATATTCAATCATAATCAAAACAACTTAGGGATATTATCAAGTTAAGATGAATCAAAATGATTTTCATGATGAAGATTGGTGCCAAATTTTAAAAATAAAAGGGGCCTCTCCAAGTTGATTGACTTGGAGTAGGTTAACACCTCAACAAATGGCGATACTAGGTGAAACCAATTATCTCTATATGAAACCATTAAACCAAAACTCTAGAAGTAGAATAACTTTATTTGCTCTTCCTAGTAAAATTCAAGTTTCACGTAAAGTGGGTCCCTATAAAATTGTTCCTTGTGAGCAAGTCACTGAATCCTCCAGCAAATTGACTTTGGTCAACTCATAAATTATACTGATATAACTAATGATTGTATTTATATCCCTTAAGCATAATCAATTATCATTATTATGGTCATGCTTCAAGGGCTTATTTGAATTTGGGGTATAAAATTTCCTAGGCATATGTTTAATCATTCCTCGGCGTTCCTCTATTTCCCATGACTGTCCATAGCCCCAGTGGAGTCACTCTGGCATCATTGACCTTGCCTTGCTACTAACAATAATCAATAGCCTCAACATGCATATCTGCATGTCACCTTAATTTGCAATACTTCCGTTTCTCAATCCTTTACTATTATTATGAGGCTTTAGCAATTCGTGAAGGGGACAAGCAATGGATCTCTACAAACTTTATGGGTTTGACTACTTGTTTTGGGGATTTATTATTGATTTTCCACACGTGAGTAATAAGAGTATCCCCTTATAATCTTTCAATTTCAGATTTCTGACTTTTTGTTGTTTGCATGACTAGTTGACTTTAGTGTAGTGGATGGATTCCTCCAACAAGTGGATTCATCAACCAAAACTAGTGGCTGGATTATCAAAGAGTTAATTGCTTGAAATGTCTTAGGTCCAACCACTTATGCATTCTACTAAATTTGTTGTTGTTTTTCTTTCAATTCTACCTCCATCCAGACTATAACTCAATGGTAGCATGTGGAGTTTTATTGGCTTTGACCTTCATGTGCCAAGTGTTGGTACTACAAAATTATAAAGATAAAAAAAATGTGTCAAGAAAGCAAGAGTTGTGTTATGCACTATTAATATATTCTTCGTGAAAAGAAACCTGAAGCATAAAAAATAAAAACCACTTCACACAAACTAAGCAAACTACTCTATATACGTGTTTGAATAACTGAACGCAATAAATGAAAGTAAATTACCCCGGATGTGGGTGATGTCAAGGAAGGGGGAGATGTGGCATGTCGCTCGCATGCAGGGCCGAGTCGACACGTGCTTTGATTTTGGTGTTATGAAGGCAAGTGGAAAGGTTGGTCACCTGGCGGGATTGTGCGTACAGATGATATACCAAGCTGTGAAGGGTACGAACTTGAGGCAAAGGGTGGTGAATGCAGAAGAAGGCAGTACGAGGATCAGGTGGTTGATGATGGGTGCAATTATGGAAACTAGTGGGATTCGCGTTGGATATCCGAGTCGGGACAGGAAAGTCTTGTCCTCATTAATGGGAATTTCCTCCTATCTATTAGCAGTATCCTCTGGCCTTTGCGAAGCAATTTTTAATGGTCGTAGGGGGGGTTCCAATGGCTCAACGCGTGAAGGACCAATTCCCCTCTGTAGTGTGAAGGAAGGTGGCAGAGTGTCAGGTGGCGGAGTGTTTTGGGCGTCGTGGTCATTATGGATCTTGCTGAGAAGTCGAGTGCTCCGAAGAACTAGAGGAAGAGGCGGGTGAGTCGCGGACATACCAGGGTTGTGCAGGCGGCCTGGCATTATCGCGCGTCCATTCCCCCGTCCCTCAAGGTGAATTTGGAGGTGATGGAGGATGGATTCTGGTGTGAGGTTCTATAAAATTCGCCGACATTGGATGTTGCGGTGTTGGAGAGTTGGATACAAGACTCGGGCTCGTCTAGGGCTCACCAGGGCATGAATGAAAAAATGGTCAAACTTTATTGGGTTATCAAAATCCTCCTGAGTCGAGTTCTTCTAGAACGCGAAGAGAAGCAAGGCGGGGATGAAATCCCTTTGGATTTTTGGAAGGAGTTGTATGCTTATACCCACCTCCTGCATATGAAAATTTACATGATTGGGAAGGAGTTGGGAATTCCATTCCTCCTACAGATGGTTATTTTCGCTACTGGGATGGAGGAGTGTTTGAAGGACAACGGGAAGGATGGAGTTGGTTCGGGTGACATGGGAGAGACCCCTCTGCTTGTGAAGGATTAGTTGTTGTACTGTCCTGTTGGCATCTTGTGCTTGGGTAGGCCTCTACTTTTTGGTTAATGCATTATGTGTTTTGTCTCGGTCGCTTTGGCGAGTCAGTGCACTTGTTGGGTCGGGGGGTTTACATTTGGTTTATCGACATAACGACGAATAATCATACCAAGCCTGTAGGCTGTGTTTTGTAGTTTTTTTTGTTGTTCTCAAGGTAATGGGGAGTAGTTGGAAACATGTAGGCCCTATTTTCTCCTTTGGGGGATGGGCCCTAGGGGTTATGTTGTTTTAAACCTCAGATTGTTCCAAGATTGTTTCATATAGATAGACAAAAAGGTGGAAGAACCATGACTGTAGCTTTTTGTATATTTTGTTAATATAAAGTATACTTATTTACAAAAATAAAATAAAATAAATGAAAGTAAAGTAAATTGAAAAACTAAAAGCAAGAAAGAAAAATGGAATAAACTACTATATACAAGCTAGCTACCTTAAGGGTGAGCTAACTAAAATATTGATTTAATAATTTATTATTGATAGGAAGGAGATCCAAGTGTTCTTCCATATCTTGTAATTGGTATGTGCCAACGTTGATCTTCTTACCCACTTGAAAAGATTTGAACCAAAGTTGTTGAATTCCCTGTGCTTTCCTTTGCACATGTATGTGTTGTCCCACATTAGGACAATACCAAACTAGTGCTTAACAATCCTTGGCGAGCTACAAACTTACTTCAACAATGTGTCAATTCGACATTGCACCACAAAGGTGTGTTCACCACTTGTTTCCTAAGATTGTTGCAAAGAGGGAAATAAGATATTTGACAATAATATTGCCTCTTTTCCATATAAATTTAAGTATGATGATGTGATCTCCCTATTATCACATTCAAGTAACTAGGATTGTACCCATGTTGCAAACAATATTTCAAATCATGTTATCATGACTCTTTCTATGTAGGCATGAAGGGAATGTTTGTTGTATACAATGATGTTTCATTCTCCCATCTCGTTTCTTTAATGTCAATTTGATTTCTCCCCTTGATTGCTAGTATACACATTCCTTGTTGAGATCAAACTTGTAGATGGTAGTGATCCAGTTTCCTCAACTTTCACCAAGTTCCTTCTATGAAGAGAGATCTAGCAGTCAAACGTGGAACAATCACCTTCATGTGTACTTACAAGAGGTGATCCATAAATCGTCTAACTACTTTAACCATGTTGAAGTCTTTTTTCTCAATCATTGGATAATTAAGTTCAAAACCTTGATCCCCCCGGATGCGGGTGACATGACGACAGCCAGAGCCATGGCAGGGAGCGCCATCTACCCACCTAGCAGCATGGCTCCTCCACCTTGCAACAGGCCCCAGGCTATGCTATCCCCAGGACCCTGCCTTTAATGTTGGATACGACCCTATTCCACTTGGCCTCTTCGCTCGTGCTCGTTTATATAACCCACATGGCCTGGAGGTTGGCATTTAAGCCGGATCTGGTTTCTACGTCCCTCCCTCCCACCTGGTTCATCAAAGTCATTAAGCTCTCTCGTGCGAAGCCTGCTCCCTCCAGCTGCGCGATCATAGATTTGAGGCTCCCCACCCACTCCCCTGCGGTCATTACTTGCCTCTACTACTCTCTGTCTATCTCCACTGCTGAGAGCTCTGCTCTTGCTCTGTTTTCCTGTGACGTTGCCGATACCGCCATGACTCGAACACGCGGCACATCCAAGCACGGTTCTGGTCATGGTGCATGAAAATCAACGTCCTCTGTCGAGAAAGAAAAAACTGCAAACAATGGTTACAAGGACAATGTCTCCGTCCCTGTTCGTCGACTAGTAGACAACTGGGAGTCACGCAGTGTGGCATAAATTCTGGCTTTTGGCAGCCAAGGCACCCAAGTTAATTATTATTGGCTCATGAAAAACATGCTTGGCACTTTGGTGGAAGATATGCTCACCAATTAGAATTTGGCCAAGGTTGCTATCATGGACACCAGGTCCAATATGGCTCATTTGGATGGGGTGCTAGCTACTCTGGAGGCCAACTTGACTGGCTGTAGGTACTCTCTGTTTCCTCACCCACCTCCCCCACCCAATTACGGTCCTGCTGGTCCTATTGATGGTTTTGCTGTGGATTTAACCATTCATGCTGAGGGCGTTGCTACTGCAGCAGAATCCCATGCTACTGGTAGTTCCCTGCACGACTCCATGGGTGTTGCGGCTTCGGATGGCACGGTCCCTGTTCGCGGCCCCAATTCTAGCCCAAGCTCTCTAGTGGCAGTGGTGGTTCAGGGAGCTCCTCCCTCGGGGATACCCTTTCCTATCCCCTCGACCATTGATGTTCTACATTACAAACGAGTCTGGAAGGCTGAGGACGAAGTTGTTCCTCCACGCAAAGACGAGCCCCTGCCCATCAAGCTCCCGACTCAGCAGTGGGATGACGACTTCTTCGGCGCCTGCCCAATCTCTGGCGAAAATCATGGCTCCCAAAATGCAAAATCTAGTACCTAATGCGGCTCTGTGTGAGCACAACTCTTCTGGTTTTGGCAGTTAGCTTTTATGTTTCCTTTGTTTCTGTTACCGGTCCATCATCAGATGCTAGTCTATATCTCTAGTCTAGTTCTGTTACTGTTTTTACTGATCGGCTGTCATAAGGTCTATGCTACTCATCCCACTGTAGGGCAAGTCCATAGAGACTCTTTTTTGTACTCCTGGTTCCATGAGAAGCTTCAGAAAGCTGACTCTACTAACTCTCATGAGATTGTAACATTTTTTGTACTCTAATATAATTTTACTATGCTGCTTAAAAAAAAAAAGTTCAAAACCTTGAAGATCCATGCTTATAAATGACATTGAAAACTCACTTCCTTGCTCATATTTTGTGTGAGCATGGAAGTAGAAAGTGATAAAATGCAAATGTGTAGAAGCGGAAAAATTTACTAATGTTTGGAATCTAGAAGGATTGAGCAGATGAGATGGTAGAATTAATATCTTTGAATGATCCTCTTTCAAACTCCATCCCTTGAAAGACTACATCTTTTTAATAATCATTTTATAGCTTCCACTAAAAGGGATATTAGTTCATGGTTTGAGAGGTATCGCATGTTGTATAAACCATGCATCATACACCTTCAAGTTCCAATACATTCAAGCAAATATAACTTTGAACTGCTTGAATACTTTGACGTAAAACCTTCTTCCAATTTCAAAACAAAAAATCCAAGTTTGCAATATTACACTTGCTTTAGTAACAATATTTATAACCTCACACCGCATGGAGGAGTTGTTTGCTTTCACATGAAATGTTTTCTTGAATCAGTTCCATGGATCAAGTAACTTCTTAGGATACATAACATTTATGGGCATCTTATTTGACTTTATATTAATCATCCTAATTTTTCATTTTTCTAAACATCTTGAATGTTCTTCATCATTGATGACCATAAAATACACCCTCATTGGTCAACAAATGCCATGATCTATTGATCCTTGTTCATTTGACACTGAAGACCCAAAAACAAGTTCATTTGACAATTTATCAAAAAATTCCTCTTATGGGACTTATATGATAACTGAAACTTGCTAATGCATTCACATATGTGTTTTCTCTACAAGTAATAGAGTTAAAATCCTTTGAAATTTGAAAATCAAACCCCATACCTTTCTCTGGAAACACTCTAGTGAGGAGAACAATATTAAAGTGAGTTGCTTACTTGTCTCATGATTGTCTCTAAATCATCAAATACCTTTAGTATTTAATTCTCAGATCAAGATCCTTCTTGGTCTTACGACTAAGTCCTTGTACTCAGTGGTTAGTTTGTGTATTCAAACTCTTAAATGTTTGGAACCAAGGTAAATTTATCTCTTGGATCAACAATCAAGTAATCGTAACCCACACCTTCTTGCTATTTAGAACCATCATAAGAACAAAATTTTAGTGGTTAGGTCTATGTCAATGTTCAAAATATAGTCTAGTTCTACTATAATATATTGAGAAACATGTAAAAAAACAACTAGAACGAGAACAAAATATTATATTTATTCAACTATACATTGAATAACTATAAGTGATAAAAAAATAGTAAATACAAGGTAGCTTCCTTAAGGGAAAACTACCAAAATAGAGGAAGGAACTCTCAAAACAATTGATACTAAACAACATAATCAAAACATGTTAATTACTCTATGAAATTAACAAAATAAAATCGTACTTCTTTGCTCCTAATCTAACTATATCGACATATCCAAAATAATGCGTAATCATAGTCCCATTGTATCCATTTAAATGTGCTTCCCTTTCCCATGTTTTCATTGTTAATCATAGGTATGAGATATTGCTATGTTGTGAAATGTATCATTGGAAAAAATTAAAAAAAATTAAATTCTACTCAAAGAAGTAAGAGATGCTTACCTGTTATAACGGCATATCCAAAATAATGTGTAATATACTTCCATTTCCCATGTTTTCATTTTTAATCATAGGTATGAGAGACTACTATGTTGTTAAATGTATCATTTGGAAAATTAAAGCATTGTAAATTCTACTCAAAATAAGAAGTAAGAGATGCTTACCTCTTAGTAAATATCTTTGGGAGGATGAGGATTCAATCCAATGCTCAATGATGCCTTAGAGTTGTTATTGCAATTTTTGAAAGAGGAAATAGAATTTGAAAACAACTTGATTACTTCATCATCGTTTTTGGTTGTTTTGCAAGGCTCCTTCCTATAATTACCTCATTGTCCAAATCTCGTTATTCTTGATTCAATGACAATTCATTTGCAATGAAGGACTGCTTCCCCCCCATATTTTGATTGTTCATTTATTGTATTTCAATCATCACCAATGAGTGAGGGTTGAGAATATTTCCAAATTAGCCCTTGAACTAGATATTCAACAATCTCAAGCTCAATGATATCAATGTCTAACAAGGCATCATTTAAAATCCTTTCTTGGGAAGAAGCACTATCATTGAGAAACAAGGTAGTATCCATGATTTTTTCTTGATTTTTTCCTTGGACATCAAACTCTAGATTGTATGTAAGTGGTGTATCGTAAGACTTTGTCACAACATATGGGTCAACAGTTTAAAAATAGTCTAATAACATAATATAATAATCCTTGAAATCCAATAACCTATTACTGTTTGCGACAAGCAAGTTTGTAGAATATATGATGCATTCATCCTTCTTTGTACAAGAAGCTTCATAAGAGTGCATGCCATCTTCTTTGCTTTTTGGTTGAATGAAAGGTTCATATTCTAACACGCATTCCATTGATGTTGCATGTTCATCACGGCCAAGGCCTTCTACAAGAGCATCTTCGAGATTAGTGCCTTCTACATTGTCACTTCCATGTTGTGATAGGACATTCTCCATGGAATGCCATGTCTCATTCAATATTAAGTCTGATGTGTTGTCCCTCCATGAATGTGAGGATAAGATATCTGATAGGAAATCTTCTTGACTTTCTGAATACTCCTCACAATATAACAGTAGATATTATTATCGTCGATGTAGAGGACATGCAAGATCCAATCAAACATTTCTTGCTTAGGTGGCCTATCTCTTTTGTGAAAACAATGATATAATTGTAGAAAACTCATCTTGAAAGCTTTATTAGACTCATGCTTCCCTTTGTGAATCCCATCTAGTTCATGATATAATGCATCAACTTGATAATTATTGTGAGTAGCTAAGAAAACTTCCCTAAATTGCTTCCAATATTGAATGGTTTTGGTCGGCGTGTCTTATACCAATCTCAAATTTATTCTTTGAAAGTGAGTGAAACTATCTTGCACACAACCTTTGTTTCAAGAATTTTTAGTAATTGACATGTAAGCTAATGTGTTAATACATATGGATGCAATGGTTTTCCCTTCACCATTGAATTTTAATCTTAGAAAAGGATTAGTTTTTTTTCGATGTGATGTAGTGGTCCCAAAAGACTCAAAGCAACATTATCATCCCACGTGGGACTTTGGAAAAGAGCCATGAACAATTAATTTATTCTTGAAAAGAATGGCTCCATGTGGGTTGGATTGGCGTCTTCCCTCCTAGCACAAAAATGTTGACATGAGAAAATACCTAAGTCAACGATACAATTTCACTTGATGAAAGGGCCCAATTAGACCTCCCTTTGTCGAAATGGAAAATCCTCTATACATGGCCCACCTACTCTTGGTTCTATTTATACTTTTTTACCAATTACTAGTTAAGGCTCAATTCACCTATGGTTTCTAAATGCAACTAATATGTAAAATCCATGCCTGGTTAATCTAATTTTAGATCTATTCTATCTAACTAGCTATCCTATCTTAGTTGGGAGTGCACATTAAATAGAACCAATTCAATATGAAACATGAGGAGGGTACGAACAACATTGAGGATGGCCTACCTCTACCATTGGGACCAAATCTAACTTGTTAGCACAATATATAATAATCAAACATGAATAAGGTAACCAGGGGAATGTGCTTAACGCCACAACATTCACAAGATACAACATTCATTTTCACAAGAAACCAAGGAAGCAATGAGTGGAAAAAATAATCTACAACTTCTAAAAAGCATCAAAACATGAGCCAACTAAACCTATTTACACACACATGCAAAAATAATGTCAACTACCAATAAAAAGTGTAGAAATTGACTACTAAACCAAGATTTGTAGCTTAGTTATAGATTCAACCAAGATGCAAAGTATAAAGAGAAGAATTGAAGATTAGAAATGTGAAAACACGGATCTATATAAGGTATTGCAAATTCTCTTCATTTAACTTATACACTGCTCTTTATTTAACTTATCCAACTCCAAATAACGAAGGTCAAAGCAATACAAATACAATGCATGCTAGGGTAAGATTAAATAAAAAAAAGGTCATGCAATGGCATGCCACAAATATTGCCTCAAACCGAGGAAAGGCAAAAAACTAAGTGAAACTTAATTGATGCATGTGCATTAAATCACCAAAGCTGGATTGAAGTAAACTAAAGCAAAAGAGCTACTCATCAATAGCAAGTGCATTGTATGCTAGCAAGGTGTAGGCACTACGTGCATCAACGGTCCCCTTAAGCTTAACTTAGGTGAGTATGTGGTGACAAAAATGGGTCCTAGAAACTATGTATCCAAATCAGGTACCCATGTACAAAATAATCCCCACAAAAATGAGGAAAAATAAAACCCAGGGGGAACCCCCCCAGTAGAGATCGTAAATGGATGAATTTTCCCTCTATAAATGGTTTGGTAAAAATGACGGCAACCTACTCTAAACTCTTGATTGAAATGAATATGAATTTCAATGTGCTTGGTTTGCTATCGATGAACTGAATCTTGTGAGATATGAATGGCACTCTAATTGTCACAAAAAATGATCGATGGCTAGTGATACTAAATACCAAACTCAATGAGAATGGGTTGCAACTATATAGACTTAGTACCTACATTTATAGCTCCTCGATACTCTATCTCTATGGTTGATAGATCAATGCCAAATCGCTTATTTCTTGACCAACAAATAGGATTGGAACCAAGAGATAAGAGGTAAGTTGAAGTGGACTTGCAGTTTGTAGCATCGTATGCCCAATCAAAATTGGTGTACCCCACTAAATTGAGGTGACACGCTGTTGCATATTGTATCCCAAATATTTGTGTCCTAAATATAGTGAAGAATCCTCTTCATTTCCTTCTAGTGTAGCTCATGGGATTCCTACATAAATATGGACACAACATCCATATCATAATAAATGTCGGGTCTGGTGTGAGTGAGATAGAGAAAACTCCCAACCAATTGTTTGTATCGGGTGTTGTTAAACAAAGGTGAAGGGAAGGAAACCTCAAGTTTGACACCAAAGAGGAAGGGAGATACAACAAGCTTGCAATCAACCATCTAAAAATGTGAGAGTAGATCCCCAGCATATTTGGACTGCGCCATGGTGATCCCAAACCTAGATTTAGTGATCTAAATCCCAAGTAATGTAGAAACCCTAAATCACTCATTAAAAACCTGTCATGTAAGGCAACATTAACAGCAACAATGGATTCCTATGAACTTCTTGTAATCAACAAATCTATATACAAAACTATGAACAAGAGAGAGTCATCTTTCCGCAAAATGTAGACATTGGGATTTGAATGACAATGGTGGAATCCATGAGATAGTAGGAATGAATCCATCTTGGCATACTAGGCCCGGGGGGTATGTTTGAGGCCATACAATGATTTCCTAAGTTTGTATACCAATGAAGAGTCCTGAGAGAACCCATGTGGTTTCTCCATGTAAATCTCTTCTTCAATATCCCCATGAAGAAATGAAATCTTCATGTCCTTTTGATGAACTTACCGACATTGAGTTGTCGCAATGGTGAGCACAAGCAAAATCAAGTACATTTTTACAACATTTGAAATTTTTTCATTGTAGTCAATGTCGGGTACTTGTGAGAATCCCTTTGCAACTAGCCAAGCCTTGTGCTTGTTCACCATAGCATCGGTTTCAAACTTGGTTCAATAAATCCACTTGCACCAAACAACCTTTTTGCACAAAGGCAGGGGAACTAGATCCCATGTTTTGTTCCTCAACAACAAACCATACTCATCCTGCATAGTGGCGTCCCACTTAAGAATTCTAATAACCTCATTAAAGGTTTGTGAATTTGAGGCAATGACAATGCAATAGTGTATTGGTAGCATTGGTTACATTGCTTTGAGAGCCTATGGAGTGCCCTGAAACCGAGAATGTGCCATTTTTGTGTCTTCTATATTCCTAGCCAAGATGTACTTGTCAGCTACCTAGGGAGTTTGTCGTTCCCAATGTAGCGTTGTAATGGGATGATCTGCATCCTCTACTAGATCTACAACAAATAATCTGTGATTGCTTTCAATGTCTAAGGAAGATGATGTTGCATCGTCATAGTCAAAATTCATCCCAAGTGGATCTTCAACAACATTGTCATCAAATTTTGTTGTGAAGAAAGGAATGGTAACATAATGAGAGGCATCATGAGCATGGATTGAAGATATTTCTTCAAAACGAATACTCTCTCAATGAACAATTGATTGGTGGTGGAGTTGAGAAGATGATAACCCTTCACATCATTTGGATACCCCACAAATATGCAACACTGACTTTGTGGTTCCATGGCCTTGTATTTTTCTATACGAATGTGGGCCCATGATCGAGAACCAAGCACTTTAAATCATTTCACGGTTGGTTTCCAATTGATCCATGCTTTGGAAGGAGTGACTTCCTTCAACACTTTATGAGGTACTCTATTTTGGATATAACAAGCACAATTGATGGCTTCTACCCAAAACCTCGGAGCAAGTGATTTGGATTGTAGCATGCAATTCATCATTTCCTTCAAGTATCATGTTCTTGTGCTATGCCACATCATTCTATTGAAAAATATATGGGACAGGACACTGCAAATCAATGCCTTCAATATGGGCACACAATTTCTCAAATCCATTCACATATTCCTCTCCATTATTTGTACATGGAATTTTAATGACCTTTTTGTACTTCTCTTCAAGGGTTGTTAAGTCCTAAAAGTGCTCAAACACCTCTTCTTTTTTCTTGAGAAAAAACACCTAGGTATGCCTTGAGTAGTGATCAATGAAAGTCAAGACATATTTGGCTCTACTCATGGATGGATGAGGAAACGAGAACATCAAATTGTTGTGAACAAAATCCAACACTTCAAATGTTCTCCATGCTTTTCCTTTGTCAAACTTTTCCTCCAAATGCAAGTATGCATCCTTGAAAAACACCATCATAAAATATAACATATGGAAACCTTGCAACCATGCTCTGCTTGTCGAGTTACCACAGATAGTCGTAGTTGAGATGACAAAACTGTTCATACCACAATATGCTTACTTCATATGAACAAGTGAGAAGGATGATCGAGGGAACTTTGGGATTACAGTTCGAGAAAAGGTACAACCTTGATTGGTGGTCAAATTTACCAACAACAACTATAGCACAATTTTTCATCTCACTAATGACCACATAATTAGGTGTGAAATCAAGTCACCTACCCAAATAAAAATGAGTGATATGGTAGATGGATAGGATATTGGTTGAAAATGAAGGAACATAGAGAATATTTTGGAATGTCACGTCATCCACATCAATATATCCTATCCCACGTACTTCAGCGGGAGTGTTATCCCCCATCAAGATAGTTAGAGTAATACAAGACTCCAAAGATGCAAAGTCATCTTGATATGAAGCCATGTGGTGTGAAGCACCTTAGTCAAGAACCCAACAAGATGGTTGAGATGCCACTACTACATGTGCATGTGTTGCACCCTTTCTCCCTTTGAGGATTGCCCAGTCGATGAACTTTGATTGATATAATTAGACAACTTGATATTATTCTTCTCAGGGTGATGAGTAAGATGAGAAATATTCTTCTTCATGAACTTGTGTTCATCATGCCCATGCTTATAGCAGTAGGCACACCTAACCTTCCTAGACTTGCGATTTTCAACCTTTGAATGATAGGTTTCACATGTAGATTTATGTTTTTCTCCTTGACCTTCTTTTCTCTATTTTTTTTGTTTTTTCATGTTGTTGTTAAGTGTCTTTTAATTCTTTGTGCTCTTATTTGCAAGAAGGGCATGATCCTTTGATATATTTATTGTGTCCATTTGAACAAGTTTGTCTTGCTCCCTTGTCACTTCTACAACAAAGTTGTCAAGAGACAACTTTTTTCGAGTAGCTCCAAATGCATTTTTGGTAGCATGGAAGGTGGAAACAAAAGCATATTAGTATGGGCCAAGCTTAGCAAGGATGGACAAAAATAGCTATTTATCATCCTTTTAAATCCCACACAGCATCAGTTTCAACCTCAAATATTTTAGCTTGGTGAGAAAGTCTTGGATAGTATCAAAGTTGCTCATGCTCAAGACGACGAGCTCATTCCTCAATTGATGACCTATCAACACGTCCTATTTCCCAAAGAGTCCTCCCAACATGGTAAAAAATTAGTGATTTTGCAAATTCAAAGTGGAAGAGAAGGTCGAGCATTGTACATAGACATAGTAATCCATATTATTCATTACATTGGCTAAACCATTTTTGTCTTTTATGCATTAGTTGTGGGTTCAACTTTAGTTCCCATAGTGATTTTCTATAGGTATTTTCCCCTCAAAAGAGTCATCACTTTCTATATCCACTCGTGGTAATTGAATGGCATAATAAGAGGGGCTTGACTTTGATCCATTGTTGTAGTATTTTTGTTGCTAGAGAACAAACTTTTGTATCTGAAAGTTTGAATTGCTTTAGAAATAGGAAAAGAACAACAAAACATAAATTTTTGCAATAGTAGAGGAAGGCTTAGGAAATACTTGCAAGCTACTATAGAACATAAGTTTATATAGCGAGAAGGAAGGAAAATTTTGTTGCAATCATAGGGATGGATTTAAATCCACAAAGCTACTCTAAATTATGCATGCAAACCTTGATAGCATAGTGAATAGTCGACCCAACTGAGGAGGTGATATTTTCAATGATCTCCATGTAGAGTGCACCAACAAATATAGCCACAACAACTCCCCCCCAGAGTATAATTTTCCCACCAACAAAAGGCCCCTCCTTAGAAGGTCTTAGACTTTGATACCATATAGAATTCAACTACTGAAACAAGATATGTAGATTGGCTATGGATTCACCCAAGATGCAGAGTCTAAAAAGAAGAATCAAATATCATAAAGGTGAAAATGCATATATGTATTAGGTATTGCAAATGCCCATTAATTAATTGGTCCAACTCCAAAAAATGAAGGTCGAAGCAATACAAATACATTGCATGCTAGGATAAAATTCAGGAAAGAAGGCCATGCAATCGCATGCCATGAAACTTGCCTCAAATAAAGGAAAGATAAACAACTAAGTGAAGCGTAACTACTACATGTGCCTTATAGCGCTAACATTGGATTGAAATAAACTAAAGCAAACAACTAGCTAGTCATGAATAGCAAGTGCATTGTATACTAGGAAGGCGTATGCACTATGTGCACCAACAAAAAGACATGCTTCACATCAAAAGCATTAGGCATAAATCAAGGAGATACAAGAAAAAAAAATGGGGAGTAGTCTACCACTATTTTTTCCACAATAACCCAAGTTTACTATGAGGACCGAATATAGCCTTACGGATACCAAGAGTCATGATCAACAAGTTAGTATAATGTATGATAAGCAAGCATAAATATGGTTATGAAGAGAATTTCCATTTCCTAGATACAAACTCATATGGAAGCAAACAAATGGTGAATGGAAAAGATAGCTTACAATTGTTGACAGTTTCACAAGATGATCAAGCTAAGAATGCCACTCTATTTGACATACGAAGATAGCTTACAATGAGACCATTTACAAAAGAGAAAAGGCCTTTTTATAGAAATCCTAATGACCTTCAAATCTATTGGCCTTTCAATTCTATTTGGTTAATCAATTTTTCCCTTTGTACTCATTCCAAAATAGAATGAATGAACATATTTTACAATAATAATAAAAATAATATCTCAGCCAACTATTCCTTCTTTCCAGTTTTTTCTTTGGTTGCCAAATACCAATGGGAGGTTGGACACAATGTCTTTCTCCTCCATGGCTTGGAGGAAAATAATTTAACTCTTCATGCAACCCAATTTGTCTTATAGTGGACTTGAGGTTCTCCTCAATTTGTATTCATGTGAGCTTGAAATTTGCATTTGGGAGCTTGAATAAAGAATCCTTCTCTTTCCTAATTCAGATGGAAGAAGCTTGTTTTTGCATTCTCCCCAATTTTTCTTTTAGTGGACTCCATTGGGTGAGTGATACTTGACTTGCACAAGCTTCTCTTCATTTTCCTTGTTTAATGCATTCTTTTTGCAACGTCTCCGCCCATTAGTCGAACAACATAGAGGGGGATATGAATGATCATGGGTCCTAAATTAAGCCCGAAGACCATATACGATTCATAAACATGAAATAAAAACGTGTGCAAATGCATAATATAAACACAATGGATTAAAACTTAATCCACACACATAACACATGCATTTTCCATCATAAATCATCACAGACATAATAATAACAGCATTGCAGATTCAAATATCAGAGAGAATACTTATATGGAACAAGGATCCAAGTAACTTACTGTGTAAGTGCAATTTTCCACTCAACCATAGGTAATATGTCCAACATATACTCTTTTCACTGAGAGTACACCCACGAGCCAAGCTATGAGTCCACTAGGGTGAAGGAAACACATACATACTTCTATATCTTGTCCCACAACCCATTCTACTCTCCATGCTCAACCAAATGCTCATACAGAGCTCTATAGTAGTCTCAATCATCTAGCATGCCCTTGGATCCACAATACCTTCCCCACACAATACCTTCTAGGCTTAGGCATCCCCTTCACCAATCTGGGTCCCTTGGGCGATCCATGTTTCCAAGTGCTTCCAGTGTGTGCGTAGAAAGAGTCCAATCGGTTGCATACTACTAGAGATCTGCTTGTAGCTTTCACTCATGGATACTCGAGCGGGTACGAGTAGTAGAACTCAAGGTGTTTGTCTTCGGCCTCAGGTCTCACTTACAGCCAACTCCCTCTCTCTTTAGTCTACATATTAGAATTACAGGGTAGTGAATAGTCTAGTGTCAGGACAAGTATGTGACAACACAAGAGGGTAGGAGTGTCCAATGCACGAGGTAATTCGACGCGTGTCTACATAGTGTAATCACTTGGGTGCAAGGGTGAGCCAGGAAAAGGTCTCCACGCAAACAAATAGGTTGATTATGTGCATGAACAAGTCTCGGGGAGTGTAATTCCACATCGAGTGGTCTGAGTGTAACGAGTGTGCGTCTCCGTCTACGACGGAGGATGTTTGTGTCTGCAAGTGTGTGTAAGTCTCACGAGAGTCTAGGCAAGTGGATGCGTGAGTAATTTTTGGGTCTGCAAGCATGCAGGCATGAAGGTAAGCTCAAAGGCCTTGACTCAAGGGTAGGATAGAGGGGAAAACAACCGGCTCCCCTAACATAACTTCTGATCATGGGGAAAGGGACTTTTGAAAATGTCATCGAAGCACTTGCACCTCCATGCTTCCTTAACTGCATGAAGATACTTCTTCCACAAACCTCACATAGAAATTAATGATTGAGTGAATGCAGTAAAGGGCAGTAATTGTTTTCGGATAATCTACTCGAGCGGACGCAAGCTAGATCTCCCTAGTCCAAGTGGATCTAGAACAAATGGAAACAGAATATAAAACTACTTTCCTAGATCAATTAGAGATCAAGGAAGATAGATGTATTACCTTCATATTCGTAGATCTTTCTCCCATTTGTTGCTCCAAGCTTCGTGGTCGTCAGATCTATAGCTGCAAAACCTGTCAAAGCACATAGAGACAAATGAGCAGTAAAAGCACATCTAAACACTAACTGATCTAAGTAAACAGTTAAGGAAGTGAACTATAAATATCATCAATACAAAGACATTTATGGAAAGATATTATATTACTGTAAATGAGTGAGAAAGACATAGAAGAGTGACGATTACAACCCAAGCCTTAACGCTGCAATCTTCATCCAACAAGCCAAGCCAATGCCTCCAAAGGAAATGTATGCCTCCCAAGAGATGGATAGGGATCACCTAGGTTAATTCCACCAGCATATAAGTGCTATAGAATTCCTTTTTTTCCATGGAGAGAGGGGTTTCATTTATAGGGCTAAAGGGATAGAGTAGGTTGAGGATTAAGGGGAGAGGGTTAAGGGATCCTCCCATTAGGTTAGGTAACTGAATTCCAGCTCACCTAGAAGTTAGGGATGACCCTCCACCTTACCTAGCTTCGAGAAGGACCTAGAAGCTTCCATTTATCCACCATAACCAACCCCGGTGCACCCTGGATGAAGGAAAAGTGCGCCAAAGGATGGATGGCACGGGTTGCAAGTAGGAAAAGTGATCCGGTGGCTCACCCTGTCAAGGTTAGACCTGCGCCACCTAGGGTCTGGCGCTCCCTGACTGAAGGTAAGGTGTGTCGGCCTACTTAAAGGAGGTAGAAAGGTAGGGACAACCTCATACTCAATGTACTTTAGCTAAGGGAACTTTAGGGATCCATGCACAGAGTTGACCCAAGGCTCATGATGACGAGATTTTGGTGTAATAGAATGCCCCCCAAATCATGAAGCTGGTAAAATAAAACAGGTGAAATGCTTTGAAAAGATAGACGGAAAGGACTTGTTGGCTGGAAGGAACTACTGCAGTACAATTGACTCTGAGATACTAGTCTCACATGACTCACAACATGGCTGCCAACCAATACACTGCAGATCCATGGTAGTAGAGACCGACTAAACACAATCATGGATACTAGACACAATCGTAGATCCATGATGAGATGATAACATAGCCACCACCAATACAAAGTGGATACGTGTAATATGACTCAAACAAATCTCCATCGCAACCCGGGTAGCATATGATTTTCCCCAGGGTCTTCAAGCCGAACCCGCAATCGGATACAAATTTATCCATGTGATTACAATGTCTTGGAGTCGAACATGCTAGAAACCACTTGATTACCAGTCATTGATGTATACCGTTAACAAGCACGAGGGAAATAACTATTGATTTCAATGATCCCCAAGGCATCATAGTACACATCACCGAGCGTGAATCAATGAGTTGAGGTCGAACGCTCGATGAAATATTTCAATCAAGATTCAATGATGTAAACTCATGTTGAAAGTGGGGTAACCTGCCATTAAGGCATGCAGGCCCAAGGTACTTGACTGATTTCTAGATTCAACCCTTGGATGATGTGTTGAAGTCGACAAGGATGAATCCGTGGAAGGAGGGCCATGATGAATCCCCCATCAACGACACGAAACTCGATAACAGATGTTTGGATTAGATCGGTTGGTAGAGCAATGTGTAAGAATGACTCAGGTTAGACTGACATGATGGAAAGTGTACGGACTGCAGATACTGAGTAACAAACATCTCTTGAACATGGGCATGGCATGACTCAGCAGTATTGACATGACAAGAATGATACCGACCTCCAATGAAAATATGATGGAAACATTCTTTGGATGACCCAAAGGAGTGAGATGACTCATGGAATCAGTAGAACTCAAAGAAAAACAGATTACCCAAGTACTGAATGCGAATGCAAATGAGTGCCATGTTCAAGAGTGACTATGTACTGCCATAAATTATAGTGTAACACAAAATGTTTCCTTTTTCCCCATCATGATTGATGAGTGCCTCTCTTGTTTTTTAACGAGCTTGAGGAGGGTAAACAAATGCTCGGTATAGCTCATCCCATGGATGAGTCCAATCCTAAATGTTTTACGAACCTAGGATAGGAGGGGTTCGTCCCATGACGGGGTCTTCAATGTTAAATTTTAACGAGTCCAAAGAAGGTAAACTCGCCGTCATTTCATATTTAGAGAGACTTAAAAGAACTAAAGAAGACTCCAAAGCTCTTTTTTCGTAAAGTTAGTCTCTTTGCCCAAAAAAAGGTAAAACAACGCGAGAGAGAACTCTTCCAGTCACAATTGGCTAGAGTATTCCTTTTTCGTAAATAGTGCCTCCTGGTTCGAAAAAGGGGTAAACTATCACCAGAAAGACTATCATTCAAATGCTTTTACAAGCGTGAACGTATCAAGTTCACTTGGCGATCTTTTCGTATTTCAAGATCCTGAAAAGAGCTTAAAGAAAGACTCCGAGGGGTTCCTTTTTCGTGGAAGTTTAACGAGCCCGAAAAAGTGATAAACTATAATTCGGTGACTTATTCTCATTGTTTTACAAGCGCGAGAAAGAACAAAGAATTAGCTCAGTTGGTTTTAGGAATCCTAGGAGTGTCTCCCGATACACACAAGGTACGTGGGAGCTCAAATCCATAGCGGTGTTGTCTAATGCACAACCGTACGATAAGAGCCTTCCGATATACTACCAAGTACATGAAGTGCCTTTCGATATACCCTAAGGTACGTGAAAGAGCCTTCAATATACCGGTTGGTACGCGGAAGAACTACAATGCCCCGGGATGCATTGCAGGTAAGTAACGACAGCTACCAGGTTTTACGACGCCGGAACACGTCTCTAACTTAACACACAAGTTACTAGTAAATTTTAACCTAGTTCTACCGGTAAATTTTATATGGACGGTTAGGTGAATGCATGAGGTGAAGACAGAAATTTAAACATGATGCAACCCTAAATACATGAAAATGCACTCTTTCTTTTGATGAAATATATGTAAGGGAAGGAGAAATTATTTTTACAATGACCTCAATAAGACAAAATTCCCAAAAGTTCAAAATCTACCAAAGATGATGAAAGCACTCTTTTCCATTTTTCAAACAAAATCATAAAAATCAACAATAAATCAAATCAAAAACTTTGTCTTTTTGCCTTTTCCAATTAAAACAGAACTAAGTAATGAAAAAGGAGAATCTCTACTTAGAGCACACTAACTCTTCAATTTTCACAATGGTAGCCTAAAAGCACTTGAAAACCAAAAATGCATATAACTCTTCAAGCTGGGAATTACTTTGCAAAAATTTGATTTCACTTGGATTTTTCAAGAAGATGAGTGATTCATAATTCAAGAAAAATACAAACAACTATTTTTTCTTCTCAAACTTCCCAAAGATTGATGGATGATGAATTCCAATGCACAAAACAATTTCTACAACAATTCTCAAATGAACTTGAAAACAGTAAAATCGAAGCACTTTTGATTTTTCAATGTATGTATCAAGACAAAACCTGATAGTAATGATGCTTTTCAAATGTAAATGGTAGAAAAGAAGAGACTACTTGCAGCACTCTAATCAATTAGAAATTACCAAAGAAAGATGACAAGCACTCCAATGACCTAAAGACACACAAATCACTCAAAACGATCAAATGCAAGCAAACACTTAATGACTAAGCTCAAAAACGGTTTGGAAGTGGATCTAGCATGCTGGATAGATCCGGTTAGGTGGTCAGGGAATACAAGATGGAGCGGATGACCATGGGGGATTGAAATTTCCCGCGAATACCAAACTCCTACTTGACCAAAAGGACCCAAAAACCAACATAAACAAACCAAACACAAACAATGCTTAAGAAAAAGGGTCTCTAACTAGAAGGCACAGTACAGAGATTTCTGTTGATCAACCCAAAAATCAAAATGTGGAGAGAAGTATCCCAAGCACTAAGCTTGAAGGATCGGTGCCGTCTGTGGTTAGGCACAGAGCGCCCAACACAGACTGTATGCAAAGATGAAGCCCCGGCAGCACAGACTGTCAGATCAGAAAAAGTACTGAAGGCACAGGATGCTCAAAGGCAGAATGCACTTGGGATGGACAAGCACACTGGATTCACTACCCAGGTGCGTCGGGAGAATAACCCAATACAAAAAATGAAAAAGCTCCAAACAATGAACAAGTAAATGGATTGATAATGATTCCAACAGACTCAAAGAAGGTCAATAAACTCTTCAAGAAGAAAATATGATGGTAGAAAAAGGCTTAGGAGGCAAAGCAATGGCTCGTTAAGAAATCAAAGAATAACACATTCAACTTGAAATCAAAACAAAGTATTCCCCAGTACGGTCTCCAGATTTGTTTTCAGACAATCTACTCGAGCGGACGTGAGCTAGATCTCCCTAGTCCAAGTGGATCTAGAACAAATGGAAACAGAATATAAAACTACTTTCCTAGATCAATTAGAGATCAAGGAAGATAGATTTCTTACCTTCAGATTCGTAGATCTTTCTCCCCTTTGTTGCTCCAAGCTCCGTGGTCGTCAGATCTATAGCTGCAAAACCTGTAAAAGCACATAGAGACAAATGAGCAGTAAATGCACATCTAAACACTAATTGATCTAAGTAAACAGTTAAGGAAGTGAACTATAAATATCATCAATACAAAGACATTTATGGAAGGAGATTATATTAATGTAAATGAGTGAGAAATACATAGGAGAGTGACGATTACAACCCAAGCCTTAACGCTGCAATCTTCATCCAACAAGCCAAGCCAATGCCTCCAAAGGAAATGTATGCCTCCCAAGAGATGGATAGGGATCACCTAGTTTAATTCCACCAGAATATAAGTGCTATACACTTCCTCTTTTTTCCATGGAGAGAGGGGTTTCATTTATAGGGCTAAAGGGATAGAGTAGGTTGAGGATTAAGGGGAGAGGGTTAAGGGATCCTCCCATTAGGTCAGGTAATTGAATGTCAGCTCACCTCGAAGTTAGGGATGACCCTCCACCTTACCTAGCTTTGAGAAGGGCCTCGAAGCTTCCATTTATCCACCATAAATAACCCCGGCGCACCCTGGATGAAGGCAAAGTGTGCCAAATGAGGGTTGGCGCAGGTTGCAAGAAGGTAAAGTGAGCCGGTGACTCACCCTATCAAGGTTAGAACTGTGCCACCTAGGGTTTGGCGCTCCCTAACTGAAGGTAAGGTGCGTCGGCCTACTTAAAGGAGGTAGAAAGGTAGGGACAACCTGTTACCTCATACTCAATGTACTTTAACTAAGGGAACTTTAGGGATTCATGCACAGATTTGACCCATGGCTCATGATCATGAGATTTTGGTGTAACAGTAATTTACTCATTCAAGGCTCATGGAAGCAATTAGATTGGCTCTATGGGTGACACTTGGAAATCAAGGATTCGATCCCCCATAGGCCCTGTTACAATGGTACAAACACCAACGTACCTGCAGAGGTGCCCCAGGGAGAGGGTGTCTTTTTCTAACCAGGAGGGGTGTTTATTCAGCTTATTCTGAGGTGGGGCTATGGCTATACCCTCTGGTTTCTCCCCTGGAAGTACTATGGCTTAATGGCATCGTTGATTGCCTCATAAAAGGGTTTGAAACCTTGAGGTTGGCGTTTGGGGATTCCAGGGGTGGGTCACTGGATCACATGACCCCGACCTTGTTTTATCACTCCAGCGGCAGTTTAACCAGCACTGAGACACATGCTTATCCTTCATAGAACCTCCAGCACCCTCATGGCCCTCTAGTTCACCTGCGCCCTCTCTCTAGGCCCTCCTAAAGAGGATTATGTCATCTTCCTGGGAAGACTGTAATGCTTGATAGGGGGGCGTTGAGGGTTTTTCATCACTTTTGGGGTTAGTTGGGGCATGAAGACCCCCCTACATAGTCTGTCCTTCAGTTTGGTCAAATTTGGCCTTGTTCAACCATTTTTCTCATATTTGGGTCAAATATGGGGAAAACACCCCAATTTACCCACTCTTATCATTATTTTATATTATTTTTGTTTTAATTTTAAGTTGACATTTTTACTATTAAATTGACCTTATTTTATGTAAAAGTGAGTGTGAGATCATATAAATTCAATCTCCTCACTTCATTTTTAGACATCAAATCTTGGGATAAGATCATTATGTCTTCTATTTTCTCTAACGAGGGCTCTTTGAAGGGATGCACACTCCTTGATGAACGTTATTTTGCAAGTTTGAAGCATTTCTTGGAAGTTTTACTATTTTTCATGCCATTGCTAAGGTGAGGCTAGAGTTGTTTGCTTAACACATGCACTTGGAGGTATCTATACTTTTGGTTTGATGTCTCTTAGTCAATTTGTATGAAAGTGATGCTTGTTAGGGTTGAATGGAAGCCATTGTTGCTTCATTTTGTCTTGATTTTCATTTCATTTTTGTCATTGGTCACCATAGCATTCAAGCTTGAGCTTTAGGTCTTCAAGTTTTGCTGGGCTAGGTCTCCTCAATGAACCTTAGAGATTGTTGAGGTTAGCCCTAGTTTCCAAGCTTTCCAAGTACCATCTCAAGGAGGGTAGCTCTTCTCATTGATGCCCTGGGGTTGGGTGACTAGTTTTCTTGTGAGGCCTTAGTTGTTCATCTACTTTAAACCTAAATTCTAATTTGTATACTTGTAAATATTATTGGTTAAACCTAGTTTTTATTTTGTTAATTAGTCTTTTATCTTGATTTTTTTGAGTTAGTTGTTTTAAATGTTAAAAAACTAAAGTTAAAACCCTAAATACATACCTATCCTACCCTGCACCCTCCAATGACTTCCCCAAAATTCCTCATATACCTTCGTTGGACTCCTTTCCCAACTCAGCTTCCCTCCATCTCCTCTCCAACACCATCGGCCTCCATCCCTCCTTCCATCGATGCCCTACCGAGTTTCCAGTTGCTGCAAACTGCTACCCTACCCATGGCCCTTCTCTTCCTCTTCCCTTCTCTTCATAGCCTCGGTCATCCTCCTTTGCACCCCTTACCCTAAGCTTCCTCCCTCCTTCCTTCACAGCCCTAAATCCCTGCTCCTACCCTTGGCCTCCCCTTGTTGCTCCTCCTTTTCTTCACCTCCATCGAGCCCTCCTTCCTATCTCGGCTGCCCTCTTCTTCAGCTGCATCCTCTCTTCCATTTGGATAGGCCTATCCATGGCCTCCTTCCCTGTTGTCCCATATCCTTCCAGCCCTAATCTGATCCTTCATTCTCTACCACTCTCCCTTTCTTCCACCCTTATTTCACCTCCAACGCTACTCTCCACCAAGCCCTTCCCTTTTCATTTACACTGGCCAGCCCTTGTGTGCCATGTCCTTTCCCTTATCCTTTATCCTTTCATCTGCATACACAAAAAAACGAAAATCAAATTAGCTTGTAAAAACTCAATTTTTATTGTTGATCAATAGTTTATCTCAGGTGCTAATAAGGTAATATTTCTACTGCATAGTAAGGTACAGAGCTAAAATCTTTTTTAGGTTAATCTCAGTTCTACTATGTGCAAATTCCAAATCTGAAAAGTGGTGTTTTTAATAGGCCATTGTGGCACTAATTCAGCCTTTTATAATTTTAATATAAGTTATTTGTCGGATATCTAGTGGTGGAGAAATTTTGCTACAACACCAGGTTACATAACATCTCTTAGATCCGATATAAACATTTCTTGTAACTGGGTACTTTAGTTATTTGGTTTAATTAACACTTTTGCATAGTTTAACTTGTTTGGACCTTGTTGATGATAGATATTGACATCATACACATTATTTCACTCCTATATACTGTTGCTATAAATGTGCTAAATACCAATCTGGAAATTACACTTGAATGGTCTTTTACATTTCATTACTTAGTCTCTAATAATTATAATTGATTATGAATTATCATGCTAGATCTGATAATTGAATGACATTGTCAACTACCACTTAATGCATTTTTGGTTTGGTTGAGGTTTATTGGCAATATAGTCTTTTGATCCAATATTGATTATCATAGTGCATGTGTACATGTTCTCACCTTTCATTGAATGAACAAAGCATTATTGGTTAAAGTAGAATACACTTGAATCCATTAGGCACTGGTCTAACAATAATTGCATAGAATATAGTTTGGTGGTTATTCTAGTGTCTTACAGGATTCCATAAGGACACTTCTCCTTGGAGGTTTCGACTTCCAAAGAAGTTAGAACAGTGACCGAGGTGACATTGGGTCACTATTCTTATTTTTGCTTACTAGGAATTAGCCCTGCTAATTTGCCCGGTAACAGGCCCCCTTTCCTCTTCCCCTCTAATGGAATCATAGCCCCTTTGGTGCACCTTACATAGCCATCTTGGCCCATTTATATTATTTATCAACATAATATTTACATAGCATTATGATTGGCTTGATAAGCCAATCACATGTTCCAAATAAGAAATATTTACATCATTTACATAGTTTGATTCAATATATATTCCAAAGGTCAAACTGGGGGTATTACAATTCCCTCCCCCATGGAATAACACCATCGTCGGTGCCTACCAACACTATATACATTACAAATTTATTTATTTTTCGAAAATTCCAAATAACTGCTACTTCTAGCTCCCACATCACTTCTACAACCACGTTTGCTGCAACATTCTTAGTCCTTTCCTTCTGGTATAATTGTTGACCCTTTCATCAATGCACCAACATTGATTGTCCATTTCTCTAGATGCCTTCCCAGGCTTGGCACATCCACATGTACCTATATCATTCATTAAGAATAAGTATGCATGTTATATTCATTCTCATAAAACAGTCATAATTTCCATAACAATTTTCCAATACCAAAAAGGTAATCACATATATTCATTTAATCCAAATAGTATGAATCTCTATTCACTACCTATATGTATGCATATTTCTTTTATTTCACAAGTTTCCATGGGAAAAAAATTACCTTGTTGCTCCTCTTGACACACCCTTTATAGCTATCCCAGTCCATAGTAGTCCTCCCCCACCAACCTGGGCAACCCAAGGAATGGGGTCCCCTTCTCTGAATTAACAATCCCTCGACTTCCCTTCACTGAGTTAACAATCCCTCGAGCCATTCCCCATTACCTTTCCACGGTTCCAACACAATCCGTCCAGGAACTCTTCGTGCTAGGACTCTAAAGATATCATGAATTGATCACAATAAATTCATTAAATTTGTCTCTTCCCTACAAACACTTTCCCTCCAGGCTTAGGCATCCCCTTCTCTGAGTTAATAGTCCCTCGGGCGATCCATCATTCACCAAATATTTATTGCACAAGAAGAGCACACCTTATAGGGTTCCAATGTCCTTGAAATGGCCTTCTTCCGGGGATTTCCAACTTTTATAATCATCATATGTCATCACTGGACAGATCCATTTTCTCACCTATACCATACACATACATTTACCATGAGATGTCATCATAAATTACAATTTTAAATTTTAAATCTGTTTCATACTAAAACCATAGTAACAACTATGAGATACTCCTCATAATGTTTGGCCCTTGAATATGGTAGCATCCAGTCTTCATCATGGTATTACACTCACTGCCATGCAATGATTAATCGATCCTCTTTAACAACATTTTCAAATTAGTTAAAAAACAATGAATATTTATTCATATACTCAATTCATTGCAACATTCATAGAAACCCATGAAATGAGCTTAGAATTATAATACCAATAATTCAATCATTTTTAGTTGTAAACATATTAAATGCAACGAAATACCATTCACCATATATGCATTACCAACAAATCAAGAATTCTCACAAAGAAATCAACACATGTGCCAACATGCACATTCACATAATCTACTTATGCATATTCACTCAATGCAACCTTACATTGATTCAAGAATGTCATAATGTCAACTCATATGATATTCCATGGTGAGTTGAAGGATTCAAACAACACCTCAGCACATTATCCATCCACCTCACAATTACTTGTTTGATCATCTGGATACCCTCCTCTTGTAGTCCAAGGAAATGATCACAAGCAAGGACATCATGGGATACTTGTGCAATGCTATAGTCTTCCCAATTCCAAAAACACATGGCCTCACACATGTTTATCTCACATGGCATCTATTTCCCAAACATGAGTATAATACTCATTGCAATAGTTATTAACTCTTAATCATCCCAATCACGACACACTAACTTATGAATGCATCCAAAGATTTTAGATCTTCTCATACTTAAGGCTTTTTGTCTTTAATATATATGATAGTGGAAATGGTTTCAATCACATTTATGCATTCAAATGTCATCATAAATGTATCAATGAAAATACGAAGCATGATTGAAGGAATTCTTACCCAATTCCCTACCAAACTCATGCAACATATACCTAATCAATTCCATACCTGAATGGTTTCCATCCACACCTCGGATGTTACCTAATCAACTGGTGTTTCATGGGAACTTGCATGATTCCCTCCATCAACCTATTGACAAGCTCTTTCCTCGTTTTCTTTTAGTGTGAGATCGATCTCTGCAAGTAGTTGTATCATCAACATATTCAACCATGTTCTTAACTATTCCTGATTATACAACAAATCAACAACCATACTTAGTTATCATGCCATAGTCACTGCATCACTCTTATCCCATATGCAATATCACATACATGCATTCAAGCATATTCTCATGCACTCTATCACATACTATCTCTGAAGACGCCTGCTAGTGCTTATGTATTCCAACCAGGTTGCACTCCTGCATTCTTAGCATTCTCATGCCATAAATCTTATCTACATATGGCTACTTTCTTAACATAAAGAAACGTAAACAATGCAAAAGAAGAGTCAAGGAATTTCTTCCTCTCCATTCCGCTTCATAGCATGGAATTGCACCGCTTAATTGATTTCCTCCATGGCCCTTCCACTAGTTACATAACAAATCTCTAGCTGCAATATTCTCACCCAAGTGGCAATGCTTGATTCATACATCAGTTATAATGGCCACTTCAAAATATACAACTCTATTCTAGAAACAAAATAGGGATCTGAGGTGAGGAAATCTCTCTCATTGTATGTCTGCCTTGTTGGCCATATGCAACTTTTACTACTGCCACTAATTCTTGGCATCCTTGCAGATTCTTTGATGCTTTGGGTAACCCTTGTATTGTACCCAATTCTGAGGTTTGTTGTTCCAATTCTTGTGAGCAGTCCTAGACAATCCCAACTTGACATCTCTTTATCTAGAACTTCCTCTAAGTGTATTCCTTGGAAAAATTTATTAGCCACCTCCACTGTATCACCAACTCTATTTCACAAGACAAATCTACAAAATGGAGTGTCTCACTCCCTTAATAGCAACTCCTAGGTGAATTGAAGTTCATCATTCAATTCAATTGTTGGTTCATATCCTATAACTTTTCTCGTCATACACAAAGCTTATCTGTTATGATGGCTCACCCATCTCATCCATGGAGTACCTGCACTGTTCATCCTGGTAGATTCTCTCTACCATTCAAGCCTTTTTAATGGCTCTTTTCTTGTGAATACATTGTGCCTCCCAAGCTCTACAACCTTTATTACATGGTCGTCTTTCTCTATCCCAAGGGTTTATGATGTACACCTTTCCTTATGCATAGAAATGCCATTTTATACCTCTGTTATCCCTTCTTTCATTGTACCAAATAACAATTAAAACAACTGAGAGATCCACATCTCTCCTCTTCAATTTATTCCCTGCAATTTAAATTGCATGAGGTGGTTATAATCAATGCATTATATGCACTCTTTGACAATTATATGCATGAGGAGGTCTGAGTGTAACGAGGGTGAGTCTGCGTCTGTGAGGGACGATGTATGTGTTTGCGAGGGTGTGTTAGTCTCAGAAGAGTCTGGGCGAGTGGATGCGTGAGTAATTTTTGGGTCCGTGAGCATGAAGGTAAGCGTGACAACCTTGACTCTAGGGTAGGATAGAGACGAAATCAACTTGCTCCTTTGACATAACTTTTGATCATGGGGAAAAGGACTTCTGTAACTGTTATAGAAGCACCTACACCTCCATGTTTCCTTAACTGCATGAAGGGACTTCTCCCACCAACCTCACACATAAATTAATGATTGGGTGAAAGCGGTAAAATGCAGTAATTGGATCATTTAAGGCTCATGGCAGCAATTAGATTGGCTCTATGACTGACACTTGGAAATCAAGGATTCAATCCCCCATAACCGCCCTTTCCTCTTCCCCTCTAGTGGAATCATAGCCCTTTTGGTGCACCTTACATAGCATCTTCGTCCATTTATATTATTTATCAACATAATATTTTACATAGCATTCTGATTGGCTTGATAAGCCAGTCACACGATCCAAATAAGAAATATTTACATCGTTTACATACTTTGATTCAATATATATTCCAAGGGTCAAACTTGAGATATTACACTTTCAAAGTTGCATAAAGTCTTATTTTCTTTAAGTTCAAAAGCTTTATGCCAATGGTAAAAATTTGCACTCCCATATCTTTGAAGCATGCCTTTGTCTTCTATGCACTTCGCTCCAAGGTATTCTTGATTCCTTTGCCTGAAATCTACAACACAACGGAAATGCGCTTTCATGTATTGTTGCAAATGCTTGCAAAATACCATTAAATTCCATGAATGATTGGTCCCTATACCTAGAAGCAATGAATTTACACGTAAAAGCCACTGAAAGGTTTGAGCATTAATTAGGTTATGGATCATGTCATAAAAGTCATAAAGAAAACAAAATAAGTCTCTCCTTAATCAATAATGTTTCATAAGCTCAAAGCATCCTTCATTAAAAACATAAATAGCTCTTTCATATTCAAAATCCAATCCTCAAGCATGAAATGGATCCATAGGTTTTTCCTGAAAAAAGATAGATTTAAAGCACAAGAATGAAGGACAATTGCATTGATGCATTTATGCTTCAAACCATAAATAGAGTGTTTTTCCAATCACAAGCCTACAAGCTTTTTGCAAGCTTGCATGTATTTTCAAGCACGCAATAAATATTTTCAAGGATTATTTTACTTGGAGATAAGTTTATGCATAAGTGTAAATCCTTCAATGGATAAACATGAACAAGCATGAGCATGAAAAATGAAAATGTCTACAATAATAAAAGCTTACAAGTGTGAAAAATTCAACTAGCAATGAAGCAATCCAATGAGTTGTGTACAAAAATTGCAGCATAAGCAACCTTCAATGCACAAAACAAACTTGTTTCAATGAGCTTGCTTGAAGAGAACTTGTAAAGACTAAATAAGCATGAAAGCTTTGTTGTATGAAGATTTCGATGCATATGAACATAAAAAATTCAATGTATTAATGTACAAGAATGCAACTTTGTGTATAAGCATGAAGAACTGAATGAATATGTGTGAGCTTTAATGATTCAAAGCATAGAAACTACCGTGCATTTTCATGGTAGTTTCTTGTTTTCAAAGTGTAAACAAGAATGGTCATGGAATTCAGTGAATTTATGCACAAGATGAAAGATTCGATGCACTCGTATAACTACAAATGCATGAAGGACCACAATCACAAGCATGAATTTTGTTTTGAAACCAAACAATTCCTCCTACTTTTTCAATGCATAAACAACATTACAAACTTTTGTATGAGAGATGTAATACAACCATGCCATCAAACCTTGAATGCACATTCATTAAAATGGCTACCATGTTTGTGCAGCTCGGGCATCAAATCCAAGCAAAGCAAAATTGGAAATATGGACTTTTAAATGCATAAAATTTTATTCCTGATAACTTAGTTTGCAACTCTAAATATATAAGGTTTTAAGCAAAAAAAAATGGAGGATAAATCATGGTTTCATTTGCACAAGGTTGGGCTACTTATTTCTTTGGATTCCCAAGGCATGAATGGCCTAAAAACTCAGCTCTCTAACTTCCTTACAAATCTGCATAAAAATTTCAATAATTAAATGAAAAGAGCACATAATAACAAGAAAAATAGTATAAAAGCAAACAATTAATTTGGCAGTGTACTCTTTATTAAATGAACCATTTTCTTCCTTCAACATAATGAGCTTTTGTATAACAAATGCAATGCTTAATCATTGATGTGCAATTCTGAAGTTCATGTTTTCAAGAAAAGTATGGTTATTGAAGTATTGTTGGTTCTGCTTGTTTCGTTGCTTCTTCCTCTTACATCTCTTCTCCTCTTGTATCTTAACTAGTGGAATATAATATTAAGTGCATACTTTTATACATCAATTTAAAATAAAACAAAATTTTGACTTCATAGTTTTGAAAACAAGACACACTCATTTATTTTTCTTTGGTTTTCTACTCTTAGGGACATCTTTAGGGAGACCTTGTTCTTCTTTCCTCTTTCATGCATGAGTGTGTTTTATAAAGGGTATTTAATCAATAACTCATCCCCAATAGGAATGTCCATAATAACCTCAACCATTATCAACCTATCAACCTATCTTTTGACATCTCCATCTTTATCATTTATAGCCTCAACAAATTGGCAATTTGGTCTTATAGTGCGGTCCTTTCCCTTACTACTATTTATAAATCCTGTAATATTTTTATATGTGTATGCGCAACCATGTATATACATGAGATGGCATCTATTCACTTTTTGCATCTTTCCAATTGGAGACGATGTGTATACATATTTGAATTTAAACCATATGTTGACATGCTATGCTTATATTCCACTAGCATCCTCCATTCACCACTATAATATGATGGAACATAATATGGAATTAATATCCTATTGGTTTGATGTGAAGTGTTTCTATGTTTTGATCCCACATGGACATTTTCGACAATAAAGGGGCCCAAATTTTCCCCATGAATATTTGTTGGAAGCGCATAGTCGATCAGTTGAATAGGACCGCCAATTGACCGACAATCACCTAGTCGATTGGCCCAAAATGCCAACCGGTATAATGAAGAATTTTATATAATCATATCTCGGTCCATGTGTGTAAAATATAGTAGTTTATGTATGTAATATGTCCTTCTATTGATAGTATAACATATTACGTGGCTTATGCCAACTCTTGTCCACTTATGAATGTATGCTCTGTTGATGTATATTAATGGTAACTAATGATTGTAATATCCTAGATTGCAACATTGGTTCCGTTGTTATCACCTGAACTTGTGACAGGAACCGCATCTAGAGGCATGCACACATAAATGTTGACACTAGAAAAACTGCGTACGTGGTGGTACATGAAAATAAAAAATTATATCAACAACTACACTGGAAGGACCCATTTGACAATTGCACAAGCAAGGGAAATATTCTTCACCGAAACACATTAGAAATTTCTGGAGTCTATGCCTACACTAATCCACAAATTTATTGAATAGATCGCAAATGACACCAAGTGAAGAATATAGAGAACTGCTACACAAGTTAAATAGTGGAGGATGCACTAACATGTACAAGTGGATAGAAAAGATTGCAGGCTAGTTTTGTGAAGAAAAAGCACTTGAGGAAAGGACGTCGGTAGATAACATGAAAATAAGGCTCTACGATGACTTGCATGAAAAATTATTGTGCACAGTACTAGTACTTCTCCACAAGTTTTTGATCAACAAAGGGGTAGGACATATCCTGGAACCTCAACCACTAGTAAATACACCTATATCTACCAATTGGGAAAAGAAGTAAGCTTAATGGGAGTACTTTATAAATAAATGATATTACACTTGTTGGACACCATCTCCGGCCTAGAGTAATTCGGGTTGGTGATGGGGGGGTGGATTACCACGAGGTATTAGTAGAAGAGGCATACTAGTCAACCAAGAGGAGTAAAGGACCTAAGAGATAATGGAAGTTGGAAAAATATTTAATCGGAATGTCAACACATAAAACAAAAACAGATATCCAGAAAATTGAAAGAGAAAAAAGAAGGAAAAGGAGGGAAGATATGCGAGCCATGTTGGCCAGATAGAAGAGCAAGAAGAAATGAAGGTACAAGTATAACACTACCTGAGTCGAGGTTTAGTAGACCGCACATTGGATGAGAGTTCCACAAGGTAGTCGCAATATTTGGAGTGCAACATCTAGAAAGATTCGAAAGACGGGAAAGCTATCGACAAAAGGGTATTTGCACTCTGTAAAACACCACCACATGCGAAGGAAATTGGGTTACAATCACCCCAGGAGAAAGGACACCTGGTATCCTCGTCAAATACTCGGACCTCTTGGAAGCACCCCCCTTGCTAAAGATACCTAGTGAAGAAGAAAAATAAACACCACACTCAAAAGGCACAAGCAAAGAGACGCGACCTTTCAAAGTTATTGAATTAAGGAAGCAGAAAGCTAGACTTCGAATCAAATTATGTTGATTGTAGCAACAATGGTGGTTAATCACACTACCCAGCTACATATTTATGAAGGGGATGAGGATCCAAAATGACATTGGTTTATATGTGAGAAGATATGGGATGTGACTGATGTCGTTGATTAAGCTAAGCAAGTAGCAAAGTTTGCAGGATCTCTAAGGAAATGAACCCTCACATGGTTCATGAATTACACATAAAATCACAATAGGACAAAAGACGAAATTAAAACTATTTTTTCACGTTCTTTAAAACTAGGATAACAAGCACTTAGCAGCCCAAAAATTGAAATAAATTAAACAAGTACCTGGGGAGTCTGTACGAGATTAAGACAAAATATTTAAAGACCTTCTCCATCATATACCATAATCAATCTATGATTAGTTACTAGTTCAATGGTTTGTTGCAAGGTTACTGCTAAGAACTAGATCACCTCTAAGAATGTATGACACTAAGACATACAAATAAGCCCTTAGGATAGGATAGCGTATTGAGACAGATGAATAATGGGTCACCCCGACCACGGACAAAAGGTTATAGAAGAGAATAGATATGATACAAAATTCTATTAGATATCTCACTATACAATGATCACCATAGTGCACAAAGTGTTTACACGAAGGCCATACCAAGGATAATTGCAGGAAACCTATTAGTTGATAACAAGATACCAGGTCAATACATGCAAAAAAATTTAGTGAAATTTGCAAATGTGCAAATAAGAATGTAGCCCACAATTGCCCCCACAATTTGAAAAATAAGAGAAAATGGTGTGTTATTTGTGAAGAAACATCCCACGACACATGTTAATGTCAACTAAATGCCAGAAATAAAATGAATGTATACCACACCCAAGCAACCGATCAAAATCAACAAAACAATGGTTACAATCAACAATGAGCAATGAGGATATGGTGGATGGGGAGGATAGGACAATCATGGAGGATTTAGGGGGCGCAATGGAAATATGGGAGGTTGATTTAGTGGTTTTCCAATGAGATCACATTGCTTTATATGCTACAAAACCAACCAATTTAGTCTTAATTGTCCCCTGAAAGATAGAACTTCCCTAAAATTATTTACAAAATGTGGTGTAGGTGACCACTCATTAGGCGATTGTCATATAATACTAGAGAAAATTAGGAACAAAAAGAATGTCAACCTACAATAGATCTACCCAAAATACATGGAAATAAACTCTAAAAATTTACAGGTAATTACAAGACCAGGTGCCACAACAAGAGGAAATAACAATCATGAAAAACCTATTGTAAGATTTAGAAAGAATAAAGAGTTGGACTATCCCAATCCAAGGAAGCAAAATGAGATATCCAAAGAAGCATTAAATCTATTCCAAGACATTGGTCAAGAAGAAGAATTGCAGGATGCAACATAAGAACATGCAAATAGAAGCGTTGTATTAAATGAGTTTATTGACCTATTAACTAAAGAAGAGGTCATTGGCCGACTAATTCTGTTGTGAACACTTTTAAAATATTATCACGAGAATGGCAGGAACTCAAAAACCGTAGCACAATTGAATCACGAAGTGAAAATCTCGAAAGATTAGGACCCTTTAGTCGACCTTGAGATAGAAGATTACCAAGTTCGACGGGTTCTAGTTGACATTGGATTGCAAGTGAACATATTACCACAAGCAACATGGATAAGAATGGGATGGCCAAATTTGGTAAGATCTCGGACTACCTCAAATTGGAAAATCAAGGTTTGATAAGACCAATCAGTGTACTGAAAGATGCTCGAACCAGTATTATAGGAATATCAATAATAGTCGATTATGAGGTCATCAACTTAGTTGACCGGATGACCCCATATATAGCCTTGGTTAGATGACCATGGGGAAGAAAAATGAAGGAAACAATATCATTAAAAAAGATAGAATAAAATTAAAAGGAGAAGGCAAGAGACTCATAATACCACTTGACCCTACTGAAGGGAAACCATGGACATAACCTTGTGACAAATATGTTGATTTAAGAAAGCTATACCAAGTTATCCAAGGTGATCAAGACAAAGTCGATCCTAACAATGAAGGAGAATTATATATTAGGACACCTCTATCCATCAACCAAAATTCATATACACAGCTATATGAGTGGCAAATAGAAAATTAAGAATTGAAAGCTAGGGATTTTTGGACAATACAAGCAATACCCAAATTCAACTGCTAACATTATGTTTCCATTTCCATGATCCCCTGAATTTATGAAAAGAGAGAAAGTATAACTCCTAGTCTTATCACATGTGATCATAAAAAATTGACAGCTCTTCCACCCTTGAGATATAAAGAAAAAGACTCACCATCAATACATGTTGATCAAGTAATGAATAATGTTAGAGAACAAGGTTGTCTACAATGTTGGTCCATTTTTTAACCGGCCAATTAGTGCGATGGTGGGATACTCATAAAACACAATTGTAGACATGGACAGTTGCATCAACATATTTTACGGAATGATTTGAGGGGAAATTAACAGAAAAGGCCCAGATTGAAAATTGTGTACTCGATGCAGATCACTCACATACATAGATGTGAGTATGAATGGCACGGGATATGATACAAGGACGGAGTAACATGGCCACATATGTTTCCAAACACCTTAATTGACTTACCCAATATATGGTGTAAAGTCGAAGAAGCAAAAGGAGAAACAAATCATTGGGAAGTAATAAAAGTCAACTTTGTGAATAACGTTTCCTTTATACCTGTAAGAGACGATCTAGAAGACGCATTGCAAGAAACACAAAATTTTGTCGCCAAACCAAAGACTCGACAGAAAGAAATGCAAGAAATAGAAAATATGATAACAATTTAAACTTATAAAAGAGTAACATATTACCAAGAAAACCAAAGACATGCAGTTGTAAGAAGGATAAACGCATAAACAAAAAAATTTCCAAGGAAAAGTTTTAAATGGAAAAGAGACCACCAGATGGTATTACAACAAGTTAAAACAACTCGTCTAGTAACAACTACAGTCGACATGGAGGACAATAAAAATAAAGAATTACCACGAGAATTCAAAGAGGGAGAGAGAAATATAGATGAGTCGAAAGCACTAAAATGGATGGATGGAAACATAAAAATACTAGAAGTTGACATATCACATGACAGTTGACCAAAATGGCCAAAATAGGAGACTATTGGTCGGATCAGCAGATAGTCAAAATAACCAATCTACTTAAAGAATACCAAGCTATATTTGTAAGAGATTATAAATATTTAAAAGGTATAGTAGAAGGAATGGGGTAAATGAAAATTGATCTTATGCCAAATGCAAAACCAGTAAAGAAACGATCGTACAAACTAGCCCACAAGTACAAAGAAATCGTAAAGAAAGAGATTGACAACATGATAGTAGCAGGAATCATCTATCCAGTCGATCAGTCAGAATGGGATAGCCCTATGGTCATCCAGCCTAAGAATCATGATTTGAAAAGACTAAGAATTTGTGTCAATTTTAGTGGATAAAACAAGCTTACCCTTACAAACTCGTTTCCCACTCCATTTGTTGAAATCATAAATGAAGTATCAGGACATGAATGTTATTCTTTCATAGATGTATTTTTAGGTTATAATTAGGTTTCCATTTCCAAGGAATATCAACGGAAGACAACCTTTGTTACATAATTTGGAGCATCCACCTATAGATTTAATCCCTTTGCATAGGAAAACGTGTCTGTTGTGTTTTCCAGAATTGTAGTCAAATCCTTCTAAGAACATATGTATAAGCCCGTGGAAGTATACTTTGATGATTGGAAAATTTATAGTCTCTTGAAGGATCACATCCAGTGTCTCTGACTAGTGCTTCAATGTTGTCCACAAATTCAATTGTCCCTAAATATAAAGAAATGCATATTCGCCACACCCATAGGGATACTCTAGGGCATGTCGTATGTAGGGACGTCATAAAATTCGATGCAACAAAAATAAAAGTAATACTTAACTTGAAGCCTCTTGTTAATCAAAAGCAACTATGAGTATTTCTGGGCCACGCGGGGTACTACTGAAAATTCATGAGACATTATTTAGATATTACTTACCCATTGGAAGAACTTTAAAAAATAGATATAGAATTCAAATGGACAAAAGAATATAATGAGTCATTTGAACTATTAAAAATAAATTTAGTCAAAGCAACAATTTTATGATTTCCTGACTAGATGAAAAAATTCCATGTTCATATTGACGCCTCAGTTATAGCAGTTAGGGAAGTCTTAGCATAGCCAGGGGAAGACAAATTTGATCATATAGTCGCTTATGCTATTTCGAAATTGAATAAGGTTGAAAGAAATTATTCTACAGCAGAAAGAGAAGCTTTAGGAATGATCTTTTCCCTCCATAAATACCAACACTACCTCTTAGCAAACCCATTTATATTTTATACTGACCATCAAGCACTAAAGTACCTAGTCAACAAACCAATACATAAAGGGAAAATTTGTTGATGGTTTATACTATTACAAGAGTTTGAATTAGAAGTCATCATCCACCCAGGGAAAAAGAACGTAGGGCCAAATCACCTATCAAGATTGGAAACAGGAGAAGATCGACAGTGATTGAAGATGACCTTCCTGATGCGAATCTTTTTACGATAGAAACAACTCCAGCCAAGCTAGTTGACATAGCAGGATTTCTCGAATAAGGAACAACACCAACTGATATTCTAGAGAAGAAAAGAAAGATACTAGTAATGAAGGTCATCCCTTTCATAATAATCAATGCATATCTATATAAATGAGGGCTTGATGATATCCTCAAAAGATGCGTACTTGAACATGAAAGACAATACATTATCAATGAATCACATGTAGTACTTGGTGGAGGCCATTATCAAGCGCACACTAACCCATCACCATCAATTCCACCGCATTCAATGCAACCATAGGCATCACCATCGCAGAAATGACTATAGGTACTAGAAGACAAAGGAAAGCATGGAGAGGGAGACCATTGAACAAATTTTGTAGATAGAAAGCTGGTAACAAGCAGAGCTTCAGCAGGAAGAAGCATAATGGCTTCAGAAAGGTAAAACGATGCATAATGAATTTAGTAGAATGCTTCATCATATGCACTCCTAGATAAAGGGATGCAACAACCAACAATCGACATACAAGCACATGCTCCTTTGTCAAAAACCATCAGTATTTTATTGTCAAATCTCATAACTACAAACATGGCTGTTGAAGAAGTAATTCAAGAATGGAAAATACTGCAAAATCAACTTCATATTTTGATGCCACATATCCACATGACAATTGTCAACTCACAAACTATTCACCTAGACTTACCACCATATCTAGCACCATCGTGATCTATTGAGCAATTATTTCAGTCGAGTGCATCTATTAATCCAAAAGCAAAACCAGAGATGACCGAGAGCATAGAGATAGAAAAGCCTTAAAGGCATTGTACAAATTTTTTTTGTAAAATTATGTTGTTATTTTATCTAAAAAATTGTCGATTCTGACATATTCCTTATTCAGGATGAAGAATAGTTTGAGAGTGGGGGAGATGTTGGAAGGGCCTCGTAGATCATTTGAATAGGCGCTCCAGTCGACTGACAATCACCTAGTCAACTGGCCCAATAGGTCAATCGACATAATGAACAATTTTGAACTTGGTTCATGTGTATAAAAGATAGAAGTGTATATATGCAATATGTCCTTCTATTGATTGGGGTGACATGCATGGGGGGTGGGTTCCTCCTATACCCTAAAGGAAAAATTAAATAAACATATGCATGGGGAATGCAAACAATGATAAATAACTATGTTGTGCATTACGCTCTCTTTATGGGATTAGAATTATGTGTATATTTGGCTATCTAGAATGTTATGGTGTTTGGCGACTCCTCTCTCATCATTTCTCAATACTTAAGAAAAATATGTCACCCTTCTTCAAGTGCAGGGCATCTCCAGTGTCGTATACTTGGTATATTAAACCAATTTCAAGAAATTAATTTGATTCATGTTCGCAGGATTAACAATTCTTACGCAGACTCTTATGTGAATCCAACAATAAATTTAGAAAAGGGGTATGTATTGTTTAGGGATGGCCATCCATCTCGATGTTGGATTCCCTAAGGATATAAATTGCTTGTCATATCTCATGTTTATGGATCTATGGGATAAAATGTGAACCAACAAGTGGCACATAAATGAGGTATGTACGTCATGTAGCAGATCATTTAGCACTCGCATGAGGGATACTCCTCCAGAACTCTCACAAATTTCATCGGAGTGAATGCAGTCTCGTAATATGGATCATTTATGTAGGAGCAGGAAGAAATGTGGGATAAATTGTGAGGCTTGGAATGGAAGTTTAAATAGTGGATAGGGAGGAGAACAAGAAACTCAATGGGTCTATTCTATGACATTGCTATTGTGTGGAGAAGTCATGCAAGTGTATGGTGAAGCAAATGGACTAAAAATATAGCCACAACACCCCAAGAGCTGTGATTCTTTCCAGTGATAGGGTATGTGAGTAGAAGTGTGGTAGTTCACCTTGTAAAGTATAGATACATGCATGTGTTGGAAGGAGGTGGGGGTTAAGACATAGATCTAGGTTGTTTTTTAAGTTGGAATCCTTTGTCTCCATTACTAGGGAGTTGGGGACAAAAAGTATGGACCGGTTTAGGAATACAAAGGAAACGTACAAAAATTGTTGCCTCCAATAAGACATATGTGATGTTAAGAAAAAAATGAGGGATGCCAAAGGGAAGATGTGAATGAAGAACCCTAGGTTGGAGTAGGTAATTGACATGGAAACCCAGTTAGAGAGGCATAGGTAGCAAGTGAATTTGTGCATATAGGAATTAGAAGCTCATGTTCGTGCTCTCAACTCCCAAGTTTAGAATCTGGTCTTGGGCATCACAGTTCATTCAAGTTTGGGATATGTGTAAATTCATATTTACCAATACTAGGTGTAAATTTTGGATCTTCGGACATAATTCATGTGCTTGGTGTGTTTTTTCACTTCAAAACAATGTTTTCATTGTCCTTAAATTTCTTTGTGCCACTAGTTATAATTCATAATAAAAAACAAAGAGGGCCATGGATAGACACATCAATAATTTTGACAAACATGTCTAAATGGATTAGCATTAGGGGAACTAATCTCCCACTAGTTTCACTACCCTGAAACTGTTTTCATAGTTGAAAAAGAACACTAGGGTTTTAACCAATAGCAAGCAGTGAGAAAAATCATTTCAAGGGCAAGATTCAAGATTCGATTGCCAAAGGCATAGTACCCACGGGAAGGTGATCATTTATTTAATTTCTTTGCACAATTTCACATCTGAATTCTTTCTTTCCGTGAAATACAAAACATCCAAAAACAACAATTGTCTCAAAGTACTCATCCCATGTAGTATCCTTGGGACCAACCTCTTGTTCAATGTGTTCATTCTATGTTGTATATATAGACTCCATTGCCATATCCTCTTCCACCCACTTTGTATTGCAACATGATTTAATATCACGAGGTCCACCTCCACATACATATTTTGATTGTTTTCTAATAGAACTCTTCAACTTTGCATTTGCTCCAATTGCATTTTCAACTAAATTAATCAACAACATACATTAGTTTTTACCAAGAATGGATAATCAACTATATAATGTGTTTATATTGTGAAAAAAAAGGATGGAGCACTAAATTTCATCCCAATTAATATTTCATATGTTAATGAGATATTTGTGTACCTAATTTCACACATCATGTCTTATGTCCTCATTGGAAATTGCTTGATATGTGTCCATGGCCTCCTTTGGTTCTTGTAATACGAAACATACTATTAGAGTGAAACAATAACAAGTTAAGTAACCCCAAAAAACTAAAATTATCATAATACAACTCCATCACATTGAAACATTTCATTAAAATATTTTAGAAAAGTATTTCAATAAATACATGAAAGTGGTCAACATGAGAAGATTGCCACATGGGATTTAAAGATCATTTAATCTAAAAATTTAATGTAAAGTTAGTGGCTAAGTTAACGTAAATATAATTAAATTATGTATTAATTGATTATTTCATTAACAACGACCAATGCTATTGATAATAGGGAGTAGCGTTGGATCGTTGTAATCGCTCCAAGAAACTCGCTCCAAGAAGTTGCCTCGACTTCAAGAACCTGATATACTTTGCTTCGCTGCAATGGTTTCGGAGGGGGATCCTCCCCCACCGCCTCCTCTTGATGATGATCTAGACTTTAAATCCCTTTTGTCATCTCTCACTTCCAAGCCCCAAATACGGAAGCTCCCTTAGCATTTTGTGAAGAAAATTGATGAAATCCCTAAAGTTGATATGTCGTCGACCTCATTTCATAGCATGACTCGTGCCTTATTTGAAAGAGGTATGATAGGTCAATTTATCGAGATGTGGCCTTCATAGGATACAATGGAACAATGGTTAGACAAATCGTGGAGGCCGCTCATCAATGGAAATGTGGCTCTTTATGCCTGTGGTAAAGGTTTTTTTGTATTTCACTTTCAGCTGTTAGAAGACAAAGATCTTATATTTCGCAATGGACATTATTTCTTTGGTTCAAGAGGGTTATACTTAAATCAGTGGACCCTTGATTTCGACCCCAAGGATGACATCCCCTCTGCGGTCCATGTATGGGTGAAGCTCCCTCATCTTCCATTCTCTTGCTGGGGGGATGATTGTCTGAGATCCATTGGAAACTCACTAGGTAAATATGTAGATCGATCAGTTCCAAAATGCAAGCAATTCTCATGTGTGAGGATATTGAAAAGGGCTTATCAGCTGAAATATTTCTCACCCATGGTCCTGGTCTCATTTTCAATTGCTAGACTATGAGAAAATTCCTTTTAAATGTAAAATTTGCCATGATTGCGGCCACTTTGCAAGGGACTGGAAGTAGGCAAAGTCAGATGGAAATCCAAAAAATCCTCCCGAAGAGCAATTGCAGACTCAGAAAAGGAAAGCATCCCAAAAAGGAATCTCATATGTGCCTATCCCTCAAAAGGCGTCTTCATCCAAAGGAGCCTAGGTCGCCAATCGATATCATAAGTTGGCCTTGATTCAAGACAAAATATCTCAAGATTCAGAAGATTGTCTTACCATGTTGAATGAAAATCAAGATCTGAATAAAAATTTAAAAACCACTTATGGTGAGATTCCTCCTTATACCAAAATCTATAAAGAAGCTATTGCCATATCTGATCCAATGCTTATTTAAATTATGGGTCATTTGATAGCTACAAATGCATCAGAGCAAGAGGAAGGTCAATTAGTTCAGAAGCCTCTATTAATGTGAACTCTCCTGAAGTAACCTCTATTCAAAAACAATTCTCCGAGAATAACCCTGGAATTGCAACAAGACGCAAATATGTCCACAAAATGGAAAAAATAAGAATGAAGATAATGAGGGGAACTCGCAAAAGCAACGAGGTATGAGAACGGATAAAGAAAATCGAGAAGTTGAGAATGCTCGAGAACTTCAACAAGGACATCAATCCAACTTGAATAGGTACAAAGTGGTAGGTGGCTCTACAACCTCAAACGAACAAGCAGGAGGTAAGTCCCATCCTCACACTATCAAATAATGAAGGTTGTTTCTTGGAACTGGAGGGGATTGGGCAGCTCTAAAAAAGTATTAGCAATGAAAAACCTTTCTATCTCTGAAAAAATTTATATCCTTTGTATCTAAGAAACGAAATTGGAGAAGCAGGATATGTTAAATCTTAATGTAAAACTTTGGAAAAATACCAAAGCCTTTGTTGTCGGTTCAAGGGGAGGTCTGTAGGGATATGTTCAATTTGGAATCCATCACGGCTCGATCTTATTGCTTCTGAAGAAAGACAATCATATATTATTATTGTATTTAGTAAAAAGGAGGATGGATCTTTGATAACAATCATAAACATTTATGCTCCGGTGGTATATGGAGAAAAAATGATTTGTTGGTAGTCTGTGTCCCAACTTAAGAATCATGGATATGGTAACTGATGTGTCATTAGGGGAGACTTCAACACTACTCTTTACAATTTTGAAAATATAGGTGGAAATTCTTTCAGAGAACCTTTCCAGGAAAAAATGGAGGACTTTATCTTAAGCTGGGATCTCTTCGACATTAATCCAACAAAAGGCCGCTACACATGGACCAACAAGCAGTCTAGGATTCATCATATCGCAGCCCGCCTTGATAGATTCTTTGTAAGTAGCGATCTAATGCTTCAGAATAAGACTGCCTCCTCTGCAATTCTTCCATACATTGAATCAGACCATAGGCCTATCTCAATTACCTTCTCGGAAATGGAAAATTATGGTCCTCTCCCTTTCCATTTCAATCCTTTGTGGCTACAAGACAATGAATCCTATAAAATCAAATCTTGGAAAACTTATATTTATGGCCCCACTTCCTTTGGTTGGGAATCGAAACTAAAATTGGTCAAACTGACCCTTAAATATTGGATCAAGAAGTCTTTTAAATATATTGCAATAAGGAAAGAATAGATAACCAACCAGATAAAGGTCCTGCAAGAAAGTATTGACACAACAGAAGTTACTTCTCAACTTCTTCAGAAAGAGAAACAGTTGAATATTGAGATGCATTATGTTCTTCCAAATGAGGAAGAGCACTAGCGGATCAAGTCTCATAGCCTTTGGTTACAAGTGGGGGATCGCAATACTTTCTTTTTACACAACCAGGCTCGAGCTCAGGAAATCCATAATCAAGTTAAAGAAATCATTCTCGATAATGGAGATCCTATCAGCTCCTTTGATCAAATAAAAAAAGTCAGCTAAAGACCATTTTAGCTCTCTTTTTAAAGCAGATACAAATCTTAATGAAAACGGAGTTAGAGAATTTATTTCCACTGTTCCCCGATTGGTCACTGAGAAAGACAATACTAAGCTATGTAAAGAAATTACTGAGGAAGAAGTCATCAAAGCAATATGGATTTTAGACCCCGATATGGCTCCTGGTCCAGACGGTTTTACCATCCATTTCTACAGGGCATTCTGGAATATTATTAAACACGATCTTTGTCGAATGTTGAACAACTCAAAAATCAAAGACAAGTTGGGAGGAAGTACTAATTCAACCTTCCTCACTCTAGTGCCTAAAGACTCAAACCCCATATCCTTCATCTGTTTTAGTCCTATCTCGTTATGCAACGCTTCGTACAAGATCCTTACAAAGATCCTGACAAATCGACTAAAGCCTCTGCTTTCCAAGCTCATCTCTGAAAAACAAGGGGGGTTCATGCCCAATCGTAACATCATGGACAATGTTATTCTAGTTCAAGAGGCTTAATATTCAAGCAATTGCGAAGGGGAGAAAGGAATGGTTGTAAAGTTGGATATGGCCAACACATTTGATCGGGTAAATCATTCCTTTTTATTTCAAGTTCTCAAGCACCTTGGTTTTTCTAATGAATTTATCATATGGGTGCAGGCATGCATTGGGAGTCCTTGGATAGCACCTTTGGTTAATGGAAGGGCAACGGAATTCTTCCAAGCCTCTCATGGTCTCCGCCAAGGATGTCCACTTCCCCGACCCTCTATATCTTGATGGATGACAATTTTAGCAAACAACTTGAACAAGAACGAGTGGCGGGAAATTTAGTTGGTCTACAAATTTCTAGAAACGTTAAAAGTATAAATTATTCCTAGTTCGCAGATGATACGCTGCTACTTGGGGGAGCCTCTAAAATTATTGCAAGACGATTCAAAAGAATTATTGATACCTACTTAGAAATTTTTGGTGCTAAAGTCAATAAGCGCAAAATCCAAATCGTAGGTTGGAATTGTTTAGACCGTATCCTGCGAGGCATTTCCACTATCCTGGAATTCTTGTTCATCTCAGATTGGAAATCCTTCAAATACTTGGGTCTCCCTATTTCAAATGGTCTTGTACCTATGAAGGAGTGGGAAAGTCTTCTTCTAAACTAAAAAATAAAATATGCTTGTGGAGCACAAGATGGCTAAATTTGGCAGGCATTATTACTCTTTTAAAATCAACTCTTTCCTCTTTTCCTATCTACCAATGTTCTGTATTATTGGATCCTAAAGGTATTCAAGAGCAGATAGGAATTCTACTTCGTAAATTCCTTTGGGAAGGAGTAAAATCCATTTTAAAAAAATACATTTAGTCAATTGGAATGTGGTACGTTCCTCAAAAATAAATGGAGGCATTGGTGTTCGTGACCCTGCTCTCTTCAATCAAGCTTTGGGAGCCAAACTTGTTTCAGGAATTCTAAGAGATGGGGATTCTTGGTGGCATAAATCCATCAAAATTAAATACTTGTCCTGGTTCAATCCTCTTCGTCCTGAGCAAAAATATCGGTCTGGGAAAGGTTCTAGCATATGGATACTATGCAAGGTATCAGCCCCTCTTATTATAAACCACCTCAATTGGAAAGCTAGGAATGGTTCACACATTGACTTATGGAATGAAAACTACTTTGTCCAAATCTCTGTTGAAATTATTAATCAGGTTTCTAAATTAAAAGAATGGATGAGATCAATAGGAATGAGAACTCTTACATATATCTCTCTTTGGGCCCCTTCCAAAGGAGATCGGAATGGATGGGATTCCCGTAGAGCTTTAGGAAAAGCAACAAAAAAATGTATCTTCTATCAAAGGCTCTGCCCCAAGCATTTTTCACTCAAAAGACTCTCAAGAATGGAATTGGAATTCTAGTGGATATCAGGTAAAATTGGGATATCAAAATCTACTTGAATCATCTTCTAACCCCCATTCTTCTTCTTTGTAGAAGATCATTTGGAACCCAGATGGTTTCCCAAAAGTAAATGCATTTTGTTGGACAATGGTCCATGGGAAAATTCTAACGGGAGACAATTTAAAAAAGAAAGGCATTCAAGGGCCACAAACAACCAAGCAGAAAAATTATCTATGTGGAAGGGGCTTCTTCTCCTCAAGAAAAAAGGTATTCATAATGTTTATGTGATTGGGGACTCTCTCATCACGATTTCCCAACTCCGGTAATTACAACAAGGGGAAATAGAACATTCTCAAGACTTAATCAGTAGAATCTATCGATTAAGTACCTAGTTTTCATGTTTATCCTTTATCCATGTTCTACGTGAATTAAATCATGAGGTCGATATCCAAGCCAATAAAGGAGTTTTGTTGGATTGTGGAAAACTAATTTTTTCGAATGGGGAGACTAAAATTATCTATCCTCCATGAATTCTCTGGATAATTTGCAGGTTAGGCCATTCCATTCTGCTTCTTTGGAATTTAATGGATATATTAAAAAAACCTTGGTTTTATATTTATTCATAACAGAGATCTAAAGTGGGCCTCTAGCGTGTACGGAGCAAAGTATTTGCATTCATAATATGGACTTTGTTTCAATTTCGAACAATGGAGATTTATCCTACGGCACTGGGCCATTCTTCTTTTCTAATACTGCCTTTAGATATCAATTTGAAGGGTTGTCATACAATATATGGATTCCAGAATCTTTGAATTCATAGGAAACCAGCCATTGCATCAATCATTTTGCTTAAAACACTAATGATATTTTTCTATAAGTGCAATATGTTAAGTTTCTCTTTCTGCCAAGTGTTATAGCATTCGATTTCGTCTAATCCTGAACTCAAATTCTACCATGAGAAGAAAGCAATGTCTTTCTCTTTTGTAAGAAGAGAGCAATGGAGACTGATTTGTAAGATTGATAGTTTTTTCCTTTTTGTAGAAATTTTTCCTTTGTTGAGTTAGCTCAACCTTTTATTCAGTACAAAATTATATGTCTTTATTATTAAAAAAACAATGACTAATGCTCTCAATTACATTAGATAAGCTTTGTTAGAAGTTTGTGTAGGTCAAAATATTTCAACCTTCTAAAGCTTTAAAAAAAAAATTAAATTCATTTTCTTAAACCATGGTAGCAAAATAAAATCCAATTCACATTGAATTTAAAGTCATTTTCCTTAACTGTGGAAAAAAAATTAAATATATTTCACATATGCACAAAATATATAGAGAGATGATGGCGACTAGCTTCACCTTCAAAAATAATACTATGTCCCCATTTACAATGGATATCCTTACAAACATTGGAGAGTGAGCTACCACTAACTAATAGTTGCATTACTCTTCCACTTAGCTAGACTGGAATGGAAGAATGAACCATTGACACAAAGGTTTCCCTTAGAAGTTATAAGCTTTGATTAGACACCATCCTAGCCTAAACAATTTGATTAGTATGTAAGTTACACACATATATAATCAATGTTTCCATAAAAGGGAGTTCATATGCATGATTTAACCTAGAAAATAGAAGCATTATATTAAACAATTGGCAAATAAGCAAATATGGGAACTAACTGAGTGTAGAAAATAAAAAGGTTTTAAAATTTATAAAAATTTCATCGAGATCTGGTGTGGCTCACTGAGGATTTTAGTGTACACTTGTCAACCGTGGATCTCTCCTCAACCTTATCCCTCTTTTGAATGTGTAGAGAGGGACTCTATCTCAAGAATTCTAATCCATCTAGGTGTTGTCACAACAATATAAGTGATGGGAAACTTGGACCTTGTCCCTACCCTTGATCCTAAGACAGTCTCTTCCCCTTTCTTTTTCCTTAATTAATACCTTGGGTATAACTTTCTCCTCGAGTGACCTTGAGTTGAATATGTGTTTACCATACTTTGCACCTTCATGCCAAAGTTTATCTTCCATCATGAGGGTGAGACTTAGTTTTTCAAGCATTGTTGTTGCCCATTCTCCCTTCTCTTAAAGGAGGCCACTGCAATTTATTGGCCTTTGTTTCCAATAACCTTCAAGTGAACCTTCCCATGATTTTTTTTTAAGCCTCGTATCCTCCCAAAACTATTCTTTGTGGCCTTGGACAATATCAAGTTTAGTCCTCTTATATCGTTATTTATCTTATTTCTAAAAATTCCATTGAGCAAGCCCCCCTCCTAAACATGATAAGTGGCATAAATATCATAAAAATAATATCCATGCCACCAAATATTGTTATGATTTCAAAAGAAAGGGTTCCATTTGTAGCCCTCATTTGTCCCCATCTTGGAATCCTCCTCCATTACCTCTTAACCCAAGCATTAGTCTCTCTCTACCTCCACGTGTTCCCTATTCTTCTTTGGGCATACTTCCTTGGAGATTCCATCCTTCAAAACCTGATGTTCTACAAAGGTTCTTTGTGACCTCTCTTTGTTCCATATTCACATTTCCACTCCTCTTCCTGCATCACTTAAATTTTTTGTGTCCCTCGTCCATATTCCTCCTATCTCCTCCACCATTTTTCATCCTCCTTCCTTTTCCCATATCACCCTTGTAGTTTCCTATCTTTCTCATTTTCAACCTTCCTAATCACATAACCCCATCCATGGCTTCCTTTCTTGCTCAATTTCCTTCATTTTCAAGTCCTGCTCAACCCAATCCTTTCCCTTTCCTTTTCTTCTTGATTGCTCCTCTTGGTGCAGCTTTTATCCCATCTCTTCCTCCTTTGGGGAGACCCCATCATGTGTCTCCCTTCTTGGATAGGGTCCACATATTCCTTGGCCATTTCATGGATTCTCCTTCTAACCTCCTCCCTTCATGTCCCTTGGGTTCCCCTTGAAATATCGAGGACACCCTCCTCTCCTTAGCCACCTTTTCTCTTGTCTTCTATCTCCTCATGCCATCAGGTAATTATTGATTAAATACTCATGGGTTGATGAAGTCTTGTTAGTCACTTAGAGTGTTGTGGTTGATTGAAGCTCTCATGAATAAGCATGCATCAACTACACTAATGTTATTTATTGAGAGCTTGTATCATTGGGTTAGTGGCTAAACAATTGACAATGACACTATCGGTTATGCGATTCACCTATGTAATTCAATGTTTGGATCTACCCCATTTATAGAATAATTTCAACTAAAACACCCATGAAAGTTCTAAACCCTAGGAACCCCTAAGGGAAAAATCAAATCAACTTAGAGCCTCATAATTCCCTTTTTTTATTTTGCATTGTATTAATTCAACCATTTACAATATAATATAAGGCATTCACTAACCTCCAAAACCCTATTCCCAAACCAAAATTAGATTACAATGGGAAGAAAATAATTGGTTGAAAACAACCCTCGAACCCTCTCCAGAAGGGGGGTAGTCATGCAGAGAATATAACACATACCCAACATTTTCCCACTTTTTTTCTTTGCATGCAAGGAGTACATTATTTTATCAAATCAATAATCCAAGGCACAAATGCCCATTGCTTCTCTACACCAAGAAAACTTATCAATACTCATGGATTTTGTCAATGAATCTGCAACATTCTCCAAAGTGTCAATTTTCTCCACCAACACCTTCTTGCTTTCAACCATTTCTATTACAAAGTGATATTGCACATCAATATGCTTTGTTTTTTAGTGATAAGAAGGGTTCTTGGCTAGGAATATTGCACTCTGACTGTCACAATCTAACCTTATAGCTTGTTGTTCAAACCCAATGTCTAAACATAATCTCTACAACCAAACGGCCTCTTTACTTGCATGAGTGGTTGCCATGTATTCAGCTTATATAGTTGATAGTACCACTACAACTTGTTTCTTACTCATCAAACTGATAACACTTCCAAAGAGGTTAAACACATACCCACTTGTAGATCCTCTACGTTCTGTTGATGTATATGTAACTTCGGAATGTATTTCACATATATTTATATTGTATTCCTATAGAGATGGTATTATTCCTCTATACGGAAGTGTCGTCATTTATATTGTAAGTGTCGTAACTTATACTTGATGGGTTATTAGACCACCTTGTTTGGGGTCGGCCCTGTATAAGTCATGTGGGTCAAAGGGTTATTAGACCACCCTATTGGGGGTCGGCCATGTGGGTCAAAGGGTTATTAGACCACCCTATTGGGGGTCGGCCCAGTCAGCATTATGTTATGTGGTTAAGTTCGAGCCTACATGAGTTAGGTAAAAAGACAAGTCAAGTCAAGTATAAATAGAGTGCGAGAGGCACTCTATTTGTTCACTCACTTCTCACACATGCACTCAAGGAGGAGTGGCGCACTTATGGAGGAGGAGGATCTGCTGCTAGGTTATGGCTATCTCTCTTGGTTGGTTGTATCATTGCTCTATCTATCTCTGAGGAAGTTATTGGGGTTTTTCACCTTTATGGTTTTCCCCAAGTAAATCTTTGTGTCTCTTGTGTGCTTGCATTATTGTCTCCATGATTGATATGCTGTAGATATGTTGTACATGTTGTTCTCTCAGTTAAGATCCTAGATCAGATTGAAGTAAATTCTGAAAATTCAACATGGTATCAGAGCTAGCCTGAAAGAAGGCATGATATGGCATGTATGACACTTGTTGCACTTACGATGCTAGGGCTTGATATAGCAAAAACCAGTCATCGTAGCACTTTCACTATAAATCCGTTTTGGCGAATTTTTCGGATCTGAAATTGTTACAGGACGAATATTAAATCTCCAGGTACCTTGTGTCCAAAGTAAAACCTCTAATTCGTTGTACTTTGTGATTTATGATCTGTACAATATAGGGTTTCTGCCTCTTCCAGATCTGAGTCAAAATCAGGTGACCTTGGGAAAAAGGTCATAACCTGGGCTAGGAAGATCCAAATGAAATTTCGTAAAAAGTAACAGGTATTACACAGGCTGTACTATCTCAGAAAAAATTTTCAGAGGCCGAAGTTCAAACAGTGACACGTGGCACGCCGTACAAGTTCGCTCTTCTGTTTTATCCCAAAACAGGTCACATTGCGACATTTAGCATAACTCTCTCTCAGAGAGTCCAATTGAGGTCAGACCTATCAAGATGGAAAGATAACAGGCCGAGCTATCGCAGGAAAAGTTTTTAGAGGCCGAAGTTGAAACAGTGACACGTGGCATGCCGTACAAGTTCGCTCTCCTGTATTATCCCAAAACAGGTCACGTTACGACATTTGGCATAACTCTCTCTCAGAGAATCCAATTGAGGTCAAACCTGTCAGGATGGAAAGATAACAGGTCAGGCTATCTCAGGAAACTTTTTCAAACCCTGTGGATCAAAAAGTTTGGAGTTACACCAAAAACAATCAGGTACATATTTCTGTCAAAACAGAATTATTTTTTAGTACCTTCATTCATGGCTTCCGAAATTTAGGGCTTCGGAGAAATTTGGAATTTTTGTAATCGGAGACCACGGCTGGATGCTACTCATCAAAATAGAAATTTAGAGACCAAGATCAGAATTTTTGGTTGGGCAGAAGGCCGGGCTTGATTAGACCCTAGTTCGGGACTTTGATCAGAAAAGTGGAAAATTAGGGCTTCTGTAAAAATGGGAATTTTTGAAATCTGTGACCACGGCTGGAAGCTCCTCAGAAAAATAGAAGCTTAGAGATTTGGATCAAACATTTTGATTGGGAATAAGAGTGGGTTTCATCAAACCCCAGTTCAGGGTCACGTCCAGTGAATCCGGAAGTTTCAAAGGCAAAATTGAGGAGTGAAACTTTGCAGTTTTCAAATTCTGAATATACCAGTTTGATCAGCTCATCAAGGTGCATATTTCTATCCTTTCGGAAGTTTGAAATTCAAAGTTTGAATTTTTGGGGTTTCTCTGACAAACCCATATCCAGCTCCAGGTCCAGTTCTTGCAAATCAAGTGGATTGGGTTAATCCTACAAGAAGATGGATTGATCATCTGCATGAGTGAAGAAGTTCCTGTTTCAGAGGGAGATGAGGCTAAGGCCTTACATAAGAAGATTACAAGCGATCTCAACAGGCATGACTCATCGAGGTATGTTTTGACATTTGTTCTTGATTAAGTTTATGGTATGTTTGTCTTCATGTTATTACGGTTAGTATAATCTTGATTTTAGATTTGTCGTATCACCTTAACAAAATTATGAATGCATGATAGAAGATATTCATTGGTTAGGGTGTTGACACTTATGATTATACTAATGCATTATGGTGTTGTATGAGGTTTATGTTGTCTGCTAACATGAAAGGTACACCAAGAAAGACAAATCATGTTCTTCTTCAAGAACGTATGATCATGGTGGCATGAAGACAAGGATTCATCCATTGTCATGGATCTCATAAAAGATCCATTTACGAGGTATGTATAACTTGGCTTTGTAATAAGTTGACCTATGAGATATACAGGTTACTAGCACAAGTCATCGAAGAAGAACAAGAAGACATCGTGTGAGTATGTTAGACATAACTAGCTAGCATGCTAATCCAGGTATGTTTTTCCTATATCAAGATAGAATCCTACCTTGTGTTAGGATCTTATACTGTTGTTGATAATGATTATTCATGAAGTCATAGGTTTGAATAATCATGGTTGTATGCATATTATGTTTCTTACCATAATTGATGATATGACTAACCAGAAGAATCATGAAGGTATAGGTTTGAATAATCACGGGTTTTATGCATATTATAACTCTTATCTTGATTGATGATTCAACTAACCTGAAGAGTCATAGGTTTGAGTAATTACAGGTTTAGACATGTTATGTTTCTTATGATTTGACTAACCATAAGAATCCTACATAAACCTTGAATGCTAATACTTATTATTTCTGTTTGAAATGATCATGACTATACATGCTTGAGATTATTGTGTTTTAATAGTATGCTAATGAATGTATGATTTTATATGAGCTCACAAGGATAACACAATCATGATACTAATAAGCATGCATAGGGACCAAGGATGAATATGAGTTCAAGAACAGGTAATCCATGAAGCAAAGATCAAGAGGGAGTACACTCCAGTGGTTTATTCAAGGATGCAAATATTCAGAGGGAGTTGACCATCTCTCTACATTCCACATCAAAAGGTGTAGAAGAAGCTACTTCAGATTAGGACTCCAGTAGCTCCTGCAAGGAAGCGAAGACTCAGAGGGAGTCCACCCAACGAACAAACAAAGATAAGTATTTGAATTGTCATTTCTTAAATAATACTGTTCAATAATGTATATACTGATGTTCCTCGAATTAGGTTGTGTATTATGCATATTAGAATAATTGCATTGATGAACAGTATACTCCTAATATGCATGGGTAAGTGGCCTATGGCACTGTACAACATTCCATTGTTACTTATCTAGAATGAAACCTCTTTGCTGACATGTTGGGAGTTGTGCACACTCTTAACAATGTTCTGGTAGAGATTGGAAGGCATCTAGAAAGTTACGGAATATGGATAAATGTTGTATTGAAGCATTGGCTAATATAATTGCATGACTGTATGGCATATTTCTTTATGTGTAAGAATTTGTTCTGAAAACTATGAGATGTTTTCTAATCATGCAATTTAACTTGTTGTGTAGGAAAGATCGTATGCCATCTCCTACAAAAGAAGAACTACAACATTTGTTCCAGCAACAAAGATATCTATTGAAGATATTGAAGATATTGAAGTTCCCAGGATCTGGGATGAAGAAATGAAATGCCATGATCCGTCGATCATGAAGAATGATGTTTGGGATGTAATCCCAAGACATGAAGGGAAGTTTGCTATGACTTCCAAATGGAACTATCAGATCAAGCATGTTGCAGATGGCAGCATTGAGAAATATAAAAGTGATGAAATAGAAGATACACCAGATGGATTCAAGACAGCTTCCTTGAATGGTGTAGTTGAAGAAGAAGTGCATGTAGAGCAGCCACTTGGTTCTGAGACACATGATAGGAAATCATATATGTGCAGAACTTGGTATGGTGAAGATAGATTGATTGCCGACACGCAGCGGAAGCTTACTACCGAGTTCGAGATGAAGAACTTGGGGATGATGCACTATTTGTTTTTGGCATGGAGGTGTGGCAGAGTGCAGATAGAATCTTCCTTGGACAAGGGAAGTATGCAGTAGAGATCCCAAAGAGGTTCGGGATGATGGATTGCAAGGCCATGGCCACACCTATGGCATCGAATCTGAAGCTTCTATGTGATGCTTCATCTGAGCTGGTTGATGTCTCTATGTATCGTCAGATGATTGGGTCATTGATGTACCTGACGAACACGAGACCAGACATTTGCTTTGCTGTGAACACATTGAGCCAGTTCCTGACGGATCCGAGGAGTGTTCACCTGGTTGCTGTAAAGCATGTTTTGAGGTACCTGAAGGGTACAATGGATTATGGGCTCAAGTATGAGGTGAATCAAAAGTTTAACCTGCAGGATTATGTTGATTCAGATTGGGCTGGCAGTGCTGCAGACAGGAAGAGCACATCTGGGTGTTGCTTCAGTATGGGATCAGGTGTGATCTCTTGGTTTAGCAGGAATCAGTCCTGCGTAGCACTGAGTACAGCTGAGGCAGAGTATGTTGCAGCCTGTTCAGCTAGTTGTGAGGAAGTATGGCTACGGAAGCTACTGTCTGAGTTATTTGATCTCCCGTTGGAGGCTACTGGTATCTTCTGTGATAACCAGAGTTGTGTGAAGCTGTCCGAGAACCCATTGTTTCATGACAGGTCGAAACACATAGAGATCAAATATCACTATATCAGGGATATGGTGCAGAGAGGAGCTGTGAAGCTTCTGTATGTTGCGATGGATGAGCAGATTACAGATGTGCTGATGAAGCCGCTAGCCAGAGTGAAGTTCGAGTACTTCAGAGAGAGGCTTGGCGTTCTTCAGATCGAGGACACTTCGAGGAAGAAGTGATGGACACATTTGCTGAAGCCATTCCAAGCATGTTGGAAGGAGGATCCTTCACATGGCTGTGGATGTAAGCGCTGGATATTGGGCATCAGGATGATGTTCTGGTTTCTGCTTGGATATGATCAGTTGGATCATTTATGTATGTACGCATCATGTTGGATGCTGGATATGATCAGTTGGATCATTTATGTATGTACGCATCATGTTGGATGCTGGATATGATCAGTTGGATCATTTATGTATGTATGCATCATGTTGGATGCTAGATATGATCAGTTGGATCATTTATGTATGTATGCATCATGTTGGATGCTGGATATGATCAGTTTGGATCATGTGTATGTATTTTGTATATGCATCATGTTGGATGCTTGGACCATGTATCTGTATATGTATCAGGTGGATACATTGTATGATCAGGTGGATCATGTACGGTGATATGTATCATGTATCAAGTGGATACATTGTATGATCAGGAGGATCATGTATGATGATATGTATCAGGTAGATACTTGGTATGCATCAGGTGGATGCATTGATGATCAGGTGGATCATGCAGCAGGATGTTGCAGTGATGATCAGGATGATCATGGATGATGAGCTTCAGGATGTTGCTCCATATGACATGCAGCAGGACGTTGCAGTGATGATGATCAGGACGATCATGAGTACATCAGGACGATGTATGGTGAGTATCAGGTTGATACTCTGTGGCCGTGGATCAGGTTGTGCAGATGAGCATGTCTGGGAGATCCTATAGGTCGGAGTTGTGTACCCGTAACAGCCTGGGATGCTCTTTAGAGACATTGCTCTGGGAGGACATGTAATTTGTTCCCTGGGAGATTTCAGGTCGGAGTTGTGTACCCGTAACATCCTGAGATGCCCTTGCAAGGTTTTGTCCTATGGCATGTAATTTGGGTCCTGGGAGATTTCAGGTCGGAGTTGTGTACCCGTAACATCCTGAGATGCTCTTTCGAGGTTTTGCCATGACCACATGTAATTTGTGCCCTGGGATATTTCAGGTCAGAGTTGTGTACCCGTAACATCCTGAGATGCTCTTGCTAGGTTTTGTGGTGGACCACATGTAATTTGTGCCCTGGGAGATTTCAGGTCGGAGTTGTGTACCCGTAACATCCTGAGATGCTCTTTCGAGGTTTTGTGGTGGGGTCACATGTAATAGCGCCCTGGGAGATCCTACAGGTCGGAGTTGTGTACCCGTAACATCTTGGGATGCTCTTTCGAGGTTTTGTGACGCACGTAATAAGTCCTGAGGATTCCACAGTATGGCCAGTGATGATGAAGACCTGCAGGTGGTGGGCCTACATCCAGTATGAAAAAGGACTGGCTCTGTAGAACTTCCTATGACGAGTAGATTCAGAGATTGATTGAGATAGCAGCAGCAGTGACGATGATGATGACTCGATGACGATTATCCAGTGATGATGATCCAGAGAAGATGACTTGTGCTAGAAGAACTGTGCTGAGAAATACCTTCCTAGTTAAGAGGGAGTGTTGATGTATATGTAACTTCGGAATGTATTTCACATATATTTATATTGTATTCCTATAGAGATGGTATTATTCCTCTATACGGAAGTGTCGTCATTTATATTGTAAGTGTCGTAACTTATACTTGATGGGTTATTAGACCACCTTGTTTGGGGTCGGCCCTGTATAAGTCATGTGGGTCAAAGGGTTATTAGACCACCCTATTGGGGGTCGGCCATGTGGGTCAAAGGGTTATTAGACCACCCTATTGGGGGTCGGCCCAGTCAGCATTATGTTATGTGGTTAAGTTCGAGCCTACATGAGTTAGGTAAAAAGACAAGTCAAGTCAAGTATAAATAGAGTGCGGGAGGCACTCTATTTGTTCACTCACTTCTCACACATGCACTCAAGGAGGAGTGGCGCACTTATGGAGGAGGAGGATCTGTTGCTAGGTTATGGCTATCTCTCTTGGTTGGTTGTATCATTGCTCTATCTATCTCTGAGGAAGTTATTGGGGTTTTTCACCTTTATGGTTTTCCCTAAGTAAATCTTTGTGTCTCTTGTGTGCTTGCATTATTGTCTCCATGATTGATATGTTGTAGATATGCTGTACATGTTGTTCTCTCAGTTAAGATCCTAGATCAGATTGAAGTAAATTCTGAAAATTCAACACGTTCCATATATCCAACCCAGACAGCATCAACAAAGCAATGTGCATTCAATGTTATCATGTCCAACTCAGCTTCCTAGATAATGGATTGCACTATCTATAGTTCCACACAAATACCTGAACACTCTCTATAAAGTTGTCCAATGCTCCTTTCCCAGTTTTAACATATACCTTCTCAAAACTCCCACTGCATGGGCAATGTCTAGTCTAGTGCATAGCATGCCATACATCAAACTTCCAACTTCACTAGCATAAGGAACATGAGACATGTCTTCTTCTTTTTCTTAGTCTTGGGACATTGTTTTGCATATAATATTACACCTGCAGGAATATGGACTTTTACTGGTTTACATTCATGCATATTAAACCTGTGTAATAATGTCTTAACATATTTTCTTTGGTTCAACCAAAGTTTCCTTTCTGTACAATTTATTTTTATCTCCATCCCCAAGATGAAATTAGCAGCACCGAGATCCTTCATGTCGAACTCGAAGGGTAATTGCAATTTCACCACCTTGATAACTTCCATGGTGTTTCCAACCAAAAACATGTCAACGACATCCAACACTACATAAACAAAATATTTTCCAACCTGCTTGCAATAGATAGACTGAGCAGCTTTGCTTGTCACAAATCCTATGCCTAGTATGTATGTGTCAAACTTCTGGTACCACATCCTTAGAGACTGCTTTAGACCATAAAGGGACTTATTTAGCTTGCAAACCAGCTCCTTCTTACCCTTTACTATAAATCATTTAGGTTTCTTCATGTAGATTTCTTCTTCCAAGTCCCCATGTAGGAATGTTGTTTTTACATCCATTTGTTCTACCTCTAGATCAATTGTTGTAGCAAGAGGCAATAGAAATCTAATGGAATTCAATTTTGCAACAAGGGAAAATATCTTAATGTTTTACCTGTAATACCATATGCATGGCCCTGCTGCCATTGCCATTTGGTGATGCCTCGGATGTGCTGGAAGTACCCCAAGAAACAATGTAAGGGAGATAGCTCAACCATTTCTTTACAGGAAGTACCCCAGGAAACAACGTTCCTACATGGGGACTTGGAAGAAGAAATCTACATGAAGCAACCTGAATGATTTATAGTAAAGGGTAAGAAGGAGCTGGTTTGCAAGCTAAATAAGTCCCTTTATGGTCTAAAGCAATATCTAAGGATGTGGTACCAGAAGTTTGACACATACATACTAGGCATAGGATTTGTAACAAGCAAAGTTGATCAGTCTGTCTATTGCAAGTAGGTTGGAAAATATTTTGTTTATGTAGTGTTGTATGTCGTTGACATGTTTTTGGTTGGAAAATCCATGGAATTTATCAAGGTGGTGAAATTGCAATTATCCTTCCAGTTCGACATGAAGGATCTCAGTGCTGTTAATATCATCTTGGGGATAGAGATAATAAAAAAAAATTGTATAGAAAGGAAACTTTTGTTGAACCAAAGAAAATATGTTAAGACATTATTACACAGGTTTAATATGCATGAATGTAAACCGGTAAAAGTCCATATTCCTGTAGGTGTAATATTATATGCAAAACAATGTCCCAAGACTAAGAAAAAGAAGAAGACATGTCTCATGTTCCTTATGCTAGTGAAGTTGGAAGTTTGATGTATGGCATGCTATGCACTAGACCAGACATTTCCCATGCAGCGGGAGTTTTGAGAAGGTATATGTTAAATTGGGAAAGGGGCATTGGACAACTTTAAAGAGAGTGTTCAGCTATTTGTGTGGAACTATTGATAGCGCAATCCATTATCAAGGAAGAGTTGGAAATGACAACGTTGAATGCACATTGCTTTGTTAATGCTGTCTGGGTTGGAGATCTGGAACGTAGAGGATCTACAAGTGGGTATGTGTTTAACCTATTTGGAAGTGCTATCAGTTTGATGAGTAAGAAACAAGTTGTAGTGGTACTATCAACTATATAAGTTGAATACATGGCATCCACTCATGCAAGTAAAGAGGCTATATGGTTGTAGAGATTGTGTTTAGACATTGGGTTTGAACAACAAGCTATAAGGTTAGATTGTGACTGTCAGAGTGCAATATTCCTAGCCAAGAACCCTTCTTATCACTAAAAAACAAAGCATATTGATGTGCAATATCACTTTGTAATAGAAATGGTTGAAAGCAAGAAGGTGTTGCTGGAGAAATTTGACACTTTGGAAAATGTTGCAGATTCATTGACAAAATCCGTGAGTATTGAGAAGCAATGGGCATTTGTGCCTTGGATTATTGATTTGATAAAATATTGCACTCCTTGCATGCAAAGAAAACGAGGAGCTATCATTTCCATTTCTCCCTAATGATGTGCCTTGTGTGAAATGGAACAATTCATATACACTTGGATGAATGTCAGTAAACGACGGTTGTATCCATTTAATGAGGGTAGGGTACTCCTCCTTGAATTTGATATGAGAATTAACTCCTTTCTTATCATGAAAAAGGATAGTGGGTCATTCGAAAGCATAACTAGGGAATCCATCATTGTGATTGTTGGTCCCCATTGAAGTGAATAGTTCCTTTGTCCATAACAACCACCTTATTTGCATGGAAATCTGCCTTTGAATTGTTATCCCTCTGCACATGAAAGAAGTGGATTTCAAGAAAATGAGAAAGAAGACTATTAATACAATGGTGTAGCCTATTCACTATCCTTGGCCAGATCAATCTTTAACATAGTTGTTTTCATCTTTCTCGTCCTGATTGAATGCATACCTTATTGAGAAATTGCCACTAGATCGTGGATTTGACGGTTGAATAAGAAGTCAAAATTTTCCTTCGAGATTATACCCGATAAAATGCCCTTCAACTTGTTAGCAATAATCTTTGAAATCATTTTATAGATGAGTTCACACAAAAATATTGGTATGCAATCATCAAAGGATTCAACATCTTGTTTTTTTGGTATAAGAGTGATAAAGGTAGTATTTAAAGCCCTCAATACTTTCCCCGCCTATTTTGACTCCCAAACCACTTTCAAAAGATATTCCTTCAACATATCGAAAAATGCTAGATAGAATTCGACCCAAAGACCATCAGGTCCCGGACTCTTCCCTTTTTTAAAGGAGTTCAAAGTATTTTCTATGTCTTCAATATATTTCCAGCATAGGAAATCTATCTTCTGACTAAGCAATCTCTACCTTGTTACCTTCATGTGAAGTTTTTGATATCATAATGTTCTCTGGTGGAGATATCTCCACTCTTATTTCCAACGAAATATTTATCATTATCCATATTGTCCCTTGGCTCTCGAAAATGTGAAACATATTATTTTACCCAGATCTTTTCAAAAGGCAGATCAAACTTCTATGCAAATTGGCATTTCTCTCTCAAGTGGCCTACTTATTAGCAGACATGACACCTAAAGGGTATTATCCAATAATACAACTTCTGGAGAAAAACCCACTTACCCCATTCAATTTCAACATACACGACCAAAACTTCCCTAAGATATAACTCCACCAATATTTTTTCCATCCTATGATCCTCTCTCAACTCCCAATGTTCTTCAATTTTTATGAACCTTCCCAATGAATTTCCAATTTTAATTAGAACCTCTCCTTTTCACAAAATCCAAGGGAGTCCTGAGATTAGGACCCAATTTTTTTATAGATAATATGGTTCTCTATTTGGATCAAAATTGGGCTGTCGCCTTTTCATTAACAACCTTGACGACCCCCACTCCAATTCTTGATTCAACACAATACCCTCCATATTAAGGAAAATGAAACTACACCACCCCCTAGCCAAAACATAAAACGACACATACCCCAACAAAGGAAGCCAATACTTCTCCATCCATTGACGAAGTGTGCTAGGTTTAAAAGCATTCCCCTTGAATATGCCCACCATTTCTTTTTGCATCATTTCTTGCACTTTTTCCATCAAAATATTGTGACCGACCACCATTCTTACCTTTGAAACCTTTGTCCTAACACTCTTCTTATTTCGACTAGCTTTCTGAGTCTTTTCTCCCTGAACCGTTGGAGCTATGACATACCGTTGATTAAGAGAAACTATCCTAGGATTCTTCTTTTGCTCCCCCCTTTTGCCTCAATTTCCTCGCACTCTTCCTCAGGTATACTGCCCTCCTTCCTACAAGGAATTGATACTTATGGACTCCCTCCATGTACCAAGGAGTACCTTTCATTCCCTATCCGGACTGCACACACACTTAATTTCCTTTTTTCGGACTCTAGTCCTATCGCATGGGAGGATACTATCGATCTGCACTCCAAATCCCGAACCAGATCGAACACGTGTACCAGATCCTCATTTGAAAGTCCTGTAGATTTTCCCCAAATTGAAATTAATTCCTCTTTGGATGGAAAGATGCCAAGTTTCTCCAAATTATCACCCTCGTAATCCACCAAGTTAGGCTCCATGGCCTCAACTTGCTCGAAAAAGACCCTAAAAAATTGATCACCATAATGTGGTAAACCTTACCCTCTGAACCCCTCATTAATATTTCCATTGGGATTCTAACTTACATGGATGTCATAATATAATTAAAGGGTGATGAGTCATAAATGATTGAATTAAAATTTTCATTCGAACATTAGGAACATGTTGCACTTCTTTGTGTGTATTTTTTCAAACATACTCAAGTTATGCTTGCATCCTCAAGAGCTATAAGTTTGGTTGAGCACTCAAATGGAAAGTTTATGTACATTAGGCAATTTTATACCACGTTTTTTCCACCAAACATCTATTGGATAAACAAAAAGAAACAAACCGATGATTATATTTCCATAAAACAACAATAGATAGAAAATAAAGGCATTAAAATTTGAAAATTTGAAACCAATTTGAAGATTACTTGGCATTTTAGTGGTTATGTGTGGGAAAACCATGTCATAATCAAATGTTATGGTGCCTTGCCTATATATCTCTAATTGTTTGTAAATATCCAAGTGTTCAGCAGAATCAACACCATCCTCTGAATGCATTGGAGGAATCCAACCTTATCATTGGCATGAAATCTAAAACCAAATGAGTAAGGGAACACAAGATTGATGTAGATCCCAACTGCAAGAATGGGAATATGGATAGCATTGTCCATCACTCATTATTCAACTAGCATATATAGGATCACTTGTTGAATCCCTCCCTACCTTGTCGTCATAGTATGTATGGATAAATTCCTCGACCCTATCTGTAGCTTCATACAAGTATCCCATTACATGCTTGCCATCATTAACTATCGAATGACCTCTACCGAAGGTTCACTAATGGCACACATCTCCTGCACCCCCGTCCAAAAAGTCTCTTGGTACACTAGTCAAACTATGGTTTTCCCATCCAATTTACTATTGTATGTACAAGCATCCCACTCATCTAAAAGTAACATTCTCTTCACCTCCAACATAGAAGTGAGGAGAGATTGAAGATAAATGAAGCTAGTAGAAAAATGCATGATTTTGGGATGCACTAAATTTGTGTTCCCCTTGAACTATCTCATGAGGATAAGAACATAGGCATGATTATATATAAATTTGGAGACTCTCCTAGTTGATATCCTTGATCGAAGAAATTTGCCCGTGTCCTCTAAAATCAAATCAATGTAATAGGTGGCACAAGTATATCAATACAAGGTCCCATACCTCATAAGTAACTTGGAACACATGAATAGTGCCATTATTCATTACAAATTGGATAACATGTTGCAAGTGTATCTCCTTAATGAACCCATCAACAACTCACATAATAATTGTACATCTTTAACACATGCGGATGCATCGCTAGATTACATAAACATTATCCCCTTGAGATGACTAACCAAGAAATTGAGAATGGTTTTTCCCTTCCCATCTATCCAAACATTTGACATCATGGTGCATCTGGATATCACTCATGAGTCTAAGCTCTTCCAATATGTGACTGCACATAGACTTTTCCCATTGAAGGGGAGGCCCTCTCAGTTCCTCATAGGAAGGGCCTTTGTACCTCGGGCCAACAATATAGCAACTTCAAACACTTACTAGTTGAACTGCTTGTTCTTAACAATGTTGAAAGGAATGCCAATCCATACAAAACATCTAGCCACAATCTTGACAACTTCATGTGTTAGATTATAAGGCTTACTTGATGTAATAAATTCATTTTCATATAATTTATTATTAAAATGATAATCAGATAATAAAGTAGCTATGTTGTAACGGTGGCACAACTAAGTCCCTAATGATATAAAAGGGGATCAACCCAATTGTATCAATTGACTTCATTGTAATAAAAGCATATATTTTACATGAATCCATTGAGATTATTTGAAATTATGTTTGCAAGACTTCCTATGTATTTAGAAAAATAACATGGTATCATAAATCATGAAATGTATGATCAATGAGAAAGTATGGTCGATATGATGTTGGATTTTATTTTTTTAATTATTTTTTATATCTTGGATGAGAAGGTTTATACCAATTGTTGTGAGATGAAAGGTTTTATTATTAAAATCATTTGAAGAGGACATCAAATCAACAACAAAGCAAAGGTATGTAGATAAAAAATGTTTATACGTATTTTTAAATTTTGTTTAAAATGATTTGATGTTCCAATATTTTGCCTTGATTAAATAAAAAATAGATAAGATTAAATTAGGAATAAGATAGAATAGATTGGAACATACCTAACTATTTAGAAGCCCTGAAATATGGGCATGTATGTATTAGAGATGTGGAGGGAAAACTCGCTTGGGACTTTGCTCCCATGGGAAAATATACCCCAAAACAAGGTTTTATTCAGTTGAGTATAGATATGGTGAATATAGAAATCTTGTGGTGGTGGAATCCACTTTGGAAATTCAAATTCCCTTCGAAAGTTTGTTTATTAATGTGGTGCATTCTTGAAAATAAGATCCCAACCTGGGACAATCTCTGGAAGCGTAATCTTGAAGGCCCGAGCTGGTGTCCTCTTTGCAAGTCGAATGAGGAAATGACTCTTCATATATTTATCAAGTGTTCCTTCACACAGGCAATATGGAATGAGTGCCGAGAATGACAAGTCAAGGATTTAACTGGGATGGGATTTCTACTATTGAAGCTCTACAAAACTGGCTCTTAGTCCCCACAAACAAACCCTACAAGGATCTTCCACTAATTATTTGTTGGGGTATTTGGATCTCCAGAAACAATACTATCTTTCAAGAAAAGATCACGATTTCAGAATTGGTAGTGGTAAATAGTGTTGGCATCATATCAAATTTTCCATAGTCAAAATGGGTATCACTAATCCGAAGAATCCTCGCAAAAGAGATAGACAAGTCAACTCCTTGGGCATACTTTGATGGTGCATCTCAAAATGAACAAACCCAATGCGAAGGAGGGGTGATTCTATACTTAAAGGATACTCATTACTTCAAATTAACATTAGGCTTTGGAACAAGAACCAATAACTATGCAGAACTTTATGTGCTCAAAATTCTTCTCCTCTTTGCTCTAGAAAAGGGGTGTCGAGATCTCCAAGACTTTCGGGATTCAAAATTGGTCATTAATTGGTTCAAGGGATCACAAAGATGCACACACATCAATATATCTCCTTTGCTATATGAAGTTCCGGAAATCAAATCAAAATTTATTCCATCTCCCTGCATGCATGTTTACAGGGAAAGGAATCAGGCAGCAAACTCTTTATCTGAGGAAGGCCTTTCACTAGATAAAGGACAATTTAAGATAGAGGAATAAAGCGGGGATCAATCCTTCCAGTATTATCATAGGCCTTTTATTGAGGTTGTGTAGGAGTCTGATGTAGGGTAGCCATAAAAAATGGTATAAGAAACAAGTTGTTTGAAGGATAGGTCTATGACTACGTTTCAGCATATCTTATTTTGGGTGATACACAGAAGAAGAAACATGGTTTGAAATCTCCTTTGTGCAGCACAAATTTTGACAGATATAATAGAAGATTTTGAAACACTGTAGTGTGGATTTTGTATAATGGCATGCAGATGCAGTGAACTCTTTTTCCGGCCACATTACATGTATTTTGTTGGAAATCTCCAAGAATGTAGAGAGAAAAGAGCATATATGACTCGGTTTTTGTCTTATGTATACAAAATATATGCTAGTCATATATATGAAAAATGTAATTTTATACTAATGAAATAAAATTACGATTTTTTATTTTTTATTTTATTTTTTTGTGGGAAAAAAAGATTGGAACATACCTCGATTATTTTCAAACTCCACACAAAATTGCATTTTTATCTCAATGATCACACTTTCCTTGATCTAGAGGTTTAGGATTTAATATATTCACACATTTTATTTTATTTTTAATATGATAGAAATATATATTAAAGGGTTTCAAAGATTTCAATGGTCATTTCAATGCTATAGGACCCAAGGAATTTGTTAATGTCAATGGTTAATTATTTTTGATTCCCTACCAAGGCGGGGATATACTTTCCGTTGGAAAGTCGAAGCTTTTTGTATTAGTTCTGAATTTTTGTAATGTACCCAATTAAAAATTTAGGCACATTAACTCCAACTTTCCAATAGAGAGTAAATTGATCCCCAAATTTATCCAAACAATGGTTTATACATATAAATTTGGATTTGAATTATGCAACCCATAAATATAATTTCAAACCACTGTAAGATGGCCAATCAGGTATCATATATCACTACAGTAATATTCCAGATCCAAAATCATATCCATCAACCCCAATGCAACCCAAAAGAATCACTGGATGCAAAACTAGGAGTATTAGTTCAAATTTGACCACACGGAACACGAGACTTCCAACTCTTCCCAGCCACCTCCTAACAAATCGAATTTGACCCAAGCAGCTTCAGATGGACCCAAACACTCCCAATATGACCACTAACAGAATTCATAGGACTTTTATGGAAGGTTTGAACACTTTACACAGACATTTATAACTAAGGGTATGTTAGCATAATTGTACAAGTTGATCGACCGATAAAATGATCATTAATTGGGCACACGAAAACCTTTTTGGATGAAATAAAAAGTGTTTCCTACTTGAAAATATGATACTGATGCATTGGAATAGGTTTCAGAACCCAAAAGAACTTATAAATGGTTGAAACAAAAACTAACTTTCAGCCCCCAAAACCCCAGTGCAATATTGTAAACATACACAATTGTAAAACTCCAAACTGGACACTAAAAGCTTCCAAATACACTTAATTCAAGCCAAATAGGTTACTAATAGATATCAAAAGCTCATACAAATTTTTCAGACCCATGCACCAAGTTTACACAACCATACAAAAATAGATATACTCAAGATTAATCATTTACTCATAGATCATCCCATGCTTGAAACATTGTACAACATAAGAGGAACACATTGTGATTTTTATTATGAGTGGGAAATTTCCTAAGAGTACATAAATGGATGCTATAGTAGCTCTAAATACAGATAAATATCTACTACAAAGAGAGTATAAATGGATGCTAAAGAACCACAGAGAAAGGAGGAAGAATTAATGCTCCAAATGAGTGATTTCCTTTCACTGTTACGCCCTCCACAAGAAATATTTCGACCCCAACTTAGAGATATGACTCCTCTAGTGTGCCATCCATAAAATATCAATGATACTCAACCATTCAAACAACCGTCATTAAATTTTTATAGCCACAAGTGCGCCCTCCTCAAGCAGAAACCACCATAAACACTGCACTCCCGAAAACACCACAATCCACACTTCTACTTACTGGAACTTGAACACACCATTAAGAATTCGATCCCACTACTGTAGATGAACATAAAAATTTGAAATATGCTCTATAGATAAATATGAAGGTGAATTTTCCTCTCAATAATCAACTACAATGAAGCTCAGTGAAGAGATCAGGGTGATCTCCTCCTCTCTACTAGCTAGGGTGAAATCTTTCATCACCGAAACTAGTTCACAATTGCAAGGGGCACATATCCCAAGCTAGAAAGGGCCTCATCTCCCAAGCCATGAAATCCACAAAATCTCTCCTATTCAAAATCAAAATGTCCAAAAGCTCTTTCCCAAGAGGCATGCATCCTTTTTATAGACTCCATTGATCCCTTTCCCTCTCATTCTAGAAATCTCTCATAAAATATTTAATAAAATGTTAATAAATGTTATTTTCACGAGAGAATGGGTCCTTAGAACACATTTACATCCTTTCCTAATGTTATTTGACCCAATAGGACTTTACCTCACTTGGAAATTTGAATTAGCTATCATAGTCAAATTTTGGGGAAGTTGTTGGAATATATTAATTATATTCCTTGGAAGGTAATAATGTCTTTGTATTATGTCGGAATTTATCCACAATCTTATGTAAAAGAGTAATACATTATATCCCATATTCATTATGGTAAAGTATACTCTTGATATCCATCATTATATAAAGAGATGTTATTATGGAGAATTATATTATCCCACATGCCATATGTGAGAGTAATTCCTCCACATCTCTTGGTATATAATAGGGTTAAGGGAGTCACTCCATCATACAACACAGTGATATAGTGAACAACATGATGGTATAGTGCTATATGCTCATAGATAGTATCAACACATGGTACTGTGATCACAAGCTCTGCTATATTGTATTGGGGTTATTTGTAGTTGCTCTTTGGTAAGATTGAAGGAGATTTCTGGAGATAATAGAAGACAACCTTCCCGTGGACGTATCCCAATTGGGTGAACCACGTATATATAGTGTATTCTTTTCCTTGTTCTCTTTCTGTTCTTATTTATGTTGATATGTTATTGATTGTTAAGATATGTAAGCTAGTTTAGCTAGACCTATAGTTCTAACATGGTATCAGAGTTGGTTGCTATGATCTAACACCTTCTATAGCTTTCAATCAATAACTATTATCATCTGGGCATTGTTTATTTTGTAGATTTGCTTTCTATTTGGTAGCCATTAGGCTTCTCTTCAGATTTGGGCATGTTTTTGCAGTTTTTTACTTCTAACCCTAACCTTGTTGTGTAGTTTTTTGTAGAAAATTTTCAAGGGTTTCTTGATGTTTTTTTGTAGATCTATATGATTTTTGGATTCTCCTAAAGGAGATCTATCTTCCGGTTGTCAGATCGGAAGTTTTCATCCAAGTTTGGTAGACTTTGTGCAAGTTTTCGTCCAAGTTTGGTAGACTTTGTGCAAGTTTCCGTCAACGGCTTAATCGGCATTGTTTTCGACCTAAAACTGGACATTCGCGACTTTTGTTTGCAGACAAGCGCGAGTAACCATGATTTTCCCTACTGCGAACCCGCGAGTATATTGCAGACCCGCGAATTTCAGTGTACAGACCCGCGTGTGCTATGACATACTCGCTCCTGTTCTACTGCGAACTCGCACTTACTTCAGCATACTCGCTACCCTCCTGTGCAGAGACCCGCGAGTGCTTCGGCATAACTGTGAATTTACTGTACAAAAAGCCCTGAATATCAGCTCATAACCGTGACTTTTGATTTTACAGACCCGCTCACCCGTGGATGACTCTAGTGTAAACCCACAAGTAACCGCAATAGTTGCCGTGTAGAACCCATGAGTATCAGTTTTATTCGCGAGCTTACTATTGGCATACCCGCGAGTAACTTTTCTTGGCACTTTTTTAAGGGTTGTAAGTAAAAGTTTCTTTTCCTTTACTGTGTTTCTGCAGATCAGTACGGTAAAGTGTATAAGTTTTATGTTATTCACTTTTTTCTCTTGTCATTTCTAGCATTGGGGTTCTTGTCAATATTTCTATCATTATGACTTCAGAAGTAGCTTTTGTTCTTGAACTTGTTGGTCCTAACTATCTTGCATGGAAAAGAAAAATGATTGATGTTCTCAGGAGTAAGAATCTATGGAGGATTGTTAATGGTGAACACCAAAAACCTATTGATGTTAAATATGTGGCTATATGGGAAGATAAACGTGATCAAGCAAGAGGGCTCATTGGTCAAACGGTTTCAGATAGTCTTCAGGTAAGTATTGAGGCAGAAGACAGCCCGGTTGAGGTATGGAAAATTATTGATTCTTTATTTGATAAATCTGACGATGTTTCTGCTTATTACCTTGAAAAGAAGATTTTTGAGATAGATCCTACTAACTTTGAAAGAGTAGAATTATATCTTGCTGAAGTGAAAAATTTAAATGAAAAATTAAATAATTGTGGTAAAGATTACAAGAAAACATACACTGCTCTTATAATTCTTGTAGAACAAAAATTGCCATCTTGTTTTGACATGTTCATTCAAACTAGGAATTGAGCTCTTGAATTGTCTCAAAATACCACGAAACCTACTTTTTATGATTTGTGTAAAGGGTTGATAAATGAGCAAGAAAGGTTGATTGTTTCAGGACAAGTCTCACCCAATAAGTCTCTTATGGCACATAATAGGAATCCTAATAAAAGTTTTAATAATGTTAAAGGTTCTAGTTCACACACTTCAAATCATACTAATGCACATCATGAAAATAGTAAGAAGAAGAAAGTGTATGATCCTTGTAAGCATTGTGCTAAAACTAACCATCCTGAAAAGAATTACTTTAAATCGAAACGTTTAATGTCTAAAGCTAAAGAGAAAGGTTCTGATGAATCACAAGTAGTTTTAAGTGCATCTGTTGTTTTCGTCTAGTAGTTCTTCTTCTAATGCTTCATGACTAAAATTGTTCTTTTCTTTGTTGATCATGTTTAATCATGTTGATTTCTAATCATGCCATGTTTATTTTGTTCATATATTTTTTTTTAAAGATTTGCATAGAAGCAACATGTCATTTGGTGTCATAAGGTGTCATAGGACCCCATTCTTGTCATAAGTTGTCATAAGATTGCCATAGTTGTCATAAATTGTCATAGATTTGTATTTTTAGCTTGAGGAGTTACAACTCATGAGATTCCTCTTCATGAAACTTCTTGGGAGTTACAAATTCGAATTTATGCCTTCATGATGTCTTATTCTACCTTATAATTCGAATTTGGGGGGATTACAACTCATGTGGGGCCCAACTCAGCCTCCTTATGCACCCTCCTTGTCCAATTTTGCCTAATGTTGCATCATTTCACAATTTGGACATCAAACTATACAAATATCATTCCACAATTTTACATGTCAGTCCTCTCCTACTTTGTCCTCTGATTTTGCATGCCAAATTAACTGCCATATCAATGTAAGTCTGACAATCTTCACGGTTCTTCATTTCATGTAATTGCAGAAGAAAGAACTGCCACAACACCTTTCGTACGGCCCTCATCACCTCTAAAGAAATTCCATTTTAATCGTTTAGAGGGATTCCTGCTATCCACATGCATGTCAGGTTTTTTACCTCTGGATTTCATCGTGATGGATATCTCCTCTTCCACCAGAAACCAAACGGGGCACAAGAAAATTCCTGAAATGGAAAAAACAAATCATTAAAAGGAAGAGTATAAAATGGACAATATCACAGGTTTCCATTGGCATCATAGTCGATTACCGACAATCCACACCCACCCAAAGAACAATGTTGTTGGGATGGGTTTTCTACTCGGTAAATATGTGTGAATGGAGCATGGGTAGGTGATAAAGTATTTGAATGGATCACTCGCATAGATGGAATGCCAACTCCTACAGGAATCTCCACATTAGAATATCACAAGTTATTATTTATGGGGTTATCGTCTTATTTTATGTTGATCACGGAATCAGAGTCTTCTTACCACTTCACAATGATTCTCGATATTAGTTAAAGAAAGAGTGAAAATTTCACCACAACGACTCTGTATGCTACACAACTATGTTGTTTAAATTTGGCACATGCCTCGCTTGCTGTGAAGAACAAGAGAGTTCCAACCATCCATTAATGATCCCAAGGGTCTCTCGATGCTATTATGGATAAGCATATGAGCATAGAACCTCAATGCTCGGACACTTATCCATCAAGGCTCCGTTGTCGATGCTTATGGAAGCGACTAAGCCATACAGTTTAATATCTTAATAATAATACAAAAATGAAAGAAAAAGAAAAACAAGCATTCTTTCATGCAATCAAGACCTAACCATCAACCCAAAGAATGAAATTGATTCAACTTGCTACAATCCTTGCACCTAGTCTTTAATCTCAGAGGCTAACCTTGCAAGATCCGACTTCCTGCAAACCCAAACCCGAGTAGACCGAAATTTAACCAAAATTGAATGTAACTTCAAAGAATTGAAGCATGTCTACCCTTGTTCCTCCCTCCCTATGAAGGAAATGAGAATTATGCTCGGCGAAAGGGAGGGAGCATAAACATCTCAAAGGGGTCTGTGTCCACGAGAAGCGAAATAGATTTACAAATACAAAACCCACTGCATACTCAACAAAATATTTTACCAATTGACTATGCCAAAATGCCTTTCTATATTACAACCTGCTGTGACAACATGCTTGTTCGTTAAACCCATCCCCTATAAGCATTTATTAATACGCCCCCAATTTCAAAGAATTACTGCTATCTATTCACTCCGACACGTAGGACCCTAGATTTCCTTATGCATGTAGAAAACCTCTACCTATTTCTCATAAGTATTGTCAATTAAACGAGAGTTAAATTGTCACTTTGCATTACCTGCAATAGTCCCTTATGTGTGGTTGCTTGCAAGTCATTATTTAGAATCTGGGAGCTTTTGATTCAATCAGGCATGGAATTCTACAGTTTTCTTATCAGATGATGAATATCTTCTCAAGAATATTTTCTTGTAGGAGCGCCATGGTTCAGAGGCTATACCCTCCCGCTCTGATGCTTCTGCTCTCACATCCCACCTGCTGCCACGTGGCCCTCCTGGCCCACTCCCATGTCTGGCATTATGTTTCATCCTTTTCCATCCTTTTGGCAAGGACTTAGCTGTAACACAGCTTTCACCCTTGTTTTAATGTATTTATTAGTGTGTCATTAATAGGTTCATTGCACTTGTGTGACTTGATATTCATAGTGCACTAAAACAATGACTTTAAAATGTGTTGTTATATCTATAGTGTATCGACATATTATTGCCCTAGAGCATCTTTAACAAGATAAAGCATCAGTACTATGAAAGGGGCACCATGTCACTTATATATATATATAAATATATTTTATTTTAATTGTAATTACATGTTTTTTAATGCATAATACAATATTCATTATATGTAATATAATATTACATTAGTAGTGTAATCTCCACTCAATATTATTTCAAGGTTTATATTGTGATAAGATGATGAAAATAAAAGGTATAGGACATAACTAATCAAATCACCAAACATGCATTTAGTGAAAAAAAAGTAGGGCAGCTATTATAAATTTAAATATAAAAGTAATGCAATTTGAAATTAACATAAATATAAAAGTAATGCAATTTGAATTTTTTTTTTTTTTTTTTTTCATACGCAGTGTAACCGGCGCCCAATGGTGGGGGAGGACGCCGAATCGAGCAAGGTCTCGGGGTTGAACTTGGGTGGGGACGGCCACAGCCGACCGCCCCAGCCACCCGGCCATAACGGCGACCCCAAATGCAATTTGAAATTAACATGGGATTAAGTGATGTGATATTAACAATGTTGGTTATGTAGTAAAATCACGTGATAAAATTAGAAAAAAATATTGAACAATCTCGTACAAAAAATTGGTACAAACAAAGCAAGGTGGTCATTACATGATTTCTATGACCCTTTATTATTATGTTATAGTATTTATTGATCATTGCAATTTTATTTACCAATCAATTTCACGTATCAAAAACTGTAGTTTTTTTTCAACCGATCAAAAAATGTAGTTGTGCATGGGGAGCGTAAATTGATAGTGGTGTCATCCTCTTAAGAAGACAAAACAAGTGAAAGAAATAATTGATGATGAATTGCTTTGAATTACCATTAAATAAGTCGTATCATACAATTGAAGGGACAAACAATTTAACAAAGATTGGAAGTGTCTGTGGAAAGCATGTACATACGCACATTTCACTTGATGTACACAAACTAGATAAACACATATGAGAACATGAATCTTGCAAGGCCATTGGAGACATAAACACATATGAGAACATGAATCTTGCCAGGCCATTGGAGACATAAACACATATGAGAACATGAATCTTGCAAAGCCATTGGAAACATATCTTGAGGATTGGTTTGTGTAAAGCCATACAATAATGAGAAAGAACTTAAGTAAACAATTTGTAATTGTAATTTTGAAAATTAATGTATATGTTTTACTTGTATTATAATTTATACATCTATACACTCACTTAGTACAAATATATGTTTTTTTATAGGAAAAACAAAGTCCAATGTACACCAAGAGAATGTTGTTAGGGTGCTTTAAGAAAGTGTTCAAAGAGATCACACAAGAGATATAGACAATTAAGACACACTAAGAAGCAACCTCACAATGGAGAAAACAAAAGTATGTCATCACTTACTACTGTTTTATTAAATAAATAACTCATTGGTATGCAAGAACAAATAAAAATTGAACATTGACTTTTCGACCTTTTTATTTTTATTTTGCGGGAAACAATTTAAAAAAATGCATGCAACACAAGAGTGGGAAACAAAGGAAAAGAGGCATCATCGGACAATATGTGAGAACCATGTACCTTTCTTTTATGAACCAATTATCAATATTTTCATAATATAATTTCTTGTTGATCGTGCATGTTTTTGTAGATGTGTGTGTTTGAGAGAAACCATCATATTCTCTTATTGACATTAAAATGGAACTATGTTGTGACTACATGACACACTATCAAACAAACATATATCAGTTTGTCAATTAGTTGTTGTTATTAATTTGTAGCTACTTCCTGATTGGTAAAACATATAACATGTAATTATTATATATAAATTGTTTATGTCTAGACACGCAAATTAAAATTTCGAGTGAAGCCAAATGATAATACAACACACATTAGAGTGAGATAGGACTTTAAAGCAATTGCTGAACAATTCAAATTTTAGGTTTGAATATACTAATAAAAGCATATAAATTTTCATACTGATTAAATAAATATTTAATTTTAATTTGTATGTTTGCATACTGAAGAAATTATATAGGTTATAACTTGAATCCACGATTAAGGAGATGACATCTATGAGAGGTGGCCAACAAACAAGTAAACAACAAAAGACATTCCTAAGAGGTCAAAGTAGCTCAAACAACAATGAAAGCAACTCATGTCACAATAAATAAAATGGCTTCTTGGAGATGTAAGTATCTAGTTTTGATTCTCTGTCATATGTTAAAATTGCTTGGACTGTAAACATATATATGTTTAAAAAATAAACTTATTGTATTTTCTAGTAATTTCATGGTTTGTATGTTGTGGTTATCTGTAATGTCCCCATTCAAATAATTGCATAGCAAACAATCCCATCAATCCTACCAAGTTCCCTAGGTTGAATGGGTACATTTGGAATTGTAATAAGGGAGCAAATGAATGATGTTTATACATTATGATAGTTCAAGTATTTAATAAATAGGTTGAATAAATAAATCCAAGAGAAATTATAGGTGGCAAATGGTTTTGAAGACATATGGAGGATGTGGGGCCCACACTAGCTTGGTTTCTCACTACCACATGGCATATCTCTCTTGCCATTTCGAATCCATGGGAAGGAAAGCATTATGGAGTGAGTTGGTAAGTCATACACATGGAATTGAGCATCTTAGGTCGAAATGGGATGGAATGGTAACCTCCATGGAAGAGGAAGAGTCAAATTGGAAGCTTGTGGACACTTGGGCTATATTCCCTAGCTCTATGACAACAATGATGAAGCATCTATGACATTTATGAAAAAATTCAGATCTGACTTCTGACATCTAACCATTATGACATGTCAGCCCCAAAAATAGGCTCAAGGAAGGCGCTCATGGGTGTTGGAGAAGCCCAAGAGACCCCTACTCGAATTGGGAGGAGATGGAAGGTTGGGAATGAGGAGAAAAGTGGCAAATGTGGAATATTTCCTAAGTGGAAATCTCTAGAAGCTAATGGGAGGAATTCGAACCATAGGAGGCTAATGTTGGTTATAAAATGTAGAAATCAAGTATGAGAATGGCTTTTGATGATTTGAGAAAAAATGCATTTGTGAAGAGAGAGCTAGTGGATGACTAGTTTCTTGCCTTAGCCAATTTCGAGGGTGAAAGATTCCCATCCAAGTTGGTATTTGGAGAGGCCACTCAGGTCTTTCATGGAGCTTTAATGGATTTTTATATGCATGTATCAGCTACAGGGAATCTTGTGGTTTTTTTTAGTGTAGCACCATCTCTCAACCATTTCCAATTTTGAAGGCATATTCATGCTCGTTGAGGGATTGCGCTTTGGGTGAGCTCTTGTACTTCTTGGGAGAGATTCTAATGATGTATTTATGATTTTCATAAGTATTATATACTCTTTTCTTCATCTTCAAAAAGTCTCAGGTCGAAATACCAAGTGGTTGTATATAAAAATGAAGATTAATGAGCAAACAATGACCATTTCCCCACTACATTGATGTATGCCATTATAATGATGATGATTTCGAATAAAAGAATGTTTCTCTGATATATTTGTGATGAATGGACTTCCATTGATGCGTATTACAAGTTTCATATTCATTACTTGAGCATTTGAAGTTTAGTTAATTTGCATTTGAAGAAGATTTGGTGCCATTTCCCCAAGGGTCGAATTAGTGGTTTTTGATGTTATTTGGGAGAGGTTTGGAACAAACTTAATAACTAATGAATGGTGCAATTTGGACCTTAATAACATACTTGAGACATCCCCTACTTCTATTTAGAAATTTGAGTGGGTTTGGAGGCATTTGGGAAGCCATTTTCAGTACTTACCCCAGGGGGATTTGAACCCCAAATTACTAGTAAAATTACATACATGGTCCAAAATATTAAGAGAGTTTGTAGAGGTCTTTTGGTGGCCATATATCATCCTTGAAAATCATATTCAAGTCCTAACATCAGTCACATACCTTCTCAAAAGATTTGGGATCATTTCGGACAAATTTGGGACCTAGGCATCAAAACTAGTCAAGGGTCGAAATTGGGGAAAAAGTGAAAAATTGGGCATTTTTATAAAAATTGAAAAAGGGACATTACATTATCCTTGTAATGTAATGTTTACAAATGAAAAAAATTATTATCGTCATTTTGTTGAATAATTAAGTATTCTTATTTTGGTATAATATTTTACATTTTTTTGTGATTGATGAAATTGGTAATTAGGCCAAGCTTGTACTGGAATTACAAGGGGTTGATTCCATTCCACTACCACTATAACCTTCAGGCATATCGACACTACCCCACATGTGGTACCCAGGGATACAAGGTTTGAAGCACCAACGTCTCAAGGAGTGCCTTAATATTGCACCATACTGTCCACTGATCTACACCCCAAGGGCATAACATTTTACATATTCAATTACATCCTCAATATAAAAAACAAGACACCAGGAAACCCTCACCTAGTATATATAACAAAATATGTATGGATAGAAAGGTAGAAAATCTCAAAATAATGTAATATGAAATTCATAGACCCTTGAGTGTTAGGACAAAAGGCGATATGGACTACGAGAAGGGTGATTTAGGACTACAAGAAGGGCTTTGAAAAAGCTTTAAAGGGTACCCCCAAAAAATAGGGTAACGAACATATAACATCTTGCCCATTATATTCCTATCTCCTTTATAGCTTATGAAATCCTTTTCTAATTGGGTGTAGCTTAGGGTGTTGAGAGGATTGTTATCCTCGCCACCAAGGACCAATGCCTGGAAGTGACATGTTGAGCTCTTTATGAGTATATTGTTGCATCGGCCTTGATCCATGAAGAATCCAATTTACCCTCAGTACCAACCTCAGAATGAGGGGAAGTGCCCAATAGGTTTCCTCGGTATGTGTATTTCATGGAAAGGAAAATCAATATAATGAAATTCTTTCATTATTTTCCCTTCTCTCCATATTCAATTCCTTCAATTAACTAACTAGGTGTGTTAAGATTCCATGTTCTTTCAAGACTTCTCCTAACATCCTTATACTTTTGATCCTTCTCCTCCATACACACACTCAATGTCACACATAACCAACAAATCTCATACTTCATCTCAATTGCTAATTGGAAATGTTTCATTTCAGTCACCAACAATTATGACCCTTAAGCTCTACCCCTCTACCTTCCTCACTTGTTCATGTTCCTACTTCAACAAGTCACTTTTACAAATGGTTCCCTTCAAAGTTTATTCTTGATGATTCCTTGATAACTCCCTGTTGTTTGATGTCCGTTAGGATTGGTGGTCACATCATTCTAACCCTTTTTTCGCTTTTCCTCAACTTAACTCTTATAGTCTTCGAACTTTCCCTCATTGCACATTCATATCACCCTCCAATATTTTCATTGAATGCTTCCTTTTAGGAAGTAGTTTGGTTGAGCCAGTTAATACTATGCTCATACAAAGCTTGACCCATCAATCCTTCAATGTATACTTTAATCATTTATCTCGATAACTAAAAACTTATTACAATCGACCAAAAAAGAACATTGTTATCCTTAACCACTCTTCTACACATCCCTTTGATTAAGAGTCTTTTCTTCACATTAACATGGACAACATTTATGAGACAATAATTTATGAACTATTACATGCATTGAAAGCAAAGTCCATCATATAACTAACATCACTTAGAAGTGTCTCGTTCTTTGTATGTGATTGGAATGTTTGTGATAAATTCTTGTATTCAAGCTTAGAAGGCCCATTTAGACATCATAATGTGACCCCACCCTTAATGCACTAAAACACATCAATGCCTTAAAAAAGGGTGGTTGGGTATTGGTGCACTAGATTTTATAATGTTGCATTGTATTGCAAATGACACTAAACTTGTGCCTGATTTCAACAACGTGCTAGTGTTCTAGGTTTGTTTTTGGGCACTGCAAAAAAAACATAAAAACCAACCTTTTCTCATTGGCCAAAAACCTCAACAAAAAAATTGCAAGATCAACTACTTAAGCATCCACTCAAACCCTTGGTTAGTTACAAATGTTTTAGGAATTTTAGGCAATATATTAACACTAAAAACCTTTGCTCGTTGGTTGTTCCTAATAGGTTCATTTGCCTCAAAGTGTCGTTTTTAAGTCTTTTTTCTCCAAGAATTAATTAAGCTATAAGGATGATTGCTTTCATTCATAAAGTCATTGGCATATTCAGTTGGAATATTTTATCAAGAGTAAAAATATGCAACATTGTATTGAATGAAAAGAACTAAGATTTACATCTTTCATACCTCTTTAATAATATTGGTATTTGATGAGTGCTAGGATCATATTGTTTGGCACATCATTGAATCAACTCTCTATAATTGAACACATCTCATAGATCAACTACCTACACAATCCCTATTATCCACATGCTTTACTCTCTCATCGTTTCCTCCTATAGCTCTGTGAGTTCATTGTAAAAATATAACCAATGATGGGCTCTATTGCTTTGCACTCTAGTGTTTTCATGTGGATTTCTGATGTGTATCTCAACGACAGGTTTGGGAGGCATAGTGGTATTCTCAAAGTTTTTTTTTTTGTTTGCTATGGTATGCTAGTAAATAAGTCTAACAAGACAAAAGTTACCATCATCAAATCTAGGAACACTAATTACCCTATTGTTATATATGAATGTAAAAGTTTGGGTTGTAACATTTCTAGGGAAACTTCTTGTAAAGTTGAGAAAATCCATAAGCATTGTATGATAGTCTTAAAATTAAATGCAATACACCCCATCCAATCCTCGTCTTGGAGGTTGGGGTTCACCCATTGAGAGCGGGGTTATGATTAGGTACCTAATGCACAAGCAAAGATAATTAACATGACAAATGAGGGGCTTCTTAGCATTGCTTCGAATTCTAGTAAAAATCACCTAAGACTTAAGAGAGGGTGGCATAAAGATGTTGACTCTTGGTTAAACCTCTGGAGAATAGTGGGGGAGGTGACTCTACAAAATATCAATACCATTAAATCACTATCACAACTAAATTTAAATAAATTTTGGTGCAACAAAGATACAGAGAAGAAGAGAAAGTTAAAGTACTATAGAGATATCAATAACTTCAACTTAGAAGATCAAAATTATTTTTTCTACTATAGCTATATCAAAAAATAAAATTGTCATAAATAATAATGGACTGTTATGATATTCAAAGTGAAATTAGGTGTTGGACAAACTTAAAACACCATAGGAAGAAAGAATATGTAATCTTTGTGATATTCAGAAACTAGAGGATGAAAAACACTTTCTCTTAGGATGCCCTACTTATACACACATTAGGTCTTAGTTTTAAAATATTTATAATGCCATTGATCTTCATAATTTGTTCATTCATGGAAAGCAAAGAGATTTAGGGAATTTTTTCTCTAATATTTTCGACTATAGAAACAAAATGTTAAAATAAATCAATTATTTCCTCGTCAATTTTCTTAAGGCACAATAGACCATTAATGGCGGTCTCAATTGATGCTAATCACCATCAACGCCATCAATCAAACGATACAATCTAAAGCAATAAAAAAACAATGGTAGAAATTATAGTAGTAGGAGTGTGGGTGAGCCAACTCAAGAAATTGCTAGTAATAACATAAACTTTTGGAATATAACATTAGCAACAACAAGTGAGGTGGCAATTTTGGAAAAAATGGCCAAGTGCGATATAAGGTGATGCTTTTTTAATATTGGCTTTAATTATGCCTTCATTCAGATTTAAGTACGTGATTGCTACATTATGGGACAAGTGGACTTAGATTTAAGGCAAAATATGCAAAGATTAATAAAACCAAATATAAGTATGTGGGTCCTATCTTTCTCTAGTTATGCACTGATAGTGACATCCTTTTATTGGTGTTTGTTGGACTTATCTTTTTTTTTCCAGAAGAAAAAGAGTTTCTTGATATTCATAAGTTTGAATCAAAGAGAACTACACTTTTTTCTTGTCCCTCGGATAAAGGTCTAGTTGACTAGTATATCATCTACTCACCCAAAATACTCTAGTTCATTATATTCAAAATAAATATAAGAAATTGTTTTTTGTCAATTACAAAATGACTCCCTAGATATATCTATACATTCTTGTGATTTCTGTTGAATATAGCTACTAAAATCATGAGTGTATTCTGAAATTTTGCAAAACTAGTTAGTACCTTTACAATATAATAAAATATAAATCCCTACATCAATAGATTTGAAGGAATTCTTCCTTGGATAGAATGCTATTTTGATAATAGCGAATGTGTGACCAACCTTATTCAAGGGTTAGTCCTCTCTTTGATAGATAATATGCACGTTGATTAAAGGATCTGGCTATGTGTGAAAAGGTTCCTCAAAATATTTGGTGAAGTCCAAAACCTGTTGTTTCCAACATGACAAAATTGGAACAAGAATACCTTGTGAACCTAACACCCAATCTATAACTATTGATGAATCACCATATATCAATATCTTCTTGAGATTTTCCTTTTTTGCTAGGTGTAAGATCCCCCACAAGGCAAGCAATTCTGCTCGAGTGTTACTACCACCACCACATCCAAAATTCATCTCCACATAGTGTCCCTGATCAATTATTATAAGGCACCCTGCACCACATCTGTCTAATTGGGCCGCACTGTCAAAGTAGCCCACAGGAGAATTTGGGGAGTGAAAGGGGTATTCCATGAAACCGTGCGGCCAATAGTTACAATTTATGAGTGATATGAAACAAAGTGTGATATATAGGAAACATCCATGAGCATTGAAAAAGATGTATTATCGAAAACAATGGTGTTTCTATATCTCCACAATCCCCACAAAAACTATAAGGGGAAATATATCAACTTACTATAGAACCGGTTCCAATGTGCCAAACGGGAAATTAATGACCCATCTTACCACCGACCAAGGACTTTGAAGTGGATCTTGATCTCATCCCATATCTGGAGAGAAATGGAACACTATGCAAACAAATGATTCGACGTTTCTTCATCCGTGAAGCAAAAATGGCAGCAATAAGGACCAATGCCACCTCTGAGACGATAAACCTCTCCAGTAAGCATATGATAAACCTCTCCAGTAAGCATATGATAAACCTCTCTAAGACGATAAACCTCTCCAATAAGCATATGATAAACCTCTCTGAGACGATAAACCTCTCCAGTAAGTAGACTACTATGTTGGACTTATCTATCATGCTCACTTGATCTAACTCTTGATGTCTTATAACCATGTGGTGCTTTTCATGACTCACCAAAGGCCATGTGTACAATTCACCATTAAGGATGTGCTTTACCCTTGTACATCTTAGTGACCCAATGTCCACATGACATGATTAAATATTGGTTTTCAAACAGCCAGGGCATCGAATTATCACACCATTAATTATTGGTAGAGTTTCTTAAATATGTCAATTAGATTTGACTAAATGGTTTGACCCAATCAAGTCAAGGCTCCATACTTAAAAACTTTTGCATCATCAAGGCTAAGGTTATCCTAGCATATGAAGATGTAAAAAAGAAAGGCTCAAGTCAACACTCAACTCTATGTTATTAGCTCATTTACCATGTGGCATATCCAAATGGATGCTAGTTCTGTTGAATATGATTGTCATTGATGTCAAAGGAGTCCAGTAATGACAAAGGAATAACTAAGGACATAATGGCAGGGTGAACTTAGTGGAAGACAAAGGAATGACAAAGGAAGTGATGACATGGCATGTAAGTGATGACATGGCATGTATGATGATATGATATGTGTGATGAGGATGGAAAGACACATGATAGTGTTCTGGTGCTATCATCAAGTCAGTGTTGCAATCTGACATCATTCTTGAAAAGTATGACAAGTTTGTGAAAATTTGGAAATTGACTAAGTATGGAAAAAGTAGTAAAAAATGCTCCAGGAAAATGCCCACCATAAATCATAGGTTAAAGTAAATGCCTGCAGCATATGGTCAGGTTGTAGTTTGTTGATTTTTCTACCTGACCATGGTCTCAGTTTTCAGGATAAACTTTGGAGAAATTCCTGAAAATGACTAAGTGTTGAAAAACTGGTTCAGGTGGCCTTGGGAAAATGCTTGTCGTACCTCATGGGAGAATGATAAAAATTATCTGAAACCATCATGATCTAGCTTGTCAAAGAGGCTATCTGACCATGGTCTCATTTTTCACAGAAGGTGTTTGATGACAAAGTTAACAGCCTGCCAAAACAGGGTTTCAGGTTTCTTTTACACCAAAATAGAAAAACTGCCTAAGTGGGCTTAGGGAAATGCCCACCATAGTTTGTGGGTTGAAGAAAATGTCCGCACCATATGGTCAGCTTGTAGGTTGTTGTTTTGTCTACCTGACCATGTTTTCACATTGACTAAAGTGTTTAAGGAAGAAGGTATGGATATGCCAAAATAGTGTTTCAGGCAGATTGGACCAAATCTAGGAAAGTGCAAAAATTGTCTTAGTGTAAAATCACTAAAATTGCCTAAGTGACCTCAGTAAAATTCCCACCATCTCTTGTGGTTGATGTCTTCAAATATTTTGAGAGTATGGATCTCTAGAATGTTGTATAGTGCATCTAACCATATCATTGGTTTGACCAAAGAGTCTCTGAGGAAGAATATATTGATATGCCAAAAGTGCCTCCCAGCTTGATTTGCACTACTTCAATAAAATGCTCGTCGAAGAGAGAGAAATAGGTCTCAAGGGGTGAAATTGGTTTGGATAGAATCCCCTAATTGGCCCCTATCCAATGGATTTCCCACACTTCAAAATTGATGAAAAGAAACATCTCATTATATTAACCTAGGGTTTGATAATTTTTCCTAAGTGGCAAATCAACAGTTTGGAAGGCCACTTTCAAATGCCCGTCAGATGATGGGTATGTGTTACTCAGTTCATATTTTGACATGGTCTTGTTCATCATTGAAGTAGCTATCCAGTCATGCTTGTAGTTTTCCTTGTGGTGATCACATGAGGAATAAAACAATCTGCCAAAATGAAAGAAAAAGTGATTTGCATATTAAAGACAAAGATTTGTCTAAGTGTCAAAATCACATGGCTCAGAGGCCATTTGGAAATGACCGCAAGGAGGTGTTCCTTTTCCAATAAAATCCATCAGTTAGCATGGTCTTGTTCCCTGATGATTTGGCCATCTAGCCATGGAGTCAGTTTTCTCCTTGGTGCTCACACGTGCGAGATTTTGACCTGCCAAAATGGTGAAAAATAAAGGTTAGATGACACCATATGGGATGCCCGCAAAGGCTTAAGGGTAATCCCACAGGGGCTTAAGGTTAAAGCCCGCAAGAGGCTTGTAAAATTCTCTCAAGGGCTAAGGAGTATGCTTGTAGGCCCATATGCCCGCAGGCAAGAGAGAATGCCCGCAAAAGGGCTTAATATGCCCGCAAAGGGGGCTAAGGATGCCCGCAAGGGCTTGTGGAAAGCTCGCAGAGGCTTAAATGCCCGCAAGGGTTTAAGCTAATCCCGCAAAGGCTTAAAGGTATGCCTGTAGGAGAAATATTATGCCCGCAGAGGCTAAGGATATGCCCGCAGGGGCCAACGTTAAGCTCACAAGGGCTTAAGAATACCCGCAGGAGCTGAGGAAAGGTGAGCCCGCATAAGGAAGCCCGCAGTGAAGGATAAATATGCCCGCAGGCTTGAGGGTTCACCACGGGAGGAGAAGCCCGCCTGCCAAAGATAGAAGAATCTCGCATCCCTGAGATGAGAAGCTTGCAGGTCTGAAATGACCAAAGATGTTTTAATTAATTAATTAAAAATCAGTAATACACAGAATTAAAAATTAAAAATTAATTATCAGAGATTTGAAGAGGCACGAGGAAGAAAGAGAACGAGTCCAATCTGAAAAGATGCAATGGTTAAATGATGAAAGAAGAATATATAAACAAGAGAATGAAATGGAAAGAAGATGTCTCAACAGTTCACATTGAAGGTTCGGGTAGAACAAGAACTGAAGTGTATTCTAGACTTTGGGATGTATATCTGAAGCAACATTGAGATCAGTAGAAGAGACTAGAAGGTTTGCATATTCAAGATGAAGAATGGCATAACAAAAGTCAGAGAATATATGGGAAGAATAAAACCTGTCCGCGGCCCAGATCTATGCAGCAACAAGAGAAGGAGAAGAAGCAAGAACTATATATGACAGAATTGAAGAAAGAAAGATCTGGAAGTTATAAAAACATATCAGGGAGGTAGGGTGGTGCTAGGGAAAGCTATAGGCATCAAGGGGGTTGTAGCCTCCTTCCAGTAGTGGCTGGTAAATAGGGTGTTGGTGCATCCTGTTAGTTGTAGCTGATAAAACAAGGTGTTGGTGCATCCTTCAGTTGTAGCTGAGAATTTGGGTGTTGGTGCATCCAACAAGTTGGTGCTTGCAAACTATTGTAAACATAATTTTGCAGTATAGAAAGAGTTTGTGGTTTTCCCAATTGGGTTTCCACGATAAAACCTATGCCTTCTGTATCTTGTTGATTCCATGTTTTAATTAAGTTTAATAAGTGGTTTAAAATGGTAAATAGTTAACAATACTGATTCACCCCCCCTCTTAGTATTGACCAATATTCCAACAAGTTCATCCACCACATGGAACTTTTACTCATTCACACTTACACCACGAACTTGTACTTGAAATCAACACCCTACTAAATATATAACATCAGGAGACGTTCTCCAAACCAATCTTGTGTAGTCAAGATTGATCCTCTTGTATAGAGGTGAGCACTTTGATTGCCTTTCGTGTAAAGGTTATTCCTCTCGTGTATAGGTAATTGATCAAAGTAATGATGTTGTAAACTCTTGTTGGACAAGGCTCCGGACTTGTGTATGTGAAGTCATGATTATCATGTGAACCTTCCATATAAAGGTATCCATGAGATGGACCTCCCGTATAGAGGTGGAACTTCCATATAAAGGTCATGCTTTACTTGTTAAAAGCATTTAATGTTGTGTGATATATTATTAACCATGATCACCAGATTGCTATTAAGTTTCCTTTAGAGATTGTTCACCTCTAAAGTGAATTACTTTAGCATATGATCATTTGGTCAAGAATAATATAATATGATCACAACATCCGACAATTCTTCTTAGTATAATGTAATGTGATGGATAATTAAAGTTAGCACATATTGACCATGTGGTAAGAGATAAAGAAATAAAAGATAAAGCATAGAGATCAAGAGAATTTGAAACTTCCCATGCAGACACTTCAACTAATTAAAGAGAAATCGAATTGTTAAAGCTTCGGTTAAGTATCAATGCTTCAGTTAAAACATCAGTTAAAGATATGCCTCAATTAACTAAAGAACTCACAGTGGTCACTCAAGTAAATCAATCAGCATGATTTCAGTTAACTAAGTGTTAAATAAAAAGGACTAGTTAATTAAAGTGTTTTCACTTTAGTTAAACTAAAAGATGACACTTCAGTTAAAGAGAGTTAACTAAGTGACAACAAAGAAGATCTAGTTAACTAAGTGTTATTGCATGACGACACTTATGTTAAACTAAAAGATGACACGTGAGTTGTGACACTTGCAAGTCGAAACTTAAGTTAGCCACCTAACTAAGTGGGAAAACTTTCAGTTAAGAGTCGAGTTCATCCTAAGTGACAAATCAGTGAGATAAAGCACTGCATGAGAAGTGGGGCACACCTCTGCATGCAAGATTAATACATCCAGTTTGAGGGCGAGTTCATCCTGAAGTTAGAAGTTAAAAATAGAAGAGAAGAATGTATAAATATGTTATATGGGATTGTTGAATCCAATGTGAAGCAAATTCTCTTCTCCATTGAAGGCAAGGCACTTCTCTTTGTGCAGGGTATTGTTCGTGCTTGTTATTGTTGTGCTGGGAACACATCCGATTGATCTCTCTTCTCTATTGCTTTTGTATCTTCATCAAGAGTGTTTGGTGATCTCTTTATCTTCCGAAAGCAGTCTGCTATGTTGTAAAATAAAGCATTCTCTGTTATCCATTATATTATACTGAGAAGAATTGCTAGGGTTTTTGTTCTCACGATTTTGAGGATTTTCCCTAGGGTATATCTTGTGTTATGGGTGTATGAATTTCATGGATTGAATTGCCTCATTGCTTCAAGTCTCTGCATCTAAAAGAATTAAAGATCAAAGCTCAACTAAATTTCAACACACCCAACATGCTACTCAAGGTGACATGTCTAGTCTATATGCATTATAGATTGCCAAGGTGGATTTTCTCTTTGGTAGGCTACCGAGCCATCAAAGCATTGGGCGGTATTGAAATAGTTTCAACAACTTAAACCATTTTGACATGATGGTTTGGCTCAATAGGAGAGATGGTCAAGCCAACCCTTAAAAAATTCAAAGATATTGGAATGATGAATGATCCAAAAAAGATAACCTTGTAGAGTTGACCCAATTAGAATTTCACCATACATTAAGAAATAGGGTTGAATGGCCCAATAAGGTTGACCCCATGGTATAACACTTAATTAAAGATTTACCCATGGTTAACTCAACTTAACCAATCAAAGATGAAGCCATCAAGGAAAGTAGAGGTTAAGTACATGAAGGTTATGACTTGATTGATACGAAGGCCAGTATGACAACATTTAATTGATTTTGTAATATGTGTTAGACTCAATAAGGCAAGAAAAGTTGGTTAGGGAAAACTATGAAGCGAGAAGGTCAAACAAAAGACTTAATAATATGCATGTCAACAATTGAAACCTGAAACTATACATCCTCAATTCCAAAATCAAGACATAATAAACTCTCACATATACAAAATATGACTAGATAGAAAGGTAGAAAATCTCAAAATAATGTAGACATGAAATTCATAGATCCTCGAGTGTCAGGGAAAAGCGCGATTCGGGAGTACAAGCAAGGTTTTGAAGGGTACCCCCCAAAAAATAGGGCAACAAACATCTAACACATTGCTCGTTATATTCCTATCTCCTTTATAACTTATAAAATCCTTTGTCAATTGGGTCTAGCATAGGGGGTTGAGAGGAGTGTTAACCTCCCTATCAAGGACCAATGCCTGTAACTGACATGTTGAGCTCTTTATGAGTATATTGTTGTATTGGCCTTGAGCCATGAAGAATCCAATTTACCCTAAGTACCATCCTTCCAATAAGGGGAAGTTCTCAGTAGGTTTTCTCAAGATGTGTATTTCATGGAAAAGAAAAACAAGATAATGAAATTCTTTTACTCTTTTGCCTTCTCTCCATACTCAATTCATTCAATTGACTATGTGTGTAACGATTCCATGTTCTCTCAAGACATCTCCTAATATCCTTATTCTCTTGATCCTTCTCATCCATACACACACTCAATGTCACACAAAACCAAAAATCTCGTACTTCATCTCAATTTCTAAATGGAAATGTTTCATTGTAGTCACAAACAAGTAAGGCCCTTAAACTCCACCCCTCTACCTTCCTCACTTGTTCACATTCCTACTTCAAGAAGTCACCTGTACAAATGGTTTCCTTCCAAGTTTATTCTTGATGATTCCTTGATAACTCCTTGTTGTTTGATGTCCTTTAGGATTGGTGGTCACATCATTCGACCCCATTTTTTGCTTTTCCTCGACTTACCTCTAATAGTCCTTAAACTTTCCCTAATTGCATATTCATATCACCCTCCAATCTTTTCATTGAATGCTTCCTTTTAGGAAGTAGTTTGGTTGAGCCAATTAACCCTACGCTTGTACAAAGCTTGACCCATTAATCCTTCCATTTATACTTAATAATTTATCTTGATACCTAAAAACTGATTACAATTAATAAAAAAATAACATTGTTATCCTTAATCACTATTCTCACCCATCCATTTGACTAAGAGTCTTTTCTTCACATTGACATGGCCAATGATTATGAGACAATAATTTATGAACTATTTCATGCACTAAAAGCAAAGTCCATCATAGAACTAACATCACCTAGAAGTGCTAGTTGTACTTTGTATGTGATTGGGATGTTTGTGATAACTTCTTAGATTCAAGCTCATAAGGCCCCTTTAGGCATCATAATGCGACCTCGCCTTTAATACATTAAACCACATCAATGCCTAAAAAAAGGTTGTTGGGTATTAGTGCACCTAGGTTGATGAGATGCACTAGTGCACCATATTTTATAATGTTGCACTATATTGCAAATGACAATAAACTTGTGCCAATAATGTGCTAGTGTTCTAGGCTTGTTTTTAGGCATTGCCAAAAAAAACAAAAGCAAGAAAATCAACCTTTTCTCATTGGCCAAAAACCTCACCAAAAAAATTGCAAGATCAACTACCAAAACGTCCACTCAAACCCCTGGTTAGTTTCAAATGTTTTAGAAATTATAAACAATACATTAACACTAAAAACCTCTGCTTGATAGCTAGTTGTTCCTAATAGTGTCATTTGCCTCATGTGTCGTTTTTAAGGCTTTTTTCTCCAAGAATTAATTAAGGTATACACAAAAATTGAAAGATCAACTACTAAAACATCCACTCAAACCCCTGGTCAGTTATGACTGTTTTAGGAATTTTAGACAATAAATTAACACTAAAAACCTATGGTAGCTAGTTGTTCCTAATAGTGTCATTTGCCTCAAAGTGTTGTTTTTGAGGCTTTTTTCTCCAATAATTAATTAAGGTATAACTATGATTGATTTCATTCATAAAGTCATTGGCATCTTGATATGGAACCTTTTATCAAGAGTTAAAATATGCAACATTGTATTAAAGGAAACAAAACTAAGCTTTACAACTTTCGTACCTCTTTAACAAATTGGGATTTGATTAGTGCTAGGATCATACTGTTTGCCACATTATTGAATGAACTCTCTATAATTGAACACATCTTAGAGATCAACAACCTAAATAATGCCTATTTTCCACATGCTTTATTCTCTCATCGTTGTCTCCTATAGCTCAGTGAATTCATTGTAAAAATACACACACCCTTAATATTCCATTGTGTGTTAAGATTCCATGTTCTTTCAAGACATCTCCTAATATCTTTATACTCTTGATCCTTCTCCTCCGTACACACACTCAATGCCACTCATAACCAACAAATCTCATACTTCATCTGAATTGCTAAATGGAAATGTTTCATTTCAATGACCAGCAAGTAAGACCCTTAAGCTCTACCCCTCTACCTTTCTCACTTGTTCATGTTCCTACTTCAACAAGCCACTTGTACAAATGATTTCCTTCCAAGTTTATTCTTGATTATTCCTTGATAACTCTCAGTTGTTTGATGTCCTTTAGGATTGGTGGTTACATCATTCTACCCCATTTTTGGCTTTTATTTGACTTACCTCTCATAGTCCTCAAATTTTCCGCAATTGCATATTCATATCATCCTTGAATCTTTTCATTGAATGCTTCCTTTTAGGAAATAGTTTGGTTAAGCCAATTAATCCTATGCTCGTACAAAGCTTGAACTACCAATCCTTCCATTTATACTAATAATTCATCTTGATACATACAAACTTATTATAATTAACCCGAAAATAACATGGTTATCCTTAATCACTCTTCTAACCTATCCTTTGATTAACATTCTTTTCTTCACATTAACATGGACAACTATTCAACTATTATGAGACAATAATTTATGAACTATTACATGCACTGAAAGCAAAGTCCATCATAGAACTGACATCACTTAGAAGTGCTGGTTGTACTTTGTATGTGATTGGAATGTTACTGATAACTTCTTAGGTTCAAGCTTACAAGGCCCCCTCTAGGCATCATAATGTGACCCCACCCTTAATACAAATGGCTCTTTATAAAAGGAAAAGAAACAGTCATTAAGCTGATTAATATACCAAATGCAAACTTTATTTTGTGCTTTTATTTTCGCTGGAAGATGATGAAGTTGCAGAAGCAAATCCGAAAAGACTAATACAGATCCAGTGATCAGATCTTCAAAATTGCTTCAAATTTGAGGTCTGCACACTTTAACTTCGAAGGTCTCAACGCTCATCATCTTCTGTCGCGGATCCTTTCAAGGTATGGCATCATAAACCACTTCTCACAAACGCATTTGGCAAGGATGTATGCTTTGATATACCGCCCATAACCGCAAGGATTCTGCAAGAAAAACCGCGGAATTTTAACAACCTTTAACCCTACACAAGATTTATTCGATTTCTTTACCGGTGCAGAAATTAATCATACTGCAAGAATATTAAGCCATCTATGGTTTATGTTTTCTTTTATACTTTTATTTTAAATTTAGTCGGCTGGGTTTGTGGTCTAGCGGTAGCCCAGGTTCGATTCTTTGAGCATTCGTGCCTGGCAGTCCCCAGTTTTTAAAATGACACGCCCAGGAATTTCGTACCCGGTCTGGTCCAAAATTTGGGTAGTTGAAAATCAGGAAGGATCTAACAAATTTGCTTCAAAGGTTGACTTCTTAGCAAAGTATGAACACAACTTAAATTAATCGTCAAAGGGGGACTTGGTTTGATGGTAAAGCGGGGTGGCAATATTCCTCCATCAAGGGTCAAATTCTCCAGTGGCATGTTCACCCTTGTGGCTAGTGAACCTGTTTGCGCAAGCAAGCCAAGAAGGCTAAGTGCAAGTCCTTGGTGACTTTGGTGGAATAAATACCCCACCCGAATTCATTGCTTCTCGGTTGAAGGAGCTCGAATAGTTGAATGTTGTAAGCGAGCTCAGCTTCATTAATTATATTCCCAGATTGAAAAGGTGCATGCTTGCAGAATTGGATAGGAGAAATATCTGTCCAATTTTTTTTTACTTATCAATCAATTGACCTATTTGACAGCCCCAGCAATTCACAGTGTTGTTGGTAACAAATGCTATATATTTTCAGTGAAAAGGGGAAAAACTTCCTGTTTAAAATCAAGGTTCTCAATATCTGCACTGCTTGCAGTTAATCACAATGACGTGATGCTGGAAGCAGTTCTTGGTCTATTGAAATAAATTCCTGTGATTTTAGAAGAAAGGGAGCTGGACATTCTTGTACTATACTTCAGCTGATGTTTATTGTTTTCTGCTATAACATTTCTAAGAAAATGAGAATGCCATTGTCTCATTTTCGACATCTCGAGATAACTCTATTCTTTGCATCAGACGTGCTATATGTCTTTAAGGTCTTTTGTAGGGAGCATCATTGGGATATATGTTTATTCTGAGTTGTCTCATGTTGAGATTCAGTAAAGTCATTGGTGTCGACAGTAGTCTAGGGTTCCATATTCCACGTTGTGCTGACAGAGGTGAGTTGCTCTACATGGGGTGATGTCTGTTACTTTTTTTTGTGTCTTTGTTCTTTTTGCACCTCAAATATTTTGGTCCCCTGAATCTATGCTGGTAGATAAAGGTGATTTTTGCCTGGGAATCTGGATTGACATTGCAAAGAGAACCTAGGCTATAATTGGTGCAAATCAAGGTCCAGTAATATTTTCTTTCATGTAATATTCACCTAGCCTCCATCTGAATCATTTTGATCTTGGAATTGTGACTTGTGGGACTCCATGATTTACCAGTGGGCAGATTGTTCTAGACATTTTCTATTTTCTTTCCGTTTTACCCATTGTACTATTTCTGCCTTTGCTTTTTTTCCGAGTATGTATGGTGTTTATGCATTTTCTGTTTTTTCTTCCCAGAATGTATGGTGTTTATGCATTTCACAATTTGTGTTTATCTGCTAAGCAGGCACTTTGAGTTAAAAATATTTGTACACGGTTACTGGAAATCGGGAATAAGGGAGAATCTGTCATTACTAGTTTTTGGGCAGGAAAATATATATTTTGAAATCGTTGTGTAGATCTGGTGTTTTAATTGTGGTGTGGGAAATGTAAGATTATACCTGTAGAATTGTAGCACAAGTCCTATAGTAAATTAATTTCTATATGAGCTGTCCTTATTTGGTATTATTCCATTAATCATTAGTCTTAAGTTCTGACAGTTCTCAAACCCTATGTTACTAGAAACGAGAAACGGGAAACGAAATGAGAAACGAGAATGGTACGAGAAACAAAGTTTCCAGGTTTTGCATATAAGAAACGAGGAGAGAGAAAAACAACAAAATTGAAAGTGGAGAAATGACAGTAATCTCATGCAAATTCATATAGAATCTATAGAATAATTTATTGCCGAGTACAAAATTACAAATGCACAACACAGAATGAGGTGGAGGCTTTAGGTTACATCATATGGATTAAAGTTCTCTGTGTGGCTCCAACAAAAATCATAGTTATCAGCTAGATCGCTCAAACCACAATCACCTAACATGGTGGATCATAAGATCATTCAGCCCAGATCCAATGTGGGAAAGCATGTCCTCCAATTCATCACAGGTTTTCAAAGTTCAAATAGGTGAAGGGGCATATACCTTATGCACAACATTTCCCATATAAGTTACACAAGCATGACTTGTGCATCAACTATGCTAGGCAGGTAGCTTATGCCTAAGACATTCATACATATACCAAGCTACACAATTTTTGTGATGACTCTTCTTGAAGAAGAGACTGGGAAAACACATAATAGGAATGAAGGTTGACTCATATAAGAGGAAGCATTCTCAGTTTATACAATAGTAACTTTGTCCTGAATACTTGATGAAATGGAAGCAGCTGCCAATGCAAGAAGCATTGCAATCTTTTTTATTTCCAAATAAAGCCACAAGAAAGATCCACTGGTCACGGATCTGTTTGCTTTGTCACTTGACTATGATTTCCTCTGAACTCAGGTGTATAAATGACTCCAATTTCATCACATGTTTTCAAAGTTATAATAAGTGAAGAGGCATATACCTCATCCACAACATTTCCCACATAAGTTACACAAGCATGACTTGTGCATCAACTATGCTAGGCAGGTGGCTTATGCCTTAGACATTCATACATATACCAATCTACACAATTTTTGTCATCACTCTTCTTGAAGAAGAGACTGGGCAAACACACAATAGCAATGAAGGTTGACTTGTATAAAAAGGAGCATTTGACTATAATTTCCATTGAACTCAGATGTTGGTATTTGACTATAATTTCTGTTGAACTCAGATGTGTAAATGATAGAATCTAGATATCTAATACAATAATGATTCTCAATGTAAAGAAAACTCTAGTAGAAACAAAAGAAGCACGCGGACTGAAAAAAAATAGCAAAAATAGCATAGGTGGGAACAAGATCTGCTTTGTCAAATTTTCAAACCTTTAAACTGGTTTGGTAAAACAACAGCTAGGAACGTACTCTGCAAGCTAGAAGTGTTTTTATGCTTCTCAACCAATAACCTGGAGGTCTCAGGAAATTTCATTATTATAGAAAATCAGTAGGATTGACAAAAGGAATACGTATTACAGACACAGGGCCTAAAGACTGGATTTCTTCTCGAAGGAGAGAGGAACGATGCCAAATCCGAGTTTTGTTAAGAGTATGTGGGCATCTCTAGAGCTCTATCTGCATGAATTCATAAAAGGAGCGTGGATTGATCGATTTACTTCTTGGTAAGCTTAAAGTTCACACGGACACATAGACAATGGCCTGATGAAGGGTTATAAAGAAGAAATCTGCCTGTTTACACGGACACTTATGCTAATAGATTTGGTTCTAGAAGGTGGAGGTGCTCAGGTACTTTGTTAAGAGTATGTGGGCATCTCTAGAGCTCTATCTGCATGAATTCATAAAACGAGCGTGGATTGATCGATTTACTTCTTGGTAAGCTTAAAGTTCACACGGACACATAGACAATGGCTTGATGAAGGGTTATAAATAAGAAATCTGCCTGTTTACACGGACACTTATGCTAATAGATTTGGTTCTAGAAGGCGGAGGTGCTCAGGTACTGAAGCCATCCCAAAATAATCATGACAAACAACAAGGACGTGCTGAGCATGCCATTCAAAACAAAAAACTGCGAAAATAACTTTCACAGTGAATAGCGCAGCTGATCATAATTAAAAGAAGAGGAAAAACAATGAATATTGCGGAAACATGATTTAAAATATAGAGAAATCATGGCATGTGTATGAAAACCTGGTAATATTCCGGCTTCCAGGCTAGCCGCTCCTCCCAGTACTCTTCGCTTCAATGCAGGCAACAGGCTATGAGGTGAATGAAGGTGTCAAACTTCAAAATACACTTGGATTTAATTAACAGTACAAAGTAGCATAAGTGCAAAACATTCTTTTAAGCAGATGCACAAACAGGTTGCAATGGCAAACTTCCTTTCCAAGTTTCCACAGTTGCACAGCATTTAATGGTCACTCAATTTTGGCCAGTGAACATTTACAAAGTAGCAGAAGTGCAAAACATTCTTTTAAGCAGATGCACAAACAGGTTGCAATGGCAAACTTCCTTTCCAAGTTTCCACAGTTGCACAGCATTTAATGGTCATTCAATTTTGGCCAGTGAACATTTACACGGTCACCACACTCGCCTTGTCACTGAATGATCCAAAAATTAAATTCAACCTCGAAACAATAAAATACAGAACAAGTTCCGTAAGAAACAAAAAATTGTTTCTGCATAAATCGCTGGGAGAAACATTGCGTTTCGTAAGAAACGGTTTTCTGGTTGTAGAAACGAGAACGACTGTAGAAAACGGCGGTTTCCGTCCCGTCCTCATTTCTATGGTGTTTTTTCTCAGAAACGTGGATCGCTGCCACGTTTCTGGTAACACAGCTCAAACCTTATATAATGGCATGGAAAGAACCATAAAAGATTGCAAGGTATTTTCCTGGCTTGGTAGTCACGATAACTTTTTTTTGCACTTATTATGAAGGTTGTGATAGTTTTTGTGGAAAATGACAGAGTACCATGAAGAGATTAAGTTGGAATAATGTGGACCAAATTTTTGGGAGACATTCCTTTACAACTTCGATATTACTTGACGCCCTTTCACCAGCAGTTTAATCTGTCCAAGGCTGGAGGAAGACTGAAAACAAGGGAAGTATGAAAACACATGAAAGAAGGCCCCACTTAGGAAAAGATGAAGAGAGAAATAGAACAAAATAAACTATATGAAGAGGCCATTTCAAGACTTTTCAAAAAATATTGAAAGCACGAGGTGGTGAAGTTGGAAGATCTACTTGGCAATGGCAGAAATTAGAATTAGTCCTTGTGTGGATATATGTTGTGTACTCTAAAAGTTTATTCTAGAGGAGGACCACGGTATTCAAACTGAAACTTCCAACTACTAAGCATAAGGATAGATAGGAGGAACAACTAGAGGTGCATTGTTGGGAGAACATGCTATCAATCTTAATAGTATGAAATAGTGTTGCAAAAGTATGAGAGCATTGCTTCTCCAAAATATCTTGAGATTGAATTGTTCCCTGGAGTGTTTTATACACACACATTTTGACAGATGCTTCGTGTATCACAATGCAGCAGATGTGTACCTCCCCAATCTGGGGATATATTAAATGAAGCTAGGCTGACTGACAATTTTCAGTTACAGTGGTTACTCAACATTCAATGTAAAAACACTTACATTCAGCTACCTTTCAAATAAACTAACGTTTTCCTTCTTTACTGTGTGTCACTGCAGAAACTAGGGCAGCAGAGATGAAGACACACAGGGTCTGCAATATTGCAGACCTGTGTTGAGGTGGGAGAAAAGGTTCGGATGGGAGGACAGAAGTGGAAGAGCAGCGAATAGGGTGGAAGGAGGGATGGAAGAAGGGAGAAAGGGAGGAGAGAAAGGTTGAGAAGAGGAGAGGAAGAAGTGGAGGATAAGAGATTGGGCTACGGAGATGGAGCTGTTAAATTTTCATCAAGTTAGGGTTATATGCAGAAGAATAATAAATCAATATACTTTAATGCAGAAATACATTTAATAAACATTTACAAACAATGAATGCAGTAGTAAAAATCTAACATAACATAAATTTCATCTCTTTCAACTTCACACTTTAGCACTATCAGGTCAGTCACTGTGTTAAGGTAATTTTAACACTACCCGTTAGATCACTGTGCTGAATTAAACTTCAGTAACATGTAATGTAAATATATAAATTGATCACATAATAATTAAAGAGATATAGCTGAGGATACTTACCTGGGTGTGAAACCATTCCTATAAGAATACTCAGAAGAGTTACTTTCAGTAAAAGACTGAGCCTCAAAGAGGCCAGTCAAATCTGGGAACTAGCAGACCCTAAGAGGGTAGTACAAACCAGAGAGAGAGAGAGACGGGAGGACTGTAGTACAGACAAATAAAGAAGGTCAATAACAGTCAGAAAACACAGTGAAAGTTACAATACAGATCCAGTAAAATTGATGTCCAATAGATGTAAGCAGAAGAGGTCTAAACCCTGGGTGAAGACAAAGATATGACCTCAATCAATCAGCACAAAAAAAAATCAGACCCTAAATTTGTCTTCAGCAATAGCATGACAATAGTATAGATCTGAAATGACACATGTGATCTGATATATACGGGCCACAGTAATTCAATACAGCCCTCAGCAAATAAATCTACCACCACAACAGGCAGATCTGAACCCCAGACCTCACGGCCTTCACAAATCAGTAACCAGCAGGCAGATGAAGGTCACAGCTGAGGTTCAGAGGTGACATAGGGTCACAGCCAACTCAACAAAGCAGATCGGGTCCTTTAAAAAACAGATCAGACCACAAGCAGCAGATCGGGCCTCAGTAAAATCACAAGAAAGAGCAGATTGGATTTCTTCTCAGGCAAAATGGGCACCCAACAGAAAATCGGTCCTCTCTGCAATATATCAACCTCAGAAAGAAAAATAATCTTGACGTCAGCCCTAAAAAACAGATATGGGATGAGTGACAAGCTTCAGCAATAGGGTGACCTCAACAGTTAAGAAAAACAGCAGCAATAAACTCCAAAAGACCCTTGACGTCAAGCAGCAGAGAGCTGAGATAAATGTTGTGTATCATCTTACTAAATGAAGAACAAAAAGACTCAATAAATAGGAGCATGGATCTTCTAGAAGGGTTAATAATTTAATCCTTAAAATTAGGGCTCCATAAATTTAGGGAAGAATCAAAAGATAAAAAAATAAAAATAAAAAAGGAATAAAACATAAAAATAATAAAAGATAAAAAATAAAATATAAAAATATAAAATATAAAAAATATAAAATAAAATAAAAGATAACAAAAAAAAATGTAAAAATAAAAAGAATAAATATAAACTATGGTCATGTATCAAATAAGTGGGTACAAGACTAATAACCAAGGGTATTTTCCAAAAGTGGACAATCACCCATAATACCTCATAAGACCAAAACATTAACAAGGTGGTATAAATAAAAAAATAACTCAAGGTGGGTAAATGATCTCAATAATCACAAGTCAAAGACAAGGTACTCCAAGACCAATAAAATCAAGGTGTAAGAATCAAAAGTAAATCAACCAAGGTGGAGAAGGTACAACCAATCATCTCTCTCTCAAATGTACAAATGTTCCATATAACCTGAACGTTCATCATCACTGTATAAGGAAGGGTTCACACAGATGATGTGATCATGTGGTCCTCTCAACTGCTCTTAGGTCAAATGTTAGTAGCTTCCACAAGGGGTGGCCAGTCCCTTGAGAAGACCAACTAACTCATCCATCCCAAAGACCTAGGAGAAGAGGACATCACAAATCATAATCTTGGTAACTGACCAAGTGCCTCCATTCTCAAGGAGTGGCTTCTCCGCCCAAGGCTGAGCCTCAGTCCTAGACTGGGACATGTTGATCAACCATCTGGTCCATGACCAGGTTCTCCATTCTCCCAGAGAATGGTCATCAGCCTCAAGCTGAGCATTCGGTCCTAGGATGAATGTTGATCAACCATCTGCGGGACCTAGGATGTCTTTGTCTCAACCTGCAGGATCTGCTTGGTCCTCGTGACCAAGAAACTGTCTGGTTCTAGACCAGAATACCTTTAGAGACAAATAGGGGCCCTAGCCACATGCTAGGGACTTTGCCATGGCATCAAACTGCTTGGTCCTCGACCAAGAACCCCAGGAGACAGCTGGGGGCCCTAGGGTACCTTCTAGGGTCTTACTCATACTTTGCCTGGTTAACTTGATGAGGAACCCTAGTCAACTGACTAGGGTACCATTCTCTCTGAGAATGGGTCTCGTAGCTGCAGTAAAAAATCAACACTCCCTCTCAGCAAGAGAGGCATTCTCAGCAACACTAAGCTTGTCAAAGATAGAGGCTTAGTCAACACAGCTGACAATTGCACCATGTCCTTGTCATGGTGAAACAACCTGTCATAGAGTACAGGATTTTCTGAAAGCTTCAAGGAGCTTTGAATGTCAGCAAATACTTTGATCTTATAGATCCAATTTGAAGTTATACCTGACTTCCCTTTTTGTTTGAGAATTACTTTCCATATATCATTATCCATTTTCAATTGAATAGCATCTTTCCAAACCTGAGGTTTGGCTAACTCCACATTAGTGGATGAACTTGAATCAGTGACATGGCTCCTACTGGAGCAATCTTGGAACCTCTCAATAGGTTCCTTTGTGAGATCAAATGACGGCATCTTGGCCTTCTCCCTCTGCTTCTCTGAATGACAAGTTTTATGAGCTTCTAAATTTGAGCCATTGAAGGACTCCCTCTTGATCTCTGAAACTTGACAAGGGTGATTAAATAGAGATTTAACAACATATCTTGGGACTCTATAAAGGTCCCCCTCACGGATACCAATCTCAAAAGCCGAGCTTAAATTTTCACCTTTAGCCCATACTAATACCTTCCCTTCGGAGAAGGCTACCGAGAACCCCTTGTCTTCTAACATTGCCACTGAAAGAATGTTCCTCTTTAAACCAGGAACAAATAAAATTTCCTCAACATGATGTAACGTACTTGAATCAAGCTTTAAGGTAGTTGAACCAACTCCTTTTATTTCAAAGGTACTTCTATTGCCCATCTCCACTTTTGCATTAAACTTCTTGGCCTTGTAACCTACAAGTGCCTGTTTGTATCCAGTCATATGCTTGGTGGCCCCACTGTCAATCCACCATGAGTCTGATGAGTGGGAGATGGAGCTTGAGAGTGTTGAAATCAAGTAGTACTCTCTTTGATCTTTTTCTTTGGTCTCTTTAAATTTCTTTTGTTGAGGCTCTTCTTCTTCTGCAGTAGTTGAAGCATGATGCTTCCCTTTATGCCAATTCTTGTTAGGAGGATTTCTACAGACATTTGCATAATGACCAATCTTGTTACATTTAAAACATCTTACTTTTGACTTGAAAGAGTGCTTACCTTGAGGTCTCCTACCTTTGTTCTGGTGTTGAGGGAGATTTCTTTCTTTCTTTGTCTTGGCAGTAAGAGCAAGGTTCTTTTCAGCTGGGGGTCTAGATCTACTCTGGATTCTGCTTTTTTCTTCTAGGCAATCATGCCACAACCTATCAAAGTTTGGTTGTGATTCTCTTCCATTTACTGCTGAAAGGAATGTGTCCCAAGATGTAGGGAGACCATCTACTGCTGTTTGTACAAGATCATCATCATCTACTTCAACTCCAATTGCCATGAGTTGATCCTTTAACTGAGCAATCTTAAAGAAGAAGGAAGCAACCAATTCTTTATCCTCCATCTTTAATGAACGAAGTTGCTTCTTCAAGACCCTCTTCTGAGTAGGTGCCTTCTTCTCATAGAGATTAGCTAGGGCATCAAAGCATTCCTTAGCTGTCCTTAGAGGAGCTATTATAGGCATCAAATTATCTTTGACTGAGTCAAAGATCACCCTCTTTGCTTTAGCTTGCTTCTTCTTAAATGCTGCTCTTCTTTGAGCTGTTGTGGGTTCTTCCACAACATTAGTGACTAATTCATCCAAGTCACTTTCTTCCAAAATATTTAAGACCCTAGCCTTCCATGCATTAAAGTTTGAGGCTCCTTCAAGCCTATCTTCTGCCTTTACTGAGTTAGAAGCCATCTCAAACCCTTACAGTCAACTTGCCAAGTACACTTGTAAACTTGTAGTCAAGTTGAATAGGGCACAAACCCTTACCTTAGGATCTATGTAGATTCTGTTAGCTTGCAAAACAGAGTTAGCTACAAGACCTACGCTCTGATACCATGTTAAATTTTCATCAAGTTAGGGTTATATGCAGAAGAATAATAAATCAATATACTTTAATGCAGAAATACATTTAATAAACATTTACAAACATTGAATGCAGTAGTAAAAATCTAACATAACATAAATTTCATCTCTTTCAACTTCACACTTTAGCACTATCAAGTCGGTCACTGTGTTAAAGCCTATCTTCTGCCTTTACTGAGTTAGAAGCCATCTCAAACCCTTACAGTCAACTTGCCAAGTACACTTGTAAACTTGTAGTCAAGTTGAATAGGGCACAAACCCTTACCTTAGGATCTATGTAGATTCTGTTAGCCTGCAAAACAAAGTTAGCTACAAGACCTACGCTCTGATACCATGTTAAATTTTCATCAAGTTAGGGTTATATGTAGAAGAATAATAAATCAATATACTTTAATGCAGAAATACATTTAATAAACATTTACAAACATTGAATGCAGTAGTAAAAATCTAACATAACATAAATTTCATCTCTTTCAACTTCACACTTTAGCACTATCAAGTTGGTCACTGTGTTAAGGTAATTTTAACACTACCAGTGAGATCACTGTGTTGAATTAAACTTCAGTAACATGTAATGTAAATATATAAATTGATCACATAATAATTAAAGAGATATAGCTGAAGATACTTACTTGGGTGTGAAACCCTTCCTATAAGAATACTCAGAAGAGTTACTTTCAGTAAAAGACTGAGCCTCAAAGAGGCCAGTCAAATCTGGGAACTAGCAGACCCTAAGAGGGTAGTACAAACTAGAGAGAGAGAGAGACGAGAGGACTGTAGTACAGACAAATAAAGAAGGTCAATAACAGTCAGAAAACATAGTGAAAGTTACAATACAGATCCAGTAAAATTGATGTCCAATAGATGTAAGCGGAAGAGGTCTAAACCCTGGGTGAAGACAAAGATATGACCTCAATCAATCAGCGCAAAAAAAAATCAGACCCTAAATTTGTCTTCAGCAATAGCATGACAATAGTATAGATCTGAAATGACACATGTGATCTGATATATACGGGCCACAGTAATTCAATACAACCCTCAACAAATAAATCTACCACCACAACAGGCAGATCTGAACCCCAGACCTCACGACCTTCACAAATCAGTAACCAACAGGCAGATGAAGGTCACAGCTGAGGTTTAGAGGTGACATAGGGTCGCAGCCAACTCAACAAAGCAGATCGGGTCCTTTAAAAAACAGACAGACCACAAGCAGTAGATCGGGCCTCAGTCAAATCACAAGAAAGAGCAGATTGGATTTCTTCTCAGGCAAAATGGGCACTCAACAAAAAATCGGTCCTCTCTGCAATATATCAACCTCAGAAAGAAAAATAATCTTGACGTCAGCCCTAAAAAACAGATTTGGGATGAGTGACAAGCTTCAGCAATAGGGTGACCTCAACAGTTAAGAAAAACAGCAGCAATAAACTCCAAAAGACCCTTGACGTCAAGCAGCAGAGAGCTGAGATAAATGTTGTGTATCATCTTACTAAATGAAGAACAAAAAGACTCAATAAATAGGAGCATAGATCTTCTAGAAGGGTTAATAATTTAATCCTTTAAATTAGGTCTCCATAAATTTAGGAAAGATTCAAAAGATAAAAAGATAAAAATAAAAAAGGAATAAAACATAAAAATAATAAAAGATAAAAAATAAAATATAAAAATATAAAATATAAAAAATATAAAATATAAAATAAAAATAAAATAAAATAAAAGATAACAAAAAAATAAAATGTAAAAATAAAAAGAATAAATATAAACTATGGTCATGTACCAAATAAGTGGGTACAAGACTAATAACCAAGGGTATGTTCCAAAAGTGGACAATCACCCATAATACCTCATAAGACCAAAACATTAACAAGGTGGTATAAATAAAAAAATAACTCAAGGTGGGTAAATGATCTCAATAATCACAAGTCAAAGACAAGGTACTCCAAGACCAATAAAATCAAGGTGTAAGAATCAAATGTAAATCAACCAAGGTGGAGAAGGTACAACCAATCATCTCTCTCTCAAATGTACAAATGTTCCATATAACCTGAACGTTCATCATCACTGTATAAGGAAGGGTTCACATAGATGATGTGATCATGTGGTCCTCTCAACTGCTCCTTAGGTAAAATGTTAGTAGCTTCCATGTGATATCCCGAGTTTGACCCCATTGCATTAAAATGTAAATGATGTAATATTGTTATAAAATTGTGGTGATGAGCTCAAGGTCAAGGTCCCGCCGTCGATTTATTGATGCATATGGTTTACGTGCTAGCCATGCACATTGGAATTGTAAATATGCATTTTAATAAAATGCCCACAACTAGCTATCCAATGCAACAAGAGATGGGGGCATGATTTTACAAGGAATTGGGAGGGAAAACATTCAAACCGTTGAGCCAATCAAGTCAAGCCAAGTGTCAATGAGAGAACCCATCAAACCCTCAACTACCCATGTTGACTTTTGTACCCAATCATTTATTTCTCCCAAAAGTTGGTTGAGGTAGTTGATGCCTTGGGGAATGAGAGGTATGGCTATCCAAAATTCGAGTATGGGCAACCACCCTGCATGGAAAAACGTGTTTGGCTTCCTTGGCAAGAAAGAGCCATGAATTTGCCTCCCAAGCCATAACCCATCAAACAGTTTTGCCTCTCTCATGTTTTTGGAGCTGCCTGGGCGTTTTTCCTCCATGTTTTCCTGTTTTTCCCTTGTTTTTTAGTTGGGAGGAGGGCGTTTTTGTTTGGTTTACCAATGGCGAAGAGAACAGATCGATTTGGGGGTTTACTGGAGGTCGTTTTGGCCATTGGAATGCCCATAACTTGTGGGATAAGTCGTTTTTCTCCATGTGGTCGAATGGCCCTTGTTCACAATCCGTTTTTGGTATGCCCATGATTTGGGAAAGCCCATGGCCATCCTATTTGTAAAACCCCATTGCTGGAAATGTGTATCCATGCCCAGTTTCTGAGTTGCTGTGTGTAAGAGTATGTTGGGGTTGAGATGGGTATCTCTTGCTTTGGCTGTGCATGAGCTTGAATGTCCCCTTTTCCTTGTAAGAATCATGCCCAGCTCGGGGGTGGCAGTTGTGTTGAGAGATTGATGAACACAACTGGCCTATGGATGGGTGGAACGTTGCAACAACATAGCTAGTTGTTTGGGACAGCATTACATCAAGATGAGTATTTTTTTTGTATATAATTACTTCTGCAAATTTATTATTTGTTGACTGTGTTAAATTGAATGGCAGCATGTTATGTGTGTGGATGATGTATTCCGCTGTGCATGTTTGTTCTAAATTGCATCTGCACACATTTGATTTTAATTGCTGTGAATTTAATGGGCTGAGTTTATGTAAAAGCCCCAGATTGGCATCAGGTTCCCTTCCTTGAATTGGGTCCACGGGAGGGATTGTGACAGAGTGGTATCAGAGCTGCTGGTTGCAACATTGGGGCCTTCATTGGCTACCTAGCACAGTTGCAGAGGTAAGTATGCCTCCTATCCAGCACTAAACTATTTTTGAAATTTTTTCTGAGTGTTGGAAATTTTGCTTAAGTCTCTGTTGGCAATTTTAACCATAACCGTTGCGCTAAGGTCGGCGAAAATTTGTGCCGAAGTGGTCACGAAGAAAAGACTGTCGCAAATTTTAATGTTAAATTTTGCGACGCGCGCGGTGAAATTAAGGTTAATTTCTACGACGCGCGTGGCGAAATTAAATTAAAAGTTGCGACGGAGGCTTGTGCGCGGCAGCAATTTTAGGCTTAAAAGTTGTGACGGAGGCTTGCGCGCGGCGGCAATTTTAGGCTTAAAAAAGTTGCGACAGAGGCTTGTGCGCGACGACGATTTTAGGCTTAAAACCTGCGACGCGGTCAGCAATTTTAACCTTAAAATTTGCGACGCAGTCACAGCGGCGGAGGCTTGCGGGCGGCAAAGATAAGGTCAGAGTCGCCAAAACGGGCGCAAAAATTAGGGTTAAAACCTGCGACGGTCGACGACGACACTAGGGAAATGACGGCAACTTTAAGGTTAAAAACTGTGATGCGGGCGGCATCTTTAAGGTTAAAACCTGCGATGCGGTGGCAGTTTTACAGCCAAATCCAGCGCCAAGGTCAACGATTTTAAGGTTAAATCCAGCGACGGTCGCAGAGGTAAAAAAAAGAGTATAGAGCCAAAAACTTGATTTTTGGATAGAAGGAGCAATCGAGCTCAGAATGGAATGATTTCTGTGGGGCTCGGAGGCCATTAACGAAGGCCATGAAAGAATCAGAGAGGGTCCAGAGCCCAGTATGCACCAATTTGACAGAAAATTGAGAATAGTGACTTTTGTTAGACGGTGTCCCGAGGCTTGACGGAAGGTCGGATTGAGCTGAAATTGATATGGCGCGGCCATGGAGCAGGCACAGTGTTAAGTTTGGAATCTTGGAGCCGAACTCCAAAGGATGTGGAATCAGGGTGAACCAGAAGGCCAAAAAACACTGTTTCGGGCCACTTTTTCAGGATTTTGAAAAGCTTGTGGACAGTAAAAGTGACCCTAGATGTTGGAATATTTTTTTTTTACTGAACTAGACATTTCATTTTCTCATTAAGACGAAGATTTCCCAGAAATGCATAGTTTGGGAGATAGTCATTTTTGGCCATATTTTGAGATTTTGGGGGAAAAAGTGAACAGTGGAAAGTTGCCAAACCCCGAATTTTATAGAAGTTGACTGGTGCATCAGAACAAGGATCCGAAGGTTGTTGAGTGTTCCTTGTTATATGGACTACCTTCACCCGATAAGTTTTCATTAATCTTCCTAGATTTGCTTCTACAAGCAGCTGAAGTTGGCCTTTCAGAATAAATTGCAACTATGTAAAAGTGCAGAAATTTGGGCAAAATTTGCATTTTCGGAAGAATGTAAATTCCATGTCCTGGATCGGAATGGAGCACGAGGATAGGCATTGGAAAGCTTATTCGGAGGAGACCAGGGATGCATGACTAGAATTTGAATGAGGTCCACATATATCATAGATATTTGGTACAGAAGAGTGCCAGTGGCTGTTTTGACAAAAAAATTGTTGTCAATATGGGCAATTTCTAGAATTGCATGACTGGAAGGAAATCATACCAATATTGATATGGAAGAGAGATTCCATACTACGATGAGGGATTGGAAACGGAGAATTCCTTAAACCCTGTTTTGCTATCGTATTTATAATTATGAAATTGTTATGCATATAAACTGTGGCATAAGAATGTTAAAAATGCAAAAGATTACATAGATGAATATGCACTAGATGGCATATCAATAAACATTGCACAGTGCATGTGAAAATGTTTTGCGTGTATATGATATTGCATATTGATAAAATAGTGAGGTTTTACATATGCAATGAGCCACTTAAGATAATGATTGTGGTTGCTAATAATCAGTTGTGTTTGGTTGCTAATAATCAGTTGTGTTCGCATTGGTTATAGGACCAAAGGCAACTGAAGCATGGCTAAAGAAGTTGATGACGTGGTTGCACGTGACCAACGACCTTATGAAGAAAGGATGGTGCAACAAATCTGTTATCATGATGTTGGCAAAAGGACTGAGTAGCCTTGGTAAGAGGCCAACTGATCAGGTAACATCAAGCGATGTTAATAACAGCCATGCAGGTAATGGTTAATTGTGCTTAATTGCATGAATGTTGAAAGAGGATTTGGTGAGATACCTTCACTATGTTTAAACTATGTTGAATTGTTTGCATGTGGTATTGAGTGCCCGAATGGGAACGTTAACCTACCGAGTATGATGAGGTGTGGGTAAGTGAAGGCAATGATCCTTGCACCCTATAATTGCTTAGAAATTTCAATGCATTCATATGAAATTATATCATGCCATTTGTGTATGTTGGTTGTGAGTTTAACAACCAAAGCACGTGATGACTTATGGTCCTGTGGTAGTGTATGCCATATGAGACAAGCATGGTTAGGCCATAATATGTTGGAATGCATAGTATTCCTGGATTAATGCAAGGTTGCATTGATGGGTTATGCATTAAGTGAATGTACATCAAAATATTATGTAAATGTTGTGGATGTGCATGCATATGTGCGGGTGCACATGTTGAGATGTGTTGTGTGAATGCATGGTTGTGATATATATATTTCAATGCAATTAGATAATAGATGAAATGGTGAACTATTGTTAGTATTGAGACCATTCCATGAGCTGCTGTGAATGCAGGAGAATGATTGCATGAAGAAGGTAGACATGTGATGGGCTATTAGAGTGCTTTGTTGGATGGACAGAATTGCATGGAATGTGAAGTAATGAGTATTTACAGTTTATTTAAATCGCATGGATAATGTGACTGTGTCTTGCAATTTTATTGTGACAATGATGCATATATAGGAATTTATATATTTCATTGCATTTCAAATGTTAACAGCTGAAGGTGTTTGAATTATTGAGTGTTATAATTCTGAGATCGCTTCAGTGACTGTTGTGGCAATGAAAGGATTATATGCATAGATACTCACAACGTGTTTGGCTGATTGAAGTTTCAGTTTTCAGGTAGAAAAGTCTTACATATGGCAATGAAGATAAGTCCATAGTAAAGACCGAAATCTACCATGTGTAGAAGCTAAAGTCTATGAGAAGGTTCTCATGGTTGAAAACAGGTTTGTAGATTTCAGATTTGAGAATTTGCTTATAATTGCTAATCATTGTCTGGCTTATATAAATTGTGTCAGGAGGACATGTTGTAGGTGGATGTTCATGTATGGTAGCAAGTGTAAAACCATAATGGACAGAGTGATACCACTTACGAGAGCCAAACAATATGAGGATGGCCTCATGGTTAAACAAATCAATTTCTGTAGGAGACAGAGTTGCAAATTCATATTGAATTTCATTATTAGTGACATTGATTGGTTATGGAACAATCATATTTGAAGTTTATTGTTAAATGTTGTTGACTGTTTGGCTATTTGATAAGTGTGCCAGGATGACACATTGCAGGAAGACCATGTATGATGGCCTGCAGAAGCCAAACTAGATGGGAAGGATCCCATGCTTTGGAAATGGGTTTCGAGTGAAACGCCATTGTGAATTTTGATAATACCTCAGCTGCACTGCATGTGAGTGAGATAGTAAAACTATGCCAAGAAGGCATGTGTGGGTTATGAAACATGAAAAGATTGGTGTGGAAAACCGAAGGACTGTTGACTCAGAGAAGGGAGCCCCCATTTTTTCGCAAATGAAGAAAAGATACATTCGTGAAACGAATGAGTATTCAGTAACCCTAACTAAGAATATACATGTCTGGTTATTAGATTTAATATGCAAAGCATGTTTTATTATTTCATTATTATTCCAGACTACTTGAATATGACTAAGGCCTACATGGCTCACATCGGAAAGGGATGCATACCTTTCGGGTGATGGGTTATGTTAGGGTTTTCAATATTGACTACACCCTAAGGGAATGGACGCATTCCTGGTGTTTCAATACTTGATAGTGAATATTATGAAATATGATTACAATTTTAGAGCAACAATACTGATGAGCCTACTTATCCTTCTTATGCTATCAGCTTACACAGATGCACTCTGGTGTTGAGCGTAAGAGGCAAAGTTAAGAAGGGTGCTCGAGAGGACTGTATGGGCAGTGGTAACCTTTCTACGCTCACACTGAAGAACACTAGAAGAGATGGATGGGCCCGAGGAGCTGTGTAACAGGAAAATGGGCATCATCCTTGTGTAGTGTGAGTAGGGTATTGTGGGGCCATGCTAGCCTGCAGTCAAGTAAGTCACCTATGGAGTTCCTGGAGGGAACCACTGGTTTGCATAAGAGAAGGATCCATGTAATCATATTGTGTGGTTCTTATTGCCTGATAAACCCAGAAGGTGTACTGGCTTGGCAATGGTCGTTGCATGCCTGATAAACCCAGTTGGTGTACTGGCTTGGCATTGGTTGTTTGCATGTTGTGGAGGTATTGGCGAATGGTGTTATTTCCTGACAAGCCCAGTTGAAGAACTGGCTTGAAAATGATCATTGTATGCTTGATAAACCTAGTCGGCGTACTGGCTTAGCATACTGATTTTTGAAATGCTTGATAAACCCAATCGGCGTACTGGCTTAGCATACTGATTTTTGAAATGCTTGATAAACCCAGTCGGCGTACTGGCTTAGCATACTGATTTTTGAAATGCTTGATAAACCCAGTGGGCGTACTGGCTTAACATCCTGATTTTTGGGGATGACTAATAAACCCAGTCGGCGTACTGGCTTGGCATTGCCTATTCGGATGATGTGTGGAACAACATGTGTGCTGGCTAAGCATCCACCCCACAGGTGATCCAAGGCTTGTAAAGCAGAGAAGGAAACCTGTGGAGTAGCGAGGAAATGCACAATACAGATAAGTATTCATTTTCATTTATTTCTTGCTTGGAATAATAAAGATTTCAAGTATAAGTCTTCTAACAGCTAAGCTGATACACTCTGGTTTCTTTGTTGGAAACCTTGGTCATTGCAGGAAGCACGGACTCTGAAAGAACTATAAATTCTTGGTAAACCAGAGAGTAACTGGTTGTGCACTATAAATTCTTGGTAAAACCAGAGAGTAACTGGTTGTGCACTATAAATTCTTGGTAAATCTAGAGAGTAATTGATGCTCGATAAATTTAGAGAATAGTTGGTGGGGGCATTAACCACTTGATGTTGTGGAGCAGTCGGCGTGCTGGCCAAACATTCTTTAATTAATTAATAAAACCAGTTGGAGCACTGGCCTAGCATATTGCTAAATGAGATGATTGATGAAACCCAGTCGGTGTACTAGCTGGGCATTGCCTATTCGAATGGTTGTGGAGTAGCCTGCGTGCTGGCCCAACATTCATTATTGCATCCACGAGCAATCCAAGAATTATAAAGCGAAGAAGGAGCCTGTGGAATAAAGTGAAGACATCCAATGCAGATAAGTATTTGGTTACATTGGAGCTTCTTGCTTATGAAATACGTGTGTATATGACTTGTTTATGATTTCTTAAACTCTTGTTTGGAGACAAACCCTATGGAAATAAACTAAACATATGAATTGACTCAATGTTTGAGTGTAGGTATTGCTGGAAGCAAGGACTATGAAAGCATTTGGAGGATGCATGTGGACATGTGAATGTCCTAAAGAGCTCAGTATGAACAGTAATGAAAGATGGTGCTAGTGGACATGTGTGGGTCCTAGCAGCCAAAGGTCCTGTAGGCAACAATGGGAAGGGCTCCCACGTTGAAAATCCTTAGACAAACCTTAGACATTAAGTGTCATAGCCAAGAAAGGGCAAGTCAAGCATTCACATTGAAGTGAAAGAGGCTAAGGAGCATGAAACCACAGTGATGGTGTGGCTCCAGATTGGAACAAGACTAAGAGGGGGAAACTCTTACTCTTCTCTTTCATTTTTGATTGATGCATTTCAAAAACAAAGGATTGTTGAATGCATGTTGTGATTGGAAGTTGATTGTGTTTATTGCTTGAAATGAATTGTGAATGCTGAAATAGTTATTTCCCTGTGAAAGGATGAACATGAACGAGTTCATGTGTATGTTGGGGCATGAAATGTGTGGAAGTCTCATGGGTAAAGCATGGACGTTCCATGTCAATTGAGCAATTAATTGACTAATTTTAATATTGTGTTATGCTTGTCCTGATAGGAATTGCCATGATGAATCTCACAGGTGAGATAGTGAAAGCCATTTGTTTTGGCTGAAAATCTTCCTCAAGTAGTTGCCAGGACAACAAGAAAGATGGCAGCCATGAAAATTCCAGACTTGTAGATCAGCTGGAAGGTGAATAAAAGGAAGGGATGGCTATGGAGCGATGCCCGCCTGCAGAGCTGGAAGATCAAAGCCAGCAGGAGCAGCTTGAGGAAGCAAAAGGACTTGATCCTGAAAGTTCAAATTCAAGAGATGAATGCAGGACAAACTTGCCACCATTTGCGAATTCTGAGGCATGTGTAAAGTGGGTATTATTCCTAAGTGTTGGAACACCGAGGACGGTGTTATTCCAAGGGGGAGGGGATTGTGATATCTCGAGTTTGACCCCATTGCATTAAAATGTAAATGATGTAATATTGTTATAAAATTGTGGTGAGGAGCTCAAGGCCAAGGCCCCGCCACCGATTTATTGATGCATATGGTTTACGTGCTAGACATGCACATTGGAATTGTAAATATGCATTTTAATAAAATACCCACAACTAGCTATGCAATGCAACAAGAGATGGGGGCATGATTTTACAAGGAATTGGGAGGGAAAACATTCAAACCCTTGAGCCAATCAAGTCAAGCCAAGTGTCAATGAGAGAATCCATCAAACCCTCAACTACCCATGTTGACTTTTGTACCCAATCATTCATTTCTCCCAAAAGTTGGTTGAGGTAGTTGATGCCTTGGGGAATGAGAGGTATGGCTGTCCAAAATTCGAATATGGGCAACCACCCTGCATGGGAAAACATGTTTGTCTTCCTTGGCAAGAAAAGAGCCATGAATTTGCCTCTCAAGCCATAACCCATCAAACAGTTTTGCCTCTCTCACGTTTTTGGAGCTGCCTGGGCGTTTTTCCTCCATGTTTTCCTGTTTTTCCCTTGTTTTTCAGTTGGGAGGAGGGCGTTTTTGTTTGGTTTACCAATGGTGAAGAGAACAGATCGATTTGGGGGTTTCTTGGAGGTCGTTTTGGCCATTGGAATGCCCATAACCAGTGGGATAAGTCGTTTTTCTCCATGTGGTCGAATGGCCCTTGTTCACAATCCGTTTTTGGTATGCCCGCGATTTGGGAAAGCCCATGGCCATCCTGTTTGTAAAACCCCATTGCTGGAAATGTGTATCCATGCCCAGTTTCTGAGTTGCTGTGTGTAAGAGCATGTTGGTGTTGAGATGGGTATCTCTTGCTTTGGCTGTGCATGAGCTTGAATGTCCCCTTTTCCTTGTAAGAATCATGCCCAACTCGGGGGGGTAGTTGTGTTGAGAGATTGATGAACATAACTGGCCTATGGATGGGTGGAACGTTGTAGCAACATAGCTAGTTGTTTGGGACAACATTACATCAAGATGAGTATTTTTTTTTGTATGTAATTACTTCTGCAAATTTATTAATTTGTTGATTGTGTTAAATTGAATGGCAGCATGTTATGTGTGTGGATGATGTATTCCGCTGTGCATGTTTTTTCTAAATTGCATCTGCACACATTTGATTTTAATTGCTGTGAATTTAATGGGCCAAGTTTATGTAAAAGCCCCAGATTGGCATCGGGTTCCCTTCCTTGAATTGGGTCCAAGGGAGGGATTGTGACATTCCACAAGGGGTGGCCAGTCCCTTGAGAAGACCAACTAACTCATCCATCTCGAAGACCTAGGAGAAGAGGACATCACACATCATAATCTTGGTAACTAACCAAGTGCCTCCATTCTCAAGGAATGGCTTCTCCGCCGAAGGCTGAGCCTCAGTCCTAAACTGGGACATGTTGATCAACCATCTGGTCCATGACCAGGTTCTCCATTCTCCCAGAGAATGGTCCTCAGCCTCAAGCTGAGCATTCAGTCCTAGGATGAATGTTGATCAACCATCTGTAGGACCTAGGATGTCTTTGTCTCAACCTGTAGGATCTGCTTGGTCCTCGTGACCAAGAAACTGTCTGGTTCTAGACTAGAATACCCTAGAGACAAATAGGGGCCCTAGCCACATGCTAGGGACTTTGCCATGGCATCAAACTGCTTGGTCCTCGACCAGGAACCCCAGGAGATAGCTGGGGGCCCTAGGGTACTTTCTAGGGTCTTACTCATACTCTGCCTGGTTAACTTGACCAGGAACCCTAGCCAACTGACTAGGGTACCATTCTCTCTGAGAATGGGTCTCGTAGCTGCAGTAAAAAGTCAATAGGAGCAAGGAGGAAGAAGGGAAGTGGGGGGTGGAAAGGAGAAGGAAGATGGGAGATGAAGTGGAGGAGTGGAGGATGGGAGAAGGGGGAGCCAGAAGGAAGGGAGAGGGTTGCGGTCAACAAAGGAGCAGGTCCGAGGTTTTGAAAGGGAGGCTGCGAGGTTGTGGAGAGGACCGAGGGTGTAGGCTTGGAGGTGGAGTAACGCCGAGCAGCTAGGGAGAAAAGGCGAGGGTAGGAGATGAAGGAGGAAGAGGTCGCAGCCTAGTTTAGTTCTACATCTAGGGTTTGCAGCAGCAGATTAGGGATCTTTTAGGGTTTTTAACTTTAAAAAATTATGAAAATTCAAAATTACTTACAAATTAATGTAAAATCAAGCATAAATTAAAAAAGAAGCAAATAATCTAAGTTAACATAATATTTACAAAATAAACAAACTCATAAATTAAATTAAAGATGTAGAAGAACAACCTAGGGTTTGAAGAGAAAATCACCCTAACCCTAGGCATCAAGGAGGATTAGTCTCCCCTTGAGATGGCACTGCCAAGTTTGGAAGACTAGGGCTTGCTCAACAACTTCAAGAGTTGGTTGATGATGCCCTAGCTAAGACAAAATTTTGGAGACCTAAAGCTCAAGTTGACAATGCTAGGGCAACTAAAGGCTGAAAATGACTTATGCTAGGAAAAAATGCAAACATCAATGGCTACCATTCAACCTTAGACAAAGTACACATCCAACATTTAACAAAGAAATATCAAGAGAAAGACTTGGATACCTCCTTGTGCACGTGTTAATCAAACAACTCTTAGCGTCACCTTAGCAAAGAAACAAGAGTAAAGACTTCAAAGATTTGTCCCCAAACTAGCAAGCATATCCATCCTTAAGAGGTGCGCATCACTCCATTGAGCCCAAGAAGGGTAAAAATCAGAGAATTTAGTTTTATCCCATAAGTTGATGATAAAATGAAGTGAGGAGAAGGTGTATTTATACCTTTCTCACTCACTTTACAAAAATAAAATATATCCAGGCCGACATGCCTTTTTAAAATGTCAACTTAAAATTAAAACAATAATAATATAAAATAATCAAAAGAGTGGATAAATTGGGGTATTTTCCCCAGATTTGACCCATACATGAGCAAAATGGCTAAAATAAGCATATCATCCTGTTCTGAAGGCCAGATTGCGGAGGGGGGGGTCGTCATGCCCCAACTAACCCCAATAGTAGTGAAATCCCTCAACGCCCCCTCCCTAATCAAGCATCATAGCCCTGCTCCAAGGATGACGTCATCATCATAAGGAGGCCCCAGAGAGAGAGCGTTAGTGAATTGGAGGGCCAGAAGGGTGCTGGAGGTGACCTGGAGGATAAAGAGATGCCTCGGTGCTGAAAGATCTGTCACCGGAATGCTGAATCAGGGTTGGGGTCATGTGATCCACTGATTCACCCCTGGAAGCCCTGGGCACCAACCTCAGGGCTTCAATCCCTTTCATGAGGCAGTTAGTGATGCCACTAAGCCATAGTACTTCCAAAGGAGAAACTAGAGGGTCTGGCCATAACCCCTACTCAGAAAAAGCTGGCTAAACACCCCTCCTGGTCAATAAAAATGATACCCTATCCTTGGGGTACCTTTTGCAGGTGCGCTGGTACTGGTACCACGTAACAACCATATTAGCCAATCCTTGTCTTACCTTCAAAAGGCACCTGAAGGTGAGGTAATAAGTTATAACTACAAAATTTGGTCTTTGTAAGCTTAATTAACTGCAACTTAGAGTGAGCATGATAAATGTATTGGACAAAAATATGATTTGTGATGAATTTAATGGCAGCCTTCCTTATCTTTTAGAAGGTATAGATCCATTCACATTTTTTATGCTTAACAATATCTTGCGTCAGAAGGTTTAATGTGTGACCAGACACCCAGAGAAAAGAATGTGAGGATATACCTGTTCAATGATTGCTCCTGCTGCCTTACAATTAGGTGCATTATCAGTTATCACTTGAACAGCATTAAATGATCAAACATCTGAAATGGTTTTCAATAAGAGGTCTGCAATATTAGTAGCAGTCTTGTCCACTGTTGGGTAGTCGGGGGGCTTCAAGGAAGACCACATTACCAGCTGACACATCAAGAACAAAAATCAATGGCATATTTCTAGCATTTGTCCAACCTTCAGATACAATGGATATCCCATGTTTGGCCCAAGAGTTTGTAAACCATCCTAGAGCTCTCTGGATTTTGGATTTTTCGCTATTTAATCACATGGTTATAACTTTCTCATACGCAGGGTTCTTGTATCCTTTAGGGGCATTATTGATGGTACCAACCATTTATGCCAACAATGAGTAGCAAAGAACATTGAATGGTATACCACACGCACAGAGAAACCTCCCCAGAGTCACCACTTTTGCATCCACATCATCCCTACTACCAACATCAAGGAAATTTGCTGTGATGAATCGCTGCTCAGAACTGTCATTTTATGCTTGGACAAAAATAATTGCCTACAAATGGTTGTGAATGAATGCCCACCAAAAGGGGTAAATTAATTGTCTGCATTTTGATTCAACCCATGCCACTCTTAGAGAAGCAACATACTTCATAGGCAACATCCTAAAGAAGCAGACAAAAAAGAGATGGATTTTGAAGGACTAACCTACATGTTTGAGGCTAGTTGGAAACTATAAACGAGGTTCACCGTTGGCAACTTATAGTGTACTTTAGTTGTGACCTATTCTCCTGATTTGGTGCACCCTTAGCTTGTCTCCATGAAAAAGGAGAGGGTCTGACAATTTGTTTGGTCATGGGAGATTACCATAATGAAAGACACATGCTTTGACAACCTTCAAATAAGCAAGGACCTTTCTGAGGTTAAAGTTAAACCCCTTGATATGAGGTCCAGCTAAAGAGGAGTTTAGCTATCTGGGTGTCTACATAGATAAAACACTGTAATTCTGAATACCAGACCTTATGTTCTGCAAGTCTTTTGCACTGCACACAATGAGCACCATTTAGCATGAATGAGAGATTAAAATGCCTATTTTTGATTTAGTGGCTTCCTTTTGTGTACTGAAGAATGGCATTTTCCCAGGAACAGTGACTTAGCATACTAGAGAAAGATGCTTATCATTCTTAAAGTCAAATTCAAGATAACTAGGTTTAATTTTTTGTTTTTATCCTATGCATATCTGATAGGTTAATGCACTGGGATCCCATTATTGTATAAGTAACCACCTATGCAAAATGAAACACATTCTAAATGCTATTCATGATTTCAAACTTATCCATGCATCCGCTCATGTCAGAATCTGTTCAGTTTGTGTAAATACCTACGCTGTTGGGAGCGGGGAGCGGAGCTAAAAGCAAAATTTTCTAAAGATCCCGTTTTGGGAGTGTTTTTTATATAGTATATATTTAAATATATTTTGATGGATTTATATATCTAAAAAACATGTAGGATGTTGAATTAGCTATAGAAAACATGGATTAAACCATATAACATCAACCATCTAATAGTTATAGCTTATAACATTGTCATCAAATGATCAACCATAACAGCTTTTATAGGTGCTTGGCAAATAAGGGAGGTACCATAACATTTTCATCAAATGATCAACCTAGTATAGGAGCTTTAGTATAGGAGAGGTAGGGAGTGCCTCGGGAATGCGCTCCCAAAACTGGGAGTGTTTTGGGAGTGAGCTTCCAAAGGGAGTGAACTTCGGGAGCGGGAGTGAGGCAGGGGGGCACCCCCCGCAGCAGAGGTAAATAGTAATACTATATTGCTTCATGGAATTTAGCTAGGGAACAGATAACGATGTCAATTGAAAGTGCCTAAACGGATAGACAAAAATTGCAGTGTACAGGGAACTTTCTAAGTTCATTGTGTACAGGGAACTTTCTAAGTTCATTCCTAAGATCTTAGGGACAGAAAGTGTGGCTTAAGTGGTCAAATAGAATGGGAATTTTCTATCATGACTTTCCCACAAATAAATATATCTTTTCTTGTTCTCTAATTCTATTGATATACTTGGCTCTTGGCACATCGGCATTCAATGAAGATAATTATCTTCATTCTATTACGGCGATTGTTTTCAAGGCCTTGCAGGGTGCATGGATTTGTCATCATTTTGGCAATGGGGAATTTACATGTTTTGAAAATCACAAATAGTAAATAATAAATATAAAGCTACACTATAAAGGCACGGTAATAATTATTCCAAAGTAATGGTTTTCAATTTAATTTGGTCTTACAATCTTTTAGCATTTTGCCACTCTCTGCTGTTATTTCTGAAATGCTTTCCTTTTCCTTAACTAAATCTTCTGTTGCAAATTTTCACCATATTTGTGCCAGAAATTTCTAATCTCATTCAAGGTGGAGATCGAGTCTTGCCCTTTCCTTTGTGATTACTTCTCCATCTAAACCTTCTCAGGTGGAATGTTTTTGGTTTCAGTCAAGTTGATTCTGAAGATATGTTTAGTCCCCTTCTGAAAGAGATGTTTCTTGTTTCTTTGTACATCTGCAAGTTACCAAATATCTGTAATCTTGGTACATCTAGGTAATATAACACATTGTGATAATATGGTTTGTTTCTCTCCTGCTTTTGAGAGGTTCCAAACTATTCTGTTTCAGAAGTCAGAGATTGATCCTTATCTTGTTTTCCTGGTCGCTTTTTTCTTTTGTCTACTCATGCTGTTTTTAAAGATTTAGCAGTCATCAATTGACATCTTTACTCAGATTTATGCTCATGTATTTTCGTCCAATTATGCTGATGTCTTTGGTACCCTAATGTTGTTGTACAGGTTTTCATGACCATATAAGAGACAGAATTCAACACCATGCCACTGAGGCAGGCTTATGAGTTCAACTATCTTCCATAAACCAGACATTTGTGGTACAGGTTTCTATTTCAGTCCTTGGAATGAAGCAGTCTTACAGCAGCAGAACAGTGTCCAGATGAAGATTGCTCTTTAACATTTAATTTTGAAATCCCAAGTTGAGCATTGGAACGACACCGAAAATGGTAACACCGATCATGATTTGTGCAGAAAAATATTGATTTAGTATAAAAATCCTGGTCTGATATAGGTGTCCCTTATTTGGATTGTTAGTAATATGCTGATGATACAGATGACGGCATGAAGTCACTTCATACTTTTTTTGCTAATTCTTTCTCAATCAATATAAGAGAGAGAGAGAGAGAGAGAGAGAGTAGGTGAGAAAGTTGACAGTCTTTTTTAGTGAACATTTTTAACTCTAAGAGATTATGTTTTAAAATGTATATAATCAATTAGAGATTTTTTGGGAAACACATGACATTTCATTACTAAGCAATAAACAATAAGTTGATCTGGGAGACTATAGACCAGTGGCATTTTTCTTGAGGTTGTGGAACTAGGGTTTCTGGATCATCTCTGCTTTAAGGTTTAAACGCTTTCTTGGCCCCTTTAGCGGGTTCTCTTGACGTCGTAGAGACTTTCTTTTGCTCACTGGATGGACTGTTTCCTTGACACACATATGATGGTGTACTTTGGAGATCAGGCTGTACCAGTGTCACAAGATGATTATTTTATATTGGATATTGTAGTGGGTGATGCTTGGCTTACTCCTCAGCTTCTGGTGATGATTCACAGTGACTCTAACAAGCTTGTGGCCGTTTGTTTGTGAAGAGATATCCCTTTCACCTCCTTTGATGTAGTTCCCACTCACAGGTCCACAGGATTTGTCCAACTCTATTTTACGAATGATTCTCAACTTATTTCAGTGGATCAGTTTGGTTGGTATGGATCTCTATTTTGTTTGACCTTATGGAACATCCTATATGCAACACACTTTAGTGCCTCCTTCTCTTAGATCTTCACCATAGACCCCTTTTGCCTAGTTGTGGAACTGTGTTGGTTTTGGTACTGTACTATTTTGGGGAGGCTCTATTTTCAGATGGCCCACGTTTAGCATCATAGGGGAAAGGTGCTATCTAATGCTCTCTCCCTGACCTCCTATCAATCTCTAGGGAGGATGTCATGCATAGGGCCGATCCTATGTTGAGATGGGTACTCATTAACTCTCTCACTTCTCTATTTCAACAATGGTCAACCATTTTTTGAGTTGATTATCCACACACCAACTCCCACTTGTATTTCAGTCACCTATATTCTATATTTTGACCACAACCATTCTTTCTGAGCAGCTGGGTATTTATAAAACCACTCTCATCTTGTATTGGAGCTTCCTTTTGAGTGGCACTCTCTCAGGTGAATCTGTGTTTGGTATTTATGCACCCACCCCCTGTTGTATTTGAGCTCTCTCAGTTATGTTGTAGCTCTTATAATATATTTGTACTCTCTTCTTAGCTATGCTCTCTCAGATGCACCTGTGTTAGATATCCATAAAACCCACATACTTGTTGTATTTGAGCATGCTTGGTCATATTCAAGCTCTTTTAGATATATGGAGTTGGATCTTCTCACTCTCACTTCAACGATATTGCTGATCTGATTTAAGGTAAGTACTCCTATCTCCTCTCTGTCACCTCTTCTGATGGATAATCTAGTACCACTTTTCGAGTAGATGTACAGTATGGTAGGGAGATATCTTCCTGTACAGTACTGGCAGTATTTTCCAGTAGTTGAGTACATCCGTGGCTGCATTCTTTATTTATATACAGATTGTTTCTTTCAGTACTCCATAAGATGAGTAGTTTAGTATTGACTACTCTCCCAGTAGGTGCACAATATGGTAGGGATATGTCTTCTCACCCTTCATTGGATGAGCAAGTCAGTGATTCTCTCCCTTCATTGGATGAGCAAGTCAGTGATTCTCCAGATGATGCACAACTCGGTGGTGGCATTTCTTTGGGAGTTGAGTAACTCTATATGGTTGGGTCTTCATATACAAATCCACACTTGTATTTGAGTTGGGTCATTTCATATCCCTCTCCTTTATATTTCAACAATGGTTGCATCTTTAATGAGCTAGGTATGCCCACTCCTTCTGTACTTTATCATCCTTCATGTCCTTATCCTAATATTAATGGGGGGTGTTGGAAATTGGAATGACGGTAATCTTTACATGTGATTATTTATGGCTAAGCACCCACATTATTTGTATCACTAGGTTAAGGCTTAAGTGTTGACTCTCTCTCTCGTGTGCGTGCACACACTCCTATTGATATGATCTACTATTGAGTAGTGCTGTTATAATTTTGAAGTGTTCGACTTGGCTAGATAAGGGTTTGTTGAAGTTTTCACTATAGATCAATGATTTCAACACAATTAGTGTTAGCTGTTTAATGTAATGTTCCACCAAGTTTCATGAATACAGCAACATGGGAATGCATCTCAAGGATGTGTGAAGAGATCGCCCAAATTTTAGGGGATGTCACATGGGATGTAGTGGTCTTTGACATAGGTGATCCAACCCTAAATATAAAAATTAATAGAGATTTTTTTAATGCTTAAACAATATTTAGGAGAGTGGGAGATTTTTATGCTTTTTAGGAGAGCAAGAGATGTTTCTTTTTGTATGCTGTTGTTTTCTCTTTGTCTATCATCAGCTTAAACTATGATTTAGGAGAGTAGTATATTTGTTCCCAAATATTGGTCATTAAACTCTATTGGGGAAGAAAGTGAAGAAGCTTGGGCTCTATAATTATCCAATTGCATTAAGACCCCAATAAGCCCTTGTTAAAGAATTTGAGGAGAAGGGGAAACATAGAACAATTGGTTTTGTGATGTAGGCAATTACTTTTGATGACCTAGAAGAAAAGTTCACAAAGCATGCTTAGAGACTTGGGCTTATTTGGCATCATATTGAGACACCAAAGGGAAAGTTTTAGAACAATGAGGCTGCTTGGGAGGCTACAGTTATTGAGCTCACACTGATTTATGAATCTAGGGAGAATTCTGCCTAGCCTTAGTGGATTGTTTCAAGCAAAGAACTTTCTATTATAAGTGATATTTCAATCCTTTGAAGAAAAGGAGAATCAAGTCAAATGTTTCTGTTAAAAATCAAAACTGATAGCAATAGCAGACTGTAAATTTCAAAAAATGCAGAGATAGCTAACTGTAGATAAAAATTAGAACAACATGCAACCACAAGAACACAGCTGTTTACCCTGGGGAAAACCTTTTAAGGTATAAAAACCCCAGCAAAAATATCTTCCTTAAATATGAGATGTCTGAGTTTTACAACAGCAGGCTAAACAAGCCTTTCCAACAATTGGAATTGTTTCATTTACAACGAAGAACCCTGTTGAACTGTAGCTGAAGCAGTCTCAACCTTGTTTGACCAATCCTGTACCTGTCACTGTTCACTGATGTCTGTGGTAGTCTTTTCCAGGGCTGTAGTGACTTGTAGATTATGTTGTAATGGCTGTCAAAAGGTTAGGGACAGACCCTCAGCTGTATTGAACCATGAACCAGCAATAGAACCCAGCTGTAGAATAGTATGGAGATACACCAGCAGTAGAAGATCACCCACGAATGCTCAGAAAGAATGCCCTAACAGGGCTCGGGTTAGCACAGCAATAAGAATCAATAGCATATAACCCAGCAGTAACAATGGAGAGAAACCAGCAATAACGTGGAGAGAACCCAGCTGTAACGTGGAGAGAAACCAGCTGTAACGTGGAGAGAACCCAGCTGTAGCAATGGAGAGAACTCAGCAATAACCACCGAACTGTCTTTCTTGATACCACCGAACTGTTTTGGAGCTGTCCTCAAACTCATGCGAATTGATGATGTAATGATGAGTTTACTTTTGTATTTATAGTGGAATTCCACACAAAATAAATGAGGCCGACTTGCTTATTTCAGCCATTAACTTTTATTTAAATTGTTGAGGCCGACCTGCATCTTATATAGATGTTTGTTTTTCATTTAATGAATTAATTTGAGGCTGCCCCTTCTATATATATATATAGCATATGTATTTTATTTTCTTCACAACATTCATCATTTTATTTGTCTTTTCCTCCACTATTGAGTTGACCCAAAAATAAATAAATAAATACATTTTTTTTTTTCTCTTCTTCTAGCTGGTGGGTTCATGGACCAAGTCAAGTGGTGCTTGGGTTCTATAATAAATCATCCAGGTGTTCTTCAGGGTCTTCATGTCCACTCCAAGTACATCATCATAGGAAGATATTTAATTGCTTTACTTCACCCATCTGTGGTCAACAAGTCCAAGTGGAGAAGTACACCACTTGCCCAGACCCGGTCTGGGGCTTACAGTGAAATCCTGGTAACTGACTAGGTACCTCCATTCTCCCAAAGAATGGCTCTCAGCCCCAGGCTGAGCTTCCAGTCCCAGACTGGATCAATATCCTGGTAACTGACCAGGTGCCTCCATTCTCCCAGAGAATGGCACTCAGCCCCAGGCTGAGTTCCCAGTCCCAGACTGGGTTAATATCCTGGTAACTGACCAGGTGCCTCCATTCTCCCAGAGAATGGCTCTCAGCCCCAGGCTGAGCTCCCAGTCCCAGACTGGGTCAATATCCTGGTAACTGACCAGGTGCCTCCATTCTCCCAGAGAATGGCACTCAATGCTGCTCAGGAAAAATCAACAGTTTCAAAATAGATGGGATCCAAAGATGATGATAATGACTCATATATTCTTTTCAATCAATAGAATGGAACTAGAGCACATATATGTGAGATTATCCCAGTAAAGGAATGGGATACAATCCTTGGAGGATTGTGTTTTGACCAAGAGGCCAAGGATCCTAGGCAAGGAAGGATGGATCTAAATGTAGAGTGAAGGGCCAACAAACTACCAAATAAGGCTAACCAAGCTAGGAAGACTAGACTCTGTAGGTTGGAGTCATCATCTAGTATTTGGAGGAAATTGGGAACATATAGAGCAACAAGGCAAGGATCTCAAAGGAAGCCATAGTCAAATTCAACAAATGGACACCAAAAAGGGAATGTTGTAGAAGAACAAGAGTGACTTTGGAAGGAGCTAGCTGACAAAGATAAGCGAGATGCCTAAGTAATAGCCTGACGACAGGATGAGGAGCTTTGGAAGGAAGAAGTTTAGAAGCTTCAATATGATGAGGGGCTTTGAGGAAAGCAAGAGTTGGAAGCTAAGCTTCAATGAAGGCATGAGTCTGAACATGTTGGTATTTGAAATACTCAATCATAACATCAGGGAGATGATAGATTAAAGATAAAGTATTATTTCATTAATGAAGTCATTGAATACATCAACACAATTGTCTTTTATACACCCTGTAATAAATTAACATCAATCATTGATGTGGGTCATTAACATCAATCATTATTCTTAATAGGACTTCTAACAACACTTATTTAATATTAGGACTCCCAATGACCCAATGAGTTTTACCACACTAACAACCCCCCTCCCCCAATGCAAAATGCCAATTTTTATTTTTAATGCTCGATACAAAAATTTAAATTTTTTCGACAATATTATTCAAAAGGATGTTTAGAAAAATATAATAATGATTTTCAAAATTTTGATTGATAGGTGCTCTTCTTCTCCATAGGTTTGGAGCTCTTGTATGTGCTCCATTGGGTTGCCATCACCCCTTTTAAAGGTAGAATTCCCAAAAAATTGAGTCCTTGAATTCCCGTAGACAATTGTCCATGCGAAGGAAACCTTCTTTAGTTCCTTTTGTCTTGGAGATACAAAATAGGAAATAATCATCGTTAGTTTTGTGATCATCATCGTTAATCTCCTTGTCAACAGTATTTTGAGTAACAAGATTGTTCCTTCCTTTCACTTTCTTATCTTTAGCTATTCCTTTTAGAAGTCCGATGGCTAGGATTTTACAATTCCAAGTTGTGTGGCTAGGTCTCATGTAGTAAAAGCAATTAATTTTTCTTCTTAGTTGCTGATCTTGCTTTCCTCTTTTCTTGCCTTTTCGCTATTTGGTAAGAATGGCATTTTCTTGAGAAATATACTAAATAATTTTTTCTTCAGCCATAAGATAACATATCATTTTCTCCAATGATTGAAGGAAATTGACCCACTGTGAATGCAACATTGTTGTAATTCAAAGACAAACTGTTTAATAGCACAACTTATGCATCTTTTTGTTAGACTTTTATGCCTATTTCTACTCACTATTTTATGGATTTTAGGTCATTTGTATGGCTTGACATACATGCCCCACTAGCCATTTTAAACCTAAAGAACTATAGTTTCAAGTACAATTTCGAATTTAGTACCTTCGTGACCCAAAAAGTGCATGAATTCATCCTGTATTTCTTTGGATGACTTGACAAGTTAAGGTGACAGAAATTAGAATTATATACATGTAGGCCTATAATGTATATAGCTTTGTCATCCTTGTTTTGCCATTCTATAATTTGGTCTAGATGCATGGGTGGATTAGTCCCACTCACTGTCCCCAAAAGATTTTTGTGCATCAAGTGTAACTAGGTTATTACCTCCACTTATGTAAGTTATGTCTATTAAATTTCTCCGAAGGGGATTTTATTGAAAAAACTTCCAAAGTATCTATAAATATTTGAGAAATCTCTCAAAGAACTAAGCAATTAAAAAAATACTTGTGTCTTTTTGATTCTAATTGGATTGACACGTTTCTTTGTTTGTAATTCTTCCTTGTCATGATAGGGCATGGATTTTTCTTGTTATTCTAGTATGCATGTTATAGTTTCTATGCATTTGGTAATCCTTCATACTTGATTACATCTTCATTTTTGCTCAAGCGTTTGGTAATCCTTCATATGTGGTTGCATCTTCATCTTTTCTTAAGCATTTGGTTTGGGTCATTCAACTTCTTCTTCGACTCTTTCACTTCTTCTTTTTTGTTCACACATTTGGTATGGTTTGGTTTTATTCTTGTGTTTACTTGAGAATCTGGTCTTTTTTGTAGCGTCCATGTCTAGAATGATGCTTAGACATTCATGTATTTGTTTACGTGGGAACGAGTATGTCCTATTTGGAATCTCTTCATCTAAGTTGATTTTTTGCAATTCATGTTCAAGGTATTCCACGGGTCATGCTTTTCTATCTCGTATATGCATGTTTCTTCAGTCGCTTTGTCAATCAAAGGTGTGTCTTCCTCATATGCGTTTCTCTCAGGTTCCTTCTCCTCACTAATGGCTCTATGTTCTCTTGGGTTCATTCTCCTCAAGAATGGGTCCATGCTCTCTAGATTTTTGCTATGGCAACCTATATCACGTCTAGCTATGACATGTTATGTTGTGTTGGAATCTTTCTTTCTATAGTGACTTGGGTCGAGTTGTAGAGCTAATGAGATGCAAGTATGATAATTATCCATTTCATATTCAAAAGTTGTAGTTTCAAAAAGTTTCGTTGACATAGATTGATAAGGCAGAAAATAATAAATGGTTTGAGGAAAGAATGTATGGATAATTAAGAAAAATATAATAAATGTATAAAAAGACATTTACAACAAACCAAGAATAAATTGTCGATTATCATCTTAAATCCAAGTAAATTTTCTCGATTCCTTTTTTGATCCCACCAAGTTATGGCGTGGTGTGCTCTTTACATCAATTAACTTCTCTTGTCAAGTTTTTCTTCAAATTGTTTGCATCGTTCTTCATCAAAGTTTCAAGGCGTATAGTTTTATCATGCCTCAAACTTTAGTCTTCAATAAATAAACTCTCAAAATATTTTGGACCCCTCTAACATTTAAAATATGAATTTTCAAGATTTATATAAACCTTTGGATTTGTATTACATAGATTCTTCTCTCGCAGCCATTGATTGCTTTCTCCTTTGTGCATTGGGTTATCTAACTACATTTAATGTGGGTCATCAACATTAATAGAGGTCCTCTTTACATTGGGACATTTCACAACATTTTATTTAATATTGGGATTCCTAACAACATATTGAATGTTATCACTGTAAAAGAAGAGCAACTCTAACAAGGGGAGGATGCTTGCAAGGTGAAAGAAAAGCTTGGTTGCTGTCAAAAAGAGGCAATGGATAATGCCAAAGTTGAGTCGCTCCAAACTGAAGGTGTGAAGAAGGCAAAGTAGATTGCCTCCAAAAGGAGACTAAAGATAAAGCATAATATGAGAGAAGGAAAAGGAGTTGGACCAATCGACTCCTTCTGCCCACAACTCTCCATTGTTGTAGTTCACATCGACTTGTAACTTAGTGGGGGGGAATTTCCACCACAAGCAACGATGTACCCCTCAGAACATTTTTTGGACTTGGGAAGAAAGCTGACCAAGTTTGCATTGACGTTGTGGAAGAGTTGATGAGAGCATTTACCATAGTGCATAATATGGACTCCAAAACATAAAAACTTTCTAAAATGAGATGTCATTGGAAGACTATAACATCTTGGATCAACAAGTGTTAAATATACACACAACCAACTTTGTTAAAAAAATGTGGTTAAAGACAATTGGGTATTAGATCTTTGAAGCTTTGGATGTTCGACAAAAACAAGGGTTGGGTGCATTGAAGAAAGAAAATAGAGGGTAAAAGGCCAATTTGCAAAAATTTGAAGAGGCAGTTCATTTTTACCTCCCTTCCCTCAAGTAGGATAGTCTAGTGATGAAAACGTACAAAGCCATCATTGATTCATGACCTTGAGGAAGGAAAGTGCCATCATTACTTTGGGAGCAACTTTGTTCACCAAAGGCATTTGTTTAGGACCTTTGAAGAAAAAGTAGAGCTCCACGGTAACATACGATAGAGGGATGAAAAGTTGGTAGAGTTACAGATGGAAGTGGAATGTTTGTGTGCAACAATGCAACAAATTTAGACTAAAAATGCAGAATTATGGGTGTAAGAAGAAGTTGTGGAGGTCCAAATCACTGAGTTGTGGACTTAATATTCTCAATTGCAAAGACACATGTGTCTCCACGAGTAGGAAATTTTGCAACCCATTTGTTTCATGATAAGAAGTGTATGTGGGAGAGCTTGGTAAGAAACACAATGTAGTTCAAGGATGGTTATATTCAAGAGGCTTTCAAAGTTTCAACTATTCATATATTTAAGATGGGTTGAAAGAGGTCCAACAAGGCCTTTTTTTTATCCACATCATGGAGGAACTAGAGTAGGTCCATAAGACGCACAGATGAAAAGGAAAATACACAAGTTGAAATGCAAACAAAAAGACACAAGTACACAGTGAAATGCCTACTGTAATAACAATAGGATGAGAAAAGACATAAGTTGGATAAAGAATATTGGTTATGTGAGAAAAATCACACAAGAATGTGGAAAAAGGATGCATCCATAATATATTAAAAGAGAGATTGATTTCTTTGATTCATACTCAATATGGTGTGGATGTCAATACATATAAGGGAGACAATGTCCCATACCAAGATCCTGTCCAATCACTTTATTAGTTAAGTCTGAATCTAATCTGGCACAACTCTGTTTATGATATGTGACATAAATCACTTAAAAGTTTATACTAACCTACATGCATTATAACTTTATTATATTACCATTATTATATGTTAACTAATACCCTTCCTCAATGGTCAGATGGAGAACAATCGTTTGCCACAAAATACAGACTTGTCTGGATCAAATGTGTAAGATGTTTGCAAAGCGACTTTGAAATTCACTCCAAAAACTAGAATTTGAAGTTGTCACCAAGTGAATAAAAATGCTAACTGCATGGCATAAACGACATGGCTTCGATGCAACATAAAACACCTCACCAACCACTTGATAAAACACTGACTCTTCAGTTGGATGAGAGTCAATGTTTACTGAAAATTTCAACCCATATACCACGGATGTAGAAGCTGATTTCAACTTCAAAAAGTTTTCCTCTTCCACACCTAGGTACCAAAGTGTTACAAAAATCACAAACCAAGTCTCCAAAGTTTGCAATAATCTGTAAAGGGTCTCATCCTCACCTGCAACCTGCACTTGTTGTGGCTGATCCACAACCACCTATGTCTGATTGTTCAGTCTCTTCACATCCAGCCATTGTTTTTCCATAATTGGGACTAATCTGGATACATCCAAGCCTTTGGCGTTCCACTTTTCGTAATGTCTCCGAACCTTCTACCTTTGCCTCCATCATTGCACCGTGGAAGCTCTTCTTTCGTCGTGTCTTCTGCCTTCTACGTTCTCTTATGTCACCGGATTGTGGGAGTTCTGCTTTCATTACATCTTCAAGCCTTCCACCTCCTCCATTAGTGGATTTTGGAAGATCTTCTGCCTCTTCTGCTAGCTACACAACATCATATGATTGCTCAGAATTCGGCGATTCACTTCCTTGTAGGTCCATTGTTTTGTTAGCCTCAAACTAGTCATCACCAACCTGATTTAGATCAAAATTTTCATTGATTCTAATATCCTTTCTCACAACAACCTCATTTTTGCAAGGATCCACCAACTTATATGCCTTCCTTTCATCGATATACCCAACAAAGAACAATTTTCTACAAGCTGTGACATCATAAGCAACTGAACCAAAGATTTCTAAATGGTTTACCTTTAGTTCACACCGATCCAAGCCTCCTCAGGTATGGCTTCTATGATAGCTTTGTTGCGACCCCTATTCAGCAAATATACTGCCGTATTCATTGCTTCAACCCCATATTCATGTGGAACTGTCTTACGTTGCAACATCTTCTTTCATCATGCCTACTACTTTATTACTTTTCCTTTCACCATCACCTCTTTGCCTCTGAACTCTTCCTTTTTTACAAAAATTAGCAAACATATCTAACTGATCGCCACTATAGAGTTGGAGCACACCAATATTCCTACTACATTCTTCCTCTATCTTTGCCTTCCAAGTTAGTAACGACATTTAATGCATCTAGCTCTTGCTTAAGAAAGAAGACCCCATGATTTTTGCAAAAAATCATCAATAAGAAGTATAAAACACCTTGCAGGCTTGCACCTAATAATGATGGTGTTCTTGTTAGATCACAAACTTCAACATGTATAAGCTCCAACCCTTTGCCCGTTCCCATGTTGGTAGCATCTTTGTGTTTGTTTCCATCTGAGCATGTCTTACATCTCCCTTCCATCTTCTCCATATTAGGCAGGCCATCAACCATCTCAAACCTACTTATAAGGGCAAGATGCAGAAAACACAAATGCCTCGCTCTTTGATGCCAAAGTACATTGACATCAGACTCTCTATCATTTAATAATTTCTCAGTCATTCTATTGTTGTTGTTTACTTATAAATTACAACATTACTATTGTAATCATATACTCTAAAAAATCTTGCTCTGACACATTCAAACACTGGCCAATCAAGTTTTAGAAAATATCTCTAGTCTCAAAATAATTCTATGCCCATAATAAAATTTCTGTTCTTAAAAGCACAAAATCCAAAGATCCAAACAAACTTTTTCTCAATTTTGGAATTACAGGTACCATACTTGTACTTTATCATCAATACTCTTCAACTTCTCTACCCTCCTTGCTCTATTCCCACAACGAAATTTACACACCACCACCACCATGTGCTATAGGTAACAATTCATAAGCCCTCAATGGGTCTGCCCCATAGTGGAATCTATGTGCTACCTACTCTGTCAATTTCTCTTCTGCAATTTTTCACACCTCTGGTAATCCCACGGTGGTTGGCTAACTAGAATGGACTGGTTCTAACAATCCTCAAGACATCAGTAATTACTCCACACACCATCTTGGGTCTATTCTTCACAGCGACACAAGGTGCCTCCAAATTTCCTTTTCTCTGCCTTGTGTTCTAACAGGTACCTTTTCTGGGAGGCTCTTCTACTAGAATTATGATTCTGTCTTCACAACATTCCCAAGATGGAATTTATCTCTTGAATTTGTAATCTCCTTTGCACTTCATGGCATCATGGATTTGACAATATTTGATCACAACTCTAATAATCCCCCTCACGACATATTAATGGCATCAACACCTTCAGGAGCACATTCATGGCATCTGGGTGGACTCCTCACATGGGCATATGCCCTACTCCTTGAATCCCGACAAGTGTTACGAGCTTTGTGATGGCCCTTTGACCTTGTCTCTACTTTCTCATAGCATCACAGGATTGTAGGTATCTATCCAGGCAGCTTGACAACTCCCTTCATGACAGGGTACAGGTCAGTTACTACTTCAAGTTGTAATTTTTATTTTATAGTATGGTGGCTCGATTCCTAACAACACAAAATGACAACATCTCTTTCAATCAAGATAGCCCACGATGGTTTACTCTTTATCCTTGATGGCCCACGAATTTACCCATGAACTTTGGATTGATGTCTTTATTATTGACTTCTTTGATGGTTCTAACATATCACCTGACTACAATTCTCGATTGTCTGACATGACCTTGCAATTCTATTGGCTTCTCTTTGTATCTATTCGTTCTTTTCTTTAATTCCTGTGACTCACGATGTCATGACTTCATGGGGTGACTCCTCACAAGGACTTTTGACTCCCCTCACAGACATATATTGTTGTTTGCTTAGCCTCCTTTTGCCCAATTCTTCCAACAATAACTACTACCACAATTGCCTCCAATGCGCATAGTTTGCAAATGGTGGCCGCATGCAGCTCTAACACCTCTATCCCGATGATTTTCCAAACACATTTTTTCTTCCGTCGAATAATCAAATCAAAATTTTGTTTGGAAATAAAACTTATCTTTATTTCAGGTAGTTCGCCTTCCTCTTATGACAATTGCTTGACATGTTTGAACAGTAATGTATAGTCCCCTTGGTCTGTCCTTGATTTGTAGCAGCAGTCCCTAGGCCCTTCACTAACTTTCTCCTCAACACTTTCTCTTCATTGCGGCTCTCAAATCATGTTAAAAAAATTACATAAGAATGTGGACAAAGAATGCAACAATAACATATTAAAAGAGAGAATGGTATGCTTGATTCATGCTCAATATGGTATGGATGTCAATACATATAAGGGAGACAATGTCCTGCATCAAAATCCTGTACAACCAGTTTATTAGTTAAGCCCTAACCTAATCTAAGACAACTCTATTTATGACATGTGATATAAGTCACTTAATACTAACCTACATTATAACTTTATTGTAAGATAAAGAAGGTAGAACTGCATAGGGCCAAAATTTTGTTTGGAAGTAAAACTTGTCTTTATTTCAGTTAGTTTGCCTTCCTCTTATGCCCATTGCTTGACATGTATGAATAGTCATGTGTAGTCCCTTGGTCTGCCCTTGATTTGTAGCAGTCCCTAGGCCCTTCATTGACTTTCTCCTCGACACTTTATCTTCATGCAACTCTCAAACCAATGTAGATGAATCACACAAGAATGTGGACAAAGAATGTAACAATAATATATTAAAAGAGAGAATGGTATGCTTGATTCATGCTCAATATGGTGTGGATGTCAATACATACCAGCCTAGATCCATCCTAAATGCGGATCTATCAAGCACCGAGAGGCATCCAATTTCTTGGGGTGTTATTTTTTTAATGACTTCTTATTTGGTTTAAATTTTTTATTTTATGAGCAGATATGGACTTTTTAAATTTATTTTTATTTTTTATTTTATGAGCCGACATAAATTTTGTTAATTACTTTTTATTTTTGGTACATAACGTGACATCGTTACATAATGTTACCCATCTCCCCCATACTGGGTTGTAAGCACCTCGCTACTCTCGGTGCAATAAGGCACACAATGTCTCTCACCAAAATCTTGTACAACCACTTTCTTAGTTAAGCCCTAACCTAATCTAAGACAACTCTATTTATGACGTGACATAAGTCACTTAATAAGTCAATACTAACCTACGTACATTATAACTTTATTATATGATCATTATGATATGTTAACTCTAATAAGTTATAGTGAGAAAGAAAAGGCATGTTCGCTATTTGATCCAGTTGCCAACATGTTTATCTCTAGTAAATATGCATTGTTTGTTGAGGCATCATATCTATAGTAGTCAGGGACATTTTCTAGCAAAAAGGCAATGGAGTTAGGAGGGGCATCAACTTCAAATGTTGAAGAAGTTGAACTAGATGATGCTTTGGGCACATTACATGTTGAAGGAGATGCAAGCATACGTAGTTAACGAGATTGAGATGGTATCATGAAACCATCCTAGAGGCTAAAGAAGATGCAATCATTAGGGTTGATGTAGGTTAGACCATAATGGTCGCCGAAGCTAAAAGATTGGATTTCTACATGTATAAACCTTGCACTCATGAGTGAGTGGTCAATACTCGAACACCCACTTTTGGTAGAAGCTAACAAGAAGCAAGAATGGGTTGACGCTATGTAGGCAATGTACGATGCTTTGGTGTAGAACAATGCTTGGGAGTTGGTTTAGTTGTTGAAAGGCTAGCAAGCAATGGGTTGCCAAATACAAGGCGAGCACATTATTGATGAATATAAAATTACATTGGTTGCTAAAGGATATGCATAATAGGAAGGTATCCATTGCAAAGAGGCATTCACACCAACTAAATTATGCACAAGGCATAATATTTGATATTAGACTAGAGTTTGTGAAGATTGATATTTTGTTTGTTTGGTTACTTGGATTTAGATTGGGCAAGTTATGTGGATGGAAGAAAGAACTCAGCTTTCAGATATGTTTTTAGCCATGGTTTTGGAGTAATTTTGTGGTTAAGAAAAAGTAGCCCACAATTCGTCTTTCTTACACAACGACAATGTATAAAGTTGTGGGTGGTGCATCTTGCAGAGTGATTTGGTTGAGAAGAGTACTTGTGATATAGGCACAATGAACAACAAGGCAAATACTTACATACAACAAGGTGAATTCTTACATACAAGAATGAAAAACAAGAGATCAAGTATGCAAGCACAAAAGAGATTGCTGTACTATACACATGTTGTACATTTTATATTGTATTAGATATATAGGAGTACAAAATTGATGTAGAGTGATAAGCTCTAACAAAGTAACCTAAAAGGACAAAACTCAAAGAATAAGTACAAGGGAGATTAATATAGTGCATATTTAGAGAATTGTCTACTAGACTAAGTCTCATGAATTCCTCCCCACTTAGAGGAATTTTTTCCAATTTCTATTGGAGTTGGGGAAACAATTGCTCAAATGTTGACGGGAACAACCACTTGACTTGAGTGGGTAAAGTGCCATTGTGGCCTTCCAAGTAAGTGGTGGTTTGATTTTGTATAGTAGTTCTGGTGCAGACATTAGGAAGTGTATCTTTAAAGGGATATGAAATTATGGAATGGTGGCTTCTATATTTGTAATGAAATTGTTTTCTTCATGTGAGGAGGCTCATATAGGTTGAGTTGACTGACATTTAACATATTGTGGATATTAAGCTAAGACGAAAGATCCAATTTGAAAGCATTGGGAGTCGAAACCTTTTTGTTGTGTGATAGTATATGGCACAAGTACAAATTAGCTAATTTGTTACCGCAAAAACAACTAAAACATGTATATAAGCTACTGCTAAGTCATTAATTGGTTGATATAATTCGTTAATTGGTAGTATAATTGCCACCAATTTGTAGTATATTTACTAGTTTAATGAGTTATTAATTGTCATCTAAGTCACTTGACACGAGAACACAAGACACGGGAATACGAGTATCTGACATGGACACGACGACCCCCGGAATCAGGACACAGAGGATACGTTATATATATATATATATATATATATATATATAGATCCAATTTTTTTTAGAAACTAGAACATTTACAAATATTCAATAGAAATTAGAATTAATACACATTAATGCATATGTCAATGATAGACTCATAGATTCATTCCCTCCCCTTCTACAAGGGGTATATCTTCTCTTAAGCCTGCTGTCTTGCTAATACAGGGTTATATGCAACACCAACAACTCCACTAGTACCAGATGGAGCAGTAGCAACATTAGATAAACTCAAGCTTGGATTTGAAGGATAAGGGAAGACACCAACTGGGATATTCCTCCCTCTCCGTTTCCCTTTACTAGCTTCCCTTGCTAACTGAGACATTCTTTTTGCTATCTACTAGAAAACTTGCAATGCTCCCACTAAAATCCACCCTCAAGTCACTTGCAATCCCTTGGAAAACCTTCTAATGCTTTTCACCTGCAAAAGAAAATCCTCTTAGAGCTTAGGCCTCATTGAAAAATGTGAATGAATGAGGGTAAAAGTGTCATGTTTTTGGGACACAGTTCTCACAGGTCAGGACACGTCCTGACACGGTGTCGAACATGTGTCCGATACTGTGTCAGGACATGTTCGTATCCGACACGCGGACACGGGACACTTCAGGCCTAAAGGTTGTCTCCGGTTACATAGATTGCCGTCAATTTGTAGTATATTTACTAGTTTAATGAGTCATTAATTTTCGTCAATTTGTAGTATATTTACTAGTTTAATGACTTATCAATTGTCATCATTTTGTAGTATATTTACTGGTTTAATGCATTATTAATTGTTGTTTTTTTGTAGGATCATTATTATTCAATATAAATTGTATGATGTGAATAATTTACTAAATGCTATGAAATTGTATAATGGGACTGTACAATATTGGTGTTGATCCAGCCTCGAGGGTTAACTCAAGCAGTCATGAGCCAAACGTGAGATCTCTCCCACCAAAGTTGGGGAGGTCATGGGTTCGACTCTCTTGATCTTCTCGGGGTTAGGCTCCGTAATCATGGAGGGTTTTCCACAAGGTTTTTCCTTGGAATTTTGTTACATTGATGTTGACCCAATAGAAATGAAACAAATATATAACATTTTTTATTTTAAAAATGACATACATGTGAAATTGAAGGAGATTAAATTATATACATATAAACTTGTATTAAACAATACTATACATAAAATTAACTAAGTGTTACATGTGAATTAGACAGATTAAAGTATAAACATGTAAAATCGCATCAAAGGATAATACTATATATAAAATCATTTACAGACATATATAGTCTGAAGTACGTAAATATTGTATATATAAAATCTGGAAAGTCAAGTAGTACATGATAAAAGTTGCCTCCATACACTCAACAACATCACACTCAATAACATGAAAGTGTTGTTGCCTCCAACTAGACAAGTACATGAAAATCATGCTGTATTATTAGCTTTTTCACAATCTCATTGACATGAATACCAAGGGGACTAATTCAATCACTGCCCATGATAGACTTGCATACTGTGACAACCTTATGCCTGTATCAATATCATATGATTCCTTAGGACGCCAAAGAAAAATCTTCTGCAAATACTTTGACTGTTTGCTACTGAAAGATATTGGCCAATACCTTGGCTTTTTTCAGCAGAAACAGTGACCCCATGTACTGGATGGATATAAGATGAAGATTTTATTGGTACGCCCATGAGGTTGTAGATCAGTTGAAAACTTGAAGCAACCCTTTTTCCAATGCCTCACTAACAAATTCCATTGCCATGACTATTGGAAACCCAATCATTACTTGATTGAAAAACACGGTTGCACCCAATTACCTATGCAAACAAGAGGGAGTTTTGTCAACTGTACAAAGAATAATACTGAAGTTTAACAAGTTTTCACCCATGTTACATTGCAGAATTTTTTTTCACTAGTTTTCTAAACAAGGCTATGTTAATGATATATATGTAATTGTACCCCTCCTAAAACAACACCAGTGAAGGAAACGTGGAACACAAAGCTTGGGGTGGGTTGCTCCAGTGTAGGATGTGCGAAAAACATCTGGAATGCAAAGCTACTCCAAAAGGTTGTGACTAAACCATTTTTGCCTGAAGTAATAAAATAATCAAGTCTTTCATGTACTGTAAACTAAAAAATAAGAATCAATGTGCCAAGGACAATAGTGCCAACAACATTTATTATGTAGTGCATACCAAGGTAAATTCTTCCTGCAAAATAGCATTTTTCAAATCAATAACTGAAGCAAATAGAATTTAGTAACACAACAGCTTAAACTTATTCCTCTCTCTCTTTTGTCTATGTAATACACTCTTTCTATATATATAATGAATATGAATAAGTCAATTGTGTGTAGCCCGAGTGGTTGTGGGATGGAGTGCTCTCCCTACCCAGGTTCTATTCTTGTAAGTGACATGTGGTGTTCATAATGAGAATATTCTTGTAATGGCTTCATGCCCTTGTTGACTTGACCTTGTGCCCTGAAGAATCTAGGATTTACCCAGGGTACCATCCTCGAAATGAGGGGAAGTACCTGGGGGTATGCCCCGGGCTTTCTATCCTAGAAAAGAAAATAATGATATGAATATATAGTACTATATCATTTCTTTATACACAATTTAAAAATACAATGAGTAGACACATACATCTTAAATCAACATTCTCACGGTTACCACTCACATTACTTTTCACAATTAAACCTTTATTTATACCTACAACATTAATTACGATGTCCTTTTCCTGGACTCTGAAGATGAGTAACTAATAAGACACTTTCTGCAGTTTTCTCAAAAATTCAATCTTGGAGTCATGACTGCCAGTAACAACAATACTTCCATCCATTGTCACTGAAATGAAACGAGAAAAGTATAATATGCCTGCTGAAAGTCAGTGAGAATCGAGATCATGCTTTTGAACTAAGACTACAAAATAAGGGGAATTATACTGTAGGAAGCAAACATCTGGACTCATAGATAAACTAACAGAATAAAAGGTAGGTTGATGAATAGCATAAGTGGGTATTTAGGGTAATCAAGTCACAGGTTGTTTTGGCAGCCACTTAATAACAAATTCCAAGGCAAATAATACAAAATATCCATGGTTTGTCCATGAGAATAAAAGCCCAGGCTTTGCCCATTTTAGCTAATGGCCACTGTTGATATTGCTATCCATTCAATGGAGTTAATGTATGCATTCTTATTGCTGTTTGCTTTTTGTTTATGAAGCTTGTCCTCCATTTTCTATGTTCTTCATGCCCATTAGATATTGTTATACAGCTTTATGGACCTAAGTATAGGTGCACTATTTTCATATTCCATTTTACCTTCCTGGTTTCTCACAATTTGAGACGAGCTTGTGAAGAGGTGGCTCTCTTTATAGTTTGGCCATGTGTAAATTTGGCTCTTATCAGCCTGCATATCTATCTCAATAAACTCCCCTCTGCTTCAACACTTTATATAGGCTTCCGTCATACAAACCCATATGTAAACTTTTATAAACTTCCCTATACTGTCAACCAGTGGTCTGATAATTAGGTACAAAAATAATATAACTGATTGAACACCCCATATAGAAAATAAAACAGGTATCTCATAGAAAGGTGTTATTTTAGTGAATGAAAGCATTTATTGGTTTCTGAATTCAGGTTTATCACTCATCTTTTGTAAATGAAGAAGGAATTACTCAAGCTTGTGGATGCCCTTTGCTTCCCTTGAAAAGCCACATAAGGGGTCCTGCACCAATTTCTGATCCAGGTTCTCAAATGCTTTCTCTTTTATAAATAGTGCCTCACAATTTCAGTGAAAAAAAGGAATTTGGCTATTAATTATATCAGATTTTCTAGGAATGAAGGTGACAAATCTGCCTTTTTTTTAATCTGAGACAGGTAAAACTGATATTATTGACGAGGCCATCACATTCTTCCGTGCCAATGTCTTCTTCAGGAAATTTGAGGTCAAAAGTTCTGCAGATAAGCTTCTCATTTATTCAACACTGTTTATCAACATGGCTTTGAAACGGCTAGAGGGCTGCAGAACTTTGGCAGAGGGCACCAAAGCTATCATTAACTTAGGTTTGGAGAAAGTGCCAGTCCCAGGGGAACCTGGCTTCCCATTTGGAGGATTGTTTGCTTTGCCTCAGTCTCAGCAGGAAGCTGGTATGTACCAGATTTTGTCATATCATTTATTTGAATTTTGTCTTTAAGAATGCTTCCTGAAGTTTCATAAGCTTTCATAGCATGTGTCTAGTAATGGGTCGATGTTGCCAACAAAAATGGAGAAGAGGAACTGGGTAGTTTTGGTGGGATAAATTGTTGACTTATAAGACATCTATTGTAAAGTAGACATAGTCAAAGGTTGTAAATTACGGAGAGTATTGTTAACAGAATTTTACATTTTTGTAGAAACAGTAGCACATCTAATAACTAACATTGTATATATTTGTCGATATTTTGTGATAATGTCTAATTGTGTTTGTCACGACCTGGATTGTTATACTTGAGAAAAGTAAAGTTTCAAGTTCTGTTATGGGCTGTACATGAACATATTAACGAGGGATTATTTATTAATATGCAGAGTTATTTCGTAATTATCTTAAACAACTCAGAGAAGAGACTAGCGGCAGACTACTGAATTGTGCATATCGGCCTAATGGTACTCCTAACAAATGGTGGCTTGCCTTTGCCAAGAGAAAGTTCATGAATATTGTAGTTCCATAAAGGGCTACGTCCAGGATTTGAAGGAAGCCATAGTGCGATTTGATTGAAATTCATTGATACCAACTGTTGAGGGCTTTATATGCTGCTGGCCTTCAAAATCGTTCAAATACCTGCACACCTTCTGTTGAAGCTTGGGTCAAGCATTTCAGTTGTGTAGGGAAGACCACAGAAGTCGTATTTGAGAGCTTTGAAAACTTTACCTTGCATATATTTCTATATGTAATCAATTTCCCTTGTTTTTCCCAGAGGAACAAATATGAGGAATGCCCAAAGCTTCCTCTATAATTTCATTTTGAAGGTTCAGTTGGGGCCTGGAATGGCAAGAAAATTGTATCAATTACTGTCTAAATCTTTTATGGTTTCAAGGAGAATTTTGTTCTTTTAATCTGTAGTTTATTGGATGATTATTCTCAATTATTTAAAATATCAGCTCTATCCGGTCTTTGAATTTTTCATGCATCGGTGAAGTTTGCTTATGGTAAGAAGATAAACTATAAATGTTGCTTCATGACGTGAAACCATTTTTTTCAGTGATCTCTCAACAAGTAAATTTTGCATCGGTGAAGTTTGCTTATGGTAAGAAGATAAACTATAAATGTTGCTTCATGACTTGAAACCATTTATTTTCAGTGATCTCTCAACAAGTAATTTGTTTGATTTGTTGTAGTTGTGTAGGTTCAATGGGAAGTTGTGTGTTGTAATCTCCTTTTAGGCGTATTGACAAGACGGTCGTATCGAATTGTCAGACATGTCTATAATTTTTCTTACTCTTTTTGCTAGTTTGACACATTTCCTTTCCATAAATTCCATCCTCCATAAAGTAGGTTACAATACCATTAATATGGCTTCTCAGCTTCGAGATGGTTTAAATGCCTTATTCAACAATGCATTTGACTCATTTGAGCATAGTCATGACCGTCTTTTTTATTTGTGTAAAGGAGAAAGCATGAGGTAGATTATTAATGTTAGAACTTAGAAGTTATTGAAATCCAAATATGACATTAATGAATTCTATAAACCTCTCAAATGAGCGTAAGTCAAATGCAAGGCTCAGATTAAATATATCTTTTGACCAAACAAGATGATGTTTGCATTTGTCAGGATTATCCCATTGTTGGTAAAGGCATTTCTCTGACGTGGGAGAGGCGGTAAAGGTTTTTCTCTTACGTTCCTTCCCATGACAAAGTGGGTTATTTATGCAGTCATTTATGGGTTATTTTTGACGTTCCTTCTCTTGTTGGTGGTTAACGCAGAGTTGGTTTGATTAACCAAATTGATTTATATAACACATGTTTAAAATAAATAGGATAAAAAAAATTATGTGGGTTGAAATTTTGAATAATATATTATCATTGATGATTATAATAATCATGTGATCTTGTATATAAGTGTATACATGCAATGGCCATATATGTGAATAAACATGTGTTTTAGACTTGATTAGTCACATAATTAAATTCAAAACATGTGATCTTGTATACAAGTGTATACATGCATTGGTCATATATTTGAATAAACATGTGTTTTAGACTTGATTAGTCACATAATTGAATACATATGTTACTTTCATTGATGATTACAATAATTGAATAATATGTGATGTTGTGTATAAATGTATATATTGAATGGTTACATATTTGAATAAACATATGTTTTAAACTTGAATAGTCACATGTTTGAAAAAATGTGTTTTACAATAATTGAATAATATGTGATGTTGTGTATAAATGTATATATTGAATGGTTACATATTTGAATAAACATATGTTTTAAACTTGAATAGTCACATGTTTGAAAAAATGTGTTTTAAACTTTAACAGTCACCTATTTAAACATGTTATTTTGATTGATAAATATAATATATATGATGTTGTGTATAGGTGTATATACATTGAATGTTCTCATACTTGAATAAATATGTGTTCTAAACTTGGAAAAGTCAGAATAAAAACGTGTTTTAAACTTGAATAATCACATACTTGAATCAATATGTGTTTTTAGACTTCAACAATCAGATACTTAAATAAACATGTGGCTTTTGATGATTTAATATTGTTATTTATTTATATAGATTTTTTAATGCAAAATCAGATACTTAAATAAACATGGTTTTTAAATATATAACTTTTGATGATTTAATATTACTATTTATTTATATTCATATTTTTATGCACATAAATATGTGTTTTAGACTTCAACAATCAGATACTTAAATAAACATGTGGCTTTTGATGATTTAATATTGTTATTTATTTATATAGATATTTTTATGCAAAATCAGATACTTAAATAAACATGTTTTTTAAATATATAACTTTTGATGATTAATATTACTATCTATTTATATTCATATTTTTATGCACAGTGTAGATATCACTAACTCTCTTCAGTGATCAATAAAAAACATTTATATAAAATATAATGTTTATTTATATTATTATAGGAAACATATTTCAGAAATCTTTCGTACCTTTTATTGGATAGATAAGTCCAATATTTTTATGGATTTTCTAAACCTTTTAATCCATACTTTTAAAATATTCACATTATATGAATTTACTTTTAGAATATGCATTTTATATATTTGTTTATAAAATGTGAATTTATAAAAATATGAAATTTCAAAATGTTTAATTTTCATTTTTATAAAAGTTGAAACTAATGTAAAGATTTTTGAGTTGTTTCATGTTTAATGTAAAGATTTTTGAGTTGTTTCATGTGATTCTCAAAAATTAATTTATATGGGGTACAGGTTTTTATTTTTAATGGTTGATTTGGGTGATTTTTGTGAATTTATTCTTTTCAAATTTATGTAAGGTTATGAGTTGTTAGTCAGTTTTACATTTGATGAGTAAGTTTTGAATGCTATGGTTAACAGACTTTTACTATTAAACTCTTTAACTTCTATTTTGTGAATTTAAGGTATTAATTTATATCCATTTTCTTTGTTTATTGATTTTTTTTCCTTAATGCAACTAATATAAAGCTTCGGATGATCTATTAGTGGAACAACAAAAGTCACACAGCTTATGTCCCCATGCCAATTATTAGTTACGACTTATCTAAAGAATATTGATTTAATGTATTTAAAAGTTGGTTCAATAGATCAGGATTGAACTATAACCACGATGTTATTTAATAAAATGATTGGAGAGAGGATAGTGGATAAGCATCCTTTATCGATATGTTTAGAGAGAATACGGGGGCCTTGCTCACATAAACGAGAGCGAATGGCCAACCTTGTGTACAAATGTTTAGAGAGAATGCTCAGCCCAATTCATATATATCTATAATGTAGTTTTGATGGATACAAGAATCTAATGATATCTTAGGCTCTGATTCTTACATTCTGATTTTTGTAAAGCACACATTATGGAGATCTTTAACGATTGTCAATGATTTAACATTGGCCCAATTATCAACCTGTCTATAAATTCCAGTTGTTGATCAACTAGTTGGATTGAACCATAACCACAAATGTATTATGTATAAAGAGATTGGAGAGAGATCAATAATAGTGGATGGCCATCCTTGTGTAGAAATGTTTAGAGATAATGCTTGGGGATCTAATGGTGTGCACCTCAGGCTTTGATTCTTACAACCATCTTGTAACATTATAATAGATAAGCAAAATCACTTACACAAGATAGTGAAACTTAATAGTATGTAGCGAATGATATTGTTACTATGTATGCATATACATTGTTTTAATATGTATTTATGGAGTTACTTAATTGGATAGCGATCATATTTCACCAAGTATTTTAGAGTTAAATTTAAAATGCACATTTAAGTTAGTGAGAAATTTTAACGAAGTCATTTATGAATTATTGACAATTAGCCAAGGGAAGTACAAAAGTTAAATTACAATAGTGTCAAACACAAGCATATAATAATGTGTTGTCTCATCAACTCTTTGTTTAGAGGAAATTTGCTTGATTTTGCTTACACTGGAGCAATGTTCCACAAATGTTGAATGGGATAACCACTTAGTGTGAGTGGGTAAAGTGCATGAGCAACTCTAAAGTGGGTGGGGATGCGATGTGATTCAAACATCAAGAAATTGTTAGGATATTTTTGACACTTAGGAGTTAGTTAAGTGATATTTTTGACACTTAGGAGTTAGTTAAGAGTTCAACTTGGTCTAATATATCCGTTAGGTATGCTTTTGTATATATGTATTGCGACGGTCACGATATAAAGTGATCCGATGGTTCAACTTCTCTCGATCTTAACGGCACTTGATCTGTGGCTTGACACCCGATTGGTCCATGATCTCTATTTTAAGAGCATGGAGGGTCACTTGGCGAATGATCCATTGTTGAGAGAAGTTCATAACATTTTTCTTTTGCATAATAAACTACTCCGTAGAAGCTATTTGGCCGGGGCCGTGGACTATTTCTCTCTAGGGGGTTTTAACCACGTCAAACATCTGGTGTACTGATCTATGATCTTTGTGTGTGAGCGGTGTCCTTGGTGTTCGGTCTCTGTGGATGTCCCTGTTATTCAAATATGGTATCAAAGCACTGTTGAGGGCCATCTTTGTTTTATTTCGATCTAGATCTGAAGCCAGTGCGGGGTGCATGTGGGATCTACTACCGAGATCTGCTGTTTATAGCCATTTTTTGACTGTTTTAAGCACTCCATTGCGTTCAGAGCATTGGTTTCAGTAGGGATTGTCCTTCGTTTTGTACGAAAAGGCTTCCGTTTGCCCTAACTGCGGCCTTTTTCACAGATCTGAGGTATACTGTTTTGTTTTCCATTTTTTTCTCTGTCTCTGTTTAATTTCGATTTGTTCCTTTATTTTTATTTTTTTTCTGGAAGTGATAGCCTCCTGTCTGCATGTACTGGCGGTCTCGGCCGACCACAAACAACAAGAAAGGCATTCCGCTTACAGGAAGGACTAACAGGAAACTAACAAAGAATGGGAAACCCTTTAGTTTTTTTGTCTTGTTTTTATGTTTCTGGTGTGTGAAGTTGTTTTGCAGGTTGAAACAGGGGTCTGCGGGGTAAACACGCACAACAAGGCAAGAAGAGTAAAAAAACAAAAAACAAAAAAACAAATCCCCTTCCTCCTTTACAATATTTTCTATGCTTTTACTCTAGCTCACTTGGTTTAAAGTTACTTATTAAAGAGGTCTTAAGTTTAAATTCTGCTAGTATTTGTTGCATTGATTTCATATATTAAAAAAAAGGAAAGTTACTTAAAAGCTCACATAAGTTACTTTCTGTCCTTTTAAGTTAACCCCCTTCCTCCATTACAATATTTTCTATGCTTTTACTCTAACTCACTTGGTTTAAAGTTACTTATTAAAGAGGTCTTAAGTTCAAATCCTGCTAGTATTTGTTGCATTGATTTCATATATTAAAAAAAAGGAAAGTTATTTAAAAGCTCACATAAGTTACTTTTTTTTCCCCTTTTAAGTTTTTTTCTTTTCTAAAGCAACTTTATAAAATAAACAAAAACAAAATTTTCCTTTTATTTTTAAGTTTTTTTTTTTTTTAAGCAACTTTATGTAAAAATGACCTTCACTTATTTATAGAAGTAAGGCACATAATTTTTTTTAAAGTGAGCTTAGGAGTTAAGTTAAGACTAAAGAGGATTTTTTTTTATTGCTGAGCACTTATCTCCACACACAACACGTGGTTCCTTGGCTGCTCTTTCAATTTGTTTTCAAAATGGCATAACTTTTTCATCCGAAAGCTGATTTCAGTGCCGTTTTTTTTAAACCGCTTTTGTTTTCGAGCTCTATTATTTTTTCCAGCTAGTTTTTATCTTTGAAGTCATATTTATTTCAGAATGGAAATTTCAAATGATATGCTTCTTACCAGTACTAACTATTTTGTATGGAAGTCTCGTATGGAAGATATTCTTAGAAGCAAAGGGTTATATAGACTTACCCTTGGCATGTAAACTCCTCCCTCTGATATTGATAAACTATAAAAATGGGAAAATAGAAGTGATTCAACTCGTGGTTTAATTGGTTTGTCAGTTTCTCCTGATCTGCAATTTCATCTTCAAGGCATTCATGCACTGGATGATGCTTGGCAAAAGCTAAATACTGTTTTTGGTATTAAAAATAAGATTAGAGCTCATCAACTTGAGAATGAGTTGCTTACATTAGATCCTAATAATTTTTCTTGCATGGAATATTTTATAACAAAATTTAAGACCCTTAGAGTCTTGTTGGCTGCATGTAAAGTCATAAAGGTAGATGATGGCCTTATTTACGCCATTCTTTCCAAGTTGGGGCCTGCATATTCTGTATTTGTCTCAACCTTTCATTCCACTAGAGAAGCTCTTATTTCTTCAGGAGCTCAATACAAAGCTCCATCTTTTGATGTTTTTTGTGATTCTTTAATAAGAGAACAGGAAAAACTCTTACATCTTGGACTAATTAATACTGCCAGTACTTCAAAAAAAGCTTTAGTAGCTCAGCAATTGCATGGTCCGAAGAATTACAAGAATCCAAAGAAGCAATATCCGAAGAATTAAAATCAAAATAACAAGGGTCCTAAATCTTCTCAGCCTCAAAATGATCCTCAACAAGATAAAGCTGCAAAATTTCAAGGAAAGAAGACACAAAGACATTGCAACTTTTGTAATTGCGATGGGCATGAAGAGTCAGGGTGTTTTAAGAGGATGGAAGCTCTGGAAGCGGCAATGAAGAAGCATCACATTCAGCTTGATTCTTCTTCAACTTCATCTTCAGGACAAGCACTTCTAGCCTCTGGTTTTGCACTTACAACATCTTCTTGTTCTTCTTCAAATGAATGGCTTATAGATTCTGGAGCATCTTATCATATGGCTAAGGATAAAAACATATTTTCTGATTTAAATAATTGTAACACCAAACAAATATTTCTTGGTGATGATAGATCACTTAGTGTTGAAGGGTCTGGTACTATTCATCTAGACAATGGACAATTTAATGATGTATTATGTGTTCCTATTCTTTCATGTAATCTTTTATCAGTATACCAGATCACTTATTCTGGTGAAGGTAAAATCGTAGAGTTTTCACCTCACCAAGTTGTAATCATAAATTTAAACGATCCACAACATGTATTACCTACTAGAACAATTGATGATATTACTCGGTTGTACAAGTTTGAAAACTTTGGGTCATCTTCACTTCCATCAGTTTTTGTTGCTCATAGTGATGAACTGAGCAAGCTTTGGCATGAGCGATTTGGTCACTTAAATTATCTCTCATTGCAACAACTATGTAAAGAAAATATGGTGATAGGTCTTCCTATGGTCTCTTGCAAGGATGGTGTTTGTTTCGGTTGTGTACTCGGAAAACATCATCGGGACAGTTTTGACAAACGTGCCTCTTGGCACGCCTCGGCTCCTTTGCAGCTTGTGCACAGTGACTTGTGTGGTCCTCTGCCTTCTGCTTCCTTCTCTGGTTTCAAATACTTCTTGACTTTCATTGATGATTACTCCAGACGCACTTGGGTTTACTTCTTAAAACTTAAGAGCGAAGTTTTTGGCATGTTCTTGGCCTACAAGGCCCTTGTTGAGAAACAATCTGGTCATCAAATTCTTAAGTTAAGATTTGATAATGGGGGAGAATTTGTTAACAAGTTCACTAATTTCTGCAATGAACAAGGAATCCAACAACAACATACTGTTCCATATACAACACAACAAAATGGTGTAGCTGAAAGGAAAAACCACACTCTAAAAGAAATGGCTAATTGTATGCTCCAAGCTAAAGAACTAAGTCTTCCATATTGGGCTAAAGCTGTAAATTGTGCAAATTACATAATTAATCACACCCCCACTAAAGATTTACAAGGGATTACAGCGGAAGAAGCATGGAGTAAAAATAACTAGATGTCATTCATTTCCGTGTGTTTGGTAGTGAAGCATGGGCTCATATTCCGAATGAAAAACGGAAAGCTTTACAACCTAAAAGTGAAAAGTGTATATTTGTTGGTTATTCTAAAGATGTCAAAGGCTATAGGCTCCTTCTGCCACATTCTCATGATATAATTATAAGAACATACGCCAAATTTGATGAACATATATTGGCTTGCGAGCCTAATTCGACGCTTGTGCCATCATCTTCTTCTTCTTCTTCACCTATTGATATTTCTCCTACTCCAGTTACTGCTTCAGATGATGATGATAGCGAGGATGAAAATCCTCCTCCTCTTGCTCAACCTCCTCTAGCACCAGCTTCATAGCTTCCTAAATGGGCCCGTTCTACTAGAGAAGCTGCAGGTGATCCTACAGATCGACGTCGTACTCGCTCTCGGTTTCAGTGAGCCTCATTACTTCTGGCTCAAGTTCCAAAAAACTGTGATCCAGAGACATTTAAAGAATCTTCTGGCTATCCAAATTGGGATGCAACAATGGATGAAGAATACAACTCCTTAACGAAAAATAACACTTGGGATCTTGTTCCTCTTCCCAAAGGCTGAAAACTTGTAAGATGTAAGTGGGTTTACAGAACCAAATATGGACCAGATGGAAGTATTGACAAACAGAAGGCAAGACTAGTTGCTAAAGGATTCTCTCAAGTTGAAGGCATAGACTACGCCGAAACCTTTGCACCCGTAGCCAAAATGAATTCCATCCGCCTTGTTGTTTCCCTTGCCGCATCTTTTCATTGGGAAGTCCATCAGATGGATGTTAAATATGCCTTCTTGCATGGGAATTTGCAAGAAGAAATCTACATGGAACAACCTGCTGGTTACATTCAGTCTGACTCAAGCCTTGTTTGTCGCCTCAAGACATATCTCTATGGCCTTAAGCAAGCCCCTCGGTCCTGGTATGCTAAAATGGACACGTTTCTTCTAGATATTGGTTTTTCTAGATTCCATTCTGATTCAAATGTCTATACCAAGAAAGTCAATGACCGTCTCATAATCCTAGCCCTTTATGTTGATGACCTAATCCTTACTGGTAGTGACCCCAAACTTATCCATCATGTGAAGTTAAGTCTTAGTTTGAAATGACAGACCTTGGACACTTGCACTATTTTCTTGGCCTCCAAGTCTTGCAAACCCAGAAAGGTATCTCCCTTTCCCAATCTAAGTATGCCTGTGATCTTCTCCGCTGCTTTCACATGGAAGATTGTAAACCCGCTCCCTCTCCTTTCCAGTCTGGAGTCAAACTTTCTACCACTTGTTCAACACCTGAAGTAGATGCTACTTTGTACCATCAGCTTGTTGGTAGCCTCTTGTACTTAAATCACACCCATCCTGACCTTTCCTTTGTTGTTGGTCTAGTTTCCCGATATATGCAATGCCCTCATGAAAGTCATTGGAAAGCAACAAAAAGAATCCTTCGGTATGTTCGAGGTATAGTTCAGTTCGGGATACATTACAGTTCAGGGGGGGCTCCTTCTTTAGTTGGTTACACTGATTCCGATTGGGCTGGTGACCCTGATGATCGGAAGTCCACTGCAGGATATGTATTCACTCTGGGTTCAGGACCTATTTCTTAGGCTTCTAAGAAACAAAGTACACTTGCTCTTTCTTCAACCGAAGCCGAGTACCATGCAGCTGTTCGTGCTAGTCAGGAAGCTATGTGGCTTCGTCAGATCCTTTCAGAGTTTGGGTTCCAACATCAACATCCGACTACACTATGGTGTGACAATCATAGTGCCATTCAGTTAGCCAAAGATCCAGTCCAACATCAGCGCAACAAACACATTGAAATTCACATGCACTTCATTAGAAAGCTCCTCCAGGATCATGTTCTTGAAGTGTGTTATTGTCAAACAAATGATCAAGTTGCAAACATTTTCACCAAGTCTCTTAAAGAAGCGAAGTTTTCCAAACTTCAAACCATGCTAGGAGTATAGGAAGTTGTCACCTCCTTCCTTCTCCTAATTTTGTGTCACCTTTGTAAATCCTTCAATCCTATCCCAAGTTGTTCTTAAGGGGGGATGTTAGGATATTTTTGACACTTAGGAGTTAGTTAAGTTCAACTTGGTCTAATATATCCGTTAGGTATGCATTTGTATATATGTAATCCGACGGTCATGATATAAAGTGATTGGATGGTTCAACTTCTCTCAATCTTAACGACACTTGATCCGTGGCTTAACACCCGATTGGTCCATGATCTCTATTTAAAGAGCATGGAGGGTCACTTGCCGAATGATCCATTGTTGAGAGAAGCTCATGTAACATGTTTCTTTTGCATAATAAACTGCTCCATAGAAGCTATTTGGCCGGGGCCGTGGACTGTTTCCCTCTAGGGGGTTTTAACCACGTCAAACATCTGGTGTACTGATCTATGATCTTTGTGTGTGAGTGGTGTCCTTGGTGTTCGGTCTCTGTGGATGTACCTATTATTCAAACATAAACGTGGTTATGGTCAAAGGAGCCTAGAAATAATGAATGATTGCCATTGCAAGTGTCATTGAAACTAATTTATCCAAGTGGGGTGGCTCTAGTTGTTGGAGTTGATTGAGTGGAATAGTAGTTGAAGTAGGAAGTGTGTTGGTAGCTCTTATTGTCCTTGTGAACAATGTAGGTGTACCACGCTCTTCTATGAAACTAGAATGACTTGTCAAGTAGGTAAAATCACAATCATGTGTATCAATGAGGACCAATGAAAAATGTGACAAAACACCTATGAGTGATAGGTGTGGGAAAACTTGCATCCTTGACTCATCCAAGATGATATGCAAATGTCCATCATAAAATGTTCTCATTTTTTCCTTATCTAGAAAGTGTGAATGAAAAGAGCTTCTCATGCAAGACTAATTAATTGCTCAATCATGGTCCATGAGGACCATCGAGGGGTTATAGGATCCAAGATCATGGAATTTGGATTCTTGCTATCATTTTTCAGGGTGAAGCTCTTCAATTTCTTGTTGCATGTCTACAAGGAGAGCCTTGGTCCTTTTAGATCGCAAGGCATGATGTTCATCATTGTTATGAACATATTGACATTAATAGGCACAATGTTTCATCTTCTTGTGGTAATATTTAACAAGGAAAGGATAAACCCTTTTATGTAGGCCTCACAAGAACTCCTTAGTAGGTTGATTAGCTTTTGTCAACTTAGCTTCAATCTTGGAAGTTAGTTGGAAGGCACAATCCAATGAAAAAATGGGGATCGATTCAAACTCTTATGATGCGAGGATGTAAATTAGAGATGGACATAACATGAAGAATATCTTTAAGATCCCTTAATTCTAGTTTTATGAGGCATTTATGAAAGTCCCTAATGAATGATGACACTATTTATCTAAGGGTTTCTTTGAGTTGCAACCATTGTACTCCTTATCACCCGAACTCACACCGTTCAAGATAAAATCCTAAATCTCTAAGTATGGGCTTAGTGAAACTAAGAGGGAGGCCAATGTCACCACACCAAACCCTCTTCCGCTCTTAAGGCTGGCTCTTCTCCAACTCAAGGGAGGCTTCCCTAAGATAGTATCACTAAAGCTTGCAACTAGGTTCAAGGTGAAATGAAGAGATAGCTTTAACAAAACAGTTTTTGATAGTAAATGAGAAATAAGGATGAATGGATTGGATACTAGTGTCTTATCCATTGGGCAATGGAGTCAAGCAAAGGCTCAATGAAGGATTTTCAAATAAATAATCAGGAGGATTAGGGAAGCAAGCTTACATACCCTAGTCACTCCAATGGATTTACTTTTTTTATAAATCTACAATGAAAATACTAGAGTGATATATTCAAATCATTTTAGGAGGATAATTACTATGCAAGGGAAAAATATTATATAACCATAAGACAAGAGACATATTACACCCACCACTTCCATTAATAACCATCACATAGAAGAAGAGACTCTCCTTCATTAAACCAAAACCATTATCAATTTAAGATCTCATCCATGAGCAAAACATAAGAAACATAACACCAATCAATATAAAACACTTTGATTCACCATCCATTTAAGGAGATAAATAGAGACCGATAGATATTCAACTAAGGATCTAGGCTATTTCTCCTACAATCCAACCATGAAAATAGATGAGGAAGGGATACTCTTTACATGGAGAGTGTAGCTCAACTTCCTTTACAATAAATAATAATTTCCCTTTCTAGATCCACTATTTACTCAACTATTTTTTTTAGAAATAACACTCTTCAAGGGAATACTAGTTCTCATCTAACCAACCCTTTGAGAAGAGTTCAACAATAATAAACAAATGGAGTTGGTTAGATCCATTGACTACAAGTAACTAACTCCATGGTAAAGTTCCAACAATGAACAAACAGTGTAATTAGTTACTAACCACCTCCAAATGGCTTAAGGAAAGAGGACACACCCCTCCTTTGGGTGATTGAGCAAGCGCTCTTCACCATGAGCATTATTAATGATACTCTCTTGAAATAATCGAAATGCTCAAGCATCCAAGGTGGGGTGGCTCCTTAAGTCTAGTGGTCAAAGAAAAATGACAAGTACTTTGAGATGTTGGTTTTGAAATAACCAACTTCCTTAATATTTATTGGATTTCCTATTATAACCACTTTTTGGAAATTTCATGGCCACCCTGCTTCTAATGCCATTGAGCTAGAAAAATTCTAGGCTATCTATCAAAAGATAACTACTCCCAAAGTTAGGATTCCCCTCCAAAAGTGTAACAACTTCCCATGTGTCAAGTGCCTTCAAATCCCCTAGGGTGTTCCATACAGAAGCTCCTCAACCTTAATAATCATCAATTTAGTTGCATGAGAGACTATTGTGCCTAGCATCCCCCTCTTAAGGTGATTTTTAAATTAATCCTAAGTGCAAACCTTAGGTACTTGGTTTAATTAGTGTAATTTGTTATATTTCTTTGTTGACTTTAATTAAGCGCATGACTAAAACCTTAGAAACCCAAGGTTAAACGCTTTAATTAATCCCTTAGTTAAAAATTACAATTATTCACCCTTCAAAAGTTCTAAGTTGATGGGTTACCATCCCATAAAATACTTTTTTGTTGTTGCTGGAAAGTGGTAGTACCCCCTAACTAGCAGGGTTCGCCATTGGCTGAGAGACCACGAACCAAGGGAATCTAAGCTGTCAAAATCACCCGGGGATCACACCCGGCCTGTACCGCACCACCCTTAACATGGTTGGATTTTTAGTATCCTCGGGGTTTCGAACCGGTGACCTTTCCGCATAGCGGTGTCTTAACCATCACCCACCACCGACTGTTCTACATCTCACGAATTAATCCCATAAAATACTTAAGTCTTAATCAATTTCCTTATTACCTTAGTCAGGTATCATTTAGAGGGAGTGCATCATCTTATGAGCATTGTTTTACTTGTTACACACATAATACTTTACCAATAATCACCATGAAGACATGAGAGCACATCACATCATACCTCCTAGCTAATCACCATGGCCATGAATCAACCATGAAGAAGCACCATCTTTGAGATAAAGAACACAAGCATACCTCCTATCCATCCAAATGTCTAGCCATGAAGAAACTGCATGCTCAATCCTTGTGAACAATTTCATAAGTGATGCAATGAAAGTCACATGTGATCCTCATATAATATGAGGGGTAATACCAACAATGTATCCTTGTACACTAGGGGATATAATCGCTTAAGGAATATGATTTTGAAATAATCTCAAGTGTGGATTAGATTGGTTGGTGGTTTCAATGTGCTGGGTGTGTTTTCCACCGAGCAAGGTATTGCTTTGCCATGTGCACTTTGCTTTTCATAATTTTGTGTTCCCCTATAACAATAATGGGACTTTGAAATAGGCTTCCATATTGCGAAGTTGATTTGGGCATAGTGTCCTCTAGTACTATGTGAAATTTTGGGATATAACATTGTTTCCAACTTCAAAGATTGGTGGTTAATGGGGATATTGGGTGGTTGTTGTGGTGACTATCACTATTGGAGGGTCTATTGTAGAGTTTGTTGTTGGGCATGACCGATGGTTGATGACCATCATATTTTGCATAATTTGGGTTTTATACTCGTTTTGGCGTTGGCACTATACAACCAATTATTCCAATAATAGTTGTTGTTCCTACATCCACTCTATTGGGATTTGAGCAATGTTTGAATCTTGTGAGCCATAGGGGTCTTTGTAAGTGTTGAAATGGGCCATGGTGTTGCACAAAATGATAGTTTATAATAATGCTTTGTGAGTTATATTGGTGATATGGGACCCACAGGAAAAAATCACAAGTGTGGTATTGTACCATTGGTTTTGGCTACAATGCCATAGGTTTTATCAATTACAACACATACAACTCTATAAACCGGTTACATGTGTAAAACCAATGGTTTTGCTGGTCACAAAACTAATCCACATTTGTGGTTTTTTCATAAGAAATTTGTGGAAATAAAATGTAGAATTGAAAAAAATAGAGAGGGCAACAATCAACAATAAGCTGGCTATATACTAATGTTCTTGAAAATAAGAAGTGATGTCAATGTGATTGCACATTTCTCAAACTATTTAGAAAGAACTCAAAAATTGATTGAAGGCGAAAAGAAAATACCTAAAGAGAGCACATTTGTGGAGCTCTTAAAATATCTGAAATCTCAAGGCTTTGATAGCAATTAATATAGATATGATCACAAAACATCAACACAAAACAAAATTTATTAAACATAAGAAAGAAACCTACTAGTAATAAATAAGTTCCACAATATATATATATATATATATATATATATATATAATTTTATATTTTATATTTATAGAACTAACTGCAAATGTGTGAAATAGAAGTATCATACATGTTTGAATTCATTTTCTATACTAAATCTCATCATTAACTCCATGTTAAGAGTGAATTGCCAAAGATGTAGACATTGTTGCTCGGCTAACTAGGATGACCACTCACGTGAGTGAATAAAGTATATATGAAACCAACTATGTGTGTTGATGTGATATTGCCTAGTGGATTCCATTCAAATCAAGAAGTGTGGTTCCTATCAAAAGAAGATGAGAATCATGAATGGTTGCCTCTCGAGTGTATTGATATAATTTCATCGCAATGGGATCGATCCAACTTTTGAAGTTGATTGAATGGAATAATTTTTGACCGAAGGGTATTGGGTGCTTGAAGGGGAACCTCCTTTTTGTAGTAAAGGAGCCTGGTTGCCTCCTTTTTGCATGTGGAGGAGGTTGCAACAGAGCAGGGATGGGTAGTGAAGTGAAATAGAGAGTTTTGGATTCATGAATGTTGATTTGTTTAGACTAAGGGGGATAAAAGGTGATCTAGTTACTCGCTCTTACCATCTTGTGAAAACTATTGTTGTAAAATCCATCAAACCATTCCCTTTTATCACAATAATATGGCTTGCTAAGGAGCATGCCACAACTATCTTGGGGTGTAACATCACAATGCATTGTATCAATGAGAATACCAATGGAAGAGTGACAACACCTATAGGTGATTGATGTGGATGAATTTCTTCCTTGACCAATCCAAGAAGATCAACATGTGGATGTGGTGTGGTAGGGGGCTGGAGTGACTCAACCAACTATTGATAAATTGGTTTCTTTTGGATGTTGTTATCTATGATCAATTGTTTTAATTTTTAACCCCATTTAGATTGTGATTGAAAAGAGCTATCTACTTGAGATCAATGCAATTCTTAGCCATAAGGACCATTGGAGGGTTAGAGGAGTAGAGATTGTGGAATTAAAGATCTTATTTTTCTTCAAGGGTGAGATTCTTCAATTAGTTGTTATACTTCAACAAGGAGAGGTTTGACCTTTGTACCATACAAGGTACAACATTCCTTATCAAAATGGCCATATTATTGATGATATTGTGGTTAGCATAACCTACTATCTCTTAATCAAAACCAAAAGGGGAAGGCGGTTTCTTTGTATGATCAATGTAGATCCATTTTTAACTCTGGATCTATCATGCATCGAGAGGGATCAAATCCCTCGAAGTGCAAACCTTTCCTCAAATGTGTTCACTCTAAAAAAGGTTTTCACCTGGAGTGATTTGATCCCTCTCAGCGCATGATAGATCTAGAGTTAAGATGGGTCTACATTGATTGTGATAGCATTATGTTTATTATATATCTATTTGTATTTTATTATATATTGTTTGATCTCAATATGTAATGTAATTCACCCCCCCTTTAGCATACTCAATGCAACAACATTTTTTGTTATTAATTATTCTTTGCTGCCATGTGTCACTCCATGTTGAGCATAGAAGGAATTACATATATCCCTCATAGCACATCACAAAAAGTTTCATCCATCATATTTTATTTTTTACTGTCAATTACTTTATATGTATGTATGTATGTCATATACGATAAATATTTTTTTTGTTATTAATATTTTTTAAATACCACATGTCAACTCCATGTTCAGCATGGAAGGAATTACACATATCTCTCATATTGGACTGTAGAAATCACTTATCGAAGAAATGATGCGGAAAGGATTGCTTTGTTGGTAGGGAGTTGGAGTTTGTGTGAGTCAACCAACTATTGAGAAATTAGTTTCTTTTGGATGTTGTTTTCTATGGACATTTGTCTACAAATTTAACCATATTTAGATTGTGAGTGAAAAGAGATTTCTACTTGAGATCAATGCAATTCTTATCCATAAGGATCAATGAAGTGTCAGAGCTTAGGTTGTGGAATTAAAGATCTTATTTTTCTTCAAAGGTGAGATTCTTAAATTACTTGTAGAAATTCAACAAGGAGAGGCTTGACCTTTCTACAATACAAGGCATAACAATCATCATCAAAATGGCCATATTGTCAATGATACTGTGGCTAGCAGCACCAACTATCTCTTGATCAAAACCAATATGGAAAGGATATTTATTAGGGATCCAATTTTCTTTGATTGTAGAATTGTATTCAACACCCTCTAATACTCCTATTCCACTAGGATTGTGCAATTTCAACAACTTATATCCGCGATTCCAACAACTCCTACTGAATTTTGGGAAAAAGCAGTTAGGAAACGGGTTAGAAAAGTGGTTCAAATCGTCACTTCTTTAGACTACTCATATTTCTTTGTATGCTGACGCTGCAAGGATTGATTTGCTGGCTAGTTAGCCTTACTTAACTTAGATTTGATCTTGAACACTAGTTGAAAGACAATTCAATGAAGAAATGGAGAAGTATTTTAAATTTGTTTTCACGTGACGAAGAAAGTAAATCTTAATTTGACTTAAAACGAAGGGTATCTTTAGGATCCCTTAGATGAATTGTTGCACTGACTATCCAATACTTTGGTTGAATTCCAACCATGATACCATCACAACTTAGTATCATGGGGATAGAACGTTAGTGGTTGCAAGGTGTTGTGTGTGTCTGTGACCAATGAGTGCTTTCTTTACCATGTGTACTTCATCTATCACTAGCTTCTTTGAATCTATCCCCATAGTATAACCGAGTCTTGAAGTAGTTTTTCAAACTATGACATATGTTGAGTATGTTTATGTTTAGGGCTCCGCAGTGTTTCAAGATAGAAAGCTATATCTAGGTAAAAGCAACAATTACTTTGATTTTATCTAGCTCGATGTGTAAGCGACTATTGCTTGAGATGATATGGCCCACTAGTTTTCCAAAGAGGAATATGAACAAACACTTTTGATTTCCCACAAGGGAAATATGAGCAAACACTTCTTTGATTTCCTAGTGTACTAGACTTTAGGCCTTTCAGAGTGAGTGATTTCCTGGTGTACTAGACTTTAGGCCTTTAAGAGTGAGCGGATTGCATGTGGAAAATAATATCTAAAATCGAGGTTATGAACTCTTAGATATTTTTCCATTTATTTTTAGAGATACTTCTTATATTTATAATGCTATATTTACAATCACACTCACTTAGGGATTTGACCCTGGGTATCCATGTTAATACAAGCTCGATCACCTCACTACTTGCCAATAAACCAATGATTCTAGTGGATGATGTACCAAATTGCTATATTCTTGCAAAATCTTAATTTCTTGGAAGGTGGTTGGTGTAATATTTACCAACATAGGTCCATCTTAAACCCAGATCTATTAAGCACAGAGATGGATCCAATTTATTGAGGTGTAAATTTTTCCTCAATCCCTCAATAAATTAGGTTCCTCTTGGTGCTTAATAGATCCGAGTTTAAGATGGATCTATGCTGGTTTTTATTTATTTTTATTTTATGAGCCAACATGAATTTTTTATTTACTTTTTTTATTTTTGGGAACGATATGTTACGTAACATAACATGACAATGTACTATAACATGACAACATATCCTCCATACTAGAGTGTAGAGCACCTCACTACTCTCGGTGCAAACATTCCTACCAATTAAAAGCCCATTTATTAAGAGGGTATTATTAAAGTAAAATTTTTAAGTGATCTCTCACCATATATTATGGAAGGAGGTCTAAGTGGTTCTCCTTCATTATCATGTGTTCTCTTTCATATCTTTAGGTGTTAGAGGATGGGACATGCTTGTGGGGAATATTACTATGCCAATATTTATAGTGGCCATTGGAATTGCAAATCCCAAACTCGGTGCAATGCATTGCAAGGCAACTAGACTAGTCTTCTAAACTTTAGGAACACCAATTGCATATGCACATGCAAGCATAGCATATAAGAAAGTCTTTGGACCAAAGATAAAAGAGATATATAACTAGTTTCATGAGAATAACAAGTCTCATGAGATGAAATCCCTATAGCTCTAAAGCTAATAGACTAACAAACTCATATAAAACAATATGAGATTGTAGTTTATCAGCAAGTTCCAAACTTGAAACTAAAGAAAATAGACTTGAATATGATTGGCCTTGAAACTAACTATTAGAAAAATTACACAAATAATGTCCAATACAATAGTAGTATAAGCGCTTGTTCAAATATATATCTAGTAGGACAAACAACAAGTTATGTATCATGTGACTTAGTTATCTCAAGTAGGCCTACTTGAGCATTCATTGCTTGCTTCAACATAGAAGCTGCAATACCATTAAGTTCTTTGAAAATATGCTAACAAGAGTAGTTATCCAATCTGTCCCATATCTCCTTGACCTTACGGATAAGATGCTCCAAGCCCAAATTAATGTTTCTCTTATGACCAACAATCCATTCTACTACCAACTTAGAATCCCTAGACATATGTAATTTTCATATATATGCTCCTTTCCATTGCTAACCCTACTAGGATTTGTCAAATCTTAACCTCAATCATATTATTGCTGCAACATCCCAAATTGTATTTAAACGGAACAAAATTAAGTTATGAAAGATACACAACCCCTCCCACTCCACATTTGCTCAAATTCCCCAAGGAAGCTCCATAAAAAAACCTAAGGCCAATTTGAGTCTAATTATCTCAAGGATTTAACAATTACCTCTTTCCTAAGACAATCAAAATCATATTGAATCTTATAGAAGACTCGAAGAATATTGATTAACCCACCATCAAATAACATCTCATTTCTTTCTCTCCATAGGGCCCAACTCAATTTTTTTTGTAAGCTAGTACCCACAGGGATTAGAACTCGTGACCTTCCATTTACAACTTCTCATCTCATTTACTCATTACAAATTGCTCTACTCCCCGGGGGCGGGCCCAACTCAAAATTAATAGGAGAGATTCGAATTCATTTAATTCCCCCCTGCCCCCCTCACCATGATTTGAGTGCCTCATCTAGATTTATAAAATTCCAACGATGAACCCCCTACTGAGAGTTTTAGTTGCATCCCAAACTTCCATAAAAAAGCAACAACTAACAAGCATATGAACCACATACTTAGAAGCACATAGGTCACCATCCTAGACCCTCAAAGGATCTCTTAAGTAAATTGTCCAACATTAAAACCTTGTTCAAATAAGTTATCCAAAGAAAAATCACAGTCTTTAATGGTGCTATGATATCCACATAGGTTACCATCTCGGACCCTCAAAGGATATCTTAAGTGAATTGTCCTATGTTATAACCTCATTGAAATGAGAAATCCAAAGAAAAATCAGTCTTTAATGGTGCTTTGATATTCCAAACCTTTTTCCACCACCATTTCTTGATTTGATCTTTACCTTATGTAAACATTACCTTATATTCTAGTCTCGTTGTATGGTAACCACCAAGAGCATTTTTTCCCATACTAGTTGTTCCTTTTCCTATATCAAAATAACATTTTTGGCTATTAATCTTTGAGCAAAAACTTCCATCTCCAGAACTTCTTGGTCCTTCAATCCTAACTCTTTAGCGTTCATCCACCCTCCTCCCTAGTAAAGGGGGCCTTCCATTGCACTTACATTTGTCAAAGATGTCCTATTTTGAGTTATTATAGAAGTACACGGGTCGATAAACAACATAAAATCATTTCCACCACCAATCTAGGGATCCATCCCCGGTTTGATATTTTTTCCATCACCTACCTTTCATGCAAATTAGTTCCCCACAAGTGGGAAAGATTTAACCAAATCTTTCTAGATTAAATAAACATTATAAAAAAATTCGTTTGGCACCTTGATCCACTTCAACATCGATAGAGGATGTGTCCATTTTTTACTAAGAACTTCCATCCATAACTCTATCCCAATAATCATCTTCCATAAACTTTTGGCAGCTAGTGCCATAGCAAAATGAAAAATATTATTAAGTCTCAACCTTCATCCTGTTAGGTTTTTCTACTTTATCCCATCGAACTAAGAGGATCTTCTCCTTTTCATTCTAATTTCTAGTCCAAACAGAGATAAAGATATTTCTCCTAAATTTATGCATAATTGACTTCGGAATAGGGACTACTAATAGATTATGATTGCCTTGAATATTGCCTTACCCAAGGCTAATCTACCACCTATTCAAATCCATCTATTATACCATGAAGTAATCCCACCCTAATCAATCTTGTTGTATAATCATAACCAATCCTTGTGTCCATACTCATTTGGTTTCAAATGAAACTCTAGGTATTTGATACTCAACTGAAAATTCCTTTTTGAAAAGGTAACAATAGTTTAACCGATTTTTTTGACCTTCCATTGCTTTGTGAAACATTATACGGGATTTTCACATGCTTATCTCTATCTGTGGCATTGTAATACAACGCCAATACATTATGTATTTCCTTTGCGTCCTTTGACGAGCCATCGCTAAATAATATGACATCATTCACAAAGAGTAGAATAATTGATGAAATATGATTCCCCAACTAGATACCCTTGAAACCTCCATTACTTTTATGCAATATACATTTGCTTAATCCTTCAACTATAAGAAGGAAAAGCAGAGGTGAGAGAGGGAAATTGTTTATCAAGATTTTGAAGTGCTGGAAGAAAGATGTAGCATAACCATTAATAGATAAGGAGAATGAAACAAATGTATAACAACCTTCCACCCAATTAACAATTTCAGAAGAGAATCCAATGAGTAACATCATCATCCTAAGGTAATATCAACTGACCTTATCATGCCTTAGATAAACCTAATTTGATGATAAAAGAAGACCTCTTGCCTACCTCATTTAATGAAGGCCTTCTTGTGCAACACCTATTGCCTCATGGATTTGTCTACCATTTATAAACTTGAATTGCTCACCTGAGATGGTAGGAGACAACACGTGGTGTTCTTACAATAACTTTAAAGAAGATCATATATACAAAATTACATAGAGAGAAAGGTAAAAAATATTTAAATATTCAAGGACATATTTATTTTGGAATTAAGGCTAAGAACATAGTATTTATTTTCCCCAAAACCTTACCAAAAAGTTTATATTCTTCCACCACCTACCATAAATCCTTTCCCACCAAATAAAAAAGCCTTTCAAAGAATTATATAGACCAACCATATGAGTTTGTACCTTTGTCCTTATTAAAGGAATCTATGCCCCCTTCTAGTGAAGCCATTGATATCTCCTTCATAAGAGCTAAATTCTAATCATGGTTGACAAAGCTAGGAAAGTAGGTTCCATTTGAACTATCTCAACTATATTTTTTAGGAGCTTCCTTAAAAATTAGGTTACATTTGAATTATCTCAACTATATTCTTTTAGGAGGTTCCTTAAAAAAACGAATTGAAATGATTAATACCAACATTTTTCATATCATTGGAATTATGTACTTGATCCCCTATTTCATTCTTTATAGACCATATGGTGTCAATGTTCTTCATCGTCTTAGCATGATTGTGAACGAAACATGTTTTTTAACTTTTCATCACCTCAAGCTGACTAGATTGCTCTATTCTTATCTCCAATTTGCCTCTTCCCAATGAAGAAATTTTTTATTGTATTCTTCCTTCTATTTTAAATTCCTTAGTTATTCTTTGTTAAATACTCCATTCACATTGGACTTGAAAATATTTTCACTATCCTCATCTAGTGACCACAATTGTTCTTGTGAGTCCTTATACTTACCTATGGCCCACTAAATGGTTTTCCTTTTGATCCTCTTTAGATTGTCACAAAATTGAAACGTTGTAGACTCTTACAACTAGTTTTCAATATGTTTACATTCACTATGTACCAAGTCCCAAACTTGGGTCCTTCAACCAATGAGATTTGAATTTTAAAGGGCCTGGGGTCTTGGAAGCTGCCTCACTTAACTTGAAGAAAAATAGGAACATGGTCTGAAGTCCCACCCTCACCCATCCAAGATTCAATTCTATGTACATTGTCTACAATATTATCTGCTACAAGAAACATATCTAATAGTTTAGATATGCCTTTATTCCCTACTCTATCATTCCTCCAATTTGGTTTAAGAATAAAAAGGTCTGTGTCACACAAGCCATCCTCACCAATCTTTTAAAGAAAAAAGTCTGCCAAAGGATCCATCCTCCCTGTTTTTCCCCAAACTTCAACTTGCCTCAATTTAAAATTCATGTCACCTCCTACAGTGACATTATAATTCCTAATATCCAAATTCTCAAAGAGTTGGATCCCCATGATACATTCCTTGCAAGGAAAGGACTATAAATTTTACTGCAACTAAAAATTGAATCTATCTCTGGAGAAAATAGCTCCACACATATTGCAAACTGAAGAAAGGAAAAACTTATGACCTAAAGTGTCTTATGCCATCCTACCTCTAAGCCTCCACATATTTCCTTAGAACTAAGAGCTTCAATACTCCAAGCTAGGAAAGAAACCAGTAAATGTCATTTCGCCTTGGTGGCCTCAATAATGATTTTCTAAATGAAAATAACCTCCCTATTATTTTATGATAGCCACCATTTCAAGGATTTTCTCTCGAGGGCACTCACTAGGACCCTTATATTATAAGATACAATAATCATTTAAAACCCTTAGAGTGGGCTCCTTGAATAGTAATTTTTTTACCAACTAATATCTCTTTATTTGCTTGCTTCATTACATGTGTGAAATATAATTTCCTACCAAGCCCCACTTGACTTCCACTCTAATCTAGTCCAAGACCACCCTCCACTCCTTTATCTTCCATAATTAAACCATTTTTTCTTCCTAATTTAAGGAGGTATTTTTTATTAACTGCTAGAATATATTCTTCGTCCAATAGATACATAGTACTGATACTCTTGGTAGTTTCCACCTCTTTCTTCTTTGGAATACATTTTTCCCTTTTCTAGGGTCAGTACCTCTTAATAGAGATGGAAATTCCACTTGAATTTTAAAAGAATTAACAACCTTTTTATTTGAAAACCCTTTAATAAGTGGAATGTTTTTCCCTTGTAGGAACAAATCAACCACATTTTCTACTCCAAGTTGACCTCTTGTAAATCTAAGTCAAATAAGGGAGGAGCCTCTTATACAGATTTTTTCATTTTCAATGAGAGTCCTTCTTTTTGTCATGTTCAAAAAGGTATATTCTTATTCCTAAAAGGAGGATATTTCCTTCTATAGAAATTCCAAATCTTCTTAACTCGTGTTCTTCTACATCTCTCAGTAGTCTCTTTTTTGGATTGGAAGTGATCACCTTTGCTCTGGCTATATCTTGTAAATGTTTTTCAACTATACTAGAAGAAGGTTCTTTAGAAATAGACTTAGCTTTAATATTTGATGTTCGCATTGGCATGATATCTTTGAAACCCTTTGGTGTTAACTCTACTTTCTCCTCTACCTCCATCTCTTCTTCAACCAAATCCCCATCATTAGGTAAATCCTTCTTGCGACAAGTTCTCCTTATATGACCAAACAAAAGGCACATGGAGAACCTAAGTGGGATCTTGACATAGTCTATCTCTTCATCATAACCTCCTTTTCAAATAGAGGTTATGAACTCTTAGATATTTGCCCATTTTTTTTTAGAGATACTTCTTATATTTATAAGGATATATTTACAACTCACTTAGGGATTTGACCCTGGGTCTCCATGTTAATACAAGCTCAATCACCTCGCTACTTGCCAATAGACCAATGATTCTAGTGGATGATGTACCAAATTGCTATATTCTTGTAAAATCTTAATTTCTTGGAAGGTGGTTTGTGTAATATTTACTAGCATAGGTCCATCTTAAACCTAGATCTATTAAGCATTGATATGGATCCAATTTCTTGAGGTGTAAGTTTTTCCTCGATCTCTCAATAAATTAGGTCCCTCTTGGTGCTTAATAGATCCAAGTTTAAGATGGATCTATGTTGGTTTTTTTATTTTATTTTATTTTATGAGCTAACATGAATTTTTTAATTACTTTTTATTTTTGGGAACGATATGTTACGTAACATAACATGACAATGTAATGTAACATGACAACATATCCTCCATACTGGAGTGTAGAGCACCTCACTACTCTCGGTGCAAACATTCCTACCAATTAAAAGCCCATTTATTAAGAGGGTATTATTAAAGTAAAAATTTTAAGTGATCGCTCACCATATATTATGGGAGGTCTAAGTGGTTCTCCTTCATTATCATGTGTTCTCTCTCATATCTTTAGGTGTCAGAGGATGGGACATGCTTGTGGGGAATATTAATATGCCAATATTTATAGTGGCCATTGGAATTGCAAATCCCAAACTTGGTGTAATGCATTGCAAGGGAACTAGACTAGTCTTCTAAACTTTAGGAACACCAATTGCATAGGCACATGCAAGCGAAGCATATAAGAAAGTCTTTGGACCAAAGATAAAAGAGATATATAACTAGTTTCATGAGAATAACAAGTCTCATGAGATGAAATCCCTATAGCTCTAAAGCTAATAGAATAACAAGGTCATATCAAACAATATGAGATTGTAATTTATCAGCAAGTTCCAAACTTGAAACTAAAGAAAATGGACTGAATATGATTAGCCTTGAAACTAACTCTTAGAAAAATTAGACAAATAATGTCCAATACAATACTAGTATAAGCACTTGTGCAAATATCTATCTAGTAGGATAGACAACAAGTTATGCATCCCGTGACTTAGTTATCTCAAGTAGGCCTACTTGAGCATTCATTGCTTGCTTCAACATAGAAACTACAATACCATTAAGTTCTTTGAAAATATACTCACAAGAGTAGTTATCCAATCTATCCCATAGCTCCTTGACCTTACGAATAAGATTCTCCAAGCCCAAATTAATGCTTCTCTTATGACCAACAATCCATTCTATTACCAACATAGAATCCCCAGACATATGTAATTTTCATATGCTCCTTTCCATTGCTAACCCTACTAGGATTTGTCAGATATTAACCTCAATCATATTATTGCTGCAACATCCCAAATTGTATGTAAATTGAACAAAATTAAGTTATGAAAGATACACAACCCCTCCCTCTCCAGTGTCCACATTTGCTCGGATTCCCCATGGAAGGTCCATAAAAAAATCCAAGGCCGATTTGAGTCTAATTATAGAGTACCGACTTGCCTCAAGGATTTAACAATTACCTCTTTCCTAAGACAATCAAAATCATATTGAATCTTATAGAAGACTTGAAGAGGATTGATTAACCCACCATCAAATAACATCTCATTTCTTTCTCTCCATAGGGCCCAACTCAATTTTTTTTTGTAAGCTAGTACCCACGAGGATTAGAACTTGTGACCTTCCATTTACAACTTCTCATCTCATTTAATCATTACCAATTGCTTTACTCCTCCCATGGGGAGGTCCTAAATCAAAATTAACAGGAGAGCTTTGAATTCATTTAATTGCCCACCCACCATGATTTGAGTGCCTTATCTAGATTTATAAAATTCCAATGACAAACCCCCCTAGTGAGAGTTTTAGTTGCATCCCAAACTTCCATAAAAAAACAGAAACTAACAAGTATATGAACCACATACTTAGAAGCATAGAGGTAACCATCCTAGACCCTCAAAGGATCTCTTAAGTAAATTCTCCAACATTAAAACCTTGTTCAAATAAGTTATCCAAAGAAATATCATAGTCTTTAATGGTGCTATGATATGCACATAGGTTACCATCTCAGACCCTCAAAGTATCTCTTAAGTGAATTGTCCTATGTTATAACCTCATTGAAATGAGAAATCCAAAGAAAAACCAGCCTTTAATGGTACTTTGATATTCCAACCTTTTGCCACCGCCATTTCTTGATTTGATCTTTACCTTCTATAAACATTACTTGATATTCTAGTCTCGTGTATGGTAACCACCAAGAGAATTTTTTTCCCATACTAGTTGTTCCTTTTCCTATATCAAAATAACATTTTTGGCTATTAATATTTGAGCAAAAAATTCCATCTCCACAACTTCTCGGTCCTTCAATCCTAGCTCTTTAGCTTTCATCCACCCTCCACCCCAGTAAAGGGAACCTTCCATTGCACTTACATTTGTCAAAGATGTCCTATTTTAATTTATTAGAGAAGTACACGGGTCGATAAACAACATAAAATAATTTCCGCCACCAATCTAGGGATCCATCCCTGGTTTGATATTTTTTCCATCACCTATCTTTCATGCAAGCTAGTTCCCCACAAGTGGGAAAGCTTTAACCAAAGATTTCTAGATTAAATAAAAATTATACAAAAATTCGTTTGGAACCTTAATCCACTTCAACATCGACAAAGGATGTGTCCATTTTTTATTGAGAACTTCCATCCATAACTCTATCCCAATAATCATCTTCCATAAAATTTTGGAAGCTAGTTCCTTAGCAAAATGAAAAATATTCTTACGTCTCAACCTTCATCCTGTTAGGTTTTGTACTTTATACCATCGAACTAAATTGATCTTCTCCTTTTCATTCTAATTTCTAGTCCAAACAGAGCTACAAATATTTCTCCTAAATTTATGCAAAATTGACTTGGGAATAGGGACTACTAAGAGATTAGGTTTGCCTTGAATATTTCCTTACCCAAGGCTAATATACCACCTATTCAAATCCATCTATTATACCATGAAGCTATCCCACCCTCAATCTTGTTGTATAATCATAACCAATCCTTATGTCCATACTCATTTGGTTTCAAATGAAACTCCAGGAATTTGATACTCATCTGAAAATTCCTTTTTGAAAAGGTAACAATAGTTTACCTTGGTTTTTTTTTACCTTCCATTGCTTTGTGAAACATTATACAGGATTTTCTCATGCTTATCTCTATTTGTGGCCTTGTAATACAACTCCAATACATTATGTATTTCCTTTGCGTCCTTTGACAAGCCATCACTAAATAATAAGACATCATCCACAAAGAGTAGAAGAATTGATGAAATACGATTCCCCAACCATATACCCTTGAAACCTCCATTACTTTTATGCAATATACGTTTTCTTAATCCTTCAACTATAAGAAGGAAAATCAGAGGTGAGAGAGGGAAATTGTATATCAGGCTTTGGAAGTGTTGGAAGAAAGATGTAGCATAACCATTAATAGGTAAGGAGAATGACACAAATGTATAACAAGCTTCCACCCAATTAACAAATTCAAAAGAGAAGCCAATGAGTAACATCATCATCCTAAGGTAATATCAACTGACCTTATCATGCCTTAAATAAACGGAATTTGATGATAAAAGAAGAGCTCTTTCTTACCTTATATAATGAAGGCCTTCTTGTGCAACACATATTGCCTCATGGATTTATCTACCATTTAGAAACTTGAATTTCTCACCTGAGATGGTAGGAGACAACACATGGTGTTCTTACAATAACCTTAAAGAGTATCATATATACAACACTACATAGAGAGAAAGGTAAAAATCTTTAAATATTAAAGGACATATTTATTTTGGAATTAAGGCTAAGAACATAGTATTTATTTTCCCCAAAACCTTACCAAAAAGTTTATATTCTTCCACCACCTACACTAAATCCTTTCCCACCAAAAAGAAAAGCCTTTCAAAGAATTCTATAGACCAACCATATGAGTTTCTACTTTTGTCCTTATTAAAGGAATCTATGACCTCTTCTAGTGAAGCCATTGATATCTCCTTCATAAGAGCTAAATTCTAATCATGGTTCACAAACCTAGGAAAGTAGCTTCCATTTGAACTATCTCAACTATATTTTTTAGGAGGTTCCTTAAAACGTAGGTTGCATTTGAACTATCTCAACTATATTTTTTAGGAGGTTCCTTAAAAAAGCGAATTGAAATGATTAATACCAACCTTTTCCATATCATTGGAATTGTGTACTTGATCCCCGATTTCATTCTTTATACACCATATGGTGTCAATGTTCTTCATCGTCTTAGCATGATTGTGAAAGAAACATGTTTTTTAACTTTTCATCACCTCAAGCTAACTAGATTGCTCTATTCTTGTCTCCACTTTGCTTCTTCCCAATCAAGCAACTTTTTATTGTATTCTTCCTTCTATTTAAAATTCCTTAGTCCTTCTTTGTTAAATACTCCATTCACATTGGACTTAAAAATATTTTCACTATTCTCATCTAGTGACCACAATTGTTCTTGTGAATCCTTATACTTACCTATGGCCCACTAAATGGTTTTCCTTTTGATCCTCTTTAGATTGTCACAAAATTGAAACGTTGTAGACTCTTACAACTAGTTTTCAATATGTTTCCATTCACTATGTACCAAGTCCCAAACTTGGGTCCTTCAACCAATGATAATTTAATTTTAAAGGGCCCGGGGTCTTGGAAGTTGCCTCACATAACTTGAAGAAAAATATGAACATGGTCTGAAGTCCCACCCTCACCCATCCAAGATTCGATTCTACGTACATTGTATACAATATTATTTGCTATAAGAAACATATCTAATATTTTAGATATGCCTTTATTCCCTACTATATCATTCCTCCAATTTGGTTTAAGAATAAAAAGGTCTGTGTCACACAAGCCATCCTACCAATCTTTTAAAGAAAAAAGTCTACCAAAGGATCCATCCTCTCTGTTTTCCCCCAAAATTCAACTTGCCTCTATTTAAAATTCATGTCACCTCCTACAATGACATTTTCCTTCCTAATATCCAAATTCTCAAAGAAGTTGGATCCCCATAATACATTTCTTGCAAGGAAAGGACTATAAATGTTACTACCACTAAAAATTGAATCTATCTCTGGAGAAAATAGATCCACACATATTGCAAACTGAAGAACGGAAAAAATAACCTAAAGTGTCTTATGCCATCCTACCTCTAAGCCTCCACATATTTCCTTAGAACTAAGAGATTCAATACTCCAGGCTAGGAAAGAAACCAATAAATGTCCTTTCGCCTTGGTGGCCTCAAGAATTATTTTCTAAATAAACATAACCTCCCTATTATTTTATGATAGCCACCATTTCAAGGATTTTCTCTCGAGGGCACTCACTTGGCCCCTATATTATAAGAGACAACAATCATTTAAAACCCTTAGAGTGGGCTCCTTGAATAGTAATTTGTTTACCAACTAAAATCTCTCTATTTGCTTGCTTCATTGCATGTGTGAAATATGATTTCCTACCAAGCCCCACTTGACTTCCACTCTAATCTAGTCCAAGACCACCCTCCACTCCTTTATCTTCCATTATTAAACCATTTTTTCTTCCTAATTTAAGGAGGTATTTTTTATTAACTGATAGAATATATTCTTCGTCCAATGGACAATAGTACTGATACGATTGGTAATTTCCACCTCTTTCTTCTTTGGAATACATTTTTCCCTTTTCTAGGGTCACTACCTCTAGATAGAGAGGGAAATTCCACTTGAATTTTAAAAGAATTAACAAACTTTTTATTTGAAAACCCTTTAATAAGTGGAATGTTTTTCCCTTGTAGGAACACATCAACCACATTTTCCTGCTCCAAGTCGACCTCCTGTAAATCTAAGTCAAATAAGGGAGGAGCCTCTTATACATATTTTTTCATTTTCAATGAGAGTCCTTCTTTTTGTCATGTTCAAAAAGGTATATTCTTATTCCTACAAGGAGGATATTTCCTTCTATAGAAATTCGAACTCTTCTTAACTCATCTTCTTCTACATCTCTCAGTAGTCTCTTTTTTGGATGGGAAGTGATCACCTTTGCTTTGGCTATATCTTGTAAAAAAAATTCAACTATACTAGAAGAAGGTTCTTTAGAAATAGACTTAGCTTTAATATTTAATGTTCGCACTAGCATGATATCTTTGAAACCCTTTGGTTTTAAATCTACTTTCTCCTCTACCTCCATCTCTTCTTCAACCAAATCCTCATCGTCAAGGAAATCCTTCTTGCGACAAGTTTTCCTTATATGACCAAACAAAAGGCACATGGAGAACCTAAGTGGGATCTTGACATAGTTTATCTCTTCATCATAAGACATGTTTATTACTTGAATGTTGATTCCATCTGACAATCCATCACTAAGATTCATTTCCAAGCAAATCTCAATCGTGGATGTTATGTCCAGTGAACAAGTTTTCCCATTATTATCCAACATCTTTCCCATCTTTTTTCCAATTAGAGTTAGGAACTCTCCAACCAACGCTAATGGGAGGAAATGAATTTTCATCCATAGAGGTTGAACATCTACCCTTTCTCTCATACGGTCAAACAATGATGCCTAGTTCTTGACTTTTGGATTGGAAGTGATCACATTTTCTCTGGTTATATCTTATATATTTTTTTCAACTATACTTTGCTTCTTCCTCTACATCCGTCTCTTCTTCAACCAAATCCTCATTATAAGGTAAATCCATCTTAGGACGTATTCTTCTTATATGACCAAACATATGACATACAAAGCACCTAAATGGGATCTTCACATAATCTATCTCTTGATGATAAGACCGGTTTCCTACTTGAATCTCAATTCCATTCACTATTCCATCACTAAGATTCATTTCCAATCAAATACTAGCCATGGATGTTCTATCTAGTGAACGATTTTTCTCATCAGTATTCAACATCTTTCCCAACTTGTTGGTAGTTAGAGTTAGGGCCCTCTTTGACCAACATCAATTGAGAGGAAATAAAGTTTCACCCATAAACGTTGAATATTTATACTTTCTCTCATAGGGTAAAACACACTATTTAGTTCTTGAGAGACACAATCAAACTATCCTAGTACCATTCCCCCTTCAGGGTATTCTCCTTATCCATAATAGACTGGAAGATAAATGTGATCTAATCTCTAGCTAACAGATGAAATATGGGAGCATAACCCAATTGTTATCTCCAAACCTTCTTTATTTACATACTCATTGAATTCTCCAAAATAAGTCTACCATGGAATCTCCCTATCAATGTCATGGCCTCATACAACTACACCTGCTCCATCACAACATTATGGCCCATTTTAGGTTCATCACTACTCTCAGCTTGACATACTTAGGATTTTTTTCTTCTTCTTCTTAACCAAAACTTCCATTCCAGGAACAAGTTTCAAAATCTCCTCCTCCTTAGATATCTTATCAACAACTTCAGGGATTATTTGCTCAATACACTCCTATATTTTGCCACCTTTATTTCCATTCTCCTTAAAAATCAACTCCACCACCTACAATGAAATACGAGGGCCTTCAATTACGTTCATGTGTTGAATTGGGTTTGGGACACCTTTCCATTCTCATCATTTTCCACAAACTCCACCACAACCTGGTTGTCCTTTTAACTAGTAATACTATATTTCACATCACTAATACCAGACAAAGGAAAAACATTGATCCCCTCATCATTTTTTTTATTCATATATGAAAACCGAACACCTCCCTCTTCCATAATTTTTAAAAACCGAACACCTCCCTCTTCCATAATTTTGAAAAATCGAACACTTCCCTCTTCCATAATTTTGTACCTTTGGTATTTTTCAAACATGGAGGATAACCATGCCTTCTTTTGAGTTGATAGTCCCCTAGAGAACTAATCACTATATTTTCACCCACCATGATTAGACCTCAATTGCGCAACCCCTATTCAGTTTGAAACCCTAGGTGAGTATCTCAAGCCTAAACAAAGATCTCCATTAATAGCCCTAGAAAACCTTCAAAACCCTAGAAGAATCAAAACCCTAGTGCCACCCTCCTATCAAAATAAAAGACACCTTGTACTTAGTATATATGGATTAATTCAAATGACTAAATCTTTTACAAGCAACAAAGTTAGAAATCACAGTAATTATGGATTGGTTTTCTAATTAAAGCCTTGCTCTATTCTAACATTTAAATTTCACATAAACATGTATGGATTTGTATTTTGGTTTCATATATTCCATGTCCCAATTGACAAGTAATTAGAAATTAATTAATATATATTATTTCTTATTAAGAGTTATTTTCTATAGTTTAAACTGTCTTAATGAAATTTTCCACTAGAAGTCAATTCCATCCCATTAACACCTTGAATCTAACCTTTTGTCTTCTACTTTTTGCTTCATTTTAATCATCCACAAATGGTGCTACTATAATACCTGCAAAATAATCGTCTTTAATATTCATTTTAATCATCCACAAATGGTGCTACACATGGCCTTAATATTCATCAACACTCATTAGAGCTTGTGTAATGTCCTCATTCAAATAAAAAAAAGTACATAGTGTTTAAGAGGCTATTACAACACTCAAAATAAAGCCCTAAGCACCCCTAAAGCACCCTCAAATTGCCCCAAAAACATCCCTAAGCGATTTTGATCTTAAAAAAAAATAGAAACCCAAAAAAGGCCCCTAAAATTGATAAAGTTGGTTAACCATGTAAGAATTAGTCATAAGCAAACCCATAAAAGCCATCATAAAACCCACTCACAATACCCAAAATCAATGAAAAAAATCGATGCCACCCCACTATATTACCATTTAGCATATGTATCGCCAGTGACCTCCTAAAAATATTGGATTTAGACCTCACGAAAAAGAGTAAGATAATGCTTAGAAAGTTCCCTAAAGTTGATTAACCATCTCTAAAGAGAGAGTAAAGTGTGATAGGCATGGGAAAATTCCAACAATCTACTAGTTTCCTAGGTTGGGGTGGAAACATTTGGATTTTGAATAAGGGAGACGATAAACCCCAAATGGACATTATATTGACCTAAATATATTAAAAGGGGTTAAATAAATATTTATGATAGGAAAATAAGGTGGCACTTGGTCATGAAGACACATTGGTGGTGTGGGACCCACACAAGCTAGATTCCTCATGTCACATGGCATCCTATTCTCACCCATTCGAATCCAAGGTGGATTCTAACGTTCTTGGGGAGTTGGGAGATCAATATACTTGGCATGAATCAATGAAGGTCTAATTGGAGTGTAAGAGTAACTCACATGGAAGAGGAAGAGGCATTTGAGAGATATTGAGACACTTGGGCTAGATTCCCTAGCTTCTATGACAACAATGATGAAGATGCTATGACACCTATGACACAAATAAGACCTGATTGATGCCATCTGACATATATGACATGTCAGGGATAAAAATAGCCTCCAAGAGGACGCACAATGGAGTTAGGGCAGCCAAAGAGTCACTCATTCGAATTGAGTGAAGGAGGAGGCTAGGAATGGAGGGACAAGTGACATACATTGGGATCTCTTCCTAATTTGAGTTGGCATGAATCTCATGGATGGAATTCAAGCTAAGGAGGTATTTGGAAGTTTATACAAGTCAAGAACAAAGAAGGATTGTAGCTTTTGATCGTTTTACATTTTTCATTTGGAGAGGAGAGTTAGTATAGTGCTATTCTACTTGCCTTAGCACCAATTTTGAGGGTGAAAGATTCCCATCCTAATTGGCAATTAGAGAGGAAATTCAGAACTTTCATTTGGAGATACAATGGAGTCTTTTGTTACAGGTTGAATCTACAGGGCAGCTCGTGGTCACATCTCTTTCAACTTGCTTCTACAACCATTCTTCCATTTCTTGTCATATTCTTGCTCCTTTAGGAGAGGCGCACTTGGTGAGGTGATGATCTCTTTGGAATAGTTCTTGAGGTCCCATATCTTTGTAATATGATATATATATACTCTGTATTTACTGCTCATAATACTTTCATATCGAAACTCCAAGATATTTTATGTATAAATGCTAAACTATGAATAAATGGTGTCATTTCCCCAATACTTTGTTACTTGCACTTGAAGTGGTATCAAATTCAAATGGTTCAGTCAAACTATGATATAATATTGTTGTATGGAGCACCATTAATATGATGAATAAGTTTCATATCCATTAGAGAAGCATTGGGAGCAATATTATTAAGTTTTATAACCATTTGTGAAGATTTACTATCATTTCCCCCTATGTTAAAGCTAGTATACAAACATCTGATTTATGGAAGTTGCAGAAGCCTATAGAAACTAATTGATAATGAATTGGGGAGATCATTGAAGTCATTTATCAGGACCATGTCTCTTTTCTTAAATTTGGGAAGGTCTTACAGTGTTTGGGAATCCATCTTTGTCCCCTACCCTTGGGGGTTTTGAACCTCGATTTGACTAGTAAAGTTCCCTATTTTTCTCTGATTATAAATGAATGTTGTAGAAGTGTTTTGAGAGTTTCCAAGCATCCATCAGCCTCATTTATATGTCTGAACACCTTCCAAACTCATTCAGACCCAATTCAGAAGCATTTGGATCCATTTGGAGCCATTTGGAAGCAGTTGAGTCATTACTATTCTAAAGGTCGATTTGGCCAAAAATTGGAATTTTTCCTAGTTTTTACAAATTCTTAAAAAGGGACACTACATGATATGTCCCCTTCTCCATAGAACAACAGGGAAGGAAACATTAACAACATACCGGGCTTTTGTAAACTTGGCCCAATAATTTTTGCACATAAATAACTAACATTTTAAAACTTCTATATGCAGATTCGTTTCAATATAAACACAGCGGAATGAACATGCTAACAAGCACTCAAACAGACAGTAATTGCAATCATATCAATCACAGCAAAGAATGAATCAACATACAGAGACCCAATCTCATTCGTATGCCATGCATGGATTCTATATTAATTCATTTCATTAAACATGGGAAATTTAACATATTGCAGAATGCAAAAAGGAATAATTTATAATCCACAGAACACTTATCTTGAGAGGATGATGTCCAACGACTGGCTACGTGAGAGCAACGTTCCACCCAACCATAGATCTCTGTCCAGCCTGTATTCTTTCAGCTGAGAGATCACCCCCGAGCTGGGCTGTGTATCCACTAAGGAGGAACTGGATGGCTCACTCACAGTCAGGGTTTCACTCAAACAGCCATGCTAAGCCAACACACGGTTGGGTTTCTCAAGCATGTAATAGGAGACGGAGGAGGATGCTAGTCCACTAAGCTCAATCCCAGATCCACATACCCTTCAAGCTAGACTCAGCAATCCCATCCTCTATTCATACATCCACAATCGGATTTCTCACAGCTTTGTTCAGCAATTAACCCAAATCCGTCACTGATTTTCTGGGCCATTAAAACTGGGTTTTCCCATGGATTTTGGGGTAGCTATTGCTCCCAAATTCGCCCCAAGGTTCCTACCAATGGATCCCCCATTGGATTTCTCTGTCCAATACCAAATCGGGACGTTTTTGGCTTCCCAAAACGTGGGTTTCCTTCAAGTCGCGATTTCTGGTTTTCTCCTTGCTGGGAGCTCGTTTTTGGGTGGAGAAAGATGTCCCATACTTCCACAATGGAATGGGGATAAGGATGGAGCAACTCCCAAGATGTAGAGTGACTTGTGGGACAAGTCAAAAGAGCCCATACCTTTCCATACGAATTTCAGGGCTGCCCATACTCCATCAAATTCATGGGATGAAATCTCAACCACTTCCTTACAATTGGCATTAATGTCACCTAAAGGAAGTCAATGGGTTCACATAAAGACAAATGGCAACCTATGGGTCACTCCCATAGCCCCCTCACCACTCCCTAGTGGATACACGTGGCCCCTTCTCATTCGTTGCCTCCGTAGCCAGCTTTGGTATTTTATATTGCATGATGTCTAATTTACATCCTATTACAATTTCCATGGCTTAAGAGCACATGGTATCAAAATATCAAATACTTGCCCTTTAAATAAAATTCGGGCTTTTACTAGCGGGGCCTTGGCCTTGAGCTCCACGCTAGGAAAACATACATCACATGTACACATTATTTACATTAAAGACTCATATATCCTAAGGGTCGAATTGGGGGTATTACACTACAGCTTGCTAGGTGTATTCTACACTATTTTAAATTGCCAATATTTGAGAGATGTCATTTGAGGGTCCTAAATATGCATGACATTTCTTCTATCACTGGGTACTATCCAGAAGCAAAAACACTTCCCTAAAATTCTAGTAGTGCATAAAGTATCACTGGGTTCTATCCAAAAGCAAAAATACTTCCCTAGAATTCTAGTTGTGCATAAAGTTCTTGTGCAAAAACCACTTTCCTCAATAAAAACCACTATTTTCCTCAAAAACCAGATATAACACATTCAAATAGATATATTGTATTGTCATGTATTTTCAAAACTGATCAGAATACAGGTTGATTGGAAAACAACCATTCCTTCATTTGGTGTGTTGATGCTAGAAGAATGGAAGAGGGCACTTCTGTGCATTTGAAATATAGGTATTTTTTTCTCCTCCATAGCAAGCATAAGTCAGGGATTTTGGATTCCAAGATATATGCCAATCTCTCCAACTCTTCCATGCTTTGGTGCAAGGATAATTGCAACTACAGTATAAAAGATAAAATATTTTTCTGAAACAGTCCGCCCATTTCTTGGGAAGATAAAATTCCGATTTCCCTTACCAAGGACATAGGTGTAAGCACTATTTTCGATATATTGAGTGCTTTTCTAGATAGAACCATTATTCATAGTTTGAAGAATCTTATAAATTGTAAGAATGGAATACCGGTTCAACACATCACTTTGTTGTTCAAAATTCATAAATAATATGCATTCTTTAAAAAAAATCTACTGTAGATTCATCTTAATAAGCATCTTAAAAAACAGAGACCCTTTGTATATTAATATGACCTGCTGTATATAAATATATTAGATTCATCTTAATAAGCATTGAGGGGATCAAAAGAATCTAGGTGCAAACATCTTGGTGTTCAATAAATTTGGAATTAAGATGGATTTTTATTTGGGTGTGTTGTCAACCTTATGTTTTCCTATTTTAAAATTACACATATAAAATCATGCAAGTTGGGAAATATTTTCCCCAACTTCCTATTTTAACATTACATACATAAAGTCATGCAAGTTGGAAAAGATCTTCCTAACTTGGTTTTGTATAATAATTCAATCCCTATATTTTTGGTACATAAAGGCTATATAATTTATATTAATTTCACAAAAAAATGTAACTTTTACAAAGAATTGTTGATAGGATTACACATTAAAATGACAAAGAGTTGATTTATTCTTATATCACTAGATGACGCAATGTCTCATTACATAGTTGGAGTAGAGGGGTATGATACTTAACCATTAACTACTATATTAATTACTATGTCGCTATATTAATGATAATTTAATGGTCTTAATTAACATGTCTAAGTTTAAAATACGACTATTATCTCTAACACCTTCTCATAATGGTTATTTTACATGTTTGTTCAAAACAATGTTGCAATGTTGCAAATCTCTCCAATTTCTCCCAAGTTTTTTACGTTGCCAATTTGTTTAATATTTTCAGAGTTTTCCAAGTACAAGTTTATTCTTTACCAATATTTTCCAATAATGTTTGACATTTTCCCCAATGTTTCCAGTAACTCTCTTTCTAAACCCTCAATGATATATTCCCTTGGACAATATTTACAACATTGGTCCAAAATACAAAAAGACAAACTTTGGACAAGCAAGATGTTTGTAGTCCACAAGATAAGATCTACAAACAATTATTGAAAGTGAATTGTGTCTGTAAGGTTGATAAAGTACACTTTATGCCACCATACTTTTGTCTAAACATTAACTCACCAATTGGATGAGAGCCAACGTCGGTTGAATAGTCAACCTTTACACCATTGACATGGAACTTGACTTGTACATTGAACTCACCTCCTTCACCTCTTGGCAGTCCAACACATGTTTGCTTCTCTAAAAAAGCACCATCTTATTTGCCACTGCCTCTTCACTCTCTTAAGAGCCTTTTTATTACGAAGTACATTAAAAAATCCGTAATGTATTTGTTTTTTCCCTTTCATTAGAGCAAATTTGGGGTCTAAAATGAGCCTTATAAGAAATGAGCCATTGATGCATTGGAATTTAAGAACCAATAGAATTTCAAGAAAATGAGTCAACCATAATGGTTGACTTGACGTATTTGTTATAAAAAAATACTTTTAATTCATATATTCAACTTATCTCCCTATGGTTTTACTCAAATTTTGAGGTGGGGCACTCATTGGATGCGTAATCCATCCCGCACTGCATACTTTTGATGGAACCACCCCACAAGAAACAAGAAATACATTAAAAAAACATGTTACTTTCCCACCCCATAAAAACGAGAAATGCATATAAAAATATGTGTTACTTGAAAGTAACATGTATTTTTATTTATTTATGTATTTCCTGTTTTTTGTGGGGTGGGATCCATCAAAAGTGTGCAATGTGGGTACTTGTTGGATGCATAATTGAATTGCTCATCCAACTAGTGCCCCCACTCAAAATTTGAGTAAAACCACAATGAGATAAGTTGAAAATACGAAGAAAAAAAGTAGTTTTTGTCTCTTTTCCTTCAAAATTTATACCTATTATTTTATTATTTTAACTATTATTTTATTAATTTCGCTAGGAGGCCCATTTTAGATCTCAAATTTGCTCTAATGTCTTCTTTTCTGATTTGGACTTATTTAAGCAAAAACATTAGCTAGGGGTTAATTTCTTGAGCTTTGTCTCACCTGGCACATCTATGACCTAGACATTATGGCTAAGTTTTCGTTGAAATTACAACCATGTTTTTGATGAACCAATCATGCATTTTCAACTTATATCAACCATAATAAACCTCGTTCTTCCACATGCATAACAACCATATTTTTTCTATTCTTATCAAGAATAAAACACCTATCATTGCTGAAATTTATGTCTAAGTGTGGGCTATGCTTTATTATAATGCATATAGAAAGTAGAATTTCTCCAAACAAAGAACATAATAAACATCTTTAATCATTACCTTCTCACATCTAAGCTAACGTTAGACATTTGCCTTTCCTCTAGCCCTATTTTCTTCTTTGCCACTCAACACAATAGAATCATATTGAAATCTATTCTCTAGAAAATCAACTTACTAATCAATACTATTAGTAAAATGTCTAGATGCCCTTGAATCAATGTACCAATCATCCTTACCACCATTTGAATCCTTGTTCCTGACCATGCATACACAAAACTCTTCCTTCTTGTATTCAACCATATTTGCATGTTTCTTTCCAAATTGATCATCAAAACAATGCTCTTGGTTGTGCTTTTCATTCCACAACTACTCCTTGCAAAGAATGCTTATATGACCTAACTTCAACAATAAAAACATTTAATAGCTTTTCTATATTTACCTAACTTGGAAGATTTACCATCATTCTCTTCATTTTGTCTATTGCCCTTGCTCTTAAACTTCATTACAAATGCCACCTCAAAAGCCTCATTCCCACCGCTATTCCCAAATTGCTTTTTCCATCTATTTTGCTGTAAAAGCTTAGTGCTAAATTGCTCAAATGTTAAACTTTTATCACTACTAGTAATGTTCAGGGTCTTAACAAAATTTGCATAGAAAGGACGTAAACTTTTCAAAATTGATAACCATAATATGTTCTTCTATTTTCCTTTTAGTTGATCTCTAATATCCTTGGTTTTTAGAAAATGATCTTGCAAGGAGTCAAAACTCTTCCACTTTAACTGAAAATAACATATTTTTAAGAAAAAAAGCCCTATCTTGTCAGAGGTTTCATGAATGTTTCATAGATTCCCTCACATGACAAACGCATCATTACCATCTTGAACTTTGGAAGCATCTCCTTTGTTATTGAGAGCTTGATCAACGTCATAACCTCTTAATTATTCCCATCATATGCCATTTGAGCATCCACATTTGTTTGACGTCACTTTCTTTTCCCAATGAAAGTAGGCCTAGACTCCAAACATTTAGATTCAAAAATCATAAGATCTCCTGTTTCCATGATTTAAAACTTTAACCATTAAACTTTTTCTTTCTAGGCATTATATGTGATAAACTGGTCATTTTTAAGAATTTTAAACACACCAAACAGATCCAACAATTGATAACCATACTCTTGTCCCAAAGAGCAGCACGTCTCAATTCGTGTTCGGCATATGACTTCTATCCACACCAGCTCGATTCCTGTCACTCTCGCGACACGACTTCTTTAATTGATATGACCTTTACAATAGTAGCTCCCTTTCTTAACCGCCATTGGTGGCCACTCTCTTTCTCTGACATGGATATCTCCTTTACGAGTGTAATTCACCAAAATCACAAACACTTGTAGTAGCGGCCCGATTCACCCTTTACGGCTTACCACAAACAATGGAACCTTGTGCTCATGAGCCCGTGCTTGATGTTGTGTCTTCTGGCAGCTAGACTACTTATGAAAGGTCATGGTCATGAGTTTTATACACAGGTCATGGGTATCACTACTCAGAACCCTTTAAAAGAAAATGATATTTGAAATTGTCATTCCACTTGTGTGTGAGCAGTAGCTCGGTGGCTTCTTTCATCGCAGCAGTCCCTCAGCTCCTTCACTCACCTTCTTCGGCTTGATACCATGTGGACAGGAACACACATGAGAGTGAAAAAGAGTGGATTTATTGATGTCATTAGAGGATGCAAGGAGCTGTCTAAAAATTCCATAATTTGGTCAGGATGGAGGCTTTTCACCAGACTCCTGAGTTTTTTTATTTTGCAAAAAGCTATTTTGATAGTAGAAATTGATTCAACATCATCAATAATGTTTGAGGCACCCGAAATTTCAAAGTTTAAGACTACCCAGATGATGCAATATCTCAAGAAATAAATATCTAAGTAAGTTCGTAACTAACTAAATTAATTACTACATTAAATGCCTCATTATTACATCACCAGATTATTAAAACATTATTACATACTTATTCCTAATTACGTTTTAAATATGACTATTATTTTTCACAAAAAAAAATTGATAAAAAGATACAAAGATTGGACATCCTTTAAGTTTAGTTAAGGGTAACAATAAACTGTCTTTCCAGAAAAGAAGAAGCTGAACTACCATTTTGATATTTAACAAGCCCACTAATGGAGCAATTACAAACCAAAAACTGTTGATGTCCAGTTGGACTAGGTGGCATCTAAACAAAGATACTATGAGCTGAGATCTTCTACTATGAAAAGGGTGCTGCAAATAGAAGGACATAAAAAAGACAGCATAGCTGTAACTCTGCTGAGCATAATCCTGGAATGCCCATAACCCTGTGAAACCAAAAACGGGATGATCCTGTACAGACGAGATATGCTTGGGGTCCTTGAAACCATAGCTTAGTCACATGGGTTATCATGGAAAGTTAAACAGTCCAAGGCTTCAGTACTCCACTTTGTTGGGCCTAATCAGCTGCAAAAGTCTAGGAGAGCCCCTCCATGCTGTACCTATGACGCTATGATCGATTCCAAACTGACAATGTGGATATACACTATAGAATTTTAGAATCAGTAATCAAGAGCATCCTCTTTAGTCCATCCAAATTGTTTTTCATGATAGCTTGCTGCTATAGGACTCTATATAAAATATTGTCATATATACTCTTGACAAGATTCAGCCATTTGCCATGGCCAATGTTGGGGACTATGGAGATGGGATTGAAACAATAGGCTAAGGTCCTTTAGTACCTTAGAGATGAAAAGGATTAGTCTCTACCAGAATCAATTGCAATTTGGTGTTGTTGATCTCGTGCTAGATTTGTTGTAGTTGATGGATAAGAGGCAGAAGTGAGATCTCAAGGAGAGAAAGGAGTTGAGATTAGTCAATTGATGGTTCAGGGCAGGCAGGTATTCTTTGAGTCTGAAGAAATTCAATGAACCCAACTAAGTAATGTGTCTATTTTGTCACAGTGGATCTTAAGGACAGATACTAACTTTTTCAATATACCGGAAAATATATCTTTGTTAACCCATTCAATGGTGATGACAGCCTGGAATAAAGTTCATTGTCCATAAGGGGATCTGGGATCATTAGAGATGAAGAAGAGGGACTGTCCCTGATCCATATCAGTACTAATTTTTCTCCTCTCTTGTCGTTGCAGTTCAATCTCATAAGTTAAGTCTCTTATATCTTCATGATGTCTTTCCACATAATTGATAATATCTAGATGAGTCCTGAATATGTTCCATATACTTGGTGCGGAGTGAGTGGTATGTGGACTGGGCTCAACACAAGTGTAAATATGAGGACTATTTGAAGAGGTGTTTGATTTAGGTTTAGAGGGCTGGCCTTCATAATGCCTTGATCGTTTTCTATCAGCTGACCACCATCTTTTCCAATCCAGACATTTCAGCTGAGTCATATAATCTGTCCGTGTTCTGATCACTGACCTATCTTAATGCTTCTTTAGGAGACCCACTGGCCTCCGAACATTCGCTTTTGGTTTGAGGTGATGTGGATAACTCATCCAGATCTCAGGTCAAATATCCAAAAACGGTGAAACTCTTATCAGGTAGTCCATGGTCAAAGATGCATGTTCTACAATAGAAGTTTAAACTTCTTAAGAAGGATCTGAAGGCCCGGAATAAGCAGGTTGGCAATATTTTCACTAAACGACAAACTCTTGATATCAAAATGGCTAGAATCCAAGAAAACATCCTTCAAAAAGGTTTTAACATACAGCTTGAGAAGTCAAGATAAATAACTTCAGCAAATTGGTCATTTAGAATTACAGGAGGAACCGTTTTGGTAATATAAATCCAGAATCAGATGGCTTAAGGAAGGTTATTAGAACACAGTTTTTTATTATCAAACATCACTCAACATTCACAGTACCATAGAATTGATTGACTAAATAGTAAAATCTCAATGGAGTGAGATCTTGGAATCCAGAGAAGCTAATGCTCAATAATTAACAGATTATTTCTCAGGTCTTCTATCTGAAACCCACGTCGATTGATCTCCAGGGATTCAACAAATATGATCATACATTCTACATCATTCAATTCTATCCCTGTCTTGTACAAAATGTTTCCCATGCAACACATTTCCATTTCACAAATAAAATTAGGTATGCATTGAAAACTCTGCTTATTAACTCTTTCAAAACCGTATTATGGTCTTTTACAGCTTAATTTCCTCTTCACCATTTGACCACCTTAACTGATGAATATAAACAAAAAATTACAAGACCATAGTTTTGTAGCCAGGGAGTTTGTTAGAGATGATGACAAGAACTAACAGATGTCGGAGCTGCAACAGCCAAGAAAAGTTTTTATTAACTCCACTTCTTGGAGAACACAGTACTTTAAGTGACTTTGGGAAACGTACAGGAAGCATTTCTCCTGACAAAAGGCATGCAATGCACAAAAAGGCCAACGGACCATATATTCTTGCATCTACAAGAAAGAACCCAAGATCTGACTGTCATACTGTGAATTGTAAAAATAAAAGCTATTCATACATCGTGCTTCAAGTGGTTTCAATCCATACTTCTCTTTCAATAGTCTGACTATTAAAAGCATAATAGGAACATGCCACTAGTCTAAAATAACACAGCTCTAAAACTGTATAAAAAAGTAAGCCTGTCGATGAAATTCCAAAACTGATAGTGCATATGCTATTTTATTTCTTGATGAACTGAAGACCATTCTCATTAGAATACCGTTCCATAAATCTCATGAACCTATCCCATTCTGGTGGGCTCTTCATGATATATTTAGCTTCTATCCTCGAAGGCTTTCCGTTCACAAACTTTGCACTCACATCAACTGACTGAAGCACTCCTTCTTCATCAATCATATAAAGGCCTGTAATATCTCCAAGTTCCCTAGAGGAATCAAATACAGATGGCTGATCGAATGAAAATATGGCCATACCAATTGTGCCATCCCTTGACTTTGACAATTTGACATCTGGAACGCACTGTTCGTCCGTTCCTTGAATGAACTGAATAACTGGTTTTGACATCATTGTCACAGGAGTAGACTTGCGAGATCCTTGTGCAGAGACCCACAGAGAAGCTGGTAAATGCAAGCTTTGGCCACTGAATGTAGATCTTATCCTTGGAGAAGGTGTGCTACCTGAAAATGATGCTAGCCCTGCATAGAACAGAAGACAACCCATAATATGTTGACACTAGGACTTGCATAAGCATTTTTAGTTATTTGAGGAGAAGATTCACATGGCAAGCTACAAGATGATTGTGAAGACACCCATTAAACATAGTTTCATGTCCATTACATCAAATACATCCTGTATTTTCCAGATAAAAAAGGTATTTAATGAAAAAATCTGTTACACTGGATGAATAATCTTAACTCAGGAAAGAAACAAATGTTCCAGCTACATAGCTACAATAAGACTCACTTGAATGCAGTCAAAATAAATTTATTTGTTTACCTAGGTCAAACTGTAACCCTCTATGTAACAATGTTTTAATCGAATAAGATCATTGAATTATATGGGCTTTCTTAGTTCATAGAATTTTCCATTTTGGTTTTGGGAATAAACTGTGTCAAATTCTTAGATTGTTCCCACGTTTAGGGTGACACCTAAACCCATAATCAAGGAATAGGATCACCTTCAAATGCATGCCATTATTTGGTGTTAGCATCAAGGGCAGTCATTCTTTAGCATGATTTCTGAGCATTAGTTTAATATAAGATGAAGCCAGTTCTTTAAAACAGTTTCATCCACATATGTTTTGAATTGGTGCACTGATTACCTCTGAAAAGCTTTCTGCATCATAAGATCCGACCACACTATGTGATTGTTCCGGAACACAAATGCTTCACTATAGATTAAAGGAGTAGGGATTTCTTCTCTTCTGAAAAGAAAAGTCTATTATTTCAACACCTAGAGGTCTCAACAGGAAATATTGGAATTCATTAATCTCCAGATCATGGAAATGCCACACTGAGTTGGCATCCAACATTTATCAATTTGTAAAAACACAATAATTTTACGAGCAATCAATTTCTATAGGCTTGCAATAGTTTGTAAATAAAGCACCTACGACGGTCTAACTTTCAGGTTAGCCTATAAGGTTTTCTAGTTTTGTAATTCTCCACAGGCAACTGTTTAAATATTTACAAATAATTCATGGCATCTTCGAATCCCGTTTCAAGTCTGTCTGCTTACACAATTGATTCAACTCACTATAACACATTAAAGATAACATTTTATCAAAATATGAGTCAGCTTCAACAGAGATAGCTGAGACAGTAACTAAAAACTCTTGAGTATTAATCAAGTTTTTAAGTTAATAACGATTTGGATCAATACTACCCCTTTTTACCTATTAGATTTTCTTTTAGTAGGGAATTAGTTAATCCATTCGTCCATTATAAATGTATGGTCCTCAAGGAACTCCATATTTTTACCTGTTGTATTTCAACTCTGTTGAAAGGTGATGCACCAGATTTTAAGATACATCAATTTTCATTCTCTTACATTGTTTCATCCACAGTTTATAAAACTTACAGTATTGAGTTTGAAATCATAGGTACTTGTTTGCTTTGGATCTGAAAGCAGAGATAAATTAATGTTTCCCAGATAAAGACAAAAATAAATGTTGGTGTCGGTTTTATTATATATAGGACAGAATTTGGAGGCAATATGTCAAAGATCGAAGCCAAAAGCATCTTGGAAAGCTGTTTCCAGAAAACCACATGACTTTCGAAAATAGTTTTCGGGAAATTTGAGTAAGTCCCGGCTCTCTTACAAGCATTGTGCTTTGTTCAATCTTCTCAATACCCAAAACAAAGAGAATTGCATAACAGGTCAGTATCCTGGGAAATACATGGCCTGTCTTACTCACTAAGAGTTTCTTCCTACCAGTTTATGGAAAACATTGATGAATATAACATGCCTAAAAAAATATACCTTAAATATACCAGTGTGGGTTTTATCACATATATCGGACAGAATTAGGAAGTAAAATGCATGTATATACCATGACTTAAAAAAACATGCCTGCAGACTATTTTTCTTATTGACTATAATTTTTGGAAATGTTAAAAACCTTGCTGGAATAGAAGTTTGGGTGGTATGAAGACACATCAACATCAACTTGCACGAGTCACACCTTGCTTGAGCCCAGGAGACAATTCAATGCTACCAGCTATCTACATACTTTCCAAATTATCAAAGGATCTTCAAATGAATTTTAGGATTTTATATTTCAATTTAATATTTGATAAGTTGTAATTTTAAGATTAAATTACATTATTTATATTATGAATTTTACCAAAAGCTTAGAAAAATAAAAAGTCTCTAAATATTTTTTTGTTTCCAACCAATGTTTTCCACAATGCCCCACTTCTCTAGGGAACAAGACTGATGATAACAATCTACATTCAATTTTCCAAGGTTGGGACCAAAATCTGATCTATTTAGTCTAAAACTATAAATTTAAACTATCAGAGCCTGTTCAGACAACAGAGACTGGTCTTTTGGACTGTTTTGCTAGCAGCTATTCCGACTCTCTGTAATGCAGTTGGTTCAATGGCATTCGGGAGGTCTACTGCAAATTTATCACCATTGACTGGGACCCAGTTATGGATACAAAAATCAAGTAGTGGAAAGACATGAATTCCTAGAGCAGTACATGGCTCAAAAGAGACGGTTGCAGGTGTATTACACAACCTACATTCCAACTACTTGCTGAATGGCTTTTTCCTCGTAATCCTCAGGGGGAAGCTGCAAGATGTGCATGTCGGTTTCTGCGGACACAATTCTGATTGGGTCATCCCAAGATTTTCTCTCTAGTATTAGTTATGATATATGATAAACCTTGGTCACTGTTCTCTATAGCTCTTGGGGTTTAGTTTGTTTTAAGTGAAGCAAAGTGCAGTCTAAATCTTTATATGAGTGTGTCTGTGTAATAGTGTATTAAATGTAGAAAGGACATAGGCTACATTGAATATATGAGCACTATCACAAACCAAATCCAATTTTGACATTGATTACTTGAGCATGCATATTTTGAATTCACACAAATGGCTGACATATCAAATATTGGAATTGGACATATGCAGCCAGAGGCTGGTTTAGATGGGTTTGTGTTGATAATAGCCCAGGTTGCTTTTGGTAACAAATCTGTGTTTTACTTAGGCTGAACTTGGTATTCAGGTAACAAAGGTTGATGTAATCTGAGTTTTTTGGATTGTAAACTGCATATTTTTTAAATATGGTTGTATTACAGAGAGAAGTGAGAAGCTTTACAGCAGAGGTGGGGAAGATGTCTGTGTTGAGGGGTAAACTTCAATGTTAGGTGCAAAAACATTGAAATTTGCATATAAAAGTTGTTCCCTCACTTCATTTAATTAATAAACATACACATCTTCCCCACCTTGCTGTATACCACCTAGCTTCTCCAATGTTCATTGAATACAGTCTCAGGATTGAGGTAGCTTCTCCAATGTTCATTGAATACAGTCTCAGGATTGAGGATGCAAAAGCATTGAAGTTTCCCCTTAATAGATCCAAGTCTATACTAGTTTACAAAGATGGAGAGCATCAGAGATCCAAGTTTATGCTAGTTTACAATTACTTAAAGAAAATAGCTTACATTAAACAAAAGAATAGAAAGAGCCTGAGAAACTATAAAAATACATCCCACCAAATTGAAACTTAATCTACCTCTAGACAAGTTTCCATCAAAATGTGGGGAAGCCAGAATTTCATCCACACGGACTCCATCCAAGTTCAAATTCTTCGGGGAACAGCCCCATTTGACATTCCAAGAACGAAATTGCAATGCAGAAGAAACTGACCTGATGACCATCGAGAGAACAAAGAGCGGCTTCTGGCCTGCTGCTGCTTGTGCTGATATTGCGGATTACGGTTGGTAATGACCGAAGAAGAAGAGGAGGAGGTAGAAAACGCGTAGGAGGGAGAACCCATTTTTCGTTTCTTGAAATTCAGCGATGCTCAGACAGTGAGAATGTATGTCACACCCACAGCCACTTCAAACAAAGTATCGATTTCAATTTGCAGTCCGCTGGACATTTATGCCACAGATTCGACCATCAGTTGGATCGGACCGACACAGACAGTGCTTGCATGGAACTTTGTTCTTGTGTGTAGAGAAACATACTACAGCCACGAATTTAGGATAAAATCTGACATTTTGGTCGAAATTTTTAAATTTTGATTGGAGGCTTTCAGCACATACAATAATTTGTAGATATGATTGTAAATTTGAGTAGGATATAAATGCCACGACAGCTCTTTGCAAATGTGTATGTGTGGCTTTTAGAAGTCCATATATATTAATGGTGTCTATTTTGTACAGTGTGCTCTTTGTCATATATTTTTTAATTTTAATTTTAATGAGAATAGATATATCTTAATTTTTGATTTGTTAAGTATCAAGAAGGATCCAATTTCTTGACATGTAATGTTTTTCTTCTATATTAGGTTGTAAGCCCCACGCTACTTGGTGCAATGATGAATTTGTATTTTGATTTTTTTAAATATTTAATAAATTTCTAGATATCTAGTTATAAGCATCTCGTTACTCTCGATGCAATGATAAATTTGTATAAAAATTATATTCACTCAATGTTTTAAAAACACGAGAGCTAATTACATTTATATTAATTTATGATATTATTGCAATGTTTAAAAGCTAGAAAGTTAAAATAAATTTATATTAATTTATGATATTAATGCAAATTCTATCATTTTGTTAAAAGTAGTTGTATTTTCTTTATAGTAAAACTTGATTATCTAATCACTTAATTAACAATTGAGATAAATATGATTAAAGGAAGTATGAACATAGATACTTGGTTTCATTTCATTATATCTATGCGTATTTCATTAAATAAGTCGTAAATCAATAAGCAAAGTGTTTAGCCTTAGAAAGTAGATCTTAATAACCAAATTCACTTAATATATAATAAAACTAAAATTGATTTTTTCTTTAAGGATTTTAATTTCTCTAAATAACAATACTAAGAATTTGTATGATCTAATAATAACAATACTAAGAATTTGTATGATAATTTTACATTGAAGCTTTCAACTTGCAAAAACAAATATTCTTTTTGTGTGTTTTTGGAGAAAAAAAAGGGTAACTAATCTTTTTTTTCCTCTGAAGGAAAAACCTCAAAAAAAACCCTCTTAGTACTCATAATTTATAAATGGTGAAAACAAATAAGGAGAAGCTCCTAGATCCTTCTAAATTTGTTCCATTTTTTTATGAAGAAACATTTTGTTCTTTAATAGACTATATCAATTCCCTAGTGTGTTAGTTAACAACCAAACCCTTCTTACATAGGAAAACATTATAAGTATAGAAGACATTCATTTTGGAGTCAAAGGATTTTTTCAAAGAGAAAAGTTAAAAACATAGGAAACACTTCTTACATAGGAAAACATTATAAGTATAAAGACATTCATTTTGGAGTCAAAGGCTTTTCAAAGAGGAAAGTTAAAAACAAGAAAGATTATCATGCTGAAATTTTAAAGATCGAGGCTTTATTCTTATTCATCATGTTAACAATTTTAATTTAGTAGCGAAGGAATACTTTCCTAAGCTTTAAATGGAAGTCCCTATTGTTCTTATTTTTAAAAGTGGTGATGATTCAAGGGCATCCATGGGTATTTGACAATTCTACACACCCAAAAGAAAATTTTCATTTTTTTAATCATTTCAATTTTTCCTTAGACTTTTAATAGTGACAGTGGTCTAGCATTATGTCCAACACACTCATGTTTTGGATTCAAAATATGAGATTTGGATATGTTATAGAGGAATATTTCTTTATCTTCTCACCAAATTTAATTAAAAATATTGAGTTTAAGTACTACATCCATGTCCAGAACCAACTCGTAGATTTCTATAGTAACATAGAGTTAATGTTTTGATTAGCATGCCTTCAATACTTGGATCTAGGGTTTGAAATTTGTATATGATGTAGACGAAATCCTCTTCAACCAGGTCATGCAATTTCATTAAAAAATGTGGCGTTTAAAGTGTGCGCCTAAACCAAACATAGAGTGTGACAAAAACACCCATAATTTCTATCACATGTTTGTTTTTCCAATTTAACTTTGAATATTCAAACCATGAATATTTGATTGTATCTGGAAGTTAAAGCGATGATTATTAACCATTTATTAACTGGATAAATATTTTTTTTACCCAAAGAAATCATAAGTCTTGGGAATTGAACATTGATGGTCTCATAGCATAAATATTTAGGACATTGATATAATTGGTGCCTTTGGGTTCTCATAGATTAGCCTTTTAGAGTTTGGTCTATGTAGAATCTAGAGGCCATGATGGTTACATGAGAATGTAATAAAGCTAAGAGTTGGAGCCATTGGCATTGTATAAAATATTATGGAATTAAAGTTTTTGGGTTAGTGAGTTGTGTATATATAAGTTCATCACTGTGTTGATTTTTTATCAAAGCATTATTTATGTGTTTGATAGCTTTTGTTACATGACTTTAATGGAAGACATGTGTTGCATCAAGTGGTATCAAAGCATGACTATTTTTTGTGTTGCAAAGGTGTCCTCGAAGATTTGTTGCATGTGGCCTTTGTGAAGCAAGTCCAGCAAAAGAGATTGTTGGTGTAATTGGTTTTGTAGTAGATAGAATGAGAGTTGGTAAATGGTGAAATTACCAAGATTTGTTGCCATGAGAATTGAACATCTTTGGAAGTGGAGATGATTGTTTTGATGAATTGGTGAATGAAGAAGCAATCACCAATAAGAGAAATAGTAAAGAAAGGGGAGAATATTGCATTGATTGCAATATGGCCTCAAAGAGAAGAACCCATTGAGATAAATAAGACACAATGAAGAAAATGCCATAAAGATTAATGAGATGAGGGAAATGAAGACCATTGTCGAATTCCTAGAAAGTATATCGTTTTTTTTGTGTGTATAAGCTTGAGACCTTCTATTAATGGGGTAACCAAATATGTTACAAAAAATTACAACGAGCTACTCTGGCTCGAGCCACCCTAAGAGACTGGGCATGGCCAACAAAACTTACTTCAAAAACCTACAAACTTTCAATTACATACATTAAGAGTCTGAACTCAGATACAACGAAGAAACATAATTCCCCCTTCTTCCAGCTAAACTTAACGAGAAGACCAATTCAACAGACAGAACAACAACCATCCATAGTCCGTTCCACAGAGACAGCAGAACCCAAAATACAAAAAGACAACTTCGCCTACGAGTAGACTTTCTTATAACCCGCTGAACTTCTGCGATTCCTGCTACACCATCTGCACACGCGTCGGCCGAACTCTGCACAGTCGTGAGCTCCCGATGATGCTAGGAGGTCGACTTACCAAAAACCGCCAAAAACTAGGGCCATCAAAAGACCCACCGCTTCTGCCACTACTTATAGGGGCCTAAGGCTCCCTCGGCAGGAAAGTCCGACTCTTCTAAGAAATTATCCCGGGGAGAGTCCATGGCTTCCTTCAGAACTTTCTTCATCAAACGGAGCCTTGAAGAATTGGCCTGCTGGCCACCTTTCATTACATTCAGGGCTTCACGAATATTCTGCAATAGCTGGGTACGAGCTTGAATTTCCCTTACCAACAGAATTCTGGCCATCCAGTACGGGATTTTCGCCACCTTGCGACCAAGCCTAACCTCCACTTCATTCACCAACTCAATTTCTTTATACGCAATTTTGGAACTCACACTGGACAAAGCTTCATCCAGATACATTACACTCCAGTTAAACGGTTGGGGATTCACAGGGTCCCAGTTTTTAGAGCGTCGCTGGGCCGATGACGACCCAGCTTCCACATCCTCACCACCCGGGCGACCAGACACCCCACCCTGGTTTGACCCTCTGCGACTACACGCTCTCTTACGCATAGCCATGAACTCACTTGCAGAAAACAGACAAACCCAATCTACGCTCAGGATCCACAGAGAAGGAAGCACAGGAAAGTTACCAAAAATAACCCAAAGCCAACAGTGCCAGCAGGGGATTCCAATACGACTGGTCCACTGAATCACTCTTATACCCATCCTCCCGGGTGGCTCATTAACGGCCCATCCAGCCAAATGATTCATTGTCGTTCCTTCATTGAAGGCCATAACAGATCTCTTAATTCTCTCGTACCTCCAACATACCACGAAATCACCGTTAGAAGTACTGTACCGTAACCTCAATCTCAAACTATCCTCCCTCCATTTATTCGAGAGGCTGCTCCACCTTTTGTCCAGAGTACGTGAGGAGATTACACCTGATGTGCACTCATCCCTACACCTATCAATCATGTTGCAGACAGCTACCACGATGCGATGGCCTGCCCCAAACCGCTGGCAAATCCCCCCTTGAGATCAACTCCGTCCCCGCCAAACAAATACCGATTATCACCGACAAGCAGGAAGAGATGCGTCCCGCTCAGATCGTTCCACCGCACTTCTCCCATTCCCGGGATCGCTTCCCTCCTGACATACTCCTGATCGTCTATGACGTGATCCATCGGGAGTGACGATCCTCATTATGGCAGGATCATTAAGCGAGGTGATATTCTGAGCCTGAAGAGATCGGCAGACCACATGGCCTGTACTATCATCATGTCCCTCGTCCATGCTGCCCTCCACATGGCTAGTACTACCACCACGTGTCTTCTATCTTCCACGTCAAGCCTGAGGCACTTCTCCCTAAACTCCCAATCTTCTAACTCCGGTAAAGAGCGCCCGCAAAAAGAAATCCTTGCCTTCACCCCTTTGTTAGCTAAGGCATCTACCACCTTATTGCCATTTCTTCTTACGTGCAAAAATTGCAGAGCCAATCTCCTATGCACCATCGATTGTAACATACTAAGGCGACTCTCCCACCTCCAATTCTGCACCACCTTCTCCAAAGCTGATCCACATTGCACCCTCTTCGCCATAGCTATAATGATAAGAGAATCTCCCTCTACTTCCAGTGGAAGCCACCCCTTCTAGATCGCCCATCTGCAACCACTGATTAAACCTTCTAACTCCGCTACATTGTTGGTATTCTCCCCCAGGTCTCTCCAGAAGACACCGAGAATGTTACCATCACTGTCACGAACTACCCCCCCCCCCCCCGAAACCTGCAGCTCCTAGGTTTCCCTTAGCCACCCCGTCAAAGTTGAGTTTGAACACTCCGGCTGGAGGCTGAATCCACCGATCAGGACTGACAGGTTGCGAGGACGAAAGACGTGAATTGTTTATACACACAGGTATATTTACAATTCCCCATGCATTCAAAATAATTATTTCCTGCACATCGTTACACATGACTTCCTGGTTCCAATGTGTCAGGGTGAGGGATTCCTAGAGGTAACTTACCAGAATTTTCCAGACTTCCATTGGCATATTTTGCTTGCCTTCGAAGATTCTTTTATTACGTTCCTTCCATGTTGTCCATACCACAAACCCCAGGAATAACTCCCACAGCCGATTCAAAATATCATTTTTGTAGACTTTAGCCGGCCAATTTGCCACTGATAAATCTGGCCGGGCACTTACCCTGGTTGTCTTCCCGAACCGTTCCTTTCCTTTGTCCCATAAAAATGAAGCAAACCGGCAAGAATCTAGCAGGTGATTGATAGTTTCAGGATTTTGCTTGCATAATGGGCATATAGATAGTCCGACGAAACCCCTTCTTATCAGATTATCCCACATTAGAATCCTTCGGTGCAACAGGAGCCAGCAGAAAGTTTCCACTTTTGGCCATAGTTTCCCTTTCCATATTTTCTTCCATCTTTCTTCTTCATTCATTAGGTGGATACCCAACGAGATTTTCAAGGCTTCTTTTACATTAAAATTCCCAAACGACGAATACCCCCATCTAATCTTGTCATTACCCTCCTGGATAGGAATTTTTCGTTTTGTTAGCTCCATATAAAATTCCTCCAAGTTCATTTCCGACACTAGAGCTTACCACCAATCCTTGTTCTTCCATACCCGAAAATGGTCATCTTCATTCTGTGTTTCCCAGAATTCTCGCACCATCTTCAGCTGGTTAGCCTCCAGAACAAGCTTAAGGGTCGGGTCCATTATCGTACTTTCGATACTCAGCATCTGCTGCCAAGCATCATCCTTGAACCGGGCTATAGCCCCATCTTTAATCTCCCAAAAACTATGTTTCTGGACGATGTCTCTGTTTTCCAGCGCTGCTTTCCATATACTTGATCCCAGACCTTCAGTGTTGAAACGGATAAGTTGGGTCTTATCCCAATGTGATGCGTATTTCATATGCCATAATCTTCCCCAAGGTTCCTCTGTGTGGTTTACCCATTTCCACTAGATTTTGCTTCCCATGATCTTATTAGAATTAACAGGGTCCCTAAGGCCAAGTCCTCCATTCAATTTCTGTTTACACAGGGTTTCCCAGTCTATCAGGGCCCACTTCCTCTGATTCTCAGATCCTCCCCAGAGAAAATTTCTCTGACAGTTACGAATTTGCTTAAGAACCGACTTCGGAGCAGCCAACACCAAGAACAGGTAAACAGGCATGGCCTGGAGAACAGACTTCACCAAGGTAGTGCGGCTTGGAAGGTTCAATGAGCGGAAGGTCCATTGTTCCAATTTAGTCTTCATTTTGTCCAAAAGATCTTTCCATGAAATCTTCCTGATGGTGGATTCCGCCAGAGGAGCTCCCAGGTACTTGGAAGGTAAGGACCCTTCCAAAAATTCCAGAATCCGAATAACATTCCTTCTGGTTATTCTAGGGGTGTTAAAAAAGTGAACTTGCGACTTATCCTTGTTAATTTCCAAACCACTCGCAAGCAGAAATAAATCCAGCCCCTCTTTAATTCCTCTAGCTTCTTGAGCACTGGGGGTCCCATAAGCATCGTGTCATCCACAAATTGCTGTGGTTTGAGGATCTAGATCTTCACAAAGAGTCAGCCCCCTTATTCTGTTTCTCTTTCAAATGCTTCATCCATCGGCCTAATCCTTCGGCCACAATGATAAATAAGAAAGGAGAGGGGGGGTCCCCCCTGCCTGATTCCTCTTGAGGCCTTGAAGGGCTTGGAAGGGGTTCTGTTAACCGGAATAGAAAAAAAGGTTGAGGATACCAAGCTCATAACCCAGCTAGTCCAATCCTTACTGAACCCAAATTTCCTCAGAATATTTTCAAGAAATAACCAATTCACTCTATCATAAGCTTTGGAAGGTCAAGTTTGAGTAACATACCAGGGATTTTCTCAGTTTTGAGGGAGTGGATAATCTCATGTATTAAGATTATCCCATCTGTTATTTGGCGTCCTTCCACAAAGCCTGCTTGCTCAGGGGAAATGACTAGCTGGAGAAGCGGGTCGTAATCTATTCGCTATTAATTTCGAGATAATCTTGTAGATAACATTGCAGAGAGCTATCGATCTGATTTCCCTGGGTCTTCCGATCCAGACTCCTTTGGAATGAGAGACATGTGGGTAGCATTGAGGGCTTTGAGGATAGTCTTCGACTTTCTGGAATTTTCCACCAGTACTAAAACTTCCTCCTTAATCCAAGGCCAACATACATGAAAGAAATTTGTGGGTAAACCCATCCGGGCCAGGGGCTTTATCCTCTGCCATCTGTTTCACTGATTCCTCTAGCTCTTCCATCCCAATAGGTTTCATAAGCAGTGCATTGTGATCTTCATCAATCACCCTGGGGATGACCTGTAGGATTTGGGTTTGGGCCTCTCCCCGAGCGATAGCCGGTTCATCCAGAAGGTCTCCAAAGAACTCGTTCAGAGTTTCTTCTAGCTCTTCCTGAGTTTCCGCAATCATACCATTCCTTCTTTTGAGACACATCACCCTGTTCGAATGACAGTGTTGAATGGCCGCTTTGTGAAAGAATTTGGTGTTCCGATCCCCTTCTTTCAGCCAACGATTCCTGGATTTCTGCTTTCACAGGAGTTCCTCCTGTCTCTCCCTATCATTGAATTCCTGGAGAAGCAACCGTTCTTCTTGTTTAACTTCCTCCAAAAAACCCCAGGAAATACCTCTCATCTGAACTTCTTTCATTTTTATATCAATACGCATTTTTTCTTTGAAAATGTTCCCAAAGGATTCCCGGTTCCAGCGTTTTATATTACTTTTCAGAGCTTTCATCTTTTGCTGGAATTTGTACATCAATGTACCCTCAAAGTCCGGACTGTCCAGCCACCATTGTTTGAGCTTGTCGGGAATTCCTTATTGAGCAACCAGAACTGCTCGAATCTGAAGGGTCTGCGAATATTTTCCCCAATGCGCGACCATTCCAGACTAACTGGCCAATGATCAGAGCCCGCCGACGGAAGAATCGCCGCTGAAATATCCCCCCCATCCAACATGATCGATTCAATGACCAGGAACCGGTCTAACCGACACGCTATGCTCCTGTCCCTTGTTCTCCTATTATTCCAAGTGAAAGTACCATTCGAGGGCCTGATAGCCCCAGGGCCTCAATAGTATTATTGAATTATTCATTGATGGGACTCAACTGACGTAACCCACCTTTTTTCTCGTCCAAATGACGTATCAGGTTGAAGTCACCTCCCAAGATCCAGGGTGAATGACCCACCTGATCTTTAAGGGACTGCAAAGAAATCAAGAAAGCTTGCTTCAAATTAAAAGTTGAGGGACCATACACATTAGAGAGGAAGCCCCTTGTATTTGTGTCCAAGACCTGAAAATCGGCCTTGAGATAGAACAAAGAGGCAAAGAACACAGATAGCGCCACCTTTCCAGGTTTCCAAAGAATCTCGATGCCTCCTGCTGATCCTCTTGCTCATGACGCCATAACTTCACAATTGCGCCAGACCTTCCTGCCTATTTCCTTTAGTTCCTCTATCAAACACTTGGTTTCTTGGAGAAATACTATTATGGGTTTCTCCATCTCTATTTCCTTTTCAGAAGCCGGATTTTGAGAGGACTCTTGCAGCCTCTTATATTCCAGGTTGTGATCCGCATTATTAAACAATTTTAGGAGTCGTCGCTAAAGCTGCGACTATGGTGGGATACTGACTTGAGTTCACCAGCTGCGATCCAAGAAGATGAATCCTCTGCGCATTTCTGTGTCTTCCTCTTTTATCCTTCTTTCCTTTCTTTCTACCTCCTTCCGATTCTTTCATAGGATCCATCATGACTCCCAATCCTTTGTGTTGCTTGGTTTTGAGTATCGCCTTTTCTAACAAGGAGATTTGATTTTGCGTGAGTGGGGTTTGGAGTCTTGGCCGAGACTACTGCCTCTAGGGGATTCTAGATCTAATCCTTCAAAAATCATTTCCTCTCCTTCTTCCTCTTTTTGCTCTCCTTCCTCCATTTCTTCCTCTGGAACTATTTCTGGCGGTATATCTACGTTGGTTCCCGGGTTTTCTGATTTCTGATCGCCTTGTGGGTCTACATTTTCCTTTTCATTCTGCAGTACCACAAATCTGTTATGGGTTAGTGATTTTTTGTTCACCTCTGGTCCGCCTGTCTTCTTGGATGATCTTTTCTTGGTTATTACTTTGGTGAATACATCTTCTTATTTCTTCTCCTAGTTACTCGCCTTACTTGGGATCTTATTAATAGGGCAATCCCGAAATAGGTGACCATGTTCATGGCACCTTCTACATCTGAAAGGTATTTGCTCGTAATCAATAGGCTGGAACCATTCCTCATCATCCCATGAGATGTCAATGCCTTCGGGATATCTTGGGAAATGTCCATATACAGACATATCCTAGCATATGATGTATATCTCATCTGTTTGGTTTGTTCTGATACCTTTACGAATACCCCCAACATATTTTCGATGTCTGTGAGGATTTCCTCTTTCCAGTATTCCGTTGGGAGGGAATACAGCCGTATCCATATTGGTGCAATAGTTAGATTCTCCTTATCCAGATTAAAGCGTTCCTTCCATGGTCGTAGGTATAATCCTGCTGAATGAAAGAAATATGGGTTGTTATAAAAAATTCTTGTTCGGTCGGCTTCATTAAAGAATACTACCGTGAAGAATCCCTTAGCTCCCAGCTGGAGATCGAAATGGCCCTGGTGCTTCCATGTTATGTTTATCCACCATAATAATGCTTTCTCAGATGGCCAAATTCCCACAAATTTTCCCACCAGGGCATGCTCTTTCATTATACTGGATATCCTCCCTGATCCGTTCAGACTTTATCTGTAGTTTTTGGGATCTTTCTTGCTTTTGGCATATAATTCCCTGGTTTTCGTGGCTCATGGGCTTGTTTGTTTTCTTCTCTTACTCCACTGTGGCTCGCATTGTCCTGACCTTCCAGGTTCTTGGGTTCTTCTAAAATTCCTTTACCTCTGTTATCCAATACTTCAGGATCCGAGGGGCCGAGGCACCCCCTTCCCTTGCATTTCCATGGTAATCCAACCGCCCCTCCAGGGGGTGCTGGATCCAGGTTTTGATTGTTGAGACCTCTGGTTTCAGTTAGACTGCTCTCTCATCACCGTCGCACCTTCCACCTTCCATCCACCTGATTATTATGTTAACTCACTTAAGATCTCTTAGTTTGATTTTAAAATTTTCATTTCAAAAGAAGGGAGTTCTATTACAAGTCTAAATTTTCATCCTAGAAAGTATATCTTGAAAAAGTATGTCCACTGAATATAGATACTTGAGAAACAATTGCTTAAATCAATGAAGAAAAAGTTGGATATTTTAGCAAAAACCCAACATATAAGGAAGCTTGTGAATATGGCCCATGAAAATAAATAAGAGTTAGAGGATGTATATATAGAGAAGACACATAAGACCAAATTAGAGAATAAAAAAGAATTGTCTCGAAGACTTGAAAAAATAGAATAGGTTGAGAAATATTTGGAAGAGACGAAGATTGAAAACCATGTAGCATAATGTTTTACTAAAAAAGAAGATGATGATGAAATTGTGCAAAATCTTCCATGTCAATTGATTGAAGAAGAAATGTTGAAGTCAAAGGTTCCTTTATGAACTCATGAATGTTCTAAATCTATTGATATTTCTATTTCTATGGGTTTAGTAGAAAACATTGATGATGATGGCCCTAGATATTATGAAATTGTTGATACAAACACTAAAGATGACTTGAGAAGAATTGAGATCATATATTGAGAAAAAGCCGAGAACAAAAGATGTGTTGTAGAAGATACCTTCAAGGTTATGAAGATGTGTTGACAAGAGGGTTGGTATGGTCCAAGACTACCCCATTAAAGCGAATGATCAAATAATAATTGAAGTGAAGAAGAAACAACATACCATCATTTGTAGAAATTAAGTGAAGAAGATGTGATAAGTATGGTTGTTATGTATCAAAATGGATTGTAGAAAGTTGTAATTATGCATCAAGATGGATTGAAGTTGTGCTCCTTTTAACGTGTTGCTGAAAATGTTGTTGAGGCAAGTCAGAAGATTGTGAAAGTGAATTCCCAGATAGTGTTCAAGAATTATTTTTTGTCTATTGATTTAGTGTAGTGGCAACTAAAAAGTAAAGAAAATGTTGAAGAACTATTCCATTCAAGGAGGAAGGAGACTGATCTATAATAGTGTGATATTAATGAGGAAATCAAGAATATTGATGAAGATCATGGATATAGATATATTGTCTAGGTAATGCTAAACTTGAAATTTCTATCCAAAATATGATAGCACAGAGAAAATTATTAAGAAGTAAGTTGTGATTTTTATGGCAAATGGAGATATTGAATGTCACTTGTGAAAGAAAACAAAGTTGATTGATGAATGGAATATGAGGAAAAATTTGGCATAGAAATTTTTGAAATCTCATGGAATTTGGTTGCAACATCACATATTGTTAAGTTCGTGATCAATGAGTCCCTATGGAAAAATAGCGTTCCAAGAATCAAAACAATGAAATAATTGGTTAGGAAGAGGAAGAGATGGAAGGCTATTGAAATAACATGGCATATGCAAAAATAACATGGCATATGCAAGAATTATACAAAGTTAGAAATGTTGACAATAATGAAGGAAATATAGTAGATGTTTGTTTTTCTTTGTTTAGGAAAGCATTGGTGACGATAAATTACCCAAAGAACCAAAATGATGCCAAAGAAGTGGAAGTTGATTGTAGTGAAGGGGGTTGTGAAGGAAGCATATTGTTTCCTTTAACAAGTTTTGTGTTACGTTTGTAGGTTCAGAGGAATATGCAGTGATGCACATGTGGAAGATAAATTCCAATGGAAGTCATGGACTTTGAATAAATTGAAGGTGTGCAGAAAAAATGTATTCTCAAAGTAGAAATAAATAAAGTAAAGAGAATTAAACATTTTATGAAATTGTTTGAGCATTGTGAAAGTTCATGTCCAAAAAACTTATGAAAGTTGAGTGAAGGCATACACTAATATTTTGAATATTTGAATATTGAATTTTTTTAGAAATTGAAGATGATTTATTCTAGATTAAATAATCAAGCATTCTAGTGGTGTGATAGATTGCAGTTGGACAAAAGAAGCATAATATATAGTAAGATCCATAATTTTGAAGAAATGGTTATGGCAAGTAAATGTATGTTTGGTTTTGATTATGTATCGAAAGTAATTGAAATATTAGAAGGGATCAAGAACCAATACGAGAAGTTGGCAGTTGTTCCTTATAATATTTCCATAAGAGTTGATGAGGAGAAAAACCACAAGTTTGGGAATATTTTGAAATTGTCCATTTCAAATGAGATTTGTATAAATAAAATATATGTTTTGGAAGAGATTTTCCAAATAGCTTTAGAAGTTCAGAAGAAAGTGTTGGTAGAAAGTAATTTAAAGAGGAAAATAATGAATAAAAAAAAATGTATGGAGCTTAACATGTTAGTAATTTGCAAAAAGAAGAATGTATCAAACAAATAAAGATGTTGAATGAAGAGTTTCTTATAAAAGTTGAGAAGATCGCCCCCTAGATAATATGGATAAGGGATGCATTGGTAGTGTTATCACCTCTAAGAAAACTCCCACGGGGGAAGGAAAGGGAACCCCCTACCAAAATCTCAAGCCTACCCACTAACGTTTTACTCCAAAAGAAGAAGCAAAAACTCTCAAAAAATGGTAAGTATTAACAGCTTCTGATTGGATGAGCAAGCCACAATAAGAAAAATGATAAAAAGGTCTTTTGCTCTTAAGAGATTGAATGATCGAGATTGGAGGTAGAGCTAGATCGAAGACCATAGAGTGATTTCGCAGAGGTTCTGAATTTCCGAACTCACATTGCGGATTGCGGAAGTTGGCGGCATGATTTCTTCAAAATTGCAAATTCGGTGTTCTGACTTTCCGACTCCCGCATTTCAGATTGCGGAGGAATAAATTTTTCAAAGCTGTGAATTTAGAGTTCCTTGCGGAAGTCGGAGGAGTGATTTCACCGAAGCGGTGAATTTGGGGTTCTGAATTCTGACTCCCGCATTGCGGAATGCGGAAGACGGGGGCATGATTTATTTCGAAGCGGTGAATTCGGGGTTCCGAATTTCCGACTCTCGCATTTCGGATTGCGGAAGTCGGAGGAGTGATTTATTCAAAGCAGTGAATTTGGGGTTCCGACTTCCGACTCCCGCATTACGGATTGCAGAAGTCGGAGGCGTGATTTCTTCGAAGCGGTGAATTTGGGGTTCCGACTTCCGATTCCCGCATTGCGTATTGTGGAAGTCAGAGGCATCATTTCTTCGAAGCGGTGAATTTGGGGTTCCGATTTCCGATTCCCGCATTTTGGATTGCAGAAGTCAAAGGAATGATTTCTTTGAAGCTATGCAGAAGGTGTTTCGACTTCTGACACCCGTATTTCAGATTGCGGATTGTGGAAGTTAGAGGTGTAATCTCTTGAAGTGGTGCATTGGGGTGCCAACTTTCGACTCCCGCATTGTGGCTTGCAGATTGCAGACTGAAGTTGGTGTTTTAGAATAAATTGCAGCTGTGTAAAAAATGAAGAATTTGGAAGGAAAATGGCTCGAACTTCCACGACTGATAGTTGATTTGGATACAGAAGAAAGTGCAATATGAGGTCAATCCCTACAAATCATCCTGAAAAGGGCTTAATCTAAAGTACAACAGGTAGTTTTGACAATTCAAGTTTACACTGGCAGTGCACTAAGTCCCCCCACCAGCTCATCTCTAGTTCAAGAAGCAGAGGTTGATTCGAAACAACCCGAATAAAGAAAGAAGACAACCACATCACCGACAATTTCGATTTCTATTTTTGAATAAATAGTCCATAAGACTAGTAGTTAATCTGATTTTTACCAACAACTGTAGTTGTGAATTTAATAAACAACCACATATGGTTGAAGTAGTCGAGAAGGTTTTGATTTTTGTAAGCCTGTAAAGGAATGTTTTGAATAAGACCCAAGTGTGGGGGAATTTTGTATGAGAAGTTTTGAGCAATGTAATGAAACCCATCCTTTTTTATTAATGTGAAGACTTTATTTTGGAGCATAAATTCTTGAAATGAATGTTTTGATGTCTATGATTCCTGTGAATGTTTTCCTTGCTAGTATTTTCCATTAATTGTCTTCTTCTAGAGTGTTTAAATCAAGATTACATGGTCTGAAATTAATCTATTGTTTGATGCTTCAGATACATATGATTAGATACTCCACCCTTTCTTCCTGAAATTGCAAGTTAGAATTCATTCGTAATGCTCTAATTCTGTGATGGATTTTGCTTCTTTCTGCCACCATCTGCTAACATATCTTTGACTTGAAAAAAAATCATTTATCTTTCCTCTGCCTCTAAAATCATAGTCCCATCAGTCATCTATGACATAAAACTTATGAAAGTTTGATTCCATGCCTTGTGACATACCTATCCTCAACCCAACCAATTGAAATCCCTAATACCCTTATCTGAAGGTCTAACCACCACTATTAATACACAACCAGCCAATTCAAGTGATATTTTGCATGTTGAAAGAGTTGTGAGAGAGAGAGCCCTCTCTGTGTTTGGAAATGATAGTTTCCATCCACGAGAGTGTAGTTGAAATAGTTACCTCAGTGATCCCTTCTGCCACAACCTGGAAGAATCCTAAGTGATAACAAGTAGAATGTAGAAGAGAGGTCAAGATGTTGTAGATTTTGGGCACATGATTAGAGGCAGACCAAAAGAAAATCATAAATGTGATGCAATAGTAAAAGGGATGCAACTAGAACTTGCTAAAGAGTATGTACCTTTTTGGGGGTTTCCCAAACCTTATAATTTATTTGTTGATTCTAGAAATTTATTTGTTGATTCTAGAACAAGTACAAAGAATGTGGAAAATGAAGTTGATAATTTACGTAAGATTGAAGTTATTTATAATGGGTTTGTTTGGTTCCAATTATGTACAATATGTTGACATTATGGCATAATATCAAGAGAAAGAGAATCCAAATGAAAACTTGAGTTTTGATGAAGATTGAATGGTGCTACCTTGAAAGATTGAAGAGATTACAATAGAGTAGGCACCTAGTGATATTGCAAGAAAGATGTTCTCGAAAACAATGTTGCCCATATATTTTGATGATATGGCATTTGAATTGATTGTGGAAAGGCAATAGTTTATAGTTAAATATAATGAAGATGCCATCCAGAATATTGAATACATGAAAGGAGGGTTGGGATTGGTTGGCCATATGAAACTTAGTACATCTAGAGAAATAAAGATAGAGGATGAACATGATAAGTTCATGTGAATGCAACATGAGACTCAATTTTAACTAGGTAACATAGATGATGGTTATACTCAAGAAGATGAAACCTTTGTAAAGATGATGAAAGCCTTATTGCATGAAATTTGTAATGGTTGTTGTTTTCAAGTAGATGTCATAAATGCAAAGGATATTCGACTAAGACATGCACTAAAGAATGCAACTATATTATGTAGTCTACACAAGGAAAGATTGATTTGAATATTTTTGAAGAACATATTAAAGAAGTTGATTTGCAATTAACATGTGTCCAAATCCAGAGTGAAATAAATGTTGATGTAAAAGGAAACAATAAAACATGGGAGGATGACGTGGAAGTGCCATGTGGACATGAAGTTTGGCGTGGAGGATTCACGTAAGTAGAGGGTGTGATGTGGACCAACCACATCAGATCCACGTGCATGGGTTTTCGTGTGTGATGGGGTCCGAAGGCGCATGAGACCTGAACATCAGGCAATGGTGGAGGTCAACGACTCACAGTGCTTCAGGATCGCAAACATGTGTGAAGTTTGTTTTATTTAGCACGAGTTTGAAGGGAAAACCACCCTATCGATGTGTCAACCCCTCGTGTGTTCAAGCTTGCAAAAGTGGTTTTAGAAAAACACTTTGTCGAGGATCCTGAAACCACATTTGGTCTTACTGTTCGATGTGATGTGAAGAGATATGACATGGGGTGATGTTGGGATGATGGGATCCCTGTCAGTCATTTCAGACTTGGGATATCGTGTAGATATGATCAGTTGCCATCATTCTTTTAGGACTGCGAACTTGCACAAAGTTTAAATTAACTAGCACGAGCTTGAAAGGAAAACCTCCCTATTGACATGTCACCCTCTCGTGCATTCAGGCCCAGAAAAGTTGTTTTCGGAACCCATTATTCGACGAAGCCTGAAACCACTTGTGTCTAATAAGTGGTAGTATGATGATGGTGACCAGGGCCGCATCATAAGATGACACGTGGGATGGTATGACACATTAGCAAACATGTATGATGATGTGTCATCACCTTGCCACATAAACATAATGCCATGTCAGCAAAATGCCACGTCGGGAGAAATTCAAAAGTTAAAAAAAAAAACAAATCTTGAGCCAAAATTTTATTTTGGTCATAACAGGAGCATATTAATTCAAAATTTGATGAGACTCGTGCCATTTCGATGCTATTTATGGAAGTTGTAGGATTTTCGGTGAGGGACACTTCTCCATTATGCTTAACGTTTACAAAAAATTGAATTTAGTGGTTTTTGAAGGTGCGTAGCCCAAGGATGGACGGGGGTCCAGCTAAGGCCCAAATTGATATGGTGTAGTCATGACCTAGGCACAGAGACAACTATGGAGCCTTGAGGCTAAATTCAAAAATATGTTAAGCCAGGAGATGAAAGAAGACCAAAATCCACTATTTGGGTGCATGAAAGGTTGATTTTTGAAAACTTCGAGACAAAAATGGAGATAGCATTTTTCAGTAAAAATTCCAAGTTTGGAAGAAATGCATAAATTAAAAAGTTGGTTATTCCATAATTTTATAAAAATTGATGGGAGCATCAGATTTGAATTAGGAATGTGTCTATGTACTCACCATCATATGGTCTCTAAATGCTCGATATAATTTTTTTCCAATTCTTTACTGATTTTTCCCTACAAGCCTTAGAAAATTGGTCCTTCAGAACAAGTGTAGCTACAGGAATAATGTAAAATTGGGTAAAATTGTTGATTTTGGAGAGTTGTAACTTTCAACCCTGAATTCAGAAATGAAAATGGGAGCATTCATTGGAAGAGTGTCAGTTGGAGATGAAGCATAATGAATCCCATTATAAATCATAGTATTTTACCTTTCCAGGAAATTTAATAAAAAAGGGGCTTGCTGCCCAATTTGATATATATATATATATCAAATGGATACTTTTCAGAATTACTCATTGTACATTAAATTCTTTATAAAAATTATAGAAAATGGTTTACCTAATATATTGGCTACAAGATCATGTTGCAAATATCAAGTACAGGTCTCAAAGATTGGTATTCTAAGATTCAGAGTTAGCTACAGGAATGAAGTAGCACTGGTCAAAAGTGCTAACTTGGGAAAATATAAAGATACTGATGATAAGAGAGCATGACAAAGGTAAAAGGGATTTAGTATGATGGTAGGAACATCATAAGTGCACTTTCACAGCGGTGTGGAGACACAATGGAATGAGTTAAGTAGGGATCAATTGTGTGATGAGTAGCAATGTGGATGATTGTCAAAGCCTATTAAACCTAAGAAAAAAAAAGTTATATGGTGGTATAGAAGCATGTTAGATGCAAGATTGATTTGGATGTTGGCAAAAGCATAAAAGAAAATGATGCTTGCATAGTTATGTGAAGGTGAAATTGAAAAAGCAATGCATGGTATAGGTGCTTTCCAACAAGCAAATCAAAGGACTAGTCCAAGGAGGGATGAGCATTGGGAACTATGATGGTACTAATGATTTGCAGGGATACCCAATGATGCAAGTAGGACATATCTGATTGATAACCAAGAGGAATTACTAATCGATTAATGGTACCTCATTTAAAGTGCATGCCATGCATTTATCATATTCAAAATGTGCAAAAAGGTAGTGCAAGAAGAGACATAAGAGCTCCTTGGTTGATGAAGTTGAAGCGAGATGAATCACACCATTGTAGTGTGTTGGAAGTGCTACAAATAAGGCATAAACAAGACTAAAAAGGATTGCATATCTTGTGTAAACGATGGATTATTTAAAGTGGTTAGAGATTCTATTGCATTCTTAAAGAATGCATATAATGCATTGATTTTAGCCAGCTTATGCAATATAAATTGCAGGGAATAAATTGAAGAAAAGAGATGTGGATCTCTTGGTTGAGGTGGTTTTTATTTGGCGCAATAATAGAAAGGATAGCAGAGGTATGAGAAAAAAAGAATTGGACAAAGGTTAGAGGCAACTCTAGATAAGATGTCAAACTGGGAACCTAGGAAATGAGTACAATGCAAACATGACCAAAGCCTCCAAGAATCTACAAGGCATGTCAAGAACTGGTTGTAGAAGAAAAGGGTGCATGTGGCCAACAGGGGAAACATACAACAAGGGAGATTTTCCTCACCCTAAATCCCTATTTTGTTTCTACAATAAAATTGTATATTATTGAAGTAGCAAGTATAAACTATGTATGCCCCGGTTGTTGGTGCTTTTCCCAATCATGCCACAACTGGCAAGCTTGGTCACAGCCACCTCGGGCAACAGCATGTTGCAACCTGTCACCTACTCATCATGCCGACATGCATACATGTGATAAGCGGTTATGTGGAGGACGAGTGGATCTATAGAAATCATTCGGCAGTTAATGGGCCCGAGACTGGTCTCAGTTGCGGATGTCCCTTCGCATTAACTTGGGGTAGCTGGTTATTGAAGCTCCCGGCTGTGTGGTGCACCTGCGTCCCTTCTCCATGGCTTGTATAACGACAGACAGGCCTCGTTCTATCCTCATTTGCAATCCTTTGTTGCTCTCTGTTGAGAACTGCTCTGTTGTGAATTGCCCTTCTCATTTTGTCATTGTTTGGGAGATTGGTCTTTACACCATGACTCGTCCGCGAGGTACCTCAAGGCGTGGAGCTGGGCATGGCACAGGACAAGATGTTGCTTCTTCAGGAAGGAATAAGGCAGCCATCAACAGCTATGGCAATAGCGTCTCGGCTCTGGTTCACCTATTAATTGATGAATGGGAATCAAGTCGTGTGGCTGATATTCTAGCCATCGGCAACCAAGGAAACCAGATCAATTACTACTGCTTATAAAAAATATGATGGGAAACACTGGTCAAGGAGATGCTAGAAAATTGGAACTCTTCTTAATCCTCCATTTCAGACATCAGGGCTACCTTGGTTCATCTAGATGAAAAGCTGGTCAATTTGGACACCAGTTTCGCTGGTGGTAAATACTCCCTAGAAAGTTGTGCGACTTTCAGCAGGGGCTTGGTTGGAAATGGACGTTGCTCGTCCTGGAGTGGTCTCCTCTACCGCTGAAGCACCTCCAATTTCACAGGAAATGAAGGATGCATTTATTGAAGACTCTGTTGCTGCTACAGGCGCTCCTTTTGGGTCTTTCCTGCCTATTCCTGGTGTCCTCTATGAGTATCGATCCCCTACATGCCACCTTTTCCCATTCCTTCCACCATTGACTCGCTACACTTCAAAAGTTTCTGGAAGACCGAAGGGGATGCCTCCCCCTGTTGCAAAACTGAACCCCTGACGCCAAAGCTCCCTCCCCAGGGCTGGGATGAAGACCTCTTCGGAAGCTACCCTATTGTTGAAGACAAGCCCAGCTCTCAGAATGAAGAAGCAAGTACTTTGGATGGCAAGTCCCTAGCTCTCTCTGTGAATGTCAGAGGTCTTGTCTTTTTTTGCCATACAAATTGTTCTCATGCTCTCTTTTTGTTTTATTATATGCTATGTAATGAATCTTACGACTCTTGGTCTCCTTGGACAGGTCTGTTTTTCTATGTTACTTATCTGCGTAGCACTTTTGAGAGCCTGGGATAGTGGTTCCACCACCCCTCAACACCGCCAAGGCTAGCCAAACGCCATGTAATTTTTGAACTCTTTTTATAAATATACTGAAGCAGCTTTACAAAAAAAAAAGTATAACCTATGTATGAATTAAGTATTGCTACTTGGGTGAGAATATTGCAGCTAATGATATGTTATGTAATTGGAAGAAAGGCCACTGAAGAGATCAATTAAACTATGGAATTCCAAGCTATGAAGAGGAATGGGGGGAAGACATTCTTTGACTCTTCTTTTTTACATTGTTTATGTTTCTCTTTGTTAAGAAAGTAGCGATGTGTAGATAGCCTTATGGTATAAGAATGCAAGAGTGTAGCATAACACGAAAGCATATGCACTAGTAAGCATATTGATAAATAATATATGATAGAGTGCATGAGAATATTCTTGAAATGCATGCATGTGAAATTGCATATGGACTAAGAGTGATATGTTGATATATGTCACGAGTATGGCATGGTAACTAAGTATGGTTTTTTATGTGTTGTATAACTAGGAAGGGTTGAGAACCTGTTTGAATACGTTGATGATGCAGTTGGTTGTGGAAATCAATATCACATTGAAAGAGAACAAGGAAATAACTTGTTAAGAGGTTCATGGAGGGAATGGTGTGAGCTCCCATGAAAACACCAACTGATCATGTAACATCTAAGGTGTGGATGGAAACCATACATGTATGGGAATGATCATGCCTATGTTGCAAGATTGTTGAAGGGAATTAGGTAAGAATTCTTTCAATCATGTTGGATATCTTCATTGATATGTTCATGATGAAAATTTGAATGCAATTAAGATAAAGAATGAAGTCTTGGATAGAAAATATTTTAAAATATTTTGATGCATGTAGGAGTTAGTGTGTCATGATGGGAATGGTTAAGAGTTAATAGCCATTGCAAATGAGTATTACACTCATGCTTGGGGAAATAGATGTCATGTGAAATAACCATGTGTGAGGGCATGTATTGTTGAAATTGGGAAAGCTATAGCGCCACACAAATATCCAAAATCTCCTTGCTTGGTGAACAATGTATTGGACTACAACCTCTTTTCCAACACTAAAGAGCACTAAGAAGTATTCTTGGTGTGGTGTTTTGGAATGAAGAGGAGGGCATCCAAATGATCAAACAAGTAATTGTGAGGTGGATGGTGATGATGTGTCAAGGGTGTTGTTTGAATCCTTCAAACATATCATGGAAGATCATACGAGTTAGCATTATGGGAATTATTGAATCAGTGCAATTGATGCATTGAGTGAATATGCATAAGTAGGTTATGCGAATGTGCATGTTGGCACATGTGTTAATTGCATTATGAGAAAGTTTTGATTTGCTAGTAATATGTACATGAAGAATGATATTTTGTTGGCATTTAATACATGGAACGTTGAAAAATAATTGAATTGTTGGCATTATAATTGAGAGAATATTTTGGTTATCATGAATATTGCATACGAAGTGAGTATATGAATTGAGTACCCATTGTTGTTTGGTTGATATGAAAATTCCGTTAGAAGACAAACTGCAGGTAGTGTTTTCTTGGACATGGCAGTGAGTATAAGAACATAATGAAGACTAAGTACTACCATATGAAAAGGACAAACACTATGAGAAGGACGTCGTGGTTAATTAAAAAGTCTGATTTCTGAGGACACATTGCAGGAAGACTATGAGCTATGGCCTGCCATGATCTAAACAACAATGACATGAATTGGAGCTGTTGTGAATGTAGTGAAAGAAACTACATGAAAAACTAGTCACATTGGATGGACTCCATGAATGATTTGTCGAGAGCATGGAGTTGTGTTAAAAAAATTATAATTATATGTGTGTGTGTGTGTGAAGAAAAGAAAAGAATGTCTTGTATATGGCAGTAAAAGTGAGCCATAACGAAGACATGGATTGTTGATCTTGCCATTGAAAGCTAAGTATCATGTGTGGAACTTATGTTCTTATTAGGAATTTAATTGTGAAGATAATGATTCCCAATATTGTTTGACATGTAAAGTATGATTCTTATACATGTATGTTTATGTTAATGACATGGGTGGATAGTAAATCTACTTAATATGAGCCATGGTGAAAATTGTAAGTTGAAAAATCGAGAAGAAGGCCACTGCAAAAGACACGAGAATCCTAAAAGCTGTACTCTTTTTGTGCCAGAAATCCTTGGTGAATGATGGATCACCTCAGGGACTATTAACTTAGAGAAGGGGATGCCTGATCCTATAGGGTGAGTGATTGCAAAGAAGGAGGAAAATCTAATGAATCTGCTAGGCGTGATTCATGACATTTAGAGTCGTAGCACTAAGATTCCCTAGTTGACCTATACTGGGAGCATTGGAAGGGAATTAGGGTAACAAACCCTAGGAACTGTTAACTTAGAGAAAGGAGCCCCATTCCTTAATTTGTTGTACACTCGAAGAGAATCAGGGTAACAAAACCGAGGGTACTGTTTAACTCAGAAAAGGGGAGCCCCATTCCTTGTGTGTCAAGAAGAGCATTGAGCTAAATATTTCATGTGGCAACCTTGTGAAAAGAAAGAAATGTCCATGCATATAAGTATTGGATAGAGATTTCCTACTTATTTTGATGAAATGTATATGTGTTCTTATATTTTGGAATTAGAAAATTATTATAGACATTATGACTATTTCGTGAGAATAATTATAACATGCATAATTCTTGTTAATGAATGACATAGGTACATGTAGATGTGTTGATCCTAGAAAGAAAAACTAAGGCAGGGAAGGATAAATGTTAGTGCATTTTGGATGACATTGGCCGACAGATATATCAGATTGCAAGACCAAGAGCACTATGGAAAATATGGCTGAGAAAGCAACATGGAAACTAAAGGAGGTTGTGCAGCGATATATTGTACCTGTTTTGAGAAATGTTAAATTCAGACATCGTATAATAGCATTGAAAATGCACCGAGGATGGTGCATAAATTAAGGGGGGAGGGGAATGTAACACCCCATTTTTTACTCCATAATGTAATTATTATAAATAAGGATGATATGGCTAGAGGCCAAGCTTGAACGATGTAATTATGTACATTTTATATTTAATATAAAACACACGACTACTGTAGACCAAGAAGGACGAAGTAGAGATGGCGGGCTATCCTTCCACAAGGGGGAGAGTGATCATCCTAAGCCTTGGATTGTAGGGGGAAATATGTCCAATTCCAAGTATGCCACTTGTCCAACTCTCCTTAGAAAAGGGGGAAAAGTGTCCAACCGCGTGGATGCCAAGTGGCTAGTACCTATCAACCTTGGTGCCACTTGGCTAGTCTCAACCATGCATATAAATAGTGACGGCTAGCCCATTCTTCCATCATTCCTTCAGGTTAGAGACACCCATTTTTGGGTTACTAGACCATTGTTTCATCATTCCTCCAGGTCTGAACCATCGTTGTTGTCAAACCTAAACCACCAATGGTTGTACCACCATCACCAAAACGGGGAATTGGAACCAAATTGAGAATAGAGGATTGGGTAGATGTAGCAGAAACTCAGCACCTTCTTGTGGATGGGTAGCCTCAGCTCAGGGGTGGCTCTATGAAATAAAGATATGGCTTGACAAAGCCTACGGCTAGGAAAAACGTCGTTGGTTTGCAGTTAGTTGGTCATATTTTCAGATAAGTCTTTGTTTGTGTAAAATGATTGGTATTTATTTCTGTGAATGAATTATTGTCATTTTATGAATTAAAATGATAGAATTAATGGCATTGGCGAGTGCATTTCTATGTACATAATATGTAAAGATTATATATTCATTTTATTGGCAACTATATATTTATCTATGCTATAATTGTTTAATTAAAACAAAAGAAAAACAAATTTGAATATTGAAGGAAAATTCAATTAGAAGACTTAGTACCCGTGACCCAAGAGTCACCGAGAGGTCACCGGGTACGTGAAAAAACTGCCCAAACTGCACAAGAGAACTCACATTGAATAAATAGGTGATAAGTGGACTCTTCATATTTTTTGCAAGGGGGACACACACTAGACCCGAAACTCCCTCTCTTCAATAAGTTATCCCAGGTGAATATATTCTTCTCCGGAACAAGCCAAACAAGTAATTTAATCTTTAGAGGGAAATGCCACTTCCACAAACTGAGATTCCACCAACTGCTATTGTTCGGAGAAAGAAAAAAGAGCCTCATACGCCAACTTTGTTGTAACCACCCATGTAGAATGATCCCAAGACTAAACTAAGGAATCCTCCCTATCAACCAGAAAAATACCAAATCTGTAAATACCACGAGTAAAGTGAGTCCATTATGTGGCCAACTCCCCACTGAGTCCCAGCTCTGATGCCAGAATCCAGTTAAGAAATTGGAGTGTTACCTTCATATCTGACAACTTGACTCATAAAATATATACCATATCTCTTTAGAATAGCAATCAGAGGATCTGAGAGCTTATATAGTCCATCACCACCTATGAAGGGATCTCGACCACAAAGAACACTTTGACCATTACCCACTCGCCATGCCAACCACTTTTGAACAACTGGAAATGTAGTTGTAAGGCTCTTCAATATGTTAGAAGTGGATCTTCCAGCAAGACCACCTGCTCTTCACCAAGCTTCCATAGTCAAGTTTTAAGATACTTATCTCTCATCACCTCACTCACAGTCCACCCACCGCTATAAACATCTCCAGAGGCTTTCTGCAGCAAGGGCCTTCCCAAACATAAAAATGTTCTTTAACCCCCACCCCCCACCTCCTTGGGTGAGGAAATATTGTCCCAGACTCCCAGCTTACAAGATGAAAGGCCCTCTTCTTTTTACTACCTTCCCATAAGAAAGATAAGCATTTTTGTCATATCTTGGCCAATACAAATTTAGGAATCTTTGCCAATGATAACCAAAAACCGAAATATTCTCTAATACATATTTAACAAGAATGAGCCTTTCTCCAATGGTCAACCATTTGAAATCCCAACTTTCTAACTTTTTGTCTACCTTTCTTAAGAGTCATCCCTAGTCTTCTTGGGAGTAGTGGTTGGGCTTTAGAAAATATCCCAGGTACCTGCATCCTTCATCCACAGGATGCATAAGAAAATGAAACATCCTAGAGATCTGAACAATAGAAACCTCATCAACCTTGTTCACAAGAAAAGAAGACTAAGAAAATGAAACATCCTAGAGATCTGAACAATAGAAAATTCATCAACCTTGTTCAGAAGAAAAGAAGACTTTGTATTGTTGATCTCTTATGGCTTCAACAAACAAATAAAGAATCCCCTTAAAAACTGACCATTCATCAAAATAGCCCTTGCCAAACAACAAGACATCGTCTACAAAAACAAGGTGAGTGATGATGTCCCAATCTGAGATCTTAACACCCCCGATTCTGCCATCCAACTTGGATTTCTCAATAAGCTTACTAAGCCCTTCAACAACCAGAAGAAAAAGTAGGGGAGGTAGGGGGAAACCCTGTCTAATACCCCTAGAGGAGATGAAGAAAGTTGTAGGGGCTCCATTAATCAACACAACAAAGTTTGCAGATGTCACACAAGACATAATCCAATTGGTGACCTCCAAAGGAAGTCCAATTTGAAGCAATAACAACCTAAGGAATGTCCAATGAACTATATCATAAGCTTTAATCAGATCCAATTTAAGAACCATGGCTTTTTATTTCTTTGACTTTATGGAGTGTAACCCTTCTTGGGAAACTCCAATAGCATATGGGATCTACCTTTTGGACAAGAAGCCAAATTGTTCATTTGTGACACAAAGAGAAAGCTTTTCTTTAAGCCTGGAGGCTATAATTTTAGAAATTAGTTTATAGATCAGGTTACAATAGGAAATAGGCATGTACTCATCGAAAGTGACAAGATGATAACTTTTTGAAATCAATGCTAAGAAAGTGGCATTAAGGGCTCCAGAAACAAAACCCCTCAATGTAGTTTATAGATCAGGTTACAATAGGAAATAGGCATGTACTCGTCGAAAGTGACAAGATGATAACTTTTTGAAATCAATGCTAAGAAAGTGGCATTAAGGGCTCCAGAAACAAAACCCCTCATTCTTGATTCTTCAACCATAGCCAGAAGCTCGAGGCCTAACATATAAAAAAAACTAGATAAAATTCCACAACCCACCCATCAGGGCCTGGGCTCTTAGATTTTGCAAAACCAACAAGAACATTGTCTACCTCTTCTGGGGAGACGAGATCACCAATGCTCTTACCTTCTTCCAGGGAAAAGAACTTGGGGTAATTTTGTATCACCCTCATTTGACTGGAAATAGAAGCACCTCCATTGTCAGGGAAGAGGTTTCTGAAGTGTTCAACATCAACATTTTCCAGATTTCTCTGACCTGTGATAGAACCCCCCTAGGTCATTAGCTCCCATATGGAATTTAAGATTCTTCTTCTTCATGCAGCCTTGTGAAAGTAGGAAGCAAGTGCTATCACATAGTTTGAAGCCATTGAAAACTCTGTTTATAGGCGCTATACAAAGGACCAACACATAGCAATGCTAACAAAATCCAGCAACCTTGTGATAGCAAATATGGATTATAGCAATGCTAACAGATACAGCTGCATTCAAGTGAGAATGCAACGATCTCTTATTTTAAAAAAGATAAACCATTCTAAGAAAGTCTCTGCATCCAGTATTAAATTAGTTTTCTATACACAATTTCTTTAGGCTTCTAGTTTCGTAGCTAGTAAAAGTGGTTGAATAACGAAGGAGATCAATTCTACCTGGAAGAGATTCAACATCTTTGCTCATCGAATGGTTTTCTATAAATGTTGAAGGCAGTTAATACAGAAAGATGGCAACAAAAGAGCCATCAACATAATATAGTCATCATCAGAATCAGAAAAACACGACATTTTAAACACCAATTCTAAGATCAGGCTCTACATTATTCTTCTCAGCATGTTTTCTGGCACTCGGCATTTAACTCTCGAGCATTACAAATTCAAATCACAAAATTGAATAAACTCTGCTAGAGATCAAAGTTTAATCTGCTAACTTTACAAACATAATTGAATATGCAGCAAAGGACCTTCCATGCAAATAAACTAACACCGCCTGAAGAGGTTTCGCTTGTAAGGTGAAATACTCAACGTTTTGAGAACTGTGGAGCTTTCCGGGCTTTGTGCAAACCAACTTTCTTTCTTTCAACTTTTCTTGGATCTCTTGTTAAAAGCCCTTGCTTCTTGAGAGGGTCCCTGTTGTCTGGATTTGCTTTGCATAAAGCACGAGCAATTCCTAATAAAGTTGCCTGTGCCTGACCAGAAAGCCCACCTCCTTCTGCCTTAACAAAGACATCATACTTGGTTTCATAACCTAGAGTTGCAAGAGGATATTTAAGATACTGAAGCCAAAGTGGATTTCCTTGAAGATATTCCTGCAAATCACAAACCAATAAATTAAGTAAATATTACTGATTTATAGTGTTTTGAGCGAAACCTGGAATTTGATCTTGTTATTTTTCTTTTGAAAATCTGAAAACTGATAGTTGCTAACAATGCAAACAACAGGGAAAAAACAGCAGTGATAATCTTAAACCAGTATCAACAAATTCAGCACTAAAAAAGAAAATTTTCATTGCCGAGCATGATAATAGCACTTCTTCTAAGCCAGAAAAACTGAACAGTACATATTCTAAGGTACTATAACAGTGGCCCCCTCAAATTGTTTTGCCACAAAGCAACTGTAGTGATGGCTGGCACAAACAACAAGGACAACTATTATCCAGATAAGGTATGACAATCTGCCCATATTTTTATTGGCATGGCAGGAAACCAATAAGGCAGCATATGTTGAATTATTATAGCGAGGGCAGGTGCTTCTACATTGGCTATGTGTCTAGCATGTGGAAGACGTCCAAAGTGACTCTTTAGACGCAACTTTATTTTATAACGTCCTTTTATTGAGTCCATGGTATTGGAGGTCCCATGGTATTGGAGGGCCCATGGTATTGAGTCCATGGTATTTGCATATTGTAATGTTATAAAAGAAAGTCTAAGGAGAGTGAGAAGACACATAAAAAATAAAAAAAAATAAAAGAGATCAAGTGTGATCCAGCTTGAGAGAGTGATTTTCTCAAGAAGGCTTTGGAAAGAGTGATTCTTTCAAGCAAGAAAAGAGTGAGTCTTTTGGCTGAAGAGGTGTGAGATTGCAGCTAACCAAGAGGCCGAGTTTTCTTAGAGACTGAGAGAGAGAGAGAGGGCAAGTTAATCCTTTCCCTAGCCATGCGTGTGGAGGACAGTATAGCTTCTGTACAGCAGCATATGGATTCCGTACGGCCAGTCTTACAAGCTGTACAGGCTGTGTCTTGGGTAGCATTGGGCAGCATTCAGTCTTGGAGGAAACGTTGGGGTTTATAAAGGGGTTTGAGACCTTCTCTGACAGATTCCGGGGTCATCTTGCTCGGTATGTAACAGATCCAGTGTGACTGTTATTTCTGAAGCATTCTTTGTGAGTTAAATAATAAAGACAAACTCTTTTGCTGGTTTTCCCAAGGCTGGGGTTTCCAGGGTAAATTACCTGTGCAAATTGTGAATGGCTTTTTGTGTTTTCCACTGTGCAACTCATGTTATATTTCCAGTGTATTTCTGTTACTAAATCAGATTTGCAATTTTAATTTGCTGCATATTAAATCTGTGTATAAAATTTAGTTGATAACAGAAATCTGATCTGGTTTTAAGAATTTAACAACATAGCCCCATCATTTGAATCAAAAAGCACTTTTGAGTCGGTTGCTTCCATTGTTGAAGTTTCAACTCAGTTGACAGAGGCTCGAATTAGTGCGAAATACACCAATGAATCTGAATCAATGGCAAAGCCCTTGCAATTGGTCTCCCAAGCTACCAATGCTAGTAAAACTAGAAGGAAGTCAATGACCCTCACTTGAACTTGCATCTCATCTCTCTTCAGCAGAATGTTCATTATAATACCACATGTTAGTCAAATTGTACCAACAATTTCCTGGGAAATACCTTCAACTTATCTGGAAAAATGTATCAGCACCTAATGGCCTTCACAAGTCAATTGAGTATTGCAGCCTTTATTGTACAATGTCATTTGGCATAATATAGGAATAAAGAAGTGAACAAAAAGAAAGGTATTTTCTTCACTTTCTCCTATAACAGAGAGAATATATGGCAGAAGATTATCTGAACATGATGCAAGATACGTTGTTGCAGTTGTCGTTATCGCAAGTTGTGCTTTGCATTGAATAATATGTTGTGGATTCTGTTAATGTTGGAGATTCCACCTTTGTACTAGTGGTTGTGACACATATTGAAGTTGTTGAAATTGAACAGGGTGTGTAGTGGTTGAAATTGCAAACGATGTTATGAAGGATCAACACTCCTGATTTCTTGCAATGCCACTGCAACCATTGCCTTGTACACATCTGGTTGGATTCTTGTCACAGAAGATTCAAATCTCTGTTGCATCTGTATCCAACGATCCATCCCTAGTCCTTGAAAGTATAAACCCTGAAATGCATACTCCCCATTACCTTCTCCCGTCCACCTAAAAGTTTTCATCATGTTGCCGGTTGCCCTTGTCCTCTTTAGTTCCAAAAGCTTCTAAGCAGATTTGCTGCCATCCTTTCTCAATCAGAAAATACATGGGTTCTCAGTTTGGCTGTAAGATGTAAGCAACCACATAACGAGTGTTACCTCTCATGTTGCATGAGGCTTGCACTTGTGATTTTTTGTCACAAGGATCAAGTTTACAGGATCACATTGCTAGATTTCAATTTTCTTTGAAGAAAAGGGGGTGCACAGAAGTTTTGGCTTAGAGATGATGCTAGCTGGTGGTGGATTTGATGCTATGATTGTTACTTCTAAGTGTGGGATTAGATGTTTTAGTGCATTAATGGTGGTCTAATTCATGAGTTAACATATGCCTACAGAGTAAAACTCTTGATGATGTCTTTTTCCCTCTGTCTTTGGTAGGGTTGGCATGTTTGAAGTGTTTTGGTGCTTAGCATTGTAACAATTATTTAACACTTCGTACATTCCATGGATTGGAGGGTCTTTGCTACAATTAAAGGGGCTTTGCTATGGTTTCTAAGGTTTTATTGTGATAAATCTTCATTGCAATGGAACACCCTAGCACTTCGACCATTTTCAAGGTTCTAAGCATAAATTGATGTATTTTATATAGTTGGAGGCCTCTAGTGCGAGTTCCCTAGGTGTCTTGGGTTTGCTTAGCACATGTACCACCTTGTCATGACACATTTGACACCCCTTGATGGAGCGCTATCCTTGTTCACACATGCTAAGGAACATTTGAAGTTGTTTGACCTTTATTTGACCACATGGAGGCATGGTATTGGAGCATCCTAGCTCATTTGGCCCTTTTCACACTTGGATGAGAATTATTGCAAGATAAACTATGGTTTTCCTTGGAGTGCTCTTTCTCTTGGCACATATGTTGAGGCAAGCATGCATTAAAATACTATTTTATGGCTTGAATAGGTTGACACTTTTCCCTGGGGCGCACCTTCTTGTGTCCATGGTTTGGAGAGAAACAACATGCAATATATCATGACATTTGGTCAAGTGTACACCTCACTAGGGTGCACTCTTCTTGGAGAATATTATATCATTTGTTGAAGGAAGACCTAACCTCCTTGACACTCTTCCCTAGGGTGCACCTCTTTGTGTCCTATTTGGAGAAAACCAAGTGGTTTAGAAGCTAAAATTCACAGTATCATCTAAATGCACATGGACCTAACCTTCATGGTACTTAAAATATTATTTGTTTGAGGAAGATCTAACCTCCTTGGCACATTCTCTTACGGCACACTCCTCAATTTGGTTATTTGCTTGGTCAAGGTTGTTACTCATGCACATGCTTTAAAGTTTGTTCAAAGGTTTGTTGACTTATTCACACATGGGAGGTTGGATTGGTTATAACCACACGTGCCTCAAGAAAATTGGTTAAAAGTTGGTTAGGTTCACACATCTAAACTCTCTCTCTTCTCAAGGGTATATTTGTTGAAGGAATTATTTATCATTTATTAGTGGATTTTCTTGGGTCAAAAGCCTAATTTGTCCACTACATGGAGCTTTGTTCACACATGGGGGGGTCTTTCTCTTGAAGGGTGCATTTGTAGAAAAATAATTTATTATTTTGTGAAGATTATTGCTTGGTCAAATCATTCAAAGGAAGGAGGCGCCCTACACAAGGTGTGCTAAATCGGGTAGAAGAACCCTTACACGGGCAATCACTTTCTACAGAGCATAAACATGAGTGTGGCTAGGAGCCCCTAAGCCATGTGTCCTAATGGGTCCATCCCAAGAAGCATCAAACACCAACCCATGGAAAAAATGGCCCAACATGACAGGGTACTTCTGCCCATCAAGGGGCAGTCAGTAATGCCACTAAGCCAACACTTCCTGAAATGAAAACCAAGAGGACCTGCCATGACCAGACCATGGGTCTTGAACCCTATTAGACCAACACTTTTACATAAACAAGCCCAGACTTGGCCTTTTACAATGGCAAAAGGCCCCTTCACTCTGGTATATCCTAGCAAGAAATTGCGGACGATCTAGGGCATACCAAGGGTAACATTGATTATGTACAGTTATGGATGTAATCCATTTTTTAATGTTTAATATCATGTTGTCGTGCATTACATGTCCTTCCTTTGAATTTATCATGTGCACAATCAACTTCTTTTCAGTTATGTCCAACATCCCATTTTATTTTCAAGCTTGTGTGTGTCAGTGGGAGCTGTTACATATACAAAATGTACGTCTCGCTACATTATAAATATGATTTTACTTGCCTCGTTGACATTGTATAGGTTAGAATAGGTAGTTTACTATTTCAATAAGTTCAAGCAACCTTCTTTTGTTGAGCAGTAGATTAATTATTTTCATTGGCATTGATGCCTATTTTCAATCTTTCTACTTTTGCTCCAGCAAGGTCTGACCAGTTACATAGATACATGCATTCAACCTTTGTGTTGACTCTTGAGTCAAGCAAAGCATGATGGCATCTTGTTAAAGTTTAGACCCTTTGTTCCTATATTATTTAGCCCAACCATGCAAGAGAATCTCGTGATTTTTTGAAAGTTTAATATGCACATCCCTTGCCAACATTCATGGATTATTTTGGTGTCGGCATATAAATGGACCGATCAATAACCACATATCTGAGGTTCTCAGCACTGCATCGGGGGATACTATCCCCAAGAAGAAGACAACGGTTGGTGATCAAATCTGCACCCTATGCAATTGGTCTCCAAACACAAAGAAAGCAAAGTTGGCATTGTGTTTCTTTTCAAGAGTAGGAGCATGAAGAGGGCCACTAAATTCAATGGCATCATTATTGGACCTTGGGTTGTTAGTCAAATTTCTCCAAGTAGCCAAGGTGGAAATTCTTCACATCCAGGCAGGTTAGCTCATAACATAGGCCTGTGTAGGCCAATCAGCAAGTGCCACATGACATAACACCTCCATCTTTCTCTTAAGGGTTCTAAGTCTTCCCTCCTCCCATTTTTCCCTAAGTTCTTCCTTCTTAAGTCTTCCCCTTTTCCTTTTCCTCTCCTTGCCTCCCCTTGTCCACTATATGTTGAGGCAGAAGGTGGAGGCATCATCCATCTCCCATTTATCCTTTGCCTCCGCCCCGCAAACCTTCACCTTCGCTCCTTCCACACTCCATCCATTTTCCCACCTTACCTTCTCTCCACATTTAATCCTTCCATCCTCACCTACCCACGCCACCTTCTTTACTTCAGTTTCCTTTGGGAAAAGGGCAAGAATATTTCACTCTTCACCTTCCATGCCTTTACCTTTGCCTTCCTCCTTCACTTCATACCTTTTCCTTTCCCTTTCCTCTTTCCTTTTGCCTTTCTCTCCATCCTCTACCTTCATTCCCTCCTTCCACGTCACTTTTCCTCTACCTTCTTTTCTTCCTACCTCACACTTCACTTCCCTCTTGGAGCAAAGGGAAAAGGACAGGTATTTCCCCCTTTACCATCTTCTATAAGTCTCTTCTTTGCACCTTCAAACATAACTCGAGACTCTAGTTGCGGCCAAGGTGGTCAACAAGTCAACATGCAACATCACAGGTAGCTGATAGGTGACAAGCAAATGCTTGGTGGCATGACAGACAACTAACACATGGCAACCAAAGTGGGAAAGTGACCATTACAAAATGCCACATGGTGTCTAATAGTGAAGAAGCACATGAACTCATACTAAACCCACGGGCATGGACAAGGTTATGTGTGCATAGAGTCCCTCACTCTTGCATGATATAATGGGAAAGGGTCCATGTATATAAATCATGAGCCCTAAGTTTTCCCATTGCATGTGGGATAAACATTGCAACATTGAATCCTATGGTGAGAGATCAATGAACTATGATCTGACAATGGTTGTAGTCTGAGTTTCCAATGGGAATATTTGCGGCCACGAGTGTCTGAATTGGGCGTGTGATGGCTCGTTGGAAAGTACTTGGTGACATGGTCCAAAGAGTTGAAGCCACATGCATATGGACCCCACCATCTTTTCAAAAGAACAAGTGCCCGTGCCCTCTTTACATGAAATGTCACAGTCTATCATTGTAATGGATGAAGCCCAATTATCTACATTTTGGCTATACATAAAAGTAAGACACGGTTCTAATATTCACAAGCATGCATATTCTTCATTGAGATGTTGTAGTTGTTATTTATACGAAAGAAGGGTCCCCCCAATAACCAATCTTCGATTGGGCATCATGAAGGATGCTATCTTGTCTACAAAAGAAGTCGGAAGCACCCATGATTTGTACAAGCAAGCCTAAGGAAGAAATGAGGAAGGATAATAGAGTTATCCACATCATTGACCCTAGGAATAGATTCAAAGGCCTAGAGTCATGATAGCTGGTCGATTTACTATCACCATGTCTTCAGACAAAAGAATTTGAGTGCTATCCATTTCCCTCCATGATGAAATATTCAAAGGTTGTTGGCCACTGTTGGAACACCCAATATAGAATAAGCATGCATACACAGTTTTCCATTAAGATGCTACATGTATAAATACAATCTCATGTGACACTTGGTTTCATATTCCAAGTTGTCACTTGGACTCCTCATGACTATTCGTCTTTCTTCAATAATACCTAACCTAAAGGATTAGGTTTCCAACATGTCCCCCATTAATTCAAAGGGGTGTATGCAAGTCCAAGCAGAGGTAACACACAGACCCGAGGAAACAGTCCCACAAAAAACGTCCAGCAAACATTATGGGTTTACAGTGACAGTAACACAAGTTGCAACTAGGGTTTATAGAGAATCCGGGTTTATAGAGAACCCACCAGAGCCAGGAAAGGACCCATACCATGCAATAATACAGATGTAAGAATCTCTGATGAGAGATAGAGGAGACAGTTCTGGACAATACCAAGGAGCAGACTAAAGGCAATCTGACAAAAACGCCCAGCTACAGCAATATTCACCCAACAAAGAATTTGCTCAAGCAATTAAATTAGTACAACAAGACTCTACATGCCCTAAAAACTATAGGGCTCTAATACCACTATTGGAACCCCCAATATAGAATAAGCATGAATGCACATTTTTCCATTAAGATGGTACATGTAGCTAGGGTTTATAGAGAACCCGTTAAAGCCAGGAAATGACCCATACCATGCAATAATACTGCAGGAATATCTGATGAGAGATAGAGGAGACAGTTCTGGACAGTTCCAGGGAGTAGACTAAAGGCAATCTGACAAAAACACCCAGATACAACAATATTCGCCCAACAAAGAATTTGCTCAAGCAATTAAATTAGCACAACAAGACTCTATAGGCCCTAAAAACTATAGGGCTCTAATACCACTATTGGAACACCCAATATAGAATAAGCATGAATGCACATTTTTCCATTAAGATGGTAAATGTATAAAATTATAAATACAACCTCATGTGACGCTTGGTTTCATATTCCAAGCTGTCCCTTGGACTCCTCATGACTATTTGTCTTTCTTCAATAGCACCTAACCCAAAGGATTAGGTTTCCAACAACCACGAATTTTTTTTGTTTGCTAGTTTGTCCGTGACTTGCGAGATGAGCATGTGGTCTAAGAAACCACAACTCAAGGGCATCTAAGCCGTAAAAATCACCTGGGGATCACACTTGGCTTGGACCACACCAACCTTTAACATGGCTGGATTTTAAGTGTCTCCTCCCGACTACCTTGCGGGGTTTGAACTCGGGTCTTCATGCAGACCAAGGCCCATTGAAACCAACCGTGCTAGTGGGATTTGACTGTTGGCCATTAATTGGTCCCATGCTTTTTTCATAATACGTCTGTACAAGAAGAATCGATTGCATTGGAAGGATAAATGATTGATAGTCCATAGACATGGAAGGGCTCGATCAGCATGAGAAAGCACGGTGCACAAAGAAAAATGGCTGGCTTTCCATCAATTCAAAGGACACTCTTCACCAATCAGCAGAGAACTCAACAGGCTTTATATGTACATTTTCTCCACAAAAAAAGGGTTCTTTCTTCTCTTTCTGGAATGTTAAGCTATTGCCCTTTATTCCACCACTGTGTTCTAAAATCTGCAAGTGTCCTCCACCCATTCTTCCCTTTTTGTATCTCAGTATTGCTTTTGAAGACTGCATTTGTGAGTTTTAGGGAGCCACTCCCAATTGTATGTTCTCATTGATCCTGCTGTCTAACCCCAGAGTGTGTAATTGGAGGTGAGAGTGTGTAATTGGAGGTGAGACTGACAAATTCATGTGTCAAACCCTTGGGTTCTCTTTCCATTAGTTTAAATGGTTAGTGGTGAAATCACTCAAACTACGTTATAACTAAGCGGCTTGGCTTTGTGCAATGTTGTTATTGATTGTTTAATTTACTTGACTTTTCTGTCATTTCTGAAAGTTGAAGGACGTAGATTACTTATCAAAACCCGTCATTGTTGTTTTCATCAACATAGTAAGAGATTGATCTGTAGCATATGTTGATCTTTTTCAGCTCCCTGTCAGATTTCTCCATCTCATACTTCGGACCCCAATTGAGGAATACATTAAATCCATAGCGGAATAGTCTTCGCACCAATGCATTGCTGTTTGATCCCTCCAAAGGTTCTACCTTTGGTGTTCAGACTAATTTTTCCACTATACAATCTTTGTGGAAAAAATTGCAATATCCAAAGTACGAGAGCTTCAATGACAAACCAAATTTCTTAAAGATACCACCCTTAGGCTGGAAACGCACGGCGCAAAAGTGAGAGGAGTGACTAATGTGGTGACAATAGTATTGCTCCTGGACTGCTTTTGGGGTAATCTCTTTGAAATGCTGTTCTTCATGGAATGCATCTTGCAACACGTGTTCCTAAAACCTAACACTACTTTCAGAAATGAATGCTAAAACATAAGACACTATTAATTCGCCCTTAGATTCATAGAAATACGATAAAATAACCAGTACAAGCAAAATGCCCATTTCAATTATGTGAATATCTATCAATATAGATATCCATTCTCTAAAAATCCAATTACAACCAGGGTTTGAAAGGGGAAAGGGACCTGGGCAGTGCGGCCATTGATGATGACTTTCCCGGAGCCCTCCAGGAGGACTACACGTGCCACAGCAGTCTTCCTTCGGCCGGTCCCAATGAGTTTCTGGGCAGCAAAACCTCCCGGCAGCCTGGACTTTACGTATTTTGGGAGGTCCTGCGTCTCAAGGTCGCTTGGTGCTGGTGCTGTTGCAGCAGTCATTCTTATGGAAGGGGCGCCATTCAAACGCGGCCCAGTCGGTCTTTTGTGGGCTTTGAGATTCTGTATTATGAGAGGTGATCCCAGGAAGGATTTGTTGAGGGGTTTTGCTGAATTTTGGATTTGGGCGACGTTGAAGGAAGAGAACGAGGCAGCCAAAGACGCTATTGCCACTGCCATCTTTGTCGATGATGAGAATCAACCATTCATTCCATTCTCTCTCGCACAAATAACAACTAAATGGATAGGCGTTTTTGCTTTAAATGGCAAGCTTCATCAATACTAAAACCGAATATCCTAAAAAATATTGATGCAAAGAAACGAGACCGGCAACTTGAATCTAATTTGTAGTCAGAGGTAAACGGGAATTACACATTATTTGAAAATAACATCATTTATGATTTTTTTGGGAATTGAAGATTTATCCACCAAATCCAATATTAAAATCTATTTGTATATATTTTATAGAGAACCTAAGCCCGTGTAGGAAAACCCCACTTATTTATCACTAGACCATGGTGCCATCTATTAAACACGGCATTCTCTACATCTATAATTATTTTACTAGCATTTGCCCTTGAGGGGGCAAAAATGAACGCCGCTAGGAAAAGAGGAAAGTTAAAAGGAACAAAAACGTAGGCACAGGCAGCGAGTACATGTTCACCATAATTTATAATGACCTAAGATGGAAGTTGAACTTCGATCAAAAAGCATTACAACTTGTACATATCGAACTTCAATCAAAAAGCATTTACGCTTGTACATGTCGAACTTCAACCAAAAACATATCGACTTGTGTCTCCAAAATATTGACACGTTCAGAAACTTCGAACTCCGACTAAAAAAATAATATTTGGATACTTTGTCGACCTTATCATTCAAGTTAAGTACTCAGCACTTAATGAAAATTGTCTATGTCAATTTTAACCTACAACAATAATGTCAAGTCTGCATGCGATTAGACACAATAAAATCAGACTTCAGTTTGATTTAGCATAGAATCTTCAAAAAGGAATCTTTAAAACCAAAGAGAATAACTCGAGATCTTGCAAATCAAATGTATGAAATATTCCTGGTCACATTCAGTTATATAACGGTATGGTCGGCGCAACCGACTGACATATCCCGAGTGGTCGAGACAGCGTGTTGACTTACATTGCAAATGGTCGGGCAGAGGGCCTAGTCGACAGGTCAACGTAGGCTCCTCGAATAAATGAGGAGATGTGAAATAACTGAACAAAAAAAGGATAACTGTGCAAACTTGATAGATGTAGCTGGTATTGTTTATTTATGACTGTAATTGGTTGTTGCTTGTTGTTGTTCACAGACCTGAACAATTGCTTCAGCCGAGATAGATAGATGGTGCTGGAAGTCCTCCCAATGGCGCAGCGAGTTTTGGATGTCAATGGTAAGTGTTGTCAGCCTTGATAAATCAGTCATCTTTTCCTCTGTTGTCTTCCCCTGCAGATGAATTAAGTCGAGACCAAATAGCTCAATTTTCTTATTGGCAGTTGTAAGCAGGGTTTGGAGATGTGGTTGAAGTTGTTCCACTTTCAAGAGGTTGTTCCGGGCTTGGCTCAACCATTAGTCTTCACTTTTTCTAATTTCTCCAATTTTCTGTTTTCTATCACAATTTGATCTTCAATGGTTCTGCTGATGGTATCGTCACCTACTTGGCGTTGTTGATGAAGCTTATCAATCAAGTCACGTGTCATCCGCATTTCTGTGAATATATTGCCATAGTGTTTGTACCAATTGCGGAGAACATCAATGACAGTAACTGCTTGGTCATTATACTGGTTGAGCTGATCATATGCTGAATTAAATGCTTCATATTGTGCCGACATCAGGGATGTTGTTACTGTGGCCTGTTCCTGTCGGTCCCTGATGAGTTCCTCACGCAATGTCGACATGACTGTTTGGAATAACTGAAGAGATTTATCAAGTGTGCTAGTCGTGTTTGAGCTAGCTGGCAGAGGGACGACTTGTTGTGCTAAGTCCTGACACTAAGCCAAAAATACTTTTTGGTCCTCTTGTAACCGGTGAATACGATATTCGACTTCTAGTCGTCAATGTCGTTGCTCTCGATTAATTACATCAGCCAGTAAGTCAAGCTCTGCTTGTGTTGCTTCTTGTGGCTTGTATGTTGAGATGGGCCCGAATTGGTCGAGATGTATAGATAATCGACCCAGCTGAGAAATATGATCCAGATGATGTTGCTGCAGCTGAAGCTCTCTATCCTGGCGTCGTTTGTCTTTATGCTGCTTTTTCTTGGACTTCCCTTGAGATTTTGGAGGCTTTACTTGCTATTCTGAGTCTTTGTGTGTCTCGGCTGCTTCGGCTGAGTGTTGTGCTTCTACTTGTGCTTCAGCAATGTTTTTTCTGCTTGTATTGAGCTACTTGGTATGGTTGTTGTATTTGTCGGGAGTGCTTCTGCGATGACTGCTTGATTGTCTTGTTCTGCTACCTCGATGGTTGCTTCAGTGATTTGTTATGCTGGTTCGGCTGTTGCTTCTAAGATTTCTTGAGTTGGTGCTTCTTGTTCTTGAATTACTTCAAATGGAGTAGTGGTTCCGTCGGCAGGGGTAGGGAACGACACATTAATAGTTGGTGTGTCTTCGACTCGGGGAGGAGGGATGGAAAGGGAGCTGCCAGATGGTTCTTGACTGACGACAGGAGACAAGACTTGCGGTATGAATGGTTCGACTAAATCCAAAACTTCAAGGTCTGGGGGTTGTTCTGGTGGATTGATGACAGGTCGGGGAGGTGAATGGGCTTCCACCGACGGGTTGACTGGAAAAGGGATAAACTGTGAAGTTTCTTCGGCAAAAATGGGACTGGTGGGGTCCATATTACGCTGAAGATGAGTATGACGCATACCAATTGCTTGTGGTGCTAAAGTATTCGGAGGGTTCAATATTTTAGTTGGCTCAACACCAAGAGGGGCAGAATCAGTCAATGGGTTATTGTCGATGAAGACAGGTTTCTTGGTCACTAAATCTTGCCAGTCTGGGAACATAGTGGGAAGATTGGTTATGAACTGCGTCACGTCTTATTCAGTTTGAAACGTTTGACGAAGAGGGAGAGGAAGGGATTGTACAAGATTTGAAAATCGAGGTAATGCTAAAGGTGAAAGTGGAGTACTTACAGGTGTAGAGAAAACAATGTCTTTCGTCACAATAGTCGGAGACATTGGGGGTGAACTTACAGTCAAGTCGATAGAATCCTCGATCATAAGCTGAACTTTATTTCTGCGTTGTGGTCGGCTACGAGCTTGCTCAACTTCCAAAAATCTCTTAAACTGCTCGTCAACGGGTACTTTATTTTTAGCTACATCCTCGAGTATTTTTGTTGCACTATCAAACAGTTCTATCTGGTCTTTCTCAGTCGGCTCCTCTATGATTATTTTTCTTTTTCCCTTCCCATGCAATTGTACATTTCGTGCTTTTCGAGCTTCTGCTAACTCGTCGGCCACCTGTTCAATGTTGTCAGTTGTCAAAGCATATTCTGGGTTGTCAGAGTGAGTTCCTTCATCTGAATTTTTCGGTTGTATCCGGAGAGTCTTCATGTGGTGTAAGAGTAAGTGCTAGAGGTTGCGGCGCGACCACAAGTTCAGCTTCAAATGCAAAGGTGTTCATATATAAGCGGCCTACATACTCTTCCTCTTTTTCTGCATCTGTTAGAGGTTCGACTGTGGGGAGGCCTACCTCTCGTGCCTCAGCGGGAATTATTAGTTTTGTATTGGATTTCCTGCTGAGCTCATTGAATATTTTGTCGACTGAAGGGTAAAAGTTGAGAGGTTCCGCGGCACCAGCTATGCCCTGCAGGGGCCAGACCGATGTGTGATCTAGCTCAAGTTGGATGTGGGCCGATGGAGGCAGACTTCGCCGAACATTCTAAGGTACTCTCCATCTAGTCGACACAGTTTTTAGGTTTTGAAACCAGAGTTCTAGCCAGATTTTCACTGTTGTGGGGCCTAGCCGACTTGCTCCAAATGTAAAACACTGAAAGTTTTGCATTAACATGGGTCTTTGCAGAGCAAAGTCTTTATTACCTGATGGTCTCAGATGCGTCATGGCAATCCAGATAATTAGAGATGGGTACCGAATGGCCGCTCCATCATGTTGACATTTGAAGCATATTGTCTGGATAATGTCGGCTAAGTATTCCACCTAGTTATATGTTTTTCCACTCACTACCATGTTCAGTATTGCCTCTAGCATTCAATTTTTAGATCTGAACCACGACTGGAAGTTGATAAAGCGGTCGAAATGATTCGCAAAGCTATCTTAAAATTTTCATATTTCATCTGATTTACTACTAACCCTCTAGAATTTTTTCCAACTGGGTGCTCTGTAAATTCTTTAATCAACTCTGGCTTATGTCGAACAGGTACCTCTTCGCCTTTATTTGACAACCCTATTATCTTGTAAATAAGTGCACCATTTATTTCAACTGGGGTATCAAAATAAAATTTCCCATTATGAAATATGCTAACTATGAATTGAGCAATAATATCCTTAAGTCCGCCAAATGATTCAAGCAGAGGTGCTTGCATGCAGTGTAGAACTGTAGCAGCCTGCCATTTTTGAGCTTCTTCTCTCCATCGGCCTTGTGAATCTTTTCCCCAAATTAGAATGTCTTTCCAAGTTCTTCGCCAATGTGACTCCTGTACCTTAGCATTTCGAACTTGCTCCAAGCGGATTTCCAACGATGTTTGGGCTTTCTCTAACTCACGGACTTTAGCTGCAACTGAACGAGTGGTTGTCTGAACCCTCTTGGGCGCCATGACTTGTATGCAATTCTCATGATCGTAGAGGTTTTCTAGTATTTCTGAAGTCTGGTTTTCCAGTTCTTGACAGAAGAGTATCCAGGAATCCTCGAGGTTGGGATTTAAAGAAGACGAACTCGACACGTGTGACTACGAAGTAGATGGCTGTAATAAAGACTGATTTGACGACGGAGTTAATTTTGATTGATAGGGTATTCATGCCTCATGAAGTGCATGTCGGTTCCGCTCATATACTGGTCGGTTTTGCCGACTACTTTTTTCATTTATGTTGGAAGGTTGTCGCCTTGTATCTTTTGTCTGATCATGTCGGCTATGGATAAGTTGTCGATTCTGAGGAATATAGTAATCTATTCTTCTTTGACTATCTCTATACTCATGGCATCTATCATGTCGGCATATGTGCACTGGTCTTCTTTCCTGCTAATCCTTGCTTTTATCAGCTTTTCTCATCCAGTCCTTAGTCATTGTGGATGTGATTTGAATTGTTGTTTGTGAAGATGACTTATAATGCTTCGACTAGACCTTTACAAACACACTTGGCCCAGAAATATAGAAAAGCATAGTGACACAACCCACATCGACCATATAAATGATATCAAGTGAAATTAGTCATCGACGATAAATTGTCGTCGATACTTGATATCAAGTTTTGAGTCCGACCATGATACTTATATCAACCAATAACATATATTAAGACACTTACATCGATTACAAAATGTATATAAAAAATGTAATTTGTCACCATCCACTTTGTAGACAACTTCAAACTTGATGATCGCAGTATATATGGTGGAAAAAAATAGGGCTCGGCCTCCTATCCCTTTATTTGGCGTAACTGTTCAGGTCAACGGACTAACTGTCAAAGCACCAGTCGGTTAAATAGCAAGTGCCGGAATATCAAGTCGACAAGCAATTTTGATGGTCATTTGGCATCAGTGGTGTTTAACCAATGGTTCCATTATTCTCCTACATTGAGCAGCAACCCCGGCTTCAACAGAAGTAAAATGAGGTCGACCAAATGTGTAACTCGTTGGATCTCGACCAAATTTTAAATCAACCCTATGCGTCGACCATACCAAGGCTTTCAAGATGGGGGTTTCCAAGTCGCCACGCGTCAACCTATTTTGCTCGACACCCGTGGACGACCTTCCTTATATTTGGTCGACTACCTGTCGATTGCTTTCAACAAAAAAAATGAGATTCGCTGCTCGTCCTGCTCCTAGTTGCTCAACATGTGGGTTCTTTCTTCTCTTTCTGGAATGTTAAGCTATTGCCCTTTATTCCACCACTGTGTTCTAAAATCTGCAAGTGTCCTCCACTCATTCTTCCCTTTTTGTATCTCAGTATTGCTTTTGAAGACTACATTTATGAGTTTTAGAGAGCCACTCCCAATTGTATGTTCTCATTGATCCTGCTGTCTAACCCCAGAGTGTGTAATTGGAGGTGAGACTGAAAAATTCATATGTAAAACCCTGAGTTCTCTTTCCATTAGTTTAAATGGTTAGTGGTGAAATCACTCAAACTACATTATAACTAAGCGGCTTGGATTTGTGCAATGTTGTTATTGATTGTTTAATTTACTTGAATTTTCTGTCATTTCTGAAAGTTGAAGGATGTAGCTTATTTATCAAAACCCGACATTGTTGTTTTCATCAACATAGTAAGAGATTGATATGTAGGATATGCTGATATTTTTAAACTCCCTGTCAAATTTCCCCATCTCATACTTCGGACCCCAATTGAGGAATACATTAAATCCATAGCGGAATAGTCTTCGCACCAATGCATTGTTGTTTGATCCCTCCAAAGGTTCTAACTTTGGTGTTCAGACTAATTTTTCCACTATACAATCTTTGTGGAAAAAATTGCAATATCCAAAGTACGAGAGCTTCAATGACAATCCAAATTTCTTGAAGATACCATCCTTAGGCTGGAAACGCACGGCGCAAAAGTGAGAGGATTGACTAATGTGGTGACAATAGTATTGCTCCTGGACTGCCTTTTGGGTAATCTCCTTGAAATGTTGTTCTTCATGGCATGCATCTTGCAACGCGTGTTCCTAAAACCTAACACTACTTTGAGAAATGAATGCTAAAACATAAAACACTATTAATTAGCCCTTAGATTCATAGAAATACGATAAAATAACCAATACAAGCAAAATACGCATTTCATTTATGTGAATATCTATCAAAATAGATAGGCGAGGGAGGCCAGTAGTGGCGCGGGCCCCAATGCACTACCTAGTTGGCCACTTGGATGCCACCCGTCGGTGCTCTTTCTTGCCCAGGTGTCTTCGCCAGCTCATCCCGGGTAGTTGGGACTTTATTGCACTTTAATGTGCCTCGTCATGTGTGCCACGGGTTCATTTCCCCGCGGCCACTCCACTAGCCAGTGAATTCTTGCTCGGGGCTAGTCTGTGAGCGTTTTCCCACCCTGGTTGCTGTCCGCCATGGCGCTCAAGTTGTTCCTGGTTCGCTACCTGTTGTTGTTCGAACCGTTCGCTACATGGAAACCTTATCGTCCGTTGGTTGTCCTCCATCATTTGCATGGCGAGCTGAACGTGTTGTTCTCCTGTCCGATGGAGCCGTTGTGGTTATGCGTGTTGGGTGGTATGTTTAGCGTTGTGGCATGGGGAAGCTGTCCGAAGCTTACATGTTGTTTGTCGACCGTGGCGCCATTTATTCTGCTGCATGCTCCTTTTCCTGCTTGTTTGCGGGATGCTCATGGTGTTCGTGCTCCTGGCTTGTGCTTGGCTCCCTGTTTCTACTCAGCTCCTGGTTCGTGCTTGGATCCTGGTTCGTGCTCCGCTCCTGGTTCGTGCTTGGATCCTGGTTCGTGCTCCGCTCCTGGTTCGTGCTTGTCGGTGGCGGCCTCTTCAAAACACGTGGTAGGATATTCATCCTATCGGCTTCTGTTGAATGTGTTTTTTAACACAATCACTCTCTCCATGTGATTTGCTTGCCTTCTCTGTTTGTGTTCGGTCTGGTCCAGTCTGGTTGGGTTTGTGTCCTCGGTTCAATGGTTTTTGGTTGTTGGTCGAATGGTTTTTGGTCGACTATTTTGGTTTTTGGTCAACTGGTTTGGTTATTGGTCGACTGGTGTAGTTTTTGGTCGACTGGTCGACTGTGTTCTTGGTATCTGCGTCCATGGAGAGGAATTATGATATGGGCTAGGGTTTAATGTGACCTTGTTTGGAAAATGGATATTGCATTTCGGTTGAATGGTTTTGGGTTTTGGGTTTTCGGTTGAATCGAAGAGGATGAATTATGACAGTATTTAAAAAAAAAATTATAGCGTCCATGAAGATTAATTATATCAGTTGCTAGGGTTTAATGGCAGCTTGTTTGGTAATTGCAGCTAGGGTTTAATTTGATGAATTTCACTGCGTCCATGAATTTTGATGATTTTGAGGTAATGGCAGCTACGGTTTAATGTGACGAATTTCAATGTAGTTTGCAGTTATGGTTTGAATTCCATTATTAATGGAGAATTGTTATGGTTTCATGGTTATGGTTTACTAGGGTTCCATGCTTATGGTTTTGCCTTTATGGTTTCATGGTTATGGCTTTGGGGTATGCTATGAGCTATGGTTTACTGGGATGAATTTCAATGCAGTTTGTAGTTATGGTTTGAATTTAATTATTAATGGAGCATTGTTATGGTTTCATGTTTAGGGTTTCATAGGGTTTCATGGTTTCGGCTTTAGGATAGCCTTTATTTCACCCAAATAGTAACTCAGTATATTTAATAATTGAGTTATGGTTTCATGGTTATGGCAAGTTCGGTTATGGTTTCATGGTTTGAAGGTTATGGCAAATTCTGATATGTGCAAATTCAGTTCATTAATTGCTTCCATTCTGTGATTATATTGCTTTTAGTGATTGTTTGAATTCTCAATGAAAGATTGTCAAATTCTTAATGAAGTTGATTATAGGAATGATGCATACTTGAGATGCAAGATGAATATGTGAAATTAGTGGCATGGCAATTAGATATTAATTTGGCAATATGAAATTATGAGGCATTCTGAAATGAATTTGGCATTAATGTGAAATTAGAGGCATTCTGAAATAATTTGTGCATGCCGATTGATTGAATATGTAAAATCAGAGGCATTCTGAAATTAGTGGCATGGCAATTAAATATTAATTTGGCAATCTGAAATTATGAGGCATTCTGAAATGAATTTGGCATTAAATTATGTGAAATTAGAGGCATTCTGAAATAATTTGTGCACGTTGATTGGATGAATATGTGAAATCAGAGGCATTCTGAAATTAGTGGCATGGAAATTAGATATTAATTTGGACTGTCAATTAGAGGCATTCTGAGTTCATGCCAATTAGATGAAATTAGAGGCATGCCAATTAGATGATTAATTTGGACTGTGAAGTAGAGGCATTCTAAGTTCATGGGATTTGGGCATGGCAATTAGATGAATATGTGAAAATTGGATTAGGCCTATGTTCTATTTTAAAAAACTCATAGCTAAATATTAGAATATTAGATACTGAGGGTGGTTTTACTATGGTGTGCTGAGTGCACTTTGCATCTAGTCTATCCATGTAATCAAATGCTCACCATGAATCCTCCCATCATCTTGAGATGGGTTATTATTGTTGATAGTATTTCCTTAGTTATCCTCTTACACTAGGCTTAGGTGTATGAATATGTGTTTTTTCAATTTTATCTCTAAAGCCCAGACAAGGCAACCTTTGTTTCTTTCTTCGGTCATAAACTAGTCATGTTTATTTCTTGCCAGAGTCCTTAATTGGATGTTCTCTTCCTTATGTCGGATCAACTCTGACATCCATGCTTGATTTCATAAACTTGGGTTAGATAGAGATGCCCTCTTTCAGGTCCCCAGTGACCATATCTCTATTATGGGCACACATAAGGGCAAGGTCAAAACTAATCTTCCCATTTTTTGTTTTTCTCTAGGCACACTGTTGATGAGTTGTACAACTGGTTTATGTTCATCTTCGACAGACTAACAAACCAAAGAGATTCATGTCAATGAAAATCTTATGGATTTGTTTAAGACCATAAGATCCCCAATCGTGGCTCACATATTAGTGTTTGCAGCCTTTAACTATTCCTCAGTAGTCATTTGTAGTATGTTAACTATGCCTATGTGTTTGTCCCATCTACAGTTAGCCTTCATATAATATTTTTCTAGAATTTTGGTTCTCATTTAAAAAATTGTCATTACTCTCCCAGAAGTATTGCAATATGCAACATGGAAATAGTGATACCACTTGCTCTCAGTCTTGTCAAATTGCACTAATGGAATCAATTTTGTTTTCCAGTTGATTTCTTCATGAGTATTTGGAAAGGATAGGCCACCATGCCCATGGTCTTGACATAGGTGCATGAGGTGCCCAATTTTTTGCCTATAAAATTCTTGAAGTGGATTCCAAAATCAAAGTTTCCACCAACTATTATGTGTAAAATTCTAGCAAGTTGTTGAGGCTCTCCTTCGCAATTTTGAAAGTGACATGCTTGAAGGAGCATTAAAGCTTGAACTGAAAAACAAGGAATCCATGTAGAAGCTAGGAGTGCCAAGCTATTACCTCTATATTGACTTTGTAAATCTATGAGTTGTTGTGCATTGAAATAATACCAAATTGTAGAGTTCCATTGTGGAGAGTTACCCCTCACAACATGGACTTGCTTCCAATGTTCTACTCGTCACTTTGCTTGGATTCTTCCCTTTGCACCCATTGGTTGAAGTTTGAGCCAAGGTTCCCCCTTCCTTTCTTATTTGGTAAATAACCATCTACAATAAACCAAACCCTAGGCAAACACTAATGTGTATGGAAGAGGATGCAAAGTTTGTATCCAAGATGTTTTCTTGAGCCTGTAATGCATGTGAGTTGTTTGTAAACCAAAGAAGAAAAATTACAATTATGAGTTGTTTGTAAACCAAAGAAGAAAAATTACAATTGTGAGTTGTTTGTTTATGGTTGCTTTCATTCTTCCTGTGTGCTCTAACCATAGATGCTGGAAACCTAAGTAATCTGTAACTGTGTGCTCGGAGGTTGCTTGCAATGCTTACTATCAATCCAGCTCAAGTTGATTTGCATTCAAGTCAGTATTGCATTCACGAAAAAATTGCATTCAATTTAAATTTTCTATTAGGTTGGTCTACCATCCAATTTAGTTTAACAATCAAATTATTTTTCCAACCAAGAAGTATAGCAATCAGTTTTAGTAAGGAATGCAGTCCAGTAAATAGACAGAGCCATGAAGAAAACAATACTTGACATAAAGGGCATATTCTTGTTCAACATAGTAGCAATTCGGGATTTATACATATGGTTGGTCCCTGGTGGGTTGGAACTTTATACATTTACTGTGGTTATGCCTAACATATATCGACTGTCAGATTGGAATCAAACAAAAGCTTAGGAAACCACCCAAAATTCCTCTTGCAACAAAATCTATCTTTCATCTGTGTATGCCAAACAAAACACATCTTCCATCTGTCAAACAAAAACTTTGGAACCACCCAAAATTCCTCCAGCAACAAAATCTTTCTTTCATAAGTGTATGCCAAACACAAAACATCTATCATCCGCCAAAAAAAATCCCTATGTTGGAGGAGGTTGACTGCCTTCATTACCCAATCTAGTTGGGTTAGATACTGATGCTTGAACTGGTTGTGTTGAGCTGCAAACATTTGTTGGAGGCCAGGTTTCTCCTTGTAGCCAAGGAGGGATTGAATAACCATAGTTATGACTTGAGCCTAATAGCCCTGGGTTCACTGGAGGTGTTTGGAAGGCATACACAGTATTTCCCCCTGCCTGATGGTATTGGGGTATCTGTATGTTAATAAGGTCCTGGAATAATCTTTTGTTCTCTGAAAACTGATCCAATGGGTTGTCCACCACCTCTGTCCTGTCTAGACCACTTGGATTCCTCTGATGTGCCTTTCTTTTCTCCCTTTCCTCCCTTGCCAATTGTTTCTATCGCTCTCTTTCCTCCCTTTCTTTCACTCTTTCAAGCCTTTCCTGCCTTCGATTTTCTACTGCAACAATCCTTGCTTCCTTCTTCTCCTTTGCCAAGGCCTTCTTCTTCTCTTTTAATTCTTGCATCTCCTTTTTCTTGTGCTCTGCCTCAACTAGTAGGGTGATGCAGCCCTCTGATGTTATTAGCTGTGAGCTCCTGCTTAATCTAAGATGCTCAGCAATGGGATTAGATAGTTGAGCTGCAACTTAAGGAACTGGCCAAGTAGTGGCTCATGTGGGGGGAGTGCCTCATCAACATTTTCTTGGTCCACTGTATCTTCATTTTGTTCAATCTCATCTCCAACACCCCCAAGTGCCACATAATAATGGACAACTTCATTTTTAAGGATTGCTGGCATCGAAGGCAGGTTAAGGCTTTCATTGTTGGTGGGGGTGACAATGTGTCTGTTCATGTTTGTCATGGCCTCTGCCAACCACTCGGGGTTGTTCTGGCTGGCTTGGAAATGTCAACCCCTCGTTGTTGTTTACCACTGCTTCGCCACATCCATTCACACTCAAATAAGCAATGTTGTTATGAATAATCCCTTGGCCATCTAATTCTGTTTCTGTCCTTCCAATAGCTTCTATATTCTCCCCAACAAGTTCGGTGCCATATTGAGTTTCACTTACATGTCCATCGTCGTCGCCCAGTGGTTGGCAATGACCTTGAGAGAGTGATATGATGTTATCTGCAACATCTGCGTCCTCTTTCCCTTGAACATCAAAATCCTGACTGCATCCTATGTCATGTTGAAGAGCATAAGAATTGAAAGGCCATATTCCTGTCCGCCTAAAACTAGCCCCGATATTTGATGTTGTGAGCACCCTAGCAAAAGCTTTGCTTGCAAGTTCTGCTAATTCGAACCTCTTCATCTCTACCCCCGGGTTCTTTGCCATCCAGGACGCTCTCTCAGACCTAAAGTAACACTTGAAAGGCCCAAACACACTCACATCTAGAGGTTGCAGCCTATGGGTGGTATGTGCAGGCAGTGTCAACATATCAATGCCTAGCCTGTTTGCCTCCTCAATGGTTTGTATAGCAACGTGGCTGCCATGGCCATAAAAAACCAACATGTGTTTGTTTTCAGGTGAAACATCGCCAAGGACAGAGTTAGCAAAGTGGCAAAGCCAACTCAAGAACAATTCTTTTGTCATCCATGCATGGGGGTGTGCAACCATGCATGCTCCAGGTTCACAGTTTTTAATGTAATTTTTTAGTTGATTCTTTCCCTTGAACAGATAAAAACATGGAATTGATGCTTCAACTGCGTTGACACAACAAAGAATAGTTATCCACTCCCTACGTTTTGGCAGAATTTTGTGCACATTCCTGCTCCCTCTCTTGGAAATTACCTGCATGCCACAATTCCTCCCTGCCTGCAATCCAATCTCGTCACAGTTCCATCTATGGTCTGCTCTGTATGAGTGTTTCTCATATGCATCAGAGAGTGTCTGATAGAACTTGGTCACAGCTATAGGGCGTAGATTGAAAGCTCTATCCCTGTCAAGCCCCTCTGTTGTGCGTAACACAACTTCTGGACTCCTTTGTTTAAATCCGACTCTCCACCATGATTTCCCTGGAAATCCATCTTTAAAGAGGTTTGGCCTCCCTTGACAGATTTGGGAAATAGTGGATTTGAGTTGAACCAACTCCAGACCATGGCCTAGTTGAGCCATCTCTTCACACCAAACCACAACTTCTTCTTCCTCTTCTGCACTCAACACTGTAAGAGGTCCTTTTCGCTTGGTATGGATCAGGCCATTTATCCAATAATGGATTGATGTTGGTGGAATCCCATGTTTTTTAGCAACTGCTCTAATAGAAAAACCATTGAACTCTATATCATCTATTGTATCCTTCATGTCTTCTTGTGTCCATCCTCTGATGGCACTAATATTCTTACTGGCAGTTGCACCTTGAACTGTGGTTGATGGTGGAATAACACCTCCACGCTCTGCATCATTTGCATCTTCAACTGTGGTTGATGGTGGAATAACACCACCACGCTCTACATCATTTGCCTCTTCAACATTTCTATGTGCATTGTTATTATCAGCATCATGTTCTATGTCCTCATCGGATGAGGTGCATCATAGCTGGGCACCCCTGCTGAGTCTCCTACTTGTCCTCCTTGCACAATTAGTGTTGACTCTTGCCACGACTGCAATCACCCACATAATTAGAACAAACAGGGCCTCACTGAAACGACACATGAATTGTTAAAGCTAGTTGTGTATCTATGCAAGGTTTTGGAATATTAAACTAGTTGTGTTAAAACTAATTGTTAAAACTACACAAGGATCTAGAGTATTCAAAGGGAATTCGTAATGTGATTTACATGTTCAATGCAGTTTGGAAAACATGATTCTAGCATTTATTACATATATATACTTGTTATGCATCTATTCAGAGACTACAATTTCACAATACAGTCTGTGGCATAAAATTTGATATAGTTTGCCTACTTGAAAACATTATTGAAATATAAGTTTATCTTGAATGCAATACCTGAACTCTGATTGTTGCCTTGAATTATATTTGCACCTAGAGATCAATTTGCAACTGTGTTTTGCTTGAATGCGATGCTTGGACTCTGAAAATCAAGCTTGGAAATAGAGGTGTGAGTTCAACATGGTCTAGGAATTCCGAATAGCAGAAAATTAGAGGCTGTCTGAAGGTTGTAGTGTCTTTATAGCATTCTGGTGTTTGATTTGATTGGAAACTTTGAAAATCCATGGATTGCAACTGGCTAGGTTTTGGATGAGTGCTCAAGATTGATTTGGGTTCGATCCAATGGCCATCAATGGGGCTGTGTCGATCTAGGTGCTATTCGAAATGCTTAGGGATGGGTTATGTTTGGTTTTATGCCCGATTTGATGATTTTAATGGAGTTGGCAGCATTAATTGCATTGTTTGGGTTGCTTTGTTGATAAACCATGCACCAGGAGCTGACACTTATTCACCATTTACTGTGCAGGTGACATCCATTAAATGTGCAGGTGGAATGCCTTGGTGGTTAACTGATACTCGATGTTGGTCTAGGAATTCATTGAAGCTTGTTCGATGGGGTCGATGTGATGGACAATCTGTCCTTGTAGATTGGGCTGCATGGGGAGTGTTGAGGTTCGATTATATGTTTATGTCAGTGAGCCTTGGGATTTGGAAGGGACAAGATGGGTTTGAATTTTGTTATGTCAGTACTGTGCAGTTGTCAACCTTTTGTCTTATAGCTGACAGCTGCAGGCCTAGTGCACATAATGACAGTTAATGAACTTTAACAAGACACTTTTTATATATTTATATAATAATATGTGTTTGACATATGGCATTTTCTTGAACACTTAATGGGTTCTAACCGTCACTGGTTCTATGACCACTACTGGCTCTCGTTCAACTATAGAACTCTCTCCCTTATCCATTCTCTAAAAATCCAATTACAACCAGGGTTTGAAAGGGGAAAGAGACCTGGGCAGTGCAGCCATTGATGATGACTTTCCCAGAGCCCTCCAGGAGGACGACACATACCACAACAGTCTTCCTTCGGCCAGTCCCAATGAGTTTCTGGGCAGTAAAACCTCCCGGCAGCCTGGACTTTATGTATTTTGGGAGGTCCTAGTTCTCAAGGTCGCTTGGTGCTGGTGTTGTTGCAGTAGTCATTCTTATCGAAGGGGCGCCATTCATACGTGGTACAGTCGGTCTTTTGTGGGCTTTGAGATTCTGGATTATGAGAGGTGATCCTAGGAAGGATTTGTTGAGGGGTTTTGCTGAATTTTGGATTTGGGCGACGTTGAAGGAAGAGAACGAGGCATCCAAAGATGCTATTGCCACTGCCATATTTGTCGATGATGAGAATCAACCATTCATTCCATCCTCTCTCGTACAAATAACAACTAAATGGATAGGCTTTTTTGCTTTAAATGGCAAGCTTCATCTATACTAAAACCGAATATCCTAAAAAATATTGATGAAAGAAACGAGACCGACAACTTGAATCTAATTTGTAGTCAGAGGTAAAGGTAAATGGGAATTACACATTATTTGAAAATAAGATTATTTTATTTGAAAATAACATCATTTATGGTTTTTTTGGAATTGAAGATTTATCTCCCAAATCCAATTCTAAAATCTATTTGTATATATTTTATAGAGAACCTAAGCCACCGTAAGAAAACCCCCACTTATTTATCACTAGACCATGGTGCCATCTATTAAATATTGTATTCTCTACATTTATGGTTATTTTATTATTGGAGCGTGTCCATTAATAGAATGATGAACAAGGTCATTACACTTCTACATTCATTGGACAACATCGAAACAATTTAGCTAACCCGCCTTACTTTAGGTGTTATTCATGCATTGTATACGACCATCTCTTTGGAATAAGGACAAGTAGTTATTAGTCAACAATCAATGTAAAAAGGGTCTCTCTATTAATTAAGACTCACTATGAAGTTGGTACTTATTAATTATTTGAGCATGTCAAGTAGTTAGGGTTTTGGATCTAGGAAGCATATTTAAAGAGCTATAAGGCTATGAAGGGTTTTGTCGAGAATTATTGCAACGAAGCTCTACTCAAGTGAAAGGTCGCCCAACCTTAAGAGGCGCGTGAACATTGTTCCTGGAATCTGTTCTCATAATATAAGACTCAATTCCAACAAAATTAATCTTTCGATTGTTTAATGTTTCTTATTTTGCATTATAAATTCTAGTATATCACATATTAAATCTTTGTGTATCTTGTGTTGTTTTAAGTTTCGGGATTGAAGAACACCACAAGTGGTATTAGAGCCACTTTCTTGAGCCATTACGCTTTCAATATTTTTAGAGGATTTTTCTTAGGCTAGAGACGTGTTCTAACATCTTTAAATAACAACAGAGATATGTCATTCAGCGGGTAAAACTACGGTTGGGAAAACATACATGCAGAGCATACATTGGTACTTAGTCACGTTGTACCCTCTGTTGGTACAGTTGTTGGACACCATTGTAACCTCTATTGGTACATTTGTTGGACATCGTTGTAACCTTTGTTGGTACCCTTTCGAATAGTACCACATTAAACAACACCTGTACACAAAATCTCACTTCCACGTACCCTAAGGCATATCGAAAGTCCCCTAGGTCACCTAAAACCAGCTGTAGATCATCAAATCAGCTATCTTGTTGTTATCTTGGCACTGAGAACAACACTCAAGAAGATGCTCTCGCGTACCTAGGTAGTTGAGTAATACAGCTAAGGGCACGGTTGAGCCTCCTTAGTTAGAGCCTTGAGAGATTAGGTTGAGTACTATTGTTGGACCCCATAAGTATATTAGAGAGTTATATCACCTGACAATCCTTTATCCTCGGGACTCTAGAAACCCTCGTCTTTGCAACCCACTAGTGTCGTTTTCTATCTCTTTGCATTCAAACATAATTAAGACATTCTACACAAGTATTATAGTGTAGTAACCAGCTTCTCTGTGGGGCCATCAACAAAATTCCTACATCTTTGAAGCCAAAAGGAATTTGGGAATTCTTTCGGTGCAATAATATTCAACCAGGAGTAAAAGTCCCACCAGAGTATGAATCCCTTATTTGAGACCCATCTAAACAAATCCTTGCATCGTGTTAATCGTTTTGATATATATCTCTAACAACCCTTTTTGGGTTTTCCCAAAAACCCTTATTTGTGACCTACCCCGCCGAAATCCTTGCCTCATGTTAATCAATTTGATATACATCTCTTACAACCTTTTTTGTGTAAATCAAACACATACCTTTTATCTCTAATGGTACAAACTCACAACTAAAGAAACCAAAGAAACCAAGGAAACCAGGGAAATTAAAGCAACATGGAGGCAACAAACCCAAATCAACCCCAAAATAATCAAGCTAACATGGTAACCATCCTTAGGTCATTGCAACAATTGTTGGACTAGATCAAAAGTGATAGGGTGAATGAATGGCTAGTGGTTGATGTTATAACTCAACATGTGGGATTTGTTTCACAACACGAGGAGCCCACCTATGAATCCTTTGGCATTGAAGAGCCCAGCTCTCACATTCTTTTCCTAGAAACACAACCTCACTCCTTTGAGGCAAAACTTCATGGCACTGCGTTCCAAAGATTGACATGTACAAATTTGATGGCTATGATTCATCGGGTTGGATTAAATGAACACTATTTTTTCCCTCCATGGCATCAAGGATGACCAACTGAAGTTAAAAATTGGGATTTTATACTTAGATTGTGAAAGATGGCAATGGTGGCAATGGTACCAGATATATTATCAACGTTATGTCCCTTGGATCCAACTTATGAAGATCCATCATGAGCGTTTTGACCATGACACTCACTACTTGGGTAGGATAACCAAATTGGGTTAGACTGACACTGTTTTGGACTATATTAAAACATTTGAGAAATTGGAAATCCTCACAGAAGACTTCTCTGATTCTTTTTTCCAAGAATGTTTCATTAGTGGCCTTAAGGAGGAAATTGGTGCACATGTACTTATGCAATGACCCTCCACTTGGTTGGGATCCTATGATAGAGCTCGAGAAGCTAAGGCTAGTGATCAATGCCCAACTCAGGTGCCCTTCCTTTCCCACTCATATAGTGTCTCTCATGGATCCTCCTCCTAGCAACTCCACCACCCTACCACTAAGAATCCACAAGTTGACCCTAGATGCCATCGTTGAGCATTAGCGCCTTGACCTTTGCTACAATTATCATAAAAATATTTCTAAGGGCATAAATGCAAATAAATGGAATTATTTCAAATCAAGGCATCCCCACATGGTCCCCTTTAGGACACCACCATGGAGTCTTTGCTAGAACATGTGGTGGAGGATACTATGTCGCCTTTTGAAGATGCTCCCGATATTCTAGTACAGGAGGAGCAACCCCAAATCTCACTCCATGCCTTATCCAATTTCTCCACACTTGAGATATTGAAATTGATCGGCTACATCATGCATAGGAAAGTCATTGTATTAGTTGACAGTGGCAGCACCCATAATTTCATTCATAGGCGAGTGGTTGAAGAAACTCATTTCTATATTTTCCCTGTATCCAATTTCCAAATTATGATAGCCAATGGAAGTATGATGAAATGCAATGGTTGTTGTGAAAATTTGAAACTCCAAATGGGTGTCTACCATCTCAAAACATATATGTTTTCCATTGACGTGGGTGGTTGCGATATAGTTATGGCAGTTGAATGGATCAGGACTTTGGGTCTTGTCACCATGGATTTTAAGGAACTCTGTCTCAGCTTACTAAGGTTGGGCACACACATCACCTCAACATACTTACCTCTAGTTCTCTTAAAATTATCTCATCAAATCATATGGAGAAATTATTGAAGAATTACCAATTGGGTGTCATTGCTCAATTCAATGCCATCTAAGTCATGAACACATCCACACCAGATATTCACCCTAACTTGCAACAGGTTTGCTCTTACCATCAATAGGTTTTTGAAGCACTAGAGGGTTTACCTCCATCCCATGGGGAACATGACCATGACATTCCTTTAATCCCAGCTAGTCAACCCCCAAATGTCTACCCTTATTGCCACCTTTATGCACAAAAGAATGAAATCGAAAAAATCATTCGAGAATTTTTGGAGGACAACATCATTCATCCTAGCACAAGCTCTTATTCCTTTCTTGTGGCTATGGTCCTAGAAAAGGAAGGATTTGGGTGCATGTGTCATGATTTATGGGTCTAAACAAATTAACCATCAAATATAAGTTCCCTATTCATGTCATTTATGATCTCTTAGATGAGTTACATGGAGCCAAATTCTTCATCAAACTCAACCTTCGCTCAGGCTACCATCAAATCAGGATGAAAGAGGTGGACATACCCAAGACAACCCTTTACACTCATGAGGATCATTACGAGTTCTTAGTCATGTTCTTTGACCTCTATAGTTCCCCATCCACTTTTTAGAGCCTCGTGAATAAGATATTCCACCCTTTCCTCTGCCATTTTGTCCTAGTTTTTTTCAATGATAACTTGGTCTACATATCCACCTGTGAAAGCCATCTCATGCATGTTGCTCATACCTTGCAATTATTACAAGCTCACTAGTTGTTTGTGAAATGCTCCAAATGTTCTTTTAGGGCAATTGAGGTTGAATATTTGGACCATATTTCCAGTCAGGATGGTGTACGGGTGGATCCCAAGAAAGTGGAAGCCATGCAAAACTGGCCCTACCCAAAATTCTTAAGAGCTTGATAGGGTTCCTCGGGCTTATTGGATATTGCCATAAGTTTGTGGAAAACTATGGAAATATTGTGGCTCCTCTTACAACATTACTAAAACATAATTCCTTCTCCTGGAATGAGGTGGCGAAGCAGGCCTTCTCTACCCTAAAGGATGTTATGTGCACTACTCATGCCTTAGCCATGTAGGATTTCACTAAGACATTCATCTTAGAATGTGTTGGCTGTACATCACCTTCTTGAGGTTTCCAGTGTAGACCCAGGTACTTCGCGGTTCAAGGAACCAACAAAACCCCAATTCACTGGCCCTTTCGGCAACAGGCTGCACGTAGCCTGAGGTCTCACCCGAGGCGAAGCTGAGGGGGTGGTTGTGGAATCAAGTTTCCACAACCAGGTGATGCGATGGGGGGGAATCTAATAAGCAGCGCAATTCCTTGCAGGTTGTGCAGATAGATAACTGCGCGAACCTTCTGTTCTGCGTCGGATACTTCAGCGTGCAACTGCACTCACACCTCCAATGATTGTGCGATACAGGATACCTTTGCGTTACGACAGTAAGCTATCAAGAACTTACCTCGCAACAACCTTCAATGACTTGGCGCATCAATGAGACTGCGTGTCCTTGCCACGGTGTCCAATTCTAACCACTCTACTTAGAATTCTTTATCCCTTTATTTCGTTCAAGTTCTTATCAGTAAATTGGGGATGGTTTAATAACATACGTTACTGCGCGATCCAACGCTGCACTTAAACTCAGTGTTCACTACTTGACCAATAGATAGATTCATACATTCCAATCGATAGATTCATACATTCCAATCGATAGATTCATACATGTTGAATACTTAACATTCCTTTGCGCATGCATTACTTAACATATTATTCCCATTCACTGCGGCGAATACATATAAAAGAAATCAAATAGCAGAAGTTTCTAGTACTAAACATTCATACCAAGCAATTAAACAATTATAAACACACATTGGTCACACAACACAGAATTTAACGTGGTTCACCCCCCGGATGGAGGCTACGTCCACAAGAACGGTTGTTAATATTGCTCTTAATGGGAAGGGTACAACCGTTCTTAGTCTACGCACTCAACTTCAGACTCTCTTCTCTCTCTCAGATAGGTCTCTACGCACTCAGCTGCAGAGCCTTTACAATGGATTTTCTAAGCTTAAGATTCTACAATAATCAATACTTAACAAAATGAAGAGTAAACCTTCCCTTACAATATTGTGCCTCATTTATAAATCATGCCCGTAGGTCATGTATTTACAATCATTAGGCTGAAACCCTAAGTTTTCCAAAACTATCGTGGCTAATTGCACCCTAGCCGTTGCTGTCGACAGCCTGCTCTTCCTGGGCCACTCGTGGCTCACACGCTCTTCTGACAGCCACAGTCCTCAAAATGGTTACAACTGCATCATGGGCTATCTCTTTCCACTCCTTTGCTTACCTGTCACCATCGACGTCATGGCCTAGCTTCTCAACTGCTTACCGCCACACGTTCGAACAGGTCGCTTTCATTTGTCATCCACCTGTTCCTTACCCAAACTAGGTGATATCCTCGTCTGACCTTTACCCATGTTCTGCCCAAAAATAGCTTATGCGCTACCATGCGCATCGTACTATTGCGTGATCGTGCCTTAGTCATTGCCATCATGCAACACGCGTAAAACCTCAAAATTGTTCATCGCCTATCGCCGCGCGCAATGCACTTTCACCAAAACTGCTTTCTCTTCCTGCTGTAGAGCGCCATGCGCAATTATCAAAATTGCCTTTTCTTCCTACTGCAGCGCGCTACGCGCACTTTTCCATACTTATATATTTTTCCAACCCACTTGGGCCTAGCCCAACAAGCCCCTAACACTCACCTGTGGCTCGTCCCGAGCCACTTCCACCTGCGGACCTTGGTGCCACGTCTTTCATCGTCCCAAGCTTTACTGTGAAGCTTTGCAGAGTTTCTTCTAACTCCACAACTATGTTCTTGGCTTTTTGTTCGAACCCTTGAAGCGTCTCCAGAGTAGCCTGCGAGACCTTCTCCCGAGCCACTTGTTCTTGCATAGTGCCTTCTGCCGTTTGAAGTTCTATGAACTTCGCATCGAATTGTTGTATTAATTCGAGGCCTTCTTGCTCAATAGGCTGCAGCTTGTCCGATGCGGCAGCCTCTTTCTCCCTTAGTGTTTCCAGCTGTTTCTGCAGGTCATTGACCTCATTAAATCTCTGCACTTTCTCTCTCGCTGGCGCATTTCTCATATGTATACTTGCAGCATCTACTTGCTGCTGCTTCTGTTCTACTTCTGCCCTTACCTACTGTAGTGCAGGATCCTCGTTCAACCCGGTTACTGCTGTAGTTATGTGCTCAAGTAAGTCTTGGCATTTCATCACTTCCGACAAAATGCCATCCATGGTTACTTTGACGTCCTCAGCTGAAGCTAGGCACTGATCTGACGGAATGACAGGGTGCCGAGCCTCCAGCTCTGCGATTTTGCCTTTATATGCGGTTTCCATTTCCATTTTCTCAGCAGTAAGGGACTCTACCTTGGCCCCAATTTTCTTTATTGTGTCCTCCATGTCATCTTCTTCTTCGCATTCTTCTATGTGTGCGCACACAGTTGAAATGGTTTCCTTCAGCTTTTGGCCCTTTTCCTTGGCTGCGCTCAATTCTTGCTTGGTGTTATTTGATTCCTGCCTTAACTGATTGATGTCTTCAGTTAGCTGTGTGCACTTATCTTATGAGGCGAGGCCTCTCTCGTGAATTTCTTCTGCAACTCGTTCAGGTCCTCCAGGGGAAGGCCCCAATGTTTAGGTCGAGGCGCCCAGTCTTTAGTGCCTCCTTAACCATTTCATTTGGGCAAATTAGGTAGCTAGGTTCAAGGTTCAAGATGCGCGGATACTTACTTCTAGTAACAGGTGGTCTTCTTTGCACACTTGGCTCTGCTGATTTCCCGTTAATACCTGAACTTGATTGCCCCAATCCCATATGGGCTACCAATGTCTTGACCTCCTCCACAGCTTGGATTATGGTCAGCTGCAGTTGTTCTTTCTTGGCTTCTTTCTTAGCGCGAGTCTCTTCCCATGCTTCTTTCACTTTGGTTGCAATGGTCTCACAATCATCGGGATGTAGTTGCGGCCCGAGCTCGGGTTTTTCAGCCTTTCTTTTTGTGCGTCGGCCCTATGCTTGCGAGGGGCCTTCAGTGGCCTTTCTCTTTGCTGCCGATGAAGCGGAATGTTGATTCTGCGCGTCATCCTTTTCTTCCACAATGGTCGTTCCAGTTGGTAGTCCGCCCTTCTTTTCCTTCTTTGTTGTTGTTTCTTCTTTGTCTTCCTGATCTGTTTGGGTATCTTCTTCATTGGTGTCTTTGACATCGATCTTCTCCCGAAGGGGTTATACGTTCTGCTCGTAGTTTTATGCATCATCACATGAAGCAGGGACTCTCCATTCGGGCTCCCATCGTTCCATCATTCCCTCGATTGCCTGCTTATCCAATTGGTAAGAGCCTGGATACCATAAATCATGCTCTGTTATGTCACCTCTTGGCTGAATGAATGTTTGGTTCCTTTTCGCTTAAAACCTGATGATGCATGCGTATTCATTAGCTAGTGGTTTAGAAACTCGCGGTGTTGCCATAATTGCTTCGCGCAATTGGTGATAGTTAACATAACATACTTCAGCCGTTTGTCGCTGCCTAGATGCCTTTGGGCTCGCCCATAGATTGGCAAAGTGCGTTCCTCGGCCTTGTCCAGCTATAGTGGCAGCTCCTTGGTAATTCTCTGGCTCTTTCCAGCATACAAGGGCTATCAACACTAGCAGCCAGCTAAAATGGAACGGTGTTCCATCATCTTGGGTATCCTGAACATCTGCCAAAAACTTGTTCAAAAGGAACTAACACCAATTGTAAGCTTTTCCCCACAATACATTAGCGGTTGCCTTGATTGCGACCGTAGGTACCTCAGGTGGTCTACACTTGCACAACAGCTTTCCCGCAAGCAACTGGGTCGTAAACTATGTAGCGCGGTCATTGATTTAGACCGTTGGGAACCCCTGTCCCTTACGTGCTACATCGAACTCTTTTTCTATTTCGACGCCAAGGGATTTATCGTGCGCCCTCTTAATGATGAGGTTAGTAGGGTCCTCTCCTCACTTGTTTAGTCCAGTGATTTGATGGACTAGGTCGATACTGATATCGATGCACATGTCCAACCACAGGAATCCTTCATGCACGCAAGTGAGCAGTGTGCGCGTTATGGCAGAAAACTCAGTACTCTTAGTAAAGTGCGGCATTTACAATAAATTTAATAAGCCCGATGGCTAGATGGCCCTTAACCATTCTTGAATTTCCAGCCTATCGGTGCCAGTCTGTGTGTCCTTGACCCAATTGATATAGGCGTCTGGTCTAAACTGTGGGTAATTTTTGGGCGTTTCCAGCGTACTCTCCAATAAGTTTTGGTCATCGAACTTGTAGCCTGGTACGTCACCCATCAGATTCTCCTCAATCTTAACCCTGGTAGAGATATCGGGTAGCGGGATTTCATATTTGAAGTTCTTTTCTATGTTTACTGGTGGGGCATCGAGCTTCCTTGGGGGAATGTAGTCAGGCATTGGATAAAATGGCAGAACTTGAGCCGAAGCTGTCTGCTGTAATGGCACTTTGGAGCCCCCCTTCTCTGGAGCTGCTGTCTCTTTGCCCTTGTTGCTTCCTGCAGCCTGTCGTGCTGAACTTATGGATGGACCTGGTTTCGTCGCCGTCATTGCTGCTGGAATCCCTGCTTGCTCAAATAACCAAGAAAGATCTGCTAACTCAACCGAGTCGCTCATACAATGCTCTGGTCGCTCGGCTCTCGACTAGTTCAAACACTTCGTAAAAATGGTTGGTCGAGCGAGGTCTATTTATAGCCGCTGCTGGGTTGCTACGTGGCATTCCGTAGTTCCCGAGGCCCTTAAATCCATCTTGATTTCCAATTCGTGTGTATATCTTGGGCCTGTCAGCCGATCCTTCTCGTGATGTGAACATTGTTTCCTTAAATTCTGAATAGTTTCCTGTCAAGCCAACTTGTCAAATCCGTTGAATCCATGTTAATGGCTTAGCCTGCCATCCATATTTCGATATGAACTGGTCACTTCGGTCTTTAATGGGTTCCAAAATGTCCCATCCGCCTTTAAATTGTGAGTTTCCCCATTGCTACCAATTTGGTTAACGACCTACTAACCAGGCGACAGATGTCCTTGTGATAGTTTCCGTTATAATGCGCTGGCGGTCTAATAGGATGTTCGGTACAAGACGCGCATTGGGTGTTACCTTCTGCGTGATTGTCAGTCCACCTTTTCTGCGCGACGATCTTCTGGAATTGCTCTGCGCATCTACTCTTCTCTTGCCTCTTTTCTTCTTCTTCTTCTCTTTTTTTTTTTTGCGCGCAACTTCAGCAGTGTTGCGCGGTACACTTCCCCTGATCATATAGGATTCTACGCAGCCAGACTATCGTGGTAAAGCTTTAGTTTGCTACCATTTATCAAACTTGGTAAAGTATCTCCGGCTAATGTAGCTAATTGGACTGCGCCACCGTTAGTAACATGCATTACAGTATATGGGCCAAGCCAATGCATCTTAAATTTTCCAGGAAATTTCATGAATTTGATATCATACAGGAGGACTAGATCACCTACCTTAAAGTTCTTGTTCTTGATGTGGTGATCATGCCAAGATTTTTCGCGCTCTTTCTGGACTTGTTGGTGGAAGCGTGCGATGAAGTGATCTTCCTCTAGCCCAACCAAGTGTAGGAGTCTTTCTTCGAGTGCTGCGTGATCGACCATGCCTATAAACGCTGCTATTCTCAAGCTGGGAACAATGTACTCCATCGACATTATTGCTTCTTGTCCATAGGCCAACCTGAAAGGTGTATGGCCAGTCAGTTTCTTGCAGGTAGTCCTGTATGCCCATAGTACAGATGGGATGTGCAGGTCCCAATCATCTCGATTGATGTTACATATCTTTGTTAGCGCATTCTCCAACACTTTGTTAAATGATTCAACAGTTCCATTCGCCTGTGGATGATAAGGCGTGCTGCGCTGATGATGAACATGTAACTCTTCGGTTAAAGCCTCAATGGTCTTATTCAGAAAATGAGTTCCTTGATTACTCATCAATATCTTCGGGCATCCAAAACTTGTAAGAATATTCTCATATATAAACTATGCGGCTGTAGTTGCACTACAGTCTTTGAATGGCTTTGCTTCTGCCCATCTGGTGAGGTAATCGGTAGTAGTACTGATATACCTCGCACTAATTCTTTTTCCTAGTGGGTTAATAGGACCCACAAAATCAATGGCCCACTTCTCAAAGGCCTGCAATGTCAGCTGTGGATTTAATGGCATTTCATCTCTGCGAGATGGCTTCCCTGTCCTCTGACAGACATCGCAATTCTAACAATGTTCCTTCGAATCTTTATGAATTGTAGGTCACCATAGCCTTGCGCGCAATATCTTCTGCGCAGTAGCTCTTCCTGCATAATGGCCTCCTGCGACTCCTGAGTGCGCATTAGCTAGTATAAACGGTTTCTCATGCTCTAGAACACATCTGCACAATACTTCATCCGGTCCCAGCTTGTATAGATGACCTGCAATTATAGTGAAGTCTACTGCGTGCACTACTAGTTGTTTCTTCTGCTGTGTAGTGAACTCTGCGGGTGCGAATCCAGTGGTAAAAAAATCAATGATGTCTTGGTAGTACTCATCTGCAACTTGTATGGTGAACAACTGGGCATTAGGTAGATTGTCCTCCAAATTCGTAGGCTCTTATCCTAACTCGATTCTTTACAGATGATCAGGTCCCAAATTCAATCTTCCTGGCTTAACAACAATCTCAAAATCGTACTCCTGAAAGAGTAGTAACCATATGCATATGCGCCCCCCTGACACTTTCTTATTAACCAGGTATTTCAAGGCAGAATGGTCAGTGAACATGGAGAAGTGCACACCAATCAAGTAGTGCTTGAACTTCTGCAGCGCATATACGATTGCGAGTCCTTCTCTTTCAGTAATAGTATATTTCTTCTCAGTGGATGATAAATTTCTACTAGAAAAGGCAATGGGATGATCAATGCCTCCCTCTCTTGGTTGCGCAAGAACAATACCCAATGCTATGCATGATGTGTCCACATGGACGTGAAAAGGCTTCTCCCAGTCTGGGAAAACTAGGATTGGCGTAGTGACCATTTTCTCCTTCAATGTGTTGAAGTCTTTCTCACAATCCTCATTCCAAATGAATGGTACATATTTCTTCAACAGTTTTTCCATAGTTGTGGTTATCTGCGCATACCCTTTTAAGAACTTCCTGTAGTAACCGGTATGCCCCAGTGTAGTGCGCAATTTCTTAACTGAATTGGGTGTAGGGAAGTTTACAATGACTGCGATCTTAGCAGTGTCTACCATCAAGCCCTGGTTGCATACAATGTGTCCCAACAAGACTCCATAGGGTACATAGAAGGCACACTTCTTCAAGTTTAATGAAATTTGTTGCTGTCTGCATTTTTCCAGCATCATACTGAGGTTCGTGGCTTGGTTCTTCAATAGCCCAAAAATGGTCCAATCATCAAAGTAAACCTCTAGAAACTTATGTATAAAATCCTTAAATGCTGCGATGACCACTCTAGAGAATATGGCGGGTGCATTCTTCAGACTAAAGGGCATTACTGTGTATTGGAACGACCCCCATTCTGTAGCAAAAGTCATCTTGTTCCTATCTGCGCAATCAATCCTAATCTGATGGTAACCAGAGAATCCATCAGTAAAAGAATAGGCCTCATTCCCTCCAACATTATCTAGCACTTCATCTGTAAAAGGTGTAGGGAATGAGTCATGCATTGAAGCATCGTTGAGTTTTTTGAGATCCACACAAATTCTGATCTCGCCCTCTGTTTTCTTGTCCTGGATAACCATCGGGCTTATCCATTCAGATTCTTCAACTGGCTCAATGATCCCTGCATCGAGCATCTTATCGAGTTCTGCCCTAACTCGTTCTTTATAGCGCGGGTTCAGTCTGTATGGTCTTTGTTTCACAGGTTTCGCGCCAGGCTTAAGAGGAATTTTCATCACTCCTAAGTCTCCCAAGATACCTTTCATCTTTGTGAACTTGGTCGGGAATAGTTCTTGATATTCCTGTAATATACCCGCGACCTCTTCAACTGTATCTTCGTCCCAATAATCTCCAATAGTTGCGAACCTTGGCGCTTCGCTGGTGCCAATGTTCACTTTCCTTGTTTTCATGGGTCCACTCATGTCTGGAATTTCCAGTGGAGGTCCTTCTACCTTGCGTGATCCCTCTGACTCAGGTATCCGTATGTTGCGCGGGTCCTCCTCATCACTATCTATTGTATCCTTGGTTTCTCCATCAATGTGATAAAAATCAAGAGCATGTTCTAGCTACTCTTCCCATTCAGGTTGTAGGCACTCAGGTATGCAGTCTGTACCGAAGAATTCTTCTAGTGTCATGTTTCCTTGTGTACAATCTGGACTGAATATTTTTTTCTTAATGACCTGCAACGTGCCATTGATACTTGGATTCTCATCTTCGAAGCTGAAATCCTGCTGGAAGGTTGCAGTGAGGCCCGACTAGTCCACTGTGCCTCTGCGCAACTCCAGGTTTAGGTACCATTTCTTTGGAATCGGTTCTTCTAACGTGTGCACAAACAGATGTACCCATTATTCCTGTGGTCTTTCTGTCCATGCTTTGGAATAGATTCGAATATGCTCTCGTGGATCTGTCTGTCCATTATATTTTTCAAAGGATAGGGTAACCTTATCAGCAAACCTGATTTGCATCTTAAGTCTACACTGATCCCATGTTGTCAGTATATTCTTATGCGCAACCCACCATCTAACAGGTATGCCGCGCAATGCCATGTCTAGAGCTGAGACACGATGTTCATCTGGAATTGCTGCAGTACATTCTTTGATAAAACAATACACATTAGATAAACCATCAAAGGTAGGGATTGGAGTTACCTCTTTCCTAATCCAGCGGAGTGACTTCGTGATCCGTGCGCATTTCCTGGCAAATACTTCATGTAACTTGCTTTTCCAGTTTTCTAGTCCTACATCGGAATCTAAAATGCAAGAGCTATCACAGCACCAACTGAGTGTACCATCTGCAGTTGGATTAATATAGTCAGCAGTATTGGTTGTCATCTTGTAGATACGGTCCAAGTCTTGAGCTCTGGATTCCTCTTGAATCGGTTCAACATACCGCTCGCCCTGTGAAGGGTCTAATGGCGTGATGACCCTGATATCATTGCCTTCAAATATCATTTTCATAGTTTTTAAATCAATAATGGCAGAGTTTGTCATTACCCAATCGATACCCAGCAGTGCGGGATAAGGATGGTTGTCATCCATGATTTCGATTACCTCAAAATCGGCATAGCTGCGCACTCCATCAATGTCAACTATGGTGTTGGGTAATCTTCCCAAAGGTATAACTATCCCTTGGTTAGCCATCCTCAACTATAGAGGTGACCATTGTAACTTGGGTTTACCCATCTGATGCCATGTCTTCTTAGTCAAGACATTTACTTTGGATCCAAGATCAAGAATGATCTCATCCATCTCATAGTCCCCAATCTGTGCAGTGAGTCTCATTTCCCTTCCCGTTCTCTTAGGACTCCTAATATTGTGGACTATGCCATTGGCATCCCCCTTGTCACTGTTTGGCTCATACTACCTTAGTAGCATTTCAAATTCCGTAAAAGTATATGCGCCCTTTAGTAATTTCATGTAGTTGCGTAAGAACTGCGCAATAGAGGTCCCTACGTCTGTTGCGGCATTTGTCTGATCTTGCGCCGTTGGTATATTCTCTCTTTATGGTACTTCACTGCGCAACTGTGTTCTGGGGGAGCCAGGTGGCGGTGCCCTGAACATGTCTCGTGCTTCCTCAAACTGTTCCCTTATTTTTCTGTAAATCTAGACCCCGTGCTTTCCTAGGATCTTTCCTAATCCATACTGGCTCTCCAGGATTCTGTCTAGGGTCGTGCATTTCGGAGGTCGAAGCTTCTGCGCCTTCGTCCCTTCCTGTATCAACGCCACTGCATGTTACCATGTTTACACTTGGATCCGCAGTTCTGCTCTCTGCTGCAATCAACTGAATATTGGGATTTGGTGGTTCTGTCCTTCTTCTCTTCTGCATTTCTACCTCAAGCACAGGGCAGTATTCAATAAAATGCTCAAATGATTTACAGTAATTGCACGTAGTGCATGGGTTGGTACAATCTCTAGAAACGTGACCGAGCTGGCCACAGTTGTAACAAATTACCTGGCCGCAGCCTCTTCCTTGCGCTGGGCCGACATTTCTTCCTCTCCCGCGGTATCCACCACCACGACCTCTATATCCCCCTTGATCATATTGGGTGTTTTCTTGTTTTGGCTGAGTTTCCTCTTGAACGCGATACATCCCAACACCTCGCATTGCTTCTATGTCACGCTTTCTTTCATTCATGAGCTCATATGCATGACAGTTGGATTCGTCATGTCCCACTAATTTATAGAAATTACAATACAAGCTCTTAGGTGTTCTGACATATTTCTGTATTAGGTAACAGTCTTCTGGCCTGTGTCCTCTGGTTCTGCAGATTTCACACCACGACGCCTGATTGTGGTTCATATTGATTGGGTTTGGTGCGCCACTGTCAAGATAATCCTGAAATAGAGGGCAATGTTCTCTGGTATGGCCTTCTCCTTTGCATCCGGTGCATCAAACTTCACGTATATCTTTGCTCTTTCCCTTTTTTCATACCCTTTAATTCTAACGTTATCCTAGTCAACTGGTTCTGAATCTGTGACATCCCAGCGCTACTCTCACCAATTGGTGAAGCCTCTAACTGCATTGCAATCTCTAAGGCCTCTGCCTGTGACGCAATCTTCTGCTGCATCAATGGTTGTCTGATGTGAGGCAACAATGCAGCGATGAACCATTCCTTGTGTTGTTGTGGAGCTATCACGAAACTAACTTGGTCTACCAATGTTTTAAATTTTTGGTCAAATTCCCAGACCGATTCGATAGGCTTCTGTTTGATTTCCTTTAATTCCATTATGCACTGCGATTCTGACTTTGGCTTCTTAAACTCTACGACCAGTGCAACTTGAATTTCTGTTAGGGTTCTCGGCTGTGCCTAAGAATATTTCGTAAACCAATGCAACGCGCGGTCTCTGAAAGTAGTGATGAGCTACGCTCTCTTCACAGCATCATCCTGGATTTTCTTTAAACTCCATACAGCTTCACATCGAAACCAGTGCTGCTCAGGGTCTTCTAGACCCATTCCTTTGAATATCGACAGTTTTATATCGTTATCTATCATTCTCCTTCCTGGTTGTGCACTTCTCTGAGTAGTGCTGACTATTTGCGCAGAGAAAACAAAGGGAATATTCGGAATACTAGGATTCTGCATGTTGGGCTACGCGACACTCGTAGCGGGTGGGTTCTGGTCTAAGGGTGGCGCGGTTTTTGAAATCGGCGGATTCTGAGGTATGATAGGATGAATAGTGGCTGATAGCGGCGCGGTCTGATTGTTAAGATCACATGGGAGTTCAGTATCTACGCAGAGTCCAGGTCCTCCAAGATTATTTTCTTTATTAAACTTATATCTCTTTCAACTTCTTAGATTATGTGTCTCTTCATCAGAATCACTATAAATGCTATTGACCATGACAGATGTAAAAATATTACTCCATCCTTAAAACTCCTTTCTCAGCTAAAAGCATTTTAATGTATAGACTGAGATTGTTTAAGAACTTACCAATGAATCCTTCGAAGAAGTATGCTTCGGCTTGACTGTAGGACTTCAGTGTGTTTACAGCAAATTCCGTGACAAATCCTTCAAGTATGCTATCGACCCAAAAGTCGATTGCTCGCGATAGTGGGCTGTCTATTGCTTTGAGCTGCGCTGTGAGCTCTGGAGTCCACTTGGTAGGTACTCCTCCTTGAAAATAGTTTTTCTTTTATGCAAGTCACGAGATCCACTCGTGTAACTCATTTCCAAATGAAGCCCATCAAATCTCGTGAATCTCTCTACACAAATATCTGTTCAACCACTGTACGTCGGTGAGACGCGGATGTCTGTTCTCTTTCTTCGCAAAATCTCTTTCAATCTTGTCACACCAATCCCAGATCTCTTTCTTTTCAGGATGCCAATTGTCTGATCCTTCCGGGAACTGGTATTCTTCTTCACACATTACTTTCCAACAATCTATCGCATCACTAGTCTTAGCCGAGCAACGGAACCATTTGTTGGTTGTACATCACCTTCTTGAGGTTTCCAGTGTAGACCCAAGTACTTCGCGGTTCAAGGAACCAAAAAAACCCCAATTCACCGGCCCTTTCGGCAACAGGATGCGCGCAACCTAAGGTCTCACCCGAGGCGAAGCTGAGGGGGTGGCTGCAGAATCAAGTTTCCACAACCGGATGATGTGATGGGGGGAAAGCTAATAAGCAGCGCAACGCCTTGCGGGTTGCGTGGATAGATAACTGCGCGAACCTTCTGTTCCATATCGGATACTTCAGTGCGCAACTGCGCTCGCACCTCCAATGAGTGTGCGATACAAGATACCTTTGCGTTACGACAGTAAGCTATCAAGAGCTTACCTCACAACAACCTTCAATGACTCAGTGCATCAATGAGACTGCGCGTCCAATTCTAACCACTCTACTTAGCATTCTTTATCCCTTTATTTCATTCAAGTTCTTATTAGTAAATGGTGGATGGTTTAATAACATACGTTACTGCGTGCTCCAACGCTGTGCTTAAACTCAGTGCTCACTACTTGACCAATTGATAGATTCATACATTCCAATCGACAGATTCATACATGTTGAATACTTAACATTCCTCTGCACATGCATTACTTAACATATTATTCCCATTCACTGAAGCGAATACATATAAAAGCAATCACATAACAGAATTTTCTAGCACTAAACATTCATACCAAGCAATTAAACAATCATAAACACACATTGGTCACACAACACAAAATTTAACGTGGTTCACCCCCCGGATGGAGGCTACGTCCACAAGAACGGTTGTTAATGTTGCTCTTAATGGGAAGGGTACAACCGTTCTTAGTCTGCGCACTCAGCTACAGACTCTCTTCTCTCTCTTAGATAGGTCTTTGCGCACTCAGCTGCAGAGCCTTTACAATGGATTTTCTAAGCTTAAGATTCTACAATAATAAATACTTAACAAAATGAAGAGTAACCCTTCCCTTACAATATTGTGACTCATTTATATATCATGCCCATAGGTCATGTCTTTACAATCATTAGGCCGAAACCCTAAGGTTTACAAAACTGTCGTGACTAACTGACACCCTAGTTTTCGCCGTCGACAGCCTGTTCCGCCTGGGCCACTCGTGGCTCACATGCTCTTCTGACAGCCACAGTCCTCAAAACGGTTACAACTGCATCATGGCCTGTCTCTTTCCACTCCTTCGCCTGCCTGTCGCCATCGGCGTCGTGGCCTAGCTTCTCAACTGCTTGCCGCCACATGTTCGAACGGGTCGCTTTCATCTGTCATCCACCTGTTCCTTGCCCAAACTAGGTTATATCCTCGTTTGACCTTTACCCATGTTCTGCCCAAAAATAGCTTATGCGCTACCATGTGCATCGTCCTATCGCACAACTGTGCCTTAGTCATTGCCATCGCGCGACACGCGCAAAACCTCAAAATTGTTCATCGCCTGCCGCCGCACGCAATGCGCTTTCACCAAAACTGCTTTCTCTTCCTGCCACAATGCATAATGCCCAATTATCAAAATTGCCTTTTCTTCCTACTGCAGCATGCTACGCGCGCTTTTTCATACTTATATATTTTTCCAACCCACTTGGGCCCATCCCAACAGAATGTGATGCCTCTGGTTGTGACCATAGAGAGGTATTACTGCAAGAAGGATGTTGAAAAATGCAGCTCAAGCACAAGCTACTTGCACATGTTAGGTGTGAACGTGCGAGAAGTAGTTCGAGACAAATTCTTAGTGACTACTTAGTAAAAGTGGAAAATAATACCATCTTGTAATTTCACTCAATAAATAAAAGTGAAGTCTAATTTCTTTTGGTCTCTTAGTCTTACAAATCTAAATGAAACATTCTAGATATTCTAGAATATTAGTGAGTTAGATTTGATATAATCTTAGTTGTACACCTCATTGTTGAGATAAGGTGGTTGCTAGCAATAAGGAGATCGGTTGTTAGAATCAAGGAAGTTGGTTCCTAAAATCAAGGAAGTTAGCTATTAGAGTAAAGGAAGTTGATTGCTAGAATTGAGGAGTTTAGTTATCTCTCTCAAAGCATAAATAGGACAAGATGGCAGGAGAATTTGAGTAGAGAACACACCAAGTAAGTTATGTGAGGAACATACAAGTGAATCCAAGGAGGAGAGAACACGTATAGCAAGAAGAGGATTGACCAACAAGGTGGAGCACTGCTAGGATAATACTATACAATCTCATACAGGGTACAACAATTCCTCATATTTCTATGAGGCATATTGTTTCTTTTCAACGGGCTCTAAACCCCATGTTGAGGTGTCTTTGTAAGTTGATTATTAAATGATAAGCTAGTTTGAAGGACAAAATTCTTGTGTATCGTGTTTATGCTTATGATGTTCATTTTCATCTATATGTGTGATTGTTTCAAGTTCAGAAATTTATATTTATGTTGTTAAAGAAGTTCATTTATGATTTATTTAATCAAGAGAAACATAGGAAAACAATCACTTAGGGCCTGAAAATTTACATGGTATCAAAGCTACTATGATTCAAAAGATCAGAAGAGTAGGAGTTTGTTTGCATATAAGAGATGGCATCAACTAGCCTCAAGTTCAAGGATAGATTGGATGGTGCCTCAAATTTCCTATCATGGAAAGTCAAGGTAACTCTTATATTAGAAGAGAATGACCTGTAGGATATAGTCAAGGATGTGGTAGCTTTGCCGACAAATCCATATATTTTAGTAGCTCACAAGAAGAAGAAGTGAAATCCAAACAGATCACCATGGATGTTATAAAGGATCATTTGATCCCTCATATATCCAAGAAGAAGACAACGAAGGATATGTTTGATGCCTTAGTTAGCCTTTACCATAGCGAGAACATTAACCAGAAAATGATATTGCATAACAAGATCAGAGCTATTGAGATGACTATATCAGACATTGCTACCAATTACCTGGTGAAATTCACACTGACTCATGACTAGCTTGTCGCAGTTGGGGAGAATGTTGAAGACAAAGAGTTAGTAAACATGGCTTTGAATGGGTTCGCACCTTAATGGGAAACATTTGTCTAGGGAATTTGTGCTTGGGAAAAAATTCCCACCTGGGAAATACTGTGGGATGATTGTATCCAGGAAGAGACTTGGATGGATTCAAAGGAAAGCAGACATGAATGTGATAGTGACCATGCCCTCGTTGGTCAAGCGAAGAAGGGGAGAAGTAAAGGAACCAACAAGGGTAAGAGGAAGAGTGAGAAGCTTCACAGCCAAGGAAGAAGGCCTTGAGTAAAATCAACTGCTTCATATGTCATAAGCACAACCATTATGCATCACAATGTCCAGACAAGAAGAAGGGGAAAGGAAGCAAGAACAGAAGCAGGTGGAGGCCTCTGTAGAAACTCAAATGAGTAAGCTTGCTACTAGGTTTGAGAAGTATTTCTCGACAGTATCTTGCCTTTCTACCAGCACAGTTCCTAGGAATGCTTGGTATGTAGCCAATGGAGCATCAAGGAATATGACATCAACTCGGGAGTTATTTTCAAGTTTGGAAGAGCACAAATATGGATTTTAGGTTGAGAATGGTGATGATTCCAAGTACTTAGAAACAAGATTTGGTACCACTCCTTTCCAACTCTAGCCAAGTAAATTTTTAGACTTTGATGATGGCTTATTTGTTCTAGGTCTTAGGAATAATATGCTTTCAACTTCGACCATGGAAGATAAGGGTTATGTAGTAGATTTCAACAACCAGCAAGTGCTCATTAGATCGAAGGAGTCCAGCCTAGGATTAACTCAAGTGATTGGGGTTAGAAAATACAATTTGTACAGGTTACAGGTTGAACCTATTCAAGCACTATTTCATAGCACATAAAACTTGTGCGAGTTATGACATGAGAGGATGGGGCATCTGCATTACTAAGCATTGCCTATTCTGAGGGAGATTGTCACGGTCTTCCAGGTTTCACCACTGAGAACCAGGGTGTATCCAGAGGGTGTGCCCTTAGAAATCCTTCCAAGGATTCTTTCCCAAGAAGTGAGAGTAGATCTAAGGGGATTCTGTATTTGGTTCATTCGAATGTGTGTGGATTGATGTCAGTAGCATCATTCATAGTAATCATGTACTATGTTTCCTCCGTTGATGATTTCTCTCGCAAAAGATGGATCTACTTTCCGAAGACCAAGGGTGAAGTATGCAACAAGTTTCAGGAGTCCAAGGATCTTGTGGAGAACCAAACGGGGAAGAAGATCAAGGTTTGGAGATTGGACAATGAGGGTGAGTATACCTCCAATGATTCTTGCAAGCATATAGGAACCTGTTCTGTACAACCCAGAATAGAATGGGATTGCAGAGCAGAAGAATTGATCCATCCACGTGTCTCTGATGCCGAGTTGTCCATGCACGTGGCACCCTGTGGGTGTGCCACGTGGCCCCTTTTACCATCATTTTTACCCTTTTGACAGATTTTTGAAACTCAATATATAGTTGTCCATGCACGAACGTTGCCGGAAAGCTCCTGACAAGCTCCACGCATCTGTAATAGTGTTTACATATTTTGAAGACTTTAATTTTAATCGAAATCTGAGATCCTCCTAGATCAGCCACACTGAGTAAATAGATCTAAGCTCTTTGAATGGATTAACATCGTCGGCTGCTAATGAAATCCTAATATTAGGAGGTTCATCTTTAAAATATCGCCATTTTCCCTCAATTTTCCCGAATGCATATCCATCTGCAGGCATTCGAAGAACACCATCTCCACTTCTATTCCACGAATGGTAATCCATAAATTGTGCTCTGCTTTTGCACTTGCACACTCACTGCAAACGTGGAATTATGGGAATATGACGAAGAAAATTTTGAGGAACCATTTTTGTTACTTGATCGGTTCAATATCTACTAATATGACATTTTGGCATTCATTTTTCGACGCATGTTGTCCATAATATATAATATGGTCATTAGGATCCGCATCTATACTTTGATACTCCATTCCAATGTATTTCATAACAGCAAGTAAATCTTGATATGTGCGAGGTAAAATATTTGTCGATGGTAACAAAAATTCACCTAACAATCTACATCATGAAAATTAACTAGTTAATGAAAAGAATATTAATCGTAAATATTACATTCTTATTTAACACATTAATTAGCGTTAAAAAAATGTGAAAAGGTCAACCTTTATGTATATCTGATGAAACATATTACATACCTTAGGACATGTGTCATACAAGTGTTTGACAAATGATTCATAACCTTTAAGTTCATCAGAAGCAATGTAGCAAAGAAAAGATTTGCTCTTAACCCTTTATAAAGCCGTTTATTTGCATTTGCCATCAAAGGTTCATCATAAATACCATCACTGTCCCCATCCTCATCTATTTGACCAAACAAGTCTTGGATCATTTGATTTGTCCCATCATCTTCAACTATGTTATGGTTGTCATCTACTTCCATGGGATCATTGATTTTCATTATTCGCTTTATGTTGCTCAACTTGTACAACATCATTTCTACTACTACTTGGGGCATTTTGCAAAAAGTTAGAAGGAAAATCTAACTTTATAATTAGAAGCAATCATGAAAAATTAGTGCATGTATAAAAGCTACTAAAACAATATAAAATTTTACAAATACAACAAATATTAAGAAATATAATCAATATATATAGAGAGCTATTACCATGGAACGATATTCCTTCAATCCCCCATCCATGTGACCATATTTCCTACAATGTTTTCTAGTTGTTGTTATTAAAATTCTCACGGGATGTCTCATAAAACAACTATTGCAAGGGAAAAAACATCTACCATCACCCTTTTCACCCTCTTCATCTCTTTCCCTACCTCTAATATTTTCTGACATTCTTCTCACAAAAAGTATAGTGATGATTATAAAAGAAATCCACATTTTGTTTGACAATAAGAGCTTATATCCTTTCCAAACCGTCGTTCATATAGAAAAATTGTTGCAACCACTATAAATGGAAGCGTATTTATAAATTTTAAACCGTCAGTAGTTTGAGGAACGTTGACCAAGTCAACGTTGACTTCCTTAAACTGTGGCAAACCGTTTGGAAAGTGAACAACTACTTTTGTGTTCATCGGTATTGCGACGGAAAAGGTTATGAAGTTGCAACAACGATGAACTCTAATGTCGTTGCTATTGCAACACTATCACATTCACAGTCGCAACACCGACGACTAAAGATAATCCACCACAATACCGACGATATCGAGGAGGCCAACAAAAATGTTTTAAAAACAATGTTAATTATGACATGATCACGATAATAATGTGGAGGCAAACGATGCCTCCACAATATGCGATGGTTAACTTACCACACAAGACTCAAACTACGATGCATTCTCCTAGCATGATAATTACAACTATAATTCAATTATTTAATCCATTTGATTTAATTCTTTGAAGGACTACAATGGTTTGGAAAATCATGTTTGTACATTTGGCAAACTTATTTTTAATTTAGTTTTAAGTTTATTTTACCTTCGCACCAAATGATAAGAGATAAGGTACTTTATCAACATCATTATATAAGTAAATTATAAAAGTTTTATATAATTTGTGTCTATAAGCAACTTGCCTTTGGAATAGGCAATTTTCAGTATTTTTTTGGAATGGTATCTCGTTAGTTAGTAACATAATATAACGTACAATACTTTTATAAGATGATAAATGGCACAACAAATACATGCATAAGCATGGATTAAAACATTAGTAGTTGACGTTCTATGCAAATATAGATGTAAATTTGAAATTAAAAGTTTAAATATAAAAACATCAAAATTATATAGTAGTTGGTAATTCATTTGCATTGTTGGTGGTTATTCTTAATTGGTTTTAATATATTCAATGTCTTTAAATATCATATTTAATCTTATTGATACAACTAACATTTATATGAAAGATTGAATCAATGATCGGTGGTGGCAGTCATCATGACCTAAATGTTATAAACTACCACCAATAAAAAAATAACAAATTATAAAGTGTTCTTTCCAATGCAGCAATGTGCTATCTAATTTAGAAGTTTTGTGTTAATATAGTATTCTTTCGTTGTTGTGTTGTCATCCACAAGTCTTCACGTCTTGTTATTTCAAGGTTATCATTCAAAATATATGCAGGCTACAGTTTCCTCGCTAACATTGGCCATCTAATATGCATTGTAGCAAAGTAAATCACACAACATAAAAGTAAATTGCAGAAAGTAAATACTAAAACTAATTCACACTGTACAGAAAAGTAAATTCACACTAATAGAAAAGTAAATCACACTCACACTATGATTGCAACCAAGCTAATCTACGAATCTAACACACTTGCATGAATAAGAAACTTGAATTAAAAACTCATCTAAGAAATGAATGGATCAAATTAAAATGCATTCTATGCTAAGTAATTAAGAAGAAGTTAGTCTAATTACAAATTACGAAAACGAAAGAAATACAATCTACATTAGCAAAAGAGAGATAAATTAAAGAACGACAATCTATATTACAAAAGAGACTAAAAGAAATATAATATTTATTCCATCACAAATTGGACTTGTTTCTCTAAGAGTCATCCCCTTGGAATGGAGAAGGATCTCTTATTTATACATGAGTTCTCCATAACAAATAATAAATGAAGATCCAAAATATCCTCAACAAGTTACTAATAATTTGGATCTCAAAACCAACTCAAAGCTAATCCAAATATCTTTGCTAACTCTTATGCTATTTAGGATGCCTTTGAAGTCAAATTTGAATTTCAGGATGCAAGTCATCATAACATGCCCAAAACTCATCCCAAGTGACTCCTAATAGCATTCAATTTGTTGGGTCCATCATATATTACATGGAGGTCTTCAAATCTTTGTAAATAAACCAAATATGCACTCTCATCCACCACCAACTTGTCCATTTTATCTTCAAATAATTTAACATCATAATTTGGGACATATAAGAAGGATAGAAATAATGGATTTATAAAATGTCATCACTCTTAATGAATATGTTCCTCCAAGGCGACTCCATGGAGTAGTAGCAACATTAACAATAGGAGTAACAACAATAGTAATAACTTAATAATTCCTCATATGAAAATATCAAGTATATATTTTTGTTGATCTTCAACCATACGAGTTGCAACAAATGTACTGGAGTAACGACAACTAGCCTGGAACTGGTGGTTCTACAAAAATAATCAAACTCATCCATGTTTTAAAGATAAATGGAAAATATGTTATTTTTCCAATGTTTAATCATAATTCACATGAAATACTAATGGGTAATCCCGCATTGAATGTAAGGCATGTGGCCGTGATGTTGAGGATGTATTATGAAATGATGATATAGTGAAGAGATTGTTGTCCCCTCCTAAAATTCTATTGAATATGTTTTTGTTATGTGTGCGCAATTGTCTGTGTGATGATCTCTTTTTGGATAAGTGTATTTAACACAGTGAATGAATGAAAAATTTGTTTAATTGTTGCTACGAGATGATGAATATTGTTGTTATGTTTGTTGTTGTAGAACCATTGTCGCAACCATACAATTAACTAAGCCTTACACTACGTCGGTCTTGGATGTGCTTCGAGTGTGACCTTCCCCCTTAAGGGGATTGAAAATGCCAGCACACTAGACTACAACGACACCCTTTTGTTGGCCAATGCACAAGAACCCTGGTCTCCATTTTGTGCCAATAGTAAGTTATTCATAGATTAGAAAATGATAAAATTCTTGGCCTGAACGAATGGTTGATTGGATTCGTCCTTGGGTTTTATGAGATCATTGGTGGAGACTGATTTAGGGTCATTGAGAAATCAAGAGCCAATGGAAGAATGTTGGAATCCTTCAACTCAACTTTTATTACCTTAATCCCAAAATCTAATAACCATGTGTATTTTGATGAGTATAGGCCTATCTACACAATTGATAAACAAAATAATTGATAAGGTAATTGTGAAATTCCATAGGACAGAATCACAAAGCTTAACAAACCTCACTAATTTCACAAAGTAGTTTCACAAGAAATTTAGGAAGAAACACTATAGAAATCACTCATGAAAATGAAAATAAAATCATAAACTGTTGTTGATACATTTTTCAACAATAAGCTGGTAAACAATAGAAGTTACAATGGAGAGAATTTGATAGCCTCAGGTAGGATTCAAATTCACCTCAAGTCTAGGCTTAGTTTGCATTGGAACCATCACTCGACAAGGTCTAGTGGCCACTAATGCTCAATGGCTAGTCAACTGAGGTGGACTGGAACATGACTGAGTCATTGGGGCTAGAAATTAGGGGAGGAGACTCCAAGGAGGTGCATAACTGACTGACAGTGGCAAAAAAGGGCGCTCCTACACTTGGAAGCAGTGAAACTAGGTGTAACAGTAAGTTAACTAGGAAATCAAGGGGACAAGGCACCTTCATGGAACTGATTGTGCAGACTCCTAAAATCATGCATGAGGGTGCATTTAAACTCCAGTGATGTGGATAAGGCACTATAAGTGGACAAGGAGGCTAATGATGACCAAAATGAAGCACTAGGGGAGGGGGAAACAAGGACTAGGTTCTGGGAGACTCACCTACCACTGCATGGAATGCATGCATGCATGCAAAAACACCGTTGAGATGGTTAGAATGTTCCAAGAATAATAGAGATGAGGGTAAAAAGAATTCTCTCAAATTTGATATTAGATGAGAAATTTGGTTTTCTATCTGGTCGATAGATCCAAAAGGAAATTGGTGTAGTGTAGGAGGGATTGCATTTGGTCAAAACCAAGAAGATGTCTGGTATGGTACTCAATGTAGACCTAAAAAAATCTTATTGTAGGGTGAATTGGAACTATTTGAGGATTATGATGATTTTTTTTTTACAGTAAGGAGTAAGAAGCTTTATATTAAAAAAAGGAGGGACTGATACAAAACTTGGGAAGACTGTACCCAACAAAAAGAGGGATGAAGAAACCTCATAACCAGTCTTTACATCTCAGAAGAACATCTATCCGAACAAGAAAATAAGACAGTCTGCTATATCAGTTGATTACATATTAAAGATAACATAACATAAAAGAAAAACCAAAGCTCAGTTGTCTGCTGAGCGACGAACTTTTTTCTTGCTACCAGTAGCCAAATTCTCGCTGTCTTTCATACCCAGGATTGCAGAAGGGGTGTTGTCCTTGCTAGTTCTGATACAGTCCACCTTAGCTTCGACGATCCTGAGGCCACTACGCATTGAATCCATTTTCCAACCATACTGTCCAATTGGGATTTCATTTTGTTGTTGTTGCTTCTCGCATCATAGATTGAAACTTCAACAATGGAGGCAAGGTGTGAAATAGCTTTTTTCAGATCTTTATTTTCTCCTCTCAACCAACAAACCTGAGATTCTATGTCTTGAAGATGAGACAACACGCCAGGAGGGGGAATTTCCAGTTCTTGAGGTGAATCCAGGTTCACAATTCCTGCCGACTCTTCAACCAAATTCCAGAGCTTACTGGGTCCTAGATCCCCATTGCTGCCGCGCAATTGCTATAGAGCTCCATGTTGCATTGGAATGCCAAGATTTGGATTGATACCGGCATCAATGGGATGCCAATTCTTCTGAACACCATAACCCATCTCGAAATTGTTCTGAACGCCGATGGGGAGGTTTCCAGTTCCCTGACTACCCTCCTGATGAAACCAACCTCTGCCAACCTTAGAGTTTAAAGGCTGCCCGCGACGAACATGCTTGATTTTGTTTACCAGGGAACCATGCGCGTCTTTCTCACTGAGCCCGTTCCCTTGCACCACCTCGAGGGCAGAAAGATAACGCTGCAGACCAAAACCTTCAGAGTTAACCTGTATGTGAGTCTTGCATTAGTGACATTGTAGAGCCGGGAGATAGAGCCCAAAATGAACACCAATGTTTCCACACTCCATGCTGCACCGTAAAACAAATTTCCTGAACCAAAACCGTTGCGAAAACCAATGAAAACAGAGGGGGAATGAATGAGACATGCCATCGTTCAGGGTCCTGATATAGGAGATGGCATCCCTTCCATCTGTCCACAATAAATTTCCGCATGCGATCCAACAGGGTCCAAACCATAGACGCCGTCACTTGTGTCTCGGGAACAGAAGACAAGATTGTTTATAGATCATGAACTTGACCCTTAATAAATTCGACCTGACATTTGTGGCTGCCATTGTTTTCCCAATGAAACTGTGGAAAATCAGATGAAGGGTAGGCTTGCTAGGATAGCCAGGGTGGTCCAAAACATTATGGAACCCAATTATTATCAATGGTGTGTCCATTCTTAACCAACATACCGCAGTTTAAACTTGGTCCTATATTAGCCATGGAATCGACCTGCTTGTTGTTGTCCCTTAAAACGTGGTAGAGGGATATATTCCTTAGTTCCTTGAGAGTGTGGAAGAGGTGGTAATGGAACTTGTAGGAGGGTTTGCGGACCTTATTAGCTAAGGTCCTAGATTCTTGAATCACCAGGAGGGAATCCTCGATGGATACAAGGTCCTGAACATTGTTTTCCTTAGCTGTGTCAATGCCTTTGAGTAAGGCAAGCCACTCCGCAACATTATTTGTCTGCCTTCCAATCCCCCATGCGTAGTTAGTCATCTTGTTTCCATCGGAGTCCATAAGAACTCCCCCCGCACCTGCCAACCCAGGGTGAGGATTATGATGATTCACCTAGGGTTTTGTGTACAATTTGCAACTTGGGTAATGAGTTGTGTATCCGCATTTCCTTTTGCTATGTTGATTAATGGTTCAACTACAAGATTGTTTAGGATAGGTGGAGGATTGTGATAAGTGTGTCTGCTTTCACCTCTACTATTTATTATTGTGGAAAAAGTTTTAAGTAGGGATTTGATGAATGCAAAAAGAATTGGAGCTTTAAAGATGTTAGAATTGGATCGGTTAATCTAACATAATTTTTATTTGTAGACAAAATTTTATTGTTTTGTGACGGACCTAGATAGGATGCTACTAAGCTAAAAGAAGTACTTGATCTCTATTATTTTTCTACTGTTATTCTAGTGAATATTAGGAAATTAACCATCTCTTTGTTGGGGATGGAGGAAGAGGAGAAGAGATACTTTACAAAATTATTCCCATATCAACAATTACATTTGAAGCATGGATTCAAATACCTAGGTTTTATAGTAAATCCCAATGACTATGGGAAAATGGATTGGGTATGGCTTATTTCAAAAGTTGAGAAGAGGCCCTCAATTTGGTGTAATCGCTAGATATCTTGAAGAGGAAGGTTGATCTTGGTAAAATCAGTGCTTTAAGCCATCCCTATGTATTGGATGACTCTGGCCTTTATTCCGAAAGGAATTTTGGATAAATTCAAAAGGTTATGTTACTTATTTTTATGGTTTGGCAATAGGGATACAAGAGAAATTCCACTTTCCAAATGGAAAATATTAGTAGTCTCAAAGGAGTTTGGGGGTTGGGAGTTGAATTTATTTTATTTTATTTTGCTATCGATCTATTACCTAAAAGGGTTTGGAGGCTTATATTGGGGAAGTGAATCTAGTATTAGGTGATAGTTCAATATTATATTGCTCCTAAATCAATGGAAGAATGGATTAGAGCTTTGTCAAAACCTTTTCAAAATGGATCAATTATTTGGAAGGATTTTGTAAAATCATTTCCCCTCATAGGTAATTGACTTGTTTGGAAGGTGTGAGATGGCCATAGAGTTAGACTAGGTGAATATCGATGGGTCATATGTGGTGAATCATTTAGGCTCTCAAGAAACTTAATTGGTACTCTAAGAGAGAAATGCATCTTTACTTTGACTTAGATAGCCAATAATGATTGAATTCATTCATGATTTGGAGTTAGGAATGGAATAATGTAGAGAGTATTTAGTTTCTAAATGATGAATATTTATAGTGGGAAGAATACATAGAAAATATGAAGTCTATTCATGTAAAGATTAGTGAGGTAGAGGATGAGTTGATCTGGTCAAAGAAGCCAAACAGAGGAATATATTTCCCTAAGCTAGTCTATTAGGTTTTATTCAAAGAAGGTATTAGGGTGCCTATCTAGTGGTGGAAGAAGATATGGAAGTACTAAGAGCCATTATTTTTATGTGGTTGTCACTCGGTAACAAGGTAATTACAAGGGATAGCTTACAAAAGAGAAACAAAAATGGGCCTAGATGGTGTTTTCTTTGCAAAGAAAATGATGAAATTATTAATCACCTGCTCAGTTTTTGATCTTATACTAAACACATTTGGAAGGAATTAGATGCATTAATAGGTTCAAATGATTTTTGGAATAGAGGCATAGTACAAATGATCTTAGTAGGTTCAAATGATTTTTGGGATGAGAATTTTCTATGAAAATGTATCATGCTCTTCCTCTCATTATAGCTTGGGGAGTATGGTTATTCATAAATATAAGTCTAATTTAGGATAAAGAAATATCTCCATTGTGATGTGCTTTACAATTAATGAATATTTTCAACAACTTTGTTTGGTGCAATCCAACAAAGAATCCAAAAAACCATATGGAAGAGATGATAGACAAGTCTTTTCCTTGTCTATATTTCGGTGGAGCCTCCTAAGGGACCCCATTATTATGTGGATCTAGAGGAACATATCATTTATTAGATTTTCACTAGATAAAATTTAAAATGGGGATAGGAAAATGATCCAATAACTTAGATGAGTTGATGGCTCTATAGCTCGCTCTCAAACTTGCATGGGGCCATGGTGCTTAGAGGGTTCATGTATTTGGTGTCTTGCAAGTTGTTATCAAATTAATTTAGGGTGAATTCATGCCTAAAAATGATCTTGTGACCTATCTTTGAAGATATTATGACTCTAAAAAATATTTTTCATTCCATTTATTTCCAACATATTTATAGAGAAAGGAATACACAAGCTAGCGGGTTGTCTAAAGAAGGTTTAGCATTGACACCAGGTCATTGGAAGATATGAGATGAAAAAAATGGCCTAATAACTTATTTTACCCATGTTGCAACTTACTAAGGGGACTCTCCTAGGCACATTTTGATTGTTTCTTGGTTTTTTCACATGGATTTTGTTTTCAATCTATATGTATCAAGGCATATAGTAACAGATTGTATAAGAAGTAGGGTAGCTCTAGTCGATCTCTCTTTTATAGGAATTGCATGATCTAATAGACTATCATATGATGAACTCTAGGAGAGAATTTGATCTATATCAGATTGTAACTATTTTGAAGAAGCTCTTATAATCACATGCGAGTGAGGTATCTAAATCCTCGTTAGAATTTTCGAGGAATACTTAACAAGCGTCTACTAAATGTAACTTTGTTATATTAATAAAATTATGTTTTTTTCCAAAAAAAAATCGATAATGTGTATAGTTCAATCCATAACATACAGACATTTAAAGGCATTACTCGCTTTCACGGTACCTAATCTTCAAGAGCATTTCAGAGAGGGAACGAGAATTCCAAGTTTTCATTATATCGAACTTATTTTTAGTTGCATTGCTTATATCCCAACAATAGATAAAGAAAATAACTACATTGGCTTCCAGTTATCCGTGTAAAAACCCAATGTAAAGATGAACCGGGAATCTGTTATACTTCAGGTGAAAGCTTGCTTTTTATGTTCTGTAATCATTTCATTTAATATTGTACACATTTTTGTGTAGAATGAAGATGGTACCAAGACAACATAGAGTATGGAACCCTTTCCGTTCAAAGTTGGCTGCCCCCATTCTTGGGGGAGTTGATAACATCTAGATTGTAAGTAGTATCATGTCCATTTATTAACCTTTACACTAGAAAAATGGTATTTCCATTATATTTAGCTGAGCTTGTTTTATTTTCATTTAGCTGAAATTGGAAATTTTGGGATAATACAAGCTTTAAATAAATTATGGAATGGTTCCTCCAAGGCAGTGCTGTGAGGGAAACCCATATCAACATTTTAAAATTCAGATTACATAGAATGAAGAAGCTCTTGTTACAGAACGTTTTAAAATCTACCTGGGAAAAGAATGTTTGCAGATGGGTGAGGGAAAGGTCATGCCTGCCTTGATAGCAGCTTGTATAATATCAACATCTTCAAACCCAGTTGGTGGATCCTCTGAATAGTGCATGACGACATCCATGAGAGTCTCTGGAAAAGGCCCGGGATCTCTCCAACGCCTTTTTGATAAAGCATCTTTCAACTGTTCAGGACCCTTCTCAATTTCTACTGCTGCCATTGAGTCTCTCTGCACAGAAGCTCCTGCTAAAGATGATGACAAGATGTGGTCTACCCTGCTTCCTTCAATCTTAATGGCCTCTCCATGAGATTTATTACCATGGGCAGTGACAGTGGGTAATCATTTTCGTGTCTAAAGCCCGCTCTCATTCTCTCTGCGGAGACTTTGATGCCACTATCTTGCAGCAAGGCACCTTGCTCATGCTATCACCCGTGTCGCTTCAAACTGGACAACAATAACCAGACAAGTGTTAAATACATGCATTGCTTTCATTGATTTTTGGTCACATTAGTAATTTTTATAGGCATAACCTATGCAACAACAAACAACAATCATATAATTTATAGACAGGCAACTGCACAATTATTTTTCAACCGTAGCAGAGAAAGAAAAGGCAAGGGTATGATTATTTATTTTCATGAAATTGAAAGTTTACAAACATTAGATTTGGTTTTAAAAGCAATGATTATTTATTTTCATGAAATTGAAAGTTTACAAACAAATAAGGCAAGGGTATGATTATTTATTTTCAAGAAATTGAACGTTTACAAACATTAGATTTGGTTCTAAAAGCAATGATTATTTATTTTCATAAAATTTAAAGTTTACAAACATTAGATTTGGTTTTAAAAGCAATGGTATATGAATCTACAAGATGGCAGAGAAGGTATAATATTATGCAGCAAAAGTATATTCATACAAATAGAAGTATCAAATGTGGTGAACAAAAGTACATATTATGCTCCCATTTCGAAAAATTATGTTACGGTAATTTATGTGGAGCTCCAATTTATGTTGCGTATGATTCTTGCGTTCTGGTCGCGCGTTCGAGTCCCATGGTGAACGTGTTGTTACTATTTGGTATGGATATTTCTAACTTTGCATATGTTATGACAGAATACAGAAGGAGCATTCTCATTGTCTTCCATTAAAGATTTTAAAAGACTCGAAAGAAGAATCAAAGCAACCAAAGTAGCAGACCAATTATTGAGTTAGGCTAAACATAATGAACAGGAAATGTAAATCACTTGAAACAAGTTAAGAGGAATTTGGGGAAGCTTTGATAGTATTCGAGTATGAGAGAGCAAGCAAATAATGCTTTTGAATGCTTTTGATTTGAAAAGAAATGAGTAAAAAAAAAATTACATTTTAAGAATTTATTTATTTTTCAAAATATTTTTTAAAATTGATTTTGTTTGAAAATTAAATCATTTATATTAATTATGTATAAATAATTATTATAATATTAATTTATTAAAAACATATTAAATTTCAAAATATAAAGTGAAACACCAAAGAAAGAAAAAGTTAATGATTAATCAAAAAAGGAATATGATTATTATCTCTTATATATATACGGATTTAAAAAAAAACTTTGGCCACTAATGATGTGACAACTACTCCTACCAAGAGTGCAAGATAATATGTTTTGATAAAAGCATTACAAAAACAACTTAATCCAATCTACCTTGGGAGTAATACACTAGATTGAGATTATAAGAAATTTTAGTTGTACCATTCGTGGTATCTATACACATTAATCTTTTAATGTCTTTTGAAAGATCAAATGATTGGGGATTGTTATAATAATTTCTATTAATGGCCAGATTTGTATGTTTTTATCCACCCTAAATCTTATAACAAACACTATTTGTTTTTATTAACACACGTGTTTTTATTAATACACTTTAAATAATGACCATAGGCAATCACTATTTGTTTTTATTAATACACTTTAAATAATGACTATATAGGAAATCACTATTTGTTTTTTTAAAAACACTTCAAATGTAACATATGCTTTGTGTTTTCGGTACGAATATTTCTCACCAAATTTATTTATATTCAATTTTTTTTAAGTTTATAAATTGGTTTTAAGATATAATTTTTTGAATAATTGTGATAGTCTTTTTATTATGTAGTAAGGTGTTTACTCAAGTAAGATCGAATCTTCAAATTTTGGTTTTTAAGTGCTATTGGCCATTAGATGTTTTCTTTGACGATTGGAGTCATTTCGAGGGCAAGCCTGTGAACCTGTCAAATAAAAAAGATCTGCAATCATGGGAATGTTGTGTACCTTATCTCTCCTTTGTACCTATAGTTGTGCATTTTGAAGTTTGTGCACCTATCACTTTCATGATGCACCATGAAGAATCCACTGAATGCTATATACACATTTGTACAATTTTTCATTAATTCACAACATCATTATTGTAATTTCTGAAATGGCTACAGAGCAACCAATGAGCCACTTGAGACGAACACATATATAAAAACAAAAACATATAAAATATTCCATGGAATCTTTCATGTCACTGTTGTCTCACTGCCACAATTCTTTCTCATTTATTTGAGATTTTGAATGAACAACAAAGATTTGCATAGATGAAAACAACTCTGGTGATTCAACACTTCAACTTGTGATTCTCATTCCATATGTCTTCTTTCGATGCGCCTACTACATCTCCTTGAATCACTTGCCATACGATGTTCTTTTATTGCACCCCAAGGTGCAATTGCTAGTTCAGTTTTAAGTTTATTTTACCTTCACACCAAATGATAAGAGATATGTTACTTTATCAACATCATTATATAAGTAAATTATAAAAGTTTTATATAATTTGTGTCTATAAGCAACTTGCAACTTGCCTTTGGAAAAGGCAATTTTTCAGTATTTTCTTGGAATGATATCTCATTAGTTAGTAACAAAATATAACTTACAATACTTTTACAAGATGATAAATTATGCAACAATTACATGCATGGGCATGGATTAAAATAGTAGTTGAAGTTCTATGAAAATATAGATGTAAATTTGAAATTAAAAGTTTAAATACAAAAACATCAAAATTATATAGTAGTTGGTAATTCATCTGCATTGTCGGTGGTTATTCTTAATTGGTGTTAATAGGTTCAATGTTCTTAGCTATCAGATTTCATCTTATTGATACAACCAACATTTTTATGAAAGATTGAAGCAAGGATCGGCGGTGGCAGTCATCATGACCCGAATGTTATAAACTACCACCAATAAAGAAAATAACAAATTATAAAGTGTTATTTCCAATGCAGCAACATGTTATCTAATTTAGAAGTTTTGTGTGACCTTCTGGGTGCTCAGAAGGGGTTTGAGGGTTACTAGCTTCTAATTCACCAAGATTATATAAATCCCAAAAATAGAGTTGAACCTTTGTTTCATAGTCCTCCCTTTGTCCTTCTTGCTTGATTGCTTGTACCAGCTTCACAAGAACTAGGGGTGTTGTGTTGTCATCCACAGATCTTCCATGTTGCATAGTAAAGGAGACCAAACCATACAGATTTAGCATGATCACCATTTGGTGAGGTGAGACTCGGTCCCATTATTGCTTTTGTTGGGAAAATTAATTGCTTATGAAAACAATCAATTTAGAACATAAATTATCAACCCAGGGTAACGTCTTGTTATTTCAAGGTTATCATGCAAAATATATGCAGGCTACAATTTCCTCGCTAACATTGGCCATCTAATATGCGTTGTAGAAAAGTAAATCACACAACATAAAAGTAAATTGCGGAAAGTAAATACCAAAACTAATTCACACTGTACGGAAAAGTAAATTCACACCTGCAGAAAAGTAAATCACACTCACACTATGGTTGCAACCATGCTAATCTAAGAATCTAACACACTTGCATGAATACAAAACTTGAATTAAAAACTCATCTAAGAAATGAATGGATCAAATTAAAATACATTCTATGCTAAGTAATTAAGAAGAAGTTAGTCTAATTACAAATTACGAAAATGAAAGAAATACAATCTACATTAACAAAAGAGAGAGAAATTGAAGAACTACAATCTATATTACAAAAGAGACTAAGATAAATATAATTCTTGTTTCATCACAAATTGGACTTGTTTCTCTAAGATTCCTCCCCTTGGAATGGAGAAGGATCTCTTATTTATACATGATTTCTCCATAACAAATAATAAATGAATATCCAAAATATCCTCAACAAGTTACTAATAATTTGGATCTCAAAACCAACTCAAAGCTAATCCAAATTTCTTTGCTAACTCTTATGCTATTTAGGATGCCTTTGAAGTCAAATTCGAATTTGGGGATGCGAGTCATCATAACATGCCCAAAATTCATCCCAAGTGACTCCTAATAGCATTCAATTTGTTGGGTCCATCATATATTACATGGAGGTCTTCAAATCTTTCTAAATAAACCAAATATGCACTCTCATCAACCACCAAATTGTCCCTTTTATCTTCAAATAATTTAACATCATAATTTGAGACATATAAGAAGGATATAAATAATGGATTTATAAAAATACATCACCCCTACTGAATATGTTCCTCCAAGGTGACTCCATGGAGTAGCAGCAACAGTAACAATATGAGTAACAACAATAGTAATAACTCAATAATTCCTCATATGAAAATATAAAGTATCCATTTTCGTTGATCTTCAGCCATACGAGTTGCAGCAAATGTCCTGGAGTAACGAAAACTAGCCTGGAACTGGTGGTTCTGCAAAAATCATCAAACTCATCCATGTTTCAAAGATAAATGCAAAATATGTTCCTTTTTCCAATGTTTAATCATAATTCGAATGAAATACTAAGGAAATATAATGGAAACATGGATGGATCTAAATCCTGCATATAAGCATGAAAATGAACCAGTTAGGCATTAATACAAGGTTATGGGTGAGAAAGAAGGGATTAAAAATAGGGAAAAGATGATGTAAAATAATGAGAATTCCATGGCCCAACAACTTTTTTCTCTGTCCTCGCCTCGACTTTCGTTGTTGCTTATACATATATAGGTTAAAATCCATGTGTGCATTTTCTCAATCAACAGGTGCTGATTCAATTGACCTCAATGTTGGATTCCATCAAGCCCATTGATTACTCAGATTTGACATCCAACATGGTCCATTTCCTCTTTGGTTAGGGACATGAATGAGCTCTCCCAACAAAAATGCTAGTTTCGAATATGAGTGTGATGAATGCGAGGGACACCCCTTCCCCGCTAGAAAACTTTGAACCATTATGTTTTCTATTCTAGAGAATTTATGCAAATGTGGCACTAGAAATTGTAGATTTGCCTACTTTTGGTGCTAAAAATCCTAGGTCTAGTGCTAGAAAGTTACATATCCACTTGCATTCATTGCAGATATGGATTGAACAACATGATATCGAGTCTCACCAGCAACATCCAAGACATGAATTCCACAAGGAATAGAATCTGGAAAGGATGTAAGGGGAGGTGATGGTTCTGTTGCTCTAGTTGTTATTGGTGCATGCTTTCTTGTCGCCAGTGGCTGTGATGCTTAAAAGGGTGATTCTTCCTAAAATTGTGCTTTCTTGGTCAATTGTAGCATCTATTAGTGGATTAGATGCTTAATCATGTGGGCTCATGCTGTTGCAGTCTGTGGAGTACATTGATTTTAGCAAAAACAAGCTCTCTGTACATAGTGACAAGTATATTTTAATAATTTAATACAAATTCTTCAAAGATGCCACATGAAGCTAAGACAATAGGTGATCAATTCTCTTCGTGGACAAGTGTTTGCAATACTTCTGAGGTGCTTTCATATTTTTTTAAAATGCATATAAGGTAGTGAAAATATTGGATATATTGAATGCTTTTTTGTATTGATACTCCTCGAAGGGATAATGGTGGTGGGAGCCTTTGGGAGGCATGTTCTTGATACGCACATCCTAGTCCTTTTGCCTCTCAAGCACCCACTACATCTCATTCTTTCCCTTTGGATCAGATTCACGGAACTAAACCTTTTAGTTGTATGATTTCCATACCCTCAGGTCGCGTGTTCGAATTATGCCCCACACTAGTAATGGAATTAAAGATGGCATGCATAGTACTGGCATGCACCTTTGGTTTCATCCTGTAATGTTTATACATTTTGATACACTCACACATATATTTAATATTTATGAGAGTATCATGTAAGTTATATAAATTCTTCACAATTATAGAAAGTCTTCACAGCAGGGCCAAGCATCCCAAAACCAAGGTATACAGAACATAATTGCATTTTCAAACTATGACAAGTTATATTTTGACAAAAATAAACCAAAATACTAAGACCAAAAACCAGTTTTTAAGACCTAGAGACCGCATACTGCATATAACAGATAGAAATTGAAAAAAACTAGCTTATTGAATCTAATCCCCGTGATGACAACACGAGTCTTTAATATAGTTAAATTAAGTGCTAAATTTGTTTGTACGCATATCCTATAAATTGCAGAAGAGAAACAATTCATATAAATTTGTTTGTATGCATTTCCTATAAATTTGTTTATTGTTACATATAATTGGGATATTAGACTGACTCCTTGTTGATTCTGTTCATACTAAAACATCTTTTATGAACTGCATCATGCAATCCTCAAATTTAATTCATAGGTACTGATTATGCTTCAATCAAAAGGTATGAAGAAGAGCAGGAAATGATCTTGCTTCAAGCAAAAGGTGTGATGGAGAGTTTTTGGGTAGAGGTAGTGGCTTGGCCTCAACGACCAACACTAGTTCAAATTGATTCATGGATTTTGAACTACATCCAAGTCCAAGTCCAATTTCCCTATAATAGAGTTGTCATGGAAAGGTATGTACACATTTATTGAAATGATAAATAAGGTAATAGAACAATACTACTTTAATTTCAAGAACGATTGAATTGAACTTTACCTGTAGTCTTTGTAATCTTTCCATGTACGATTTTGCAGGAAGATGGTGTTGAGGTTAGATCCATTAATCTTCAGTGTCCCACGATGCACGATGGATACCTGTTATTGTAGTTGTTCTTGCATCCTCTAGGTAGGCATGCTCTTGATACTTGTTCTTGCAGCCTGTAGGTAGGCATGCTCTTGAATATTAATGAGTTGAAGGCGGCTTGTAGGTAGGTACCAATGATATACCTTCTGGAAGTGCAGACAAGCGCTGAATAATGAGGTGGTAAGGTAGAATCTGCTTGAGGATTCCTGCAGACATAAATGAGAATTTTCCAGATGGGCATGCCCACCACCGCTTGCTTGACATGCCACTGCCACATCTGCCACTGCTTGACAGAATAAATGGTGTAGTAAAATAAATGTAGTCAGTCCTCAAGAAGTGATACCATTAATGGTATCATTAATTACTATTTCTGTTTCATTATATATATTAAGATGAAAAATCAAATCTTTACCTATGTTAAAACTTTACTTTGCTTTATGCACTAGCTAGAAAGAAAGGAAGAGCTCGACAATAATGGTTCAACTATTATTTAATTGACAAATAAAAACTAATAAGTTAAAGTTTGGTTACAATAGGAAATTTTAAAAGTCAAAGGCAAACTATCATGCATTGAAAACAAAAGTTACCTTGGCCTCCGGCCAGGACTAATAAGGACAAGTAAGTCATGAATACATATTTGTAATGATAAGGTTCACTTCAAAAAGTGGTTTTGAGTGAAACAAAACCAAATATTAAAATCTTAATCACATGAGCCCTTTTGAACATTTGTAAATACTAAGTGAACTCATATATTGGGTATTCAATTTTGTTTATATATGCTATCAGTCATGAATACATATTTGTAATGATAAGTTTCACCTTAAAGAGTGGTTTTGTGTGAAACAAAACCAAAGATGGAAATCTTAATCACATGAGCCCTTTTGAACATTTGTAAATACTAAGTGAATTCATACATTGGGTATTCAATTGTGTTTATATATACTATAAGTCATGAATACATATTTGTAATGATAAGTTTCACCTTAAAGAGTGGTTTTGTGTGAAACAAAACCAAAGATGGAAATCTTAATCACATGAGCCCTTTTGAACATTTGTAAATACTAAGTGAATTCATACATTGGGTATTCAATTGTGTTTATATATACTATAAGTCATGAATACATATTTGTAATGATAAGTTTCACCTTAACGAGTGGTTTTGTGTGAAACAAAACCAAAGATTGAAATCTTATTCACGTGAGCATTTTTGAACATTTGTAAATACTAAGTGAATTCATATGTTGGGTATTCAATTGTGTTTATACATACTGCTATATAAATAAAATTATATAGGAATATAAAAAATAATTTCTTTTGGAAAAAAAACCATTTTTTATAAAAGATTTTTAATAATTATAATTTCAAAAATATTTGTGATTTGAACAATATTATACTTAAAAAAACATATTTTTAATTATTTTTAATCCGACTCTAACTATGTATTGCTTGAATGGATGTATCCTTAATTCTACAGAATATCAGGTGTTGGCATTCTTCAGTAGAAAAAACGTTTTCACTTAATAATATTTTTTTTTATAAATTATTGTTAAAATTAATTTTATAAATGCATATAAATTAATTTTTTTATAATTACTTAAATTTTTTATTATTATCAAATAATCCGTGTAACGAAAATGAAGTTTCCATTTTTTAAAAATGTGTTTAAAATCAAAATATGTCTTCTACGGTAATCAAAGTTGATTTGTCATAGTCTTATGATACGGTTAGTTAGCTTTATTTGAGATTGATGCTTATTAATGTGGGTTTCGTTCTTAGGTTTGTCAATTGGATTATAGTTTGTATTACCTTAGTATCCTTTGTACTCTTTATAAATGCATCAACTTTAGAGTTTTTTTAGACTTGCGAGAGGGCTTAGATGAGGTTCTCCCCTCTCTCTCTATTATTTCTGCTAGTGGTAGAAGGATTACGCAGAGCTTTATTTGAGGCAAAATCTAGTGGGGATTTCAAAGGATTTAGAGTGGGTAGAAATTTACATATTTTACATATATTATTTGTGGATGACATTATCTTTCTTTGTGATGGTTCTCAGAGGAATGCACATAAGCTTAAAGAGATACTATACTTATGTTGTATGGCCAATGGAATCATGGTGAATGTTGGGAAGTCTACTATATCTTTCTTGGGGATCCATAATTGGGACAATAATCAATTTTTACAATGGATTCCATTCTTTGAGGTTAAGCTGCAATTAGGGATCAAATATTTAGGTTTTTTATCTAAAAACTAATGATTGCACCAAAAGAGACTAGGGGTGGATGATTTCAAAGGTTGAAAAAGACATTTCACTTTGGTTTAACAGGTGGTTTCTCTCGGAGGATTAGGTTAGTGCTAGTGAAATTGGTGCTAGAATTTATTCATGCACACTGCGTATCCTTACCTTTTATCCCCAAAGGAGTGCTAGAACATGTGAGAAGACCTAACTTTAAATCTCCATGGGTTGGAGATAATGAAAATAGTATCTTTCCTTCGACGTCTTGGAAGAAGAATGTTGTTCCCAAAGAGATGGGAGGATGGGGTATTAAAAATGTTTATTGTTTGGCTAGAACCTTGGTTTCCAAATGTGCACGGAGAATTGCAAAAGGGAAGGAATTATGGTGCAAATTGGTTAGACAATAATATATTGAGCTAATGACTACGGAGGACTGGATTATACTAGCCAAGAAAACTTTTCATAATGCTTAATTTATTTGAATGGATATTGTTTTAGCTTTTCCATTAATTGGGAAGTGGTTAGTCTAGAAGGTAGGGGTTGGGAATAAGGTGAGGTTAGGGGACGATCCTTAGGTAGGATGCAATGATAGCTTCTAGTTGGCTAGGTAGATATGGTTGATGCATTAAGAGACACGAGACTTTACTAATTATGTTAGGTGGTTGGTGATGAGAGGTCAACAATCTTGAAGAAGGAATGGTTTTCTATTGGTACATTATAGTTTGCAGGTGAAGAGGGGCAATTTATATGGAATATATTGTCATTCTTTATAAAATAGCCATGTCGGGATAAAGGGTGATGATGATGAATTTGGATGGTGTAGGAATCATGTTAAGGGTGGATATACTCAAAATATTGGTTACAATTAAGTTCTTAGAGAGGAATAATTCCTGCAAGATCAAGAATGGTGGTACAATGGGATTTAAAAATACAAATGTTCACTCAAAGTCAAATTTTTTATGTGGTTGGTGCTAAGGAAAAATGTTCCAACTTGGGATTATATGCAAAGGATAAGTTGGTGGGGGCCAGGAAAATGCCTCTTCAATAAGATATTTGATGAAAATCTCTCTCATATGCTTATTCATTGTTCTTATGCTAGGTCAGTTTGGAAGGTAATCGAAGCACTCATAGGGCTCATGAATGTATGGGGGGTAAAAATGTAGAGGAGTCCTTGAATAACTAGAATGAGAATTCCATTGTTAGGACTTTATTGTCCCTTTCCCTAATCATTTTTTTGGGGATTTGGTTAGCAAGAAACTCTGGTTTGTTTGAAGATAGATTCCCTCTTCCTCAATTATTTGTTGCTCAAAGCTATCAATACTTAAACACTTTAAACAAATTAAGAGCATCAAACCTCTAGTGATGGTGGTGCATGAATATATTGACAAAACTAGAACATGGGTCTATTTTTATGGGGTTGGATAAGGTGAACCAAATGAATGGGAAGTTGGGGGGATCCTTTATCTTTCTTATTGTCATTTCTTAAAATTCAAAGCAGGATTGGGTTGGAGCACAAATAACAAAGCCAATTTTATGTCATTAAAACTGTTTCTACAGTTGGTTCTTGAGAAAAGAGTTCAAAAGATACAAATTATGGGTGATTTAAAGGTGGTGATTGATTGGATGAAGGGGGCATGCATCTTAGACAATTTTCTTTCAAGACCCATCTCTAAAGAGATATTAAATATAAAATTTGTTATTAATGAAGTTACCTTTGTATATGTATAGAAAGAAAGGAACATGGTTGTGTATTTTTTTTTATCAAAGGAAGGCTTGTAGATGGCTCCTAGCACTTGGAAAATATACAAAAAATAGGAGGATCTTCTAGCTACATATGATCCATGACCCTTTCTACGAGGTTATGTAACACCCATAGTCCACTATTAGGCATTGTTTAAAATAGAAAATCTAAATCATTTATATTGTGAGCATAATTTTGTTTGTAAATTATGCATATATAATTTCCTTTCAAAATAAGTTTTAGATTCAAATTCAATTTCTTCATTTTCCTATTATCATTTTCAAAACATATCTTAATACCAAAATATATCAGATTTAACTATTAAATTTTGGCTTAATCTCTACAAATTAAATACAATTTTAATGAAATAATCTAAGCAAAGCAAAAATAGTAGATTAACTCATTATATGAATTAGCAATTCAATCTGGTATCTAGTCTGAAATAGTGTTACCAAAACTAGGATTAATCCTCACAACCCACTAGCAGCTCAACTTCTAGTTCTAGGAAACATGTGGGTTTCCTAGCACTCTGTGCCCACAACTCCAACAACAACAACAACAATGAAAAAAACCTCAAGTTTCCAACCTCAAGGTTCTAGTTCAAGGTTTAGTAACAATCATCCTCCCAGTTTTTCCCTCAAAGTGTGAACCCCTTTATGATCTCCCAAATCCCCTTTTACCCTTTTTGTCCACTACCTTCCTAGCCCTCTTGAGAAGGGCCCTAGGAAGGTCAAATATCAAACAATATTAATTCACCTAGCAAACATAAGTGATATAACAACCAACTCAACAAAGCAAATTTCACATTATATTCAATTCACATCTTATAAGTCAAAACATATTAAAATATGACTTTATCATAAATACTCTAAAGCAAGATATATAAATTCCAATCACATCAAATCATATTTGGTAAGAATTCAAAATCCTATCACCACAGTATTAAATCCTAAAATGAAATGCAATTTATACAAGATGAAAGGTAAATGAATCTAATTAAAATGCAAATGAGATGTAACTTATACAAAATGAAAGGTAAATGAATCTAAATGAAATTCAAATTAACCCAATGAAATGCCAGTTAAAATTACTTATTTTAACTCTTACTACACCTATCATGCATCAACCATTAATAATAATGATAACTTAATAATTAATAGATATTAAAACGTACTAGTGTGCAATGTATGTATTCATAACTAGCGTGCACATAGCTTGTGCATGTACTAAATATAATCATCACCACCTCTAATCCATAGTTCCTGAATGATCATAACCATGCATGCAAGACAACAATCAAGTAAACACGACATTATGCAATCTTACTAAGTCATAATACACTAGTACCAATTGAACATTATACTCAAATTTATCCTTAATGAATTAAAAAAGTGATTTAAACATGAAAGGAACCAAGTACAAAAGTAACATAGCATATCTAATTCCCAAACAACATCCTTACAACTTCGGATTATCCTTCCTTCCTAACCTACTTCTACTTTCCACATCCTATTCATTCCTCTACTGGAATATGTTGGAGAATCAACTATATTGATCTAATGCTATATATACGCATAAGCAAAATCGTTGAATAAATTGACCTAACTTCCCCAGCAGGCAACCAATAATCGACATCAAACAACTCGGGGAGTGTGGTTTAACACATCCCTTCGACGACTCCAAGTTTCAGATGATAAAAGGTGGGTAATACCTCCACCCCTCCCGATGGAACTAGGGTCAACACCCTATAAATAATCATATTGTGATGCTATTGTTGTTCTTAGAGTTGTGTCATTGGTTGACCAATTTTTCCAACCATGTTTCTTGTAAAAACTTGTAGTAGCCCACATATCATAGCAATGTATCGAACCAATAATTAACTCACAAATTAATACTTCATAGCTTACCCTTTTTTCTTTTTATATCAACGACATCAAGGTCGTGTTAGTACCACAAGTATCTAGCTATTACTTATCCTCTCTAACCTATGGGTTAGTCCCATCAAAACATAAGATCTTTGCGTAATCTTTTACTATTTCCACGTAATTACCAAGTTATAAACTATCAAATGATGCAAACAAGCTGGTTTATTCATATGTGAACTATAAAATGAATCATCTTCTTCACATGTGATTAACATTTAAAAATATATATATAATGAATCATCTTCACATGTGATTAACATTTAATGAAGTGCACTAAATAAAAATATAAAAATAAAACCAATCATGGTTGCCCACGTTTCAATTTTTAACCATGGTTAAATGAAACAATTGATACATGTGAGTATTCTTGGTGGAATTTGAACCTATCTTAGTAGATGAGTTATGAAGAAACGTGAACACCAAGTTACTCATAAGCTAAAGTCAAAACTTACTAAAATCAATATCCAAAAAGAAGTACGTGGCAAATATGAAAATTTAAAGCCACGAATCTGTGATCAAGATTGCAGGTGATTCGATGCTTATCATTGACTGGGCAAACTCTAATGTACCTATAAATGCTCTGGCACTCTCTTCCTGGCTGGACCAAATGAGGCTTCTTCTCCGTCATTGTGCATCGACTTCAATGGTCCATATCTTCCGGGAGCATAACACGGTGGCTGATCAACTTTCCCAACTTGGACTGGAAGCTATGGCTGGCCGGATTTATTATGAGATCTTGGAAGGATCCCTACCTCCCTCGAGGGGTTTCTGGAACCTTTTTGGAGTATAATTATTTGTCTATCCTTTTGCGACACAATTATCGGCTATAATTTAGTCATTTTTCTTTTATGCTCATTACCTTTCGCACTTGGGATCTTTGGTCGGTATTAAACAATATGGGGGATGGTTATATCCCGTTTCCATTTGGTTTTACATCTGTCATGGGAGTCTGGACATGGATCTGATACCTTGTTGGCCTACTTGTTTGTTATGCTGGACATTTTTGCTCATTGTACTACTTATACTTGTTAATAAAGTATAGTTTTTTTACTTGTTAAAAAAAAAGATGGATTACGAACTTAAAATTTGTAGATGGACAAGGGTGACCATTAAGTTATATGGTCGATTGTACATTCAAAAGGGTTAAACTTGTTATTAAGAACTCCCTTTCATGTGGGTGTCCTTTTATATAGTTTAGTTTTTTTTTTTAAATAATCAGATTGACTTGTTTGCTGTCATTATATGGTCAATCATGTAAAAATAATTTTTAAATATTAATATTAGTAAATAATCATATTAAATAGTCAAAAATATTTTGCAAGTTTGGAAACATGTTAAATATGCGTTTTTTTCCATAATGCTCCCTCATCATGTATAAGTGATACATGAAAATTGCAATCTACTATGAGGACACATCAAAGTTATTTTATACATGATACATGAAAATTGCAATATACTATTAGGACACATCAAATTATTTTAATTTATTTAAAGTTTAACAACATTATAATTATAGAAAAAAAAATTTAAAAAATTACAGTTATATATAAACAAAACCATCATAAAAATTATCAATATCATAAAATCTAATAATCATGACAATTAAATTAATTTAACTCTAATGTACAAACATATGAAAATTCCAAAATGCACACACTTTTTATTCTTGCAAGTTTCCTTTATGTATAAGCTTTCATTAAAAAGTATAATCACTGCATCACATAGCGTGAAAAAAATTCCTTTATGATAAAAACTCAAAATCGTTTATAAGTCACGAGAGGTGAGCTGGGTTGGTGAACGAGGAACATTGTTTTTAGCCTCGGCCAGAGTTTCATTTCTCATAAAAAGTGATTGATGCACTATATGTAAGGGGGTGTCACGGTCTTGGCGAGGAGGGCACCTTGATAGTCTCCCCTACACGTGGACAAACTTCGGCAAACTTGGTAAGATGGAAATCCATGTGGGTTTGTGCACACTACGGTGTGGTTCGTGTTCAAGGCGTCTGCATCTTGGTGGGCACCCAAGGGATGTGACAAGAAGTCAAGGAAGCTAAGTGGGAGCACGAGATGAAGCGACCCGACTTGGCAGCCTAGGGCTTTCCCGTTGACAAGTGGACCTGAGGCGTGTGGTGAGACACCCACGCCAAGTGGTAGGGAAAACAAGACACGTTGGTGGGTTGGTGGGTATGTAGACTAGTGGCATGACGTGAGGGGCTTCAACAAAAGAGTGTGTGGACATTCCATGGGTGGTTGATATAGGAGCATCCTTGGGCTTGAGCAATCCGCATCACCAAAAAATATTTCTATTCTGCGCATTTGATTATAAGTTGAATAAGGATTGTGTTAGTGGTCCATTTTATTTAGTAAATATGCTAAGTATAGAGTTATGCTGCTACCCATAGTTCAATTCAGATTGCTACTACTCATGCTACTATTTTTGTGCATGTTGAAACTCGTGCTAAAACTCATGTTGAAACTCCCGCGTGTGGTCGAATTTTACAAGTATTGCGATGTTCTTCATTTGTAGCGTGGTGATCGCTAACGTTTGACCTTGCCACATTGACAATCATTCATGATGAGTCTCGGCTGTTATACCTCAATATTCCACATTAAATCCTAGTGTCTCATCCTTGCACCAAGCGACCTAAACAACACTTCCCCTTAATGATCATCTGGACATCCAGGAGTGAAGTCTATTGCCTGAACACTGAAAGCAAACATCTCACCTGCCATGTGTCACCTAGACATACCTCATATGCAGGAATTATCACGCTGTGCACATCTATTAGGGTGCGGTAATTAGGGTTACCGCATTTTGCTCCTACCCTAGGGCGCGATAATACCACGTTATGTTCAAGCCTAGGGGTGCGATAATCCACTTTTAGCCTTTTTTCCATGGACTTTGGGATCTCACCCTTCGAGAGATTTTATTGGGATTGCCACCTTTGATTCGATCCCAACCCCCCTCTCGGTTTAGCAAGCTTGATCCACTAAACACTCTCTAGATCCATTTTACTCTCTTTTGGTTAACCCTTCCCAATCCTATAAGAGAGAGGCCTTCCATGGGCCAAAGGGAGGACTTTTGGGGCATCAAACGTATGATCATAAGCCTTTTGCAGAGATAGCTAAAGGAAGGACTTGGAGCTGGAGTGGGCTTGGACATCAAGCAACTACTTTGTAATCACTCTTGAGTTCTCAAAAAAATATAACTTGTCTTGTTTCCCTATTTATGTGTATTGATCATGATTCATTTACATAAATTGTATTTAGTAGAATATAGATCTAACTTGTGATTCAGTTATTTGGAAGATAGTGTGCACTTGTTTGTTGTTTTGATCTCTACAAGTTCATTGCGAGGAATTCGGGATCAAAGACTCGATTCGACAAACATCGGAATAGAAGGTCAGTTGTCTTCTTTCTCATATATCAAATGTTAGAATTGGAAACACTAATTTATATATAGGGAATGAGGTAGCATTTGTTTCATTTTTGTCTTAGCATAGAGTTGATCTTTTTCACTTTATCCTAAGAGGGCTTCTTCTTATCCGTAGGAAGAAATCTCTACAACAAAAACTGGTGACTCCGCTGGTTTGAACCCCTTTTGTTTGAGTTCTTTTACTTTCATTCATTTTTTACTGTGAAATTTCTCTTCCTTCAAACCAGTCTTGAAAGTTGGTCTCTTTGACCTCCATTCACCCCCCTCCTCTCTGCATCAGACCTCTGTCATTGATCAGTAAGTCCTCTGGGTCTGCAAACCCTTGAAAAGTCAATTTTTTTTCTTAAACTAGCGCCCTTTTCCTCTTTCTGATAATTATTGTGCCCCCATCACTGCCTACAGAGCGATAATTACCAGTTTATCGTGCCCTTCACTCTTGCTAGAACGCGATAATTTACCAGTACCGCTCCTGGGCCTATGTTAGCCACGCGATAATCTCTGTAAATAGGGTTGTTTTTCAGTTTGCTTGGTTCCTTTTGGTCATTTTTTAACTTCTCTACCTTTGGTTGTTGCTCTGTTGCTTACCAGACCTCTGCAACTTGCTTAGCTGCAGTACAGTGCTTGTATTTTCATTGTTTTTGACGTTGTGTAGACACCTTTGCCATCTTAGGGTTCGTGATCATTGTTATCACCACACCTACTTGTTCATTACCTATTGCTTCTTGTCTAAATATCTTGTCACTATTCGTTTTAGTTGCAAACTCTTTTATTGTTTGTTTTTATTTGTTTTGCGCTTGGATTTTTTGAGTTAGTGGCATCAAACCCATATTGATCACCTCCTCATTATTCTTGCATTGGCTTGATCCTTTCATGATAATCAAGTTTTTGTTACTGTTTATTTCTCCTTGATTATATAGTTTTAAAGACTACATTGTTCTTATAGTTTTAAAGACTACATTGTTCTTATAGCAATATCTTTCCATTCCTGTTATCAAAATCAATATTGGAAATTTTCTTTTGGAACATTGTCTTGCTTTTATTGAAAAGATCCAGTTCATACTTTTGCATATTAGGAAGTGAATCATTTATCATTGCTTGTCACATAATCTCTCATTTGGAAGCATCAATAGTTGTAAATCAGTCACATTCGAAAGTAGTTTCCATTCAGTTTGGCTTATTTGAAAAAAGAAACAAAAATTTTGTTTTTGGAGTGGTTTTTTCATTTCTTTTGAAAAAGTTCATACATTGTGATCGAAGAACTCTCCCTTTACTTTAGCTAGATTTCATCGAACAAAAGGCTCATTTCGATTCATCTTCAGTTGCATGGTTTGAGTCGTCACAACACCACAAGTTTCACTCTCATTTAACCGATTGAGTAATACAACCCGTAAAATTTACACTCCCTAACTCAACATACTATAACCTCACTTGAGGAGAAAATTAATTTGTTAGTTAGGTAGGACACTGGGGATAGGCCTCCAAATAATTCCCCCTTGTCATTGTCATTTGAGACATAGTTGTTGTCCTCTAGGGCACTAAAATCCTCTAGTATTTATTGACACGGTCATCGACCAGTTTGTGGAGAGGACCTCCCGTCATTTCGGGGGTAAGCCGCAAGGATTGGTTCCGGACGGACTTTGTGGAATACTGCACTCCACTTAGCTCCTAAGGCATATCGATCCATTGTCTTCCTTGTACTCTACTGTATAGGTGATACAAGGGTGATAAGGCAGAAGTGCCAGTATCCTTCTTCGACATGCCATGAACGAGGTAGCTTAGTAACTTTTCTTCTAGGGCTCTTTACCCCGGATTCCATTCGGTAGAGGGATATCCTTCCATTATTGGTCTCTCATTTTGTATTGTTCGACTTGGATTTCATCACCTTGCGAAGGATACAATTTGTTGAGGTCTCCAACTCTTAGTTAGGAGGTTTGCTTGCTATTCCATCTTCTTAGAGGGTCATTTTTTCTTTTCAGTGATTGCTTGTTGGCATTCTGGCCACCTTTGTTCTAGCTCGCTTACTGTGACGCCGGTACTAGTATAGTTTTTTGAGCTTTCTTTTTTGGCCTGTGAGCCTCGCTTTTTTCTAGTTCCCCTTTTGCACATTCGACTGCTTTAGGGTTTTCGAGTTCTTTTCTATGAGATTGTCCTTGAAACTTGTATTCACATCATTATGTCTGAACCACAAAGATCATGAAGAGTACAGGGACGAAGCCCACCACCACCACCATGGACTTCTGGTCCACCTGCATCACGTATTCCTGCCCTTGCTGGCCGGGGGAATGTTCCACCACCCATCCGCACTACATCTTCAGTTCCTCCTGTAACTATAACTCACAGCACGGTCTCAGAACCTCTTGCAGTCCCTGAAACCAGTAACACACCTGAGATTCCGGCTGTCACTCAATCCACTGTCATCCTAGAAATTCCTACCACAATGGATAACACATCATTTGCTGAAGTTAGTACTGCACATGATACTATACCGGAGGTTATCACCCTCCCACATGTTAGCACCACCCCGCCAACAGACACCTTCTACGATGTTCCTGAAGGATCTATTGGAACTATTGAAGGATCTGACGAAGACACGTCCGAGTTGATTCCAGTCCCGGACGGATATGTTGAAGTTATTGAAGAAACTGAACTACCTAACACGCCGTTTCAACCTGAGTTTGACTTTTTTACCTCCCAGGCGGAACCTCCGCCTACCACCACTACACCATCAGGTGTTCACACTCATGAAACGGGTTCTTCTAGCAATATAACTTTCACCGTATCACTCCCCGATCTCCCCCCGGGACAAGAGATTATGGCGTCAATCCAATCCAGCATGGTTAGTCTCGCTAACTCTCCTTTAGCATCAAAACAGTTCAAACGTGATACGGAGCAAATGCTCTCATCGGCTTCCCAATAACCCCCAGCCACCCGTCCTCCTAGTTACTGAGCTCCCCACATTCTGTCTAGCACAGAGTTTCATCACTCCTATGTTGATGGATCCGGACCCTCAGATTTTACTTTACCTGATCTCTTTCCGGACCCTAATCGGACAGATCGCATTTTTGACCCCTCATTGGATACAAATTTGGGCCCAGCCCTCAATGATCCTCCTATTTTTCAAGACCCCATGGACGTGACTCCCGATACCCCTCGGTTAAATTCCCCACACTTGTTACCGTACAATATGTTCGGCGTACCTTCAAGGGACACACCACTTATGAGGGATAACCCAGTGTTCTGTCTGTCCCCACTTGAAACATATGGAAGATCCCCACCACAAATCAACACCTTTGGTGCTATTGGCTAAACGAAAATACCCCACCTTTCTAGTATTGGAAGAACATCCAGTCATACTGCTGGATCATCCATGTTGACCAGAGGTTCATCTTCGGCCACCATCTATACAATTTTCGGAGGCGAACAACCAACTATTGGAACCATTGATCCCAACAATCAACCCCCTCCGGTCGGACCGTCAAACCCGCCTGCAGGAGGACAACCATCTTTTGGGAACACTGGTCCCAGTCACCAACCTCCTCCCGCTGGACCATCCAACCCACCTCCTGGAGGGAAACCCCTTGGTACCATTCAAAGCGGGGCCACTCAACAAACACCTCCTTCTTTTCAATCGGCTCAACAAGGCCCATCATTTGGAGGAACACAATTTGCTAACGCCCCCACCGTCACCATTCAACAACCCTCTCAATCAGCGGCATATGCTCAGTTGGGCATGTATAATTCACCTGGTAGTGGACAACCTCATGCCGGTATCCCAACCGGATCCCATTTCCAACATCCCTCGTCAGGTACACTTCCTTCTTGGGGATCTCAAATCCCACAGAGTGGGGGATATTCTTTGCTCGAAAACTGGAATCAAGCCTACTCAACCTTACATTCCCCCCAACCTGAACTCCGGCATTCCCTATCCTTCAACCGTGAATACTCCATGGAACCCACCGCTCCAGCCCCCATCCCTTTATTAGGGTGGATCCAATATTCCATGGACACCATTCTTTCAGGCATCCCCTAACCTTGGTATGGGAAAACCTCCACCCAATCAAGGTGGTGGAAACATTCCTAGGACACAACAATCCCAGGGAACTATACCCCAACAGGGAACAAAAAACATTCCTGGGACACAATCATCCCAAGGAACCATACCCCAACAAGGAACGGGAAACATTCCTGGGATGAAACAACCCCAGGGCACTATACCCGTCATCCCTACTCAGCAGAATGTTCAACAACTGGTTACTACTGTGATTCCAAGTCAAATGATAAATCCCATGATTTCGAACACACAACTGGTTAATCAGATGATATACTGTCCTCATAACTTCCAGTAGTATCCTGCAGAAAATATGTATGGGTACAATACGTAGCAATATGCTTTGCAGGGTCCTACGGGCATCCCTACACCATACAATTACTACTCATACCCGCAACCCAATTGTCAACTTCCTTTCTTGGCTACACTAGATTTACCCGATTTGTAGAGGCTTATTAACGATCCCATATGGCATGAACCACATTGGCCACCCATCCCAGCCAAACTACCATCGGACATCCCTAAGTTCGATGCCAAACCCGGGGAAAACCCCAAGAACCACGTAATGAATTTCCATCTCTAGTGTTCATCGAACTCATTGATGGGCGACTCCATTCGGTTACGGCTCTTCCAGTGTACGCTCACCGGCACGGCAGCAAAATGGTATATCGAGATGCCACAACACTACTTTCACGATTTCAATACCTTGGCTATGCAGTTTCTGACACATTTCCAGCTCCCCATCCGGTACGAGACTGGAACAAACCTGTTGAACTCACTACGTCAAACCAATTCTACACATATCTCGGATCATATTCATGAGTGGCGTCGACGCCGTAGGTTAATCAAGGCACCCATTCCGGACCAGTTACTTGCTAATTGGTTCACAGAGTCATTTTTTCCTTCCATCGCCAGGGATATTGCCATGGGTGGACCTGTCAGAGAGAAACAAGTGATTTCTCACGCTCAGTATATGGATTTGGTGTATACCCAATCTGGAACTTTATACGAGCTTATTCCCCATGCCACCTGCACCACTACTGATCCAACCAAACCAACTACTGAACCCCCCATTGACAGTATCGTCGATTCAATTAAGATTCATCGTGCTACCAAACAGAGTGGGTAGCAAACTATTTTTCCATATCTGAGAACTATGATCCTGCCATTTTTCCATATCAAAATGACACCCAAACTTCACCAATACCACGTTAGAACGTTCTGCTATCTGCATGCAAACTCAGAGTTTGGCCCAAGTAGCCCCAGTGCTGCAACATGGGATCTGATACCACTCTGTCACGTCCCCTTCCATCAATCCAATGCAAGGGAGGAAAGATGACCAAACATACCAGGATTATTTGATAGTTTCAGCCCCATACATTACTCACAAATTCATTATAAACAAAAACTTATGTGTGCAAGTTCATACTCAATATAAACACAGCGGAAATAAACATATTATCACACACACAAACTGGAATGCCTCAACATATCTGTCCCAAGCAAATGATGAATCAACATGCAAAGAATCCATTCCATTCTCATGTTATGTACATACTTCATATCATTTCCATTAACATGAATAATTATCATTCATAATTAACACATTACAGAACACGGAATGCATATAATTTAACCACAGAGAATACTTATATTGAAGATGAAGCTGTCCAAACAACTGGCTATGTGAGAGCAACATTCCACCCAACCATAGATCTCTGTCCAACCTATATTCTTTCAGCTGAAAGATCACCCCCGAGCTGGGTTGTGTATCCACTAAGGAGGAACTAGTTGGGCTCACTCACAGCCATGGTTTCACTTAATAGCTATGCTAAGCCAACACACAGTTGGGTTTATCAAGCATACAAATGACAAATGAGGATGATGCTAAGACAGTGAGCTCAACCACAAAGCTACAGGCATCTCAAATGAACTCGACAGTCATGGCACCCACAATACCTACCACACCCAACACAAGGAAGGTCCCCTTCTCTGCTGCATAGTCCCTCAGGCGTCCCTTCCCTCCAGTGCTCTTCAGGGTGGGAATAGAAAGGTCCAGCTGCTAATTCCTTGAGATTCTAGCCTTCACTAGGTTTATCAAGCAAACCCAACCTCTGCTCAGTCATTCACACTTGGATTTCTCACAATTCTGTTATCCAATAACTCAATCCCGTCACTTCATTTATGGGCTGTAAAAACTGGGTTTTCCAATGGATTTAGGGGTATCTAATACTCTCAATTTCCCCCCAAGGTTCGTATCTATGGATCCCCCTTTGGATTTCACTGTCAAATACCAATTTTGGGTGTTTATGGCTCTTCAAAACATGGGTTCTTGAAAAGTTGCGATTTTTGTTTTTTCTCACTACTGGGCATTCGTAATGGATGAAAAATGATGCTGGGATGTTTAACAATGGAATGGGAATGAAGAAGAACCCATTCCCATGAGGTAGAGTGAATTGTGGTATAAGAAAAACAGAGCCCATACCTACCATACGAATTTCTGGGCTACCCATGCTCCATTGAAGCCATGGACTGAATTCTTCAACAATTTCCTTACAACAGAATTAAATGTCAGCAAGGGAAGTCAAATGGGTTCTCACAATGACATTGGGAAGCCTATGGTTCAATTCCACAACCCCCTCACCACTCCCTAATGGATACACATGGCCCCTTCTCATTAGTTGCTTCCATAGCCAGTTTTGGTATTTTATTGCATGATGTTTATTTACATCATTTTTACAATGCTCCATGGCTTAATAGCACATGGGTAACATAATATCTAATACTTGCCTTTTAACTAAAATTCTGAGCATCCACTAGCGGGGCCTTGGCCTTGAGCTCCACGCTAGGAAAACATACATCACATGTATACAATATTTACATTAAAATCTAATATATCCTAAGGGTCAAAATGGGGTATTACACTGTGGCATAGAGTTAGGCTTCTTGATATGCAGTGGAGTCTCAAGTGAAGGGTGCTTATTCCCCAAATTAGGTTGTGGTGCTCCATAGTCTCGCAAGCGAGTAGCAATATTAACCTCAGATTTAACCATGTTAACGCATCTGAAACCGCCAATATGGGTAGAGGACGTCGAAGTATCATTAGTCCGATTACCGGCAACGAAAGCACTCGAAGTCATATTTTGATGATGTGGAAGGGGATCCTTCAGCACCGCTGGGCTCTATGCAAGGTGCTTCGATGCTTCTTCGATACGAGGACACAAATGTGTAAGGTGATCTTTCGAGCAAAGCTTACAAGGAAATTTCACTTTACGTCTAGGTTTGCGGTCCCCACCAGCATTTCCGCCATCTCAAGGAGGGTTATCGTTCTCTTTCTTAGGTTTATTCCTAATGTTCCCATTATTCCCACCCCTACAGTTATTTCTACCCTTCTTCTTCCCACCAGGTTGCTGGTTACCAGAAGGGTTCGCCGATTGTATAGAGTGAACATCGGACGACTGGGTGGAAATGGACGAGGTGTGAGCCTGTCTAGGGGTAGATTGGTTAATAGACAGATTGTGCATCTGATTCATAACCAAATATATAGGATGAGTACTTGTGGAACCAACAATGCCATTGGCATGTGGTCCAGGAATGGGCTTGGGCTCGTGTCGTGATCTTGGCGCGTCAGGTATAATGTCATACAAAATGCCAGACTGAGCATAGACTAGGTCTAGCTCCTGGGCTTTAAAAATGGCTTGTTCCTCAATCATAATTCCAGACAATGAAATGTTCTTTGAGATGTAAGGGAGCAAAGACTTGAGGAACCACTCTTGAATATGATCAGAGATATGTGTGGCTTTGTCCTGACGGAAGGTGGATAAAATCTTAGTACCAGTATCGTAACGAACTGAAAATTGGAAGTGATCTAGGAAAACCAAGGCCAAATCATTGAAACTCCTATATGTGCCCCCAGGCAAATCGACATACCATTTCGCAAGTGCCCCTGTGAGGGTGCGTTGAAATAGCCTCAAACGAATAGAATCGTGGTTCAAGGAATTCGAGGAGCACCATAAGTGAAAAGTGGTGACGTGATCACCTGGATCCTCACCCTTCTTCCCTTTGAAATTTGGAACGTCGGAAGGGATTTTGGTAGGCACTGGGGGTCATGTACAATCATGACACATAGGATCATTCGTGAGCTTTGAAAGATCGGGTAAATTTAACCTAGCAAGAAACAGGAGCTGAGGCTGTGAAGCTTGATTATTATCTCCCAAAAGAGACTGACCTTGCGAACCAGAAGGCGGGACTATGTACATCGAAGTTGACACCTGGGGTGTCGATGAAATCTGATAAAAACCATGACCGTGACCATAAGGATGATAGCCTCGTCAGAATTTACCCATGCTAGGATACAAAGGTATGTGCGTAGAAGGGATTCCATAAGAGGGAGTGGGATAATAGCTAGGACCGGTTGAAAAGCCATAAGAATGACCTCCATAAGAATGGGGTCCCATATAACCACTCGAGGTAGGAAAACTAGACGAGTGAGGGCTGTATGAAAATGGTATGTTCCCACTCCATGAAATCGAAGGGCCAAAGGCAGGGGGAGGATTCAAAATCATATAAGTGTTCGAGGGCACAAGAATATGTATTGAGGCATGCGAGTTAATGGATGGGACGTAAGTCATAGATCTGACGCCTATGGTGAAACCTCCACTAGAGAATGGGTTCACACTAACACTAGGGGTTGACAAAGGAGGTGGCCCTCCTCCAACACTAGGAGTAGATGGAGGAATGTGACCAGTCCCAAACTGATATGCAGTAAAAGGGGGTGTAGTGCCCCCGATCCCAAGGCTAGAGCTAGCATGACTAGTGGATATGGTGGAAGTAACAATCAGCATAAAACCAGGCATACCCAATGAAAAAGGGTCCGAGGTCGTAGGGATGGACATAGAATCAAAACCCGTCATACCATATTGAAAACCTGGTGTCCATGTATCGTCAAATGGGTTCATACTAATGGGCAGGGATTTCGAAATCCCAAGAGGAGTGTTGTGTGATGAACCTTCCCCCGGTCCAGTCCTTGGAGTGTACAAACAGGGAGGGGAGTTTCTCTTTGTGCCACTGGACTGGGTCCCGGGGAATCCCGTCGTGTCAAATGTGGAACCCATGATAGAAGCTCTCCGAAGCTCGTGAGATGTGAATAATGGACCAGCGATAGTCCTCCGACGTCTCTTGTGACGAGACTGTGACGGATCGCCAGTTGGTAAACCAGCCAACCGACGAGATCAACGAAGAGGTAGATCTCGATTGACGATGACTTCAAAAAGTCAACAAATAAACATCTCCTAACGGCCAACTAGAATGTCACAGAGCATACACCTAAAGAAACAACAGCCAAATGCACACAATAGGACTGGCTCAAGGGACCTCCCGACACTACAGCCAGTATGTCTCTCTTAGGAGAGGCTTGAGACTCCCAAACTATAACTGGAGGTAACATAATCAATTATAAGGGCCCTCAGTCTTCACTATACGAACACAATCGTGTTGTCCGACACTTATCTGACTCAGGACAATCACAGAATAACCGTTGCAAATGCCCTATGTGATACCTAGGTAAAGCAATTATGGCCACCACGTATAACAAATGCTCAGGCGAACAGTCGCAGGTGGGATTCGTCGTATGGGCAGGGTATCTAAGCTCGAAACTCAAGAGGGTAAAATCCCCCAAGAATCCCCAGATACGAACAAATCCTGGATATATCTCCCACGTTCAACAAGTATTGGAGGGCTATCTCCGCAACCAACCTCCCGTGACCTCGTGCTTAAATTTGGTTTGAGTAGAGCGTCCTGAGAACACCGATGTATACCATGGGTTTCACCACTCCCTGGTCAGACACATATTGTTTGTTTAATAGTCTTGGATTGTTTACTCGACAATGATCTATTCCAAGACTCTAAACCTATACTAGTTGGTGCACCCTAGAAAAGAGAAAATCGTTATAATCAATTTTAGATTAAGTGTTAATTTTAATGGTTGTGATTACTCAAAAGGATATGGTCGTAAAACTAGTGATGTGAATAGACTCAATGAAATGCACACCCGAAAAACACTAGACTCATCTACCAATGAAAAAGATGCCACTAAAAATGATAGTCAAACCAACGTTTCATTTTAAAAATAAAAATGCAATCTCTTTATATTTTCATGCACAAGCAAGCCCTAATGAAAGAACAAGCACTCTAATGCAAAATGCAATAACATGAAGTTTTTTTTTTTGTATTTTCACTATAAATGAAATGAAAATGCAAACAATGTTTTTGTAATTTTCAATATAAATGAATGAAAAATGCAAGTAGAATCAGAACTTTTCAGAAAAAATGCAGAGCATGCAAACCAGACAACCCAACAAATCCCAAAAAGCAAGACTCAGGTAAGCTAATGATCTATAAAAACAAAAAATGGTTGAAAACCAAGAGCTCAAAAAACTAAAGAAAGAGGAGTTTCTAGTCAGTAAAAGGGCATGGAACAGTCAGGAAATAGGCCTAACAAGACTCAAGAACACCCAGAACTCACCCAACAACAACCAAAGATCATAAACAAGGCAAAGCCGAACCTGTACGCAATTGTTCAAAGAAAAACAACGTATATATGTAGGCTATTGTACTAACAATAGCGGGTACACGTGAGTAACTCAAGGTAGACTCACATACAGGGCAGAGCATGTGGACCAAAAATGAATCAAAAGACCAAGAAAAAACAAGGTTTTCTATGCAGACCCTAACAACCAATCAATGACACAGAAACTCGACAGAACAAAGACTCAAAATAAGGAAAAATGCCCAAAATCCACAAAATGAAGGTTCCTCCCCAGTGGAGTCGCCATTTCTGTTACAGAGAAAAACTTCTTATGGCTCGGGGTAGACCACAACAGACAGATGACTACCAGAAATCAACTCAATTTCCAATGCAATGCTATATAAATGTAAATGCTAGCATGTGGAATAAAAGACCAACCTTCAACCAGACGTTTGATGTAGATCCCCGTTGAGCTTTCAAATATCTACACTTGAACCTGCAGCTTAGTTTCAACAATAAACAGAAGCAAGTGCATATAATATATGAAATATGTTAGCGTAAACAATAGCATGGTCCATGATATAATAAGCAAATGTTACCCAATGATATTAAACAATCATTCACAAGATCAATTGGACGAGAAAATGAGTATTTCTATTAATATGAACAAGAAGTACATGATACAACCTCTGGCTGACAAATCATATGAACTAAGAACTAGGTCCCTCCACTTGTGCCTCCACCACTTCAATCCCCCATGCAATGGAAAACTCATGAGTAAAGGATAGGGTCCTTCACAAGATATGGACGAGTTTGGTAGGTGAACATAAAAGGTTCACAACAACTAGGATCAATGGATGTAGACTCAAGTTATGGAAAAAATCCAATAGAGTTTCGATTCTCTCTCTTTCTCCTTCCATGCACCATAAGAGCTCAATATATAACCCTCCAAAGGTAGGTGAAAGGTCGAATCGAGTCGTTTCGAGATACATGGAGGGCCAAAGGTCACAATGGCCACTTTTTGGAGTAAAAAGTAGAGTTTTTACTATTATTTACCAAAAAGTTCATGTACGCAGGCTACAGTGATGCAACATGCGTATACGCGAGGTGTAATGAAGTAGCTTGCGTACAGGAGGAAAAAATAGGGTTCTATGGGAACCACAAGTATGGTTTTGAGTCTGTAAGCAGGTGAGGGAATACAAAGAGTATATATGCTCACAAGGTGGAAAAATACGCTGTAACATCAACTACCCAATGTTTATGGTCTAATACCTTCCACTCTGGTTAAAATCCCAGTTGGTGTTATAATAGAAAAGACATGTAGGAACACTTCCATATGCTCCTTACTTGAAAATTTGACAGCCAAAACAACTATGTTTCGTCATAAGTTGACAATTCTTTTTCCTTTTGTTGAGCTAACTGAGAGTTCTAATGAGCCAAAGTATAAGATCAATACCACCCAAAACACCCCTACTAGGAGATCTAAAAAGTTGTACGAGCTGATAGAAAAAATGTCCAAGTACACACCAAGGTTGGTTCAATTGTTGGAGGGTAGCGATGAATTTATTTCCTTGTCCATCTGTAAAGTAAATATCAAACCTGTTGCAACCACACTTTGTATGGCACTCGGTCGTCTTCTCTATCGTGCCTGATGTTGAGACCAAATTCTCCTTTTGTAATAACAATTATATAATTATCAAGTCTAAAATAGATGTTGCAAATCTTCAACTGTTTATCCTTCAAATAGATAATAACACTTATGCTATTTTGTGGTCATCTTTAGCATCGACCTGATTATGTTAAATACAAACATAAAATAAAATAAAAAAATTTCTTAATATAATTTTTTTTTTTTTTAATAATTATAATTTCATCCATACATGTGGCTTGAACAATTCTATAAACACATGTTTTAAACCATTTTTATTAAACAATTATATAAACACACGTTTTAAACCATTTTTATTAAACAATTATATAAACACATATTTTAAACCATTTTTATTAAATAATTTATATAACTAAAATAAAGTATTCACATGACAATGATATTTTTAAAATTATTAAAACATAATTTCATAAACACATGTAATTTTTAAAATTATTAAAACATAATTTCATAAACACATGTAATTTGAACAATTCCATAATTCTATAAAATAGGTGTTTTAAACACTTTTAATTAAGTAATCCATAACTAGTATGAAGTTGACACTTAATAAAAAAAGGACCAATCATGGTTACCCACATTTCAATTTGTAACCATGGTTAAATATAAAAATTGATAGTAAAATTGATAGTTGTGAGTATTGTTGGGTGGATTTTGAACAATTTAACCCAATCTTAATAGATGGGTTATGAAGAAGCGTGAACATCAAGTTACAATACATATAATTAGCTAAAGTCAAAACCTACTAACATCAATATCAATATACATAACATTCTAAAAGAAAAGAACTATGTGGCAAATATAAATATTGAAAGCAACGTATGTGTGACTAAGATGGGTTACGAATAAATGTGAACATCTGGTTAAGGATAAGGGTGGAATTTTACAAAGTTTAAGGATAAGGGTGGAAATTTACAAAGTTTAAGGATAAGGGTGGAATTTTACAAAGTTTAATGATAAGGGTGGAATTTTATCTTAAACTTTGTAGAGTTATGGATAAGGGTGACCATTGAGTTATTTTATTTGGTCGATTGTACATTCAAGAAGGTTAAACTTATTATTGATATCTCCCTTTCGTGTGGGTGTCCTTTTAAAGGTCATCAAATTGACTCGTTTTAATTAAAAAAAATTGTATATCATTTAGTTGTGGGTTTATTGAAAAGAATTTTGAATTCTTCATTGTCAATAGGGTTTTGGTTCGAATCTTTTTGGATGGGGTATAAGAGTTTCGATTAACAGGTTTATTAGGGATGCCATTTATAGTGAAGAATCATCTTTTGGTTTTTTATGAGATTTTCCTTTAAAAAATAACCATTTGAACATATATATATATGAGCATTGGTGTGTGTTTCTTGTATATATCACACCGCCAAGCCTACAAATATTTTTTTAATTACGAAGTGCCTATAAAATGGTGTGCTTTCAAAAGAGAGCACCAGTGCCTTAATATTTAAACTATGCACCGATAATCATGAAAGCATTTGTTTTAACCAACAAGGACACATTTTGGGATCCAATGCAATAAGTGGTTCAATTGCAATAGATGCCTAATGCCCCATATATAGATACATAAAGATATTAAATATTCAGTGTTTAGAAAGAAAGAAAAGTCTCATTGTGAAATAGTAAAAGGAGTGAAATCTCAATTTTAAAGTTTACAACCACATAAAACAAAAGAGAAGAAACAAGAAAGCTACGGTTTCTCGTATTGAAGGTAACTATGATGTTTTTTCTTCAAAATGCACTGTAAATATTAACATGGACACAAATAATCAATGATTTTTTTGAAACAATTCGAGGAAAAATTTAGATGAATATTAAGAAGTTACATACTTGAAAATTCTCCTATGCAAAGTTGTATGTAACCTACATTCCCTTACAAATTTGTCTCTTCAAAAAAATCTGGCCACCCCAAAGACTTCGCTAGTAAATGTCTCTTGCACAAATCTCCCCTTAAACTTTTGGCAAAAGAATGAAATAATGATTAGGGTTTCTACTATAAACTCACTTTTAGAAAATGATATTCCCACTCATTTTCTCGTTGAATATTTTAGTTCACTAATAAGAAATGTGTGAGTTTTTTTATTTGTGGTGCGCCTTAAAGAGCAATGTGCAATAGTGCGCTATTTTAGAAAAAACACATCGCTTTAATACACAACAAATTACAAATGCAAATGTCCACTATTAAAATTTTGTGGTTTTTTTAATTGCGGAAGTTGTTGTGTATGATAGTTCTCGACAATTATCATAATTTAACACACCATTGCATAGTACATTTATGTACACTCCAGTGTTGTAATATATATTAAAAGCACTAATTGCATTAAAAATCCCTTTGGATATTTTGAAGTTAAAATGTTACATGCATCCCAAACATTCTTTTGAGAATATATAGACATGGATTACATTACTCAATAAGATACAAATGTTGCTTAAACTCACCCCATATACTTAAAAAATGGTTTTAAAAGTCTATTTCAAGTTAAATTGTTATATGCTTCTCAAATTTTATTTTAAGAATGTAGACATTTATTGATTATTGATTTTGCTCAAATGTAGGGAAAAACAATTATAATATCAAATAGCCAATTCTTTAGATTCTAGTTCATTTCATATTGTTCATAGTTCATCAAGTTCTCCCGTGTCATTTTCAGTAAGTTCCTATTTTATTTATATTTTGATTATCTAATTGAATTTTTGTTGTTTATGCACATTCTTGTGAATAATTATGCATTGAATTTTGTAGCATCCTGATTTAGGATTGACGTTAGATGCACAAGATCTTCCACCATTTGAAAAATAATGCGAGCTCTTATAAAAAACACGATACGGCAAGAATCTAGTCGAGGAAGATGGAGAGTTGCTTTATCCCACCAATTGTAACATGACAACTTCCAGCCACCATCCTGGGATGATGGTACTTCACTATCAACTGCATCTCTTTTATGACACCCCAATGGTATGTGGTTATTAAAAATGCAAAGGGTTGAAGGAGAACCCTTAGTCCACCACATTGTCCCATTATATTAATGGTCGAATACCCAATGTTGATGGTCTAATACCTTCCACTATGGTTAAAAATCCAGTTGGTGTTATAGAAAAGACATGTAGGAACACTTCCATATGCTCCTTATTTGAAAAGTTGGAAGCTAAAACAACTATGTTTCGTCATAAGTTGACAAACCTATTTCCTTTTGTCTATCTAACTGAGAGTTCTAATGAGGCAAAGTATGATATCAATACCACCCAAAACACCCCAACTAGGAGATCTAAAAAGTTGTACAAGCGAGAGAAAAAATGTCCAAGTACACACCGAGGTTGGTTCAATTGTTGGAGGGTGGCGATGAATTTTCTTTCCTTGTCCATATGTAAAGTAAATACCAAACCTGTTGCAACCACACTTTGTATGGCACTTGGCCATCTTCTCTATCGTGCCTGATGTTGGGACCAAATACTCCTTTTGTAATAACAATTATATGATTATCAAGTCTAAAATAGATGTTACAAATCTTCGACTGTTTATCCTCCCAAACAATCAATAACACTTATGCTATTTTGTGGTCATCTTTATCATCGACTTGATTACTTAATATTGTTAAATACAAACATAAAATACAAAAAAAATAAAAATTCTTACTAGCAGTTTCCCCAAAAGGTGAAATAGAACACCGAAGGAAAAAAAGGGAAGTAGAGTAGATTTGATGAAGTGAAAAGGAGAGGAGTATTTCAAAAACTCTAAATAATTTTAAGCACAATCCAATAAATAAAACCACAAAAGTTTCTAGTAATCGTACATAGCATAATATGCAGCAATGGACAACAATGCAAAGCCTTCTAATATATCCATGAAAACGACAATATGAAATCGACAACATACTGCATAGGAAAAGGAAAATCCTAAAGAAGACAATAGCATCTATAATAATAATCAATATACATGCACTTTAAAATTTTACCAGTAATAAAGCATTACACATAACTTGCAAATCATATATTTTAGGACATTCTTGCATAGTAAGACACACCATCCCATAGTATATATCATATCGAGGCAAGTTTCAAGTAGCCAAATAGCCACTGAAAATCATAGGCATACAAATTCCTTAAAGCGTGGATTCTAAGATATTTATTCCCATTCAAATTTGAGAGAGGCAATTGCCATATTTAAATTTGACTAAATTTTACCATCGTTTAAATCTTAGATTAGCTACCTCATCACACTACATCTAAACTACGCTTCTTACATCATATGCATATCTACTAGTGAAAACCTAACTCAAACTACTTGCATTAGATGATAAAAAACATTAAAACACCATAAATAGGCATAGTATTCAACATCTATCCTTGATACCCTATGTTCCTCAAAACATAATTGGTAGTTGCCCCTCCAAAGAGTTTTAATTTCCATCAAAACCTATACAATTCATCCAAAATAACAAAATTATAACCCATATTTGCACACTGCTTTAAAATTAAGTTTCTAGTAAAATGTCATTTTGCTACCACGGTACTAAAAAGTCAATGAATATTTGTGGCTTAACAAACACTAAACATATTACTCCAAAGGCAAGAACCAAGTCCCCATGTTTGACTGGAAGGTGGAGTTATACATGACATATGTTCAACATCCATGCCCAAATCACCATTGAACATGGTACTAGGTAGTACTAGTTTTTTAAAGTTTACAAAAAACTTATAAAACTGAATAGATGTTTTAGAAAATAGTAAAGTTTTGTTTTTAACAGACAATAATTACATACTTATTGGAAGATTGTTTTCACTACATAGTTTTTATTTTAATGTTGTAAAAGCTTTATTTGCATGTAAGTATTTTTTTACTATATAATTATCATTTGATAAGAAACATTTAAATAAAGTTACATATTTATTATTTGTTTATATATATTTATGTAAAGTTTACCATCCAGACATTCATAAGAAATCATATTAAAAGACATAATTTGATAAGTTGTATGAAGGTTATAGGTTATATAACAATAAACAATAAGAGTCATCACAACACTTTATGTAAGCTGTATCTCCATATAAAAATTATGCTAAAATTTGTGTTTTATTGTTTTGTCAAAATGATAAAGGAAATAAAGCCTTTGTTACCATTTGGTGGACAAGATAAATTAAAAAATTTAGTACCAATAGTTATTTTACATATCAAAGATACCCACTAGGAAATTAGTTGTGTGAACTTAAGTGAATTACAATACCGAGAGTGACAGTAATGATTTTGTTAAAACATATTTAGTGATTCTTAATCAATTACAAGAGAATGATGTACCTCCACATGATAAGGTGTATGCCCTATTGTTTTGTAATGTTGGATTTTGAGCAAAGTGAGGATGCTATAACAACTCTTAAAAATCCAAAAGCTTTGTTCCATGTTGCATCAAGAGAGGCAAATTTATTTTAGGCTTAATCCCTTTAAGAAAATATTTCATGTGCTACATAAAAAATGAATTGGGAAATACCTTGCTAGCAAACATGACATCATTTTGGATTCCTTTTAGGTTTTCTAGTAAAATGGCGTGCCATTTTGTTGCAAGTACCTGACATTTATATATTGTGGTTTACTTTGCATTATTATCAATAATTCCAATGTAAAGAGGATAAATGTATGGCTTTAACTTAGAGGAAATTACAACCTCACAATATCTATATTTTGTTGTTTAGAAGGATTGGAGTTTATTTATAAAGATGCGTGTACATATATATGATGCAATTACAAATTGAGATGTTTCTTGCTACACTACCATGTGTGCCATAACATATTTTCTTCTAGGTTTATTAAGTAATTATCCATGGACTTCATAGCCTTCTCGAGGTAGATGGATGTACACATACGTTATATTCTCTATTTTTGTATATCTAAAATAGTTTTGTGCATTGTAAATAAAATTTTTATTCTCCATTGGAAGTAGGACCTTCTTCTATGATTCTTTGTTTTATTGCTTTAGTGAGTTGATGGGGTACTAATGATCTCCTCCATTCATGGGTTTCAAATAAGAGCTACTTATTATGATTGTTTTGCATGAGGTTATCGTTTTTCTTCTACTTGCCTAAAAGAACTTAATATGTCAAATTTATGTTCCACCAGATATCAATTTAAATGTCAACACTTAATACATACATATACATGGTTTTTAATATTATTTAATTTTTATATTTATGTTTATGCTTTTTAAGTTTATAGTCAACATATTTAATACATATATATACATGGTTTTTAATATTCTTTAAGTTTTACATTTGCGTATATCTATATCTATATCTATATCTATATATATGAATATGAGAAGAAAACTTATGATAAAAACGAATTGTGAGAAATTTAACAAAATGACTTTAAGCAAAGTATTAGGTATAGAATTTTCTATACCATTGATACCATTTCCATCTCTCATAATCCACGTAGAATACTACCACTTTGAGTTTGGCCTAGTCATATGTGATGTTGTGGAGGTAGAAGTAGTGTTCTATATACATAAGCCATATGATATAGCCATATACATGTGTGTATGTGGCTTATATAGATAGAACACTACTTCTACCTTCATAACATCGCATATGACTAAGCCAAAGTTTATTATAGGGTATTATATAATATAATATATTATATTTTATATTATTATTTTTAATATAGTTTTTTAGGTTAGTTTGTTATGAGGTATTATATAATATATTAGCTTATATATTTTTATTTTTAGTTATAGTTGGTTAGGATTTAGTTATATTGTGTTGGGATTTATTATATATATTGTTTAGGAATTATTATATATTGAAATTAAATAATTAAAAATTGTCTCAGTTATACCATATCTCTTTTAAATTTTATAAGATTTTGATTGACTTACACACTAAGAAATGGATTTTCTTGAGGTCTATTTTAAGTTGAAAATTCCATATACATATGATTCTAGAAAGTTTGAATTTTTTTTGAGAAAAAAACAATGTGATACGACAGTTTAATATCATAACACCTACCCCTAAAGCACACCTATACTCTTGTTGGTGACATAACACCTTACACCAAAGGACTAATTAATTGGTTTCGAATTATTTCTTTAGTGTTTTTACATTTTTAAGAAAATTCTTTCATTTCATTTTTATTTGTTTCTTTTGTATTTTTTATGATGCTTTAACAAATGAAAAACGAACATTTTGATGAGGAGGAGGAAGCTCTTCATGACATCTATTTTATTGCTCTTTTTTTACATCTATTTTATTGTGTTTTTTTTCACTTTATCACGGCATGATTATTTTCGTCTAAAGAATACATATTCAAAAAAATGTAACTTACTATATTTACAACTATAGTGGCAACAATATTCTTTTAGTAATTATGTTGTGCTCACTCTATATATATTCCATTGATTTTTTAATTATAATTAAATTCAAATTCCAAATCTATTTGGATGAAATAACTAACAACACCTTCAATTAATATATTTAAAAATACAATTTAAATAACTAACGATTTTGAAGTGGAAAATGGTGGTGATCATCAATAGCCAGATATGGCAACCTCCTCAATGGTTTTATGCATTTCTAGTATGTTGTTGTGTAGGTGCCATCTAACCCATCTTCGTTGCCTTCCTTCTCCGTAAACTGTAAACAGGTGGGAGTATTTTATTAGTAAAATAGGTGGACACGTGGAGGGTAGTGATTCGAAGGGACGATGAAATTGGATAAAACCTGCCTTCGAACATATTGCTTGCAAGCTCGAATTGAGCGCCGCCGTTTAGCTACAGCCACTCGCCGCTCACGGCTTACCTCTCGAATGAAATTGGATTAAACCTATCTCAAACCCTAACGTGGTGGATTTGTGTTGGCTAAAATGAAAACATGCGTGGCAATTTTTTATTTGCATGAGGGACGACGACTCGAGTACTGTGTCCACAAACCTGCCTTCGGAAAAGAATCACCTTCGGTGTAAATATAAATTTTGAATTTTTTTTTTTTATTAATTATAATTTCATCAATACATGTGGCTTGAACAATTCTATAAACACATATTTTAAACCATTTTTATTAAACAATTCTATAAACACATATTTTAAACCATTTTTATTAAACAATTATATAAACACATGTTTTAAACCATTTTTACTAAATAATTTATATAACTAGAATAAAGTATTCACATGACAATGATATTTTTAAAATTATTATCAACATAATTTCATAAACACATGTAATTTGAATAATTCTATAAAATAGGTGTTTTAAACATTTTTAATTAAGTAATCCATAACTAATATGACACTTAATAAAAAAAAGGACCAATCATGGTTACCCACATTTCAATTTTTAACCATGGTTAAATGTAAAAATTGATAGTTGTGAGTATTGTTGGGTGGGTTTTGAACAATTTGACCGAATCTTAATAAATGGTTTATGAAGAAGCGTTAACATCAAGTTACAATACAAATACTTAGCTAAAGTCAAAACCTACTAACATCAATATCGGATATACATAACATTCTAGAAGAAAGGGACTACGTGGCAAATATAAAAATTGAAAGCAACGCAGGTGTGATTAAGATGGGTTACGAATAAATGTGAACATCTGGTTAAGGATAAGGGTGGAATTTTATCTTAAACTTTGTAGAGTTATGGATAAGGGTGACCATTGAGTTATTTTATTTGGTCAATTGTACATTCAAGAAGGTTAAACTTATTATTGATATCTCCCTTTCGTGTGGGTATCCTTTTAAAGGTCATCAAATTGACTCGTTCTCATTAAGAATATTTGTATATCATTTAGTTGTGCTTTACTGAAAGGAATTTTGAATTCTTAATTGTCAATAGGGTTTTGGTTCGAATCTTCTTGGATGGCATAAGAGTCTGTGTTAACCGGTTTATTAGGGATGTCATTTATAGTGAAGAAGCATCTTTTGGTTTTCTATGATATTTTTCTTTAAAAAATAACTATTTGAATATATTCTTGAAATAAAATAGCATTTATTTATGATTTACTATTTCATTTACCAAATACCATGTTAAATGAGATTTTGAGAATTTATTCTTCCTAACCCTCATGCATATGAAGTGAAGGTGATAGTGGTGATTGCATAACTTTTCTCTCACATTCCCTCTTATGCCATGGTTATAGAAATGGCCCTCATAAGAGCATAAATTTATTGTAAATTTCAAATTCTTAACAATAAACTCAAATAACATAATAAGATTGCTTGCAATCTACACCGTTAATGAATGTGATTCTCTAATGGTGTAGTTTAAAACTTTTTAAACATGTGTAAGAATATTCTCTAGAAGTTTTAGGATCATAATTTTATCTCACATCATGTTAGTGTAACAAACCCCTGTTATGTGTTCCTTTAAGGTACACATGCATGTTACAATGATGTTTCAATTCCACAAACCTCTCTCCGAAGCAAGTAGTCAACCAAACACATTTAACACTAGTGCAACTTTACAAACATATCAAATATGTGTTTTCCTTCTATAATGCTTCTTTAGTGGTACCAAAGAATCTTTTGTCCGTCCTTTCAGCAAGTGTGATGCCTGTCTGTCTAGAAGGTGGTAAAACAGCTCTAGCCGTTCCATCCATTAAATGCTACTGTAAGTTTGGGGCATTGCTAAATAGGATAAGTGGAGGAAGTATATATATAGGTTGGTAAATAGAAGCAGGTGGTTGGTAACATGTACTAACATGAAATGTGAGTAGGCTATGCAGTCTGTCTTCATTAATAAAAGCATATCAGGGTTCATCCCGACCCACTAATCGAAGGTATAGTGCAGTAGCCTTAAAGCTATTCTAGGTATTATAGGTATAAAAGGCAAGTATAGTTGTTGTGGGTGGGCTGGAAACAAGGTAAGGTAGAGTAAAGGTGAATATATCCTAGTGCCGACCTGACATTCCTGGCTTCAACAAGTGGTTAGGGCATCCATAACTAAGGCGGGTAGGGTAAGTTAGAGGTATCATAGGCGAATAATATAAAGCTGGGTGCCCAGTTAACAGTAGATCGCACTGAAGTACTAAAAGTAGGCTAAAGTTAATAGCAAAGATAGTAAGTGCCTACCCCACTCAAGCATATAAGATCTTATCCAATAAGGCAGTTTTAAATTGAACAGGGCAGTTTATTATTTTATTTCCAAGCACGATCCCAGAACTGGTGGTTCTCCTCTGTGCAACATAAAGTAATGCAAGTAGGCATAGGTAATACAAATGATCTAACTGACTGTCTTCCTGCTGAACAAGGTCCTCCCTCACCTCAATCAGGACATGTATTTAAAATAAGGTCTTCACCCTCCTACCCTCAGGTGAGCTCTCCGTCCTTATCCAGTTGGGGAATTCACTATAGAAAAGGTGGCCTATCAAAGAAGCTATTAGTAATCCTCCCGTAAAATTTGTAATCGCATGAGTTAAAAGTACTTGCATAATTACATATATATACATGGATGACGACGAACACCGAATCTAGACACCGAATTTAGTGTTATTACTATATAAACATGATACTATAAAATTGCAATCAACTATAACGACACATCAAAATTACCATTATGATAAAAAACCTCAAAAATAATTACAATTACATATAAACCATATGTAAACAAGATCACCACAAAAAGTTATCAATATTACCAAATCCAATAACCGTGATAATTAGATAAAGTTAGTGTACAAACACATGGAAATCCCAAAACATGTTCTGCAAACATTTTTTATTCCTACAAGTCCCCTTTATGTATAAGCTTTCACTAAAAAGTATAGTCACTACATCACATAGCATGAACAAATTCCTTCCTACTAAAAGCTCAAAATCATTTATAAGTCACGAGAGATGAGTTGGGTTGGTGAACGAGAAACATTGTTTTTAGCCTCAACCAGGGTTTCATTTCTCATAAAAGGTGATTGATACACTGTCCTGAGTCATCTGGGAGCTATTGCGATAGATCAAGTGGTTGTACAATACTAATAGTTGGTGCTCACCACTTAGGCACTAAAGCAACATCTTATTGAAAAATGAAATATTTATAAATACACGAGAAAAAGAAGAAGACACTAATTATATTTAGAAGAAGAATAAGGTTGCAATAAATAAAACATTGATACAATAAGGCTTTATGTCACAAGAAGACATAACTTGAGGATAAATATTGAGAAAAGTCTTTTTCCTTACATTGTAACTCTTGATATCATTTGATCACTCTATTGGTGTATCAAGTGTTGATTAGAGAGCAGTAAAGCTTAATCAATTACTTTATTTTTCTTTATGAGGCTATATGTGGGTCAAGGCCAAGCCCTTATAGTTCTCTTGGTGGGGTGTGCATGGTGCATATGGTGAATGTCTTGTATGAGATTATCCAGTGATAGGGTTTGTGTGGTTCATTTTTATGGTGGTTATAGCTTTCAAAACTATGGCACAACATTTATTTCTTATCACGAAAGAACTGCAGCACAACACTTGATTTTCATTTTGACATAACCACTGCACAACATTTAATTTTAAGTAGTGTCCATTCAACTTTAATTTTGGTGTCATAAGGTCTAATTGATTTTTTCAATGGCTAAAGTTGTAAGACTTTTTAACAAATCTAACAAATTGGAGGGGTCCACAAATTATAAAGATTGGAGTCATCATATCCAAAGTACTCTTATTTATAATGAATTATGGAGAGGTATTTGTCATGAGAAACCAACAAAGCCCATTGATGTTGCACAATTAAAAAAATGGGAGTTAAAAAATGAAAAGTATTTAGCAGTTATTCAAAGCATTGTTTTTTATTAAGTCTTTGTTCACATTGGGAATTATGGTGATGCATGGTTCGCTTGGAAAATTCTTAAGGATTTGTTTGATTCCTAGCCTAAGGTCAAATGTGTTGGTCTTGAATTAAAGTTATTGCAACAAAAAATAACAGAAGGGGGATCGTCATGCTATATATTTCTAGAATCAAGAGATTACTAAAGTAGGTTTTGTAAAAATAGAATATAGTTTGATGGTTACAATATTGATCTCAAGGTTACTGAAATCATACAAACATTTTTTGGATACATTGCAAATTATAGGTAAATTGGAGAATACCACTTTTGATAATCTTCGCAAGTTGTTAGCAAATCATGATAAAACTTTTGGAAAGAAGAAACATCCAGGGGAGGATGTTTTGGTTGCAAGTAATAGCAAGCACACACTACTAATGTTAAGCTAGAAAAAGTATTCATCATAACATGAATAATGAAAATCAACGAAATCAACATCATTATTCTAATAGAGGTCAAGCTCGAGGCCGAGGATGAGAAAGAGGTAGAGGTAGAGGAATATGAAATATGACTTGGAATAGTTCATCTAAAGAATACACCAATTATCATTCATAATCTAATGGAAGAGGAATAAGAAAGAAAACTATCGCTTGTTTTCATTGTAATAAAATTGGACATTATTAATTGGATTGTAGAATTTCTTAAGAAAAATTAGCAAAAAAACACCTCTTCTTCATCATCGGCGCAATATGAAAATTCAGTGGACGGTGAGAATTTTGAGTATGTTTTTATAGCACTTGAATTAGAGGAAATAAATCCAGTGGTAACAAGTTATTCTTTTTGAAGTGACTATGAGGATGCATGGATTTTGGATATAAGGGCCACTCAACACATGAATTTTCAAGAGGATTCCTTTTGGACTTATCAGGACTACAAATTGAATTCAATATATCTTGCAAATGATATCACGCACAAGCCTAGAGGTAGAGGTTCAATTAAGGTTTTCTTTCCGGCTATTAGGGAAATAATGATTTGTAATGTCTAGTATGTACCCACATTCAAGAAAAATTGTTGTCTGCTATTGATTCACCAATCGGTACATCAAATTCTGATGGAAAAAGGGATTCTTAAAATCAATTCAAAAAGGATGGACTAAAGATAATCATGACATGTTATGATGATGGAAAATTTATATGGATGAAAGGAACAATTATTCCACGAATGAAGGAATTTGTAGGTTTAGCTAATATAGGAATTAACCTTTCCAGCTTATTGGCATGTTCGTTTTGGACATCTAAGTGTTGATAGTCTCATTTAGATTCAACAACAAGGAATGGTGAAGGGATTGCCAATATTTTAGAAAGAACATGAAAAGTGTCAATCTTGCATTTATGGAAAATAGAGAAGGTTATTATTTCCAACCAGTACTTGGAGGGAGATTAGAAGATTACAACTTGTCCACAATGACATTTGTGGATCTTTAGATACTCACTCGGGGGATGCAATTTTTTTCTTCTTTTCATTGATGATTTTAGCAAGATGGCATGGACGTATTTTTTAAAAGAAAAAATAGAGGCATTTGAAAAGTTTAAGTGTTTAGAATTCAGTTTAGATAGAGAAAAAAAAATCCATCTTGCACACTAATAATGGTGGAGAGTTCACTTCATCTGAATTCCAATCTTATTGCTAGAAAAAAAAAATTAGGAGACAACTGAATAAATCCTACACTCTTAAACAAAATGGCGTAACTGAAAGAATGAATCAAGCTTTGATGGGCATGGCTAGAGCAATGATGATATTCAAATTGATGAACTCTACCTTTTGAGCCAAGGTCATTCACATAACAGTCTATTTGCAGAATAGATCCCCTTCTTCTTCTTTGGATGGTATTACTCCATTTGAAGTTGGTATGGATTCAAACCAAAAATCAAACATATTTGATTTTTTTTTGTTTAGTGTGCTATGCTCTTATTCCAAAAGAGAAAATAACTAAGTTAGATTCAAGTAGTATGGAATTCATAATGATTGTATATTCTCAACGGAAAAAAGGGTATACTAGACATCTATCAAATGGCGAATTCATTATTAGTCAAGATGTTATTGTTGATGAAGTAGAAAGTATTAGTGCAGAAGAAATTGATAGACTACTTAGTCAATTGGAACAAAAAGTGACTAAGGAGAAACAAATAATGCAACACATACCTAAGTCAAATTATAATCATTGGTTTGAGATAGACTTGGAAAAACAAATGGAAGGTGAAGAGTTAGAAAATTCTTCCCAAGTTGACTTAGTGGATACAATGGAATTTCACTTAGATTATCCTCCTACAGTTGGTACATCATCTCCAACACAGGTTACACACAAGGTTTCAAAGTGGGAAACTCAAGCTCTTAAGGAGGTGAAATCTAATGAAAGAGATAAAATAGGTACTAGAAGTTGCAAGTTGGGTCCAATGAGTTTTTCTCTCAAATATAATGTGACTATTGATACCTCCACTTTTGTAGAAGTTGTCACACATGAAGAATGGAGAAAATAAATGGAGAATGAATATGAGGCCGATTAAAAATCACACCTGGAAAATTGTTGATTGCCCTCCCAATGTAAAACCCATTGGTTGCAAATGGGTTTTCAAAATAAAGTATAAGGCATATGGTGAAATTGATAAGTTTAAGGATTGACTAGTCGAAAAGGGTTTCGAGTAGAAAGAAGGGATTGACTATGAAGAACCCTTCACTCCAATAGCTAAGTGGAACATGATTAGGATAGTGCTTGCCTTGACCGCACAAAATAGATGAAAAGTGCACTAGATGGATGCAAAAAGTGTTTTTCTAAATGGAGATTTGCATGAGGGGGTATACATGACTAAACCTCTAGGATTTGAAGTTCTAAGACATGAAAACAAAGTTTTCAAGTTAGTTAAGGCGTTATATGGATTGAAACAGGCTCCGAGAGCATGGTATGCTAACATGGATGCATATCTTCAAAAAGTTGGTTGTTTTAGGAGTGAATCAGACGAAACTTTGTATGTTCGGCTTCAAGGAAATCACTTATTCATTTTTGTGATGCACGTTGATGATTTTCTAGTCACAGGGAATAATGATGGTCATATAATTCAGGTAAGATGGGAACTTAAAACAAGTTTTGAGATGACAAATCTAGGGATACTTCATTATTATCTTGGAGTTGAAGTGGTACAAAAATATCAAAGTATATTTATTTCTCAATCTAAGTATATCTTAGAGTTATTGAATAATTTTTGAATTGAAGATTGTAGACGTTCCCTTATTCCCATGGAACAAAACTTGAAATTGCCCAAGTTTGAAGGGGGGGGATTTTCAGTAGTACTAGGTATCGAAATTTAATTGGAATTTTAATATACTTGACAAACACTCATCCATACTTATTATTTTTCTTAATCATTCCTTCTAGGTTTATGAAAGAACCTAGAGAAAGTCATTGGAATGCAGCTAAAAGGGTGCTTCGATGTCTTCAAGGAACAAAGGATTTTCGGCTTCTGTACAAATGAAGTAAATATTTTAGACTTGTTGAATACTCAAATTTAGATTTTGTTGGAGATCAAGATGACATGGATTCTACTTTGGGGTATTTAATGAATATGGGGTTGCCTGCTATATCATGAAGCTGTAAGAAACAAGATATAATTGCAAATTCAATAGTAGAAGCATAGTATATTTTAGCTTGGGAAGCAATCTGTGAAATAGTGTGGTTGCGACAATTTTTGCAAAATCTTGGTATTGTTCAAAATGATGCTACTTATACATTATTAGTAGATAGACAATCAATGAATAAGTTATCCAAAGACACAGTGTTTCATTCAAAGACAAATGATATCAATACAAATTACCATTACAATAGAACACTTATCATCAAAGGAATCATCAAACCGAAATATTGTCCCACATAATATCAAACTTCTATAACTTCTATAACTAAAAGGTAGTTTCTATAACTTCTATGACTTCTATAACTCAACTTCTATAACTAAAAGGTAGTTTGTATAACTTCTATGACTTCTACAACTCAACTTCTATAACTAAAAGGTAGTTTCTAGTAACTAACGTGGTCACTGAATAACATAATCATGTGAGTATGATGAGTAACCATTTACTTAATAATTTATTCTCTAAACTAAATTCCTAAGTTCAACTTTAGGATCAAAATTTTTGATGAAAAGTTATCTATAGCACAAAATATGATGAAATAGCAAGCAAATCAACATCATGGTGAAAGGAAATTTGAAGTGGTGGATTGATTATTTTTTAGGCTACAACCATACAAAAGATGTCCCTCAAGTATAAAAAGAAGGAAAACAATTTAGCACCCAAGTACTATGGTCCCTATAACGTCTCGCAAAGGAATGGAAGTATGGTGTACAAATTGGAGCCGCCTTCATCTTCACATGTGTAATATGCTTAAACCTATAAATTCAAATAAAAGATAGAAAAAGACAAGAGAAAATATATAAAATAGAGGGGGCAAACTCAAAGAGAAAATCTCCAAATACAATGGAAATTCTTGACTAAACATTACAGTATCTTACTACTCTATATATAGTTTTTCAATAGCCAAAGTCCTAACTACTTGTGGTCCCTCTATTAACGAGGTTCAACCACCTAGGGGACTTTATTTAATAAAGAGGGCCCTTTTTCATTAAGTAACTATACAATAACTATATAATGGGCCATATGGCCTTGTACATTGATAAAGTAAAGGGGTTAGGGTAGGACTCTAATATGCCTCCCCCCTTAAAAATAAGCATTGTTCTCAAGGTTGGAGATGGGGAAACTATTGCAAAATGGTTGATGGTTCCCAAGTAGCATCTTTTGGTGAGGTATCCTTCCACTGAATAAAAAATTCACGTATAGTGCATTGACATAGCTGACACTCTCAAGTGTCCAAAAATTCTTTTGGTTGGATCCAAATGGATCCTTCTTCATTAAGTTCCAGTAATGTAGTTTGACCTTGACAATTCTAACCCACTACCTTCTTCAAACATGACACATGAAATACTAGGTGGATCATGGAGTGTGTTGAGAATGCTAATTTGTATGCCACTTAACCAATGCGTTGAACAATCTAATAGGGACATAAAAATTTGGTGCATGCTTCTAATGGCCTTTAAATTTAAGAGAGGTCTTCTTATAAGGTTGGAGTCGAAGGAACACTTGGTTGAATTCTACAAATGAAATCTCCGAGTGGTGTTGGTCTGCTTGTTGCTTCATGCAGTTTAGAGCCATTGCTAATTTTTTCTTAAGTGTGCAAAGAGTGACATCACAATTATGAAGCAGATTATTAACTGCATGTAATTTGGAAGTACTGCTAGATAAGAAACGATAGAGGGTGGTTGTTGATCATAGACTATTTCATATGGTGTCATTCTTGTAGCCTCATGATAAGTGGTATTATAACACCATTTCTCAAAAGGTAACTATTGTTCCCACTAATGTTTCTTTTTGGATGGAAAACTTCTCAAATAGGTTTCATTACAATTGTTGACTACTTATGTCTAGCCGTCTATTTGAGGATGATAAGAGGTGCTTATTTGGAATTGGGTTCCCTGTAGTTTAAATAGTTCTTGCCAAAATTTTCTAGTGAATGTGGGATCATGATCTGCCATAATGGAGGTAGGCATGCCATGGATTTTGAAAATATGGTCTAAAAAAAATTGGCGAACCGTTGTTGGGGTAAATGATGTTGGAGAGAACAAAAATGAGCATATTTGGAAATCCAATCAACTACCACCACAATAACTGATTTGTTGCCTGCTTTTGGAAAATCAATAATAAAATCCATGGAAATGTCGGTCCAAAAAGTGGCTGGTATTGGTAATTGTTGAAATTCCCCATGAGTCTTTATAACCTCACCCTTGTTCATTTGGAAAGTGTTACATTCTATTAAAAAATTAAGGATGTCCTTTTTCATGCCTGCCAAAAAGAAGGAGTTCCTAGCACATGCATAAGTTTTCTGAAAGACCGAGTGACCTACGAGAGGAGATGAATGCAACCTTGTTAATATTGTTTGTTTTAAGGAAAAGTTAGGTTCCAGAAAAAGACAACCTTTATATCGCAATGTATCTTTGCTGCAAAGTGTAATCCTAGGGAGGGCTGGGATCCTCCTAGAGGTGCTTGGTGAGCTGAGATATATCATCAATGGTTATTCATTCTTGTCGTGCTTCCTCTAACCAATCAGGTATTAGAGAGGATAAGAAAAATACCACTTCCTCATGTTTCCTTAACAAGGAATCTTCCACAACATTGTCTTTTCCCTTTTTGCAAATGATCTCATAATCATAGCCAAGCATTTTGGTGACCCATTTCTATTGTTATGACGTGGAAACCTTTGCTCCAAAAAATAATTTAGGCTATGGTGATTCGTCCACTCATTAGTTAAACACACATTAATACATGATGATACCCAAAAGGTGTAACCGCTCCAACCTCTCCACTTATTGTATAAATACTACCTCAATGAATGAACAAAGCGACTGAACGTTCAGTCCATATTGTAAATACTACCTCAATGAATGAACAAAGCGACTGAACGTTCAGTCCATATTGTAATCGTCTTGATGGTTTGTATATGTGTAATCTTATGCTATGCTTGAATATGCGTTGAACCTGCACATTCAACATCTGGCGCCGTTGCCATTATTCAGGTGGTCTGGGTGACAACAGCAACACTTGAAGACGGTTCGATCCTGCAAAGATCGCGAGGATAAATAATCCTTGCAAGAAACAAGAAAAGCTCAGAATGATAAATGTTGCTCGATTGCTAATGCGCTGCTGAAAAAATTCTTACATGCAAGAGAAAAGAACCTGATGGGAGCGATTTGAACCTGCAAGATGTGTAAAATCAGTAAAGTAACCTGCAATAAGAAAGAAATTCTCAGATGCTCCTTGGAGGTATTGTTTCCCTCAATTCGTTGAAGATCAATTAATATTTGTATTTTATTATTTTGCTGGTGTGGATCGAACCTGAAACACAAGGAAGAAATCTGTATGAGAAAAAGGAACGTTGCTCGGGGATGGTGCTGTCCGTAGCGTGCCCAAACTTTGTCCGCAATATGTCGAACTACGACTCTCAATTAAGTCCATGGCTCATTATTTGGGGTAAATTCGGTCGATAAATGTTTTTGCAAAAGTATATGTTTTCAAAAGAAGTAGCAGTCGGCCTCTGCCCATTCCAGTCGACATGTAGCCGACCACGCCAGCCTCTACGCAGACGACCTGTTTAGCGATATAATATCGACCTGCAGTCTACTCGACCGTCGTTGTCGGATAGCCTTGTCGGGAATGTGAAATGTTATTTATTGATTACTTTATGGAGTTGGAGCACGTGCATCAACCACCGTCGAAGAGAGCATAGAAATTGGGTCAAACATGTCGGCATGCATCTTGAAGGCTCTCTTTATTTAACCTGCTTTCCAAACCATTGTATTAGTTATGAGAGTGACTTGTTGTTGGTCGGCACCTTTTATTTGATATTATATTAAACTTGCGGTTAAAGCTATGTAAAATTTAGTCGAACATATGTAGTCGATCCAAATTTTAGTCGAAATTACTTGCATCAACTCATCATAAAGGGGTGCTTAAAGTTTGGTCGATGATTATTTGGGCGGTCTCTTATAATATTAATTTTATGGTCGATATTGTAAAGTGGTTGAGTTTTAATGTTGGTCAAGTAAAAGTTATGGTCGGGATTTGACTAAGTGGTCGGGTCTCTATCATATTAAAAATATAGTCGAAGCTCAACTTGTAAATTTTGGTCGGATTGTAATAAAGACGGCGTCTTGTTGACCCTTGTTAAAGTCGGTCTCTATTCGACTTAGTAAGTCTAGTTGAGTCAAGTCGGCCACAACCAATATCAGTCGGTATCGACCACAAGCAGCAAACCATTCATAAACTTGCAGGAAGCCTCACGATAGAAGTTGTTGACAAAGACCATATTCAAGGAGCAACCATCTTACATCACACACAAGAAAGAGCTTAATGATCACATGATGATTCCACAAAGAACACCTGAACTGAGTGAACCCCTCGGTGCTGAAATACAGAAACATCTCTTCAGTGTGATTTCCAAATTTTGAAGGCAGTTGGCGAGCTGGTGTAAAGGTAGAGCGTGGAAGCCCAGAAGTTCCTGGACCGATGGAGATGAAAGCCGACAGGAAGGTGAAAGGGTGAAGCTTGATTGACCACTACCAAACTGCTGACGAAGGATAAAGAAATCACGACTCATGGTTGTTTTTGAATGTCTTCTTCGAGACGAAGAAGTGATTTGTTGGTGGGGGAGATGTTGAGAGGGCCATTTAGCGTGGAAGCCCAGAAGTTCCTGGACTGATGGAGATGAAAGCCGACAGGAAGGTGAAAGGGTGAAGCTTGATTGACAACTACCAAACTGCTGACGAAGGATAAAGAAATCACGACTCATGGTTGTTTTTGAATGTCTTCTTTGAGACGAAGAAGTGCTTTGTTGGTGGGGGAGATGTTTAAAGGGCCATTTAGCCGCCTTTTGGGTATCATCATGTATTAATGTGTGTTTAACTAATGAGCAGTTGGAGCAGGCGTAACCGCTCCAACCTCTCCACTTATTGTATAAATACTACCTCAGTGAATGAACAAAGCGACTGAACGTTCCGTCCATATTGTAATTGTCTTGATGGTTTGTATGTGTGTAATCTTATGCTATGCTTGAATATGCGTTGAACCTGCATGCTCAACAGAAGCATATCCCTAATACGAACTCCATGTGTCAATTGCATGTAGTATGGCCTTCATTTCTTTCTTAGAGGTAAAATTCCCCAAGTTCTTATCACAAAAATTCTTACTTGTGAATGTTAAGGGTCTTCCTTCTTGCATTAAAACTGCACCCAAGCCTTTTCCTAAGGCATCACATTTGAATACAAAAGTCTTAGTAAAATAAATCATAGCTAGGACTAGTGTGGTACACATGGATTGATTTAAATCCGAGAATGCTTGTTCTGCCACTTGGTGACACCATTGGAGACCCATCAAAAGGATTTGATCCCCACAAGGTTGTTGTCATTGGTGACACCATTGGAGACCCATTGAAGGATACCTCTGGATAATCTCTAAACATTTTGATAAATCTTATGACCATTGAGTCACTGGTGTTTGCACCTATTTTTGCAACCATAGTGGGTTTCTATTTAAAATTTAGAATCTAGAAGCAGAAATCCTTGTCAAGATGTACTAGCCGACATCATTTGTTCTCTTGAGTATAACAAGCAAATCCTCTCCAGAAAATTAAGATTCTTGGCAGACATGGGTAGTGGCAGCTTCTATTTAGAATGTTGGTTTTCTAGGTAAATGCCCATAGGAGGTCATGGTTATGGTTAATGTGATTTTTCTACTATTTATTCAATTTTGTATTGCCAGTTTTCATGAGATATGAACTATCTAAAATCTCCCCATAATTAGTGCTTTGACATAATGCACCTCTTTTTTTTAATTGTCTTAATGGATGAGGTTTTAGTAGCATAATTTACTTTATTTGTTATAAGTTTAGTTTATATACCATTTTGATTGGCACTATGCATTTATTTATTATCAATTTAGTTTATATACCGTTTCAATTGGTGCTATGTCTTCGTACTTAGCACATACAATATTTGTGTGCTATGTGCAGACAATACATTTCCTTCCTTATCATCATTTTTTAATTAAGGCAAAAATCTAGGAAGTGGATTTTCTTGTTATCTCTTACATAGTAGATAGACTATTTTTTGTGTGCATTTTCCATATGGATTTATGTGATGGAAACTCTTGTTTTCCATGATATTGTTTCTTGTTCACATGAATATCAATTTTTTCTTATATCATTATTAATAGTTAGGAGGTTGGATATGTACATGAATAATTTGTAAGGAATTGATTGCCATGGTTGTATCTCACTTAAGTAGGTTTCTATTTGACAGAAGCATGTTTGATCAATCTCAGGTATATTGCAATGGGAGACATGCATATACCTCCAAAGAGATTAATCTTGAATGCGAGCAATTTTGTCTTTTTTTTTTTTTTAAGTTACGAAAGTTATATTAATAAGAGTGGGCTGAGTTAAAAGGAAATAGTGCTCAAATTTAGTGTTTTTTTTTAACAAATCCATTTATCCAAGGGTGATTTGGGGTAGTCCAACTTATCAACTTTGAAGAAATGATATTAGTCTTGATTTTAGTGATCTTAATTTTTTTATTTAGGATCAAAATATTAGAAAAATAGTTTTGACCAACAAATTTAAGATCTATCAAATCTTTGTAATATTTCAAATTCTAAATCTTGTATTTAAACATCATAAAGATATATGATTCAATATAGCTATATTAATTAATAGAATGATGTCAACATAGATTGGAGAAATAAAAAATCTTTGATTTTCATGGATGAAGTTTGTGTTCACATTTAATAAATGCTAATAAACCATTAAACTTCAATAATATTATTTCCTATATCAATAGGATATAAAATTATATCTTTAAAAATACTGCCAAATAAAAAGGGAAAAATAAAACAATGCTTTTAATTGGCAAAGTAATATTATAATTACATTTTGAGATGGACTTTGATGATATTTGAGATTCCTAAAAGGGTTCAAACTTGTTGTGAAAGAGAGAAAACCATTGTGAAATATTGCATGCCAAAGAAACTATTCAAGAAAACCACACTACAAATTAAGGTTAAATGTAAGTTGTTGAAAGATGGATAGAGCATCACACTAAATAAGAATACACATTTTTGCAATTATTTCAAGACCTGTGTCTTTTATTTTAGAAAGTATTCAACAAAAAAAATCCTTAAATCCCTTCTCGTAGTGAACTTGTGTATCTCTCCTTCCAATAATGTATCCCTTTTGATACTAAGGAGATAATAATGAGAAGAACAACACTACAATATCTTTCAAGTGATCAGGAAACAATGAGGAGAAAACATAATTCCTCTTTCCACTTAACCATCGAAATAGATTAATACACTTGGTTCATGATGTAAGGCATGTGAATGTTCATTCCCATTACATTAAGGCATGCATTGTCAAGAATTTTGGAGATTGATTTATCTTTGTTTTCTTGGTTTCTTTTAGGGCATGGAGTGTTTACTTTACCTAACTCTTTCTCAGCTAAGGGTTTGTAAGGAGATAGAAGTTGGCTTCACTTCACTAACTAGAGATGAGGAGATGGAGGGTTGATGAAAGCATAGAGGTGGAACAATCCAAGGTGTATTGATTCAATCAAACCTTGAATTTATAGACTATGTGCAGTTGTATACTTTGTCATTCATCCTAGGTCAAGGATGCATTGTTTGATGCAACCTGCTCTTCACATATTTCTCACCACCTTTCTTGGATATCGATACTATTGTTGGCCTACATGGATTGGAACTAGGTCAAATATGAACTTTCTTAGTCAATTGCTACTACTCCTCATATTTTCATCTTTAATATTTGAGCTCTTATACAATCATTTTTCTGGTTGGACAACATTATGTTATGGTTGAACTGTATATTGAAGCTTGTAGACCTCTTATACAATCATTGTTTTTATTCGAAAACATTTTGTTATAGGCCTATAGTATATTGAAGCCTTAACAAGAGGAAATCCAACTGGTTTCATCAATACATATTGATATTTTCCTAAATACCTTTTAATTGCTCACCTTGGTTACCATTTTGTGTGCATTTTGTATGGTTGATATTTCAACATTTAACTTTATGTGTTTTAACAGTTTCATGCAACCAACAATTTGGTTTTGTTAAGCATTAAGAAATAATTTTTCTTAGTAGTTGACATCAAAGTAATGTGATTTTTTCCTTTGCAATTTGAGAGTAAAAACCTTGTTGCCTTTCATCAACTTGCCTCACCAACTGTTAGAAAAACAAGATTGCAGAGCAATAACAATAAACAAGATGCAAATATAAATCACATAAACACAATATAAGAGAGACACCAATATACATGTTTCAACCAATCTGGGCTACGTCCACTGAGAAAATGCCAGTCCTTTTGATTATACCATTCAACAAAATGAAGGGATACAACCCGCAGTGCATCCACTACAATTTCCTCTTCACTCTCTCACAGTCTCTCTCACATAGTCATATAGATCTTTACAATACTACAATACATTACACAACCGTATTACAATGTATTCATTTTAAAGAGTGATTACCATGGAAAAATACTATGGAACACCCAATACCATGGGTCCGTAAATCACCCATTATTGACCAAGTCAGGACTATGAAATTACAACATTTTACAAGTCATTTTTTCTGAAATTTTCGCTACGGGGGCACTGCCCCTGAACCCCCGCCCGGGGGGGGGGGGGGGCTCTTAAAATGTAGTCGTCCCCCCCCCATGGATCCCCCAAGGCGACTATTGCAAGTTAAGAGTAGAAACCTCATTGCCTTTCATCAACTTGTCTCACCAACACCTTATGTTTGTTATTTGTTGCTTCTATCGACATTCCTTTGCACCTTTTGGGGCAATCGCTAGTTATATCTATATGCGATTTATAAAAATAGTAATTATTTTATTAACTTAATGGGATATTGATTATGGGATGAATACGTATTCTTACTCATCATTATTTTTCAACTTCTCCTTTATAAAACATGTTTATAAATACATGTGTGAGAATAATAAACAATTGAATACATCGTGTCTTGGTCTTGGAATCATTTATACTACTTTAGAATCTCCTCTCCTCTTATATGTTATCGCACATTAGTTTTGAGGTCTAGTTTGACATAGTGTATAAGTCCCAACATACCATGATCTTTATGCTAATTGAGGGTGTCCACCCTCCCAAAATAATGGTTGTGAGTATGTAACAGGTGTTGACCCTCCTACTAACATAATGGTTCACTTTGTGTAGGATAAATATGCATTTTAATTATTAAAATTAAAATCTTAGCAAGTTTGCAATATTGGAAAAGGATAACATTCTTTTGATTCCTTGCATTGAGGATTATGTAAATTCAGTTGTTGTCACTTGTCATTTTCTCTCTTCCATCTTCCTTGTTTCAACCCAACAAGCATATTTATTTCACATGGTCAGAGACTTTGAAAACACTAATTACTTGACTTTGAAAACACTAATTACTTTACATTATTTGATGTTGTAAAAATGATTGGTTTGCTTTGTATCTACATCATAACCTTTAAAGGGTGTGGTGGGGTCATTGACCTAAGATACATGCTCAAGAACCTTTGAATCAATTTTTGGTGCCATGAAATTGTTTTTCGACATCAACTCTTCCCATTGGGAGGGATTTTTATTCTTTCACCTTTAACACTGAAGAGACACACATCATTTTAGCTTGAAATTGAACCTACAACAAGAAAAAAAATGTTCATAATCCAATTATTGTATCCAATATATCGGCTTAACATGTTAGCAATATTTAAAGAGGGTAACATTATTTTGACACCTTGCGTTGAGGATCATGCAAACTAAGTTGTCGTTCTCTCACTTTCATCTTCCTTGTTTCAACCCAACCAACACATTTATTTCATGTTATTGGAGACTTTGAAAACACTAATTTTGTAAAATGGATTTGTTTATTTTGTATCTACATCATACCCTTCAAAGGGTGTGACGGGATCATTGACATAAGTTGCATGCTTAAGGGCATCTGAATCGATTTTTGGTGCCACAAATTTTGTCTCTAGATCAACTCTTTTTACTGAGAGATTTTTTTTAGTCTTTCATCTTTTAGCTCTAAGAACTTTTACATTTGAGTATACTTAGAGTTGCCACATATCATTTTAGTTTGAAATAGAATTTATAACTCTTCTAAAAGAAAATTGTGAAATATTGTGTCCAACTATTTTTTTTGTTGTAATAAGGGAATCGACAATTGGGATGAGACTTGTACTCGCATGACATGGGGTCCAAGGGTCCAATCCCGTCCGCTACCACTATACTCCTAGGTGCACCCACACAACCCGCAAGCATAGGGCACAAGTAAGTCGAGGTGATTTGAATTTGTGACCTCTATTACAACATATCATCTCATTTTCAAGTGAATTGTTAGTCAAGCTACACCCCTACGGGCTTATTGTATCCAACTATAATCTTCACATTCTTAACACATTTGTTTTCTAAAAAATCTAACTTTACTTTTAAAAAAAATTAAATAATTTTATGAATATCAAAAATTTTGATAACAACTTCAAATACTTAAAAACAGATCTAACCTCTCTCTCTAAAAATTCAACAACCACACCATCACAAAGAGACTAAGCATTCCAATAACCACAACACCACAAAGAGACAAACGTTTCAACAACCACACCATCAAATGTCAAAAGGTTTCTTAAATTTTACACTTATAACTACAACTCATAACTATGTTGAGATAGAAATGAAATGAGATGACATGGCATTCAAGCACAATTTTGTGTCTTAATTGTTCAATTATTCAGTGTAGTTGTTTGTTCTTATGTATTTTATTATATGAATTATTGTTCTAAATAATCTCTCTCATATATAAATGTGTTGAGGTGAGGTTGGGAATGTATGCATTTTATTTGATTAAAATTTTATATTTAATTTAAAAAAAATAATTAAAATTTGATTAAATTTGAAAAATTAAAGATTGATTTTGATAATTACAAAGTAGATGTTTTTAAATTTTCATTATTAAGAAATAATGTTTTGACAAAAATTCAAAAATATTATGCAACGATTTTCAATTCTTACAAATTTCCTTTCCTAATTCCTTTACGTATAAGTTTTCACTAAAGAATAGTCATTGGACCACATTGTGTGAAAATACCCCCTTCCTACTAAAAGCCATCACAAAAGATTGTAAATCAGAAGAGATGAGCTTGGTTGGTAGAAGAGGAACATTGTTTTTAGCTCTCACTAGAGTTTCATTCCTCATAAGAAGTGGTTGATGCACTAGCTGCAAAGAGGGCATTGAATCATCCGGTAGCTATTAAGATAGGGAAAGTGGTTATATAGAGTTTTATTCCTCATAAGCAGTGGTTGATGCACTAGTTGCAAAGAGGGTATTGAATCATCGGGTAGCTATTAAGATAGGGTAAGTGGTTATATAATGCTAATAAGTGATGGATGCTCACCACTTTGGTACTACAGAAATATCTTATTCAAAAAGAAAATTATTATAAATAAATAAATAAAAAGAAGAAAAAGACAATTATATTTAGAAGAAAATTAAGGACATAATAAATAAAACATAGACACAATCAAGCAAATGAATTACAACAACAAAATCATGTTAAGCACTACTGAGAGAGTTAATGACATCAATAAAATCTATACCAAGAATTTTCATAACATGTGTGTGTATATCATTTATAAAACAATAACAAAAATAAGAATAAACTAACAAGAACATCGCCAATTATTTAAAATAAAATAGTGTTCTAACCAATCCCAAGTACATACAAGAATATATATAGGCCTACAAAAGATCCAACTTTTATGGCAACAAATGACAAAATAATAATTTAATCATGATAAACCATAATTAACAATAACATAAGATAATAAGTCAATGCTTATAGTTAGAGTTATGACACATAGACATGTGTTTAAGTTGATGGCTAAGACAAGCATTAAAAATGCCACATGTCAAATTTATCCGCTATTGATAAAGATGTGGATGAGCACAAAAGAAGTTGTTGGCGTGTATAAATGTAGTTGTGGCATACAAACATGTGTGAAGTGGATAAAACTTCCACAATAACTCTGTGAATGAGAAAACATTGTGAAGTGGATAAAACTTCCACAATAACTCTGTGAATGAGAAAACATTAAAAATATTGTTAAATTTGACATAATATTCTTTACTTGGAGAGGCATAAACAACAAATGAGTTGAAAATACAAATTTGTAATTAGAAATTTCACTTTAAAGAGCATTTTTATATGAAACAAAACTAAATATGAAGTTGTAATCACATCAATCACTTTGAAAGTCTCTACATACTAAATAAATTTACATATAAGATAATTTTTTTTTTCTATATATACTATAATGGCAAATTATAAATGTATATATAAAATATATAATTTTTTTGATATATACTATAATATAATATCAAATTTATCATAAAATTTATAGATAACATGTAAAGTGGTTTAAGGATTAAATTTCTTATTTAAATATATGTAATAATAACAACCAAATTTTGATTGCAAAGATTTAATTGGATTTATATTGTTATTAATAAAATTATAAAAGACAAGACATTGTTGAAGAATAATTTAAAAAAATCTTTATATGAAAAAAAAAGTCAAAGATAAACTGGATATAAAATCTTTATAACATTTGATCATTGTAACATTTAAGGTAAACTAGATATAAAATTAAAATTAAATTAACTTAAATTGAAGTTAAATACTTATAAATGAGTAATATGGAAAAGTAATAACTTTATATATCATGTAATTTTTTTATAAACATCATAGTATTTTAAATATTCAAAACATCGAAGTAAATAATATACTTTATTTCAAATCCAAAATTTAAATAAAAAATAATACAATCTAGAAAATAAAATTCAAATTTCTTCCCTCCAATGGATATGCGTTTTGCTCAGTTCACAATCATCAATTATTATTGATATATTATCTCTTCATATTTTATGAAAGGATTTAATTAATTTTTGGAAAAAAAATGTAAAAATAATTTATTTTGAAACATATAATAAATAAAAATAAAAATATTTATACATAAAATTATCATTAAAAAGATTTAATATTTATACATAAAATTCTTATTAAAAAGATTTTCTAAAATTAAATTTATATGAAACTTTCATTTTTGAAAGAGAATAAAAAAATTACAAGTAAAAATTAAGAACACATACATTGCACTTAGAATCATTTGCTTTATTAGTTCCTTCTTGATAAGGATTACAACAATAGCTTCTGATAATTAGTCCCTCCATGTAAGGAAGCAAATTTTTTGTAGACCTGAGTTTTGGTAAGTCTTCAAAAATCTTAATATTAAAAGTTTTTATTGAAATTGAAAAATACTAATTTTTATTGGCTCTCATGTCTTATTTCATATTAAATTTATTTATTTGTCAAAGCTAAGAGCATTTAAAAGTCGGGGGAAAAAATGAGCACCTACCAAATTCAAGGAATGCAAACCTTGCCATTAAGGACATTTTAAGGAGAACATGATGGAGTATTGAATTCTTGGTGGATATAATATTGGCACTTTTCATCAAGGATTTTACTAAGGGTTGTCATTCTCGATGGTTCGCAACATTTAATAGAGCTTGAAATGTATTGCCAATTTTGTTTGTGGCTTATCCCCTTGATGTTTCCCTTCTAGATGTTTAGACATTGTAAACACTTATTCATTGTTTCAAACCTATAATTATTCATTCTTGATAATTGATAAATCATTGTTGTTATTCTATGTGGTTTCCAACATTTTCAAAGAGCTCATAAAAGATGCTTCTTTAGTTATGAATGGTTTCATCATTGTTCTTCTATTTGCTTTATTAGGTTAAAAGTTATGTTGATATGTTATATGCATTTGATCTTAATATGCAAACACATACAAGATATCCAAGAATAAGAAAGAAATCCTCTTTACTTTATTAATATGAAAACCTTTGAGGTGGGGTAATACATGTGAGAATTATATGGTACTGATACCATGTATGAATTCAACAAGCCAAGAATCTTGAAAGAGAGAAGTCCTCACTAAAAGATTGCTCAAAGATTTGCATAATTGAGAAGAAAAACTGAAACATAATTATGTGAGACTGAACACAATTAATGTCAATTCCATAATTTTTATATTCATTAATTAGGCTACAATAAATAATATATCTCAGGAGAGAAAATAGAATGCCTTGAAGGCAAGTTGAAAAGCTCACAAAAGGTAGGTTTACTAAAAGCTAAAAAAAGCCCTAGGTGGCAAAAACACTTTCCAAATCAGTCTAAAGGCTCACGAATTAGAAAAAGTAGTATTGGAAGATCATGCGTGAAGAAAAAGGAAAGTGATCATGGCTTTTAGAGAGAATAAAGAGATGGAAGGCGCACTTCTAAGCCAGGAATATCATGAAATCAGAAAGAATCAGGCAAGGTGTTATCCAAAATCTATCCAAGTGTGCCCTAGTGACTCATGATGGCATGTGGTGGCACTAGAAGCCAAAATTAGGCCAACAACCTAGTCTTATCCAAGGAAATTAATAAAAAATGATTAATTTATCATATCCTAAGTCTAAAGTGGTTTTTTAATGTTCCAACAATACCATCGATTATTCCTTATGCAAGGAATTGTTCCACAAGCCATGCTTGTTCCAAATATTGCATCCAACGTCTAACTTCCAGTTTACCCAATACAATGATATTAATGTATATTATACTTTCTCATGAGTATTCCTATGCCAACCAACCCTTATTATTATAGTATTTATTTTAAATATCTAGTGATCATAATTACTACCCACCAACTACCAAGTGGGCATATTCACATTACATTCATTATCCCCTTGGATACCTTCTTAGGTACCTCATATTATCCTCCCTAGGTACACTACATTATAGCTTGTCAGTCGTTCTTGGTGTTTCAACCATGCAATTACTCATTTGGTGCTTTGGCTTTACAATTGCTTATTCTTCATGTTTGGTAAATAAGTGTTGTCATTATCAGTGATTCTCAACAATTTTATATATCTATGAAATGAATTGGTTTATAAAAGAGGGCTATGGACAATTATGTTCATAGTTAGGCATTGGTGGCCTCTTTGTTTTATTAGGATGCTAGTTTTGTTGGTAGCCTACTATTTGGGTGTTGTCATTCCTAGTGTCTCACCTCTACATTCCATTATGTAGAGAGATAAACATATTGGGTGGTTGTTGAACATACCACACATTGAAAGAATTTCCTAACAATTTTCAAAGGGATTGACATAGATTTGTGTAATTAATCAAATTAATATTGAAATAGCTTAATACTAGGTTTATGTATTTTGAGCCTCCACTAGAACAAAAATTGAACTTCTTTCTATAATGTTGATGTGGATTGTGTATATTTTTGTAAGTGTTGTGTGTCTCATTTTATCTTGCTTCGAAACAAAGTGCATTTAGAATAAATAAATGTACTTGAATGATGTGAAGGTATTGCTAACTAAAACTTAAGCAACCAATTGTTATAGCACAAACCATAAATATATTTTGGAACCTCATTTATATGGTTACTATTAAGTCATGGGACATGTCTAAAAATTTGACAATTATGCCCGTTTGGTGAGTTTTTGGTTGGAATCTGGCAATTGATTTTTTAATAAATTCGAATTTTGTGTTCTTCAAATCGTGTTTTTGAATGCATGAATGGATTCAGTATCCTCAAATATCCACAAGGAAGCCAGATTATGTTTTAAACACTGTTCTTTGAGATTTTAAAAATTTCTTCAAAATTTTTACTAGATTCCATCAAAATCATGCCCAAAAATATTATTGAGAAATGATGAAATCGTTAAACATTTAGGTTACATATTAAGTCAGTCTCTTTTGTTTATAAGGTTATCCTTACCCAGATTTATTATTCTAATTCACAATCAAATGATTGCTTGTGCACCATGCCAAAACTGGTTTCATAGGATACCCAATTTGTTAAGTGATCTTCCTAAAATACGATTAAGTGATCTTCCTTTACATGTGATAGGGCCAACATTTCAATCTCAATTTATAACACTGGGTAGATGTGGAAATTTATAGAACTTGAGTGAATTGATATGTGAGTACGTTATTTTAATAGAAGAAAGTTCCAATGCCTAAAGACTTTACTAACAACATTGAGATAGACATTAAATGAGATGACATGGCATTATATCACCATTTGGGACATCTTAGTCCTAATATCGATCTTCTCATCTCTTTTTCTTACGTGTCTCGATAAGTGGTGGTGGGTTTGGTAGTGTACATGTCCCATTTCATTAAAAACTAAAAATTCATCTTAAACAAAACAATAATTGAAAGTTTAATCAAATTTGAAAATCCAACCATGGACTGAGTATTAAAAAAATGAGATACTCTTAGTGACCGGGAAATTAGACCAGGCACAATGATTGGCTGCAGCTGGCACCCAGAATTTGACACCCACGATAAGACTGTGTCCTACAATGGGATAATCATAGTAATATGTGGCATGGGATGACATGGGAAAATCCAATTCTCTAGATCCGGTCATGCCTTATACATGTCAGAAAGATTTCATGTCGTTTACATTTTTTTTTTGTCTTAAAGAGGGGTATTCTACAGTTCATTAAGGAGATGTGTAACTCCTTCCATGTTCAATAAAATATTATAAAAAATAATAAACTAGCACAACCACAAGTAAAGTGGCCGATGAACACCAATAGGTGTAGCCAACCACTTAATTTTGTGGAGATATCTAGTCGTTAAACAAAAGCTAAACATTAAACTAACTAGCAATTGCCCCCAAAAAGGTGCAATAATACGCCGATATGTAATCATATAAAGAAAATGGAAGTACTAAGTTAATATAAATAACTACCATCAATTTTATGGCACAAGAATAATAGATATTGCAGGAACATGGAGGGCATAATAGAGATTTCATCTTTGAAATTTTTTTAATGAAATTTGTAGCAGAAGATGAGCAATTGTGTTATTTTGCATACATATTAAGTTAATGCAAGAGATACATGGGAGATGTGGACAGAAAACCTAACTGCACTGGAAGGATCATAAAAAAAATTGCCATATATAAATTATGAGATACTTGGTTGAGACATCAAGTCATGATATATAAAAAAAAAACATCGGCAACATGAAAAAATATAACCCAATTATGAAATGAGTTAAAGTTGCATGCAAGAAAACAATATTCTAAGTAAAAAGAAAAGCAACAAATGGATGGAATTTAACAACATAACGAAGATATAAGGTATTAACAAAGAGGTAAATAATGTATGAAAATCAACCCGGCATAGATCCACCATTCCCAACTTTAACCTTTGCAACCAGAATGCAACGTTGCCAGAGGAAAGTGAAAAATTTAAAGGATTTATTTAGAGTGTAGGCACCAGGTCCTAAATTTACTAAGTTTAATAATAAATCCATGTTTCCTTCCATTTTCTCATTTGTTTCAAGTCTCGGTTTTGATTTTCTAACTTATGTTTTATTTCCATTTCTATGCCTGTAAAATATATCAAATTTACATTTATTGGTTGCTATAAACATATTTACTGTTTATCTATTTCTAACATTTACTACGTATGTGTAGGTGTAACAACATATGACTACATGTACAATTTCACAATAGTTTTATTTTCATAACTTGAAACAATAATTTGATAGAAGTAGGAATGATCATTATAACTGTAGGATAAGTACCTGTAAATAGCTAGTAGATTCCTCCTTTTGTTGCTGCTCCCTTTTGTTTTCATGCTTGTTGTATGTCCTGTAGTAGCCCTTCAACCAAAATCTTCCCAAAACCCTGAAACTCAACCAGCCCAAACTTAGCTGCCACCCTGCCAACCGGAGAGGTCTCTCTGACCACCCAGCTCCAAAGGTACCCCTTTGGACCCCCGAGCAAAAACCAAGTACAAACCAACCTGTTATATCCCTTTAGAAAATCTCCAACCAGAACCCCCTTCTCCTCTTCTCTGTAAATTCTATCTCTGCTTTGTAATTTCCCAAAATATCCCAAGGTGAAGATGATCCCCCTTTCCTCCTCACTTCTCTACCTTGTTCCCCCTTTGCCGACTCACCCCCCTGCCATTAATACCCTTATCTCCCCCATTGATGTTTTCCCTCAAAGTCTTTCATCGAGCCAATCCCCCATGACTCCCATTAATAATTAAAATATTATAAATGTGTTGGTTGGGGTCACCTGCCAACCATCACTTCTCATTAAAATAAATTTTAATTCTTTTAATTCCCTTAATCCTTTGTTGACTCATATTTCAATATTGCACAATTTAATTAATATTTTAATTAATTAACTCAAATACAATTTAAAAACTTTGTTAAATAATGGCATTAGGAAACTACTACCACATTCAATAATTTGAACCTTAAATGTAATTACCCTAATTAATACTTGTTTATTACCGTAGCCTAATTAATTAATTAATCCTAATTATTTGTAATTAACCTATTCATCATTCATGGCACTATTACCATTCAGCATTACTCTCTTAGTTACATTTAACTTAATTAACAATTATTACTAAAGATAAGAATAGCCCAATTAACATTAATTAATCATTATTATCACATAATGAACATTAGTTAAGATTATTAACATTAATCGACAATAATTAACATAAATCCAAATTATTAACATTAATTGACAATAATTAACATTAATCCAAATTATTAACATTAATCCACAATTATTAACATTAATCAACTTTATTAACATTGATTGACAATAATTAACATTAATCCAAATTATTAACATTAATCCATAATAATTAACATTAATCAACTTTATTAACATTAATCAATATTATTAACATTAATCGACAATAATTAACATTATTACTTAATCATCTTTCATTACCACCTAAGTCACTCAATTATCCTATTCAATTATTAAACCAGAATTTACTAACTTGACATATTAATTTAATCTCCTAGTTAGATGAGTAGCAATACTGTAATTATTTCCTAAACATTATAGTTCAGTTTTTATTTCACGCAATTTATAAATATGTAGGCGAGTTATGTAAGTGTAGCTACTACTTACATACCTCGCATAAGTACACTAACAGTATTAAATCACAGACATCAATCATAATCACAAAATTGATTATTTACTGACACAGGTTTAAACATAGTTTGCAAGGTACAATCTTTTACCTAACTGCATCTTATTAAGTTACGACAATTCATACATTACTGAGTTACGACACATAATCAATCAAGGGTTTTCCCACACACACAATTAGATCTTGTTTTCATCTCGACTTCAAGCTACACCTATCTACCTACATCATCTACCTAAATCACAACTAACTTCCACATCCTATCCGTTCCTCTGCTGGACTACCCTGAAGTGTCAAGCCATGATTGGCTCCAGCTAGAACCGGTAAGTGGAAGTGTTGACTACATTGACCAAGGTTCCCCAACAAGAAACCACCAGTCATCATCACACACCTTGGGGAGCGCGCCGTAGCACAACCCTCCCATGACTCCGAGTTCCAGGGATAAACGGTGGGTAAAGCCTCCACCCCCCTAATGGAACAAGGGACTATGCCTACCCGACATAATAACTGTGTTGCACTTGTACTTAGTTTGTCATCGTTTAACCAATCTGGGCAGTTGAGTTTCCTGAAACCCTACCCCACCCATACATCATAATAAACATGCGAAAGTAAATAATGCATCACTCGCATACCATTTATCTTTCGAAGTCCATGTCCCTGAGGCTCTCCCACCTCGCAGGATCCAGCTATTACTTAACCTTTTAACCTGTAAGTTAGTCTCTGACATATAGTGTAGAATACTGTGCATAAATCCTCAACATGTACACATACATTTCATCATAACATAACAACAATAAATTCATTTATTCACCATGCATTTGGCATAACATTCATTTATTCAACATATAACTGTAATGGTATCCACGTACCCATCATTCAGTAATTTGCATATATGAGACATAATTAACACATGATACATATCTAAACATGACTACCAATCATAATACTAACATCACACACACACACACACAAATATCTATATCTATATATATATATATATATATATATATATATATATATATATATATATATATATATATATATATATATATATATATATATATATATCGAAAAAATAATAGAACCATATGTCCACAGTTTCGTCAAACCGACGAAGTCTCATAATCAAACAAATACAACATATAATAGTAGTTCAGGTAGTAATGTTAAAACGGGGCGTTACATAGAGAGAGTTAATGACATACACACATGTGAGAGAGTTAATAGTTGCAAAGCTGCAATGACATACACACATGAATTTGGTCTTTGAGAAGTAGGTATTTTTTTATGACACAAAAGACAGATGTTGGTTGTAGGGCTTCTTCAAGCGATGTTGCTTCTAAAAAAAATCCATGGAACACAAGTTTTATGCATGAAAGGCATAGGTAAATGAAGTCCTTAGCTTCTCAAACAAAAGAAGTATATCTTATTTAATTGCATAAATGTATCTTCTTCACATATATTGGTGATGAGATAGATGTTACAAGCATATTTTGTGCATGAATAGTGGCAGCGTTGTTTAGGGTGCCATTTTGATGAAGAGGATGCAGACCTTGTTGGGACCTGTCTTGCAGAATCTGTTGTGATTCACATTAATTAATTTGTGAAACTAGAAGGCTGGAGTAGCATTGACTTCAGTAATGTAGGTATGTTCAGTCTTTAGTGCAGCATGGTAAGAGCATGATGAAAAATTCCATCTACAATGTTGCAATGTTGCAATGTTGATAATATGACCAGGTGCAAGTCTGGATTGTTACACATCTGAAAGTTTGAAAAATGGAAATGTTAAGATTGCATTGTGTAAAAAGAAAGGCATACAAAATATACAAAATATGGAACAAGTTAAATAAGACAGCGTGTTAATGAAGGAATTATATGGTAAGTTGTTTTTGTTTGTGCTTCAGAACAAGTGGATAATACTACAAAAGTATGAAAAGAAAAATAGTATTAACAAGTCATGCACATAACATAGAACCAAAATATTTTAGGAAAAAAAAGACAATGGAAACACATAAAGGTTAGTGCATCGGAGTATACCTGGAAGTTGATTTTGTGAATTGCAAGAATTGTTTCAAGCAAAGAGTGTGTTCATTTCTGCTATTCACGCATCATCTTGCTTATTATCCTGCCAAGCTGTAAAAAGTATACTGAATGAGCATTTCATGTGACAATGCATTTGAATAATAACAAAATAGGAGAGACATAAGATGAAAGGAACTAAAAAGATGAGAAAAGATGAATGGATGATGTAAATCTATCCAATTTCTATATGGAAATTATATATATCTGAATGTAAGAACCAGAGTATTGGAGACATGTAATAAAGTACTGAAGTGGTTTGGATGGCCAAAAGTCCCTATAGGACTGGCTGAGTAGAGAAATGGGCATTGTGTTAGAAGAATGGTATGATGACAAAGCGATTTGATGATGTGGCAGAAGCATTGCAACTGCAGGTCTTGGAAATTCTTATAATAATGTATTGGTAATAAATATGCAAAGGAAGATCTTGACTCTTGATCGCGATGGGTCCACAAGGTGCAAGTCAAACAAGTTTAAGATTGTTTGAACATTTGAAGAACCTCCATGTGCATGGTGCACTTGTGAAAGAAGCCAATCTCATGCTTCCATTCATGAGATTGTATTTTGAAGAAAAAAGGCAAATCGCAGCCATAACACCCTTGGGTTTTAAAAAAGCAAGCTCAACCCACATTAGCAATCTTTCCTTCAACGTCGGCTAAACTCATAAAGCGATTGAAGCTTGAATACGATTGGTCCACATGATTTATAAACAATTTTTTAGAAGAGAGATGGCACTAAAACTTGTGCTTTCAAACCACTATTTGGTCTTCAAGGAGTCAACGCTTTGGTCTATACACACTCTCATGAAATATATATATATATATATATATATATATATATATATATATATATATATATATATATATATATATATATATATAATGAATTGATCGAGCTTCTGGGTATACTAAAGAAAAATACGAGTGTGTGAACTAAGGAGAAGATCTCTAATGGAGAAAAGAAGCATTGGTCTTGCGATTTCTTTTCTGAACAGATAAAGACGAATTTGAAAATCCCACGATTCTGGGTTCTGTGGATGATGGGGTCAGTTAGGGGAGTAGCAAGAGATTTTCTGAGAAAATGCATTTTTTAAGAGATTTGTGGGGTTCATTGAATGGTGAAAATTGCAGTGGGTGAATGAAGTGTTTTGTAGGTGGTTGCTTGTATTAGAATTCTGGAATGGCTCTTTGTCTTTGCAATTGTTGTTAGATATTATCATCCTCTATGATATGGAAAATACTTTGTGGCAATCTGTTGATGGTTTTCTTAATCTTACTACAATAGGAAATACACATATCAATTTTAAAATGGATGCATATATGACACTGACATGAATGAGAATGCACACAGAAATCACTAATAATGAAGTCATATATCACTCCTGGTACTCCTTCGACGTTGTTTAACATTGAAATCTTAGGGTATTCCTTGTTGTGCGAGGTAATGACAGGATACAAATGTGAAAATGATGGACATGAGGGTATTCTCACTCCAACTTGGAGACCGTAAATAACTTGAGTCTAAATAGCATAGCATATTCCCTTTGAGATCACAAACTTGGTTAACACCAGAAGAGAACAATACAAAGATTATCATACGTGTGTGCTATGTTCAACAGTCTAGAGATTATCATAAGTGCGTGCTATGTTCAACAATCTAGAGATTATCATAACACAATAATGGAAGGCTTACTAGCTTAATAGATGAAGGATTTGAAATTGTTGAGGTCACTGAAGATACCTCAACTCCTCGAACTGAAATGGCTATGTCAGACTCTCCCTATTCTAGGCAGTTTGATGTACAACTAGGTTGCAGAAACAAATTTCAAGCCCCATCTTTCAAGCTCCATAGACATGATATTGAGGAACCTTTTGAAGCAATTCTCATGCATACCTCATCTCTTGATGATCCAGCTTCAAAGAATTTTGAGTTCAAATTAATGCCTGAAAATTATACTTCCTATGAAGAAATATGTACTCCGAAGGATAGTATATTTGGATTTGGAAATCCTCTTGCCATTGGCTCTGATGCTCCAACTACAAATCCATAGTCATAGAATGTGCCTAAGATTCCACCATCAACCTCCCCTATAACTGACAATGGAAACTTGGATTTGGCCCATTTCTGTAGAAAGTGGGTCAATTCAAAAAACACTGCGAAAGGAGTGAGAAGACTTCTGATGTTTGGTTGAAAATATTGAACTTCTCAAGGTAAAAATGATGTGGGTATGTCAAGAGGAGGACCAGTCAGTGTTTGAGAAGATTGAGTTGATATTGAGAGAAGGAAATGAAATTAGCAGTCTAAGCAATTTCTTAGAAATGTAGAGACAATGGACTGAGTAAGCCTCCTAGTAGATGTTCCAAGGTTTCATGTAATATGTTATAACTTAAGAAATATACCAATTATTTCCACTTCAAAATACTTAAAGCAACTAAGTAAAAGATTAAAAACTAATGAACCTAATTCATTCATCAAAGGGTGTCAAATCAGGGACCAGTTGGCTATCAATAAACACCTTCATCATAGACGACTTTCAAGACCTGAGGCATACTAAAAATGAAATTTATTATAATAAACTCCTTAATTACAAATGAATTTAAAGACCCCATATATATTCAAATGTATTTGATCATTAAATGCAGAAAGTGTAGGGTTCTCTAAATTTTGATTAAAATATAAGCAAGCCCAATTTATTATAAATATTATTATAAGTGTCTCCAAGAAGCATATTCAATATATGTCCATATCTATATTAAAACTAAGAATATGCACCATTATTTGGTGGTATCCTTCACTTCTGGCCAGAAGGATGTTTCCTTTCCAGTTTTTTAAACAGTTTGCAGAATAGATCCAACAGATCCTTTGCAATCAATTCCAACCTTCAAAACCACTGTCTGCATTCGAATGCTCGTACTTTTAGGAGAAAAGGAACAACAATGAAGAATAAATCACCTTTTTCAACACAACCCAGTCAACATAAATCATTATCATGTGTGTAGGTGTCCTCAATATCTCTTTCCAAATAAAACAACATCACAAGGAAAACCGTGCACTGAAATTTGAAACAGAGTAACACCCTAAAAATGAAAAAGTCACCATTAGTCCCCATCCAACTATCTTGCTAATCAGATTTCTATTCCTCCTATGGAAAAGACGATTCAGTTTAAAAGGATTGGTTTTCTTTCCAACCTAGGTACCAGACTTCTCCTAATTTTTTATATAGCTGAAACCAAACTAAATTAACTTGAACCCTATCTCTTGTTGGTCAAGATTTCATTCCTCTTATGCAGAATATTGTGTGTTTTATATGCTCATAGTAATTTGATAAATAAATTGGAAAAATATATGATACATTTTATAAGTTTCCATGCTTGACTAATCTTTGAAGAGAAAAAAAAAGGCAAAATCAACACAGCAACAACTAATAAACACTTGACTGTACTAATGGACAGTATGTTCCTTTTATACAAAGGCTGCCACAAGAGCATATGATGTATATCCCAAAAATCACCTGCAAAAGTTGGATAGAGACAAGATGAGTCCCCCCCACGAAGATGATGTACAAGAACGGAAGAAGCCCTTGATGGCACTTGAGCAAAGTCGATAGTGACAAAATTTTGCACAGGTATTCTAAGTCCAATGAAACACAACACAGAATCATATTAGGAGAGTAGCATAAGAATTTTTTTGTAAGTGTAAGCAATGCAATAATCCATAAAATATCAAGAATGGTAAGTTGTAAAGTAAAATGTTAACATCATAATGAATGCAAATAATGTTAACACATGACTCTTACCCGTGTGATCTGATTCATTTTTGTTTTTGTTGAAGATGTGAGGTAATGATGTTGTCAAAATAGGAAGACTATCCTTGGGTTATGTTGACTCCCTACTTTAGTAGAATGTGCCAATTTCATTGACTGCAATGTTCCATGAAATAAGGCTCACACAACTTTCAGTAATAAAAGGAAGGGGAAATGGGTAAAGGGTTGTTACCATTTTATGTTACCGCAAAGGGCTTGAGGTGAAAGGTCTTGAATCATGGACCCACATGCCTAAAAAAAGGCAAGGGCAAGCTGGTGAAAATAAATCCTAGTTTAAATATTGATAAAGTAACCTGCATGATAAAGGAAATGACAAAGGACCTACCATACATTAAACATAATCAAAAGGAAAGAAAAAGCAACTGTAGATTCTATACAAACCTTAATGAACAATTGTAATGGAATTCAAGGTGGTAAGGTGGACATTTTGTTCGCTGTGATTTAGAATGTGAACTACAATAAAAGTAATGTAAGAGGGTAAAAAAAGATAAATTGTATATATGTATAGAATGGAAATGTAGTATTAAAGGCATGGTGGGGACGTTTGTACCATTTCGATTGGAACTTGGATGCTCTGTGTGCATATAGAGGAAGTGTATCATTTGGCAGGGCGAAAATAGGATGATTCCAGCAGAAGGAAGTGTAGTATGAAATGGAAAAAAAACAGTAGCGACCTGTCGCAACAGCTAATATTTACAGACCATGTACTCTCCTAAGGAGAGCATCTTAAACCAACTCAATGTATAAATTGTATCATTGTAGTAGTGTAAAAAAATGGGCAATACATGTAAATGTAATCAGGAAAAATATTACAATATGTGATTGTAGAATAAAATTGTAGGAGATACCTACACTAAAACCAATTATAGAGCCACCATGAAAAAAAATGTAAAGATGTGATATGAAAGAGTTGCATCAAGAGATAAAAGTGGGAAAAACAACATACATATATACATTTGGAATATATCAAGACTTGTGTTTGCATTGAAATGTGTAGATGAAAACTTGAAAAACAGAAAATGAGATTTGGTTTAAACTTGCGTGTGCAGAAAATGTACATGTATTTTTGTATTAGTGGGATGTAGTTCATGGGAAAAACAACATACATATATACATTTCGAATATAGATATACTTGTGTTTGCATTGAAATGTGTACATGAAAACTTAGAAAACAGAAAATGAGAGTTTGTTTAAACTTGTTGTGTGTGCATAAAATGTACATGTATTTTGGTATTAGTGCATGTAGTTCATTTGTACAATGTTTGTGGTTCACATGATGTGATAATACATTGATTGAATCAAAAGATAGGTTGAATATATGGTAGGAGATACAAGTGGGGGGGGTAGAAATGGCTAGTGGAGAAAGTGTGGGAAAAAAAAGGGGGCTGGTGGGCGTAAAGGAATGTGAAAGTGGAAGCAAATGATACAAATGCAGGGGAAAAGTGGGTGGAAGGGGAGGTGAAAGGAAAGTGAAAGCGAGGAGGCATCAATCATAGATGCAAGTGGGCTTATGACAACGACAGCACCATATGCGATTTATGTATGGGGAAAGATGTGGGTTGTGGCATAGCTAGTCTTCTCGGGCCATGCTTAGAGTGTCCCTTTCATGCATATGGATAATGCGTTGAAGGAGGGCTCTCAATTCGGAGAGAAGCTTAATAGTTGGTTGGATGTAATTCAATGGGAGGTGGGAAGTTGGTTGGAACTGTGCTTCTATTCATTGAAGTCCTGCTTGTTGTTCCTTTATCTGTCGGGCGAATTCGGCAAGGATGTTGAGGTACTGCATATCCATGGTTGTTGTGAAAGGGCTATAAGTGAGAAAAAAAATATTAAACTCTTAACAAGTTCAAACCATACAGATAGCATAAAATGAAAGGACAATTTATGTACGTATTTTTTTGTTGTATTGAAGATTGAAGAAAATGATGGAATTGAAATGCTATGCTAGAAGGAAATAAACTATAACAAGTTAATTGTAAATTGGTGCAAGGAAAACAACATGAGAAATACAAACACGATAGATATCCATGAATATAGGAAGTAATTTGTTTTTCATTTTCATTTGGGAAAACTAGGAATAAAAAATGTGGAAGGAAGTGTATATTAACATGTGCAAAGCATAGAATAAATAGAAGGAAAGGTTTTTTTTGGAAGGGGATTATTGGTTTTTTGTTTGGTTTTTCTATTGGAAAATGGAAGATAATGATGTAACTTAAATGTTATGCAGGAAGGAAAAAGGTGAAATGAAAGTAAATGGCATTTGGTAGAAGAACAAATGAAGGAAGACATTAAAGTGAAAGGTAAACATGAGTAAATGACTAAATCAAATGTTTTCTTTCTAGCAAGTGCGAAGCAATAGTGAAGGCAATTCATTTTTTTTTGTATGGTGTTGTGTAATAGTTTTTTTGTTGTGTGTAAACAACAATAGTTATGAAAAAAGTTGAGACAAAAAAAGGTAGTACACATTTGTTTAGTCCCGTTTAGAGAAAGAGTAGACTAAATAATGCATTGGTTGTAACCATATGCAACTACATTTGTTAATGGACATGTGGTGGAATTGATTTGGAGGAAATTGAACTTTCCTCTTGCTTTCGCCGCTGAACAGAAGAGCTATCTTTCATACATGCATACCGAGAAAAAGAGAAGGATGGCATTATGCGGAGGTCCGAGAGATGTCTAACTCTTGAAACAACAATGAAGGTAAGACCTTGACGATCAATGTTGCCAATGTCGATTGTTTCCTTTTGTAAGGTCATGCCTTGTTCTTTATGGATTGTTCAACTCCAAGCCATTCAAAGTGGAAATTGCCTATGAGAGCCCCCTTTTAAAGGGAGGATTGGTACATAGTTAGGGTTGGAAGCATCCCATGGTGGGCCTTTATAGTTGATAAAATTTATAACAAAAAACAAAGGAAGGTTAGGTGGAGTAGTATCGGTGTTGTAGAGAATTGCAACAACTTGTCCAAGAGCACCATTAACAAGGCATGCCTCAACCCAAAGGTTTGTGGTAAAGATAACTTGTTGGCAAATGGAAAGTAGCAAAGTCATAGCGAGTTGTTCATCTTCAAGTGCAAGCGCAAATGGTTTCTTCCTAACTTATGCGGTACAACATGCAATTGGTACATTGAGTTGTCTAAGCATTTATTTGTTATGCAAGGTAACAACATTGTTAGTTGAGAACAAGTGCGTGGATTTGTCAAATACTTGGTTGTCATTTTGCAAGAGGGAAGAGGATGACCTCGACATGAGAAGGTTCCAATCGGCAATAGTTGGGGTTGCATTTCTGAGGTTGAGGAGGAGGTTTCAGAATTGAATTTGAGAAGGGTTGTCTCCTTGTTGATGAAAAACTGTGGAGAGGGTGTGTTATAGGTACAACATACCCCATTTTTCATGAGAACATAGGAGCCCCAATATATTAAATACAAAGGTAATGAGTTAAAAATTCCTTTATCATTATGGGGTTTTTCCATTATGTTTATTATGATTTCATACCTTTACATTTGGATTAATGTAATTAGGACTTTTTCCCTTTTGAAAATTTCCAGTTTTTTACTGTTTTTCTAGAAGTTGTGGAAAGCTTTGATTTTTCTCTTGAAGTCATTTTCATCCCGCAATCCCGCAATTGCGAATTGCGGGAGCTTTTTTTTCCTTTCTGGGATGTTGGCATCCTGCAACCCACAAGATTGCGGATTGCGGGAAGGCCTTGTAAATAGTTTTTTGAACTTTTCATTCCGCAACCCGCAATTGTGGATTGCGGAAAAGTGGACCGAATAATAAAATTGCGTTGTGTGTTTCCGCAACCCGTAATTGCGGATTGCGGAAACTCTTTTTCCCGTTGGTTTACTAAGTTGTGATCCCACAACCCACAACCCGCAATTGCGGATTGCGGATTGTGGGAATAATGTACATAGTTGCAAAATAAACTCCCGCAACTTGACTCTGCATCCCGCAAGATTAGATCCCAGCCGTTGATTCGTTTTAATCCTGCGGCTTGGATTTTATTTATCGCAAATTGATAAATATAGGGTTTTTTCTATTTTTCCTTATTATTTTCATTTTCGAAAAATTACCTTGTTGAGTGGATTTTCACTACGAGTTTTACCAGGGGTCATTTTCACTGTTTTCAATTAATTTAGGTTGGTTTTCCTGTCATCTTCGCATTCTTTTATTTACGGTTTTGTTATTTGTGAATTAATTTTGATTTTGTGTTTTTCTATTTATCAGAATTATCCAGTCTTTCAAAATGTCATGGAATAATTGGTCTAAGACTGCTCACAAAGACCTGCTGACCAAGGACCCAAAATTCAGTATCTTTTCAGACACTAGTGACAAGATTACTGAAACCTACCAAATCGGCTGGTCCAAAATCTACTGAATTTTTGACAACGATGACCTGTCGGACATCCAGAATGACTGACTTGCATATGAAAGGATTAGGGATTCCCAGCTTCATGCCATTGATGCCATACCCCCTATCCTTCCTTATACTGATGCAGTTAAATCGATTGTGGACCATGCTAACCATAAGGACCGATCATTCAATGACAACGCGGGGTCACAATTTGCTACCTTCCACCCTAAGGTTTTCATCAGGGCCTATGCTCTTAAACTAGCTATACAACCCCTTAACGTCGAGTTCATAGAGTCTTCTAAGACCAGGTTTAATTTTAAGGAAATGCTAAAGTCATGGATGAATAAACCTAACAGTTTCATGCCTAGGGTTGACAACTTGTACCTGGTTTCCTGGTTTAGATAACCGTATTCCCTATTGGCAGCCATGCTATGCAGACTGTATGGTCTCCCAATTTGTTTGGTATTTAAAGTTGAATGGGCTCTTGTATCCCATCGTGTCCTAACGACTGGTGAGTCCTTCCCTTGGGCGTCTATCCTATCATTTGAACTCAAAACAACCATTCAAGCATATCAGAAAGCGCCGGCTCTAAGAAAGCCACATTTCTTCTTTTCAGCTTTTTTCATTGATGTATTTTGCAAAGAATTTCAATATCCCAACATGGGATGGCTTTGGACTCCATCAGACCCTCCTGTCCATATTTATCATTTTGCATTGTGGGAGAACAATTACATACCTTTGTTATATGACATTTGTGACCACTTCTTTGGAAGTATTTATCTTAAAATATTCAAAGAACAGGATCCTGCTTTCTCATTGGATTCCAGAACCTTCATTACCACAATTGGTGACTGGTATGTGGGGGAATCCTTCTCATATATCAGAGTTTGGGGAAGCGGCTCTGCTCACCTGCTACTTAGGATAGTTCCTGATAGGTTGGTCATTGAAGAAGTCTCCTATCATACTTGTACAGATGGTGTATACTTAAAACTCACTGGTACTAAGAGGAAGGATTGGCCTAAGTTCCCCTTGAACCTTGGACCATTCACCATCCCAAATTAAACTTGGGAAATAGTGTTGGGTGACAAAATGGCTTCTATGAAATTAGGTTATGCTGCCAAGAGAAGACATGATCCTAAGGGATTTATTGATGCTCATTTCAAGCAAAATCATGTGAAGGGTGGTTATGATCATGAAGATCTTCCTGATGACTCCATATATCAGGGAGTAAATACCTTTTCTGAAGTCCCAACTAGGGCTAAAAGTAGAGATGAACAAAACCATATCATGCAATATCAGCAAGAGCTTAAATCCAAGGTTTTAAGCTACAAAGCAATGGAGCTAAAACTCATTGAGCAAGTAAGAAAAGAAAGAGCAGAGAAGGAAGCTCAGAAAACAGTTGGTCCATTAATGCTAACTTGCAGTGAAGGAGATAAAGGAAAAGGCCTCATGGAAGATGCTGCAGAGGTAAAGACTGTTGAGCAATTGAAATTTTTGATGAAAGCAACTCAACAATCAAAACATGAACTAGCGAAGATGACTTCGGTGCTGGAAACCCAAGTAGTTGCGGCTGCTAATCCTGCAACTGATACTCAAGTGACTGTTTTAGTTACCCAGATTTGTGATGATCAAGTGATAGCCGTGACTAAACCAACTAAAAGGCAGAAAACTCATATTTCTTCATCTCAAATATTTTCCTTAAACATTATTGACTGTGATGTTGAAGATGAGGTACACCCTTCTGTGCCTGTGATTGAAGAAATAACTGAAACTTCACAAGCAGTTACAGATTTATTGAATGTTATTGAAATGGATGAATCTATCACAGACCAACAAATCCTTGGAACCACTTCTGATGTTGTTACCACAACCTCAGCACTTCTTCTTTCATCTATTCAAATTCTGTCAACCTTATCATCTGGGGTAGCAATACCACCTTCCATATCCCAGTTATTTCATACAGTAACTTCCATTACTACCCCATTTCCAGCTAGCTCAGTTCCAATTCCCATTTTTCCATCTATAGTAGCAGATATCCAGTCTTCGACTGTCCCTCTGCAATCATCTCCATCTATTTTACCACCACCAGCTGTTGATGAGCAAACTTCAGTTCCTCCTTCTTCATCACTAGATGATGACATCCATGTTCCACTTTCTGAAGCTTTCACTTCAATCCCTTCCCCAACCTCTATACCAGTAGTTGTTCAAAATATCCCTTCCTCCCTAACTACTCCCCAAATCACTATGTCTATACCTAGTCCCATTACTGCTCAGACATCCTCATTGGTTTCAACAGTAAATGTGACTACATCATTTACTGAATTGGTAGCTGAGTTTGAAGAAGATATTGTAGTTCCTATTGGGAATTATTTCTACAGTAAGGCATCTTAGGCAGTTATGAGAAAAGGTAAGAAGAGAAGCAGGGATCAAGGTGGCTTGGAATTATTGGAGGCACCCACTCCTAATCAGGTAATTTGGGCTAAGCAATCTGACAATATCCAACAGGAAGCATTGGATGTTGTTGCAGCCATGGGTGCATTTGCAGGTGCAAACTTTGATTTAGTGACAGCATTGAATAGGGAGATTGATTTGAAGAAGGAAGAATTGAAGAAGCTTGAAGAGCAATTAGTCAAAACCAATGAGGACCATGAAGCTTATGTTAATGATCTCAGAAAGGTGTTTGAAGATAGATTTGAAGATTTGCAGTTGAGGAATACCTCTCTCCAAGCTCAATTACATGATGCACAAGTTGTGAATGCTACCAATACACAAAGGATACATGTGCTTGAGAAACAATGTGAGGATGCAACTGCAAGTGTAGCCTCCTCTGCCTTCTCTAGGTTTTCCCAGAATGAGTTTAAGGACTTGGCCATCCAGGTCAATGAAGAACACTACAAATTGTTGATTGAATTGTTTGGCACTCTGGATGAAATTCAAGAGACTCACATTGCTTTTGGCAAGATGTATGTTATTCTTGATGGGAAGATATCCAAGAGACAACAAGCCTCTAAAGCCAATGATGATATTGTGGGGTGGCAGAGGTATATAAAGGATAGACCAGAGGACATTCCTATCCTTAGTAGTATTTAGCTCAAGAAAATCAGGATTGTGTTGCGTGCTTGGAATGACTTCAATGATATGGTTGAAGATACTATTCAGAAAGCACAGGCTATTTGCAGAAGGAGGTGGTATGCTGTTGACAATGTCATGGAAACATTGCAGTTCCCTACCATGTATCTTATTGAAAACGCTTGTCCACCTAAATTGCTCATTGAACAGGTTGAATGCCGATGCGAGGAGGCCGAAGAAAATATTTAGCATCTCGAGCATATCAAGATTGAAGACGTGGATCAGTTAATCAGGAAACCCATTACTATGGAGGGAAAGATCCACATTTTTATCCGTATTTGGCATAAGTTGGCTAAAAACAAGATTGAAGTTTCAGGTGTGATGCCCAGATGGGGCTTGAATCAGCAAATTATCCAAATATAGATGAGTTGTTAGAAATTTGGGCCAAGTGGCAATATTTTCTTGGCCATTAGTCTAATTCGAATTCTGTAATCCCTGTTTTGTGGGAATTTACTCTTTGTATCATTTTGTAATTATTATTTAGAGGTTATATCTCTCATAGGTAGAGATGGATGAGGAAGGAACAAAATTGCCATAAGAGACTGGAGATGCCCTGTTATTACCGACTATGTAATGTTTTGCAGGCCTTAATACACAGTCAATTTTCTTCAGTTATCTCTTTTGTTATAATTTGTCAAATGTCTTTGATAAATTGTGATTTTGCTTCAGCACATTCATTAAACACTGATTATCATTTGCAATCAATAAATTGCATTGATCTATAGTTTAGATTTCTCTCCACTTATGATCTATGTAATTGATGTTTTAAATGAATGTCTTTATCTAAAACATTTTATCTATTTCTGCAAATGATTCACAGAAAGCATTAAGTTAATGTTAATTTGTCAATTAACATTCTGGATACATGATAGGATTGTATGCACTTAATTCTTAAGCTATTATTGGTTGAATGTATTTAAATGATTATATCTTGAACTACTGAGTCAAGATCCAGTTTTGCATGTTTGTTAAGATGGTGAAAGGATTCAGTAATTTTTTAGATCAAGTTGTCTTGTGCATAAACAAATCACTCCTTTTAGAATAGGCCTGACTTAGATTAGATTTCTTTTCCAGGATTAGACTAACTTTTAGGATTAGGAAAACTCTTGTCTTTCTCCATAGGAAGACAGATCCTTTCTGGGATCAAACACTCACAAGTGGTAGCGGAGGCCTTTGTATCCGTGGGTGTTGACCATACCAAATAGCTCGAGGATAGGGTAATACTTGCATAGGATTATCTGAAGCCTTTGGCTGGGTTTCATCCCCTGTTGGTTTCCTTGAACACCTTTCCAATATATACACAACCGAGGCATCAACAGGGTGATGAATGTGTCGAATCTTCGCTAGAGTGTGTTCCCACGTGATGTGCCTACATACATAGGGATATTCTTGACAGGGGGAAGTTGGCAAAGGTCACCAACAAGGCTGATAGAGCAGCCACCAAAAGGGAAAGTTCGACAGGAATGGAATGCTTCACAAAGAAGGTCATCAATGTTGGCCAAATGTTTTGGACCAATGAAACTCATCTCATCTATTAAGACATAACATATAGGGCTAAGGCGTTCTTGTAGGCTTGCAAGCGCTTGGCCATCAAGAGGATGCATTGTGGTTATGGGTATGTGGAGGCCATAATGTATTGTTACTGCATTTATGTTAAATGTTGCGACACCCGTTGGAGCAAGTAGGAGAAGGGGGGATGGGCTATTCCTAGATGCTAAACGAAATGCATCTTGCAAGCAACCAATCAAATATGATTTTCCCATGCCTGCGGTTCCTTGGATGATCATTTTCAATGGGAAATTGGTTTTTTGTTGTGTGTAGTGGGACATAACAAGGTCAAAGGCTGTGCGTTGTGTGGGAGATAAGCAATTAGGAGATGTGGAATTTGAAAAGGGTTGATGATGTACTTGGTTCGATGAGTGGTTCAAGTCAATGAATGAGATGGCTAAGTCTTGCAAGTGTAAGGGAATATGTGTGTTGGCCCAATTATGTGTTGTGTCAAAGTCACGAGGTCCAAGCATGTCAATATCATCAAGTTGGAGGTTTTTTCCAGGGTGGAGGTGAGAGAGAAATTCCCATTTGGACATGTCCATGGGGGAGGGTCCATTAACTTCATGGGGGGGGGATTTTCAACGGCAAGATCTAGGGGGGAGTAGATTGTCACTCGACATGCTAGAAAGTGTAGGTCCCACAAAAGTATTCCCAATGGGAGACAATATCCAAATCTGAGCAACCAATGTCATTTGGAAAAACATGAAAAGGTTTGTAGAGGAGGAGTTCACTCCAACAAAATTTGACATAAAGAGGGGAAGTAGAAGGAGGGATGACAAAGAAGCGATGAAGGACGCGCACAATCTTGGATGTGATGTGGCGTTTCCATGGGCAGTTGCACCTACGTGCAGAGTACGACCAAGAACGCGCAGCTTCTAGAAGGTTCAATTGCTAAAGTGAAGGAGGTCTTTGCAAGTATGCAACAATGAAGGTGGGTGGGGGGGGTGTTTGGGAGGTTTTTTGAGACACATTTGAAAACAGTTTGGGAAACATTTAGAGACACAAAGGAACGACTTGAAAGGGTTAATGGAAGTTTTTGCAGCATATGGCGGGTCTCTTGTGCGCCAATAATTCGATATGCAAAAGTTTCTGATAGAATTTTTTGGATGGGTAGTAAGATTGGCTCATCTGCAGGGGCAGCATGTGCAATATGGGATAGAATGTCATGGTAGCTTTCATATTTTCGCTCTGATTTTGATGCATACTTAGAAATGTATGTCAGGACAGCATGCCGGGAGAGCACAGGTTGGCAATCAACATTTTCTCTCCATACTGAGAGCATGGGAGAGTTGTGTATGTTTAAACTTTCATCATTCCTAGCAGGGATGTATGTTTTTTTCCCATCAACATCAATGAACATAGAAGATGTAGTGTGCATTTCAAAGGGGAAACCATAGCGGCAAACAAGTTTTAGCCCTTTTTTGCGAAGACAAGATGTTTCATTGCATTTTGTGTGTCGTTGAACACAATTGACAAGGGCTTCATAGTCATCACTTCCGTTTCCTGCAAGTATGGATGTCGATTCAAGTGTGCATCCTCCACGCAGTTAATCCTTGCAGTTGGATTCCATGCAGTTAAGAAGTTATCAAATTATTGTTTGCAGCTTCCACAGCTGGAGGATCCTCCCAGATGAGGTTGTCCATATTGGGTGCATCCTCCAACCAAAGGAATCCATGTATATGAGCAAAACCTTGATTTTTCCATTCATACCTATATAAAGAAGGGTATAAAAGTAGTGAGGAAACAAGTGGAATTGTAAAATGTTTGAAGTAAATAAATGCAACAAATGAGAGGGGCAAACCTGCACCAGTAATCCTTTGTCTTGAATGTTTTTTTAAGGACCTCTTCAAGGAAGATGGTGAATCGTGGGTGAATCTATGTTGCATGTATAGGGATGTAATATGTGGTTTGGTTATAATGTTATGAAGTCTCCATTGGAATTGCACAGGCAATGAAGTTGGAGGATGGCCAGGTATGAGCAAGTGAAGTTCATGACATTTGGTGTCAGCTACACTAAGGGTAAAAAAAAGGTTGGTCTACCAAGTTAGGTGATCATATCATATAGTTCACCTCTCCTTTTGTTCCAAAAAGAGAGTGTGCTACGAAGGCCAGATCCAAAGCGCATGGCATGGTCAGCAACATGAGAATCAGGAATTTCCTGGAGTTGTGTGCGCAGGGCCAAGACAGTTGCAGGGGGTGTGTCTTGTAGGTTACGCTTAACAAAGACTCCAGCAGTGGCTTGGCTTCAATGTCACATCATAAGGTTGTACAAGTAGTAGCGAAAGCGAGGGTGTTGGCTGAATCTATTATCATGATATCCCATAAGGCGTAAAGCATATTCTTGCATGCCAATTTCATGAATATGTGGTTGCTTCAACATGGAAACCCTAGTGGGGAACAAGGTTGGAAATGCCATAGAGAGGAGGTTTTCTGTGTTGTATTCATTGATTGGGGAAAGGCCAATGGGGGGCTAGTCAATGGAAATGTTTGGTGTTCCAGAGCTTGATGAGTTAAAGCGCCTAGTTTCTTTAGTCTCAGTGCGGGAAGCTGGGAGGGAAAAAATGAAGGAGGAGGTTTGGGGGTTTGTTATGGATGGCAAGAAAGGATTTGCATCATCATCATGGGGCAAGGGTACTTGGAGGTCTGGTCCAGGGGTGGTGGAATGATGAAGAAGGGAGGACACATCTGTGGGTTGAAGTGGCAAAGCATTTAATGCAAGTAGGTTAATTTGGACATCCTTGTAATATGGTTCATTGGACTTTTTGAATTCCAGTGCAACAAGGACATTGGAACGGCTAAAGATGAATTCATACGGCTTGCTTGTCGCATTTAATTTCCGAACAACAAGGATGTCCAAGTCTGGCAATAGGCATGGAAGCGAGGAGGGGATTGTGGAGATGTCTTGGGGGAAACTAATAGTATGGCCAGAGTATTTGTATTTCCCACCACGCGCATGGGTAACTTGAAGGATTGGGTTGACATGAGCAATGAGCATTTCTTCAGTTTGAGTAAGCCTTGCAAGTACTGAGGGATGGTTTCTAGGTTCCATGTTGTTGTCTAAGGAGAAGCGATGCCCATTTCGTTCTTTAGTACAACGAGAGCATGTATAAATGCCATTTGAAAATTTGGTTTTAATGCCTACATAGGATTCCTTGCATATAGAGAAAACATGCATTGGGTGGAGGCGATCGAGCCGTTTACGAAACCGGTATTGCTCATCTTTTAAGGGGGAGTTACATGGGGTGGTTGAAGGGGGGGTGTAGTGGAGGCCTGCATTGGTGGAGTATTTAGGTTTTCAAGTGGAGGGGGGGAGGGGATGAGTGCAACATTGAGGGTGGCATGTCTGGATTGATACAGAAGTCGTCTTTGTGTGTTGAGGCAATCTTTTGTGTGCATATACAAATCCTTCTACGTGCATTTATTTGTTCACTTCCATCACCGGAAGACATAGGTATGTTGAAGAAAAGCAGCTTTATGTTGAACTTGGATGAGACATTAATGGGGTTGTAGAGTGTTATAAATACATAAAGTGTGGAAAAAAGGGATGCCCATATTTTAACATAAAGAAAGGCATAATACATAGCATATTGTACTTGTGAATATACAAACAAATCCACATGAAAGTGGTGCAATAAACAAGGTGCAAAGCATGTGTGGATACATGTGGAGCATATATATTTATGTGAGAAGTAAATAAGAAGAAGCATAGCACATAAAATAACAACATAAATGATGTATACATGTAAGGGAACTTTCAATTTTGGTTGCACGCATATAGATAAATATAGTGTATGTGAACCATTGTAAGTCGTAGTAAAAAAGATAATGTTTAGGACACCATATAGAGTAGTATGGGCATAAAAGAAATAGTAGTTGAATACATTAAGGAGTTAGGAAAAGTGACATCATATAACGGTAAAATCCTATCTAAAACCAAGGAAGCAAGGTGATGGGAAACAAAGATAGCACCAGTGATGAAGTGGAAGAAACATAATTGGGTGGAGATGAAGAGGAAAGCATTGGAGACATAGGGTGGTTTATGTGGGAAAACATGCATGGAATAGATGGAGATAGGAAAAAGGAGTGAGGGTAGAGTTATATGTGGGAGGGAAATGCAAAGGGATGTTTGGAAGAGAGGATGGGTATGTTGTATTGAGGGGAGGTTAGAGACGACGAGAAATAGGATGGGTATGAGGTGTTAGTGCATGTATTTATGTGAGGAGGATGGATGATGCATTGACATAATGAAGCTCTTAGAATTGACAATGGTTTTTTTAAATCGGGCAGTGGAGTTGAAAGTCTTTGTCTTAACAAGTAAGGTGAAAAGGTATTGACATGAAGTTAAGTGTAGAAAGATTTCCTTTACGGTTGATGGTTCACTGGACAGGAGGCACAATTCCTTTGCAGAGATCCCTAGCAATTGATTTGCTGCATCGTCAAAATTTGTTGCTCCAATGAGCTTCCCGGTGTGGTCATGTAGTGAGAGCTTCAAAATGTACCTATAGTCACACTCTGGGAATTCAACATCACACTTGCTGCAATGCAAAATGTTGAAAGCTTGGTGTGAAATTTTTTTCATGCATTGTATGCCATCGACAAAGAGAGGGCATGCAAGGAAGTGGAAGTCATCCATGTTAATGTCAATGGTGGAAGCACGTACAGAGAACCAGAGTGCCTTCTCAGAGGGTTGCATGGTTTGCAATTCCAAAAGTGTTTTCTTTGGGTGTGGACGGGATGAAGAGCTTGCATATTTTCGACTCAAGGATGGGGAAGCTGCACGGAATCCATTTTTATGAAACCATTGATGAAGGAGGTGGGTTGGCTCAATATCTGGATTAATAAGCATGGAAGTACTGGGAACACAACCAATTGTTCTACCATTGAATTCTATAAGGCATCTGCCCTTGATTGCAAGGACGGGGGGCGGATCAAAGGAGTACAATGAAGCAAGTTGAGAGCCCTCATTGTGGCAGTGATGACCCCACAACATGACATCGATGCTGAAGCATGACTTGTATCTAAGGGAAATAGTTCGCCTGCTTGTTTTGGAGCCGTCTCTCTTCTGAATTGTCGATGCAGGGGATACAGAGATGACCATGCCAACAAGATCAACTATGGAATTTAATGGTGAATTTTGAAGGTCATTGATTGTCTTAAAGTGGAAGGAATGGAGGGGAAATTATGTAGGAAAGGTTGGATGGTTGACGCGGCAAAAAGGATAATCTCAAGATGGTTGTTCAAATGGTTATATGTAGGGTTGCTTGGTTTGATTGTGCCATTGTAGATAGTGTAAACTTTGCCTATTTCAATCTGAGGATAGAAGGATTCAACAAAGTTGTTAAATGCATATACATGGATCTCTTCTTCAAAGCAGTCAAGAAGGTCAAAACCAAATAGTTTCCTTGGTCCTTTTTGGTTTTTGTATTCATGGATGTTTGTCTTTGCAACTACGCGACCTTGAATGGACCATTTTTTGTAGTTGGGGTTTAGTGCTTTGAACGAAATAATAGACAATGGCATGGATAGTGGTGGAGGTGTTTTATGGGGTGAGAAATTAACGTTGTCTTCTGTGAGGCAAAGGGGTTGGCTAGTTGATGAACCAGTTGGAAGGCTAAGATTAGTTGGTATTACAAGAGGGAGAGGGATCCCAATAAGGGCTAGCTTGCGGTGGAGAACTTCAAGGTTGAACACTGTAATAGTCCTGATAAGGAAAAAAGAAACATTAAAAAATATGTTAAAGTTTGTGCCAAGAGGGGGTGGTTAAAATATGAAGTGCAGGATTGAAGTAAAATTTAAAAAAAAGGAGAAAAAAAAACTTTGCAAAGTGAGATGTACGTTTTATTGTGAATGATGGTGCAGGTGCACGTAGAAAGCTTGATGATAGATCCTTCTTGGAGTTCTCCATCTAAAAGAAGGGAGTTGAAGGCTGTTGGGAGCAAAGTATGATGTGTGTTGGTTCCATCATAGATTGTCAGCCGGTAGCGTGGAGTCGTTGCCTTCGTCAATCCGATTGGGGTTAGTGAAAAAACTTGTAGGCATGGTTGGAGATGTATAGAACCAACCAAGAGCAGAGATATAACATTTTTTGTCAACAGTGACTCCATTACGTGGGGGTTTTCTGAGTATTATAGGAAGAAGAAAAATGTAAAGATACAAGTACTTAATTAAGGAAAGGTGTTTGAGACAACTATGCATAAATCCATTCAATTTGTAGCGATGAGAAAAGTAAAATGTATAGTTGACAAATTTACATTTTCAAATGTGAGCATGGAAATTTTTATTTTTGCTGGAAAAAATGTTGGTTTAATAAGAAGGAAAGAAAAGAAGTTCCATGTTTACAAAGTATAAGGTGCAATGAATAAAATAGAAACATTGAGATGCAGCAAGCTTTAGCCTAATTAGAGAATGGAAAGAAACGAAGAGTATTATATTTGTAAGGTATTTAAAGTTCTCAAGTATAGTTGTGTGTTAAATTCTAAAATAAAAGCAAAAAGGGTTGGGAAAAAAAGATGAAGAATGATCTATTTTAGATGAAGGACATTTGCCATGAAAGCAGGACACCAACAGAGTCCATGTTGTTTCTAAAAAACAAATGAGGAGACTCTAAAGGATATGCAAGAACTAACATAAGTAAAGATTCATTACTATAGAATAGATGTATGTGAAAATTTCAAGGGAGTTGTTGATTTTATGGTTAAGGTGAACCTAAATGATAAAGGGAGAGGACAACTAAGCAAGCTAAAACAGTTTGTACGAAATACAATGAGTAGATATATGTCATTCTCATATTAGCCATCAAATTAGATTGGTTAGATGAGGGTACAAAGGTAAGATGTGAATGATGTGCAAGTATGTTGATGCATTGGGAGACATGTTGGAATTACTTGGGTATCATATAGCATATCAATATGTGAACATAAGTACACATACACATGTGAAATGGACAATAGTGGTGATAGTAATGCAATGGGTTTTTTATCCAAGGTATCAGATTTTTATGTGGGCAGTTTGCTTTCATCACATTATTATGTCCTTGGGAAAATTGCTAAAAGGTGCATTGTTCCAATTAAAGCTATAGGCTTTTAGTTATGCATATTCAGAGAATAAGTATGTTCAGTAATTTATGTAGAAGGATGGATACTTAGAATTGTTATGGTTGGGAAAACAAAAAGAGAAGAACGATTGACATCAAAATAAGATATAAGTATAAAATATTCCAAGGAGAATATAGGATATAGCAAACGTAAGGTAAATTAGATTGATTGAAAAGGAAAAAAAAAAACATTTGCATGGGCACATTGGTGTAAGGAGATGAGAGCATGCATTATGTCTAAGACAAGTATATTGTTGAGCTAGCAACAAGTAAAGGAAAAATGGTGGAGGACTGAAAGTGATGAACAAAATCAAACATACCTGGCAAAAGAGGGAAAAATCCAGATATGTTGCGGACAAATGTATTCTTCACTCTGGTATGGCGCTGGGAGACCTACAAGACAAGTGGGAAGGAGTTAGAAATAAAGTGAGCTAAAGAGTAATATGTTAAAGAGACCATGTGGAAGATGCAAGTATAGAGAGGTTTTTTTTGTAACTCAAAGTAAGGATTTATGTTTTCTAGCGAGTTAAATGTATACACAATATTAACCACAAAACAAGACAATAGCATATTTTGGAGTTGATCCCTAACCAATAATTGCAATAATAGTTATGGCAACCAAGTAAAGCCATCAAAGGTTTTTTTGTTGCAATTTAGGGAAAAGTGTTGCAAAGACCCCTTTAATTTCTTGCAAAACAGTGGAAAAGAGAACAGAGGATAGTAGAATGCAAAGTTATTGGTTGACCTTTAAGGAGATGGGATACAATGAACTAACATTCAATTCCCAAAATGTATCATTTTGAGCATTACAAAATATATTTTATAAAATCATGTATAGCAAAAAAGAGAACACACTTTTAATGTGGTATCACTACATATCTAGTAAATCATGTCATTGTAATGCTAGTGTAGGAAGAAGAGGATATTTTAGTTGAGCGCTCCGAGTCATTGCCAGTTCTGGTTATGAGCCAAGATGACGCTTGGCTAGTTCAAAGTCGGTTCCGAGTTTTAAAACATTGCTTTATATACTATGTGTTAAATTTTTTTTCACAATAATGGTTAAATTTTGTATTTAAAAAAAGCTACAACCGAACTATACAAGGAGAAAACACAGAAATGATATAGAAAGGTTGCAACCTATTGGCAGGGTAATATTGTTTTCCATTGAAAACTTTCTAGCATATCTTGTTCTAAACCAATAGTTATGTATCGGATAGGGGTACTGCAAATTTTCTAATGCCTAGGTGACTGAAGTTCTTATGTTCTCAGAATCTCAACCAAACAAATCAGTTGTTTAATTGTAGAAATTTAACTTTTTTCAAATAACAATAATCACAAAATATCTGGAAATTACATAGCGAAGCGTCAAACAATTACACACATACACAAGTAATTTTTCCTTCTGGACCGAGTGGTAGTGGGATAGAGTGTTATATTCTCCATAATGTTGATCCACTTGTATTCGAATTTATGCATCATGTCTTCTTTCCTAGGCAGAATGGCACCTAAAATATTGTTGGTTTTAACTTCTGCTAAGAGCATTCATGAGACATCTTGTATTCTTCTAAGCTTTATTAATTCTACAATTAGAGTGTGAGCTACATTATTTTGGCAGGGAGGAAGCTTGTCATGGAAGAGATATCCCCTTGAAATTTGCTGAATGCCAAATGGCAAAAACAAATAAAAATATATTCTTGAACTTCATTTATTCAAATTTCCGTTTTTTATCCTTAAATAAAATCTGAGGGTTTATTTTGCAATATTGCAGGCAGTTCTCAAGCAATTTATTGGACATGGAATTGGGAATGATGTAGTCATTACTGATGAGGCAGAACTTCGGCGTCACCAACATCTTGAAAAGCTTTATATTTCCACTCGAGCAACCAAGGTATGGAAGTTTTCATATTGATAATCTCTCAGAATTAAATAACATGTGATTGTATTCAGGGTTTATAGGTTATAAAAATGAAAAGATATATTGTTTGCATGCTTTGTCAAGCATAGGTTAATTGATATTATATCTTCTTTTTCAGTGTTTTCAATGAGACATTGTATGGGGTGTGGAAGGTCACCTCTCTGCAGGCTCAAAGCAGATGGAATATGGTAAGTTATTTTTATAATTCATTGTCTGTAATCTGTTTGCACATTATTTTCATTAGTTGTGCTTCCTTCAAAATCAAATAATTAAAATGTTATCAACATGTACATTTTTGAAATAATCTCTCATTCCATGCAGAATCGATGTAAACCCAATACATTATTTTTAGCTTAGATTTCATTACTCAGAAATATAGATTTGAATGTAGAAGTTATTTGGGGTTTTTTTATTTCCGGCAGATAGATTTTCTGAATCGATTCTCTAAACAACAAAAGTTCATAACAGAAAATCTAAATGTTTGAAAGGATAAGGAGTTAGTATGGAAACATAAATTCTGGAAATTAAATGAATGCATCATTACAGGAATAAGGAGTATGAGACTCAGGGATGTGAAAAAAGAAGCAAAGGTTTGAACTGACAGACACAAGCTAGTTCTAGTGATGTTCTTACAAATTGTATGAAACACAAACGACAAACGCAGAAATAGAGCATGCGAAACAGAGCAGGAAACAAAGAAATAAGAACAATACATGGGTATCTTCGCTGAAAGTATTTGATGAAAGCTGAAACGATATGGGAATGAAACCAAAGCTAAAAACGTTTGCATATGTGCATCTCCAACCAATATATAGTCGCTGGATTGACAAGATGTCCAGCGACCTCAATGAATACCTTAATTGAAAACTGACTTTTATGCCTTCAAAGTTGTCCATCAAGCCCAGGAAGGGATTTAGTGAAGATTAGATGGGCGAAGTTCAGGATTTGTAGTCGGTGCCTCGCTAAGCAACAAATATGCTATTGTGAAAGTTGTCCATCAAGCCCAGGAAGGGATTTATTGCAGATTAGATGTTTTCGGTGTGGCCTCTGTTACCTCGTTGTGCCCTCTGAAAGTTGTCCATCAATCCAGGAAGGGATTTATTGAAGATTAGATGGTTAAAGGGTTCTATACCATGAAAAGAGTTGTGTGCCCTCTGTTACCAAACGCATGGACCTACAGTGTGAGTGAAACGCATGTGCCCAGCCGTGAAGAATCCATTTTGTTGACGTGTAGAGCAAGCAAGGTGTTGGACCCAAGGACGGCGAGCACAGTGAAGGGTTCTATAATATGAAAAGTGTTGTGTCACCTCCGTTACCAAACGCATGGACCTGCAATGTGAGCGAAACCCATGTGCTCAGCCACAAAGAATCCATTTTGTTGACGTCTAGAGCAAGCAACCTGTTGAACCCGAGGACGACGAGCATAGAGCAAACCAGAAACCCGCGGGAAAATAAACAAATCGGTGGACAAGCATGTGGACAGGTGTAGACAGTTGATTCGTTGGAGGGACGACGAAAAGGAACAATGTTTCTCAAAACACACCTCAGGAAAAAAGGCCTATCGACGTAATTAATATAAACATTAAATTAACATAAACATCAAACTAATTAATATAAACACAAGAACAAATGCTATTTAATAGACATACCCATTTTCTTATCCACTGCTTAACTTAAACTTATTTAAATCTTAATCAAGATGCATTTGAGCATAACAAGATACCGCGACCATTAAATGAATCCCGAGTGTACACTTGTTACACTCAAGTTAATCTTGTTGATCCATTCAAGGAAGTCCAAAATCTCAGATAATATCTAAACACCTACCAGTGTAAATATTGTAAAAAATAATATGTTAGCTCAAATTAGATTTAAAACATTTACATTTACTATGGCGTATATATAAAATGAAACCGTCTAAAAGTGCGACGATTTTGCCCGTCCGACCAAAACTTAGTCGGAATCCGGCGATATGAAATCTAAAAATCCAGCGATTTGTGTTGATTAAATCGTGTTTTTGAACATCTAAATGAATTCAGCACCCTAGAAAACCCCCAAGGCATCCAAATTATGCAGGATTAATATTGTTATTTGAGATTCTAAAAATTCTATCCTGGATTCCGGCAAATTCGTGTCTGAAAAAACGATTTTCTCCGAGCAAAATCGTAGCAGTTTTAGACAACTCGTATATAAAACTACACAAATTAGATAAATTAAAACATTTTCTCAAGATTTGATCTCTCTTGGTGCTTGGTAAATACACTTTAAGATGGATCTATGCTCACAGTTCTAAAATAACAGGGTTATCTATTGATTGATTTGATTGATTCCCTAGGACGAAAAATTTGAGTAAAGCCTCGTCAAGTGTGGGGCCGGGCCTTGATTGGATTGAATTGAATTCGGAAGAATAGCGCCTTATGGAGGATTTGTATTTTGGTTTTGAGCGCATTATTAAATAGATTCTTCCCAACATGAGTTTTAATCAGTTTCGACTGATTTGATTGAGGTTTTGGTGTCTTTATTTGCCTGAATTGGATCGTATAACGACATTTCTTACTTATTTCGCTGTCAACAATTTGGGTGCCTCTGAGGGCCTTGCGGGGCTCCGTTTTCGTTGGATTTTAGTTCTTCTGTAGTTGTGTCTTTTTGTCTTGCAGGGCTTAAACCCTGCTTTATTTCTAACCTAAAGACACATTTGGCCAAAATTAGGTTTCATTTTTTTAACCTTTAAAAAGCAAGATCTGGGAAAGATATTCGGAATGCTCTGACTGAAGCTTACGCAGGCATTCTGAGGACATTTGTCCATCGAAATCTGATCTTAAAGTAATCCGCATGCAAGTTTGGTGGGGATTTTCATGTACGATAAATTCGTTATGGGGCCGAGTCTTCTTAGTTGGCCGCAATTTTGTGGCTCTGATTTGGGTAACTAGTTTGCAACTTCACACCACCAGTATTCTCAAATTATTACAAACTTGAAAGAAAAAGAAAGATGGAGATGGCTATTTTGTCTCTTCAAATTCTGTCTCATTATTGGTTCCGAGCTCTCACAGCCCTCTGGTTGCTTGCTGTCTGCCTCAGAAAGCTTCATCCAATCCGGCTGTCTCTATAAAATAAAAACCAAACTGCATTCAACAACCCCCAAATTATATAAGTTTCCTTTATGTATAAGTTTCCACACTAAAAAGTCATTCATTGCATTGCATGGCTTGAAAATTAATACCTTCAAAGAAACTCATTTGTTATCAAAACTTATTTAAGAAACTTATTTAAACTCATTACTATTGATCTATCTTAATTCTGGATTTACAATCGTTATTTACAATTCTGGATTTACAATCGTCCTTTGAAGTGTAGTTTTTTTCACAAATTTTGCACTTTCAAAAAGGTCTAGAGATAAGATGGATTTATATTAGTTTAGTATGTAAACATATTGTATGTGCTCAAATCTCTCATATGTAAATTATGGTTTAATGATGAAGTATCCAAGTTATATTGAATTTTTTTTAGAGGCTAGCATCCACCTTTTAGAATTGAACCTGAGCCAGTGACGAAAAACTCTAGAGCTCCCGACTAATTGGAATATATAACTCTTTGGTTTAATATTTTATTATTTTATTAAAGTGTCACTTGTCAACACGAAATTACAATCAACTACAATCCCCTCATATTGAGTTGTAAAAAGCGTCTCTCAACTAAAGAAGAGCGCAACAAAAGATAATTGGATAAAGAACATTGTTTAAATAATATCCATTAAATTATCATTCCTAATAAGAAGTGGTTGATAAACTTTTAGCAAAGGCCTTACTGAATCATCCTAAACTTATTAAAACACTTCAAGTAGTTATACAACATTGCTAGGTAGTTTATGTTCATCACTTAGATATTAAAGAAATATCTTATTAAAAAATAAATATATATAAATATATAACAAAAATAAAAAGAAAACAAAACAAAGTTAAGGTAATCCATGTTTATTACTAAGATATTAAAAAAACATCTTATTTAGAAAGGAAATATATAAGAAAAAAAATCATATCTAAAAGAAAAACAAACTCAAAGTATGCATATTCACCACTTAAATATTAAAAATATATCTTATTAAAAAATGAAATGAGTATAAACACATACAAAAAATAACATAATCTTTTCTTTAAAAAAAAACAAAACCACACTAATAAAAATACTATGCAATTATGAAAAAAAAAAACATAACAACAAAACTTATATAATAATACTCAACAAATTATACAATTAAACAAAAAAAACATAACAACAAAATTCACATGATAATACTCAACAAAATTATAACAGGATTATTTGTTTTACATGATACTAATATAATACAATATATACAAAAGATTAACATAAGAGACTAACAAGAAACTCCAATAATTATAAAAGATAAAATAAGTATATTATTCAATAACATGCACAGAAACAAAGTTGGATCACAAAAAATTAATTTAATCGAAATATTTCTTATGATAACAAAAAATCAAACTTTTAAGGTAATTATTTTTTTTAATTTAATCACAATAAATTATAATTAACAATAACAATGGAAAACAAATTATTAGTGTGTATATTTAAGACCATGACTTATAGAACATGTTTTTAAGTTGATATGTAAGACAAACATAAAAGTGTGATGTTTCAACTCTATTCAATATTGAGAAAGATGTGAATATACAAAAACAAATAAGTTGATATGTATAGATGTAATCATGACATACAAACAAACCGACGTTAAATCACAATGGTTTAATGGTTTAAATTTTTATAACAATTTATGAGACATATATAAAAGTGTCATTATGTGTATGTGTATATTATTGATAAGTATGCATAGGAGAAAACATTAAAAACAAGGCAAAATATGACATGACCACAATGTTCTTTATTTGAAATTGACAACAAATAACTGGCATATATATATAATAAGAAATTCTATTTCAACCAAAAAAATTTAGTGTATCTTCTTCTAACTAGTTCATTCTTAAGGCAAATTGAATCTATATCACCTTACTAACAACATCCACACCTTAATTAAATAAACTAACCAAATTTTACATATAGTAATAAATAAATTGAAAATAAAACTTTAAATCAAATATAAAAATAAAAAAGTTAATCTCTATACAAATTTTAGAAAAAAAATATAATTTTTTTAAATAATTATAATTTACATATGATTTTAATAATTTTATATTTTTCTAGATATATATTTAAATGCTTTCAACAATTTTAATGAAATGACCAAAGTAACAAAATAATTCATTTAATAATATATTTTTTAATTATTATTAAATATAATTTCATAAATACATATAATTTTATAAAACATAATTTTATAAAGGTGTAATTTAAATATTCTATGTTTTCAATTTTTTCGGAACATATTTTTTGTCTTATTTTGTTTATAGTTTGGTTGAAAATCTTTAAAATAATATTAGAAACACATATATTAGATATGGAAATTGCATAATTTGAGTGTTATAGAAATATTCAAAAATGTTGAATCTTATTATGAATTCCAAAACACAATTTAAATACTTCCAAAATTTGATTTTTAAAAAAATACAAAATTTTATCAAAACGTAACATAAAATTCAAAACGTAGAATAAATAGACTTCACCTTTTATTAAAACATGTCTTTTAAACATTTTTCAATTAAATAATTAAAATAAAGTTTACAAATCATTTTCTTTTAAATATTATTAACAACATTTCAAATTTTAATAATTATTAACCAAACTTAAAATAAATTTTTAAATATTATTAACAACATTTCAAATTTTAATAATTATTAACCAAACTTAAAATAAATTAGCATATAAATATTTTTTTTAATAATAACAAAGTTTATATTGAATGGAGAAAAACTAATCAAACTTAGGGACATGTACACCTCATAAGATAAACACATTTATGTGATGCCATTTACGGACATGTACACCTCATAAGATAAACACATTTATGTTATGCCATTTTTTGAGTGAAGCTTTTGATATGAGAAATCTAACTCAAGACTTTATAGCTATAGTGAGGTTAATTTGACCACAAATAATCTAAAACATATAAATAAAGTTATGTTTGATGATGTTGCTCCAAACTCTTTGAGGGTGGTGTTTTCCACTATTGGAACTATATAAATAAATTTATGTTTGATGATGTTGCTCCAAATTCTTTGAGGGTGGTGTTTTCCATTATTGGATCTTATAGGGAATGGTTTGGTAGGATAATTGTTGAAAAAAAGAAGATCTTTGATTTCTTAGTTTTTAGTAATTGTAATACTCTCAATGTAATTCTAGGCAATTTTTGTTGTAAAATTTTGTTAAATAATTGGCATATGTATTCATTTAAGGATTTCTTAAAACATTTTACATAAATTCTTCAAATAAACATTTCATCAAACATTTTGAGATCATTCCTAATGGACCCAAATTAGGAGGAATGAATTTGGCACCCTTTTCTTAAGAATAATAGATGGTAACAATAACAGTCTTAGGGAGGGGTGGTAGGTGTAGGGGGGTTGTATAACCTCGAGGAAAAAAATGAATTGACTTTCTCATGGGGTTTGGGGAAAAATCAAACAACCAAGAGGGAGCTCTAGCTCTGTTTCAAGGATGCAATATCGCTTCACAACATCAAATTTGTACGTTACATAGTATAGGGGACTCTTTTGTTATTATTGGAATGATAAACTCTTCTTCCCCTCTCTCAAACCTTATTTTAAAAAGGACCTTTGAGAGGATTTAATCGCTCATGCAAAGTGTATGGAAGGTAAGATATTACCACATTATGAGAAAGTTGAACAAATAAGCGGATCTAGCTGCAAATTGGGCAACACAACTAAATGAAAGGGATCTTGGAACTAGTCAATTGAGTGTAGATCGGGTGGTTGGGAGGAATGTTGTTGTCCTCTCCACCCAAGTTCAAATCACGCTTTGTGACACTTGCTCCTTGGGAGCCGACTTTGACTATGTAATGATTGTAATTTTGGCCATACCTTGATTCTCCGAAATAACAGGTGTTGGAAATTTCTCAATAGATGTAGCCCTCTAACAAATGGTGAACCATCATTTAAAAAAAGAAAGGGATCTTGGAATTAACAAAAGTCAAATTCATTGGGAATTAATCCCATGAGATGGAAGGTCTTTGGTTTAAACTCTTACCTAAGGAAATAATCCGAAGCCTCCTAAATTCATCCCATGGGATGACCTTTTCCACATGCATTTAGCAAATTGATTTCAACGCGTGTGATCCTTGTCCTCTTTGTCAGGATGGTTGTCATGATATTTATGACTATTTATGGAGAAGGTTCTGTCGACAGAGGAACACACACCAACTATCTTTTCACACTATGCGGGAAGGAATGTTTTGGTACAGTATGATCTCAGTCGATATGATGAGAAGTTGTGACGATGACACATTAAAAAGGGGTATGGCGAGCGCAAAAGTCACAACATTATTCGGTCCCCCTGCAATAGCAAGTTTGTTTTTTACTCCACACTAAAGAAGTTAGAAGATAAGGGAGGAAATATGCCAAATCACTTAGCTAAGCGGTGCAGAGGCACTTGTATCTGTCTTCATTTGCATGCTCTTGAGGAATATTGCAAGCGTTGTAGATGGGAGATGCAAAGAATGGGGCATGCGTTGGACAAATAATTTGGCGATTGTTGCCTTCTTCCAGATGAAGCTGGAGAGTGTTGCCTTCTCCCATGATGATCAACATGAGCAGTAATGTTGTTTAATCTAGTTAGTGTCTTTTTGAACAAGTCTGTCATAGTCAATCAATCAGCAGTGTCTGTTAGTTGTATAATTTTGGATAGTAACCTGTGGTTATTATCAAATTTTGTTGGAAGCTATGTAATATGGTGTCCTCTTTCTTGAAGACAGTCGGCATGCTAGTTTACCGAGAACCTTGTATTGTTTTTTTTTCTTCATAATATGGAGTTTTGTTTTTTGCATAATATGGATTCAGTAAGAATTCTAAGCCTTTGGGAAACCTTGTACTTCTACTATATGGATATACGGTTGTTGTAAGAAAAAACAATAAAAATATTAACGGTTGTTGTAAAAAAAAACAATAACAATCAAGGGCTCCTATAATAGCTACTAAAAAAATGAGAAACCTGTAAATAGTGCCAACTGATGCCAAGTCTGAGTCAATTGATGAATTTGGTCTCCTTAGGTAAACTCGATCTGCTCAATGGATAGGATTCCTCCGGTAGTTATGGCCCCTTGTAATGGTTTGCATCCCACCTCCAAGGGAATTCGACTTCCTCAATTGGAATTAGCTCCCCCTCTAGACAATTCAACCTTCCAAAAGGAAAATCACATTCTCTACTTGGCATATGTTCTTTACTTGGGATCTCAGCCTTGAGATGACCTTCTCTTAATTACCATGTATTTCTTCTCTAGCTCACGACCCTCTTAGATACACCTACAGTCATTCCCACGACCCACAGGAAATGGAATTTGGCCTACCCAACTATACGACCTCTTCTAAAATGATTCGGACCTCGAGATGAACTTGTCCCCTAGACACAATCGGTCCTCTCCCAAGAGATTTAGGCCCCTCCTGAATTTGATCTCAAATGTGAATGTATTTCGGCCTCTTCTCAACTCGAAGAACCCACAAGGAGTTCCATTTTATATATCAATGAGTCCCATTTCATTATGGTCTCAAGACGTCTCGACCCCTGCCGCGTCACAAGTTTTCGGTATATCTAGTTTGCGGGCTGTTGGATATACCCTTGGGAGGTTGTTGTTCCCATGGTTAAAAAAAATGAGTCCCATTTTGTTATGAACGTCAAATAGGTCATATATATTAACATATCTCATAATCATATACAACATATCCATGTTATCCCAAGAGTTCTCAAACATCGTGACAATGTAACACTGTACTATATTAGATATCCATGGAATCATAAATGTAAATGAGTATTAATCATAACCTCATAACATCAGTTATATATAAAAGACATTAACCATAAAATCCTACACTGGGTATCTATTTTGAATTGTTTCAGACAATTACAATGGTTGTGTGTGTGGCCATAGATTAGGAATTACACCCACTACCTATGTGTGGATCGATTGGAAATCACAGTCCCGTGATTACATGCAACAAAACCCACGTGCATGACTAGTTCCAAATATAAAACATGTTACCAATACATCACATATTGTCACCCGATATCACTTTCTGACTTGATATGGAGTCCGCAAGACATTAACACATCCTCACTTCAACTGCACCTGTGCTTTTCCTGTCGCACTAGGCATAGCGTCAAAGCATCTAATGTATACTGCATAAAATACATTTACATCTATTATTTCCATGCATTATATCATCAATGCATTCCATCATAAACAGCTATTTGTAATACTCAATCTTTATTCATAAGCAAATTGATGAAGCATTCCATCCATGCAAAAATATATTGGGTTTTAGTTTCAACATCAAAAAATACAACATCAAACTGGGTCATTTGTGATCAAACACCCTCAAATAAAAGGATAGTTCAACTTACAAAAATACCAAATTGAAAGAAGGCACTACATATACCCCTCTTTAGGAAACTTCATCCCACAGTTCTAAAACAAATAAGGAAACTACTGATGCATTTCCAATGCATCTTCCCATGTAGCCGAAATGGGGCTATACCTACCCCATTGGACTTTTACCTTGGTTCTCAATGACTCTCTAACTATGTAGCAACTCTCTAATGTCGCTTATAACTTGTATTTTACTAATGCCTTTATAATGAAGGTATTAATAACTGTATAGAGGTGATTCCCCAATTGCATCCTAGTTTATCAAACAATTACACGCTTCATAATTGCATTAAGGTGCCATGAGTTTTAGTTTATCTTAATAACAATACGTACATAACCTAGTTATCTTATTCTGCATCTTATTTGTCTGTTAATAAATTGAACATGATTTGATTCTTATTCATCCTCTAAAGGTAGGATTATACAATGAATTTTACAACATCGTGCAAGTGCCCTACTTACTCTTAAATGGATTGAGTAAACTTAACCGAAGTTAGCATTTCAATATTACTAAAGCAAATAACCAATTTCTTCAAAATGGTGTGGGTAATAAAGAATACAATTATTATCGCTATTCATCAATCCCCATGTTACTTGAAGAACAGTTATTCGAACATATACAATTTGGATTCACTTTATATAACTTTAAAATATTCTCTCGTTCTCTCTATTTTATTTAGAGATTAATATTTAACATTTAGACTCTTATAATTACAAGTTTATTCCTTTGTCTATATCTATTAAATCACTCACTACAAAAATTTATCACATTAGAGGTTGCATATCAAATCAAATTTAAATCACTCTCAACAAATTTATCACACTAGAGGTTGTATATTAGCCTATCTAGTTTGCAATATTTTAAAAGGGGCAACGTTCTTTTGGTTCCTTGCTTATTTCATATTTATTGAGAATTTGAAAACATTAATTACTGTAAGGTATTATATCTATAAGCTCATGTGATTCATCAATTAATGCAACAATAATAAGAATGTAGAGAAACAAGGTTGGCAAGTGTCGGGGGTGCTTTTTGACCCCAGAGGAAAAAGGAAGCAGTATTATTCATGGGGATTAGGAGAGAGCTCAAACAACCAAGCAAAAGACTTGGCTCTTTGGAAAGGCTTCATCCAAGCAATACAGAGTAATATAAGACAAATTATTATAGTGGGAGACTCATTGGTAGTCATCCAGTATCTAATTTCCAAAAGGATGCCAACAGATGGTCCTCTAACTAGAATAATGTGGAGAATCTTGCCATTGATTTGAGAATTTGAAGACATGAAGGCTTTTCATGTTCTAAGAACATTAAGCACCCAAGTTGATAGTTATGAAAATGTGGCATGCAATTTAGATCAAGGCAATCTTATGATATGTGGGGATGAATTAGTTTTTTGTAACATCCCTTAACCTTATAGCTGATGATTGAAATATCTATTAAACGTTATGGAAAAACTTTCAAAGCAATTGTTCATTAGTGTAGGCATTGGAAATCAAGTATCAGACCCCATGTGGCAATCTCAAAGCATGCATTTGAATGCAATTCAAGCGAAGAGACCCTTTAATTTAATGAACATTATTGTTATTTGTTTGGATAGAGGGATTGACCGTGGGATCACGTAGGATCAAATCATCGATTGTGTGAATCTGATAACTAGTATGACTAACTTGATATGGGTAAATCTCGCTCATATTGACAAGAAAAGTAGGGATGATTCTAGATGTTCTATCATCCTTGTATTTTTGGATCAATTCACCGTTTGGGAGGTTCTGGATTTGAAATGGTGTTTTCTTTAGAGGCAGTCCGGAAATTGGTTTGTGAAGCTGGAGCAAAATGAAAGTGATTTCAGGTGCCAGGTTCGGACGATGTCTTTCATTCCATCGTTAATTCTGGTGATAGAGTTGCATTCCCTAGTTTCGTAGTTGCTAGAGTGGCAATATTGATTGCAGTGTTGAGGAACTAACAATTCATAGTGTCTGTCATTTTAATTTTGGTTTGCCTCTTATTGTACTCAAAAGCTTTAAGATAGTCTATAATTTTGGAAGCATTGCTCCTATATTCTTTTCCTTAGAGTTTTTCCGTGGTCAGTATTTGTTTTGTGGGAGATTTGTCAGTCTACAACTTCCCTTTCAAATGCAATGGAACAAGAACACATGCAGTAAGGACATAATTGAGAAAATTGAAAGGAATATCTAGGATGAATCGAATGATAACAGAGTCAGTGACATTTATCATTTAGTTAAAAGGCTGAAATTTTGGGAAGAGAAATATTCCATGGATAAGATCATTGCTAACATTAAGCATGACTGTCTGGAAGCCCAACTGAAACATATGAGACTGAAATTGATAAATAAAGAAGTTGAAATTGATTGTTGGAAAGAGAAATAAAAGGCACAAGAACAAACTATCAAAGTGTTGTAAAATATAGTTCAGGAATTTAACAAGGATCAGACTATCATCTCTTCAATGGAAATGAATTTAGCAGGTTTGGTAAACTATGGAGTTACAGTTGACAATGAGAATATTGAAGTTGAGGATTCCTCTCCTCTTTGTTCTCCCTTGAAGGTAGATTAGACCCCAACATTTTCAGAGAATTAAGATTCACCCTATTTTCAATGATGTTATATGAAGTTTAAATGTATTTAACTTGTAAGCACATTTGTTCGTCTCTATACCAGTCAGGCATGTAGAAATAGTTGGAACATGGAAGAATGTAAATATCTTGTATTTTGTTTCGTATATAGCACTTGGATCTATATGACCTATATTGTTCAGTATATATGGAGCATTTTTGTTACTACAAGTCTTATGGTTCAACCGAAACCTTTTTTTATAAGACAAAAAAGTAGTCGTTATGTAAAAATAAATAAAAATGTAGATAAACCCATTGTTGTAAACCCATGAAACACATGCTTGAATTTAAGATCAATAGTAAATGCTTAAAAAAAATTTAGATTCACATACCCATTTCCAGAAGGTTGTAGAAGATCCTCCCTTGATGATCCTTTGTCTCCAAGCTTGCTCCAAGTCTTCTTGCCAAATATATAGAGTATAAAACTAGCATATAGATTGTGTATCTCCTCTAGAGCATGTGAGGTCCCCATCTCCAAAGTACAACACCAACCTTGAGACCAAACTCAACACTAGCGCACCAAGATAAAATTCAATGTTAGGGAAACCATCCTACATTAGGGTGAAAAAGGATACCCCTTAAGCTCAATCCTCCATCCTTGTATAGCCTTTAAGGTTCATGCCACTTGTCATGCTCATGCAAAATGATAATTATTCATTTACTAATTGCATATTATTCCTCCACCCATGTGTCACTCACATGCACAAATAAATCTTTTTATAAAATGCAAATAAAGATTCTTCATCACCTTCCAATCTGTTCTTTCCCTATTTTTACTCTTAGATGTTCCCTAGATCCATTTTATATTTCTGCATTGGGTGGGTGCACATGAATTGATATTTTATGTTTTAATAAATATCACTTTTCCTTCTATTTTACTCACACCCTCTCTAAATGCATTTCCATTTTCAATTATAAATGTAACTTTGATTCCCCTTTTCATATGTGTGTGTGTGTGTGTGTGTGTGTGTGTGTGTGTGTGTGTGTGTGTGTGTGTGCCAAAGGATACCCTTCTCCCAAAATATGCACTTATGCAACACTTATACAAAGGGTGCCATGCCCATTTCACAAAAAGATGCATAAGCCTATATGATCAATCAAATTGCTCATGCAAGTCATTTTGTTTTTGTGTGTGTGTGTGTGTGTGCCAAAGGATACCCTTCTCCCAAAATATGCACTTATGCAACACTTATACAAAGGGTGCCATGCCCATTTCACAAAAAGATGCATAAGCCTATATGATCAATCAAATTGCTCATGCAAGTCATTTTGTTTTTCATTCTAAAATTATATATATGCCAAAGGATACCTTCTCCCAAAATATGCACATATGCAACACTTATACCAAGGGTGCCATGCCCATACATGCCCTTCAAGTATCTATTATTTTTTTCTTAATGGTGGGAGATGGTGTCTTGGTTGGGACTTAAAACAACCCAGTTCATTTACCACTGGTGCAAGACTAATGGTCACTAAAGAATAAGGATAAACACTTTATTGCATGCCCCTAAGTAAATCCTCGTGAGTGACCGAATCTGCAGCCTACCCTCACGGCAATGTGTAACCTATGGGGAAAAGCATAGAATGTGTTTTTTCAACCCATTACATGGGAGGAGTGCTAGTATGCATGAATAGGCAACCTAGACCTCCTCCTCGTCAATGGTACGCATATCTCAACTCTTCATACAACCATTTTCTCATGTGTAGGCTTATTTGGCAATGTTTCCTTGTCTTTGTACACATCTAGGGGCAAACACATCAAATAGTTCTATCCAATAATCATATATAAATCATAAGCAATCATATAAACCTGAAAATCATCAATATCTTGAACTCATCATGGGCTTACATTTCTTGACTCAATTTCGATCCCATATGCAATCATCATTATTTGCAATCCATTTTATATCTCAATGAGTCCCATTTCTTGATGAACGTCAAGTAGGTCATATAAATTAACATATCTCATAATCATATACAACATATCAATGTTATCCCAAGAGTTCTCAAACATAAACTCATGCAGAGGTAGAACTGTACTATCACATGATATCCAAGGTATCATAAATGTAAATATTAGTGTTAATCATAACCTCATAACATCAATTATGTCACGAACCCAAATTTCGTAAAATTTAAAAACTTTTCTAAGTGTCTAAAATTCCACTAAATCTATGCGAAGATACAAAGTGTGGGTTTACTTTCTTTAAATACTGCTTAAAAATAATTAAAACTTTGCGACACTTAATACTGTTTACAATTGTTGTTATGCTAATCAAGAAAAAGATATACGTTTTATTTTCAACTAAATATTTTCTGAACTCGATATGTCAACCATTTCTTAAATCTTGCGGTAAACACAAAAGAACTTCATTAAGTCTTAATATACATCTTTTAGGAAACATGTATATCTTTTATCGCACCAATAGGACAACCCAAATGGTAACATAATCATAATCATAAGGGAAACATATTAGCAATATACATCATAATCAACTCTCTAATGGGTCGGATACTTCAAAGTAGTCATAAACATTTTAAAGACAGAAACAATTACTCATATATAAGACACATTGAAAAACACCATAGGAAACATAGGAGACAAAATATAACGTGGTTCACCCGTACACGGGCTAGTCCACAAAGGTGTGTGCATTTTATTAGTCAAGAGGAAGTGTTACATTCTGCTGCGATACAATTATCGGTAGACTTATTTTCTTCAAGTCTTTCTTACAAGAATCATTTTTCCAAAATAACATATCCATTGTGGAGAAGGTGAGGTTCTTCATATAACCACCCAAGCATTGATGTGAAATGAATACCTTTCTATAAAAATTCTAAAAGAATAACTCTCTATAACTTTTATATCCAATTCTAATTATGCTATACATACCATATGTCACATGGTAAACATATTTGGCCTTTGGCACTAAAGATAACACCTTTTTACAAACCCTAGTTTGTATTTAAATTCCAAGGCAAAAGACTACCTATCCTTTTTCTTACTCTATAAAGTTTGACATTATAGTGTTAATTACTTTTACTAAAAAAGATAACTTAAACGATGGTTAACATTCCTTATAACTAACATAATGTCCATTAATACTACAAGCAAGGAAAAGAGTTGTGGCACTTCCCAAGCCTACCATTATTAAAACATTGCGGAGGTGAAAATAACCTTAAGCTAAATATTTTAACCATGTCATCTCCGTTTTAGGTATTCTATTAATAGGAAGTGGACTAAAATAAAACTATATGGCAAGGTATAAGCGACCTAGCTACTTCCCAATACATTCCCGTATGTATTTAAACTACCTTTACCACTAACCTGGGATCGGGCGATCCCTCTCATTCTTCTCAATACGATATAAACCTTTGGACAAATAAAGTTTACAACTCATAAAATAGTTGGGGTCGGCTGCAACAGCCGTTCTGTACCCATTCCAACACGCAGTTAGTAACAAAACAAAAGAGCTGGGTTCGACTATAATAAACCGTTCTAAACCTATTCCATCGTATAATTAATATATGACGTGACGACTGAATCTGCCATGGGTTACTGTATGCAGGGTTCTGTGTGGCATACGCATCTTATACAAGGTTCTGAGTAACACATAACACATGGAGCATTTAGACCACACACAAAATGGAGACTCTGTAATCCGTAAGATTTCAATAGCTATAACCCATACACAGAAGGTAGACACTGAAAACCTGTATAAAAACGACGGGGGGGGATAAAAATATATGACCTGGAGCCATTAAAATTCTTTGTATGAAATTCGTCAGGGTAATAAACATTACACAAGGTGGAGGCATTTAAAATATGTAGTAGTGTGGAGAATTTACTTATTGTAGAGAAAACGCATGACTCTCCATCAAAGTGCTATCACTGAGCATCGCAAGAGTTATATATATATAGAATGCTGAAACTCCAGTAATTACACTATTTTAGAGAAATAGATCTAGCATCCAAAATAGTATTACATACACAGTCAGTCCGACGTCTAACAAATGTATATATATTTATAAGTGCAGAAATACTATAAATAAGATGGTAACTCATTCTTATTCAATTCCAGCGTGCAAACTCTATGCCTAAGAGCAAAAAGAGAGGAATGGCATAACATACCTGTGATCTATAATATTGGGTACACCATCCTTCACCGATCGCTATCTTTACTAAATGTATGCAGAGAAAATAAATCCACCGTCACTCGGTGTCCTCCCAGATGCGCACAGAGATCGACTCCTTCATTGACGCTGTCTTCCAGACGAAATACAAGGATTTGCTATATTTTTCTATGTTCGATATCTCCTTGCAGAATATAAATTCCCCCTCCATCATTGATTTGCAATACGTGAGCCGTGAGGAAGTTGCAATCCCGCTGAGATTTTTTTGGATCAATGCCCCCCCCCGGCTCTTCATCAATTTTTCCCGCTTTTAATATCTCCCCCCAAGACCATTAAAATACACCCTTTTATTAAGTGGAAGTCGAAATTCTTAGGCAAGGACTCGAGCTTGCCAAGTGGCTGCTAAGAAAGTTTCCTCACGTTATGATATTAAAGTTAATGTTCAACAAGAGAATGGCATGGTTAATGCATTCCGAAGATTAAGTACAATTGTCCCTTCACATTCTCCACTAAGTAGATCGCTGCTCCACTAACACTCGGGATTTTATTTTTGCTCTCTTGCAGAGATGTTGTCACTCTAGTACCGAGATGACAGTAACTAATCGGTCTCCTCCCATAACGCCTTTCAATCTCCTCAACAAACTAATCTCACCTCCCACGTACTCGCCGTCATTACACAGCTTGAGAGTTGCTCCTAACTGCTTACCCCTTCTTCTCCGAGCGTTTCGCAAGACAAAACTCTCCTCTCTTTTCTTAAAGAAAGAAGTATCTACTAACTATTTAACGGCGGTTCACCACCACTGACTCTTGGCTTACAGTATGGAACATGTGGCATCCATCTAGGAGAAGGCGTTCCTTCATAAAAAGGTTGTAATGAAAACAGTTTGATTCCTCACATTAAAATGACGAGTGGGAGGTCAATGAGTGTCGTGCTCCATAACTGAGCGAGTGATAAGAGGTTCGGGGTTGAGTGCTCCACAATCCCAAAATTAAAACAGCATCATGGTCGCATGAATGAGATGAAAACAAGGGATACTCTAATAATTAAACTCGACATCGTGGTGACAAGATATTTAAAGAATCGGAGTGGTTGTCCCTCCGGCCATCACTCAACTTAACAATGGGCGTTTGACATATAGTGGGGTGCTCCATCATGAAGACCCTTAGTTTATTTATACATAGTTATTCAAATTCTATTTTAGGGATTAAGGATTGACTCCCTTTAGTTTTATCAAAGGTTAGAAGTATAACTTTCTACTTCAAATACTAACCCTAATCTATAAAGTAAGCTTCTTTTTCCTTCCATAATAATGGTTTGTTGTCCTTATTATACATATTATTCATATGCATCCCACTCCTCTTTTGTTTGTCAAAAATGAGGAGAGTAACCTTCTTCTAATATATATATATATATATTATTTTAATGATATATGCATCTTTTAATTGTCTCTTTAAAGTAATGAATGCCCCTCTCCTTTTTGCTTAGCTAGGGTCATAGCTTACTTAGGATAAAATAGTTATCCAAGTGTTGATCATTAGGTCTTTAGAAATCCTTTCACCGCCTTTCGGAAACTAAAACGTGTCTTTGGTATCCTTTACTAGGATTTAACCGATAACTTAACTTAAGTGCTTACGACAACACTCATAACTTTTAATGACCTAGGTCTACAATTTAAGTAAGTAGATACCATAACACACATCATTTTCTGGTGGGGCCTTGGCCTTGAGCTCCTCACCAGAATGATTACAATTACAATAATAATAATATTAATGATAATAATAATTGGGGTCAAAATTGAGGGATGTTACATACTCCACCCCTTAAAGAGAACACCGTCCTCGGTGTTCAACAGTTTGTCTTTTGCGTCCATCCATCATCTTTCGCTTGCTTTTGCTCTTAAGGTTTGGCCGTCTTTACATCTTTGCGATTTCAGCAAGCTCTCTTCAATTGTAACCTGCACATTGTACAACTCGTACAAGATTTTTCAGTAATTTTCAGTATAACATAAGTATACAAAATTTCAAAATAGCAAATGTTTATCATTCATCCTCATCCTTGATGAAATATTTGCTTACTTTAGCATTCTTAACATTCACACATAAATACATGTGATAATCTACCTCCAAGACAATCATTATCATTAATTCATATCATAAAACAATTCTTTCAACTGTACTTTGAGATCACCCAACCTCTTTGTACTTCCGCAATCATGGAGACTTGCATACAAAACTCTTATGTATTTCCTGCAATCGTGAAGACTTGCCATACAAAACCCTCTATGTATTTCCACAATCATGGAGACTTGCCATACAAAACATGAGTCTTCTGTAACTCAGCCAAAGAAAAAGAAAAAAAAATCTGCTTACAGCAGGAATATGACAGTCTTACTCTGCAACTCATTACATAATTTTCCCTCATCGAATCTTCTTGTGGGCTCAGTTCTAACACCACAAGGAAAAAGTTTAGTCTCCTCAGAGAACCTCTTGTGTGCTCCGTTCTAACAACACAAGGAAAAATCGTGAGCCCTTCCTTTGCTCAATTCGATGGTTATAAAGTTTGCCTAGGACTTTTGGGTCAGTATAACATTCAACGAGCTTCCCACCTGCTCTGTTCCACTTCCATGGGGAACATGACCACAATTTTAGGGAAGTTGCACCCTGCAACAACTAGTAAGTGAGTGCAAGATGCAGCCTCTACTTGACTTCAGGAAATATTATTTTCCTCTCAAACCTTCTCATCTGAGTCCGAGAACTTTACTTAGTAACAATCATTCAGTATTTCTTGTATTCCACATGCGACAAAATAGCCACAAACTATTTAATGAATATATTCATCTATTTACCATCATATTCTATGCATTTTGATGATAACACATCATCAATCATAACTCTTATCACCAATCATGATTCATAAAATCCTGTAAATAACATGTAAAGAAAATCATTACTTACTTTTGAGCAACATAGCTCAACTTATCTGTATAAGTCAACATCCCTTTTTGATCATGTCATCAGTTGGGATTAAGTTCACTTCCCCTAATGTTAGTATAAGGATAAGTTTTTCTGCTTCAATTGCTCATCTTCTGAACATATTAGTTCCATAGCATTATACGCATGCTCATTTACTTGTGCATCCTCTTCATTTCATCCTGACGCAAACTCTTTTGCTTAACAATTAAACATGTTAGTTTCCTAATTTTTAAACGGCTAGTTGTACATAGATTCATTTCAAATTGAATACTTTTCGAACCTTTAACAAAATGATGATACTCATCAATAGTGTATTCAAGTAATTTCTTAACTTCACTTTCTAATTCCTCATATTCAATTTAACATGCTTAGTTCTAAACATGACACATTTTATTGAAACACATTATGATCTATAGGAGTATAAAACATCCTAAATGATGACCATATTATGCATTCTACGGTAATGAAATGCCTTTATTTACAATATCTCAATAATCTAGCCCATAGCTTGGGATATCCTACCACTTCATATGGATGTATAAAAATAACTTCACATTGATATAAAGTAACTTCAAATATACATAAATGTAACTTCACATATATAAGAATACATATATTGCACTTTTAGTTAAGGTCAAAGTATTATCATTAACATCCAACATCAAAACAATTCTTATTAACAAAGGTCAACCAAATCTTATCAAATTAAAGATACACAAGACTCATATATCAAATTAGATTTGCACATCAACTACTTTGCTTTAATAACTGAAATACTCATCTTTACTCCTTTGGGAAACTTTGAAGTTTGAAGCTTTGAATGACATTGCCCCTCGTCCATTCTAGTTCCATGCATCCAAAGTGAAACAAAATAATCGATTAGTAAACTTAACAACCTTCACACTTTATTTATTGCATGTTGAGCTCATTAGGCCCAAGTGTTGTAACCTAATGCTCTGATACCATATGTCACGAACCCAAATTTCGTAAAATTTAAAAACTTTTCTAAGTGTCTAAAATTCCACTAAATCTATGCGAAGATACAAAGTGTGGGTTTACTTTCTTTAAATACTGCTTAAAAATAATTAAAACTTTGCGACACTTAATACTGTTTACAATTGTTGTTATGCTAATCAAGAAAAAGATATACGTTTTATTTTCAACTAAATATTTTCTGAACTCGATATGTCAACCATTTCTTAAATCTTGCGGTAAACACAAAAGAACTTCATTAAGTCTTAATATACATCTTTTAGGAAACATGTATATCTTTTATCGCACCAATAGGACAACCCAAATGGTAACATAATCATAATCATAAGGGAAACATATTAGCAATATACATCATAATCAACTCTCTAATGGGTCGGATACTTCAAAGTAGTCATAAACATTTTAAAGACAGAAACAATTATTAATATATAAGACACATTGAAAAACACCATAGGAAACATAGGAGACAAAATATAACGTGGTTCACCCGTACACGGGCTAGTCCACAAAGGTGTGTGCATTTTATTAGTCAAGAGGAAGTGTTACATTCTGCTGCGATACAATTATCGGTAGACTTATTTTCTTCAAGTCTTTCTTACAAGAATCATTTTTCCAAAATAACATATCCATTGTGGAGAAGGTGAGGTTCTTCATATAACCACCCAAGCATTGATGTGAAATGAATACCTTTCTATAAAAATTCTAAAAGAATAACTCTCTATAACTTTTATATCCAATTCTAATTATGCTATACATACCATATGTCACATGGTAAACATATTTGGCCTTTGGCACTAAAGATAACACCTTTTTACAAACCCTAGTTTGTATTTAAATTCCAAGGCAAAAGACTACCTATCCTTTTTCTTACTCTATAAAGTTTGACATTATAGTGTTAATTACTTTTACTAAAAAAAATAACTTAAAACGATGGTTAACATTCCTTATAACTAACATAATGTCCATTAATACTACAAGCAAGGAAAAGAGTTGTGGCACTTCTCAGGCCTACCATTATTAAAACATTGCGGAGGTGAAAATAACCTTAAGCTAAATATTTTAACCATGTCATCTCCGTTTTAGGTATTCTATTAATAGGAAGTGGACTAAAATAAAACTATATGGCAAGGTATAAGCGACCTAGCTACTTCCCAATACATTCCCGTATGTATTTAAACTACCTTTACCACTAACCTGGGATCGGGCGATCCCTCTCATTCTTCTCAATACGATATAAACCTTTGGACAAATAAAGTTTACAACTCATAAAATAGTTGGGGTCGGTTGCAACAGCCGTTCTGTACCCATTCCAACACGCAGTTAGTAACAAAACAAAAGAGCTGGGTTCGACTATAATAAACCGTTCTAAACCTATTCCATCGTATAATTAATATATGACGTGACGACTGAATCTGCCATGGGTTACTGTATGCAGGGTTCTGTGTGGCATACGCATCTTATACAAGGTTCTGAGTAACACATAACACATGGAGCATTTAGACCACACACAAAACGGAGACTCTGTAATCCGTAAGATTTCAATAGCTATAACCCATACACAGAAGGTAGACACTGAAAACCTGTATAAAAACGACGGGGGGGGATAACAATATACGACCTGGAGCCATTAAAATTCTTTGTATGAAATTCGTCAGGGTAATAAACATTACACAAGGTGGAGGCATTTAAAATATGTAGTAGTGTGGAGAATTTACTTATTGTAGAGAAAACGCATGACTCTCCATCAAAGTGCTATCACTGAGCATCGCAAGAGTTATATATATATAGAATGCTGAAACTCCAGTAATTACACTATTTTAGAGAAATAGATCTAGCATCCAAAATAGTATTACATACACAATCAGTCCGACGTCTAACAAATGTATATATATTTATAAGTGCAGAAATACTATAAATAAGACGGTAACTCGTTCGTCTTCAAGTCCAGCGTGCAAACTCTATGCCTAAGAGCAAAAAGAGAGGAATGGCATAACATACCTATGATCTATAATATTGGGTACACCATCCTTCACCGATCGCTATCTTTACTAAATGTATGCAGAGAAAATAAATCCACTGTCACTCGGTGTCCTCCCAGATGCGCACAGAGATCGACTCCTTCATCGACGCCGTCTTCCAGACGAAATACAAGGATTTGCTATATTTTTCTATGTTCGATATCTCCTTGCAGAATATAAATTCCCCCTCCATCATTGATTTGTAATACGTGAGCCGTGAGGAAGTTGCAATCCCGCTTAGATTTTTTTGGATCAATGCCCCCCCCCCCGGCTCTTCATTAATTTTTCCCGCTTTTAATATCTCCCCCGAAGACCATTAAAATACATCCTTTTATTAAGTGGAAGTCGAAATTCTTAGGCAAGGACTCGAGCTTGCCAAGTGGCTGCTAAGAAAGTTTCCTCACGTTATGATATTAAAGTTAATGTTCAACAAGAGAATGGCATGGTTAATGCATTCCGAAGATTAAGTACAATTGTCCCTTCACATTCTCCACTAAGTAGATCGCTGCTCCACTAACACTCGGGATTTTATTTTTGCTCTCTTGCAGAGATGTTGTCACTCTAGTACCGAGATGTCAGTAACTAATCGGTCTCCTCCCATAACGCCTTTCAATCTCCTCAACAAACTAATCTCACCTCCCACGTACTCGCCGTCATTACACAGCTTGAGAGTTGCTCCTAACTGCTTACCCCTTCTTCTCCGAGCGTTTCGCAAGACAAAACTCTCCTCTCTTTTCTTAAAGAAAGAAGTATCTACTAACTATTTAACGGCGGTTCACCACCACTGACTCTTGGCTTACAGTATGGAACATGTGGCATCCATCTAGGAGAAGGCGTTCCTTCATAAAAAGGTTGTAATGAAAACAGTTTGATTCCTCACATTAAAATGACGAGTGGGAGGTCAATGAGTGCCGTGCTCCATAACTGAGCGAGTGATAAGAGGTTCGGGGTTGAGTGCTCCACAATCCCAAAATTAAAACAACATCATGGTCGCATGAATGAGATGAAAACAAGGGATACTCTAATAATTAAACTCGACATCGTGGTGACAAGATATTTAAAGAATCGGAGTGGTTGTCCCTCCGGCCATCACTCAACTTAACAATGGGCGTTTGACATATAGTGGGGTGCTCCATCATGAAGACCCTTAGTTTATTTATACATAGTTATTCAAATTCTATTTTAGGGATTAAGGATTGACTCCTTTTAGTTTTATCAAAGGTTAGAAGTATAACTTTCTACTTCAAATACTAACCCTAATCTATAAAGTAAGCTTCTTTTTCCTTCCATAATAATGGTTTGTTGTCCTTATTATACATATTATTCATATGCATCCCACTCCTCTTTTGTTTGTCAAAAATGAGGAGAGTAACCTTCTTCTAATATATATATATATATATATATATATATTTTAATGATATATGCATCTTTTAATTGTCTCTTTAAAGTAATGAATGCCCCTCTCCTTTTTGCTTAGCTAGGGTCATAGCTTACTTAGGATAAAATAGTTATCCAAGTGTTGATCATTAGGTCTTTAGAAATCCTTTCACCGCCTTTCGGAAACTAAAACGTGTCTTTGGTATCCTTTACTAGGATTTAACCAATAACTTAACTTAAGTGCTTACGACAACACTCATAACTTTTAATGACCTAGGTCTACAATTTAAGTAAGTAGATACCATAACACACATCATTTTCTGGTGGGGCCTTGGCCTTGAGCTCCTCACCAGAATGATTACAATTACAATAATAATAATATTAATGATAATAATAATTGGGGTCAAAATTGAGGGATGTTACATACTCCACCCCTAAAGAGAACACCGTCCTCGGTGTTCAACAGTTTGTCTTTTGCGTCCATCCATCATCTTTCGCTTGCTTTTGCTCTTAAGGTTTGGCCGTCTTTACATCTTTGCGATTTCAGCAAGCTCTCTTCAATTGTAACCTGCACATTGTACAACTCGTACAAGATTTTTCAGTAATTTTCAGTATAACATAAGTATACAAAATTTCAAAATAGCAAATGTTTATCATTCATCCTCATCCTTGATGAAATATTTGCTTACTTTAGCATTCTTAACATTCACACATAAATACATGTGATAATCTACCTCCAAGACAATCATTATCATTAATTCATATCATAAAACAATTCTTTCAACTGTACTTTGAGATCACCCAACCTCTTTGTACTTCCGCAATCATGGAGACTTGCATACAAAACTCTTATGTATTTCCTGCAATCGTGAAGACTTGCCATACAAAACCCTCTATGTATTTCCGCAATCATGGAGACTTGCCATACAAAACATGAGTCTTCTGTAACTCAGCCAAAGAAAAAAGAAAGAAAAAAATCTGCTTACAGCAGGAATATGACAGTCTTACTCTGCAACTCATTACATAGCTTTCCCTCATCGAATCTTCTTGTGGGATCAGTTCTAACACCACAAGGAAAAAGTTTAGTCTCCTCAGAGAACCTCTTGTGTGCTCCGTTCTAACAACACAAGGAAAAATCGTGAGCCCTTCCTCTGCTCAATTCGATGGTTATAAAGTTTGCCTAGGACTTTTGGGTCAGTATAACATTCAACGAGCTTCCCACCTGCTCTGTTCCACTTCCATGGGGAACATGACCACAATTTTAGGGAAGTTGCACCCTGCAACAGCTAGTAAGTGAGTGCAAGATGCAGCCTCTACTTGACTTCAGGAAATATTATTTTCCTCTCAAACCTTCTCATCTGAGTCCGAGAACTTTACTTAGTAACAATCATTCAGTATTTCTTGTATTCCACATGCGACAAAATAGCCACAAACTATTTAATGAATATATTCATCTATTTACCATCATATTCTATGCATTTTGATGATAACACATCATCAATCATAAGTCTTATCACCAATCATGATTCATAAAATCCTGTAAATAACATGTAAAGAAAATCATTACTTACTTTTGAGCAACATAGCTCAACTTATCTGTATAAGTCAACATCCCTTTTTGATCATGTCATCAGTTGGGATTAAGTTCACTTCCCCTAATGTTAGTATAAGGATAAGTTTTTCTGCTTCAATTGCTCATCTTCTGAACATATTAGTTCCATAGCATTATACGCATGCTCATTTACTTGTGCATCCTCTTCATTTCATCCTGACACAAACTCTTTTGCTTAACAATTAAACATGTTAGTTTCCTAATTTTTAAACGGCTAGTTGTACATAGATTCATTTCAAATTGAATACTTTTCGAACCTTTAACAAAATGATGATACTCATCAATAGTGTATTCAAGTAATTTCTTAACTTCACTTTCTAATTCCTCATATTCAATTTAACATGTTTAGTTCTAAACATGACACATTTTATTGAAACACATTATGATCTATAGGAGTATAAAACATCCTAAATGATGACCATATTATGCATTCTACGGTAATGAAATGCCTTTATTTACAATATCTCAATAATCTAGCCCATAGCTTGGGATATCCTACCACTTCATATGGATGTATAAAAATAACTTCACATTGATATAAAGTAACTTCAAATATACATAAATGTAACTTCACATATATAAGAATACATATACTGCACTTTTAGTTAAGGTTAAAGTATTATCATTAACATCCAACATCAAAACAATTCTTATTAACAAAGGTCAACCAAATCTTATCAAATTAAAGATACACAAGACTCATATATCAAATTAGATTTGCACATCAACTACTTTGCTTTAATAACTGAAATACTCATCTTTACTCCTTTGGGAAACTTTGAAGTTTGAACCTTTGAATGACATTGCCCCTCGTCCATTCCAGTTCCATACATCCAAAGTGAAACAAAATAATCGATTAGTAAACTTAACAACCTTCACACTTTATTTATTGCATGTTGAGCTCATTAGGCCCAAGTGTTGTAACCTAATGCTCTGATACCATATGTCACGAACCCAAATTTCGTAAAATTTAAAAAATTTTCTAAGTGTCTAAAATTCCACTAAATCTATGCGAAGATACAAAGTGTGGGTTTACTTTCTTTAAATACTGCTTAAAAATAATTAAAACTTTGCGACACTTAATACTGTTTACAATTGTTGTTATGCTAATCAAGAAAAAGATATACGTTTTATTTTCAACTAAATATTTTCTGAACTCGATATGTCAACCATTTCTTAAATCTTGCGGTAAACACAAAAGAACTTCATTAAGTCTTAATATACATCTTTTAGGAAACATGTATATCTTTTATCGCACCAATAGGACAACCCAAATGGTAACATAATCATAATCATAAGGGAAACATATTAGCAATATACATCATAATCAACTCTCTAATGGGTCGGATACTTCAAAGTAGTCATAAACATTTTAAAGACAGAAACAATTACTCATATATAAGACACATTGAAAAACACCATAGGAAACATAGGAGACAAAATATAACGTGGTTCACCCGTACACGGGCTTGTCCACAAAGGTGTGTGCATTTTATTAGTCAAGAGGAAGTGTTACATTCTGCTGCGATACAATTATCGGTAGACTTATTTTCTTCAAGTCTTTCTTACAAGAATCATTTTTCCAAAATAACATATCCATTGTGGAGAAGGTGAGGTTCTTCATATAACCACCCAAGCATTGATGTGAAATGAATACCTTTCTATAAAAATTCTAAAAGAATAACTCTCTATAACTTTTATATCCAATTCTAATTATGCTATACATACCATATGTCACATGGTAAACATATTTGGCCTTTGGCACTAAAGATAACACCTTTTTACAAACCCTAGTTTGTATTTAAATTCCAAGGCAAAAGACTACCTATCCTTTTTCTTACTCTATAAAGTTTGACATTATAGTGTTAATTACTTTTACTAAAAAAGATAACTTAAACGATGGTTAACATTCCTTATAACTAACATAATGTCCATTAATACTACAAGCAAGGAAAAGAGTTGTGGCACTTCCCAGGCCTACCATTATTAAAACATTGCGGAGGTGAAAATAACCTTAGGCTAAATATTTTAACCATGTCATCTCCGTTTTAGGTATTCTATTAATAGGAAGTGGACTAAAATAAAACTATATGGAAAGGTATAAGCGACCTAGCTACTTCCCAATACATTCCCGTATGTATTTAAACTACCTTTACCACTAACCTGGGATCAGGCGATCCCTCTCATTCTTCTCAATACGATATAAACCTTTGGACAAATAAAGTTTACAACTCATAAAATAGTTGGGGTCGGCTGCAACAGCCGTTCTGTACCCATTCCAACACGCAGTTAGTAACAAAACAAAAGAGCTGGGTTCGACTATAATAAACCGTTCTAAACCTATTCCATCGTATAATTAATATATGACGTGACGACTGAATCTACCATGGGTTACTGTATGCAGGGTTCAGTGTGGCATACGCATCTTATACAAGGTTCTGAGTAACACATAACACATGGAGCATTTAGACCACACACAAAACGGAGACTCTGTAATCCGTAAGATTTCAATAGCTATAACCCATACACAGAAGGTAGACACTGAAAACCTGTATAAAAACGACGGGGGGGATAACAATATACGACCTGGAGCCATTAAAATTCTTTGTATGAAATTCGTCAGGGTAATAAACATTACACAAGGTGGAGGCATTTAAAATATGTAGTAGTGTGGAGAATTTACTTATTGTAGAGAAAACGCATGACTCTCCATCAAAGTGCTATCACTGAGCATCGCAAGAGTTATATATATATAGAATGCTGAAACTCCAGTAATTACACTATTTTAGAGAAATAGATCTAGCATCCAAAATAGTATTACATACACAGTCAGTCCGACGTCTAACAAATGTATATATATTTATAAGTGCAAAAATACTATAAATAAGACGGTAACTCGTTCTTCTTCAATTCCAGCGTGCAAACTCTATGCCTAAGAGCAAAAAGAGAGGAATGGCATAACATACCTGTGATCTATAATATTGGGTACACCATCCTTCACCGATCACTATCTTTACTAAATGTATGCAGAGAAAATAAATCCACCGTCACTCGGTGTCCTCCCAGATGCGCACAGAGATCGACTCCTTCATCGACGCCGTCTTCCAGACGAAATACAAGGATTTGCTATATTTTTCTATGTTCGATATCTCCTTGCAGAATATAAATTCCCCCTCCATCATTGATTTGCAATACGTGAGCCGTGAGGAAGTTGCAATCCCGCTGAGATTTTTTTGGATCAATGCCCCCCCCCCCCCCCGGCTCTTCATCAATTTTTCCCACTTTTAATATCTCCCCCCAAGACCATTAAAATACACCCTTTTATTAAGTGGAAGTCGAAATTCTTAGGCAAGGACTCGAGCTTGCCAAGTGGCTACTAAGAAAGTTTCCTCACGTTATGATATTAAAGTTAATGTTCAACAAGAGAATGGCATGGTTAATGCATTCCGAAGATTAAGTACAATTGTCCCTTCACATTCTCCACTAAGTAGATCGCTGCTCCACTAACACTCGAGATTTTATTTTTGCTCTCTTGCAGAGATGCTGTCACTCTAGTACCGAGATGACAGTAACTAACCGGTCTCCTCCCATAACGCCTTTCAATGTCCTCAACAAACTAATCTCACCTCCCACGTACTCGCCGTCATTACACAGCTTGAGAGTTGCTCCTAACTGCTTACCCCTTCTTCTCCGAGCGTTTCGCAAGACAAAACTCTCCTCTCTTTTCTTAAAGAAAGAAGTATCTACTAACTATTTAACGGCGGTTCACCACCACTGACTCTTGGCTTACAGTATGGAACATGTGGCATCCATCTAGGAGAAGGCGTTCCTTCATAAAAAGGTTGTAATGAAAACAGTTTGATTCCTCACATTAAAATGACGAGTGGGAGGTCAATGAGTACCGTGCTCCATAACTGAGCGAGTGATAAGAGGTTCGGGGTTGAGTGCTCCACAATCCCAAAATTAAAACAGCATCATGGTCGCATGAATGAGATGAAAACAAGGGATACTCTAATAATTAAACTCGACATCGTGGTGACAAGATATTTAAAGAATCGGAGTGGTTGTCCCTCCGGCCATCACTCAACTTAACAATGGGCGTTTGACATATAGTGGGGTGCTCCATCATGAAGACCCTTAGTTTATTTATACATAGTTATTCAAATTCTATTTTAGGGATTAAGGATTGACTCCTTTTAGTTTTATCAAAGGTTAGAAGTATAACTTTCTACTTCAAATACTAACCCTAATCTATAAAGTAAGCTTCTTTTTCCTTCCATAATAATGGTTTGTTGTCCTTATTATACATATTATTCATATGCATCCCACTCCTCTTTTGTTTGTCAATAATGAGGAGAGTAACCTTCTTCTAATATATATATATATATATATATATATATTATTTTAATGATATATGCATCTTTTAATTGTCTCTTTAAAGTAATGAATGCCCCTCTCCTTTTTGCTTAGCTAGGGTCATAGCTTACTTAGGATAAAATAGTTATCCAAGTGTTGATCATTAGGTCTTTAGAAATCCTTTCACCGCCTTTCGGAAACTAAAAGGTGTCTTTGGTATCCTTTACTAGGATTTAACCGATAACTTAACTTAAGTGCTTACGACAACACTCATAACTTTTAATGACCTAGGTCTACAATTTAAGTAAGTAGATACCATATCACACATCATTTTCTGGTGGGGCCTTGGCCTTGAGCTCCTCACCAGAATGATTACAATTACAATAATAATAATATTAATGATAATAATAATTGGGGTCAAAATTGAGGGATGTTACAAATTATATATAAAAGACATTAACAATAGCATCATACATTGGTATATCAGTAGACTTCTCTCCTATCTATTTTGAATGGTTTCATACAATTACGATGGTTGTGTGTGTGTGTGTGAGGCATTACACCCATTACCTATGTGTGGATCAATTGGCAATCATGATTGTGTGCTTGCATGCAACAAAACCCACATGCATCAAATAGTTCCATGTATAAAATTCGTTACCAATATGATTACATATCGTCACTTGATATCATTTTCTAACTCGATCGAGAGTCTTCATGGCATTAATGCAACCTCACATCAACTGCACATGTGCTTTCCCTATTGCACTAGGCATATTGTCAAAGAATCTAACATATATTGCATAAAATCCATTTACATCTATTATTTCCACGCATCATATCATCAATTACATTGCATCATAAACATATATGTGTAATAGTTAATCTCTATTCATAAGAAAATTGATGAAGAATTCCATCCATGCATAAATGTTCGGGTTTAAGTTTCAACATCAAGGGGTACAACACCGAATTGGGTCATTTTTTATCGAATGCCCTCAAACAATAGCAAAGTTTACATGAAAAAAATCATAAATCAAAACGAGGCACTACATACACCTCTCTTCAAGAAAATTCATCCCGAAGTTCTAAAACAAATAGGGAAACTACTGACTCATTTCTAATGTGTCTTCCCATGTAGCCAAACTGGGGCTATACCTACCCCATTGGACTTTAACCTTGTTCATGGTTGGTGCATTAGAGCATGTTAGGTCACTTGGTACAAAAGGATCTGAACCCCACAACCCCACAAAGCTATTGTCATCCATGACACCATTGGAGACCCATCAAAAGGATTTGATCCCCACAAGGTTGTTGTGACTCATTGGCAACACCATTGGAGGCCCATTGAAGGATACCCACAAGGTTGTTGTAATTGGTGACACCATTAGAGACCCATCAAAAGGATTTGATCCCCATAAGGTTGTTGTCATTGGTGACACCATTGGAGACCCATTGAAGGATACCTCTGGATAATCTCTAAACATTTTGATAAATATTATGACCATTGAGTCACTGGTGTTTGCACCTATTTTTGAAACCATAGTGGGTTTCTATTTAAAAGTTAGAATCTAGAAGCAGAAATCCTTGTCAATTTGTACTAGTCGACATCATTTTTTCTCTTGAGTATAACAAGCAAATCCTCTCCAGAACATTAAGATTTTTGGCAGACATGGGTAGTGGCAGCTTCTATTTAGAATGTTGGTTTTCTAGGTAAATGCCCATAGGAGGTCATGGTTATGGTTAATGTGATTTTGCTACTATTTATTCAATTTTGTATTGCCAATTTTCATGAGATATGAACTATCTAAAATATCTCCATAATTAGTGCTTTGACATAATGTATGCACCTCTTTTTTTAATTGTCTTAATGGATGAGGTTTTAGTAGCATAAATTACTTTATTTGTTACCAGTTTAGTTTATATACCATTTTGATTGGCACTATGTATTTATTTGTTATCAGTTCAGTTTATATACCATTTCAATTGGCGCTATGTCTTCGTACTTAGCACATACAATATTTTTGTGTTATGTGTAGACAATATGTTTCCTTCGTTATCATCATATTTTAATTAAGGTAAAGTTCTAGGAAGTGGATGTTCTTGTTATCTCTTACATAGTAGATATAGGAGTTGTAGATAGACTATTATTTGCGTGCATTTGTCATATGGATTTATGTGATGGCAACTCTTGTTTTCCATGATATTGTTTCTTGTTCACATGAATATCAATTTTATTTGATATCATCATTAATAGTTAGGAGGTTGGATATGTACATGGATAATTTGTAAGGAATTGATTGCCATGGTTGTATCTGATTTAATTAGGTTGCTATTTGACAGAAGCATGTTTGATCAATCTCAGGTATATTGCAATGGGAGACATGCATATACCCGCAAATAGATTAATCTTGAATGCGAACAATTTTCTCTTTTTTTATTTTTAAGTTACGAAAGTTATATTATTAAGAGTGGGTTAAGTTAAAAGGAAATAGTGTTCAAATTTAGTGTTTTTTTTTTAACAAATCCATTTATCCAAGGGTGATTTGGGGTAGTCCATCTTATCAACTTTGAAGAAATGATATTAGTCTTGATTTTAGCAATCTAAATTTTTTTATTTAGGATCAAAATGTTAGAAAAATAGTTTTGACCAACAAAGTTAAGATCTATCAAATCTTTGTAATATGTCAAATTTTCAATCTTGTATTTAAACATCATAAAGATATAAGATTCAATATAGCTATATTAATTAATAGAATGATGTCAACACAGATTGGAGAAATAAAAAATCTTTGATTTTCATGGATAAAGTTTGTGTTCACATTTAATAAATGCTAATAAACCATTAAACTTCAAGAATATTATTTTATATATCAATAGGATATAAAATTATATCTTTAAAAATACTACCAAATAAAAAAGGGAAAAATAAAATAATGCTTTTAATTGGAAAATTAATATCATAATTATATTTTGAGATGGACTTTCATGATATTTGAGATTCCTAAAAGGGTTCAAACTTGTTGTGAAAGAGAGAAAACAATTGTGAAATATTGCATGCCAAATAAACTATTCAAGAAAACCACACTACAAATTAAGGTTAAATGTAAGTTGTTGAAAGATGGATAGAGCATCACACTAAATCAGAATACACATTTTTGTAATTATTTCAAGACCCGTGTCTTTTATTTTAGAAAGTATTCAACAAAAAAATCCTTAAATCCCTTCTTGTAGTGAACTTGTTTATCTCTCCTTCCAATAATGTATCCCTTTTGATACTAAGGAGATAATAAAGAGAAGAACAACACTACCATGTCTTCCGCATGATCAGGAAACAATGAGGAGAAAACATAATTCCTCTTTCCACTTAGCCATCGAAATAGATTAATACTCTTGGTTCATTATGTAAGGCATGAGAAGGTTCATTCCCATTTCATTAAGGCATGCATTGTCAAGAATTTTGGAGATTGATTTATCTTTGTTTGCTTGGTTTCTTTTAGGACATGGAATGTTTACTTTACCTAACTCTTTCTCAGCTAAGGGTTTGTAAGGAGACAGAATTTGGCTTCGCTTCACTAACTAGAGATGAGGAGATGGAGGGTTGATGAAAGCATAGAGGTGGAACAATCTGAGGTGTATCGATACAATCAAACCTTGAATTTATAGACTATGTGCAATTGTATACTTTGTCATTCATCCTTGGTCAAGGATGAATTGTTCGATGCAACCTGCTCTTCACATATCTCTCACCACCTTTCTTGGATATCGATACTATTGTTGGACCACTTGGATTGGAACTAGGTCAAATATGAACTTTCTTAGTCAATTTCTACTACTCCTCATATTTTCATCTTTAAGATTTGAGCTCTTACACAATCATTTTTTTGGTTGGACAACATTATGTTATGGTTGAATTGTATATTGAAGCTTGTAGACCTCTTATACAATCATTATTTTTATTCGAAAACATTTTGTTATAGGCCTACAATATATTGAAGCCTTAACAAGAGGAAATCCAATTGGTTTCATCAATCCATCTTGATATTTTACTAAATACCTTTTAATTGCTCACCTTGGTTACCATTTTGTATGGTTGATATTTCAACATTTAACTTTCTATGTTTTAACAGTTTCATTCCCACCAACAATTTTCTTTTGTTAAGCATTAAGAAATTATTTTGTTTAGCAGTTGACATCAAAGTAATGTGATTTTTTTCCTTTGCAAGTTGAGAGTAAAAACCTTGTTGCCTTTCATCAACTTCCCTCACCAACTGTTAGAAAAACAGGATCATGAAGCAATAACAATAAACAAGATGCAAATATAAATCACATACACACAATATAAGAGAGACACCAATATATGTGGTTCAGCCAATCTAGGCTACGTCCACTGAGAAAAATACAGTCCTTTTGATTATACCATTCAACAAAATGAAGGGATACAACCTGCAGTGCATCCACTACAATTTCCTCTTCACTCTCTCACAGTCTCTCTCACATAGTCATAGAGATCTTTACAATACTACAATAGATTACACAGCCGTATTACAATGTATTCCTTTTAAAGAGTGATTACCATGGGAAAATACTATGGAACACCCAATACCATGGGCCCGTAAATCACCCATTATTGATCAAGTCATGACTATGAAATTACAACATTTTACAAGGCATTTTTTCAAAAAATTTCGCTCGCCCCCCCCCCAAGGTGACTATATTGGGGGGAAATCCCCCCCAACCCCCCTTTCATGGGCTGGGATCTAGACACAACTGAAACACTACCTTTGAATAAGGAAGATCACGCTCCACAACCAACACCAACACCTTATGTTTGTTGTTCCACCAACAATTTGCTTTTCTTAAGCATTAAGAAATAATTTGGCTTAGTAGTTGATATCAAAGTAATGGGATTTTTTCCTTTCCAAGTTGAGAGTAGAAACCTCATTGCCTTTCATCAACTTGTCTCACCAACACCTTATGTTTGTTGTTTGTTGCTTCTATCGGCATTCCTTTGCACCTTTTGGGGCAATCGCTAGTTATATCTATATGCACTTTATAAAAATAGTGATTATTTTATTAACTTAATGAGCTATTAATTATGGGATGAATACGTATGCTTACTCATCATTATTTTTCAACTTCTCCTTTATAGAACATGTTTATAAATACATGTGTGAGAATAATAAACAATTGAATACATCGTGTCTTGGTCTTGGAATCATTTATACTACTTTAGAATCTCCTCTCCTCTTATATGTTATTCCACATTAGTTACGAGGTCTAGTTTGACATAGTGTATAAGTCCCAACATACCATGATCTTTATACTAATTAAGGGTGTCCACCCTCCCAAAATAATGGGTGTGAGTATGTAAAAGGTGTTAACCCTTTTACTAACATAATGGTTCACTTTTTCTAGGATAAATATGCATTTTAATTATTTAAATTAAAATCTTAGCAAGTTTTCAATATTGGAAAAGGATAACATTCTTTTGATTCCTTGCATTGAGGATTATGTAAATTTAGTTGTTGTCATTTTATCTCTTTCATCTTCCTTGTTTCAACCCAACAAGCATATTTATTTAACATGGTCAAAGACTTTGAAAACACTAATTACTTCACATTATTTGATGTTGTAAAAATGATTGGTTTCCTTTGTATCTACATCATACCCTATAAGGGTGTGGTGGGGTCATTGACATAAGATACATGCTCAAGAACATTTGAATCAATTTTTGGTGCCATGAAATTGTTTTTCGACGTCAACTCTTCCCATTGGGAGGGATTTTTATTCTTTCACCTTTAAGCCTGAAGAGACACATATCATTTTAGCTTGAAATCGGCTTGAAGAGACACACATCATTTTAGCTTGAAATCGAACCTACAACAAGGAAAAAAATGTTCATAACAAGGTAACATTCTTTTGATACCTTGCGTTGAGGATCATTCAAACTAAGTTGTTGTCGTTTTATCACTTTCATCTTCCTTGTTTCAACCCAACCAACACATTCATTTCTTGTTATTGGAGACTTTGAAAACACTAATTTTGTAAAATGGATTTGTTTGTTTTGTATCTACATCACACCCTTCAAAGGGTGTGACGGGATCATTGACATAAGTTGCATGCTCAAGGGCATCTGAATCGATTTTTGGTGCCACAAAATTTGTCTCTTGATCAACTCTTTTTATTGGGATTTTTTTTTATGCTTTTATCTTTAAGAACTTTTACATTTGAGTATAGAGTTGCCACATATCATTTTAGCTTGAAATAGAATCTATAACCTTTTCAAAAGAAAATTGTGAAATATTGTGTCTAACTATTTTTTTTGTTGTACTAAGGCAATCGACAATTGTGATGAGTCTTGTACTCACATGACATGGGGTTCAAGGGTCCAATCCCATCCGCTATTACTATACGTCTAGGTGCATACACACAGCCCACAAGCATAGGGCACAAGTAAGTCGGAGTGATTTGAATTTGTGACCTCTATTACAACATATCATCTCATTTTCAAGTGAATCGTCAATCAAGTTACATCCCTACAGGCTTATTGTATCCAACTATAGTCTTTACATTTTTTTTCTAAAAAATTTAACTTTACTTTAAAAAAAAAAAAAAATTATGAATATCAAATTTTTTTATAACAACTTCAAACACTTAAAAACAAATCTAACCTCACTCTCTAAAAATTCAACAACCACATCATCACAAAGAGACCAAGCATTCTAATAACCACAACACCACAAAGAGACAAACATTTCAACCACCACACCATCAAATGTCAAAAGGTTTCTTAAATTTTACACTTATAACTACAACTCATAACTATGTTGAGATAGAAATGAAATGAGATGACGTGGCATTCAAGCACCATTTTGTGTCTTAATTGTTCAATTATTAAGTGTAGTTGTTTATTCTTATGTATCTTATTATATGAATTGTTGTTCTAAATAATCTCTCTCATATATAAATGTGTTGAGGTGAGGTTGGGAATGTATGCATTTTATTTTATTAAAATTTTATATTTAATTTTAAAAAAATAATTAAAGTTTGATTAAATTTGAAAAATTAAAGATTGATTTTGATAATTACAAAGTAGATGTTTTTAATTTTTCATTATTAAGAAATAATGTTTTGAATGTTTTCAAGTCAATATTATTGGTGAAATTGAGTTCCATGTGGCATAATGATTGGCTACTATAAACAAACAAACAAAAATTCAAAAATATTATACAACGATTTTCAATTCTTACAAATTTCCTTTCCTTTACATATAAGTTTTCACTAAAGAATAGTCATTGGACCACATTGTGTGAAAATACCCCCTTCCTACTAAAAGCCGTCACAAAAGATTGTAAATCACAAGAGATGAGCTTGGTTGGTAGAAGATGAACATTGGTTTTAGCTAGACTCACTAGAGTTTCATTCCTCATAAGCAACGGTTGATGCACTAGTTGCAAAGAGGACATTGAATCATCCGATAGCTATTAAGATAGGGAAAGTGGTTATATAGTGCTAATAGGTGATGGATTCTCACTAATTTGAAACTAAACAAATATCTTATTCAAAAAGGAAATTATTATAAATAAATGAAAAAGAGAAGAAAAAGACAATTATATCTAGAAGAAGATTAAAGACGTAATAAATAAAACATAGATACAATCAAGCAAATAAATTACAACAACAAAGTCATATTAAGCAATATTGAGAGAGTTAGTGACATCAATAAAATCTATACCAAAAATTTTCATAACATGTATATGTATATCATTTATAAAACAATAACAAAAATAATAATAGACCAACAAGAACATCAATAATTATCGAACATAAAATAGTTTTACTAACCAATCCCAAGTACATAGAAGAATATATATAGGCCTACAAAAAATCCAACTTTTATGGCAACAAATGACAAAATAATAATTTAATCATGATAAACCATAATTAACGATAACATAAGATAATAAGTCAGTGCTTATAGTTAGAGTTATGACACATGGACATGTGTTTAAGTTGATGGGTAAGACAAGCATAAAAGTACCACATGTCACATTTATCCGCTATTGATAAAGATGTGGATGAGCACAAGTTGTTCGCATGTATAAATGTAGTTGTAGCATACAAACCTGTGTGAAGTGGATAAAACTTCCACAATAATTCATAAGACAAACATAAAAGTACCACATGTTGTCTTTATACATTATTGATAATCATGTGAATGAGAAAACATTAAAAATATTGTTAAATTTGACACAATATTCTTTACCTAAAGAGGCATGAACAACAAATGAGTTAAAAATACAAATTTGTAATAAGAAATTCCATTTTAAAGAACATTTTTTTATAAAGCAAAACCAAATATAAAGTTGTAATCACATGAATCACTTTGAAAATCTAGACATACTAAATAAATTTACATATACGATAATTAATTTTTTCTATATATACTATAGTATAATGGAAAATTATAAATTCCATACATAAAGCATATAATTTTTTTTATATATATTATAATATAATATCAAATTTTATCATAAAGTTTATAGATAACATGTAAAGTGGTTTAAAGATTAAATTTCATATTTAAGTTTATGTAATAATAATAAATAGATTTTGATTGCAAAAACTTAATTGGATTTATATTGCCATTAACAAAATTATAAAAGACAAGACAATGTTAAAGGATAATTTAAAAAAATCTTTATAGGAAAACAAAGTCAAAGATTGATGTAACACTTAATGTAAACTAAATATAAAATTAAGTTAACTTAAATTTAAGTTATGAGTAAGATGGGAAAGCCACAACTTTATATATCAAAATATTTATGCAATTTTTTTATAAACATCATAGTTGTAACACTGAAGTAAATAATATACCTTATTTCAAATCCAAAGTTTAAATAAAAAATAATAAAATCTAGAAAATAAAATTCAAATTTTTTTCCTCCAATGTATGCGCCTTTTTCATAATAGAAAATATGTCGTAAACCTAAAACCAAAAAAATCTCAATTTCACAATCATCAATAATTGTTGATCTATTATCTCTTCATATTTCATAAAATTATTTAATTATTTTTTGGAAAAAAACATTGTAAAAATAATTTATTTTGGAACATATAATAAATTAAAATAAAAATGTTTATACATGAAATTCCCATTAAAAAGATTTTCTAAAATTAAAATTATATGAAACTTTCATTTTTTAAAAGAAAATAGAAATATTACAAGTAAAAATTAAGAATACATAAATTACACTTAGAACCATTTGCTTTATTAGTTCCTTCTTGATAAGGATTACAACAATCGCTTCTGATAATTGGTCCCTCAATGTAAGGAAACAAATTTTTTGTAGACTTAATAATTTTTATTGGCTCTCATGTGCTAATCTCATATTTAATTTATTTATTTGTCAAAGCTAGGAGCATTGAAAAGTATATATTTAATGTAATTATTTGTCAAAGTGAGGAGCATTGAAAAGTATATGAAAAAATGAACACCTACCAAATTCAAGGAATGAAAACCCTATCATTAAGGACATTTTAGGGAAAACATGATGGAGTATTGAATTCTTGGTGGATATAATATTGTTGCTTTTCATCAAGGATTTTACTAAGGGGTTGTTATTCTCGATGGTTTGCAACATTTCATAAAGCTTGAAGCTTGAAATGTACTGCCAATTTTGTTTGTGGCTTATCCTTTGATGTTGTCCTTCTAGATGTTTATACATTGTAATCTCTCATTCATTGTTTCAAACCTATAATTATTCATTTTTGATAATTGATAAATCATTTGTGGTTTCTAACAATTTCAAAGAGCTCATAAAATATGCTTCTTTAGTTATGAATGGCTTCATCATTGTTTTTTTATTTGATTTATTGGGTTAAAATTTATGTTGATATGTTATGTACATTTGATCTCAATATGCAAACATATACAAGATATCCACGAACAAGATATAAATCATCTTTACTTTATTAATATGAAAACCATTGAGGCGGGGCAATACCTATGAGAATTCTATGGTATTGATATCATGTATGAATTCAACAAGCAAGAATCTTGAAACAAAGAAGTCCTCACTTAAAGACTGCTCAAAGATTTGCATAATTGAGAAGAAAAACTTAAACAGAGTTATGTGAGGCTGAACACAATTAATGTCAATTCCATAATTTTTATATTCATTAATTAGAATACAATAAATAATACATCTCAGGAGAGAAAATAGAATTCCTTGAAGGCAAGTTGAAAAGCTCACAAAAGGCAGGCTTACTAAAAGCTAAAAAAACCCTAGGTGTCAAAAACACTTTCCAAATCAATCTAAAGGCTCACAAATTGGCAAAAACAATATTGGCAACTCATGAGTGAAGAAAAATGAAAGTGATCATGGATTTTGGAGAGAAGAAAGAGATGGAGGGCGAGTTGGCCAGGTAGAGACAGTTTCCAAGTCAAACTAGCTTTACCTTATCCACTGGAAAGTAGAAAAAGTAGGATAAAGCTGTGTAAAAGTAGGAAGGCACACTTCTAAGCCAGGAATGACATGAAATCAGAAAGAATTAGGCAAGATCTTATCTAGAATCTATACAAGTGCGCTCTAGTGACTCGTGATGGCATGTGGTGGCACTAGAAGCCAAAATTAGGCCAACTACCTAGTCTAAATTTAGGAAATTAATAAAAAATTGTTAATATGTTATATCCTAAGTCTAATTTGGTTTTTTAATGTTCCAAAAATACCATCGATTATTCCTTATGCAAGGAATTGTTCTACAAGCCATGCTTGTTCCAAATATTACATCCAACGTCTAACTTCCAGTTTACCCAATACAATGATATTAATGTGCATTATACTATCTCATGAGTACCCCTATGCCAACCACCCCTTATTATTATAGTATTTATTTTAACTATCTAGTGAGCATAATTGCTATCCACCAACTACCAAGTGAGCATATTCACATTACATTCATTATCCCCTTGGATACCTTCCTAGGTACCTCATATTATCTTTCCTAGGTACATTACATTATAGCTTGCCAGTCATTCTTGGTATTTCAACCATGCAATTACTCATTTGGTGCTTTGGCTTTACAATTGCTTATTTTTCATGTTTGGTAAATAAGTGTTGTCATTGTCAGTGGTTCTCAACAATTTTATACATCTTTGAAATGAATTGGTTTATAAAAGAGGGCTATGGACAATTATGTTCATAGTTAGGATTGTTGGCCTCTTTGTTTTATTGGGATGCTAGTTTTGTTGGTAACCTACTATTTGGGTGTTGTCACTCCCAGTATCTCACCTCTACATTCCATTATGTTGAGAGATAAACATATTGGGTGGTTGTTCAACATACCACACAATGAAAGCATTTCCTAACCATTTTCAAAGGGATTGACATAGATTTGTGTAATTAATCGAATTAATATTGAAATAGCTTAATACCAGGTTTATGTATTTTGAGCCTCCACTAGACCAAAAATTGAACTTCTTTCTATAATGTTGATGTGGATTGTGTATATATTTTTAAGTGTTATGTGTCTCATTTTATCTTGCTTCGAAACAAAGTGCATTTAGAATAAATAAATGTACTTGAATAATAGGAAGGTATTAGTAACTAAAACTTAAGCAACCAATTGTTATAGCACAAAACATAAATAGATTTTGGAACCTCATTTATATGGTTACTATTAAGTCATGGGACAAGTCTAAAAATTCGACAATTGTGCCCGTTTGGTGAGTTTTTGGTTGGAATCTAGTAATTGGTTTTTTAATAAATTCGAATTTTTTCTTTGAGATTTTAAAATTTCTTCAAAATTTTTACTGGATTTTGTCAAAATCATGCCCACAAATGTTATAGAGAAATGACGAAATCGTTAAACATTTAGGCTACTTATTAAGTCAGGTTCTTCTCTTTACAAGGTTATCCTTGCCCATATTTATTGTTATAATTCACGATCAGATGATTGTTGGTGCACCATACCAAAACTGGTTTCTTAGGATACCCAATTTATTAATGTCATTTTCACATAACAAAAAAAATACGACTAAGTGATCTTCCTTTACATGTGATAACCAACATTTCAATCTCAATTTATAACAGCCGGTAGATGTAGAAATTTATAGAACTTGAGTGAATTGATATGTGAGTACATTATTTTTATAGAAGAAAGTTCTAATGCCCAAAGACTTTAGTAACAACATTGGGATACGATGGCCCATTGGTGGGGTTAGATGGATTTTATTCCATCCACCTGGGTTCAATTCCATTGAGACGTCTTCTGGCTTGGATTATCGGCTGACGGTTTGCTCAACCTACCATCCACGATATGTGAGGAAGTTTGTTGAGATTTCCCGTGCGTTGTTAGTTTTCCTTGATTCCTTTCGAATAGTAGGAAGGTGAATTTTCGGCTGAAAAAAACAACATTGAAATAGACATTAAATGAGATGACGTGGCATTCTATCACCATTTGGGATGTCTTAGTCCTAACATCCATCTTCTTATCTCTTTTTCTTACGTGTCTCGATAAGTGGTGGTGGGTTTGGTAGTGTACGTGTCCCATTTCATTAAAAACTCAAAATTCATCTTAAACAAAGCAATAATTGAAAGCTTAATCAAACTTGAAAAGCCAACTATGGGCTGAGTATTAAAAAAACGAGATACTCTCAGTGACTCGGAAATCAAACCAGGCACAATGATTGGCTGCCGCCGGCACCCGGAATTTGACACCGACGATCAGACTGTGTTTTTCAATGGGATAATCACAGTACTATGTGGCATGGGGTGACATGGGAAAATCCAATTCTCTAAATCCAGCCATGCCTGACACGTGTCAAAAGATGACATGTTCTTTATATTTGTTTTTTTTGCCTCGAGGTGTATTATATAGTTTGGTAGGGGATGTGAAAATCCGATTTAAAGTAATCCGCATGCAAGTTTCGTGGGATTTTCATGTACGATAAGTTCGTTATGGGGCCGAGTCTTCTTAGTTGGCCGCAATTTTGTGGCTCTGATTTGGGTAACTAGATTGCAACTTCACACCAGTATTCTCAAATTATTACAAAGTTGAAAGAAAAAGAAAGATGGAGATGGATATTTTGTCTCTTCAAATTCTGTCTCATTATTGGTTCCGAGCTGTCACAGCCCTCTTGTTGCTGGCTGTCGGTCTCAGAAAGCTTCATCCAATTCGAGTGTTTCTATAAAATATGTAAATATATTGTATGTGCTCAAATCCCTTATATGTAAATTATGGTTTATAATGACTCAAATCTCATATAGCATAGTAAGAAGTATCCAAGTTGTATTAATTTTTTTAAAAACACCATCTCTTACCCCTTCTCAAGTCGAGGATATATATAACTCTTTGGTTTGAGGACAACATTGTAAAAAAAATATTTACCTAATATTTTATTATTTTATTAAAGTGTCACCTATCAATTCCAAATTGAGTACAAAATTACAATCCCCTCATATTGAATTGTAGAAAAACACAACAAAAAATAATTGGAATCTATTCAAAAAAAAAAGTATAAACACATACTGAAAATAACAAAATCTTTTCTTTAAAAAAAGCAAAACTACACAAATAAAAATATTATACAATTATAAAAAAAAAAACATAACAACAAAACTCACATAATAATACTCAACAAATTATACAAATAAGAAAAAAAAAAACACATAACAACAAAAGCCACATGATAATACTCAACAAAATTATAACATGATTATTTGTTTTACATGATACTAATATAATATAACATATAAAAAAATTAACATAATAGACTAACAAGAAACCCCAATAATTATACAAGATAAAATAAGTATATTATCTAATCGTATGCACAAAAACAAAGTTGGATCACAAAAATTTAATTTAACCAAAATATTTTTATAATATAAGGCAACCAATTTTTTTTTTAATTTAATCAAAATAAATTATAATTAACAATAGCAATGGAAAACAAATTATTAATGTGTATATTTAGAACCATGACTGATAGGACATGTTTTTAAGTTGATATGTAAGACAAACATAAAAGTGTGATGTTTCAACTCTATTCAATGTTAAGAAAGATGTGAATATGCAACAACAACAAAAAAAAATTGATATCTATAAATGTAGTCATGACATACAAATAAATAAGACGTTAATAAAACAAGACTGAGATTCATATACTATTTGATTCTAATTTTGAATATCACTAATGTGACTTAAAAAAAAAGACGTTAAATCACAATGGTTTAATGGTTTAATTTTTTATAACAATTCATATATATATGTGTGTGTGTGTGTGTGTGTGTGTGTGATTAAACTCATTTAAACTCATCACTATTGATCCATCTTAATTCCGGATCTATAATTCCGGATTTTTTCACAAATTTTGCACTTTCAAAAAAGTCTAGAGATAAGATGAATTTATATTAGTTTGTATGTAAATATATTGTATGTGCTCAAATCCCTCATATGTAAATTATGGTTTAATGATGAAGTATCCAAATTATATTAATTTTTTTTAGATGCCAACACCCTCCTTTTAGAACAGAACCTGAACCAATGACAAAAAACTCTAGAGCTCCGGACTAATTGGAATATATAACTCTTTGGTTCGAGGGCAACATTGTAGAAAGCGTCTCTCAACGCAAGAAGAGCTCAACAAAAGGTAATTGGGTAAAGAACATTGTTTTTAGTATCCATTAAATTATCATTCCCAGTAAGAAGTGGTTGATGAGCTTTTAGCAAGGGCCTTATTGAATCATCCTAAACTTATTAAGACACTTCAAGTAGTTGTACAACATTGCTAGGTAGTTTATGTTCATCACTTAGATATTAAAGTTCTAAATGTCTTAATAAAAAAGAAATATGTATAACTATATGACAAAAATAAAAAATAAAACAATCATATTTTAAAGAAAAACAAAATTAAAGTACTGCATATTTATCACTTACATATTAAAAAAACATTTTATTTAGAAAGAAAATATATAAAAATATATGAGGAAAAAAAAAACATTATATCGGAAAGAAAAACAAAGTCAAAGTATGCATATTCACCACTTAAATATTAAAAAAATATCTCATTCAAAAATGAAATGAGTATAAACATATACAAAAAATAATACAATCTTTTCTTTAATAACATTTCAAATTTTAATAATTATTAACAAAACTTAAAATAAATTAACATATAAATGTATTATTTTAATAGTAACAAAGTTTATATTGGATGGAGAAAAACTAATCAAACTTAGGGACATGTACACTTAGGGGCATCACATTTATGTGATGCCATTTTTGAGTGAAGCGTTTGATATGAGAAATCTAACTCAAGACTTTATAGCTATTGTTAGGTTAAATTTGACCACAAATAATCTAAAACATGGAACATATGGTCGAATATAAATAAAGTTATGTTTGATGATGTTGCTTCAAACTCTTTGAGGGTGGAGTTACCACTATTGGATCATAGAGGGAATGGTTTGGTAGGCTAATTCTTAGAAAAAGAAGATTTTTGATTTCCTAGTTTTTAGGAATTGTAATACTCTCAATATAATTTTAGGTAATTTTTGTTGTGTAATTTAGCTAAACAATTGGCATATGTACTCATTCAAGGATTTTTTCAAACACTTCGTATAAATTCTTTAAATAAAATTTTTGTCAAACATTTTGAGATCATTCCCAATGGACACAAATTAGAAGGAACGATGTTGGCACCCTTTTATTAAGAATAATAGATGGTAACAATAACAGTCTTAGGGAGGGGTGGTAGGTGCGAGGGGTTGTATAACCCTGAGAGACAAAAGGAATTGACTTTCTCATGGGGTTTGGGGAAAAAACAAAAACCCAAGAGGAATCTTTTGTTATTATTGGAATGCTAAACTCCTCTTCCCCTCCCTCAAAACTTCTTGTAAAAAGGACCTTTGAGAGGATTAAAGAAGGCTTACGCAAAGTGTAAGGAAGGTAAGATATTATCACATTACGAGAAAGTTGAACAAAGAAGCAGATCTAGCTGCAAATTGGGCAACACAACTAAATGAAGGGGATCTTAGAATTAACAAACGTCAAATTCAGTGGGATCCAATCCCATGAGATGGAAGGTCCTTTTTAAACTCTTATATAAGGAAATAATCTGAAGCCTCCTAGATTCATCCCACGGGATGGTCTTTTCCACATGCATTTGGCGAATTGATTTCAACATGTGAGATCCTTGTTCGGTTGGATGTTAGGTATTTATGACTCTTTATGGAGAAGGTTCTTTCGACAGAGGAACACGCACCAGCTAGCTTTTCATAGGATGCAGCAAGGAATTTTTTGGTACAGTATAATATTAGTGGATATGATGAGAAGTTATGACGATGGCACATTAAAAAGGGAATGGCAAGGGAAAACACTATTCAACCTGCTGCAGTTTATTTAATGCAGTTGCAGTGAGTCTGCTAATCATTGTATTTTAATAGCTTAAGATCCAACGATCAACAGGCCCACTGCAATCGCATTAAATGGGTTGCAGCAGGATGAATAGTGTTCACCGATGGCGAGCTTAGAAGTCACAGCATTATTCGGTCTCCCTCCTATGTTCTACAATATTCTACAATAGCAACTTTGTTTCTAATTCCACACTAAAGAAGTTAGAAGATAAGGGAGGAAATATGCCAAATCATGTAGCTAAGCGATGCAGAGGCACTTGTATCTGTCTCCATGAGAAAGATTGCAAGTGTTGCAAATGGGAGATGCAAATAATGGGGCGTGTGTTGGACATATAATTTGAAGAAGTGGGAAGAATACTAGCCATGGGAGAAGGGACTCGTGATCAAGAGGATGACGATACAATTCACCGAATTGAGGACTTGGAAAAGGAGGTAAGTAGTGAAAAGTCCAACAATAAGAAATTGGAGGAAAAGCTGCACAATTTGGAAACGTTGGTAGCCTTGCTTCAGCAGCAAATTGGAAATCTGGTAGCTCCTATGACCTGAAAGTATGAAGACTTCATCCAAATCCAAAGTCAAGACTCTCAATCGAGATTTGCGATGCAAGGATTCGACCAGATGAAGTTGGAGATTGTTTCCTTCTTCTGTGATGATCAACGGGACCAGTAAATTATGTTGTTTACTCTAGTTTGTGTCTTTTTGAACAAGTCTGCCATAGTCAGTCAACGAACAGTGTCTGTTAGTTGTATAATTTTGGATAGTAACCTATGGTTAGTATAAAAAAAATTTGGAAGCTATGTAATATGGCATCCTCTTTCTTGAAGACAGAAAGCATGCTAGTTTACATGGAACCTTGTATTGTTTTTTACACAATATGGAGTTTTTTTTTACATAGTATGGAGTCAGAAAGAATTCTAAGTTTTTGGGAAACCTTGTAATTCTGCTATATGGATATACCCTATAGCCTTTATAAATAAAAATATTAACCAATGCTATAAAAAAAAAACAATAACAGTCTAAGGGCTTCTATAATAGCTACTAAAAACAAACAACAACAAGAAACCTGGAAATAGTGCCAACTGATGCCAAGTCTCAATCAATTGATGAATTTTACCTCCTCGGGTAAACTCAATCTTCTCAATGGATCGGCTGCCTCCATTAGTTATAGCCCCTTGCAATGGTTTTTGTCCCACCTCCAAGGGAATTTGGCTTCCTCAATTGGAATTGTCTCCCCCTCTACACAATTCAACCTTACACAAGGTAAATCACATTCTCTACTTGGATTATGTTTCTTCCTTAGTCTCTCGTCCTCTTCAAGTGAGACAACCTTCTCTTAATTCCCATGTCTTTCTTCTCCATCTCACCACCCTCTTAGATAGAACCATAGTCACTCCCACGACCCAGGGGAAAGGGAATTTCGCCTACCCAACTATATGACCTCTTCTAAAATGATTTGGCCCTCCATATGAACTCGTCCCCTAGACACAATCAATCCTCTCCTAAGATATTTAGGCCCCTCCTGAATTCGATCTCAGATGTGAAGGTATTTCAACATCTTCTCAACTCCAAGAACCCACAAGGATTTTGTCTTCCATAAGTCACTCAACCTCTTCAATTGAATTTGGTCTTCACAATATTGGCTCAACGCGTTGCAAACCTTCAAAAATGAAAGATCAATAGCTTTCTTAGAAACTAAAGGATAATTCCCTATGGTTTAGCTAGGTTGGATTTTGCACCACCAAACCCAAATAAGAATGGAAGGGTTTTTCCAAACCCTAAAAAAAACCCAGTTACACCAGGATACTCCACAAAAGACCAAATCCAAAATACATGATCAAATGAGGTGTTTCCCCTCCTCTTATCTTCCTTTGGAGCTCCATACCATGGGAAATACCATCTACTGAAATATACCCCTTATAATTAAATGTCACTTTAATAATATAAAAAATTTAGGTCAACGTGGCATCAAATAACCACCTGGATGATCACTTTGAAATGGACATCAAGTCCTCCCTTCCCAAGATTTCTTATCCTCAAGCAATGCCACCAAGACCAGATGCTCCACCGAATGAACCAAACTGAAACTGGAAATAATAACAGGATCCCAAACCAACTGGAAAGACGTGAAGCATTCTCCACTCGATACATGCTCCTTTCAAGTACTGACACAAGAATCCTCTTGAACACTACCAATAAGTAAAGCATCATGATGTTGCAATAGCATGATCAACCCCTCAAAGAACTGCTCGACTAGGGAACCAAACTCATGAAAGCAAAACCTGGCTCTCACCTCTGTGTTAGCTGCTGAACTGTCTAGTATTGAAATCCCAGGGTCCCAAGCTAATATCAGAAAGGGACCACCATGCTAATGCTCACTACAAGAAAAATTCCCTGTAGCGGAGATCATAACAGATGTTTTTAGTGTTACAAGATTGGCAAAAAATGTCAAAAAACCTCCGCCAATGGTAGCAGATGTTTTTACGGAGGTCATAACGGATACAATTTATAACTAAAAATTACTCGGCAGCCGGAGGTTTTACCGGAGGTTAGTTTAAAGTTGCACACAACATAAATTAAGCGCACCGGTGCATTTTCAACTATGACACACCAGTGCTGTAAAATTAGAACAAACACACCGGTCCACTCAACTCGAACAAGCACCAGAAACAATCAAATTTCAATGTTGCACCAGTGCATGAGTATTTTAAATACGCATCTATGCCTCTATACAAAATAAACAAACGGGTGTGATATTTTATATCATATGCACTGTACAATTTTCCATTATATTTACATTTAATGGTGTTGTACATTTATCCGGCCGCACCGGTGCATTTAATAGTAGAACGCACCAGTGCTTACAAAATACCAACCTGGCCTGGTGCAATTTAACACATGGAACGCACCGCTGGGCTTAAAAACTAAAAACCAGTTGGTATAAGATTTATCATTCTCGGTGCGCATAAATAAGCAATCTACATGCACCGATGCGATTCATAAAATAAAATGCATCGGTGCTCAATGTTGTAAACGCATCGGTGCTCAATGTCATAAACACACCAGTGCTCAATGTCATAAACGCACCACTGCGCAAGTTTAGTATATACACACCAGGGCACAAGTTTAGTATATACACACCAAGGCAATGGTAGTTTAAACGCACCGTAATATGATTCTTTGAAGAATGGCTATTGATATTTCATTCAAATATATATATTTTATTTTTTATTTTTTTAATTCCATTATTCATCTTAAATTGAACTATTTGTTTATAGTAAAATTCATTTCAATTTTAATTTTTGAAATTGTTTGTTTGGATTAATTTCTTATATCATATATGCAAGAATCTATTGTAATATTTAATCATCCATACATTGAAATACCAATTTACCATTTACGACTATTGTATGGCAGTGAATAATTTATTTTTGCTCCATCTTGATTGAAAATACGATTTTTTTTCTTGGAAAAAAAATTACCAATGTACCATTTCACATGTTACATTTGACAATAATATTGGAGAATGCAATAGAATAAAAAAAATATTTTGTATATATCAATAAGAGTGCCTTTGTCATACAAAATACGATAACATAGAGACAACAATAATAAAATGTCAACATGCATGTAATTATTGTTACACTTATTGGTAACTCGTCTTTGAATTCGGACACTATGTCCTGTACATTATTATACAAAATGTTTGATTTTCACAAACAATTATTTCAAAATATACAACAAGCTACAACAGCTTACATTAACATCAATATTAAATATCGAGCATCATTCTTCACTGGAACTTTTATCGGTGCTCGAAGCACTTGCATTAATTGGGTTATTTGGCGGAATGTTTTGTTGATTGGATCAATTGTTTTCCTCTTCTTCAGCTTCCATCTATAAACATAAAAATAAAGTATACTGAGTGTATCTACATTACCAACGGGAAGAATGAAAAATAAATAGATACTATACACTAACTTAAATTGAAAAGCAACATACCATAAAAATAGTTGACTCGTGAATAATACACAACCCTTGCTTAACCCAATGTCAATCAATTGATTTGATGGCTCCTCTTTGTATGTTAAAACTTGTTTAAAGGCATGCAAGGATTTCTAGTGAAAAAAAATTAAATATATATATATATACCAATTACAACCACTACGAAATGATTATTTCTTACAACGAAATAAAAAATACTCACAAACTTTTCTATCAACCCCTTTTTTCCTTGTCGTTTTGTCTTGTTTGTTGACTAGGTTCCATTTTCTTTTCTTTTATACAACAAAACAATTGAAATTAATATTTAATGTCAATTTAATTAATGAAATGTATAACATAAACCTAAAAACCAATTATTTTATACATTTGAAGCACGTTTTTGTTGAGATGGTTCTTCATACGATGCAATTATGTCCATTTCCTTGACCATATCCTTGTACACTTTCTTGGACATCTCTACTGGCACATTTCATATATCACCTCGTTCATCCTTTGGGATCCTCATAATATGCATGAAAATGTAAAATGACATTAAACTATTTCTCTGTTGATATGAAAAATAAATATGATAGAATTAAAATTATTGAATGAATGATTCTTTGTAATAGTTTTAGATACATATTCTACATAGACATGTTTATTTAGATTACCTTTTGAATGATTATTTTTTGTTGTTGTATGTTTTTTATATTGCAAGCCTGACAAGTATCATTGACCATTTCTCTGGGAACGCCTCTTGTAGTTTACATATCACCTTATTCTTTGAATCATTTTATTGGTTTCTGTAATGTAAGCGAAAAGTACATCTGTACGTTCTTTCCACTAAATCCCTCATAGTATTATAAAATTATTTTCCCCTTCTATTAACTTCCAGCACCACTCCAAATGAGCTAAGGACCAATTGATCATCATTTGCATCTTCCATAATTTTTTTTTCTTATGATGACATTGACTTTTGTCGCTGTCAGTACCTACATAACATTCATCACATGTGAATTATGCTATTTGAAACATATTAGTGAATATTCTTAATTAAGTAGATTATTACTCATATTTCAATAAATAATTTATATTGACTTATTTTTTATTCACCTGATTCCTCCATCTGCAACTTTTCCATCAACGTTTTATGCTCTTCTGGAGTTAGTTTGGTAAGAATCTTATCGAGCTTCCTCATTTTTGGCACTGCATGTCACACATTAACCAATACATATTAGTGAACTCTATAAATAATTCAAACAAATTAATTTAAATACATAAATTAATTAAAAACACTTGCCTTCTTCATAATTCGAGCAATGTGCCCCCATCTTGTTTATTAAAGTTGTTCTTCATTGAACTCATAGCATGTATTTTCTATAAATAAACAACATGTACCATTAAATACAGAAGCTATCAATATACTATACAAACAAATTTGATTTCGGTGTGCTTGTATACATTACACGCCCTAGTGTGTTAGTGACAAAATCGTACCAGTACGTTAAAGTGAATATGTCGCACCTGTAACAGTCGAAATACTAAAATCGGATTTTTGGTTTTTGTAAAATGATAAAAAAAAAAATGCATTATAGCAAATCCGTTGCATTACAGTAAATGTGATGCACCGGGAACAGAGAACTAAGACACGAAAACAATTTTTTTGTTTTTATAAAATAATTAAAAATGATGCGACACGGGTCAAAATTGGTGTGTTATTTAGATGAATGCACCAATGCATTCCCGTAATACAAATACACCGAATTTCACACATGCCTTTTTTAATTAAAAAAACAAAACAAAACAAAACTTGACAGGGCTAGCTTGGTTACGGATTCGACCAAGAAAGTGGGCCCATATCACCCTACGCTTTCTATATATAATCACAAACTCAGTAAATCCAAAATCACTAAAAGGAGAAATCATAATTATGTATCACAATAGAGGGATTTAAACCCTAATGAAGAATTTTGCAGCCACATAAAACGAAAAGAAACAACGATAAAATAATGGTTGTAACATTGAAGGTAAGTATGAAGTTTTTTTTTCTAAATCTAGTTAAACTCTAAATAATGTTATAAGATCTACAATAATACTTATATGCTTGAAATTTATATCATGCATGGTTTTGTTTGATTCACCATAGCTAAGAAATTTCGACCCTCAGAACTCCTTCTAGTTGATCCAAACTCCTTCCACATAAGTCCCTCTTCCAGAACTCTGCCCTGAAAATTTCGTTAAAACAATGAGTTAATGTTTAGGTTTTTGGCTTTTAAACATTATTTAGATTTTCTTTTCCAACTTAAAATTGCCACCCTTTTTTTATTTTGGGCAAAAAGGGTTTGTGTGATTTTTTAAAATTTTGATTTTCGGCATTTCCGGTGCGCTAGGTATTAAGTCACGCCGGTGGGTACATATGTAAAACACACCATATTTCAAATAATTTTAAAACCTGTATGACGGTGCGTGTAATATTAGGCCGCACTAGTGCGCTTATATGTATGAAACGCACGAGAATGAACTTTTTTGTGAAAATGCATGTACAAATATCTACTACCAAATGTAGCGGATTTTTTCCACTGCGGGGGGCTTTTGCGGATATACTTTAATGGAGCTTTTACATTTGTTACGCATCGGTTTATTTTTTAAATTCTATGTTTTTATGTGTCCACTTAAAATTATATATTCATACGAAATGTCATTTTACTATCACTCTTAGGACATGTCACTATGAGGACTCCCACACTTTTAGATGCTAGCACCCTCCCTTCATAATCGAACATGAGCCAGTGCAAAAAACTCTAGAACTCCTGACTAATTGGAATATATAACTCTTTGATTTGAGGACAACATTGTAAAAAAAACTGTACTTAATATTGTATTATTTTACTAAAATGTCACTTGTCAATTCCAAATTGAGCACGAAATTACAATCCCCTCATATTGAGTTGTAGAAAGTGTGTCTCTCAACTCAAGAAAGGTAATTAGGTATTAAAAAAAATATTATTTAAAAATAAAATAGGTATAAACACATACAAAAAATAACACAATTTTTTCTTAAAAAAACAAAACAAAACTACACCAATAAAAACATTATACAATTATGAAAAAAAACATAACAACAAAACTCACATAATAATACAAACAAATTATACAATTAAGAAAAGAAAAAAAAACATAACAAAATTCACATGATAATACTCAACAAAATTATAACAGGATTATTTGTTTTACATGATACTAATATAATACAACATATCAAAAAGATTAACATAATAGACTAACAAGAAACTCTAATAATTATACAAGATAAAATAAGTATATTATCCAATCACATGCATAGAAACAAAGTTGGATCATAAAAATTAATTTAACCAAAATATTTTTATGATAACAAAAGATCCTACTTTAAAGGTAATCAATTTTTTTAAATTTAATCAAAATAAATTATAATTAATTATAGCAATGGATAACAAATTATTAATGTGTATATTTAGAAACATGACTTATAGGACATTTTTTTTAAGTTGATATGTGAGACAAACATAAAAGTGTGATGTTTCTACTCTATTGTATATTGAGAAAGATGTGAATATGCAAAAAAAAAATAAGTTGATATCTATAAATGTAGTCATGACATACAAATAAATAAGACATTAAATCACAATGGTTTAATGGTTTAATTTTTTATAACAATTCATATATATATATATATATATATATATATAAGTGTCATTAAACTCATTTAAACTCTTCATTATTGATCCATCTTAATTTCGGATCTACAATTGTCCTTTGAAGTGTAGATTTTTTCACAAATTTTGCACTTTCAAAAAGGTCTAGAGATAAGATGGATTTATATTAGTTTAATATGTAAATATATTGTATGTGCTCAAATCTCTCATGTGTAAATTATGGTTTAATAATGAAGTATCCAAGTTATATTGAATTTTTTTTTAGAGGCTAGCACCCTCCTTTTAGAATTGAACTTGAGCTAGTGACGAAAAACTCTAGAGCTCCCGAATAATTGGAATATATAACTCTTTGGTTTAATATTTTATTATTTTATTAAAGTGTTATCTGTCAACACGAAATTACAATCAACTACAATCCCCTCATATTGAGTTGTAGAAAGCGTCTCTCAACTCAAGAAGAGCGCAACAAAAGTTAATTAGATAAAGAACATTGTTTAAATAGTATCCATTAAATTATCATTCCTAATAAGAAGTGGTTGATAAGCTGTTAGCAAAAGCCTTACTAAATCATCCTAAACTTATTAAGGCACTTTAAGTAAGAAGTGGTTGATGAGATTTTAGCAAGAGCCTTATTGAATCATCCTAAACTTATTAAAACACTTCAAGTAGTTATACAACGTTGCTGGTAGTTTATGTTGCTGGTAGTTTATGTTCATCACTTAGATATTAAAGAAATATCTTATTAAAAAAGAAATATGTATAAATATATAACAAAAATAAAAAGAAAACAAAACAAAGTTAAGGTAATCCATGTTTATTACTAAGATATTAAAAAAACATCTTATTTAGAAAGGAAATATATAAGAAAAAAAATCATATCTAAAAGAAAAACAAACTCAAAGTATGCATATTTACCACTTAAATATTAAAAATATATCTTATTAAAAAATGAAATGAGTATAAACACATACAAAAAATAACAAAATCTCTTCTTTAAAAAAAACAAAACCACATCAATAAAAATATTGTGCAATTATGCAACAAAAAAAAAACATAACAACAAAATTTATATAATAATACTCAACAAATTATACAATTAAAAAAAAAAAACATAACAACAAAATTCACATGATAATACTCAACAAAATTATAACAGGATTATTTGTTTTACATGATATTAATATAATACAACATATACAAAAGATTAACATAATAGACTAACAAGAAACTCCAATAATTATACAAGATAAAATAAGTATATTATCCAATAGCATGCACAGAAACAAAGTTGGATCACAAAAAATTAATTTAATCAAAATATTTTTTACGATAACAAAAAATCGAACTTTTAAAGTAACTATTTTTTTTTAATTTAATCAAAATAAATTATAATTAACAATAACAATGAAAAACAAATTATTAATGTGTATATTTAGTACCATGACTTATAGAACATGTTTTTAAGTTGATATGTAAAACAAACATAAAAGTGTGATGTTTTAACTCTATTCAATATTGAGAAAGATGTGAATATACAAAAACAAATAAGTTGATATGTATAGATGTAGTCATGACATACAAACAAATAGGCGTTAAATCACAATGGTTTAATGGTTTAAATTTTTATAACAAATTTATGAGACATATATAAAAGTGTCATTATGTGTATGTGTATATTATTGATAAGGATGCATAGGAGAAAACATTAAAAACAAAGCAAAATATGACATGACCACAATGTTCTTTATTTGAAATTAACAACAAATAACTAGCATATATATATATATATATAAAATAAAAAATTCTATTTCAACCAAAAAAATTAGTGTCTCTTCTTCTAACTAGTTCATTCTTAAGGTAAATTGAATCTATATCACCTTACTAACAACATCCACACACCTTAAGTGAATAAACTAACCAAATTTTACATATAGTAATAAATAAATTGAAAATAAAACTTTAAATCAAATATAAAAATAAAAAAGTTAATCTCTATACAAATTATAGAAAAAAAATATAATTTTTTTAAATAATTATAATTTACATATGATTTTAATAATTTTATATTTTTCTAGATATATATTTAAATGCTTTCAACAATTTTAATGAAATGGCCAACGTAACAAAATAATTCATTTAATAATATATTTTTTAATTATTATTAAATATAATTTCATAAATACATATAATTTTATAAAACATAATTTTATAAAGGTGTAATTTAAATATTCTATGTTTTCAATTTTTTCGGAACATATTTTTTGTTTTATTTTGTTTAGAGTTTGGTTGAAAATCTTTAAAACAATCTTAGAATCACATATATTAGTTATAGAAATTGCATAATTTGAATGTTATAGAAATATTTAAAAATGTTAAATCTTATTATAAATTCCAAAACACAATTTAAATACTTCCAAAATTTGATTTTAAAAAAAATACAAAATTTGATCAAAACAGAATATAAAATTCAAAACGTAGAATAAATAGACTTCACCTTTTATAAAACATGTCTTTTAAACATTTTCCAATTAAATAATTAAAATAAAATTTACAAATCATTTTCTTTTAAATATTATTAACAACATTTCAAATTTTAATAATTATTAACCAAACTTAAAATAAATTAGCATATAAATATTTTTTTAATAATAACAAAGTTTATATTGAATGGAGAAAAACTAATCAAACTTAGGGACATGTACACCTCATAAGATAAACACATTTATGTGATGCCATTTAGGGACATGTACACCTCATAAGATAAACACATTTATGTTATGCCATTTTTTGAGTGAAGCTTTTGATATGAGAAATATAACTCAAGACTTTATAGCTATAGTGAGGCTAATTTGACCACAAATAATGTAAAACATATAAATAAAGTTATGTTTGATGATGTTGCTTCAAACTCTTTCAGGGTGGTGTTTTCCACCATTGGAACTATATAAATAAAGTTATGTTTGATGATGTTGCTCCAAATATCAATAAAGTTATGTTTGATGATGTTGCTCCAAACTTTTTGAGGGTGGTGTTTTCCACTATTCGAACAATATAAATAAAGTTGTGTTTGATGATGTTGCTCCAAATTCTTTGAGGGTGGTGTTTTCCATTATTGGATCTTATAGGGAATGGCTTGGTAGCATAATTGTTGAAAAAAAGAAGATCTTCCATTTCTTAGTTTTTAGTAATTGTAATACTCCCAATGTAATTCTAGGCAATTTTTGTTGTATAATTTTGTTAAATAATTGGCATATGTACTCATTCAAGGATTTCTTCAAACACTTTACATAAATTCTTCACATAAACATTTCATCAAACATTTTAAGATCATTCCTAATGGACACAAATTAAAAGGAATGAATTTGGCACCCTTTTCTTAAGAATAATAGATGGTAACAATAACAGTCTTAGGGAGGGGTGTTAGGTGTAGGGGGGTTGTATAACCCCGAGGGAAAAAATGAATTGACTTTCTCATGGGGTTTGGGGAAAAATCAAACAACCAAGAGGGAGCTCTAGCTCTGTTTCAAGGATGCAATATCGCTTCACAACATCAAATTTGTAAGTTACATAGTATAGGGGACTCTTTTGTTATTATTGGAATGATAAACTCTTCTTCCCCTCTCTCAAAATTTATTTTAAAAAGGACCTTTGAGAGGATTTAATCGCTCATGCAAAGTGTATGGAAGGTAAGATATTACCACATTATGAGAAAGTTGAACAAATAAGCGGATCTAGCTGCAAATTGGGCAACACAACTAAATGAAAGGGATCTTGGAACTAGTCAATTGAGTGTAGATCGGGTGGTTGGGAGGAATGTTGTTGTCCTCTCCACTCGGGTTCAAATCACGCTCTGTGACACTTGCTCCTTGGGAGCCGACTTTGACTATGTAATGATTGTAATTCTGGCCATACCTTGATTCTCCGGAATAACAGGTGTTGGAAATTTCTCGATGGATGTAGCCCTCTAACAAATGGTGAACCATCATTTAAAAAAAAAGAAAGGGATCTTGGAATTAACAAAAGTTAAATTCATTGGGAATTAATCCCATGAGATGGAAGGTCCTTGGTTTAAAATCTTACCTAAGGAAATAATCCGAAGCCTCCTAGATTCATCCCATGGGATGACCTTTTCAACATGCATTTAGCAAATTGATTTCAACGTGTGTGATCCTTGTCCTTTTTGTCAGGATGGTTGTCATGATATTTATGACTATTTATGGAGAACGTTCTGTCGACAGAGGAACACACACCAGCTATCTTTTCACACTATGCGGGAAGGAATGTTTTGGTACAGTATGATCTCAGCCGATATGATGAGAAGTTGTGACGATGACACATTAAAAAGGGTTATGGTGAGCACAAAAGTCACAACATTATTCGGTCCCCCTGCAATAGCAAGTTTGTTTTTTACTCCACACTAAAGAAGTTAGAAGATAAGGGAGGAAATATGCCAAATCACTTAGCTAAGCGGTGCATAGGCACTTGTATCTGTCTCCATTTCCATGCTCTTGAGGAATATTGCAAGCGTTGTAGATGGGAGATGCAGAGAATGGGGCATGTGTTGGACAAAGAATTTGGCTACTGTTGCCTTCTTCCGGATGAAGCTGGAGAGTGTTACCTTCTTCCATGATGACCAACATGAGCAGTAATGTTGTTTAATCTAGTTAGTGTCTTTTTGAACAAGTCTGTCATAGTCAATCAACCAGCGGTGTCTATTAGTTGTATAATTTTGGATAGTAACCTATGGTTATTAGCAAATTTTGTTGGAAGCTATGTAATATGGTGTCCTCTTTCTTCAAGACAGTTGGCATGCTAGTTTACCGGGAACCTTGTATTGTTTTTTTTTCATAATATGGAGTTTTGTTTTTTGCATAATATGGATTCAGTAAGAATTCTAAGCCTTTGGGAAACCTTGTACTTATACTATATGGATATACCCTATATGGATATACCTTGTAGCCTTTAAAAATAAAAATATTAACGGTTGTTGTAAAAAAAAAACAATAACAATCAAGGGCTTCTATAATAGCTACTAAAAAAAATGAGAAACCTGGAAATAGTGCCAACTGATGCCAAGTCTGAGTCAATTGATGAATTTGGTCTCCTTAGGTAAACTCGATCTGCTCAATGGATCGGATTCCTCTGGTAGTTATGGCCTCTTGTAATGGTTTGCATCCCACCTCCAAGGGAATTCGACTTCCTGAATTGGAATTGGCTCCCCCTCTAGACAATTCAACCTTCCAAAAGGAAAATCACATTCTCTACTTGGCTTATGTTCTTTACTTGGGATCTCAGCCTTGAGATGACCTTCTCTTAATTCCCATGTATTTCTTCTCTAGCTCACGACCCTCTTAGATACACCTACAGTCACTCCCACGACCCACAGGAAATGGAATTTGGCCTACCCAACTATACGACCTCTTCTAAAATGATTCGGACCTCAAGATGAACTCATCCCCTAGACACAATCGGTCCTCTCCCAAGAGATTTAGGCCCCTCCTTAATTCGATCTCAAATGTGAATGTATTTCGGCCTCTTATCAACTCCAAGAACCCACAAGGAGTTCCATTTTATATATCAATGAGTCCCATTTCGTTATGGTCTCAAGATGTCTCGGCCCCTGTCGAGTCACAAGTTTCTAGTATATCTGGCTTGCGAGCTGTTGGATATACCCTTGGGAGGTTGTTGTTCCCGTGGTTAAAAAAAATGAGTCCCATTTTGTTATGAACGTCAAATAGGTCATATAAATTAACATATCTCATAATGATATACAACATATCCATGTTATCCCAAGAGTTCTCAAACATCGTGACAATGTAACACTATACTATATCAGATATCCATGGTATCATAAATGTAAATGAGTATTAATCATAACCTCATAACATCAGTTATATATAAAAGACATTAACCATAATATCCTACACTGGGTATCTATTTTGAATTGTTTCAGACAATTACAATGGTTGTGTGTGTGGCCATAGATTAGGAATTACACCCATTACCTATGTGTGGATCGATTGGAAATCACAGTCCCGTGATTACATGCAACAAAACCCACGTGCATGACTAGTTCCAAATATAAAACATGTTACCAATACATCACATATTGTCACCCGATATCACTTTCTGACTTGATATGGAGTCCGCAAGACATTAACACATCCTCACTTCAACTGCACCTGTGCTTTTCCTGTTGCACTAGGCATAGCGTCAAAGCATCTAATGTATTCTGCATAAAATACATTTACATCTATTATTTCCATGCATTATATCATCGATGCATTCCATCATAAACATCTATTTGGAATACTCAATCTTTATTCATAAGCAAATTGATGAAGCATTCCATCCATGCAAAAATATATTGGGTTTTAGTTTCAACATCAAAAAATATAACATCAAACTGGGTCATTTGTGATCAAACACCCTCAAACAAAAGGATAGTTCAACTTACAAAAATACCAAATCGAAACAAGGCACTACATATACCCCTCTTTAGGAAACTTCATCCCACAGTTGTAAAACAAATAAGGAAACTACTGACGCATTTCCAATGCATCTTCCCATGTAGCCGAAATGGGGCTTTACCTACCCCATTGGACTTTTACCTTGGTTCTCAATGACTCTCTAACTATGTAGCAACTCTTTAATGTCGCTTATAACTTTTATTTTACTAATTCCTTTATAATGAAGGTATTAATAACTATATAGAGGTGATTCCCCAATTGCATCCTAGTTTATCAAACAATTACACGCTTCATAATTGCATTAAGGTGCCATGAGTTTTAGTTTATCTTAATAACACTACGTACATAACCTAGTTATCTTATTCTGCATCTTATTTGTCTGTTAATAAACTAAACATGATTTGATTCTTATTCATCCTCTAAAGGTAGGATTATACAATGAATTATTCAACATCATTAGTGCAAGTGCCCTACTTACTCTTGAATGGATTGAGTAAACTTAACCGAAGTTAGCATTTCAATATTACTAAAGCAAATAACCAATTTCTTCAAAATGGTGTGGGTAATAAAGAATACAATTATTATCGATATCCATCAATCCCCATGTTACTTGAAGAACAGTTATTCGAACATATACAATTTGGATTCACTTTATATAACTTTAAAATATTCTCTCGTTCTCTCTATTTTATTTAGAGATTAATATTTAACATTTAGACTCTTATAATTACAAGTTTATTCCTTTGTCTATATCTATTAAATCACTCACTACAAAATTTATCACATTAGAGGTTGCATATCAAATCACATTTAAATCACTCTCAACAAATGTATCACACTAGAGGTTGTATATTAGCCTATCTAGTTTGCAATATTTTAAAAGGGGCAACGTTCTTTTGGTTCCTTGCTTATTTCATATTTATTGAGAATTTGAAAACATTAATTACTATAAGGTATTATATCTATAAGCACATGCGATTCATCAATTAATGCAACAATAATAAGAATGTAGAGAAACAAGGTTGGCAAGTGTTGGGGGTGCTTTTTGACCCCAGAGGAAAAAGGAAGCAGTATTATTCATGGGGATTGGGAGAGAGCTCAAACAACCAAGCAAAAGACTTGACTCTTTGGAAAGGTTTCATCCAAGCAATACAGAGTAATATAAGACAAATTATTATAGTGGGAGACTCATTGGTAGTCATCCAGTATCTAATTTCCAAAAGGATGCCAACAGATGGTCCTCTAACTAGAATAATGTGGAGAATCTTGCAATTGATTTGAGAATTTGAAGACACGAAGGTTTTTCATGTTCTAAGAACATTAAGCACCCAAGTTGATAGTTATGCAAATGTGGCATGCAATTTAGATCAAGGCAATCTTATGATATGTGGGGATGAATCAGTTTTTTGTAACATCCCTTAACCTTATAGCCGATGATTGAAATATCTATTAAACATTATGGCAAAACTTTCAAAGCAAAGGTTCATTAGTGTAGGCATTGGAAATCAAGTATCAGACCCCATGTGGCAATATCAAAGCATGCATTTGAATGCAATTCAAGCGAAGAGACCCTTTAATTTAATGAACATTATTGTTATTTTTTTGAATAGAGGGATTGACCGTGGGATCACGTAGGATCAAATCATCGATTATGTGAATCTGATAACTAGTATGACTAACTTGATATGGGTAAATCTCTCTCATATTGACAAGAAAAGTAGGGATGATTCTAGATGTTCTATAATCCTTGTATTTTGGGATCAATTCACCGTTAGGGAGGTTTTGGATTTGAAATGGTGTTTTCTTTAGAGGCAGTCCGGAAATTGGTTTGTGAAGATGGAGCAAAGTGAAAGTGATTTCAAGTGCCAGGTTCGGACGATGTCTTTCATTCCATCATTAATTCTGGTGATAGAGTTGCATTCCCTAGTTTCGTAGTTGCTAGAGTGGCAATATTGATTGGAGTGTTGAGGAACTAACAGTTCATAGTGTCTGTCATTTTAATTTTGGTTTGCCTCTGATTGTACTCAAAAGCTTTAAGATATTCTATAATTTTGGAAGCATTGCTCCTATATTCTTTTCCTTAGAGTTTTTCCGCGGTCAGTATCTGTTTTGTGGGAGATTTGTCAGTCTACAACTTCCCTTTCAAATGCAATGGAACAAGAACACATGCAGTAAGGACATAATTGAGAAAATTGAAAGGAATATCTAGGATGAATCGAATGATAATAGAGTCAGTGACATTTATCATTTAGTTAAAAGGCTGAAATTTTGGGAGGAGAAATATTCCATGGATAAGATCATTGCTAACACTAAGCATGACTATCTGGAAGCCCAACTGAAACATATGAGACTGAAATTGATAAATGAAGAAGTTGAAATTGATTGTTGGACAGATAAATAAAAGGCACAAGAACAAACTATCAAAGTGTTGTAAAATATAGTTCAGGAATTTAGCAAGGATCAGACTATCATCTCTTCAATGGAAATGAATTTAGCAGGTTTGGTAAACTATGGAGTTATAGTTGACAAAGAGAATATTGAAGTTGAGGATTCCTCTCCTCTTTTTTCTCCCTTGAAGGTAGATTAGACCCCAACGTTTTCAGAGAATTAAGATTCACCCTTTTTTCAATGATGTTATATGAAGTTTAAATGTATTTAACTTGTAAGCGCGTTTGTTCGTCTCTATACCAGTCAGGGATGTAGAAATAGTTGGAACATGGAAGAATGTAAATATCTTGTATTTTGTTTTGTATATAGCACTTGGATCTATATGACCTATATTGTTCAGTATATATGGAGCATTTTTGTTACTACAAGTCTTATGGTTCAGCCGAAACCTTTTTTTATAATACAAAAAAGTAGTCGTTATGTAAAAATAAATAAAAATGAAACACATGCTTGAATTTAAGATCAATAGTAAATATTAAAAAAAAAATTAGATTCACACCCATTTCCAGAAGGGGGGGAGGGGATTGAACAGGTTGAGATAACACCAGTAGTTTTGTCTCATGAAAAAAAAATCGGTGAAGGCTTGAATGAAGCTTTCCATCAAGAATAAGAGACTTGGTGTTTAAAATTTCGAGGTCTATGGTTGAAATATGGTGATAGGAATACTACTTTCTTCCATAACTAGTTAAAGATTCGAAAGCATAATAATTCTATTAATGAAATTATTTCTGCTGAGGGACTGAGGCTTTCATATCAGTTAGAAATTAAACAGGAAGTTGTAAGTCACTTCAAGGAGTTATATATTGAATAGGGAATGGATTACTGTAACCCCAAAAATTCACTAAAATTTAAAATTTTCAAGTAGCAATAATTGCTTGTGTTTTCTATGCGAAAAGTATTAACTTAAACACAACTAAACGCTAAACAAGGTACTTAACGATAACAACTCCTAACATTTGTCATTAATGGATAAGAGTTTAAATTACTTATGAATCACAACAATTGTCTTAACATCTATTAACTTAAATAGTGTCTTATAAAGTCGTAAAGTCAATTATCGTTAAACTGACGTTAGGATGTTGAATAATGCTTGCATTATGTACTTTTATTGTTAGCATGCATATCGTCACTTTCGTTCTATGTTATACATTTTGTTTCTAGAGACTAATTGATCGTTTTACTGTAATGAAGGGGTCCTTGTGTACGCCCCGAGGCTTACTTAGCTAACGCTCATGAATTCTATTTGCAGAGAACAGGTAAGACGGAGAATTTTCAAACGAAGTATACTGATGTAATTCAACTTAACTTGCAGTACCATAATGGCCTTTAAAGTTATTTATGAATGGGTAGAGAAATTATCTGCCCTGCAAGTCAACTCAGGTATTTTATCGTAAAAATCTGATTATCTTCATGTACTTCGTATTTCCAACGGTTGCATAGTTTAACTATTGAATAATCATACGGTAACCCTACTATAGCCAATTACTATGGAGAAAATTTATGTGTTAATAACACCTACTTGTTATATCAATACTATGGAAAATTTTCATTGTAATACATTACATGTTCTCAATCCAAAACTATGGAGAGAACATTGTAATACTTTTCCATTTCATAGATTATAAGTACATTACCTATATTATGCAATAAAATATAACTTCTACAAACTATATGTTATATTTAAGAAGCAGAATGTGCATTCTATATGCGTAGAACTTGTACAGAATCAAAAGCATAATAACTATAGGCATAACTATATGTTTGAAGCTTTATGCATAAACTAAATGTTTGGAGCTTTATGCATAACTATATGCTCGTTGCATAAATGTTTAACTTATGGTAATAATGTGATAGTGGATGATGCGTTGGCATGCCCTTCGAACCAGTACTAAGTATTTATGGTTCAATAACTGCATTATGGTGGATTACTTGATGGTAGCTCTCGTGGAAATCTTCACGTGAATGGAACATGGAACATGGTGGAAAACCTTTGTCATGTAATACCTTAAATGCTGAGTTGTGCATGGATTTGTATGCGTGGGATTATGTGTTAGCAAAGAACCGAGCTTTGATAGCTGAGGTTTTAAATGCTAATTAATGAGTTTGGTCATCATGAAAAGACTTATCTCTGTAGTTTGATATGCACCGTTGATCTCAGGGTAAATATCTGGCTTTGGGTTAAACCCTAACCTTGGCATTGGTATGCCAACCTATTCGACACTTTGTTCATTTTGCGAAATGTGAGGGTGAGGCTCACAGGATCCCTACCCTTCAAGGTTTGTAACTTTTTTGAAGGTGCCTTTCGGGGTTTCGATACCTTGACTTACTTTATATACTATTATCAAGATAGTTCATAATGTGTACAGGTCTCAAATCTCTCTTGAGGTTCGATGGTAATTCCTTCTTCTATACCGTAGGCGTTGGTGGAGTTTGAAGGTTCAGGTGTGCTTCGGCATTTTGCAAACTAACAGGGTTTTGGCTCTTCTTGGAGTTGTTGTGGAAACTTCATACACATACTGTATGCGTTGATAAATCTGGGATACTCCAACGTGCTCCAGTTATTCGTAGGTGAGGTATCAGTTTCTTTTCTAAAAATTCAATGGTTGTTTTTAACAATGTCCCTTCTGGTTTTAATACTTGAATATATGTTTAACCACTAGTCGTGTTGTGTTATGGGCAGGTGGTTTCTTCTTGGCAATGGTTGAAGTTAAACTGTAACGGGATGAAATCTTTGGTTGGGCCCTGGTAAGCCTCGGAGACATCCCAAGGGTGTACAGACTTGATTTTACATTCGGTTGTAAAGGAAATCTTTATGCTGTAAAGCATGTTGTAGAAAGTACATCCCGAAAGGCAGTGTTAGGATTTGGAGAGTTTTGCTCCCGAGCTTGTAGGGCTCTCGTTGGATTCTTAACGATTTCTTCTTACTGCTGTAAGATGTTTGTTTTTGAGTTTTGAAATAAAAAGACTGTTTCGAAATCGTTGTGTTTGGTCCACTGTCCAGATGTACTTATTTGGCAATGAATTAGTTGTTTTGTTGAGAAATATTGAAGAATGGTTTTGGAAATCGATTCTGGTTTATGATGTAAAGTAGGGAGGGTTGAACCCTCGACCATAACTCGTATTATTTTAATTTGAAAAGCATGAGTATGAAATGGTTTTGCAAAAATAGAATGTTGACAGTCGTAGAGTAATATTTCGGCACTTCAATGTAAAATGTAAGCTATGTTGGTTATTAAAATGTTTAGGGCAGATCTCGTTACTGCAAATTGAAGGGTTATAAGGTTTAGGTTTTGCTTTTCAAACAAGGCCGTAAGGCTAGGTTGTAAACTCTACTGCAAGGAACTTTACTGTGTTTTTGCTAAGGGTTTTGAACGCTGGTCGTGTTACACTTCTATGTTTTCATAATACGAATGGATCAATTACTTGAAAAGATAAGAGAAGTTTGCGCTTAGGGTTTGAACCCTGGGAAACACAAAGATTTAAATAGATTATAATTATCCTCTAATTATATTTAAATTTGTATTCGAAAATACAGTGATAATGTGTAAGAATATTGATAATGTACACTACAATTTGCAGATGCAAAAATACTATTTCTTTGATTCAATTATAACACTTAGGTTTGTTTATAAAAGATTTACTGATGAGTTTCGATGTTAAAAGTATTGTAATGTCAAAGTTTATCTTAGACATGTTTCTTGTAATGTATAATTTGCATGAATTGTTATTATTTTAAAAGTAAGTTTAGATAATTCTCTGTATCAGTTATTTGATTCGAAATAAATAGGTTTGCTATATTATAATCATTCATAGGAGACATACTATGAATAATAATATGATATGAATAAAATCAAGGGTTTAATTATTTAAACATACACAATGAAATTATATGTGTTTCCTATTTAAATTCTAATATGTCTACTGAATAGGACAGTATTACAGTAGTGAAATAATGTAGATTTATTTTGGAATAAGCCATCAAGTCTATTCACAGTATAACATCATTCTAATATATTCTAAATACCCTTTCATGTACTAGAGTACGGCACTGTAACCAGTGTGTGGAAAAATACAGGGAAGCATTATTATTCAATCATTCTATCATTTAACTACGTTATCTAGAATGCATTTTATCCTAACAGTTATATATTACAGAAGTAAAATATTTATTAATAGTGTAGAATATCTAAGATTTAATTGGAAAACTAATAACATAAAACATTCAGATTTATTTTACTAACTTGACAGAAGTAAATAAGATAGCACAATCTGAACCTGGTACTTGTAGAAGAAGAAACAAACAGCCAAAGGAGCCTGTTCCACCTAACCTACTCTTGAAGATAGCCGAGTTACTTGCCTTAGGACCCCCGAGCCTATTCACTGAACCACCAAGACGAAGATGTTGTGTGGAATATTGGAATAAATTCCCTTGCAACTCAGCAGTAGCACCTAGCAGTAGTACTTCCTGCTTTTAGCAATATTGAACTCAGTAATGTGGCTGCACTAGTTCAGAATGTAGTCTTAGTTCACTCAATCACTTCTAACCTTCCCCTCATTGAATCTCTTGTGCTCAGAAAATATCACAAGGTAAGAATGAACAGGCCCTGCTGAATTCGATGGGTAGATAAGTAGCATGCCTAGGTCTTTGGTCAGTTTATTTAGTAAATGAGCCACCTGCTCAGTTCCACTTTCTTGGGGAACATGACCATAAAAATAGGGAAGTTGCCCCCTGCAACAGTTAGAAGTGAATTGAGGATGCTGCCAATTATCAGTTTGCTCTCCACCATAGTCCATTCCTCCTAGTCGGTCAATGAACACTCATTCAACAGTCTCCTTTGGATGTTTGTCTCCACTTTTATTTATTAATAATAAAATATTCAAAGTAATTAATTACAGTCATCCTTGACCCCACTTGGTCAATAGTCATAAAACTTTACAATAAAAATAAAACATAATGTTTTCATCATGACATAAAATGTCTAGAGTTTGGGTATGTGACAATTACAGGGTCCCTAAAGATGAATGATTGGATTGTATCCCCCCTATGATTTCATTGCAAGAAAATGAACATCTGAATAGGTATATAAGTGAAGCAGAGGCTATAGCAACAGTTCGTGGATTAGTGGCTGATAAATCTACTGGTCCTAATGGGTTTACAATACACTTTTTCAAAGATTTGTGTATGACAATTAAAATGGATCTATGCAAAATGTTGAACTGGACAAAAGGAAAATATAAAATTGGTGGAGCCACAAACTCCTCCTTCTTGCCTTAATTCCAAAAGTAGCACGTCCCTCTTCCTTCTCCCATTTCAGGCCCATTTCTTTATGTAATTCTTCTTATAAAATTTTGACAAAAATTCTAACAGAATCAAACCTCTTCTTCATAGGTTGATTTCAGAAGGCCAAGGTGGTTTTGTTAAGCATAGGAAGATTATAGATAACATTATTCTAATTCAAGAGGAAATTCACTCAAGTTTTGGTAGAAAGAGCAAGGTATGGATATTAAGTTGGATATGGCTAATGCCTTTGATAGAGTTCTACATAGCTTTCTTTTTGAAGTTCTGGAAAGGTTTGGATTCTCACCTTCTTTCATAAAATGGATAAAAGCTTGTATTTATCGTCCTTGGATATCTCCTTTGATTAATGGACGACCAGTTGGTTTCTTTCAAGCTTCATGTGGTCTTCATCGGGGTTGTCCTATGTACCCCTTTTTATATATTTTAATGGTTGAATATTTAGGATGAAAATTAGTTAAAGAAAGAGATGAAGGACGGCTTATTGGTATTTGAATAACAAGAGGAATTAAATCAGTCAATAATGCACAATTTGTTGATGACACAACCCTTCTGGGGGAGCATTTGTCACCAATGCAAAAGGATTTTAACAGGTTCTGGATTAGTATTTACATGCTTCTGGAGGTTTGGTAAACAATGGGAAATGCAAAATCTATGGTTGGAACACTTCCCCCAGTTTACTGCATCGTATTTCTCATACTTTGGGTTTTGCAAGAAGTTCTAGCTGGACGTTGTTCAAATATTTAGGAATTCCCATTGCCTTAAATAGAATCAAGAATATGGAATGGGAGCCTATTCTTCAAAAATTAAAAGACAAAATGCAAAGTTGGGGTTTCCGGTGGTTAAACCCGACTGGAAAACTCGTTTTAATTAGGTATGTCCTCTCTTATCTTCCCTTATTCCAATGCTCCTCTCTGTTGGATCCAAAATGTATTATGCAAAAATTACATCAATATTCACGATTTCTTTTATGGAAGGAGGTAAATCTAACAATAAAAAAAATTCATTTGATTAAATGGGATTTGGTTACTCCAAAATGCTTTGGAGGACTAGGTATTTGTGATCCTTAGTTAATGAATCATGCAATGGGAGCAAAATTAGTCAGGAATCTTGTCTCTGGGGAAAAAGCTTGGTGGAAAGAAATAATTTGGAAAATGTATCTATCTCATTCCAGTCATAGGTGCTTGGATATCTGCTCTTGGGATAAAGAGGGAACAAATATTTGGTGATTTTGTAAATCCTATGGGAGAATAATACAAGTAGGTTTGTATTGGATTCCTAATGGTAAACATATTGATCTTAGGAAGGACTCAATCCTTGGTGCTCCCCCTCTTACACAAAATGTGTTGAGCTCTTGGAATTAATAAGATGGATTGGTTTAATGGAATTAGAACAATGCAAGATTTATCTGTTTGGGATTCAACAAGGAATTGGATGAATTGGAAAAATTTGGAAGTCCCAGAGCATTTGATTGACCCTATTTAGATCCTTTATCAAAATCTACATGGAGCTGCTCCAATAAGTTCAACTTCTAAGGACTCTAGAGGATGGGGAAAAAAGGGGACTTACACAGTGAAAGAGGGATATTATCTTCTCTTCCAAGAGCGTCAACATCAACCCTTTTCCAGACTCTGGAAAATAATTTGGCAATAGTATGGTGTACCTGAATTCAATATATTTTGTTGGATTATGGTTCAAGGAAAAATTTTAACTTTAGAAAATATGAAAAAAAGAAATATCGCAGGTCCTCATTGTGTTTTGTGTAGAGAACATGAAGAAACTATTGTACATTTGTTCTTCCACTGTCACTATACCAAAATGATGTGGAATTTTTTGTTGAAAGATTTGGTCAATTCCTTTGTGCTCCCAGGTAATTGGAACAGTTTTTTCATCAGTTGACATTCCTTTTTCCAGGTTCTCTTAAAGGGAATCCCGTTTTGTCAAGAATTTGGTCTTCTCTTCTAAGGTATGTATGCTAGAAAGTTTGGCCAGGGAATTACGGTATTTTTCAAGATAAAATAATCAAAGCAGAAGATTTTGCAATCGCAGGTAGATCACTCTTGCGAGAAACTCTTCAGCATAATATTAGTATGATTTAGTGTTATGATCTTTGGAATGAGACTGAAGCAACTTGGGAAAAATATTTCTTAACTCCCAACTTTGTTCCATCAAAATTTGGGAAAAAGGAGATCAAACCGGCATGGAAAATTGAGATGTGTATGGAAAAATTTCAAAAGTGGCAGCATAATTATTTATCCTTTTTTTTTTATGGATCTTCGAAAGGTAACCCCGGGGAGGTAGGTGCGGGAGGGGTGATCTTTGACCTTGGTGGAAATATAGTGAAAACCTTCACTTGGGGATTGTGAACAGGTACAAATAAGCAAGCGGAACGGTATGCCCAGTTTCTTGGTTTAAAACTAGCCTTAGATGACAAAGCTCACCCTCTTATTGTCATTGGGGACTCCATGATCATTTTGTCTCAAACAAGAAGTGGTCAGTCTATATTAGATCCTTTAGCTTGTTGAATTCATAATCGTATTTTGAGTATTCTTCTGAGGTTTCAGTGAATAAAATTGTATCATGTCAAGCGGTCGTTGAACTCTATAGAAGATATCTTTGCAAATCGATCTTCCCTCATTCTACAAGGGGGGTTAATGATAGATGGAGGTCCAATAAACAAGTTTTGGGTTCCTTAAGGCATGGTTTTACTCCTTAATTGTTCCCCCACATGGAGGGCTTATTGGGGTCTCCACGTCACTATTTTCTTGGACAGAATGAATGGGGAGGTGTCCCCTTCTTATGTCGGCATTGTGTTCATTTATCGTGGTAGATGGAGTATTAAGGAGCTCTGCTTTCATGGTATTGGGACTCTTTCCTCCCCACTATTTGATTCCCCTATGTTAGTTATTTTCCCCTCCGATCAGGATTTGACCGTGAAGGAATTTTTTGGTTCAGTGTTTTGGGATTGTTTGTCTAGAATGGTGGCAAGAAATGCGATCCTCTCAGCGTTCTCCTTAGCTCAAGGAGTAAGGAATTCTGCTTCGGTCTCTTTACCTTATCAGGTTTTTTGTCTTGGCCTTGTTTGGCTTTCATTTGGGAGGTTTTGAATACTAGACTTAGTATGCACAATGATATATTTGATTTCGGGCCAAACTATGGTTGGAATATTATCTGTATTGGTAAAAGGGAAGGTTGTGGTATTTTATGTTCTGGTCATGTCTCTGCTTTTGTGGAATTAGTCAATTCTCATTTGCATCATTTTGGTTTTTTTAGAGCATCTGGTTTTGAAAACCTCCTATCAATGGATTTAGAGAAAAAGATCAAGTGTCTTGTAGACCAGGTGAATGTCGCTTTTGCTTGCATAAACAATTTCAAAACATATCTTAAGTGAATGAAGGACCGTGTGGAAGGCATATTTCAAGCGGTGCATCAGTTGTTAGCCCATTCTCCGGTGATGGATAATCGCTTGGACCATATTGAGTAGATATATCAACAACTCAGTGGCAATATGGAAGCTCATTTCAATAGTCTTCAAGCAGAGGTGAAAAAATGTGAAGACGAGGTTATTGGTATGGCGGTTTTAGTTTCCAAGCAAGAATACCAAATTGATGGCTCTTTTTATAAAATTGATGAGAACTATGTAGCTCAAAATGGGGATGGAACCTCAGTCCTTCAGTCAGTAATAGAGGGTTCTGAAAAGGGTGGAGGAAATTCTAGGAAACAAAGTAATGAAGACAACACCTTTGTCAATATAACAGCTACAGATCAGGATGAGGACTCCAAGGGGAATCTGTTGAGGGTTCTGAACATAAATATGGGTTTGATACATAATTTGGATCTGCAGAACATATGGAGGTTGATTCCTATGATATCGAGGTCGATAATGAGGAAGATAATACAGTTAATGAAGACAAGAGTCTGGATAGTGAAGAAGACGAAGATGATATTTTGGAGCAGAGAGCAACTAGTTATTCCAGCAGTTAGTATGTTTATGTTATAATCTTTTTTTGTATCTTATTACTAGGACAATATGTGAAGGTTTATAATTATCTAGGGTTTCCAGAATTTTTGAAAGCTTATAGCTTCTTTTGGATTACTGTATATGTCATTTGTCTCTTGCAATATTGTCTATGTTACTCTAATGGACTACATCAGTATATTTTTGTAACTCTTTGATGAATGTTTTCAACCTTTTGCAATATAAATATAACCATTCCTGTTAAAATAAAAAATTATACAGTTTTTTATAAACATCACATTTGTATTTCAAATATTCAAAACAATGAAGTAACTAATATACCTTGTTTTCAAATCCAAAGTTTCAATAAAAATTAATACTTGATCTAGAAAATAAAACTCATAATTCTTCCCTCCATTGTATGTGTGTTTTTTATGATAGAAAATAAGTCACAAACCCAAAAATAAAAGAATGCTCAGTTTTACCATCATTGATTATCTTTTTATTTTATTTTCTTATCTTTTTTTTATACTAGGGGAATAGGAAAATAGAGTTTGGGTTGGTACTCGCGTTACACAGGCTCCAGGGATCCAATCTCGCTACCACTATACCCCTAGGTGCACCAACGATCCTGAACACTGGACATGGGTTAATTTGGGGGGATTTGAACACGGGCCCTTTTGATTACAACAATGACATCGAAACCACATGAGCTACCCCCCACAGGCTACCATCATTGATTATCATTATCTATTATCTCTTTATTTTTCAGTAAAAGATTTATTTATTTTTGAAAAAAAAACATTACAAAAATACCTTAAATGTCCATTGAGATTATTTTTTAAAATTAAAATTTTATTAAACTCTCATTTCAAAAAGGAATATGAAAAATTACAAATAAGAATTAAGAACATATAAATTGCACTTAGAACCATAAATTGCAATCGCCTCTAGTAATTAGTAAAATCCTAATTTTTAGGTGTTTAAATTGTGTTTTTGAATCCATAAATAGATTCAGCACCCTTGAATACCCCTTGGCACCCAAATTATGCAATTTCCATAGCTAATATTTGCGATCCTAAGAATTTCTAAAGATTTCCACTTGGAATACGAACAAAATAAGACAAAAAACATGCTTGGAAAAAGTTGTAAATGTAGAATATTTAGATTACACCAATATTTTTTATTGGCTCTCACGTGTTGATCTCATCTTTAATCTTTTTATTTATCAAAGCTTGGAGCATTAAAAAGTTATGGGAAAAAAGAGCACCTACCACAAAATTTGAATTTTTTTTTTTTTTGCAAAATCTTCGTTTCCTTAAGTAGAAGGCAATTCAACAAAAATCTTCCCGCATTTGTTTGAAAAGAACAAATTCTTCTGTTTACAGGAAAATTTTAAATATCGATAATGCATTGAGATTCTTGCCCTGAGTACAATTCTACATAGTCGATAACGCATGCATCCTGAGTACAAGTGTCTCGTAAACTTCTTTTTTCCAAATCTTAAGTGCTTCTCCTTTGTACTTCATTTTACAGACCTAAAATATTGATTTCAATTGAATTATGAAGCCATTAATTGTTTACTGTTTCAAGCAGGAACTGCAGCAAGGAGAAAATATCTCACAATTAGAGTACAGTTCACAAGTGTATTATTTCACTTTTTCTTTCCTTCAAAGTTGTTTCTTGTATCTCGTGTAGCATAACAATTTTGAAAATCTATTGGATCGATCTGTATAATTAATTCTTCTATTTGAGAGTGATGTTCATAAAGTTGTTGTCTAACAGTTTCACCAATCTTATGGGCTGCACTGACTTTGCTTTCTAACCCCTCAAGTTATGGCAATTGTTAACTCCTCCTATTTGCAAAACTGTTTCACGAATAGTCACCAACAAATATTCTAGAGAAGAATCATCTAGCAGCTCCATTATGCTTCGGTAGCCAGTTTTTAAGCCAACTCTTACAACCATGCATGAGACAAAAATCCCAGCTGCATGATCTAAAATAGGTAATCCTAGGATTGCACCTCCAACACCAATCAAAGCAATTATTGAACAAGTGGCATCAACACGATGATGTTAGGCATTAGCATGAAGAAGTCTCACACAACGAGAATGGTCATTTACAATTGCAAAATGAAGAGTTGTTCAACCTTTAAGATGGTGTGCTCTATTGACACTTGTCTTAATACTTCACAAGTGTCTAAACCACCTCCCAGTGACCATATCTACAATATTGCATCAATTATGTCTCACCATAATAGTTTTGAATATTTACATCAACCCAAATTCAAGCAAAAGAGTCAATCTCATTGTGTCCTTGAGTTACTAAACTACTTTTCAAGATATGATAATGGTTTTCTCCTTTTCCAAATCCTTGGAGTCTGGTAATTAACATTTTAATCAAGCAACATTCATTCATTTTCTTTAAGTTCACAATGGACAATTATAAACCTTTAAATTTTGAGTTAATGTCAATTTTATGATTTGAATCACCTAAGAATTATGATTTTTATTCCAAAATCACAATATAAATGGAGAAACATGTGATCATGATGGAACACCTTTTACTCCCAAATATTCTCCCGTGTTTTCTATTGAAGATATTGAGTACATCATAATGACCTTGGAACTTAAGATCACCAATTTTGTCAAAATAGAACATTATATATGATAGCAAGGAGTGGACCTAAGTTCTAATGATTAAGAATATGTGTTTCTTCCTTAGAGGTTATGGGTTTGAATCCAAAGGAGGGGTCGACTATGTGCACCTTCCTAGACTAAGTAGTCAAATGTAATTATCACTCTAGAAACAAAGAGGCTAGTAGCAAAATTTCAATTATGTGTGTATGTCAATTCCATGCGGCAGAAGGATACCACCTAGCCTGAATTAACAAGGTAGTTTTCCATGTTCAATACAATTCACAATTTTTCTATCATTTTTAGTGATTCCTGCTCCTCTTATTGTAGTTAGAAGATCTGTTTCTTCTCACCTTGTTATGCCATATCACTGTAAATTGTTTCATTTTTGTAGTTATCTTCCTTGTTTATTAGCAGTCGTAATATTAAACCATTGTAGATTTAACTCAGATTTGGGGACATGGTTATTTTGTCAAAGTTCATGGGAATTAGTGCATACGTATACTGTGTAGGTGCACATTGTATGTATTGGATATGGGCTTTCAAGATACTTTCATGTTTATTCATTTTGCAGGAGATGTAGTATAGGTTTATGTAGTCAAGCAGATATTTCTGCTTTGTATCGATTATTGAAGTATTGGAGAATTGAGTAGTCTTCAAATTGGATAGAATGTATTATAAACATATTTAGTCCTCTTTCTAGCTCATGGATGTAATCACAATCTCAATTGGACTGGTATTTTGGATAACCAAAAAATGGTTATCTTTTGTAAAATTCAAATATACTTTAGTTGAGTCAATTGAAGGTTCAATTTTAGATTGTAGGCAATTTTAGCATTATATATTTGGTCATAAGAAAAAAAGCTTGGTCAATGTTGTCAACAAGTTAATCCATTTGCTACTAGACAAAATCTAGTAAAATTGAAATATAGATAGTTCTTTAATTTAATTCAATGGCATTGAATCCCTCCCTCTCCAATCAATTATTAATAAGATCACTAATTGGTTGTGCTGACTGATGAAAATAATCATGATCTCATGATCCAGGAGGATCGTCTCAGTCGAATAATGAAGAAGAAGGTCTCCATTCTCTTCACAGGTGGTCAGTCAACGAAGAGACCATAGAGATATTTCCAACACAACTTGAAAGGGATCAAATGGACTTCGTATGTGGGAGAAATTCCAGGTTGAAGTTACGACAGAAAGGAGGTTTTCTTCGACAAATTGTTCATATAGTGTTTCATTTGAAATTTCATGAACAAACTATGTAAAAGAGAATTTTTTGTTGATGCTCACATTACTTCTCATTTAATTTGTAAAAAGAAAATTAAAAAGGTGAGAGAATCCACCTCATAAGTTGGTTTCCTAGTCCTAAGGGGTGTTGAGATCTTCATGGAGGAAGATGAGACATTTTCCTCCACATATTCCCTTAAGGTGTCTCCCGATCCTACTTTATGGGATCTTGGGAGAGATTTGCTCCTTAACATGGGTGATGATTAATCATCCATAAGAAAGCTATAAAATCCTCTCATATGGAGATGGAAGTAAGCTTGGTTGGAGAACATTCTTTGTAATCTTTCCTTTGCATTGGAGAAGTTAAGTGAGGAGGTCTTGCTTATATAAGTTCATGTGGGAGCCTTAGGAGAAGGCCGCCTAAGATGGGAGAGAGAGCCACATGATTATGTCCATGTAAATTGCATTAAGGAGGATTAATAAGAATGGTTCGGAAGTTTTGTCGAACCCGAAAATGTAGTCAAGAGGCCCGACAAACTCCGTTATTAGTTGGTTGTCATCTTTTGGTATGCATGTTTTGATTATGATTCTCACTTGATTTAGATGTCATTTCAAGTTATGTGCATGATGTTAGCAAATTTTTCATGTTTAATGATGCATAAGAATTGAAACACTCATGATTTCACAAGCAAATAAGCATCACTAAAGATCTTGTTTTGTTGAAGATTTATGCTTGAGAAAGTTCTCAGTTAAATTTTCAGATCATCTCAACCTTGGCATTTGTTTGAATTAGATAATTGCATCTATATAACCACCAAAGTTTCTTTTGGAGAAATTTCATTGAAGCATCTTGAGCATTCGAATATTATGCAGATTGGATACAATCAAATTTACTTTAGTTGAGTCAATGACTTGTTCAATTCCAGACTAGATGCAAGTTTAACATCATATATTTGGTCATAAAAAAGGAACCTTGGTCAATGTTGTCAAACACAAGATAGTCCATGTGCTATTGGACCAAATCTATTGAAATTAAGTATGGATTACTTCTTGAATTTAATTTAATAACATTGCCATCCTTCCTCTCATATACCTTATTAATAGAATCGCATATTTGGTGTGTTGACAGATGAATAGAATCATGATTTCAACCTCGACATTTGTATGAATTAGATAGTTGCATCTATAGAATCACCAAGTCGATTTTGAATGAGGGATTCCTTTGTTGTCCATTGTAAACAAATCTTATGCAAGCAACAAACCTCTTTATTTACTATCTTTCATATATTTCATTATAGATCATGATACATGTGCATCAAGATTGTTACATCATGATCCAAGTGAGAAAAGAGCCCCTTTCCTGCTAAGCAATGATACTTACATTGTGAATACTTTGTATAAGGCCCTTTTTCACTATGAAATCACTAATAGTGATGTTGAACTAGTGCTTATTTTTATTGTGGATTGACAATTTTCTATCCACTAGTAGTAAAATGGTGCAAATTTTGAATTGTTTTAATGTAGATATTCAGTTGTTGTGGTCAATTCCTAAATGTGATTTGTTTGTTAATCCAACATAGTTCCATCTTAAATCTGGATTTCTCTAAGTAGTTGATCGCTTTGGTTTTAAGATGGATCTAGGATGGTTTAAATTTTTTCGTTGTCACATACATATGTGACAACATCTTTGACTTTTGACTAAACGTCCCTTGAGAAGCTTTCACTTTTGGTTTTAGATGTGCAAGGTCTATACAATGAATGAAGCATGTTTCCAAATATGCAAATCTGTTTTGGGGAATGTGAAGTGCATTTTCAATGGAAAAGTATGTTTAAAATTTCTCTACCTTTAAGTAAGTAAAATAAATCATGAGTATTAACTTGGAACGCTTTTAGCATTAATGATGTTGCATAATTTGTTATTCTTAACTCTTTATATATTTTTTAACCTAGAAGGAAGGGACTAAGCTGCATGCAGCTCTTGTTGTTGTTTTTGTGGTTTCCAACCATTTCAAAGAGCTCATCAAAGATGTTTCTTTAGTTATGAATGGTTTTATCTATTGTTCTTCTCTTTGCTTTGTTGGATTAAAAGTTATGTTTATATGTTATGTACATTTGATCAAAATGTGCAAACACATATAGGATATCCAAGAATAAGATAGAAATCCTCTTTACTTTATTAATATAATATGAAAACCCTTGGGATAGGAAAACACCATCAATTATTCCTTATGCAAAGAATTATTCCACAAGCCATGTTTGTTCCAAAAATTACATCCAACATCCAACTTCCATTTTACCCAATACAATTATACTAATGTGTATTTATACTATCTCATGAGTATTCCTATGCCAACCACACCTTATTATTATAGTATTTATTTTAACTATCTAGTGAGCATATTTATTACCCACCAACTACTAAGTGGGCATATTCACATTACATTCATTATCCCCTTAGATACCTTCCTAGATACCTCGTATTATCCTCCCTAGGTACATTACATGATAGCTTGTAATCTGGGTGTTGTAATTCTTGGTGTTTCAACCGTGTGATTACTCATTTGGTATTTTGTCTTTGCAATTGCTTATTTTCCATGTTTAGTAAATAAGTGTTGTCATTCTCAGTGGTTCCCAACAAATTCATATATCTTTGAAAGGAATTGATTTATGCAAGAGGGATATGGACAATTATGTTCACAGCTAGGCATTGTTGGTCTCTTCGCTTTATTGGGATGCTAGTTTTGTTGGTAGCCTACTATTTGGGTGTTGTCATTCCCAGTATCTCATCTCTACATCGCATTGTGTAAAGAGATAAACATACTAGGTAGTCGTTCAACTTACCAAACAGTGATAACATTTCATGTCAATGTTCAAAGGGATTGATTTATAAAAGGAGGTGATCCATCATTCTTTCCATGCTTAGGAAACCTACTAGTAAGATTTGCATTCTTCTTTTGAAAATTGCAATGCAACTTTGTTTTTGCTAGTATGGGTTTGTGCAAATAATCAAATTAATATTGAAATAGCTTAATACTAATTTAAGGCTTCACTAAAACAAAAATTGAACTTCTTTCTATAATATTTATGTGGATTTTGTATTTGTGTTATGTGTCTCATTTTATCTCACTTTGAAACAAAGTGCATCTAGAATAAATAAATGTACTTGAATGATGTAAAGGCATCATTGATTAAGACTTTAAGCAACTAATTGTTATAGAACAAAACATAAATATATTTTGGAACCTCGTTTATGCGGTTTCCATTAAGTCATGGGACAAGTAAAAAAATTCGATGATTTTGTCCATCCGATGAGTTTTTTACTAGAATCCGACAATTAAATTTTTAATAAATCTGAATTTTATGTTCTTTAAAGCTACGCGTTAAGTCATGTTCTTCTATTTACAAGGTTATCCTTGCCCATATTTATTGTTATAATTCATAATCATAGATAGATAGTTGCTTGTGCACCATACCAAAACTAATTTCTTAGGAGACCCACTCTCTTAATAGCATTTCCACATAACAAAATTTTTTTAAAAAAAATACGACAAATGATCTTCAATAATTCAATCTCAATTTATAATTTGTTAATTGAATGTATATTAAATAGTTGAGAAAAATGTTGTTATACGGCTCCCATTCGAATTCAAATCTCACTATATAACATGTTATATATGTAACCAATACTTGCTTATTAAATGTAAAATTTTATAGAACTTTAATAAATTGACATATGAATACGTAAATTTAATAATAATAAAAATTCCAATACCCAAATACTTCTCTCACTACATTGAGATAGACATTAAAATGAGATGACGTGGCATTCTACCACCATTTGGGATGTCTTAATCTTAATGTGCCTCTTCTTATCTCTTTTTCTTACGTGTCTTCGTTGTTCAATTATTTTCCTGTCTAGGTAGTTCCTCCCTAGATAAATGTTGATGGTGGTGGGTCTGGTAGTGTACGTGTCTGATTTCATTAAAAACTCAAAATTCATCTTAAACAAAACAATAGTTGTCCTTTACATTTGCTTTTTAGTACTAAAATCGCACGGTTATCTATTGATTCATTCCCTGTGTGACGGAACGTATAAGAAATATTAACATAATAGATCAACCAGAGACTCTAATAATTATATAAGATAAAATCAGTGTATTATCTAATCGCATGCACATAAATAAAGATGGATTAACAAAAGATCCAATATTTAAGGAAAAAAATTAAATTAATTTTATGATAATAAAAACCCAATTTTTAAAGCAATCACAAAAAAACTAATTTAATCAAAACAAATCATAATTAACCATGGTAATGAAAAATAAATTATTAATGTGTATAACTAGAACCATGACTTATAGGCATGTTTTTTAAGTTGATAAGTAAGACCAACATAAAAGTGTGGTGTTTCAACTCTATTCAATATTGAGAAAGATGTGAATATGCACCAAATAAGTTGTTGATATGTATAGATGTAATCATGGCAAACAAACACGTGTTAAGTGGTTTAATAGTTTAAATTTTTATAACAATTTATGAGATCATAAAAGTGTCATTCTGCATATACTATTGATAAGGATGTAAATGAAAAAAATCATTAAAAACAATGTTAAATATGATATTATAAAAAAAATTACTTGAAATTGACAACAAATAAATGGTATATATATATTTGTAATAAGAAATTATATTTCGTCAAAATCGTTCGGAGTGTCTTTTTCTAACTAGTTTACTCTTAAGGTGAATTGAACGTAGATCATCTTAGACTTACACCTTAACCAAATAAACTAACCAAAATTGACATATAATAATAAATAAATTGAAAACAAAACTTTATCTCAATACAAAAATAAAATAAAAATTAATCTCAAAAATATATATAAATCTTTTAAATAATTTATAATTTACATACCATTTTAATAATTTATATTTTTCTAAATATATATATTTAAATGCTTTCAATAGTTTTAATGAAATGATCCATGTAACAAAATAATTCATTTAATAATATATTTTTTAATTATTATTAAACATAATTTCATAAATACATTTAATTTTATAAAACATGTGTTTTAAACATTTTTCAATTAAATAATTAAAATGAAGTTTTTTTTCCAAGGAAAAAGCGTAATTTAATTAAAGTATAATCAAATTACATATTGCAAAAGGGCTTCTAAAAGCCTTTTCTAGAAGTTAACTTTTCAACTTCAAAAAATAAGAGAGGTCAATTTGGCACTACACTGTATCATAGTCCCATATATGGTTAAAAAAAAAGATGTCCGAGCTCCCCATAGGAACCCCAAAAACAAAAAAATTACATAGTTTATACAAAAATATACCAGAAAACCAAGATCAAACTGTGTTGATCTGTTTCAATCCTTCGATAAACGGCCAATGACAGTATTCAAGAAAAGTGTCATTATTATGTTCCATGATCTTCCAATGGCCATGTGGAATATTTAGTCCCTACTTTGAGAGGTGATCTGTTGCTCCATTTCGTTCCTTGAAGACATGTCGACAAGAGAAAGTGTCAAGATCCTCAATGTTTCTGTTAGCACTGAGTTAAGGAAAAGATTGTGACATTGTTGAACTTTGTTTATCCAGTTTGATGATCATACAGTCGCCAAAAATCTAAAGGTGTGTGCAATTTTTCTCTCTAGCAAAACAAATCAGTAGTTTTAGGGCACAAAACTCAACATAATTGTTTGATCCACGACCAAGGCCCATTTAGATCTTGAAAAGATGGTTTTCGGTTAAGTGAAGGATAGCACCTCCTCCAAAAACTTCATTTTGGGAAGCCCCGTCGAAGAAATCCCAAGGATTTTGTTTATTGATTTCTTCCACCGAGATAATACGGGGAACAGGAAGATTCTTTTCCTGGGGGAAGTATGATAAAATATTTGTGCAATTATGTGCAACAAGTTTTGGAATAGTTGGCTTATCCTGAAAAAATGCCATGTTTCTAGCCAGCCAGATACCCCAAAAGGAAATAAGAGGTAAAGCTCGGAGAATTGCAGTCTCAGGTGAAGTGAACCAGGATTTCCATGCCTCTTCCACAGTGTTTCCTCTCCATTCCATAGTTGAAAGTAACAGAGTTTTCAACTCAACCCATAATTTTAGGGTGAAAGGATAGTTTATGAAAAGATGGGGGATCGTTTCTTCACTTTGTTTGCAAAGGGCATACCAACCCAGTCCCTCAATATTCTTCTTTTTCATTATTTCCCAGATGGGTATCTTATTTGCCAAGAGACACAACATAAAAAAAATCGCCTTTAATGGACAGTGGGATTTCCAGATTTTTTTCCACCACCATTTTTCTTCCCCAACCTATGCTACCTCTACCATCAGTTTGCAACCCAGCTTCGGAGTGTATTTTCCATGAGAAGTTGGCGACCAAATAAGTTCCTCCGGCAGATCGAAAAGTCTGACATCTGTGTTTCTGAGTGAAAAGTTATATTCATTCCAATGTATGACGTGATCTTCAAGAATACCCAATGCCTCTGAGATTTTCCACCCCTGTTGCCATAGAGTAGAAGATTTTTGGTCCACAATTTGGTTCAAGTGAAAAAACCCATGTGTATGTAGGAATTGAATAAGAGTTGGAGGAAGGATATGTCTATTCTGGCAGCCCAGCCGGGGGTCTGATCCAATAAGTACATGTGATCCATTGTCGAACTTCCAAGCTAAGCCTCTTTCAATAAGCGAGAGTGACGATAGGACCGCTTTCCAAAGAACCGAGATCCCCATTATGTTCTTAGATGGATTCCTAATCCAGTTTAAGATTGAATTCGGGGCAATGTATTTATGTTTCACCACCTTGGTCCATAGATTCTCTGTGGATAAAATTCTCCAACCCGTCTTGGCCGCTAAAGATTTTCCAGAAAGATGTATATGTTTTAAGCCCAGCCTCCATGAGACTTCGGTTGTGTGAGTCTTTCCCAGTTGACCCAAGGAGAGACAGAGGACTCTGAGTGCCCTGACAATAAAAATCGGAAGCATAATTTCCTAGCCTTATCCAAAATTCCTTTTGGAATCCATGCCAACGACATCCAGTAAACCGATATAGCCTCCAGAACCAATTTTATGAGAACCATTCTTCCCGCTCTGGATAACCAGCAATGACTCCAAGCCTTTAGTCTTTTTTCCAGCTTTGCGAGTAGCTACCCACAGTCATTCTTTTTGTAGCCATTTGGTTTTAGCTGGAACCCTAGATATTTGAGTCCATCATCCATATTTTTTATTTCAAAAGGGAAGAGAGTTGAGTACCTTTTCACTTCAACAACGTCTAAAAGATAAAAAGTGAGTGTTGACTTGTGATCTTTAGAGTGTTAGTGATGCCAATTCCATTAAAATTTCCCTGTCTTTTTGCATCCAAAATGGCTCTGCTCTGACCTTCCGCAACAAGTAGGAAAAGGAGAGGAGAAAGGGGACACCCCTGACGTAGTCCTCTTTCAGCACAAAAAAAATGTGTGGCATCCCCATTGATTAGGACTGCAAAGGAAGTTGATGTAATACAGGTCATGATCCATTTGATGAAATCATATTCAAAGCCCAAGTGTGCCATTAAAATCCTTACGTGTAACTAACTGACTCTATCAAATGCCTTTGACAGGTCAATTTTAAGAACAACACCTTTAATCCCTCTTGTTTTTTGTGAATGAAGGCCCTCATGAGCATATCCAATAGCCTCATGAATTTGTCTTCCTTCCAAAAAAACAAAATTCTCTTGAGAGATGACCTTTGAAAGAACCTGTTTAACCTTCTCGCAATGGTATTTGCCACTAGCTTACAAGTGATGTTGCATAAAGAGATCATTATGTAGTCATCCAGAATAACGGGATTATCTAATTTTGGAATCAAGGCAATGAATGTGGTGTTTAAGGGAGGGTGCACATTCCACCCCTCTAGGATTCCTCCACCAGATGAAGAAGATCTGCTCCAATCACATCATAGTGAGCCAAAAAGAATTCTATAGTCCAACCATCCGGGCCAGGACTCTTGTCCTTTTGAAAAATGTGTGGTGTTTCTTTTAGCTCTTTTTTGATATTTCTTCCATATTGAGTTCCTGATTGTCTTTAGGGGTGATGAGACCAGGGAAGAACTGATAAAGTCATATAACTTCAACTATGTTGGCTCTTCTATTTTCCTTAAAAAGGGATTTAAAGTGAGAGATTCCCAGATTGGCCAACCCTTCAAAAGAGGTGGTGGCCTCGTTGTTTTCATTTTTCAGTTCCCAGATGGGATTTTGGGATTTACTTCCCTTTGCGAAAGCATGGAATAATTTCATATTTTCATCACCACATTCCAACCATATTGCTCTGCTTTCTAAGCACCAGAATTCCTCCCGCTCCATTAAAAATTTCCTTCTTCTATTTTCCAAGATTCCCAACTGCTCTTTTGTCTCCTGAGTGAGGAAGCCCCTCCTTCTGAGTCCTATAACAGAGAGAATTCCAATTCTACAAGTTTTAAACCTATTTCATCCCTCTCTTTATTTTTAAAGGCCCATTCCTTGATTTTTTTTTTTACCAGTGTAAGGTTCTTTACAAAGTGAGGTGCAGTAAAGACTCCATCTTCAAGCTGGAAAGGTATCCAGTTTTCTTTGATAATATTTGTAACCTCTTCTTCTTTTAACCAAGCAGCACATAATTTGAAAGGGATGGGTGGTTTTGTGAAATCCCCCAATATTTCAAATCGTATTGGTGAATTATCAGAGTCTCCCCCCGAGTCTACCCATTTTCTGAATCTAAAATTTTTCCCATTTAGATTTTCTGCAATCAGGAAGCGATCCAACCTCTTCGCAATTATTCCCTCACCAACTCTCTGATTTGACCAAGTAGGCTTCAGTTTTACAGGAATAACATCGATGAGGTGAGAGTCTCTTATCAAGAGATCAAAGTATTCTACAAGCGGATCCCCTCTAGCATGGGGTCCCCAAGTTTCATGGATTCCAAGGGTGAAGTTGAGATCTCCACCCAGGATTAAGTTCTCAGTATTAAGGAAGGAGTTATGTCTCAATGAGTTCCATAAAGAGAATCTTTCATTGTATTCTCCATAGACATTTAGAATTTTGAAACATTCATTTAAAACAGCGTGAAAAATTTCAACCCCTAACCCAGAATCAAACCCCGAAGAGTTTGTAACCTTTACAACCATCGAGTTCCAGCCCAAAGCAAGTCCTCCTGAGTGCCCCCTGGAATTTACAGCAACGAAATCATAAATTTTGAAGGTTGATATCATGTCCCAAATTTTGAATTGGGTCACAATGGACTAAGGCCGCTGGCCATATTCATGAGAGTTTGTCAAATTGATGCTAAAGGTCAAATAATTGCCAAGGAGGAAAATTACTAGTTTCCTAGGTTAGGGGTGGAAGCTTTGGGATTTGGAATAAGGGGGATAATAAATGATGTTTGAACATTAGAATGGCATAAATATTTAATAAAGGATCTAAATAAATATGTACAAGTGAAAATCAAAGTGGCATTTGATCATTAAGATACATGGAGGAAGTGGGACCCACATATGGCTAGATTTCCCCACTACACTTGGCATCATTCTCTCACCAAGTCGAATTCAAGGTGAATGGTAACATACTTGGGGGAGTTCAAAAGGTATTATTCATGGCATGACTCATCCAAGGTCGAAATGTAGAGGAAGAGTAACTCCCGTGGAAGAGGAAGAGGAAATTTGGAGCTAGTGGGACACTTGGGCTAGATTCCCTAGCTCTATGACAACAATGATGAAGATGCTATGACACCTATGACACAAATCAGACCTGACGGATGACATATAACATATATGACATGTCAGGGATAAAAATAGCCTCCAAGAGGGTGCTCAAGGGAGTTAGGGAAGCTAAGATGCTTCCACATGTGATTTGGTGGAAGTGGGAGACTAGGAATTGTTGTACAAGTGGCATTCTTTGGAATCTCTTCTCAACTTGAGTTGGAATGCATCTCTTGGAAGGAATTCGACCCATAGAGAGCTTGGAAACTTTATAAATGTCAAGAACAAATAATGAAGGCATCTTTTGATCATTTGAGAAATTTGCAATTGCATTTGTGAAGAGGGAGAGCTAGTGGATGACTAGTTTCTTGCCTTAGCCAATTTCGAGGGTGAAAGATTCCCATCCAAGTTGGTAATTGGAAAGGCCATTCAGAAATTTAATTTGGAGCGTTAATGGAGCTTTAATGGAGTCTTTATTTGTATGTGTAAGCTACATGGTAGCTCATGGTTTCTTCTAGTGCGGCTCACTCCTTCAACCATTTCCAGTTTTCATGGCATATTCTTGATCCTTGAGGGAGGGCGTTTTTGGTGAGCTCTTATCACTCTTTGGGAGAGATTCTCATGATCCATTTATGTTTTAATATGATTAATATAATCTTTTATTCATCTTCAGAAATTTTCAGGTCGAAATACCAAGTGGTTATATGTAAAATTGATTATTAATGAGCAAACAGTGACCATTCCCCCACTAGATTGATGTATGCCAATGTATTGATTATGATTTCAAATGGAATAATGTTTCTCTGATATATTTATGATTTATGGACTTCCATTGATGATTATTACAATTTTCATGTTCAGCACTTAAGAATTTGGATCCATCTTGCTCAATTTTATTTTATTTGAAGGAGATTTAATGCTATTTCCCCCAAGGTCGAACTAGTGATTTTGTAGTTGTTTGGGAGAGGGTTATAACCAGCTTAATAAAATGAATAATGGTGCACACAAGACATTAATATTGTCCCTTAGACATCCTCTTCCTATTTTCATAAATTCGAGTGGGTTTGGGATCATTTGGAGAGTAATATTCAGCATTTACCCTGGGGGGATTGGAACCCCAAATTACTAGTAAAACTCCCATCTTGCCCAGAAGTGTAAATAAGTTTTCAGAAGTCTTTTGATGGTCATAAATCATCCCTTAACATCATAATCAAGTACAATTATCATTCATACACCTTCACTGAATATTTGGAGGCATTTCGCTCCAATTGGAGACCTAGAGACCAATATTAGTCAAAGGGAAATTACTAGTAAAGTACCCTACATTGGACAAAATTGAAAGAGGATTTGCAGAAGTATTTTAAAGGTCCAAAATCATCCCTGAAACACATATTTATGTTCTAACATCATCCATATACCTTCTCGGAATATTTGGGAGCATTTGGAGCAAATTGGAGACTTAGACATCAAAAGTAGTCAAAGGTCGAATTTGGGGAAAAAGAGAAAAATTTGTCATTTTAATAAAATTCTTAAAGAGGGAAATTACAGTTGATTTCAAAAATGTTGTAACCTCTTCCTCCATCCCCAGTGTTTCTTGAAGTAAAAAATATCCGACTGAAGCAAAATAATCATCCTTTTTAAGGAAAAATATTTGGGTCTACTTTCCAAACCCCTGCTGTTGAGAGACAAAATTTTCATTGGGTAACCCCTCCCAAGGCTCTCTCTTCTCTAAGCGCCCCTACAATAGTCCTCTGTTTTCCATCATCTAGGTCCTGTAACGCCCGATGTTGAGCTAAGGAGATATGGGAAGGCCGGCCCCTTCCTTTTACTTTTTTAACCGACTGAGGATTTTTGCCAAGTCCATTACAAAGTGCACTTAAATCCGAAATGTCAGGGATGTCCCTGGATCTCATATGGAAGTGAATAGGACATTTTTCCAAGGTATAAGAGGGTGTTCTTCCAAATGAAGAACCCGAAGGAAGTGGAGAGATAGGTTTAGAAGAGGTATGGTCGGGGTCCAGCAATGTCTTGTTTTGATCCATAGTATTAAGTGGGGGTGAACCAAAGGAATTTGGAATTGGAGAAGTAAAGCGATCCTTGTTCTCAATAGATAAAGAAATTAAAGAAGCTTCCAGAGAAGAGATAGGAGAAAAGAGTGCTTCTTTCTTACCCAGAGAAAGATGTGCTTCAGATCCAGTTGAATGTTGTGCTAGATCTGCCTCAAGTTCTTCTTCGATGATAGCCTCATTTTGCTGTAGTTGAGATGTGTATGGTTCAACAATTATTTATGTGTATACCAGACTGTTTGCTTCTGAAAAAACTCACATTTTTCCTCCCTCTATGATTCTTTCACCCTCCCTGCTTTTTGAAATCCCTCCTCCCCTTCCAAACCACCTCTACCAACCATCCTCTTTATTGGTTTATCCAATTCCCTATTGAATCTATGTTGACAATACTTATCCATATGTCCATAATTATGGCATATGTGGCATCTGAAAGGAACCCCTTTGTAATCTAACATTTTCCTGCGGCTTTCCTACCCCCAGATAAAATTTAAATCCTTTCTAAGCCCCGATCTGATGTTTAAGGACACCAAAATTCTGGCAACATTCATCTATTTGGTCTTTGTGGAAGACATATCATCATCAATGAAAGCTACTAAAGAATTTCCAATATCCCTGAAATAGTCCCAGTTCCAAAACTCCCAAGGTAATCCTGGCAACCTTACCCACACTGGAATCACATCAAATTTCTCTGTATCTGCGTCGAACATAGGGGTCCAACTTTTGAAAAGTATGGGATTATTTCCTAGACTCCAATGCTTCTGGAAGGTTCGACCTACGTCCTCCTTGCTTCTGAGCTTAAAAACAAACCATCCACGCAAAAGAATCATAATATCAGGTTTGTAACTTAGAAAATCCATCCAATTTGTAACTACCCAGTTCTCCAACCCCTCAAGGCTAGGGCATTTCCCTCTGGCTCTCCCTACTACCGTCGTTTCCGCCATTTCCAAGGATTGTGCCATAGAGGCGTTTTGTTTGCAAATCAGATTTAGTGGTTCTTTCGATCTTTTTAAACACTTACCCTTCTTCCGCCTCTATGAAGGTCCTTCAGGGGAGCTTCGAAGTTTATCAGAAGTGGCAGCCCCTGAACCTACCTCCTGTGAGAAGTTTAAACCCTGTTGGTCTGAAGGTCTCAAAAGAGAGGCACTGAAGCCCTATGGGATTTGTACATTAAAGTCCTCCAAATTTTCAATGTGCAGCGAGGTTTTTCCTAGATCTTCTGAGAACGACCATCTGAATTCCAGCAGATCCAACCAAAAGCACAAGTTCGAATCTTCCCATCTCTCTTCATGTAAACCCACATGGGTTATGGTTGAGTTCACCGCTAACAGAAACCCTAGGAAATTTTGTTGTTGCGGTTTGTAGAGGGTAAATGGGGTTCCGCCAAGAATTAGTGCCAAGGGTCTAACCAAAAGCAAGGCTTGTGAAGACGCTCCCTCCTCAGCACGCGACTAGCTCACCAAACCTTTCATCCCCATCTGCTTGCGTAGCCAACTGGTCCCAGCTGTCATCGCCTCCAACAAACCAGTCCCAGGTGGCTCAGAGAGAATGTCAACAATCGGTGATCGAGATGTTGCAGTATAATGGAAAATGCTATGTACTTCTAGTGGATCCGTCGAATAGTCCACCTCATCAACCGTATGGTACTCCATGTGCATTCACCGCGTCTAGGTGTTAGGATCCAAAGAGTACCCCCTGTCATTTTCAGATCCTAAATCGTATGTGACAGCGAAAGGGCTGCGTCTGCAACCCCTTGGGACTGCAAAACCCTAGCAAAGCTCTCTCCATCCATCCCAACATCGTATCTTGTCCGGTTGCAGCTCATAACCAATTAAAATGAAGTTTTACAAATCATTTTCTTTTAAATATGATTAACAACATTTCAAATTTTAATAATAATTAAATGTAAAAATTAACAAAACTTAAAATAAATTAACATATAAATGTATTATTTTAATAATAACAAAGTTTATATTGAATGGAGAAAAACTAATCAAACTTCGGGACATGTACACCTCATAAGATAAACATATTTATATGATGCCATTTTATGAGTGAAGGTTTTGATATGAGAAATCTAACTCAAGATTTTATAGCTATTGTTAAGTTAAATTTGAGCACAAATAATCTATAACATGAAACATGTGGAACATACGGTTGCATATAAATAAATCTCTCTTCGATGATTTTGCTCCAAACTCTTTGAGAGTGGTGTTTTTGGAATGGTTTGGCAAGCCAATTTTTAGAAAAAGAAGATCTTTGATTCTCTAGTTGTTTTTAGCAATTGTAATATCCCAATGCAATTCCAGGCAATTTTTGTTGTGTAATTTTGTTAAACAATTAGCATATGTACTCATTGAGGGATTTCTTCATACACTTTGCATAAATTCTTCAAATACACATTTTGTCAAACATTTTGAGATCATTCCTAATGGACACAAATTAGGAGAAACAAATTTTGCACCCTTTTATTAAGAATAATAGATGGTAACAATGACAGTCTAAGGGATGCTATAGTAGCTACTAAAAATACACAACAACAAGAAACCTGGAAATAGTGCCAATTAATGCCAAGTCTCATTCAATTGATGAATTTGGTCTCCTCGGGTAAACTCGGTCTGATCAATAGATCGGATTCCTCCAGTAATTATGGCCCCTTGCAATGGTTTGCGGCCCACCTCCAAGGGAATTCAGCTTCCTCAATTGGAATTGGCTCCCCCTCTACACAAGTCAACGTTCCACAAGTAAAATCACATTATTTACTTGGCTTATGTTCTTTCCTCCGGCTCTTGGCCTCTTCAAGTGATATGGCCTTCTCTTAATTCTCGCGTCTTTCTTCTCCAACTCATGGCCCTCTTGGATACACCTACAGTCACTCCCACAACCCACATGAAAGGGAATTCGGCCTTCCCAAATATATAGCCTCTTCTGAAATGATTAGGACCTCCAGATGAACTCATCCCCTTGACACAATCGGTCCTCTCCCAAGATATTTTGGCCCCTCCTAAATTCGATCTCAAATGTAAAGGTATTTGGAACTCTTCTAAACTCCAAGAACCCACAAGAAGTTCGTATTCCACAATCCACTCAGCCTCTTAAATTGAATTCGGTCTTCACAAGATTGGCTCAACACATTGAAAATCATAAAAAATGAAAGATCAATAGCTTGCTTGGAAACCCAAGGCGGATTCCTTTGGTTTAGCTAGGGTGGATTTTGCACCACCTAAACTCAACAAGAATGGAAGGGTTTTTCCAAACCCTAACGAAAATCTTGGTATACCAGGATATTCCACAGAATACCAAATCCAAAATATGTGATCAAATGAGGCATTTCCCCTCCTCTTAACTTCCTCTAGAGCTCCATACCATGGGAAATACCATGGAACACCCAATACCATCTACTGAAATATCCCCCTTATAATCAAATGTCACTTTAAGAATATAACAATTTTAGGCCTACGTGACATCAGATAACCACCTGGAATGATCACTTGGAAAGGGACATCATAGTCCTCCCTTCCCAAGATTGCTTGTCCTCAAGCAATACCACCACAACCTGACGCTCCACCGAATGAACTAACTGAAACTAGAAATAATACCAGGGTCGCAAACCAACCAGAAAGAGGTGAAGTATTCTCCACTCGATACATGCTCCAACCAAGTACTGACACAAGAACCCTCTTGAACAGTGCCGATAAGTAAAGCATCATGACAGTTCAACAACTTGATCAACCCCTCAAAGAACTGCTCGACTAGGGAACCAATCTCATAAAAGAAAAAACTGGCTCTTGCCTCTATGTTAGTTGTTGAACTATCTAGTACTAAAATCCCAGGGTCCCAAGCTAATCTCATAAAGGAACCACCTTGCTAATGTTGCGCTACTCTGATCATAACCATCCAACTTTGATGCCCTGTCTACATCCTCCTCTCCTGGAACTCTAAGGTAAAATATTTGTAAGAATTGAACCTACCATCATGAATAGTGGTATGCATAGGAATCTAGGTGAAGTCTGCAAATCCACTGTCATACTCGATCTCAAATATTGGCAAAGCGAGTCTATCCCGAACACTATCAATGAACCTAGGATGTTCATGAACTCTAAACACATCCTTATGAGATATCTCTATCACCCGTGTTTCCATATACTCCGAAGAAACCACCGGAAAGTGCATGAATCCTGATAATTGGTCAATCTCTGCACTTTGCACCCTCGATAAACCTATGATGGAATCTGACAACTTGCTCTCCCACTTCTTCCCAAAAATGGTCAAGTACTACATCAACCCTGCTAGATGAGTGTGCCTTGGCCTACTTTGTTGACAAGTCATACACTCCCCCATATGACCCGACACAATGTCCGCAAAGTCCCTCCATGCAAAACTCTCTCAGACCTTCCCGTAAGTGGTAAATACATAAGGATCCCAAACTAGCATGTCAGATGTGAAACACTCTCTACTCTTATCACTGATCTGTAAGGTGCTAACCCGAGAACCCCCTTGAATTCCTTTGACATGCTAGACAATAATGAGTTGCACAAACTCGGACAACTCCTCGGAAGACCACTCCTCTATGCATCTAACCTTAAGCATCTCAAGAGTAAACTCTGGAAAGAGGAAACTAGCCATCTCATCTGTATCGACGACTATTCTATCAAATACTACAGTTCCCTAGTACCAAACTAATCTACAAGGGAAGCCACTATGGTGACGTTGCACTCCTCTAATCATAATTGTCTGATCACTATGCTTATACTACGCTCTCCTATCCTGGACTCCTAATCTGAACTCACCATCCTATATCCTTCCTTGCAAAGGTGTTTTAGTGAAGTTTGAGTCTGCATGTCCACTTCCAGACTCGGTCTTGAATACCAGAAAAGAAAGGCCATCCTACCATATAGAAGAAGTCTCAACTACTCCTCCACTGACATCCCAAAAATATAGCAGATCGATCACCGTCACAACTCTATCGATCCTCTCTACAATCTGAAGCAATCTATCGCTCAGATGAATGCCTGGATCCCACAAGCAAATAGGAATCCCACTAAACCCAAGTCCTACTAACTACTATTGTGCCATGTTGATAATATCGGAGTCCCAATGATCCAAGTCCCCGATATGCAATCCTCAAGTGGAAACCAAGTACCAAGAATCGACTATGAACCTGCTAGTATGTTCAGCTCTCACCAAAATGTATCGATAAATATGTCATCCCAATCATTGTCAATGTGCTTAAGTAACCCATGGGGTCTAAGCACCTCCCTGGATCATATATCCGCCACTTGTGGTGCCTCATACTCATGCAAATACCGAGAATGCCCTGCCAAATATGAATCACGTCTGACACTCATGATCCTATCCCTAAGGGAGGACTAAGGGACTAATCATATGCAATCTCTGTAGCAGATAATGTCCTCCCCTACTCTGTCAGCTGCCATCTTTGTGAATTGATTCAATACACCATGGATCTCCTCTTATGCATCATGTGTACTGAACACATAGTCTAAACAATAAATCTTGGTCATGTCCATACTACTCCATGACTCATCCCATGTCCTATTGCATATAATGGGAGCATCAAAGAATGACAATAGAAACCCCCATAATGGTATGCAAGACAGGACAATTCCAGGTGCATCAGTCAATTCCCATGGTGTGACCAAAAAATCATAATGAAATCTAGAAGCAGCCCTGTGAGTATCTTGCTCCCTGTCCCTCCTATGAAGATCGATCATCGAGGGATATGTTGCATCCTGAGGCTCACACATCCACTCACTGGTCGTAGGTAACCTAAAAGCAATGGTATGCTCGAGGAATCTGTCGGGAGGTCTCACTGGAGGAAACACTTCGAAGCTCCATTGTACACCATTTTGTGTTTGTGTAACCTCCTGTATATTGCTGCATACAACTATAACCTCTTGTACCATCGAGTATCCTTTATGTGCTACTGTATCCAACACTCTATTGATGTCAACTGAGCATGTATCCTAGTGTGTCTCCATATCTGTCATATACATGTCCACCCAATCTATGGATGCATATACTCCCATGTTGTATGGTACACAAGGACTATGCTCATCTATATCATCCCTACCTAAACCTTGAGCCTTTAGTGGCCTCTCCAACAGAAGCGACTCAAGTTCCCCATAATGCAAAACCAGTGCATGGTCAAAACTCTATGTGTCCAAACTCTCCTCAAGCACCTGTAACTATGTATGCTCATGCAAAATCTTCATGAGAGGCTTCTCCATCAACCCATGAGTGCCACTCATGCCCATTGCCCTCATGTGTCATAACTATCGAAGATAATGGAGTCTATGTTGCTGCCAATTATGAAGAGTGTGCCAACCTCAACTGGTAACCAATCTCCTCAACCTCCCTTGCCTTGTCTTCATCGAACTTAAGATTGAGGTCCCTATCCATGAACAATTGCAAGTAATCAGATTTTATCTTTTCTAGAGCTTCTTTGATGATGCGCAATTGGGTACTAGTGACCCCTTCTACAATTCCTTTATGTCTCTCCTCCAACTGGTTCTTCCACATAAGGTCTTCAATAAAATTATGAGCATCATCTGCTCTCGTCAACACCTTCACAATTTGTTCCTATGTGACCAATAGTTGCTTCTCCAAATCATGCAATGTCATCTCATCAGCATGGTGTAGGTTGTCACACAAAGGACCAAATGACTCACTAATTGATATCATGTAGTGATGGGACTCATATGGAATGCCATCCTCATACAAGTTTTCATCCAACAATTCAACCCCTGCATTGTCTTCCTTTGCACATAGATCCCAACCTACCTCATATCCAGGTACAATCATGCCTACATAAACATACTTGTCATAAATAGGATGAGGTATTGAATCCATGTCATCATCAACATCATACATAGGGAAAGAAGTTGGCTCCTCAATATCCCCATAGTCATCATAAGTTGTCGCCTCCTCATCTTTTGTTGAGTTGGAAGTTGCATCATAGGTATACCCATCCATTATACTGGTGTCAACGTCCTCATATGCTATTGTTTGGTCTTCCTCTATGAACAAATCCTCAATATGGCTAGATGCATGCTCCTTCACCTATCCTTCATGCTCATCCCTTTTTAATTTCTGCCATATTCCTTTAAAGGAATACTTGTGCAAATCCTTGAACCAACTTCCATACTTGCTGTTGTAATAGGTTGGAAAATACATATCTATCTAGTACGCCTCACCTGCTCCTGTTAGATTCTTCACAATTTCAGCGAAGAGTTCTCTCTTTGTCTTCATCTTTTCTGACTCCTACATAACTTCTCACTAATTTTCCTCTCAGGTTGGCAGGAAAACCAGCTCTGATACCACTGTAATATTCCCAATGCAATTCTAGGCAATTTTTGTTGTGTAATTTCATCAAATAATTGGCATATGTACTCATTTAGGGATATCTTCAAACACTTTGCATAAATTCTTCAAATAAACATTCCGTCAAACATTTTGGGATCATTCCCAATGGACACAAATTAGGAGGAACGACTTTGGCACTCTTTTATTAAGAATAATAGATGGTAACAATAACAATATAATGGGGTGGCAGGTGCGGGTGGGGTCTTATTTGATCCCGGAGGAAATAAAATTGAAACTTTCTCGTGGGGATTAGGTAGCAAGACTAACAATGAGGTTGAATGGCTTGCTCTCGTCTTCTCATTCATTATGGTTTCCTCCTTCAGCATCGACAACCTCAGAGTTTATGGGGACTCTAGACATGTCATTCAAATTATGAGAAGGGGTGCAGCTCCTCAAGGCTCGAAAGCTTATAGATACATGCAAAGAATAAAATCTAATCCTCATTTCTCTAAGGCCTCATTCTTCCACATCTGTCGAGAGAAGAACAAGCTAGCGGATGCAGCGGCCAATAAAGGTACTTTGTTAGAAATTGGGCATGTTGAGGGCCTCAATGGTGCCATGGGGCTTTATTTCATACCCTAACCAAAATGTTAAAGGTTAATAATGTCATGGTAAAGGATAAGGAGGGGTCCGTAGGCACCAAGAGGGTCCCCCTCATCCCATCTACCCTCGTCGGTGATGTGCCTCGCTCCTTCCCCGTAGCCCCTGCCACACGCCACCCTTTCCCTCGCGCTTGGCACATGACTCCCAGTGGTGATGTCAGCTCCCACGAGCCTCTATTAACTTCACCACCTGCTTCTTCCTCGTCGTGCTTCGAAATGGCTCACCCTCCCCTTTCCAGTGTGTTGAACCGGCTCTCTCTTGGCGATTTGGGTACTCCTCCCTCCCGTCCAGGTCTGTTGATTCCTTTCAGTTCTAGCACAATGCAAAATATCATGGCGGCCATAGCCGCACTGAACCGCACCATGGTTGATATCAAGCTCTCAGTCCGCAACACATACAATGCAGTCCATACCAGTGTGGACCAGCACGAGGAGATGGCTAAGGATCTAAGCTACGCTGTCAACCAGCTTTCCTGTCAGGACTCCAGTATTGACGACCTGGAGAAGAACTTGTTTGAGCTGATGGGCAAGGTAGATAATTTGCAGGAAGACGTTGTTCTCACCGGAAAAACGCAGGGAAGCTGTGTCCAGGATAATCTAACGGTTAATCAGGAGATTAAGCAGGAAAAGAAGGATCCAGCCTCTACCCATTTTAAAAGTTATGGATAATTTCAGTCTTAGTCCAGGTTCCACATTTTTGATGTTTTAGCTCCTATGTTTTTTTGTATAATCCTCAACAATCAGTTTATCAGGGTTTATCCCTGCTCTATTTTGAACGGATTTAGAAAGACGATGTTTAGAACTTATACAGTCATGCTGTTAGAAAATGTAGCTCCAATCTTTCAGGCATTTGCTACTCTGTCAATTATTTTTGAAAGCTTGTAATGAATGGCTGTGCACAGCCTTTATAAATATATCTATTTTCCCTGTTCTTGTTATAAAAAAAAATAACAATATAAGGGTTGTTATAACAGCTACTAAACACACAACAACAAGAAACATGGAAATAGTGCCAACTAATGCCAAGTCTTATTCAATTGATGAATTCAGTCTCTTTATGTAAACTCGGTATGCTCAATGGATTGGCTTCCTCTAGTAGTTATGAACCCTTGCAATAGTTTGCGGCCCACCTCCAAGGGAATTCGGCTTCCTCAATTGGAATAGAATCCCCCTCTACACAAGTCGACCTTCCACAAGGAAAATCACATTTTCTTCTTGGCTTATGTTCTTTCCTCAGGCTCTTTGCCTCTTCAAGTGAGACAATTCTATTAATGCCCACGTCTTTCTTCTCTAGCTCATGTCCCTCTTTAATACACCTGTAGTCACTCCCATGACCCATGGGAAAGGGAATTCGGCCTTCCCAACTATACATCCTCTTTTGAAATGATTCATCCCTCTAGATGAAATCCTCCCCTAGACATAATCGTTCCTCTCCCAAGATATTTCGGCACCACCTGAAATCGATCTTAGATGTGAAGGTATTTCGACCTCTTCTAAACTCCAAGAACCCACAAGGAGTTCGTCTTCCACAAGCCACTCAACCTCTTCAATTGAATTCAGTCTTCACAAGATTGGATCAACACGTTGTAAATCTTCACAAATGAAAGATCAATAGCTCGCTTAGAAACCCCGGGGGGTTTCCCTATGGTTTAGCTAGGGTAGATTTTGCACCACCTAAACCAAACAAGAATGGAAGGGGCTTTTCAAACCCTAACGAAAAATCTGGTACACCAGGCTACTCCAAGAAATACCAAATCCAAAATACATGATCAAATGAGTCATTTCCCCTCCTCTTATCTTTCTCCAGAGCTCCATACTATGGGAAATACCATGGAACACCCGATACAATCTACTGAAATAGCCCCCTTGTAATTAAATGCCACTTTAATAATATAACAATTTTAGGCCTACGTGACATCATATAACCACTTGGAAAGGGACATCACAACAATACTCCTGTAGGATTTTTTGATGGAGCCTCGCAAGAGGATATTGAGAAAGGGGGGGTTGGTGGTTTATTGGTCTTAGTAGAAGGTCATATTCTCAAATTCTAAATGGGTTGCAGTCATAGTCCAAATACTAGATCTGAGCTTTTGGAACTTTGGGCCCTTCTATATGTTTCACGTGACAAAAATATTAATTCTTTGTAGATTTCAAGGGACTCCAAGGTGATAATTGATTGGGCAAATAAAAAGTGCAGGTTACATGTTTCTCAGCTTGATTGGTGGATGCTCACAATCAGGGCTTCGCAGGAATCTTTTGCAGACATCTCCTTCTCCCATACCTTTAGAGAACACGACAGGGTGTTTGATTCTCTGTCGAAAAAGGCTTTGCAATATCTAGAGGGTGTTATCTTTTTTAAGGAAGTTTATCAAGGATCAATGTCAAAGATCACTTCTTATCAGTTGTTCTGAGATATCTTTTTTATTTTGTCGTAATTGTTACAATGTATTTTGTTGTATTATTGCTCATGTTAAGGTGGATGCGTCTCCTTTTTTATTAGTTTATATGTTATGGAGATCTTTCAGCACATTTGGAATATTTAGTGTGGATTATTTTATATATATTTTTAGACAGTTTTGAAACACGGTTCTTGTGTTCTTCATAGAATAATTTTATATACTTTGATTCTTCTTAAAATATAAAATATGGTTTTTTTCATGTGTGGAAAAAATCATATACATCATTTCCAAAGAAAATGACGCACAACAATTTAATGAAAAACATAGAAAAAAATCAAATTGAAATTTTATCGTAAGTAAAAATTAATTTGTCACCACACCATTTTTAATTTGGCCACTCTTAAAATTAAGAAATGTAAAATAATTTGGCCACTCTTAAAATTAAGAAATGTAAAATTATTATTGAAAATGGCCTTTGTGAATACCCTTTGTTAGTAGGATTTTGAAGTTCAATCATTTGGGTCAATAAATGTTGTTATAATTTTTGGCTACTCTTAAAATTAACAAAGGTTAAAATTATTATTGAAAATGGCCTTTGTGAATGCCCTCTATTAGTAAGCAAATTAACAAAGGTTAAAATTATTACTTGTGAGTGCCCTCTGTTAATAGGCTTTTGAACTTCAATCATTTGGGTCAATAAATGTTGTTATAATTTTTATTTATATTATTAAATGTTTATAAAGATAATAATTATTTTATTTAATAAATTAAATATAAGTAAGAAATATTCCACATGGATTATGATATCTACTTCTTTACAATTTATAAGTCTTAATATATCACTACCCTTACCCTTATGTGATGGGATTTCCACTCTCCTACTAACCTATCTTGAAATTATTTATATAACTTAAAAATATTCTCTCTATTTTATTTAGAGATTGATATTTAACATTTAGATTTTTATAATTATAAGTTTATTTATCTGTTTATATTTATTAAATCACATTTAAATCATTCACTACAAATTTGTCACGTTAGAGGTTGCATATCAAATCACATTTAAATCACTCACTACAAATTTATCACACTAGAGGTTACATATCAAATCACATTTAAATCACTCACTACAAATTTATCACACTAGAGGTTGTATATCAAATCACATTTAAATCACTCACTACAAATTTATCACACTAGAGGTTGCATATCAGCCTATCTAATTTGAAATATTTAAAAAGGGGCAATGTTCTTTTGGTTCCATTGAGAATTTGAAAACATTAATTACTATAAGGTATTATATCTATAAATTATTGTGATTCACCAATTAATGTAATAATAATAAAAATGTAGAGAAACAAGTTTGGTAGGTGCCGAGGGGGGGATTTTTTAGCTTAGAGGAAAAAAGAAGTAGTACTATTCACGGGGATTGAGAGAGAGATCAAACAACCAATTAGAAGCCCTGGCTCTTTGGAAAGGCTTAATCCAAGTAATACAGAGTAATATAAGGCAAATTGTTATAGTGGGAGATTCATTGATAGTCATCCAGTGTCTAATTTCCAAAAGGGCGCCAACATATGGTCCTCTAACTAGAATAATGTGGAGAATCTTGCAATTGATCTTAGAATTTGAAGACGCAAAGGTTTTTCATGTCCTTAGAACATTAAACACCTAAGGTGATAGAGATGCAAATGTGGCATGCATTTTAGATCAAGGCCATCTTATGATATGCGGGGAAGAAGTAGGTTTTTGTAACATCCCTTAACCTCATAGCTACTGGTTGAAACATGTATCAAACACTATGGTAAAAAATTCAAAGCAATGATTCATTAGTGCAGACATCAGAATTCAAGTATTAGACCCCAGGTGGCAGTCTCAAAGCATCCATTTGAATGTAATTCAAGCGACGAGACCCTATGATTTAATGAACGCTACTGTTATTTGTTTGGGAGAGGGATTGAGTGTGGGAGTGGGTAGGATCATATCATCACTTGTGTGAATCCGATAGCCATGATGACTAACTTAGTATGGGTAAATATCTCTTAGATTGCTAAGGAAAGTAGGGATGATTCTAGGCATTCTATCATTCTTGTATTTTTGGATGAATTCACCGTTTGGGAGGTTCTGGGTTTGAATTGGTATTTTCTTCAGAGGTAGTCTGAACATTTTTTTGTGTAGCTGGGGCAGAGTGAAAGTGATTTTAGATGCCATGTTCAAGTCTATTTCTTTCATTTCATCGTGAATTCTAGTGATAGAGTTGGCATTCCCTGGTTTTGTAGTTGCTAGAGTGGTAATATTGATTGGAGTGTTGAGGAACTAGCAGGTCATATTGTCTGTCATTTTAATTTCGGTTTGGCTCTAATTGTACTAAAAAACCTTGAGATAGTTTATAATTTTGGAACCATTTTCTCCCAGTTTCTTTTCCTTAAATTTTTTTCATAGTCAATATATGTTTTGTGGGAAGTTTGTCAGTCTACAACTTCCCTTTCAAATGCAACGTAAAAGAAAAAAGGAAGTAAGTAAATAATTCAGAAAATGGTTGGGAATATTTTGGATGAATCGAATGATAACAGAGTCAATGACATTCAACATTTAGTTAAAAAGTAGAAAGTTTGGGAAGAGAACTATTCCAGAGATCATCACATTGCTAACATTGAGCACTATTATCTGGAATCCCAACTGAAACATATGAAACTGAAATTGATAAATGTGGAAGTTGAAATTGATTATTGGAAAGAGAAATACAAGGCACATGAACAAACTATCAAAGTGTTGCAAAATACAGTTTAGGACTTTGGCAAGGATCAAACTATCATCTCTTCAATGGAAATGAATTTAGTAGGTTTGGTAAACTCTAGAGCTACAGTGGATAATGAGAATATTGAAGCTAAGGATTCCTATCCTCCTCGATCTCTCACAAAGGTAGATTAGACCCCAATGTTTTCAGAATTTCTAGATTCGCCCTTTTTTCAATGATGTTATATGAAGTTTAAATGTATTTAGCTTTTAAGCACATTTATTCGGGTCTATACTAGTCAGACACGTAGAAATAGTTGGAACATGGAATAATGTAAATCTCTTGTATTTTGTTTTGTACACAACACGTGGAACTAGATGACCTATATTGCACAATATATATGGAGCATTTTTGTAACTGTATGTGTTTTTGTTTGGCTGAGACTTTTTTTTACAATACAAAAAAGTAGTCATATATGTTAAGAAATGCAGAGGAAACCATATTTATAAACCCATGAAACACATGCTTGAATTTAAGATCAATTAAATACTTACAAAAAAATGAGATTTACAAACCCATTTCCAGAAGCTTGCAGAAGATCCTCTCTTGATGATCCTTTGTCCCCAAGCTTGCTCCAAATCTTCTTTCCAAATATATATCAACTTATCGGTTGACCACCCTACCAACTCCCAATGAGTACTCTTCTTCCCCATGAACCCCCAAGCTGCAGTGGGTTGTATGAAGAGTATAAAACTAGCATATAGATTGTGTAGCTCCTCTAGAGCATGTGAGGTCCTCACCTCCAAAGTACAACACCAACCTTGAGAAAAAATTCAACACGAGCTCACCAAGATAAAATTTAATATTAAGGCAACCATCCCACATTAGGGTGCAAAAGGATCCCCCTAAAGGCCAATCCTCCATACTTTTATAGCCTTTAAGGTTCATGCCACTTGTCATTCTCATGCAAAATGATAATTATTCATTTACTAATTGCATATTATTCATCCAACCTTGTGTCACTCACATGCACAAATAATTTTTTTAGAGAATGCAAATAAAGATTATTCATCACCTTCCAACCTCTTTTCTTATTTTTATTCTTAGATGTTCCCTAGATCCCTTTTATCTTTCTTCATTGGGTGGGTGCACATGAATTGCTATTTTTTGTTTAATAAACATCATTTTCCCTTCTATTTCACTCACACCCTTTCTAAATGCATTTCCATTTTCAATTAAAAATGTAACTTTTATTCCCCTTTTCACAAAAATATGCATAAGCCTATATGATCAATCAAATCTCACATGCAAGTTTATTTTATTTTTCACGCTAATATATATATATATATATATATATATATATATATATATGCCAAAGGATACATTGATACCAAGGGTGCCATGCCCATGCCCTTCAAGTATCTATTATATTTTTCTTAATGGTGGGAGATGGTGTCCTAGTTGGGACTTAAAAGTAACCCAACTCATTTACCATTGGTGAGAGACTAATGGTCACTAAGGAAAGGCTCGACACCTTATTGTGCGCCCCTCAGTAATTCCTCGTGAGTGACTAAATTTGCGGCTTGCCCTCATGGTAACATGTAACCTATGGGAAAAAACATAGAATGTGTTTTTTCAACCCATTACATGGGAGGAGTTCTAGTAGGTAGGAATAGGCAATCTTGACCGCCTCCTCCTCAATGGTACTCAAATCACAACTCTTCATACAACCCTTTTCCCATTGTAAGCTTATTTGGCAATGTTTCCCTGTCTATGTACACATCTAGAGGCAAACACATCAAATAGTTCTATCCAATAATCATATATAAATCATAAACAATAATATACACATGGCACTCATCAATATCATAACCTCATCTTGGGTCTACATTTCTTGACTCAATCCCGAGTCCATATGCACCTATGGCCCTTCTTGTTACACTTGAAAAATCATATGCAATCCATTTTATATCTCGATGAGTCCCGTTTCCTTATGAACGTCAAGTAGGTCATATAAATTAGCTTGTCTCATAATCATATACAACATATCCATTTTATCCCATGAATTCTCAAACATAAATCATGAGGAGGTAGCACTGTACTATATTATGATATCCAAGGTACCATAAATGTAAATATCAATATTAATCATAATATCGGTTATATACAAAAGACATTGACCATAACATCATACATTGGCATATAGTCTTCTCTCTTATCTATTTTGAATGGTTGTGTGTGTGTGTGTGTGTGTGTGTCTAGCCATAGATTGGGCATTACACTCTTACCTATGTGTGGATCAATTGACAATCACGGTCCAATTCCTACACGCAACAAAACTCATGTGCATTAAATAGTTCCACATATAAAATCTCGCTACCAATACATTACATATCATCACCTAATATCATTTTCTTACTCAATCTGAAGTCAACGCGACATTGACAAACCTTGCACCAACTGCACTTGTGCATTCCTTGTTACACTAGGCATATTGTCAAAGCATCTAACATATAGTGCATAAAATACATTTACATCTATTATTTCCACACATCATATGATCAATTGCATTGCATCATAAACATCTATTTATAATAGTTCATATATATTCATAAGCAAATTAATGAAGTGTTCCATCCATGCATAAATGTACTTGGTTTAAGTTTCAATGTCAAGGCGTGTAACATCGAACCGGGTCATTCGTGATCGATGCCCTCAAACAATCACATAGTTCAATTAACAAAAAGCCTAAAGCAAAACAAGACACTACAATTACTTTACATCATTTGACATTGTAAAAGGGATTGATTCCTTCTATATCTGCATCAAATTTCATATGGTGTGGTGGGGTCATTTACATAAGTTATATGCTCAAGTGTCTCTAAATTAGTTTTTGGTGCTACCTAGTCGTGTTTTACATGGACTCTTTCCATTGGGAGGACTTTCTATTCTTTTGCTTTTCTATCTCAAATAACCTTTGCTTGTGAGTATGAAGTTGCCCCATACCATGCTTAAAATAAAACATATAACAAAAAAAATAGATTCATAATTTAGTTCTTATATCTAACTATAATCCTATTACTCCAATATAAATTTCTCTAAAACCATTTTACTCAAATCAACATAAATGCACACTTAATTTTTTTTTTTTAAAGTCTGAATATAATCTCATTTACCTTTCAAATCATGTTAATAAACTTACACGGAACATGTCAAGGATACTGTGGTCCATTGGTGGGGATAGATGGATTTCATTCCATCCATCGGGGTTCAATTCCGTTGAGACATCTTCTGGCTTGGATGACCGGCTGACAATCATTTGCTCAACCTACCATCCACGATATGTGGGGAAGTTTGTTGGGATTTCCCGTACATGTTTCCTTGATTCCTTCGGAATAACAGGAAGGTGGTATTTTATTACAATAAAAATGTAATTTGAGTAATTGAAAATAAAAAAAATATTCATCAAAGCATGAAATGAAATGGCGTGGCATTAATCAAATTTTGTAATGGAATGTCCTAATCTTAATAGCATCTTCTTAATCTCTTTTGCTTACATGTGTTAATTGGTACTTTTTAATGTTAAAGATTTATTTATTAAGCATTTTTGTTACATGTATCCTATTACATGAAAGTAGTGTTCAAGAATAACTTCTGTCCTAGATAGATAAATGTGTAATGATGATGGTCATTAAAAACTCATATTTAATCTAAACAAGAGAAATAGCTGCAAAGCAGCTAGTCCCTACTTTAAAATTATATTTATGATTGAAATATGGTTTATGTGGAATATTCAAAGAGTAAAGAAGAAAGCATGTGTCATCATCATAAAGATGTAAAACCAAAATTCACGACCAAAATACTTTGTTTTATAAGGAGGAGGTCTAGCAAAAAATTTAACCACATCTACCATATTGACAAGATTTGTCTTTATGCCATTACCTCATCCATCATTTTTTGACATCAACGTAAGCATCTTATACCTTAAAAAGCAACATCCCTCTTTCCCTCACCAATATTTAGAAGAGACATTTCTTCTAATTAGTGATTTGAGAATTTAAACAGAATGTTGCTTTATGAAGCTTGAGATTGCACTTGAGAATCAAGGAGATGCTTCCATTGATAATTTGATAATTTAAACAGTCGCTTTATGAAGCTTGATATGTGGCTCGAGAATCAAGGGGGTGATTCCATTGATAGAGACAACAATTTTACAGGGAAAAAGGGGAAAGTAGGATCCTTGTCATTAGGAATCAAATCAACTTTGGTTGAAAACAACAAGAAAAATATTTATCAATCTTAAGTTAGTTGAGTAGGTCATCTAAAATGGCATGAGAATTATTGCAGTATGTTAGAGCAACAAATCGAGATAGATGAATAGTACTTTGAAAGATCATATCCCGAGTGTATGAATCGATACTACAATACCGACCCCACAATTGTGAATCTATCCTAACTATGCGGATCTTCCCTTTACTAGCAACCTTAATTTCTTTGAGTTTTGGTGAGTATAATGGAAAGAATTATCTTGATTGTACAAATGATGACATATATTGAGGAGCAGATGATTAAAGCACAACCATAATTAATCACAACCTTGAATAACATTGGTCAATCTATATCAAATTGTTGGTGACATAAAGTGTGAGAGTAGTTGATTTTGAAATTTTCAATCAGCAAATTGAAATATTGTTGAAAGTTAAGTTTCATAATGTATATTAAAAAAAAAAAAAAAATTAGAAATTAAGATATAAATTAAAAATATTTCAATCATAAATGAATATATGATGGTTGGATGATTTTCAAACCTTACAATTGCACTAAATATTAATTAATTTAAATAGTTTCGATGATTCGACAAGATTTTGAAAAAAATCGATAGAATTTTTTTAAAACCTTGGTTACAATTTTCAAATTCAAAATTTTTGGGTGGTCTAAGGTTTTTGAAATCATCTAATTTTTAGACAACTCCCATAAATATTTTCAAAATTAATGTCAAACCGATAATCCGGATTTCTCGCAAAATAAACACCATGGAAAGCATTTCCTACCGACCATCTTAATCTTCTGGGAAATACTTGCACACGGCTTCACCAACCATAGTCGTCACTTCTGAAGCGTCTGTTATAGTAAACAAATCGCGAAGCAGCGAAATGGAATCTGTTGAATAGTAACTTAAGCAAGTTGTCAACATGTGCACGGAAGTTTCGGGAATCATTTGTTGTATAAACATATTTTGTGATTTGAAATTATGAAAATATTGAAAATTGAACATGTAAGAAATAACTTTGTCCTTTTCGAATTTGTACTTGAAACCAGGGGTAGAGTATATAAGACCATTTTTCCAACTAAAATATAACTGCCACTGTGGAGTACTACTAAAAAAATTTGTAGGTCAATTGATCCCACAGGATTGTCACCTGGATCTCCACTAAGGATATGGATATTAAAGTCCATGCAAACTATGTTAACTAACTAACAATATGCTTCTCCCCGCAGGATTGTCACCTGGATCTCCCCTAAGGAAATGGATATTAAAGTCCATGCAAACTATGTTAACTATCTAACAATATGCTTCTCCCTTAAAGATTAAAGATTATGTTATTTTCTAACATGGTCATTAAAAATATTTTAGTATAAACATCGTAAATCTTTAATGAATATGATTAATACGAATGTCTAAATGATTATAACAGAAAATGTTATGCGCATATACCAATTTCATTAATTCAGAAATGACTTCATCAAGCTTAAGCTTGATCAACTATTAGCTTACTTCATTATCCATTGACGAGTTAGCCTATTAGCTTATTTCATTGGCATTGTTGGAGTTTTTCCCAACTTTTGAATTAAAAGTTTCGTTTCGGAAGGGGACATTTTGTGTTTATACACTGTACGTTTCTCCAAGGTAATTGAGTTTACTTACTCCAGAAAAGGAATGTGGAGTCTGATATTCCACACGAAGAAGTTGTGAATTAAAAGTTCACTAACTAAAGAGGACTTTTATTTTCAACGTAAATAATATAACATTATTGAATTGAATTATCGTCGATAACGTAGAGAACATAACAAGTCCCTAATAAATTATCAACGATAACGCAGAGAAAATTGCAAGATTGAAACGATAACTCGCAGAGAATAGAGCAAGACTGAAACGAATTATCAACGATACATTGGGAGAATGTCAAAGATATATCCACACTAATACCTAATTTCAAGGACTTCATGGATTAATTTATGTGGGCTTGATTCAATTCATCTCTAGAATACTACAGGGCAGGTAAGGTGTGATAATTTTTTTCTTGTGATGCATAGGCAATCCAGGGGAAAGCGCTTATAAATAGCCTCAAGAGACACTGAAATCAAACTACGTCTTCAAAAAGAGTGAATGAGTTGAATCACCTGTGAGAGAGATGACGATAACAATGGTTGTGAATATTCGTGCATGGCTTCTGCTTCTGCTCATGATGTTGAGCGGCAATCAGAATTTATACTCTTCTCAGGTAGCGAGAACACCCTTGGGTAAGAGCATGGGATCATATTGAAGTGGCGTGTCTTTATATAGTTGATATTATATGATTGATTTAATGGTTTCTTTTTTGTTTTGTGTGGTGCTATGATCATTTGTAGGGTTTCCGTTTAAGTTTATGACTGTGGATGCCAAGACAGCAGCTGCTAGAAAATATGATTACATTGTCGTTGGAGGAGGAACGACCGGCTGCCCCTTGGAAACAACGCTGTCTACCAAGTATTCAGTTTTGGTGGTGGAGAGGGGAGGATCTCCTTATGCAAATCACGACATCGAGAGCGCCGATGCTTTTGGAAAGGTATTTTAAAATTTAACTGACCGCGACAAGGACTTGCACGGACACGTGACCACGTCCATGCATGAGCTATGCGTGGCATGACCCCGATCTGCTTACCAGAACCATTATCTCAGCGTGTGGCTTCATCAAGTCGTCGCCTCTCCCTCTAAGTTTTCACACCTCCTCTGATGCATGACATGTGGTATCATGCATGAATTACTCTCGACGTAGCCTCGGGCATGAATTACCCTCCACGGTCTCACATGAAATAAAGAAAATTTTGAAGGCAGATGAAGATGTGAGGATGATTTCAGCTGAGCCGCCTGTGATTTTTGCAAAAGATTGTGAAATGTTCATTTTGGAGCTTACTCTGCGCTCATGGATTCACACGGAAGAATGGTTTATGTGGAATATTCAAAGAGTAAAGAAGAAAGCACGTGTCATCATCATAAAGATGTAAAACCAAAATTCACAACCAAAATACTTTGTTTTATAAGGAGGAGGTCTAGCAAAAAATTTAACCACATCTACCATATTGACAAGATTTGTCTTTATGCCATTACCTCATCCATCATTTTTTGACATCAGCATAAGCATCTTATACCTTTAAAAAGCAACATCCCTCTTGCCCTCACCAATATTTAGAAGAGACATTTCTTCTAATTAGTGATTTGAGAATTTAAATAGAATGTTGCTTTATGAAGCTTGAGATTGCACTCGAGAATCAAGGAGATGCTTCCATTGATAATTTGAGAATTTAAATAGTCACTTTATGAAGCTTGATATGTGGCTCGAGAATCAAGGGGATGCTTCCATTGATAGAAACAACAATTTTACAGGGAAAAAGGGGAAAGTAGGATCCTTGTCATCAGGAATCAAATCAACTTTGGTTGAAAACAACAAGAAAAATATTTATCAATCTTAAGTTAGTTGAGCAGGTCATCTAAAATGGCATGAGAAGTATTGCAGTATGTTAGAGCAATGAATCGAGATAGATGAATAGTACTTTGAAAGATCATATCCCGAGTGTATGAATCGATACTACAATGCGGACCCCACAAGTGTGAATCTATCCTCGCTATGCGGATCTTCCCTTTACTGGCAACCTTAATTTCTTTGAGTTTTGGTGAGTATAATGACATAGCAGTTGCCATAACTAGAAGAGATATCTTGGCATTCCTAGAGGTCTTGTGCCTGTTGGAACTCCCGCTGAAGCTATACCATATTATTATGTTCCTCAGTAGCATCCAGCACAGGTTGCGCCTCCTGAAATGATCGTTGGCAAGGTAGTGGATCGTGCAATGTATGCTCAATAACCTCGTCCTCCTGTTTCTGATATGCCGCCGCAGATGTGGCCACAACAACAAATGCTAGAGCAGTCCAGGAATCCATCCTCTAGTAGTTAGGTTATTTGGGATGTTTCCTGTTGCCAGCAACAGGTAGATGGTAAGAGGGAAAATGACAAATCCCTATTTCGATTATGTGGAAAAGTGTATGCTCAAGTTCAATATGGTAAGAGATGTTTGACCTGCACTATAGAAATGATTTATAAACCAAGGATCGACTTGAGCAAGTTCTTGTGTTTTCTGTTGCACTCTCCAAGCCTCCACAACTTTAAAATTCTCAATGGATATTTTCAAGAAATTGTTTCATGCCCATCGTCATTTGTACGAAATTAAGAGATGTTGTGAACATTTTTGTTTTTGGATACATGCTTTATTTTGTCCAGTATCTGGTATAGAGTTTTCACAGTTCATAATTTTATCATTGATTTATATTCAACGAAGTGGAGCTATCATAAATTTTAGGAAGATATTGAGTTTACACTTTTACTTACTTTTATTTGAATTTTTATGTACCATAGGCATCCTAAATTTTGGGCATTTCTTATATCATGTGTTCAAGAGAAAAAGTGACGGTGTTCTATAACTCATATCCCTTTGTTCCCGATCAAAAGAGACTGCAGAGGTCATTATTGTGTGTTTCATTATTATATTTGTTAGGTCTTAGATGAAAATTTCTCACCACACAGGGAGTGAAGAAGCATATCACCATATGGCGACCAACCGATCGCTATAATCGCTGCACTAATAAAACAACAATTGAAAGTTTAATCAAACTTGAAGAGCCAACCATGGAAAGGTTAATCAAACTTGTAGGGTAAAACAATTGGATGTTTACCGGTACCGGAAAGTGCCGACTCAATGCCCATATTCAATGCCGACGGTGAGATTGTGTCCCACGAGGCACAATGATTGGCTGCCCACGTCAGATTTAGTCCCACTTGGGACAGCCGGTGACGAAAAGTATCAACGTCGGGCCGGAAACTGAAACCCATGACCAGATTGCGTCCTCAATAGAATAATCCTACGTGGTCTTAGATGACATGGCAAAATCCCAATCTTCTTGTGTCGTTTTCGATTGCTTAGAAATATACGTAAAACACGTGTTAAGAAGATGACCCGTCTTGTACTTTTCCTTTTAACTGCTTTGTATTTGGGTGTTCCTCGAATAGCCAACGTCTTGGAGGACTTGGATTTTGGAAATATTTTGCCCCATTTTTATATAGGATGCCTAATAATCTCCTTGGAAGGGCTTTTGGTCAGTTTTGATGAAGGAGTATAATAGTATAGGTTTAATAGATTATTAGGGGTATAAGCATATGTGTTTTTTCTTAAAAGGTTATAGGCTTAAATTTAAAGGGGATGAGGGTAGGTTCAAATTTAAAGGAGGATGAGGGTAAAAGATAGCGGTGAGGTTTGATGGTTGTCTTGAGAGAAGTCCAGGTTCAAATCTTTGTGGAGGATGGGGGAAGGCATACCTCATCCGTAAATGCCTCGTACAACTTTGATGGTGACTGTACCCATGGTGGATGTCCTACCCAACATTAAGGTTGGCCCGATTTGTGACGTTTATCTCCAGGTAGTGTAGTCAACATTGATTTCTAGGTGGTCTAGAGAGCTCCCCTCGATTATAAAACAACAAACAAAAACGTTTTAAATTCAATGGGGGTTACGATATGTACATTTCTCTAGACTTTACACATTGCACAGAGGGGGTCCCTTGTCCCACATACAAGGAGGTCTCATACACTAAATTGGTGTTTGACTTCACTGTGACCTTAAAAATAGTTTATTATTATTATTATTATTATTTTAAAGAAATGTATAAAAGCATTGTTTAGGTTTATATAAAATAAAATAAAAACAATATAAACATATTTTAAGGTGAGTATTTAATTATTATTTTATATACCTTTGTTATGTTAAGTGAGATTTTGAGAATTTTTTTTTTATCATAATGTGTATGAATATGTTTTTTTAAGGTGTAGTCTAAATATTCTAAGTTTTCAACTTTTTCTGAGCATATTTTCTATCCTATTTTGTTCTGAGTCCTTTTGGAAATCTTTAAAAAAAAATTAGAATTCTATATATTAGATATGGAAATTGCATAATCTGGCTGCCATGGGGTTTTAGAGCGTGTTGAATCTATTTATGAAATAAAAAACACAATTTAAACACTTCCAAATTTGGATTTTACCAAAAATACATTACTGGATTCCCGATCAAAACCCACCATAAAATCCAAATCGTAGAATAAATAGACTACTCATTTAGATGATTGATGCACTATCGATATCAAATGATGAATCATCCAAAAGCTATTACAATGAACCAAATTGTTGTATAATATTGATAGGTAATGAATGCTTACCATTTAAGTATTAAAGAAACATTTTATTAAGAATAATTTTTTATAAACACATGAAAAATACAAGAAAATAATCACATATAAAAGAAGAATGAGACCAAAAAAACATTGACACAATCAAACAAATAAATTACAATAACAAAAGTCACTTTAAACATCAAATCATAATACTCAACTAAATTATAACACTATCGTTTATTTTTCACAATACTAGCAAAATTCATCATCTAAACAAGATTAATAATTGTGACAAAAAAAGATGAAATAATAATCCATGAAGGTGACATCCATACAATCCATACCAAGCATTTTGACAACACATGTTATTATAACACCATCGTTTATTTTTCACAATACTAGCAAAATTCATCATCTAAACAAGATTAATAATTGTGACACAAAAAAAGATGAAATAATAATCCATGAAAGTGACATCCATACAATCCATACCAAGCATTTTGACAACACATGTTATTATAACACCATCGTTTATTTTTCACAATACTAGCAAAATACATCATATAAACAAGATTAATAATTGTGACAAAAAAAGATGAAATAATAATCCATGAAAGTGACATCCATACAATCCATACCAAGCATTTTGACCACACATGTTATTGTTACATCCACAACAAAAATAACAATAAATGTATGGCACTTGTACTTCTTAAACAATATGGTTCATAATTAATAAAAAAATTGAACTATGATCTTTTTTCGAGTGAAAAAAAAAAAAAAACAATAAATCAACAAAGAACACCAACAATTATTTAATATAAAATAACCATAGTAGTAAGTCCTCAACACATAAACAAATATGCGTAGGCCAATAATATATCTAATTTTATGACAACAAAACATCCAACTTTTATGGCAACAAATAACCCTAAAATCAATTTAATCATATTGTTTTATGAATTGAAAATAAATCATAATATGTATAGTTAGATCCATGATTTATAAAAATGTAAGTTGATGCTTAGACAAGCATAAAAGTGTCTATTCACTATTGATAAAAATCCAAATGAGATTTCCTTGCTCACATCCCGAGCATAATAAACGTCGATGATAATAAAAACTTATTGAAACCATTCACAAAAAAAGAGATATGCAATGTGATATGGCATATGGAGTCGGACAAAGCTGCAGGCCTTGATAGGTTTTCAATACACTTCTATCGAGTTGGTTGGTCCATCATCAAACCTGATCTCTTCCGAATTATTAGAGGATTCCATAAAAAAGTAAAGATCGAAGGTAACACAAACTCCACCTTCCTAGCATTGATCTCTAAAGAAGTGAATTCTGGCTCCTTCGATAGATACAGACCCATCTCGCTCTTCAACGCATCATACAAAATAATTTCTAAACTCCTAGCCAACAGGATCAAACCTCTGTTCAACAATCTGATATCTCCCATCAGGGAGGGTTCATCAAAGGAAGGCAAATATTAGACAATGTCATCCTAGTGCAGGAAGCAATACACTCCAGCAATCTCAAAAAAGAAAAAGGTATGATTATTAAACTCAATATGGCGAACGCCTTCGATAGATTTAACCTTCAGTATCTGTACAAAGTTCTGTCCTCCTTTAGTTTCAGCAACAGTTTTGTAGAGCTGGTGAAAGCCTGCATAGACAAGCCTTGGATCGCCCCTCTCATAAATGGAAGATCGACAAACTTCTTCCAGGCTACTCAGGGAATTCATCAAGGGTACCCACTCTCCCCTTTCCTCTATATATCGATGGCAGACTCTCTAAGCCAGAAGCCGGAGATAGAAAGAGAGATAGGAAAAATCCCGGGAATTAGAATGGCTAAAGGCCTCCCCTCTTTAAATCACGCTCTATTTGTTGACGATTCACTCTTCCTGGGAGGAGCATCACTTAAAATGGCTAGAGCCTTCACAGAAATCATTTAGAATTACTGCCAGGTTACGGGAGAACACAATACTCAGAATTGCACACTTCTTAGAGTTCCTAGGGTTTTTCTACGTGGGAGAAGATTAAATATTTAGGACTGCCCCTCACCCTGGGATCAATAAAAAACTCACAATGGAATGAAATCCTCAGTAAGATAAAGGCAAAAATTCATGCCTGGGGGGTACTGCTCAATCAAACAGGAAAACTGATCCTGATAAAATCAGTACTTTCCGCTCTCCCTATCTATCATTCCTCCATCTTCATGGCACCCAAGTCAATAATGGACCAAATAGCAAGACTCATCAAAGAGTTTCTCTGGAAAGGTGGAAAAGGAAACAAAAATAAGTATCATCTAGTCAGCAGGGGTATTGTAAAAAGACCTTTGTTAGAAGGTGGACTACAGATAAGAGATCCCCGTCTTGTAAATCTGGCTCTCGGCGGAAAAATTCTCTGGAAATTATTCTCAAATAGAGATCATCCGGTCAGCAATCTACTGTGGAAAAAATATCTAAAAGGAGGATCGATACGTAACCTCCATTACGAAAAAATCCCCTTAGGAACCTCTATATGGAATTTATGTAGAGCTGGTATTAACTACTTTCAAAGACAATTATATCGCATCCCTGGAATTGGATCCAAAACATATCTCTGGACAGACAAAATTAATGGAAAGTCTACACTTGGTGGTATAAAATCTCTCAATGACATTCGGGAATGGTTCTCACAAAGAGGAATAGTTACTCTGGCAGATATCTCCCAATGGGACAACAAAGGGAACTGGATGGACTGGTCTTTACCTGAAGTTCCAGAAGGATTAATAACGCAAAAGAATGAGCTCCTTCAAACTTTAACTGGGATGGCTCTGATTTATAAGCACACGAAAGACAAATGGGGGTGGGGGGAAACAGGAGCTTACACAGCTGCACTTGGATTCAAGGAATTACAAACAGCTCAGTAGCCTCTTCACTTTTCTAACCTATGGAAGATCGTATGGAACAATTATGGCATTCCTAAAATCAATTTCTTCACTTGGCTGCTAATGCACAGGAAAATTCTAACCGGAGAAAATATAGCTAAAAGAGGATTTATTGGACCCCATAGATGCCCACTCTGCTGCAACAGCCCATAAAACATCGAACATCTCTTTGTGGATTGTCCTTTTCCAAACTCAGTGTGGAAACTTTCTCTACAGGAACTGAAAGCCTTACCACCGAACCAGATTTCAATTATTGATATTTTCTCCTCTTAGCAAATTCGGTACCCATACTCTCTCTCAAACAAACCAGTATGGAAGAATATTTGGCTCACGCTACCCAAATTCATTTGTTGGGAAATTTGGCTTGCCCAGAACAATAGGATATTCAATGACACAATGCAAACTCCAGAACAGGTGGCGGGGAAAGCCAAGGTATATCTCATGGAAGCAATTAGAATCCAAGTAAAAAGATAGATTCCTCACTTACTAATTTGGAAAAAAACTGCATTGGCCACTCATATATCAGCAAAAAGGATAGTATATCAACAAGACCGAGAATAAATCCCACCTGGATACTCAGACTTCCTGAAAAGGATTTCTAGAATTGGTGGAAAACTCAAGGCAAAGCCACTATGTTCTTTGATGGAGCATCCAAGGGTAACCCTGGAATTGCAGGAGGTGGTAGGGTGTTATACTCTGCAGGAGGAAGACAAGAAGTTAGTTTCAACTGGGGACTAAGTAAACGCTCCAACAACCAAGCGGAAGCGCTAGCATTTTTAAAAGGATGTCAATTGGCAATTAAAGAAGGCTACACCGAAATTCAAATATTTGGAGATTCACATATCACAATCAACAATTTGATTAATAGGAAACATTCTGGAAATGTCAATCTAAATGCAATCATGGAAAGAACCCGCAATACCCTGCAGGGATTCTCCAAATTTCAAATATATCACATCCTCCGAAACTCCAACAAAGCAGCTGATAAATTGGCAAACGTAGCTTCCAGTATGGAGCAGACAGAAATGAAAATCAATAGCGAGCTCATATCGCATCATACAATCCCATAGAACAGAAGTAAAGGATAGCACAGGGCACTTTAGATGACAGAACCAGATAGCAACTTAGCAAGAAGTTAAAACTAATTGTTCGATATGTGGAGAGGTTCACACGACCGAGTTTTGGAGATGACAACAAACACTGGAGGAGCATAGCTCGATTGACAACACGGAAACGCTAATAGAAGAAGCAAAAATGAGTTATCAACGTCGAGAAAAGAGAAGCCAATCGTGGAAGGCAGAAATACAATGTACTGAGAAATATAGAAAGTGAAGAAATCAATTGGGTAGACAAAGTATTAATAAATTAAAAAAAACAGATCAAACAGTCATAAAAAAACTAGAACCCACCTAAAATAGTTTGGAAAATTGTAATCAAAAAATTCATGCTACGACCATGACTCCAATATTAATATTTTTGCTTTGATTTGTTTTAGTGAAAAAAAAATCCAAATAAACATCAACTGATATATAAATGTAACCATAATCACATGTAAACAAAAACATTACAAATTCATAGTAATCAATTTGAACAACAGTTTAAAGGAGTGAAAGTATCGTGAAATTCAAAAAAAAATAATAGCATAGTTTATAATATTGATTATACAAAAATTATATACAAAATGATGAAAAACCTTATTAAATAAGACTCTGATTTATATAAAAAATGATTTTATTAATATAAATAGAGCCATATAAAACTTTATTAAATAAGTCACTGATCGATGTAAATGATTTTATTAATATAAATAAAATTAATAAGACATTGATCGATGTAAAAATGATTTTATTAATATAAATACAATTATATTTTTTCTGTTGAAAAAAAAATCATAAAATACACCACAAACACTTGTAAATAAATTAAACTTCCATAATAAGACAAAAATGCCACATGTTAACTTTATACCTTAGTACTATTATATATGACATGATCACAATATTCTTACCTAAAGAGGCATGGACCACAAGTAAGTTGTAAATACATATTTAGAATGAGAGTAACTTTAAAACGTACTTTTACACAAAACTAGATATTGAAATCTTGAATCAGATGAATCAATTTGATTTTTTTTTAAATAATAAGTGAATTTGTATATAAAATATTCTTAATTTAATATTATAGAGTGATAAATAAATTGGAAACCAGGGATTTTAAAGTTATACTAATAATATTTTATTTAAAATTTTTTTTTAATAAATATAATTGGATGAATATATATGTTTTGAATTTTTTTATAATTACAAGTTTTATTTTTTTTAATAAAATGATTTATATAGCCCAGATGTGGGTGATAGAAAAACGAGAAATGAACATGTGGAGCGAAGGGAGCGTCACATGGTTCCTTTATTGGGATAGTTGTTAGCGAAAGGATGTTGTGCAAAGGGTTTAGAGGATTTATGAAAACACGAGGTGTTAGAAAGGGTGGTACACTTGCAGTTAGTATGGTCATTCGACAGTACGGGAACAGGGGAAGATTTAAGTTCAGCTCATGGGGAATGATCTCAGAAAAGGGTGGTGGATTTTCCATGGGTATGGGAAGCGACTTTGGCTCGTGGAGATCCTCTGGGGATTTCATTGTAATTTATTGGGCCACTGGATTAAATATCGACGAGGGTCAGGATGGTCGGTGCAAAGGTTTTATGTTGGTGAGCCTGTGTATGGGGAGGATCCTGAAGTAGAGGGGTAGAGAATTTAGAAATTCAGAGGTGTCAGCAACTTGGGCTAATGGAGGTGCGTGGGAGTAAATCCAGCCGGGAGGCCAAAAGGAAGGAGGAAGCGGGTTCACTGCAATCAAATTGGGAACAATTAAAGGCAGCTCAGGCTGCTCATTTCTTTAAATTGATTGTCCCGATGTCGGTACAGAAGGAAATCGATGAGCTTGAGAAGGGAATGTGGGAGGAATTGGAGTCCACTCAACCAATGGAGGACTTTGAAGCTTTGGCGGAGTGGATTCAAGATCTCGGGTCTACAAGGGCGCGCATGAGTCTGTATGAGCATTCAATGGCTATGTTCTGGGTAATGAAAGGTCTCCTGGTTCGAGTGTTTATGGATTGTGGCGAGAAGGAGAAAGGGGATGAGGAGCCGATGAAGATCTGGAAAGAGCATAACACCGATTCTCACCTCATGCATAAGAAGATAGATGTAATTGCGAGGAAATTGGGAATCCAGTTCGTGCCAAAACCTCCGATCGAGGGGGGGAATTTGACCACTCCATTGCAAGCATGGAAGGAGGGCCCTTCGGGCAATAATCATGTTTATTGTGTTTGTTTGGATTAAAGTCGCCCTTTAGTTTTGTTGTCTATGTTATGTGTCTTGTTGTCATTTTAAGTTTATGGTTATTAGGAAGGAAGGTTAAGAGAAGGACTATGTTTTAGATGATTAGACTTGGTTTCCCCTCCAGTGGGGAGGGTGTCGTCTTGCTTATTATGTTACTCAGATTTTTAAAACAACTAAAATCCCTGTTTTCCCCTGAGGGAGGGGTGGTTTTGGTTCCAAAGAAGTAAGAAAAAGTAGTGAGCAATGCTAATATTTCAAATAAAAAAAGATTTTAGTTTTGTTTTGTAAGCAATGGTATGTAATTTTTCACTCGTAATATAATATAAATCTTAAAATGATTTATATAATTAAAATAATCTAATTAATAATATTATATTTTTATTAAAATAATTGATTAAAAAAACATTTATGTGATGCTACTATATGATAGAAGCTTTTGATACGAGACATCTAACTCCAGACTTTATTTCTATTGTTGGATGAAAATAGATGGGCTATGATTCAGCGTGCACACTAAGTTACGATACAATACATAAGCCAAAGTCAAAACTATTAAATTGAATGCCAACTATGTGTACAAACAGTCTTCAAAACAGTTAGCCCTCCCAAGGAAATTGACACAACTATCTAACCTAAAATCAACTATATTGGACATGACTACGTGGCAAATATAAAAAAATCAAACCCTATTGCAGTGGGCGCATGTGAAACAAATAAAATTAAATTAAAATTGTGCGTGTCCAAAAATTAATTTTAGATGGTTATACTTATTATTGAAAACGCTTTTTGGGGTGGGTTTTTGAAGTTTAATAATGATATAATTTGTTTATATAAATGTCATTTTTTTTTTGTATTATGGATATTTTATAAAGATATTGGTTATTCCATTTAATATAATGGGTTATTAGTTATATGATGAATATGGATATTTTTTTATATTTTATTTTATTGTTATGATTTTAAAGAGAGATTTTTTTGAAAATCTTGGTTAAATTTTTAAAGTGAAATTTTGGATTTTTTAAGAGTTTTGATAGTGTTGAATTTCTTTTTATCATCAAAATTACATTAAAACATATTAAATTCAAATTTTACAAAATAAAAACATAAGATTCATGTGAAAATTCTCCATACAAACCAAATAATCGAATTTTTAAATAACTCCTTTCTCTTTTCTTTACCATGTCATTCATACAAATTGTCCCGATTATCTTTTCCTTTATAAAATGTTTTTTACATTCCTACAAAATTGATGTGTTACTTCATGTTTCAACATCTACTTTTTCTATTGGAAAGGCTTTTTATTCTTTCACCTTTTTAACGGAGAGAATTTTTGTCTTTGTAGCATAAAGTTTTCCAAAATGTCATTTTTAAATAAAAATTATAACAAAAACCAATTAATGAACATTATAAGAATAATCATATTTTTGTTTTCTTCGGATTTGTAATTACTTTATATTAAAAAGAACCACATTTTTCAAGTCTGAAAACAAAAACCAATATGTTTATAAACTACTTTTTGTATATAACTATGATCCTCATACTTTAATGTAGTTTCTCTAAAAATCCTTTCCTAAAATCACATGATTATACATTTAAGCGAAGGGTGTGGATGTCATCTTATTTTCCTCTCAATCCATGTTAATAAAGTTATAAAAAAAATCGTGAAATTGATTGTTTAAAGAGATTAATTATTTTTACCAAAATCAAAGTATTTATTAATAACTCAAATGTATGGGAAGAACTTGTGGAGGGATCATTATTTTATCCATGAGGGAATGTAATAACAACATTCATTATTTTATCCTCGAGGGAATGTAATAACAACATTTCCTTGAGGTTTAGGGCATGGCATTAATAACTAAGCATAGCCATATGCTTTTTATTTGAGATTGAAGCAATTTGTTTCACTTGGAATTAGATCATTAGTAGTTATTGGATACTCTTTTTTCATTATCTTTCAAACTATAAAAATATTAGAAATTGTGGATAAATTTGCGGGAAGGTTACATAATCACATCATTAGTCTTCTTTCACAAATTCCAAGCATCCAATTCTACCATGTTCGGTGGGAGTATGATGTTTTATCTAACAAGTTAGCAAATGAAGCTTCAAACTTACTTTGCGGGGGTTTTAAAAAAAATGGGGGCCAACATTCACAATGTTGGCTCCCATAATGCTTTTATGCAAGACATGTTAAGCTCTTCTACCAAGAATTCAGCCCACTCAGCTATTAATGAGCATGAATGAAGTCATTAAGGTTTAATGAAGCCATCATCGCATCTATCCAAGCGGAGGCTTCTAGGCTCTTTGGCTCATGAACCTTTGCGAATGCATTGGGTTCGCACATATGGGATCATCTCCCTAGTGGGTTGGCTTCATTTGTATTGCCAATCTGATCTTGGGAGTAGCTGTGAGGGGAGGTGGTCTGGTAAGAGTCTTGATTTTGGAATGGTGTTGTTAAACCTTGAAGAAACTAAAGGCTTCTCATGTGCATAGGAGGAGCGGCTTCCAGATGTAGTCAGTGTTGGTTATGAGGATCCTTCTCCACAAGTAATCTTCTGCTTACCTCGTTTAAATTATGCTCTTTCTCTGACTTGGAGGGCTTGGGATTATGCTCTTTATTTGACTTGGTGGGCTTGGGATTCTGGGATGTGGGAGGAAACATAATTTTCCCCTTCTCTTGGAATTGGGTGTGAGGTAGATCTCTGTTGCGTTCTGGATGTAAGGTCGCTCTAGTGTTTCAATTGGGAAGATTGGGAATCTCCATTAGATTTTTCTTGTGCAGTGGAAAGTTTGTCACTGGGTTTAGATTATACAAGGCATACTATGGTCTTTCCTTTAGTTCTTTGTTGGGGATTTGGTGTCGGGACAAGCTTGTACTAGGGAGACTAGGATATTCACCTTTTAGAGGAGAGCATGGAGAGATAGATTCAAGAACTTTCTGAAAGTATCTGTGATACCTGATTTGATATTCAGGATATCCACAGTCAGATGCGGTGGATGCAATCGCAAATGGAGAGGCTGATTGAGGCAGTTCAACAATTAATTACTCATGTGCCAACTTTGGATTCTCGATTGGATGAAGTGGAGCAGGCTTCTCAGCAGCTTTCAATGCATACTTCCTCTATGGATAATCATATTGATGAAGTTGAAGGGAATGCATGTGCTTGTGAAGCACATGTTGAGGAAATTTTGAATACTTTCAGAAAACATGAAGACCTCATCGTCGCGAAACATTTAGTAGTTTCAGATAACTCAGACATTAAGAATACCAATGGCCACTTTGTTCAGCAGCCTATTGTTGAGATTTATAGTTCAAGCGAGTGTGCTAATGAAGACCCAAATGAATAGGGCATGGAAAGTGGAGACAACTCTGCTTAATTTTAAGTTTGAATGTTTAATTTTTGCCAATACATATTACGTCAGTTTGTTAAAATCTATAGCAATATAGTAGTAGCTAACCATTTTATATTAATCTATAAACTATGAATAATTGTATAGGGTATTGATAGCTATAGTAGAAGTTATGCTAGACATGTTTTGACCTACTACTATGTACTTTATTTCTTTTGATTTTTCAAAATTTTATTATACAAAATACCCATTTTTATTAAATATAACTCAAATAAAAATAAAAATAAAATCAATTAATAAATGGACAATTTTAACTTATTTCTTACTTAATTTTATTAAGTTGTTTTCAAATTAGTCAAAATTTTTAATAATAAAATCTGGGTTGGCAGGTGCGGGAGGAGTCATTTATGACTCCAAGGGGAACAGGCAGAATGAGTACGTTTGGGGAATTGGAAGAAAAACAAACAATGGCACAAAATGGTTAGCCTTAATCAAGGGGATGGAATTAGCAAGGATCATTGGCATCGAAGAGATGGTGGTCATTGGAGACTCGCTACTGGTCACTAGAGAAGCAAGAAATCTAATGAAGAACCAGAAGAATTCGTCTAATAAGACGCATTACCTTCTAAATTGCATTGTCAAAGAATTCAAAGCTATTAAGTTCATTCATGTGTTGAGAGCACTCAATCAACAGGCGAATAAACTGGACAACAAAGCAGTAAGCCTAAACTACGACACCTTGGTGTTTGATCGTAAGGTTTATGATAGAGTTTGGATCCCTTAGCTTACAGTCCATGGATTTTTTTTTTTGTGTATAGAGTTCATTGGAGCAAAAAGATTTCCCACATCTTAGATAGCATTCACATAAATTCGAGTCTGGATGCATTTATGGGTCATGATCATGCCGAATATGTACATAGGATCCCCACTCATGTTTCATTAAATGTTTTGGGGAATGTCTCTAGGTTGAGACCGATGGTTCACATGCGTAAAGACCAGGTGGTTGACAGATTTCAGGATGGCTTTAAAGCTGTAGGGAGGCATTTCTGTGGTCGTTATGTTGCTCAACATTTAAAGAAGGAGTTGCTGGGAACAATTCTTTGTGCAATGGGTGAATACAGTGCTCAAGGTCCGCCTGTGGCTGGTAGTTCGGTTCCTCCCCTGCCACAGTGTCTGCGGTGCAGAAAAACCATTCGGAAGCACAAGGGCCTCACAAACCAGGATTCTAGAAAAGTCTTCTCGTTATAGGAAGAGGGCCAGGCGACTTCAGACCTCCTGGTAAGACCTTCTGGTCACGTTTCTTGCAATCTCGATTTTCTTGGTATAGAAGGGAAATGGTACCCTAGTTCGGTTCAGAAAGATTTTGGTACTCCCGGCCCACCCATGAGGTTGGACAGAAGCTCCAACACGGTTGAGGGTATAAATATTCTTAAGGAAATGGAGGACCAGATTAGAATGGTTCGCTGCGAGAACTTAGAGATGAAGAGGGAGATCACTCGCCTCTTCTCTCTTGCTCAAGCCACGCACTTGGAGGTTAGAATCTGCAGCAATCATGGACATGAAAGGGTTGCCATTCCGGGTGAAAAAATGGATATTGTTTCTACTATTGAAATGGGTATTAATTTCGACAATGTTATCAGTAGCATCAAAGATGTAGAAAAGAAAGTGGATCTTCTGAGGGATGACGTTGGGCGATTATCTATGGGCTTGAAAGTTGGAGGTGGCTCAGCAAAAGGAAACTCCGAGGAACCTGTGATTTGCAACCTCCCTAGGCAACCACAGGTTCAATACCAAACTTAAATCTCGAGTCTTCGCTCTCGTTTTTTGTTTTTTGTAGCGGCTTTCATCACAGAAGTTCTTGTCCAACCATGTTATATGGTCTTGCACCAGGTTACAGGGAAATCTACTGCAGTTTTTCTTTCGTCGGGCCTTTTTGAAAAGAAGTATCTGTATTACAGAAGTTCTCTCGAAAGGCAAATATTTTTGTTATCTACATCAATGTTTTCTTTCTGTTTTTTTCTCCTTGGGCAGTTTGTAAGGTTTTACAGTTTACATGGATTAGGGAAGTTCCATGATAGTTATAGAATAGCAAATGATGAGCAAGGAGTCATGGACTCAATCCTTCTGTGGGAGCAATCCTTCTCCCTCCTTTTTGTAAACTTTACATCTTTTTTATAATCAAAAGCTACTTATCCATTTCTATCAAAAAAAAAAAAATATTATATTTAAATTTTTCATTAACTAAATAAAATTATAATTTTCCTACAAAATTCTTCTAACAATAAAAAATACTTACCATAAAATAATTAACTTTATCAACTTGTTAACTTATTCCAATTTAAATTAAAAAACTACACCATTAAAAAAGACTAACCTCATTTAAGGTGTGAGGTTAAATAGGTTTCTTCCAATGCCAAAAGACTTTGGTAACTATGTGGAGATAAACATGAAACTCATGGCGTGGCATTCAACAACCAATTTGTATTAATATGCATGTTGTTAATCTATTCTCTTACGTGTTTTAATTGATGAATTATTAAATATTAATTAGTTATTTAATAAGCATGTATCATATCCTATGAATTAGTGTTCAAAATAATAACTTCCACCTAGATAGCTAAATGTGTGATTGTGGTGGGTTGGGAGTGTAAGTGTCCTTATTTATTAAAAACTCATATTTAATTTATTGATTAAAAACTCATATTTTTTAATCTGAAAGAACAAGTTTGATCAACAGCCATTGGCTTGAATATTAAAAAAATATCAGATTCTTTCAATCACCCCGGAAATCCGGAAATCAGGCCAATTGATGGCACTCCCACGAGGCACAATGATTGGATGCCGCCGGCGGCCGAAAAGAAACAACGCGGTAATCGGAAAACTGACACAGCAGACTAGATCGCGTCCCGCAATAGGATAGTCCGATGTGTCATGGGATGACGTGGTAAAATCTAATCCTCTTGTTTCGTTTTCGATTGCTTGAGAACCGGTCATGTCGGACACGTGTCAGGCAGATGACCCGTCCTTTACATTTCCTTTTTGTCCTGTTCCCTAAACTAATCCTGCCTGGGTATCTATTGATTGGTTTTCTATGTGACGCAGAATTTAAGTAAAGTCTGGTCAAGTATGGGGATGATTGGACGGCTCTGATTGCCGAGAAAGTGGATTACAGCCGTTGGATTGTTGGGGAATCTGGAGTTTTTTGCCTGGAAGTTGGGTATGGCTTGGATTGCAAGGAATGATAGTTGTTTTGGTCTATAAGTAGAGCCCAGACATTTCATCTGGGTTGGGATGGGGTGTTCTTGGGTCAGGTTTTCTGGTTGTAAAATTGCCTTTCCTGGGGCTGCTTCATTGAATTGAATTGAATTTGTTCTTAACAATTGAATTTGGAAGAAAAAATTCACGAGGAATTTCAGCTGGGCTGTATATTTTTTGGTTTTTCCTTGAATAGCTAGCCTCTTGGAGGATTTGGTTTTTTATGTTTGGGAATTGTTTCTCAGCCCATTATTATATAGATTCTACCTGAGAATCTACCCATCAGGAGTTTTGATCAGTTTTGGCTATAAATTGAGTGGTTTCTATTCTGAAGAATAATTTTTTGATTGAAAGATTGACTGGTTTCTGTATTAGGAGATTTTTGTTGTGTTTATTGCGCAAATTTGATAGTATAAGGACAATTTTGAGCGATTTCCCAGTGCACCATTTGGGTGCCTGCAAGGGCCTCGTGGGGTGTCCGTTTTGGTTGGATTTTAGCTCTTCTGCAGTCGAGTCTCTGTGTCTTTCAGGGCTTAAAGCCTGCAGTATAGAAGGCTAAAGACAGATTTGGGGAAAATTAGTTTTTTTTTGTTTTCTTATTGAAGGTCTGGGAAAACCTTTAAAAAGTGGAGATTTGGTGGAAGATTCGTTGTGTTCTTATTTGGGAGGCTCTGACTGAAGCTTACGCAGGCATTCTGAGGACATTTGTCAATGAAAATCTGATCTTAAAGTGATCTGCAGGCAAGTTTGGTGGGGTTTTGTTAATGTGAATAAGGAAGTTCTGTGGGCGAGTTTTGATAGGCCTGTTGGCCGCAGCAATTTTGTTCTTGGGTTGTGGCTTTCACTGGGGGCACTAGCTGCAACTTCACATTAATATTCTTAAATTATCCCAAACCCAAAAGGTGGGTCTTTTCTCTGAAATTTATTTGTTCAAACCCTCTGTCCCATAATTGGCCCCCATCTGTCACAGACCTCTGGTTGCTCGCTGTCAGCCTTAGAAAGTCTCACCTGGTCTCTGCATAAAATAAAAAACAAGCTGCATTCCACAGCACCCAAAAATACCCACAGAATGGCCATGGCTTTTGCTCATCTACCTCGCTGGCTTTGGGGTCAAAAGACCCACGAAACAGCCTCTAACTCATCTTCGACCCCGTCATCCCCCTCACCTCTGCCATATTCTTCTTCTTCGCAGAGTTCCACCATTGGAATGAGAGACCCAGATATACTCAGGTTCCCATCAATGCAGGAAGCTCGGATTCCCCCAAGAAGAGTGAGGAGGAAATGGCAAAGTCGAACTGAACGCAGGATGGATAGGGAATATGATGTGGTGTTGGTGCCCTCTGATGGGGGGTACCTATCGGGCTCAGAGTCTGATGACTCCGACTGGTCTATTGGATGGTTTGAACCCCATGCCCCTGATTTCTCCAGTGAAAATGAGTCAGAGAATAGTTTTGCAGTTTTGGTGCCTTGTTATGGCTTGCCTCATCGTTCCGACACTGTAGATTCCAAAAGGGCTTTCTTGGCTACTGGTGCAGAGAATCCGAAGACCCAGCTATTGGATGTCATTCTCTCCAACCTCTCAAATGGCTCATCTGCAACTGGTTAGTATATTTCATGTCAAGTTTTAGCCCATAATCTGTAAAAGAAACTAGTAGTATACTGTAGATAAGCTATGGATATTTTTTGGGCTTTCTATTTATCTTTTGCTTCGAGCTCTAGATGCATATGATGCATTTCAACCTTGCTATAGCACATAAGTTTTTTCCCGCTTAACAAAGTACTAGAGGCAAATCCTGTAAATGCAAATAATATACACTGCTTGTGCAGCTATGATGGTCCCCTGGGAGTGAACATGTACTAGGGGGAATTGAACACTGGCGGGGAATATCATCACCCTCGCTTTACCAGCTAGACAAATCCCCAATGACAATAGTTATATATTTTTGGAAACTTGAATGCCATGACACACCCTGCCCCCTTGAACCCCCTAGTGGGGGAATATCATCACCCTCGCTGTAGCAGGCAGAGAAGCCCCCATTGACAATAGATGTATATTTTTGGAAACTTGAACGCCATGACACACCTCACCTCTTGAACCCTGGTGGGGGAATATTATCACCCTTGCTTTACCCAGGCAAGCCCTCGATGATAATAGATATATACTCTTGGAAACTTGAACGCCATGACACACCTCCCCTTTTTGGAGGGTCTTGACAGAATCACTTTGCTTTGGGACGAATTGGACCTTGCTGGGGGCCTATCACCACCCCTGCTTTAGCAACCAGTGGTTCCCCCATTCAAAGGTATAAGTTTTTTAACATGGGTTCTGAGAGCAATAGCTATTTCTTGAACAAATTTACGATCTGTAGTTTCCTTTGTTTTATTTGTGCTTCCTATTACAGGTTCTAATGATATTAGGTTAGAAATTGTTGTATGAGATGGGAAAGTTGGATGGACTGTAAGCAATCTGGATTGCATAACAGGACGCCAAAACAGATATCTATTTTCCAGTGTCTCTGGCCACCATGCAGCTAGTAGGATCCATGTCAACTGAAAATGCCAATACATCACTGCACCAATGACAAAGACCATTTCTTTCAGCTAGTGACATCCGTAGCCCTTTTCTCTGATCGTTGATCAAGTGATGGACTAGAATAGACTATCTCTTCAGGAAGCCTTGCAGTATCTATGGGACAGAATAAAGAATATACAATAAAATTTGTACAAAAACTCCTCAGGGCTCTCCTGCTTACTCTATGTGTACTGTCAATACCCATCTTTTGAAGTTTAAAACATCTTTCATAGATTTACCTACTCGTTTAGAGGGAAACCTCAACAAGCTATATAAACTATTCAAATTTTCATGCTTTATTGTTTTTGCTTTGTTCACTGTCATTCCTCATCTTTTAAAGTTCTAAAAACTATTGATGTCTTCATTCTTCATTGATTTTTCTTCCTTTCTCAGAAACAAGACATCAAAGCATCGCATGCACTTCTTCCTTGGCTTTTCCTTGCTGAAAAGGAAGCATATACATTCTTCTTGATTTATGTCCCTATCTCCTTGTTTCCACTGCTAGGTGATGGGAATTTAGACTGAATTGACAGATTCTGTGTTTTTCATGCATGAAGATTTTATCTTGCAAGTATTGTTGTTCTATGTAAGTGATCGTTGTGTTCATCTCACCTTGATAACATTTCTTGCAATTTTTGCTACCTTTTTCTTGGGTTCTCTTCCTGCCAAGCTGAAGAATCCTAAGATAATATCATAATGAACCTAGCTTTTGTACAAATCTACTTCATCTTGATAGGGGTTTTATATGGATGTGGTTAACCCTTTATATTGTTTTTATTTCACATTCACTAAACATGCTTTTCTCTTTGTGGGTTCTGTAGCTAATAAAGATTGTTTAATCTATCGAGTTTTCATTGTATTTTTCAGTGTCTTAAAAGGAACTAATTTATATTTCATTAACTGATATGAAATTGGTCGCTGTTTGTCCTCTCTGCAGACAGTAAAAAATACATGGAACAGTGGCTTTCATCACTTCAGGAACACTGAAAACAAATCTATTGAGAAAAAAACCCCAGCACTAAGAGATTTCGTTGCAGCTGTGGATGTCGCAAACATGTCTTGCTGTGTGCTACTCTGCTCTATCTGTACAGTAATAATATCTTTGGCGAGTGACTGAATTTAAGGGACTTCAATATGTCTCTCTATTTTGATCCTGAATGTACATAGAAGATCGCATGTGGCCATGACGTTTGCGGCCCAGAGTAATAGAGACAGCAGCAGAAAAAACAGTATGGAAAAGCAGCAGAAAAAACAGTATGGAAAGCAGATGTCAGTAGGGAAGCAGGTGTAAGGCTGCTTTTTATCAGTACATTTTATGTAAAGGGCTTGAGATTTACTTGATTTTTTGGCTAGTAGTATATGAAGCAGCTCATTTAAGGAATCCAGTGAGAGCAGCAAACAAGATTCTATGTCATTTTGTTATTCAACTGGGAGTTTTGGTTTGAACTGTTCTCAGAGGCAGTGTTCAACAAGCAGCTAACTAAATTCATTCTTAAAAGCAGGATTTTGCAAGCATCTGACATTCATTTGAGAAGGAAAGAATATGTGGATTCCGTAAGATTGGAGCCCTTAGCCCTTATTCTTAGTTAGGACCTGGAAGAGTGTATATATTATTAGCAGATTTGGCTTCTCTTGCAGTCCTTGCAGATCAGGGGTGGCTTCAGTTTATCAGCTATTTTTTTATACATATCATATATATTACTAGGCAAGGTATATATGACTGTGTTGGGGTGGGTGTGTATTTTGAAGGGTACCGGATTTTATTGTACAGAATGAAGTAGGCAATTGATTTGATTGCTCTGGAGACATTTTTTGTAAAGCATAATTGTGCTAAAACAGGAACGATGGGCATTGCCTAGAGCACAGCCTACTTTTTATATCCTGTATCCAATGTACATATATACTTTTGAATATGACAAATACAAATACATTAGAGATGATGTTAATGTCATGGAAAGTTCTTATATATATATATATATTATAAAATAATCACCCAATTTTTTGGGGGGCTGAAATGGGATTCTCAGGGGGATCCTTGAGAATTGAACTACTTGGTAAATTCCAAATTCCCATGGGGATATTGGGAGATCACAGCCCAACAAACCTTACAGGAAATTTGTTAACCCAACAGTGTTAATTGTTATCTTATTATTGTAATTACTAAAAAATTTCCGTTTTAATTGCAATTAAACTTTAAACTACTGCAGCAACCAATAAGTTTCCATTTTAATTGTGCAACCGATCCTTCTACTGAAGCGGCAACCAACAGGTCTAACCTTACTATGGCTGACCGACGGAAGCCCAAAAAAACTAAAAATTTACAATGCACATTGCCTATACTTGTAAAAACAATTATGGCAACAAATTTACAATGCACATTGGTGAAGTATTTACATAAAATAATTTTTATATATCTACATAATCTTTCCAATATACTTCTTAAATTGCACATGAAGGAAAACCCTTCAACAAAAATAACAAAAATGTGCATATGCCTGTTAATTTCCAGTACCGGCAAACTATATGCAGACAAACTAGTATTTATTTGTAACCTAAAGAGTTCAACTTACAGTTATTTGATATTTGGCTAATTTCATTTCAATAGATGTTCAACTACAATCTTCAATCTTCTAAATTAGACTCATTAATCTATATGAACCAGAAATATTATTCGTGGAAATACATCTATTGAATTTCAAATTTTCAAAAAATACTTTTAACATTACTTTATATGTCTCTACTCAGAAGTTTTATGTTATCCAAAAAAAAGTTAGATAATACTTTCGATGGGCCTATGACAGATCTATACCTTTGATGGGTCAATGACAGTTGCAAGTTGTAAAGCATGTGAGCACTCAGCAAAGATGATTGATAGATGGGATAAATGTGGGGCAGGGAGTTGCTGCAGGGAAAGCATTTGAGAGATTAATCAAGGCAATGAATTAAATTTGGAACAGATTTGAGGCTGTATTGCTTGGGTCAAGAGTCTCTTTTAGGTTATTTGGAAATTGGCAGAAATTTTGCAATGTCTAAATGAAAAACACTATTATCGGTATTATTTAGGTTAAGAAAAGGATTTTTTTTGCAGTACAGGTATCCTTTTTAAAATGAATCATTATTTTGGCAAAGTTTTAAGTAGACAATTTGACAGAAATTTAGATACTAGGTAAAGACCAATTAGCAGATATCTTCACCAAGCCATTGGCAAGAAATCATTTTGAATTTCAGAGGCAGCACTTAGGCATAGTTTTATAGGTCAAAGTTTCAAGGATGTAGATCCTCCATACTCCAAGAGTTTTGAGGGTCTTTAAAGCAACCCAAAACCTAAAATAATCCTAAAAACAACCTTGAACTATGCCATTGGGAAGCCAAATGCATTCAGCAGCAGTGCATTTAATAATGCCGCTGCTCTTATATAAGAAGTTAGATGTGATAATGCACTACTCAAAGTAACCCAAAGCCTTAAAAAATCTTAGAACAGCCTGGAACTATGCCATCGGAAAGCAAAATGCGCTCAACAACAGTGCATTTAATAATGTTATTACTGGTATATAAACAATTAAATGTGATAATACACTGCTCCAGGGTACATATTGCTTGCCTTATACCATCTATGAATTTTTTACTTTTTACTTTGCCAAATTATAACTAAAATGATTTTTTCTGAACTGTTTTGAATCAAACCATGTACAACACCTCTATAAAGGACTTAAAAGACACCTATGACATACCGGCGTAAGTTCTCATGAAAGTTATTCCAAATCAAGTGCATTTTCAACGAATGTATAATGAACCTTCCCCAGTTTGCAATTTCCAATTTCCACTATATGATGACTTTTTAAATCATTATTTTGTTTAATAATTAATGTTGGACGAGTCCTATTCTAAAATCTTTATTTCATTTATATAGATCATGTTTTACAATTTGGGGTGGACCAGAGTCTTCTTCATAGACTTCGGGAAGATGAGATAAGTGTATTATCGAGATTTATTTTATGAAAGTCGTTCCAAATTTGAAATAAACAATTATAAAAATAATATATAAAAAATATCTCAATTTACATGTGATAACTGGTACCTGAAACATAAATAACATGCAATTCATGACACTTAACTTGTCATCTATAAACATTCATCACCCGGCTAATTAAGTGACTAAACTAATAAATAAAAAAGACTTTCATTTTTTTTAGATACCTCAACTTCCTCGTTATATCTCAATCAGTGCCCAGTAAGGTAATCTCATCTTCTTAAATCTTAAAAATTCTTTTCATTAACATTTATTTCATTCCTAGGTCATACTTCTCTTTAACATCTACGTCTATTCCGGAGAAGGGAAATCCTATCACTTTTCTTCCCATACACGTTACCTATTGAATGCTTTCTTCATTAAATTAAAGAAATATCACAGAATTTCTGATTAGTTGGATTTAGCTAGTTTTGAAGGCACGAGTTATCCAGCTAGCCTTTTTAACTTGAATAAAGCTTTTTTCTTTGTCTTTTGTCTGGTAAGTGGGCTGATTCGCTTTCAGGATTTTCAACTATGGAACCTTTTTCTTTGTTTTTTCATCAAGTGGGGTTGAATCTCTTTTGGGGATTTTTTCTGTGTGTTTTCCACAATTTCCTTTTGGGATTTTCAAAGTTGTTGAAAAAGGACGCAAGCATCCCATCGTGGAAAATTGAATGTAAGAAAACTGAGGTAAATTTCATTTAATTTCATACCTCTCTCTAAAGCAGGATTCACAATAACTATCTATAACTCTAAAGGAAATATATTAAGAATTGAAAATGGCACCAATTTCTTATTGAACTAAAAAGTCAGTTTTATGAAATTGCTTCATTTTCCAGGAGGGATGATATGTAAAATTTCCATTCTCAAAGAGGAATCTAGATATTCATGTTTTTTTCTTTATCCTTTGAGACTAGACAAGGTTTCCTAATTGACGCTTCTCAAGAATTGTCTTCATCCTTTTTCTCTTCCACATCTCATGGAAATGTCCAACATTTTTTTAATTTAGATTGAGCCTCATTTTAATTTAGATATACCAGTATGTTGTATTCTCATATTTTAAAAGTGCATCAATCTAAATTTTTTCAATTTGAGAATCATTTTGTCTAGAAAATGCTTACTTAGCTTGATTTCAACAAGAAGGCAAGCATATGCATATAATACTCTCACAACTCTCTCAAAATCTATTTTTAACCTCCAAAGCAAATGTCTTTGGGAGATGAACCCAAATTGGGATCCCAGTAATTTGCATAGACCTTGGATCAAATTCTAGGAACCAAGAAGTTATAAAAAGTCTAGCTCTTTCTCGTCCACAAACCGGGGACCCTTCTCAAAAACTTACTCATAATCAGCATGATAAAAAAATCAACTATAAAAATACCTTTGGAAGAAAGAGATATCTCACAGCTCTTTCTCTTCCACAAACCAGGGACCCTTCTCAAAAACTTACTCATAATCAGCATGATAAAAAAATCAACTATAAAAATACATTTGGAAGAAAGAGATATCTCACAGCTCTTTGTCCATGTGGATTGCATCCATTGGTATAAATCCAATGAAGGAGGTTAGCAACCATTACATTTGAAAATAGCAACATATAATTCATAGCTTTGATGGAGATGATTGGCCTCTAATGTTATGATCATCAGCTCATCTTCCACTTTCTCGGCTATATAGACAACAAAAAAAGAAATTGTCGTTGTAGTGAAAGATTTATTATTTTTTATTGTATCCTTGAAGGAAACAATTTTTGAAACTGAAGAGACCCAAGTGTCAGTTATCCTCCCCATAATTGTAATGACCAAAGGATAGTTAAATCTTTGCATAAGTTATAATCATACATTAAAAATTGGTATTCCATTTGTTTAACTTAAAAATAATATGTTGTTGGTCCATAAGGATTCCCTATATCAACTACTTCTTTAAATCTGTCACATAATCATCTAAATTCACCCACAAAAGTATGGTATTCTAAATGAGAGACTTTACTATCATGTGAAATTGGTCCTTAATAACAACATTTTCAGCAAATACTTGTTAGGAAGGCATTTTATAAAAAAATTGGCATGCGTTTAACATATGTAAGGATTTTATTGAACACTTTACATCTCAATATTTAACTTGAATCGAAAGCCAAACCTAGAATTTGCTAACATTTTTTACCACACCAAAATCCATGACCTCAACCCCATTAAATGATTCCTAAATTGTGGAAGATATCAATATCCCAATTGGTTGTTCTCTATTAGAATTATAAGCTTCACCGGAAATATACATTTGTATAAACTTATGATAATGGCAACATACAAAACTTATACAATTATATAAGGTAACAATATTAATATTCTAAATATTTGATAAATAGAAAATAGCATAGACCTTAATAAATCATATCATTAGTTTTATATAAACACAACATTCAAATTATATTATTAATATAATTTAGTCATAATTACTAATCCTATAATGAACAAAAATGAAAATGAACGGAAATTGCAGTGATATCTATATTATATTGTAACCTAAAACTAATTTTTGAACAATATCTAACCTTAATAGTACATAAAAATTGAAGTGTGAACATTAAGTGATTTAGGATTAATCAAATTCATAATAATAATTTATATATAAAATTTACATTAAAAAAATAAATAATATAATAGAAAATAAAATATAAATATTCACAAAATCTATTTTAAAAAGATTAAACACCTCTATAAAAATGATATAATGGTAAAAATATTTTTCTTTATTATGGAGCATTTTTTAATCAATGTAAAAAAACAAGTAATTAATTAAATTTCTAACTATCAAATATCAAAATGATAAAAAAATTTTTCAGATTCAAACTTTGAAAATAATAAATTGATTTCTTTCAAATTCAAACTTTGATATATTAAATTATAATAGGACAAATTGAGGTTAGGGTAATAGGACAAATTGCCTTAAAGGGTAATATGACAAATTGAGGTTAGGGTGTTTGTATCTAAAAAGGAATGGTTAGTGTGAATGACAAAGACAAGACAATGCATGGCTCATGCCACTACCAATAGGCCAAAACCAAAAACTCAAGAAGCCAAAACCAAAAGTTCAAGAAGCCAAAACCAAAAGCAAAGAAATGGACAAATATTTTAAGGTGTAAAATTGCTATGATTGGAAGTATTGATAATATATTTAATAAAAATAATAATTAAGAGATTTTTATATTAATTAAAATTTTTAAATATAAATGTTAGGATACATGGAAGCTGTGCAAGCACCTGTCAATTATCATTGATTACCACCACACATGTTCACATCCCCACGAAGATATGTATAGGTCATTGTTGGTATTTTTATTCTAATTTTGATTGTTTTCTAGATCTATTGCTGTCCTTACATGACTATAATAAAACTTAAAAATTCAAATTAAACATCATGATGTGGTTTTAAGACCTTTATTAAAATCTATTTGGCTTTAACATAACCACGTGGAAAGCGATCCTCATTTGGCACCCTAACATCAATCAAACATTACCATTTTGTACCATAAAATTTATTTTTTAATATTGATTTTTAAATCTAGCTTTACGTGAAGCCACCACTTTTAAATTAAGATGCCAAAACATTGGGACCGGGGTGATTGCCTTTGACTTCTATACCTTTAAAATTTAAATGTGGGTATCCATTCGCCGAGATTATATAAGTGTAATTTTATTTTATAAATATAAATTAATTTTATTAATGTTTTTTATTGGAAATGAATTGATGACTAGATACTTAAGTAGTTTTGGAGTAAGATCTAAAACTACTTATGATTGGATAGAGATCGTTTTTTTAAGACAAGGAAATAGGTTAACAATAAAAATTTCACATATATTTGGACATTTGGTCGGAAAGAAAATCCACTCTCTTATAAACAATAATTTCATTATTTACATAAAAAATAATTATTAATCAATATTTTTTAATTAAAATGCATTAATACTTAAAATTAAGATAATTTAAAATAAATTTACACTTATTACTATGATATTTCCATTTAAATTATGCAAATTAAATTTTGAATGATTATGATAACCAATAAAATTCCATTATACAATTTATCTTTTCATTATAATAGTAATCAATAAACTTAATCTTTTTTCAATAAAAAAATAGCTATACTTTATTGACAAGTATAAGATAGAAAGTATAAAAACAACCCACTGCAAAAGGAAGAACAACATGAAACCGTCCCACCGGACTAGAGATAACGCCCAAACCCATGAGCAAAGACCCAAAACACCACAGAAAATAGCTACCCTCAGTCACAGAGGAGATCCTGCCCAACCAAATGAGCCCAAAACACAAACCAAGAAAAAATGGCAGCCTCCAATCAAGAGAAGAAGGAGCGCCATCCAAGAAGGTAGGGCCAAAAGAACAGGGCACTACGCATACCTGAGCAATTCGGAAGATAACCAAGTATCAATACATGAAGAAGCTGCCTGCTTCCAGAAGAATATCAACCTCCCAAAATTAAAAAAAAGAGAGTACCTTCCACCGAATGCAAAGCTCGCTTCGAGAGAGAGTCCGCAAGTTCATTCTCAACGCGTGAGACATGCACAAACTTGATACCCTGAAAATGTTGATGCAGAGACTTGATCTTGACAAGCCAAGGAGAAAGCGCGATGACATTGATTCTCCCGATACCGTTAATCCACTTGATTACAACTTGAGAATCACCCGCAATTTTCCGCAGCTCTAGGTTACACAATAACACAAAATAAAGGATAATCCAAAGTGTAGAGATTCCACTTTTGGTATTAATCCCCCGACCGAAATTCATCCAAATATTAAAAAAACAACCGTGATTTAATGAAATGACACCACCCACCCCACAATGACTAAACAATAAAAAAAATACCATCCACAAAATATATATTAAATTGCACGTGAAAGAAAATCCTAATCCATTAAGCTTTTTTGGGTGTTAGTATGTAATGGGTATATTTTCTTTTGAATGTTTAAAGGAAAGACACTATAAAAAGAACTTAAAGAATAGCATATGCAAAGTACTTACAAGTACAACGGACTTTAAAATGCTATATGGAAAGTATAAAAAAAAAAACCTAAGTTGGTTTGAGTTATAAAAAAGTTAAGTGTGTTTTGTGATGGCAAGATCAATATACACTATATTGATTTTTTTCAAAAATTTAGGATATATATTTATAGATTTAATAAAGGTTTATATTGTATAAGTGGAATGTATATTTTTGAATTTAAATATTTTTAGATTTAAAAATGTATTTCTCATCTTATACAATAAATCCAAGGATGTATATTTCATGTGAAACTTTCATATCCAATGTTATATATCAAAACATACAGCACATTAATTCTTTGTTATTAGGTGGATATTGTTTATTAACATCGACTGTATCTATACTTCAACTAGTACCATGGTTTTAAATCGAGCATATATACATATTAATATTGGATCTATTACGAGGTAAAATGGACCAAATCTCTTGAAGTGTAAATTTTTATTGTTATATAAAATGGATTTAGGTTGATTGTACTCTTACTCAAGTGACAACACAAAAATTATTATCAAGATATTTATATCTACATTGTACGATATTTCTATGTAAATATCATATTTATAGCATTTATGTTTATATCTAAATGTGTTTTCTCTCTCTTTTTTTTTTTTTATATAATAGATTTTATATTAAATATATATATCAAATCTCTCTCTTTAATATATTAAAAATATTTTCATTTTTATTTGTATTTATATTTTTTCTTTTACATAATTATATTTAATTAATATATAGTAGTAATACTATTATAATTTTTTAAGTTCATAAATGATAATATAAACATCAACATATGACAACATCTCTATAATATTATAACCATTATATTGTAATTAAGAACAATTTTCATTTCTTGAAAATACCACAACCTCTTCTCCATACCTCAATCCATTCCTTAGTAAAATAACACCTATCATCTTAAACTTTTATTTCATTAACATGATATATATTCATGTTCTCTTAATGTCACTGAGGCATGAGATAAACTCCGGTTAAAATGCCCCTCCCTTTGGTGTTTTTAGTTCTTGTTTTCATCCACCATTTTTTCATTAAATTTGACCTAAATTCAAAACTACAACTTCATCCACCATTTTTGGAATCTTTGCAATGAATAACTACACCTTAGGGCATTTTAGCATATTTTGAAGTGACTCAAATGCTCCCAATTATATATCAAATTTAGCAATTTTATCCATCACTAGATTTCAACAAAATATCATTATACCCTTGTGACTACATTATAATAAAATTTTGATTTTACATTAATACTCTTTAAATTAAAGTGAGAAAGTAGATACCCAATAAACACAAATTCTAATTAAAAAATGTTATTATACTAAGATTTTGATTTCATATTAATATTTTTTTCTAAATTAATATGAAAAATAAATATAGATACTTAACTAAGATGAAGCTTTCCCATTGATTTGGAACTAATACCACAACTTCATAATATTGGAATAACTAGTACTCATAATACACACATCATAAGCATTGCCCTAATTGATTACACTGATTAGGAGATCATTGCATGTTAAGCTTGGTCATTATTAACAACTATAACCATGTATCGTTACCACCTTATAGTTATCTCTTAATTCGTATAGGATACCCATACGATCTACCTTTAAGCTGGAACTCGGTCATTGGTTATATAAGCTCAGTGTGATTACCCTTAGTAATAGTGATAAGCTCGTACATGTGTGATTACCCTTAGTAATAGTGATAAGCTGGTACATGTGTTTACTTATTCAATGGGTTTACTTGGATATTATAATACAACAAATATAGATAAACACAAAATAATATACACTTTAATAAAACATTAATCATTAGTTTTTTAAATTACAAATTCAATTATGTATTTTAGATACTACAACTATGGGCACTAATCCCAAATATCTTTGTAAAAATTGAAAGTAACTAGAAAATGAAAATACAATAATAATAGTAACGTCTAACAATGATGTTTACACCAAAGGGGTTGGATCCATTGGTGAGGAACAAGGAGTTTTTCACTAGTGACCAAGGTTTAGTTCCCATGAGGGTGTCCATCCCCTAAGGTTTCCATGGAGCCACTTGGAGGTAGTGGTTGAATGTGTGATGCTTGCATTGAAGTCCCCAAGCTCACATAAGTGGATTAAATCCTGTCCTAATGTCATCCTTAAGAACAAACATTGATTGTTATAGCTACAACCACAATTGTTTAGGGGTGGCATGTGCAAGGTTTGGGGGGGTGGTATACTTAACCCCAATGGACAACAAGAAATTGATTTTGCATGGGGTCTAGAAGTGATGTCAAACAATCATGTTGAAGTATTGGTTTTGTATCAAGGTCTACTGATTTTAAAGAGAAAAAACATGCAACGGATGATAGCTCTTGGAGAATCCTTGTTTATTATTGGACAAGTTAGGAATGCAAACACCGATTTGTCTCTACTTCTAGCAAGATATATTTCCCACATCAAATCCTTTTTGGTTTGATTTGAGCATATTGAATTTTATCATGTCCTTTGAGGTCACAACACTAAATCCGATGGGATAGCCAATCAGGTATTGAACATGGAAAAATGAATGTTAGTGATAAATAAGGGTGGTCCAACCCCTAGTCTCATCCCTTGAATATGATGCAAAGCAACACGAATCACCATCGGTCGAAGGTGATGGAAGGAAATTGGCACATAGAGTTATTTGACGTAGGAGTTTAACACTCTCCACACACCTCATGCACTTTGCATGCTTAAATTCATTCCTTAGCAGTTGGGAATTTACAATAGATGTGATGGAGAAATGGTGAGGGTGGGATAATTTGTAGTATGTTGTATTGGAATGTTAAGGGTCAACGCAATGGAGGAAATGTATGTTATGGTGCTTAGATCCTTGGCACTCTAGATGGACTCTAGCTTTCTTTGGGAATGCGTAGGAGAAGGTGAGGTATCAAATGCTTCACTCTTTGGTATTTTCAATTTCATTTGATAAACTATCTTTGTGTGGTATGGGTCTGTAGGGTACATGGTTCTTTCTTTTGGAGCTATGTCTGCTTCCATAGGAACCCGTTGGTCAATAGGTAGTGAGTAGTTGGCTAATTTCTGAAAGGCATCTTTAATGTGGTGACTTGGGGCTCAGTGGGGTAGTTGTTTCTTTGTTTGCAGAGTGTCATAGTATTAGATGTCTTGGTATGCAAAACTAGGGATATACCATTGTGGCTTGATGGTGGACCATGTGCACCTAGGAAAATATGTGCCTTGTGAGGCTTTAGGTTTGAGGAAGATTCTATGACAGATGGTTACACATGTTTATGCTCTTCAAGAAGTTGTTCTTCACCCGAATCATAGCATTGGAAATCATTTGGATGCCTAACAAGCTCGATATGAGGCCTTTGAGGCATGAATTAATCCTAGGGGCATCGAGTGGATAAGTTGTCTTGTGATGTGGATATGCGTTACAACATGATTCTTGGTTTTCCTAAGAGCTCTCAATCAATGGTAAATAAACTTAAATTTCTACTGGGTCAATGAAGGAGGCATGCATGGAGGATTCGACAATGCAACAAGATGCAGATGGTTGCAAAGAATATTGGGACAAAAATTTTTTGGGGCCATTGAATAATGGAGAAACTTTGATGGAAGATTTTGGTAAGAGCTCTCAATCAATGGTAGATAAACTTTCAATTTCTATCAGGTCAATGAAGGAGAAATGCATGGAGGATTCGACAATGCAACAAGATGCGAATGGTTGCAAAGAATATTAGGACAATAAGTTTTCGGGGCCATTGAATAATGGAGAAACATTGATGGAAGAAGCGCATAGTGGGCATATTCCAACATAAGAGTCTCTAGTTTTATATGTATTATCAATTAAAGTTTTTATGTGCTTAGTTTGTTAGAATACATAATTACATGAATTACACTCTATATAGAACAAGTAAAGCCAATTGGTATAACTCCATGTTGAACAAAAGTTATGTTTTTGTTAAGTTGTATGTTGAATTTTTTAACAATTTGTACTTCATTTTGCTAAACAATTTGGTTGCAACCCTTTTATATGAATGAAAATCTATTCATTTATTTAAAAAACAATAATGTTTATACACCATTATAGTTAAACAATTTTTTAAATAATATCCACTATATTCGTACAACAATAATTTAAATTGCAATGTAACTATCTATAATATAACAATGCTTGAAAAAGATAGTAAGACAACGTTGGAAAGTGAGATTAGAGGTTGTTTGTATCTTAAAAAGGAAAGGTTACAATGATAGATAAAGACAAAGGTATGTTAATAGCTAATGCTGGGTCCATGCCAATATAAGAAATGGATAAAGTATATATGGAGAAATATTTTAAGGTGTAAATTAATGTGGTATAATTGAAGTTGGTTTTTTTATATTATAATAGTAAAAATAATAATAATTAATAATATGAATTATATAATTATAATGTTGATTGTATTTTGGGTAGATGTATATGGGGATATAGATATAGTATAATTGACATCATTATTATTAAATTTATATGATTGATATTATTTTAAAAATTTGATTTATATTATATATATATAATAATAATAATAATAATTATTATTATTATAATAATGATGATGGTGGTGGTTATTAATTATATGGATAGTAATAATAGGTATTTTTATATCAATATATATTTATATTTTAGAATTTAGAGTGAAATAGCAATGATGCATTTTCTAGATTGTAAGAGGATGAGACAAATATATTGTTCACATTCAAAATAAACCGTTATTAAAAAAATATAAAAATAACATATATTGATAAAGAGTTGATAAAAAGTGATTACTATTGCGTATAGAAAACAAATAACATATAACTTATTCATAACACTTTGTAACTTATTTTTATTCCACAAATTAAGTAGTTATGATAATATATACTAAAACTAACTTCTTGATATTGCTTTCCTACCCGGAAAATATTAAAAGTAAAAGTGAACTTCACGTTAACGTTAACGAGAGTGATATACGTTGTTTTTTCTTGATGGCGATGTGGCGTTGGAAGAATTAAAATTGATTTTAGCATCTTAAGTTTCAACGACTCTGATGTGTATCTTGTCCACCTTGTCTTTAATAAGTTATGGATTTAACATAGCCACGTGGAAAACAATCCTTCATAGCTATCTTAATCACGTTGAAACAAAATCCACGTGGAAAGCAATCCTCGAAGAGTATCCTAATCACGTTGAAACTTAATCCACGTGGAAAGCAATCCTTCATATGTGTCCCAATCATGTTGAAACATCCATCATCAAATATGTGTCCCAATCACGTTGAAACATCCATCATCAAATTAGTGTTTTTTTAATCTAACTTTTGGGTGGTTGCCTTTGATTTTTATATCCTTGGGAGTTGAACATGGTTGTTAAGTTAAAATTCTTCATGCTTTAATAAAAACAGGTAAAGTATCCATTTGTAGATGATATGGATGTGATTTCATTTTATGAGAAAATTAAATTTGATTAATGAATTGTTTTTTATAAGAATAAGTGGAATTTTGTTTTTATTATTTTATTATTTATTAGGAAGTAAATTAATATGTTTAACAACTACTTCAATTTCCAGTTTTTTTTGTTGGTTTCTTTGATGGAGTACATCAAGAAGGTTTGTATGAGGCAGGTTGCTCGCTCAAAATCAGTGAAGACCATGTTTTAAAATTGAAATTTTCTTGTGGTCGTGGCTCAAACATGAAGGTCGAGTTGCTCGCTTTATGCCTCCTGCATATTGCACATTGGTTTGGCATTGATTCATTGCTCGTCTTTGGTGATTCGTTGGTGATCATTAATTGGGCAAAGAAGCTCTGCTCATTACAGGTTGTGTTTTTGACACATTGGGGACACAGGACTCAAGAGCTCATTAATTCTTTCCTCGACATGTCTTTTCACCACATCTTTGAGGAGCAAAATAGGGAAGCTCACCTCTTATCTAAGGAGGCTTTGTCGAGTGTCGAAGGCACCCTTTTGGTGGAGGTATTCATTGAGAATTCCCTAGCTTTTCACCGTTCTGTTGACATTTTGGTTCACTGAGGCTGCAGTTTGTAAGCAGTCTTAGGGCTCTTGTTATTTGGCACTGTTTTGATCAGCCTGTAAATTGTCTGGGTATGGCTTTTGTCGATACTCTATTTTCTGTTTGATGCTCTATGATACTCCAAATAGAGCACCTGAGTGGGCCTAATGGTTTAGAACTTGTGTTATCTCCGTGGAGGTCACAGGTTCAAAACCGGAGGGGGGTGGGGTTTCTCATTGGCCCGTTGTGAGTGCTGGTTGGAACCGTTCAAAGAGGTTGTGTTCAACCAACATTTAACTAAATTTGTTCTTAAATGCAGGATTATGACATTCCTTTTTAGAAGGAAGCAACACGTGGAATCCATTAAGTTAGGACCTGGAAAAGTATTATATTTTATGAGCTGATTTGGCTTGTCTTGCACTTCTATGTTACTTGGTAAGATATACGACCATGCTGGGTGTTGTCATTTTTGAAAGGGTACCAACTTTTATTGTGTAGATAGTAGTACTAGATTTGATTGACCTGGGGACACTTTTTACAACAAATGTGCTCCAGCTGGAAATATGGCCATTCCCGAAGAGCAACAACAGGCATTGTACACAAAAGTTTTGAATATAACTAAATACATGTGAAGTAATATATAACAGTTGCTTTTATATTTATATATGGATGGTAATATATGGGATTGCCAAGTAGATCTGATTCTAGAATGCGTTAAATTGTACTTGAATTAGTTAGGTTGAAGATCTAGGCGTTAAATCATGTTTAAAAAATAGCATAGAAAACAAATTTATTGAAATAAACAATATATCTTTTACATGAGTTCATCATTACTTGCCATGTTTGAAGTTGTCTTGATGGTTTAGAAAATTAACTTGATCTATAAAATTGTTTAAGTTATATATGAAGAGTCCTTGGAATATCATTAAACATTATGCAGAAATATGAGCCAATTAAAACACTATATGCAGAGATACCATTTAGCAACTAGAAGAACCAACCTCTTGACTACCATATGAATGCATAAAGAACACAACACTAATAATCACAGATACATAACCTTGTTATGTACAAATGCGTAAGAATTACAAAAGACAGAAAAAGCAAAAGAAGATGGTAGTTCTCAAAGAATGCAACTTTGGGATGAGACAAAATAGCTATACAAAAGAATGCCCTCCATAAAGGATAAATGTGCAATGCTCATTTTCAATACAAAAGACATAAAAAACAATAGAAGATGGCAGTTCTCAAAGAATGCAACTTTGGGAAGAGACAAAATAGCTATACAAAAGAATGCCCTCCATAAAGGATAACTGTGCAACCATCATTTTCAGTAGATCTTATATTAAAATAAAAGTGCTGCAGCATAAGTGATATTATTCATATTTAAATAGGGCATCTTTGAAAACATAATAGAGGTTTATTTTTTAATTGTTATTTACAATATTTATTTTGAGCAAATGTAAGCTTGCTTTGGTTAAACCTCATATTCTGAATATTCTCTTAGAGAACTAGGTGAACGCTTGCTTGGACTTAATGGATGGAGATATTTCCTTAGAGACATTTGATGTTCAACCTTGTATCAATTTTGTTTTGATGTAGCAAAGAAGCCTTTACCCTTATGCTTGATTAGAACATAACAAAATAAAAACAAATGATGCTTTCATGATTTGAGAGGCCCACACTTTGTAGATAGAGAGGGATTTAGTGGATGATATATAATTGTTCAATAGTTCCAGATGCTTGTGGATTTTTAGGTTTGACACTATACCTTATGAGACACTGCAAGTGCTAATGGTGTCAAATGATGCTTAAGAAACTTGGATCATAGCTAGGAGGCCATACCTTGTGGAGGAATAGTGAACAGCTTGAAGGGGTCTTCCTGGTCCAAGAATTCTTTGTCAACACTTTTTTATGTTTAGGCAAGCTAACAATGAAACAACCTAATCTCAGTAAGTTCTTAACAGTTGGTGCCATCTATCAAGCTAAACAAAACAACATAGGGAAGCTTCCTACTTCAAAGCTTCAAGGTATTATAGATTCATATTCATATGTTTTTGAAGAACCCATAAGTATACCTCCTCTTTGTACCATCAAGCACATCATTGATTTGGTTCTAGATTATTCACTTCCAAATTCTTCTAAACATCGCACCACAACAATCAAGAATGAAGAGATAAATAAGTAGTTGAATTTTTTTTTTGAAGATAGTAAGATACATCCTAATTATTCTCTTGTGGTTCCCCAATTTTCATTTCACCCAAGAAAGAATATGAAGAATGAAGATTATACACAAATTAAAAAGTACTCAACCAGATCACTTTGAAAACTCAATACTCACTGTCCATAATAAATGATCTCATAGACTAGTTGAAGGTGGCCAAACATTTCAACAAAATTGATTTAACTTTGTCTATAATTAGGTGTGTATGAAGCATTCAATGTATGCATAAAAAACAACTTTCAAAACCAAATATGGGACCTATGAGTGGCTAGTCATGCCTCTTGGTCTATATACGAATCTTTCAACTGCATTCACGAGAATCATCAATGACATATTTTACCCACACTTGGGTAAATAAATCTGTAGTGGTATAGTTGAATGACATATTCATTGCAACATCATAATTAACATGTTTTGATTGCTGATTTTCTTAGCAGCATAAACTACAAGAAAAAATGAAAATGCCCCCTTTTAGGCATATATCTAATCATTACTTGGAATTTGTTGAGGCAAGGTCAGTCCTCAGGGTTGATTCATTCCATCAGACTAATACCATATATTTGAAGAGTTTCCTTGGTGTTATGGATTCTACATAAAGTTCATCAACATTTCTCTCACATTGCCCAACGACTTCATGAGATTTCCAACTAGAAGCAACATTTTTCATGGAGTTCTGCAGCAATTAAGGCATTCCAATAGCTTAAGGATGCCCATTGTTTAGCTCGAGTGCTTTCTCTTTTTAATTTGCATTAGTTTCTTGAGGTAGAGAACAACGCTTCAAATTTTTCCATAAGTGCCTTTCCTAAACATGGAGGCAACTGAATTGGATATCATTCAAAACAATTTCTACCCAAAACAAAATTATGGACACAACCAATTTGCATCTCACTCAAAACAATTTATACAAAAAAAACAATAATATCGATGATAAAGAGTTCTATGCATTGGTTCAGTTACTCAAACAATGGAGGTACTACATCCTTTTTAGGAAGACAATCCTTGATTATCCTTCATATTGATCACCATTGCATTAATGCTATGAGATAGAGAACACTGCCTCAAATTCTTCCATAAACGCTCTTCCTAAACATGGAGGCAACCAAATTAGATATCACTCAAAACAATTTCTGCCCCAAAACAAACTTATGGAGACAACCAAATTGCATATCACTCAAAACATCTGCCCAGAACAAAATTTTAATATAGATGATAAAGAGTTCTATGCATTTGTTCAATTACTCAAACAATGGAGGTAAAACATCCTTTTTAAGAAGACAATCCTTCATCATCCTTCTCACTGATCATCATTGCCTCGTGCTAATTTTGAACTGTCAACCTTTAAATCAGATTTTTAACTTCGGTAATGTCATATCCAATATAATCTTTGATATGTCGAAATAGACCTCTTTACAAGGTTTCACATATTAGAAATAATATATTTTCTTCCTATGGAGAGTGGAAGTCACTTTATTTTTGTGAGCCAATTCTTTCATCCTCACAACTTAAAGTGGTAAATCACACTGTTTTTAATTTGATTATACAGTCAGAGATGGTTCACTGTACAAATTAAATTAATTCAGTGTTGTGTCTATTTGGTCCAGCTTGCCTCACAGTCATACACTCATTTAAGAGACACACTCCTCAAGTGCGAATGGTGGTTTGAACTATTTTCGGAGACCTGTAGTATTCATCCAATTTTTTGGGTCCTCATATGTACGTCTGCTTATCAATTTTCAACATTGGCAGGGAAATTGAAATGTTTAAAGGGCCCATAACAGTTGAAAGTTGCAGAACATGTGAGAGCTGAACTAAGATAATAAATATTGCACTGTATGAAGGGTCCATAACAGTTGAAAGTTGCAGAGCATGTGAGAGCTGAGCTAAGATAATAATGTGAAGGGTCCATAACAGTTGAAAGTTGCAGAGCATGTGAGAGCTGAGCTAAGATAATAATGTGTTGTTCTAGACAAACTTAAAGAATGTCAACTAGTTGCAAAGCACTAAAAAGGGACAACTATGACAGGTTGGTGTGAATTTTGAGAAAGTTATTTTGGATCAGGTGCATTTTCAACAAATAAATAATGAGCTAAGACTCATTTACATCATGTATGATCATGTTTTCTCTGCTCTTGCCATGGTTGTATTGTAGTTAATAACAAACGTTTGAATAATTGTATACACTGAGAATAAGTTACCTTAGATTGTATGTCCAGCAATATTATGTAATAGTGATGATTTTTTATTTTTTTTATGACTATAAAATTTATCATAATTTAGTTGTCAAATTGGTAGCAAGAATAGTTATCACTTGTTGCTATTCACAAATGTAATTCATCACTGTTATTCAAAGAAAATCAGACCATCTACTCATAATAATCATAATAGAAAATCTTGGACTGTAAACCTATTTCCTTACATCCTTGAAAACTCACTCTTAACTAATTAAAATATGCAGTAGTAATGATACAACAAAAATTCAAATTATAATTTCTGCTTAATTAAATTAGTAAAGTTGAATTTCCATTTTATATTTAATTAAATTCACAATAAAATAAAATTTATGGCCAATGTCTACTTCAAAAAAAATGATGATAGGGACCTTCAGGGTTGGCTTTGTTTTAAAACCAAATATTTAATAATAAAGTAGAAGCACTTTGTATGTCAAAAAGGAAAGGTTATTATCTTATTATGAAAGACAAATACAAAGGTATGGGCATGGGATATATAGACACATAGAAAAGCATAAGCTCCGTCAATAACAACATAAATCTCGTCAAAGATTCCCAAGTAAAAGAGCAACTAAAATGATATTTGGACAATATTTTAAAGTGTAAACTAACATTTGTTGGAAATATTATCAATTTTATTTAAAGGTGTGTATCATGATATTATAAAATTGAATTAAAAATAATACTGGTTAATGAATGATTGGAGCCAAGTGATTAGAGGATGTTATAAAATTGAATAAAAAATATTATTTGTAGTGAATGATTGGAGTCCACTTATAAGTGATTAGATAGAGTGAACTATACGATTCATATTACATTTTAGCACTTTTATCAATTTATTAGAAAATTATTATTCAATCACTGTCATATATGTTAATATCCTACCAAAGCTGTCACTATATAAATACATAATTTATCAAGCTATCACTATATAAATGCATATACACAATGTACCTGTGATAATGCTTATTTGTACCTGCTTAAATTCTACCATTTATTTTTCATTTACCTTAACGAGTTTTGTTTTCCAGTGTAATTGATGTTTGAAATTATAATATTAAAATAATAAGAACTAACTTGCCATTCAATGACAACTATATGTTATCATTTCTTGATGGTGATGTGGTAAGATGTCCTTGTTTAAAGTTTGAAGAAGAAAACTAGATATATTTTAATGTCAATTTTTTTATTACTTTATAAAACAAATGGTAATTTTGAATGTTTAAATTATTAAATTATTAAAAATTTTTGTATTTTTAATTAAATTAATTAAGATTTTTTATATTTTTAATTCATAATAATTAAATTAAATTATAAAAAAACTTAAAACATTAATTATTAAATTAAATCACAAACATGATGAAAATAATTGATAAAATTTGAAGTGTCCTTATAAAGGTTTCCCTCAATCCATGTGTAAAATTATATTTATTCAAATTTCATGACATTTTTTCCAACTAACTATAAATGATAGGAAAAATAAATCAAGTTATACTCATTTTATAGTAATGATTTTTCATTCCAAATAAATTCTACACGGATTTTTCATTGCAAATAGCATTCACCCTCAGTGATAAGACCTAATTTCAACTATTATATTAATGAACACCTTTATAATTATTACAATTTTAATTTGATTAGTGTAAATAAAGAAGGGTAACCAATGTATATACACTAACACAAAATATATATTAAAATTATAACAATTAAATAAAATGTAGTAGAAAGAAAAAACCTTCTATAAAAATTAATTAAATTTAAAATAAGAGATTGACATAATCTAATCCATGTTCCAAGTTTGTTTAATTGAACAAAGTATCATTAATTTCTACTAGCTCACTGGGTTAAGGTGTGAGTTTCGTTTGCAAAGCGACCCGATTTCAATACCCTTAGGGGTGACTTAGTTTGGAGGAGACACCAAAATATCCAACCATGTTAAGGGTTGGTGTGGCCAAGGCCAAGTCATTTTAATGGTTTAGATGCCCATTGTGATAGTTTCTTAGCCAATAGTTGAAATGCACTGACCCCAAGTGACGAACATTTCTAACAAAACAAATAAAAACTAAACAAAGTATCAAATATTAATATGGAATGAAAGTAAGTTAATCTAAAATGGAATAATTCTTCATAATGAATTGTAATAATAATGAAAGTATTTAGTTTACTTTAAATGTGAAATTTTATAAAAAAATTAAAAATAAGAAGGTGTTTTAATTTATAAAGAAAATAAGGATTTAGGAATCAATTACATTTTCTAAAATAATTATTTTTGCTATTAAATTAAAAAACTAATTTTACTATAATACAATTAAAAATTAATCCATATTATTATTATTATACATTAATTGCATTGATCAAAGTGAGATTGTTTGCATGGTTTATGTGGTGTACTATATCCTCAAATTTATCCATTTCAAAATTTGCTTCCACCTATGTTGCAATGAGAGTTATCATCATATTCCCATGATCTCCATATTTATTAGATCTAATCCTTAAAACTTGAGACAAAGGACATTTTTGTATTTAGATGATTTCCTTGCTATGAGATTAGAGGATGGTTTTTTTTGTCTTTTCACAAAATCGCTTGATTCTTTCTCAACATTCATGGATTATGAGGACCATAGGTGCTTAGGCCTCTTCCTCTAAGAGATGTCTGACCTTTTTCAATGGCTTACCAAATACCAATTCGCAGACCGACATGCACTAGATTTCCCAACCCTATAACACTACCAGGAAGAGCAACAAAAGCCTCAAAGGAAGGAAAAAGGGAGAGAAAGGAAAATCAAGCAACAAACTTCGAAGGAACTTGGTGAGCAGTTAATTGATCCAGGGATGTATGCAACAGTAAACCAAGGTGATTTTTAGGGGCGAAATTTCACCAATTGGCTATTTTGGGGGCCTTTAAAAAAAAAAAATTCGTTATTTGGTTATTTTTAGTCTCTAATATTGCCTATATTTACATAAAATATGTTTTTATATCACACTATTCTCCAAAATTTACAAGTTTCAATAGTAAATTGTATGTTTCATAATTAATATTCCCCTACCTATCTATATATATGATTTTTTCAATCCAATATAATCGCCTAGAATAGTATACTTAAGTATAATATTAGAATCCTTAAAAACTACCCTGCAGTAGACATCGAGTACTTCTCCTCCTCCAAAAAGTGTTAACCATGAAAGTTATATCCTAGAATATTAGAGACCTAAACAACAAGGGTAAACAAAGAATGTTAAGAAATAAGATTCAATGGACATGTCCAACAATTCTCCTATTACAAGAAACAAAGTGTGGAGGAGAAGAGATGGAGAAAATGGTGAAATATTATATTTGGAGTAAAGCAAGAATTATAAATGTGGATGCAAGAAGAGTGAAGGGTGGTCTAGGGATCATGTGGGACCCCCAGGTCATAAGTTTGAAGGGATTCCTAGCAACCCAAAGGTCCCTCTCGGCCTCCTTCCTTCTGTTGGGAATGGAGGAATGAGGAGTAATCACCAATATGTATTTCCCAAATTCTTTGGAAGAGAAAGTTGAATTTCGAAGCATCCTGAAACAACTCGAAACTATACCCAGACACGGAGCTGGCTCATTGGAGGAGACTTCAACATGATTACTTCCCTTTCAAAAAAAAGAGGAGGCGTCTGAAAACTAGATCAAGTGAGCGAGTTGTTCAAGGATACTATCAGAGCTCTCGAGTTGATAGATATTGGTATTTTCAATGGCACACATACATAGAATAATAGGAGGTGAGGATCCCACCAAGTAGCTTCATGATTGGATAGGTTCCTCATCTTTGAGGATATGAGACTCATAAGTCTTACCTTTGAAGCTTCCATTCTTCCTTGTGCTAGTTCGGACCACTAGACCATATACCTTTCTATTGATCCGGATGGTTGCCCCAAAAATCACCCCTTCAGGTTTGAACAATTTTGGATGCAACATCATAACTTTCTAGAAAATGTGGCTCAATGGTGGGAGGAGGCAGATGCTAAGAGGGGAAACAAAATGTATCAATTCCAGTAGTGACTAAAATTCATTAAACAATGCCTGAAGGAATGGAATAAGGAAGTCTTTGCGGACATCTTCCAATCCAAGAGGAGGCTTAAGGAGGAAATGGAATGTCTCCAACAAAACAATATCCAAGAGGGAAACACAAAATAAACTGTTAGACAGAAAGAGGATTTGAAGACTCTATTTGAACAGCGCTGCAAACAGGAAGAGATTCTATATAGACAGAAATAACGAGTTATAGGGTTAAAAGAGGGGGATAGAAACTCTGCCTTCTTCCAAAGGTCGACAATCAATCATCATCACCACAATCACATCACTTATCTAAAGGATGAGAATGGGACACTAGTTACCACGTACGAGGTCATAGAGCAAGAGCTCATTACTTTCGACAAGGCCATCCTCTCGGAGCCGCTAAGAGATAGGAACCAAGCCATTCAACAAATTACTCGAAATATCCCCTATTTGGTTTCAGAAGAGCAGAACGAGAACTTCATGAAGCCATTCCCACTTGAAGAGGTGGAGAAAACTGTCATGGATATGAAGAAAGGAAAAGTTCCTGGCTCTGATACTTTTAGCATTGACTTATTCTAGACCTGCTGGTTTGTGATCAAGTTTGATGTCTTGGATGTTATGGAGGAGTCTAGGAATAATGGGGACGTTCTTTTGGTTATGAGCTCCACATCCCTGACTTTGATTCCCAAAGGGGGCAATGCTAATCAATTGGATACTTTCCACCCCATTTCTTTATGCAACACCATATACAAGATAATCACTGAAGCAATTGCCAACCAACTAAAGCCGTTGATACCCACTTTGATATCTCTTGAGAAAACTAAATATGTGGAAGGTCAACCAATTTCAGATGACATTGTCTTTTCTCATGATGTCGTTGACTCTCTCAAAACCCAAAAGAAGCCTGGGATAATCTCGAAGGTGGATATTTCCAAGGCTTTCGACAGACTTAGTTGGAATTGTATGCAACATGTTGCAACATGTTTTGAAGGCTATTGGATTTTTGGAAAATTAGATAAAGTGGATTCTCGCTCTCACCTCCTCGGCCTTATTATCCATTCTTGTGAATGGTTACCCCTTTAGAACCTTTGCCTCCACACAAGGCATGAGGAAAGGGGATCCCCTCTCTCCTTTCCTGTTCATCTTGATGGTGGAGGGATTAGGTAGAACCATAAAAGCGACAATCCAAGCCAACTCAATGAAAGGGTTATAGTTGGAGGAGGAGTTAGCATCCCACCTCCAGTTCATTGACAATACAATGCTCTTTGGTTCCCCCTCAGTCCAATAATATCATGCCATTAATGAAGTATTAGACACCTTTTTATAAGCATCGAACACCTCTATCAACAAATCCAAGTCCCAGATCTTCTTCTTCAATGTCCTCCTATGCTTCCAAGTACAACTGGTAAGATTTTTGGGTTTCCAAAGAAGCTCCCTCTTGTCAAAATACTTGGGGGTGCCTCATATTGAAAAAGATTGTGGAAAATTTTCTTTGGAAAAGCTCCTCACTCTGTTGGGAAAGAAACTCGAAAACTGGGCTTTCAGATCTCTAAATTTACCGAGATGCATTGTGCTGCTCAAATTTATTCTGTAGGACATGCCTATTTACCTTTTCTTTGTCTTGGCTGCCGCAAAATATATTATGAAGAATATCAAATGTCTTCAACTATGCTTCTTGTGGGGGGGTTCCCACAAGCAGTGAAAATGGGCCTTGGCTGCATGGTCCATAGTATGTAAGCTAAAGATGGAGGGTGGCTTGGGCTTGAGGGACTCAAAATTGGAAAACACGACACTGGGAGCCAAGCTTTAATGGAGGTGGCTTAAGGATCCTCTATTTCCATGAGGCTGCTTGTGGCACATGAAATATGCAACAAACATGTAAATCCAAGGTCTCATACACCTGGATGGGAATAGATTAGGATCCTTGATATGGAATGATGCCTGGAACAACAGATCGTTGGTGCAGTAGTACAACTTTTGGGAGATATGATATGGAAGAAGTACACTTTTATGGGATTACAAGTGGAAACAAGCCCCCCCATTTTTATTTGATCCCCGATAGTAATGCATATCCATATTCATTCTCATGATGCTTAGGAATATGAAAATGGTCCAACACTATTGGGTCGACAATAGTCAGGTTCAACTGTCTCGAACTTGGATTCCTGTAGATCAGTGGGACCTTCTAGAGAACTTGCATGGAAAGAATCCCCTAGTAGATGAACTCAACCTATGCCGCTTCCTATTTGTGGAAGGGAAGGATGTGCTTAGATGGGGCTTCCAATCCAAAGGATGGTTCAATCTCAAAGAATTCTATTCTCTTCTTTTGCAAAATCTAGAGGCCAACCATCTTAGGATATGGAAGCAGATCTAGACCCAAAACTTGTGGTCGAAAGTGAGGGTTTGAGGGTCCTTCTTGTTGTCCTCTTTGGTGTGATGGGGAGGAATCCCTGAACCACATCTTGAACTTATGTCCTTACTCATCCACAATTTGGGATGACGGGGTTGAGTCCTTTCGTATGACATATTGATAGAGGGATAGTGTCCATGATACTATCAAAGCCTGATGATTGTATGCCTTCCAAGAAAAGATTCTTAATCGAATTTGGCAATTGCTCCCAGGCTTCACCCTTTGGGAACCATGGAAAAAATTAAACCGGAGAATTTTCAAGGATGCACAATCAACCAAGAACAAAGTATGGCTCAACACTATGAAAAATATTATAAAAATGTCAAGGTGGCTGTTTGGTAGGAGGTTGATTTGCAATGCCCATTTTTTGAGCAACCCGTCCTTGAATCCTGGATTCCCCCTGGCTCCCATCTTCCCTTCTGCTGCCCCATTGCCTCCATTATTTTACCTCCCAAAATTGTTGGGCTCTCTGCATGGAGGGGTTCATTAAGCTAAATTTTGATAGTGCCTCCAAGGGAAACCCTAGCCCTACTGGTTCTGGAGGTGTGTTCATGAATGAGAGAGGAATTATTATCCAGGTTAACGCCTATACCATTTGTAGAGATACCAACAATGCAGTAGAAATGCAAACCCTCATCCAAGGGATCCTTATTTCTAGATGAAAACAATACATTAAGCTCATAGTGGAAGGTGACTCGATGCTTGCTATCAATATGTTTTAGAAGTTGCAAAATGGGGCCGCCCTCAATAAGTTTTCTACCAATCGGCGTCTAGAAGCAAAGATAAAAAAAAAAATATGGCCACCCTTGTGCACTCCCTGAACAGACGGACTGTTTTGAATCCTTCACATGTTTATCGATTGACCAATAAAGTGGCAGACTACCTAGCAAATTTGGGTGTCACCTGCATGGAGGGTGTTATTGACTGAATGGAATTGTTAACATGGACATTGGTCGGTATTGTGAGGTCCTCAGAAATCAGGACACTCAAACCCAAATGCAAGTGATGAATGGGACACGACTAGTGGTAGAGGATATGGGACTCCTATCCTTCCCTATGCCACCTTTCCCATGTAATTAATAAGATGCATGGTGGGCATGCATGAAGGAGGCCAAGCATGAGGTGGGAGAATTTCATAATATTGAGGCTTTGTATGAACCTGGTTCTAGAGGAAAGCCAAGTCTTAGGGTGGTTGGTATTAAGACTAAGCATGAGTTGAGTGCATGGGATATTTTGTTATATCCTATGGTAATTACTACTGGATAGCTGATGGGAAAGAAAATCACTGGGAATGATGACTCAAGGTGGCCATTTTCACGACTGAGACAATCTTAACAAACATCTAGCGCCATGTGTGGCACATGAAGGAAACCATTTAAATTACTATGAAGGAAAGGAATTTTGAAGTGGGGGTTTGAAATCTAGATCTGGGAAGGTAGAGGAAGTGACGGAGCTACTATTTGATTCACGTCATGATTGATGACATGGATAATGGTTGGGAAATGAGATTCCCATATGCCCTATGTTGAGAGAAAATTGAGAAAGGTGAAGCAAGAGTTTTATAGAGAATTCCCTTGGGTAGATAGGCAATATCTAGAGTAGATGGAGCAAGACATTGATAAGGTGAAGGACGAGTTGGAGGTTGGGGAAGACGCAATGGATTGTTCCATGAAAATTCAGGAAGCGGGTTTGTCTTGCTCACGGGACATGAATCATGGAAAACTTGCTCTCATGTATTGGAAGATGAAGATGTTTAGGGGGATGGGGTTGATGGAAACTATGGGAAGAGAGACAAGGTCTTGAGACCTGGTTGCAGAGGAGTCTTCCTAGGCCATGAACCAAATTATGAGGATCCAAGGTATGGTAAGAAGCATTGTGGATGTCATCAAGGACTTAGACAGGAGAATCAATGCATTGGCTCAAGCTACCACTGACAAGGTGTTTGGGCCTAAGCCCACGGAGGGACCATCCCATGACCTGAGCCATGCTTCTACTCCACATGTGGTAACATATTCCATGACATTTTGTTTTCAGGGTGGAATCCTCTACTATGTTTAGTTTTACTTGTTTTAGATTGTTATAAGCTATTAGTGGCTATAAAAGACCTATTGCATTCTTGATTTAATATTTTTTTAGTATGGTTATGATCTTTTTTTATACTGGCTAGGGTTTGTTTTGAGACTATGTTGTTCGGCAGGACGGGTTTCCCATTGGGATGGCTCTGCATAGACTCTTGACATTTGGCTTCTTGCATGGTTGACATGGATGATAGTTGTATTTTCTCTTTTGATTGTTTAATATAATGTAAATATAGTTTACAAAAAAGACATAGTTAATATTGGTTTCAATGTAGATTGGTGCCAATATTACAATACTTATTTGGACTTTTTGCTTTGTTATGTGTGATTGAAGATAAGGAAAATGTTTTCCCATTTTAATTGCCAAAGCCTATTGGGGAAAGAATGTTTTGAGACTCATACAGATATGCATAAGGTATCATATGTACTAGATCAAAAAATAAGACACTTTCTATTTTCATTATCTTCAACCATCTTCCTATGATTTTTTCATAAAAAAGACAATTTTGACCAAAAAGAAACTTACTATGTCTTCTCTAATTAAGTCCAATCTAATTATCCCAAATTATTTGAAAAACTCCTTGTTGAATTTTTCAAATCAATGTCGATTAATAACCCCACTAGAGGTCCTTTTATTTATTCTACACCGTTCTTTGTTTTAAGTGCTCCTCCTCCATTACTTGTTAATGTTTCCACTACAATATTTTGGGTGGTTTACCACCCAAAACATGTATAACAAGTCTCTCTACATTGACACTTCATTGAAATGACCACAAGTTTGTAATTAATGGTCTCAATTCTGAATGTTTTTGAGTTGAAATGTATGCCCATGGTAGCATCCATGAGGGACAGTACGACACAATACAACATTTATAAAACTATCAAAATAAACATCTATATCGACATCCGTAATAGTGTTTACAGAAATTTCTACAAAATCATCCTTATTAATGTTATTAGAAATGTATATAATGGCATAAAAATAAAATAACTCATTGCAAACTAAATGATATAACAATTAATTGTCCAAACTAATAGTAGAAAATAAAAAAATATGAAAAAATTATATAAAAATTAACCACAACAATAAATAAAAGTATCAATGAGGCTCATTGAAAACCTCACATAAGATTTGTTAAATTTTAATCTAAAAATAAGAAAATGATAACTCTTCTTAGTGGTAATATTATTTATAAGATCATGAAAGCTGCATACACTTTAGTATCTGCAAATTAGATGACAATGTAATCATGACCAACACATATATATATTCAACATGAGAGGGGCATTCACAATCTAGTTCTTATAATGTGGCACACTATTGAATTTAGTGCAATAGAGTTAGTGTAAGAACATGCATTGAGAAGTGACTTAACATGCAAAACTTTAAAAATAGATCCATTAGGATAAAACACTTGTGAGGACTTAGCATGGATGATATAGTATCTAATGGAGGGATTAGCATGGATGGTATGGTATCTAATGGAGGGCTTATCATGGATGATATGGTATCTAATGCTGTTGGCGGATATTTCTACCCTATAGTCAGGAAACTAAACTATCAACTTGGTTGGGGTGACAGGTAAGTGCATTTATGTCATTACAGAGGTGTTTACAAAAGAAATAGATTACAGATTTAGAGAACATACCTTGTACTGGAGTCTGATCCTAGCCTTGACCCAGTCTTGTGTCCAGCTCTCAAATCTACTTTCTTTCAGCAAACCTGAAACAACAATACCTTCCTCAAACACTTTGGGCAACATATAAATCATAAAATAAACAAAGATTATGTTTAATATCCAGTATTGACCAAAATGAATCCAACTCAAAATGCCATTTTATAACACCTTCAGATTGGAACAAGGAAACACTTCAACCTTTATTTGTCAAAATAGTATGCAGTACAAATATACCTGATAATGAAGCAGGCTCCTGCAACTAGATCCTGGGCTCTGGCTCTGCTCTGGTCTGAATGTCTTCTGCAACAGTTTCTCCATTAACTCATCCTCTCATTCTTTAGTAATCATTTGCATTCATAATTTCTTCTAACCTTGCTCCCTTAGCCTTCTTGGAATTTATAGTTTTAAGGAAGCAGTTCAAGTCGATGAGGAGGTTGGGGAAGTTAAGAAACTGACTTCAACTAATCCTCTTCGATGGATTAATATATTTTTTAATCATTTTTAAGATACACGCGACTATTACACAGTGGAGTAGCGTATAGGGCGCTACTCTATTGTTTGAGGAATAGCGCTCATTTAGTTTTAAATTCCGAGCGCTACTTTGATAATAAGGAGTAGCGTATATATTGATATGGGCGCTACTATTATGCACTGGAGTCGTGTATGGGCGCTAGTCTCTTTAAGTAGAGTAGCGCTCATACCTCAAAATGATATTTTTGTATGTTTTCCAGTATTCTCAGGAAATGGGATGAGTTGTCATAATATCTAAGGTCAACATGCTCCTCCATCCAAGTTGTCCTTTTGTGTGATCAACAGCTCAGGGTGATCACGGACGGAGAGGTGCAAGTTTGACCTATAACAGATGCCCCCTAATGTGTGAGATCAGAGGGAAGCGATGGCCGAAATACATTATAATCCAAAACCAGAGAGAGAGCACAGAACCGTAGGAAAAAAGTCGCAAGAAACCTGCAACAAAAATCAAGGTCAGCGAGCAATTACATTGTTGACATCGTATAGATGTGTAAGGTGATACAACATGATCTCCGATACATAACAAGGAGATGTATATAAAAGCATGGCCACTTGAAATACAAGCGTGGATCCATGTCAAACTAAGAGATCATAGCCATAACAACACACTGGATCTATGTCTCATGGAGAGCCGTATAGAAGTGAGGCTCAGTCTTGCGCAACTTGGGTGATAACAAAATGGGGTTATGTCATCCAAATCCCAAGGTCTTCATCCCGTAACAACCCTAGGTACAAACCCGAGCCATGTGAATAGATGAGTTGACAGTCGAACATGGAGGGCATCGTCTGATTACCGGTCATTGATGTATACCGTTAACAAACGCGAGGACTTCCATCGATAATGATGATGGAGTCCAAGGTACCAAGTACGATTCACCAAATGTGAATAGATGGACTTGGAGTCGAACACTTGGGAATCCTGTCGAAGAAGAGACATTGATGTATTCTCATCATTCAACAGCGAGGAAAATTGCCACTGGTGACTGCAATCTCCAAGGTACTAACCGAAACTCTAAGCTTCAATCCCAGAATAATGATTTGAAGTCGATGGGAAGAAGTCCGTTGGAAGGGAGGCCTTAAGGCATCCTCCATCATCCAACTCGAGGAACACTCAACTGGTAAGAGCTGATATGGAATGACATGTAACAAGACTGACACTAGGAAGGCCGACACATGAGGTCAAGGTAACTGCAGAATGGTCGACACAGGGTATATCCTTGAATATTGAGCACGACACAAAGTGACTCAGGCAGTTTCTGACATAATGGGGTAAATAAGTCTGAAATGTAAGAGACATTAGCAGACCCTCCATATGGTTGGGAGAATAACCAACCGGGGGAGTAAATAACTCGGAGGAAAGGTTCACCCTAAGGCCAAAAACTAAACCCAACCGACAAGATAGACTCAAGTAGGTGCTGTGTTCAAGGATAGGACTTGACTGATACTGCCTTTAACAATGAAGATAGGATGTGTTTTCCCGTTCCTTATTCTTTTTAGATAAAAGAATACCCTTCTTGTGGATTTAATGAGTCCAAGAAAGAATGAAAACTCAATAAGTCCAACCATGTAAATAGTTTAATGAGCCCATGGGAGGAAGGCTCAGTACCTTCTTCATAATTTAAAGAGTTCGAAGAAGAGATAGAAGATTACTCTATATGTACTGATCTCTGGATTTTATTATCGAGCCGAGATCTGTTCTTGCTCGCCGGTGTTTTCAATTTTAAGGAGTCTGAAAAACTTAAACAATAACTCCATATATCTGCTCGTGGATTTTAGTATCGAGCCCAAGCAGATTAATGCTCGCCGGTGTTTTCCTGTTTATAGAGTCTGAAAAACTTAAACAATCCTCTTTTTACCCTCTCGTGGATTTTACATCGAGCCCGAGTAGGTGAATGCTCGCTTGGTATTTTCATATTTAGAGAGTCTGAAAACCCTAAAGAAAGACTCTAGAAGGTCCTTTTTCGTGTAGTTAGTCTCCTCCCCCGAAAAAGTATAAAACAATGAAAGGAGAACTCTTCTAGCGCATACTGACGTATACCTAGAGTATACCTTTTCCGTAGTTAATCCACTGAGGCCCGGAAAAGGGGTAATTCTATACCTGAGTGGATGAGCCTTCGGATACTTTAACGAGCTCGAAGAGGACAAGTCTGCTCGGCAATCTTGTTTAGGTTTAAATAGTCCAAACAAGAGCTTAAAATGACTTAAAGGTCAGCTTCTGGGATCGTAACTTCATGTCCTGCCAAAAACTAGGTTTTCAACAAAATATTAGTCGATGACGCAAAAATCTTAAAGAATATATGGATTTGAAATGTTTAGCTAATTGACAAGATTTATCGTTAAGAAATTTGAGGTCAGGAGACGAATTCGACAACATTTGAGTGAAAATTGAACTTGGATCAATTTTATACCTTATTTTGTGTTTCAATTGATTAATTAGGGTTTTTGAAAATGTTTGAAACTATAGAAAATTAAAAATTATGGGTAAAAATTAAAATCCAATTATATATATAATTTCAATATTAACAAATCAATTTGCATTTTGTGTTGTAGGGCAAACATTGGGCACATTTTCACGAATTTCAAATTTCCTTTGTGATCGAACGGAGCATCCAATCGCCAAACTGCTTCCACCAAGTAAGTAGAAATCAACCCAACTTGTATTTCAATGGTTTATTTTTAAAATTTTGAGGAAAAATGGCCCGAAACGCAATGCTCATAAAGTTTTATGCGCGGGCGCTACTGTATATACATAACAGTAGCGTACGAAGGGAATGGGCGCTACTTTGCTCAAACAGAGTAGCGCCTACACGCTACTGTGTAGTATACACAGTAGCATACATACTTGCAAAGCCAAATTAAAGCGCCGAGACTCAAAATTTTTGGGGTTTTTGTGCAGGATGGTCTTACAATGGAGGGAAAGGGAGCATGAAGACATGGATAGACTAACTATGCAAGACCCTGCTACCCTTCATGCACTCCGTAGATGCGGTTTGTTGAAATTTTATCGAACCGTAAACATGCGGGCACTAAACAAGTTGTTTCGGAGATTGATTCAGTATTGGGATGTCGATACTAATACCTTCATCATCCGGGGGCAAACTCTTGAGCTTACCGTTGAGGATATATACTTTATAACCGGTCTCTCGAGGAGAGGAGACGTAATCAATCTAAAAAGTACATCTCGCTTGGGTGCACGATCAGTGCAAGAATATGTGAACACCTACTGTGTTGCCGGAGCAGAGAAATCGGGAAGCCAAATCCTGATTTCAACTATTGATGGTCTCCCGCTGAAAGTGATAGTGAGCACGATCAACCGGGTATCCGGTAGTGCATCACAACACTTGGCTTCTAGGAACTCGATGCATGTCGGTGTACAGTGCTTGCATGGGCATGTTTATGATTGGAGTACTAGCTTGTTGGCAAACATGAAGTATCAATTGACAAGTTGCAAATCTGGTACAATGAAGAATTTCGGGTACGGGAGTATCTTGTGTACTTTCTTCTTCGAGAGAATGCCTGCTATTAGTTTGGGAATGCCATTACCACAGGTTAACCCCCGTGAGCCCAGACTAGGCCGTTGGGGTGACATTTTTCTCCGCCAGGGTGGTGGGGAGAGTCACTATTGTTACCATACAGATGACTTCTGGGGGTGGTGGGAGAGACAAGTTCCCGCTTTTGAGCAGTTTCCCTATGCTGGACTAGATTTTCGTCACGACCCAGAGCTGGTACTTCCGCCAGGTGGAGCCTGGGGAGATATTGGTATGTTTACTTTTTGAGAATTTATTTAATTTTTTCAAACTTTTCAAATATTTGATTTTTATGAAATGAGTTTTGGAGTTCTAATCAAGTGTTCAATGCAGATGTTGGGCCTGTTCGTCCCGAGGGCCATCCTACTATCTATGTGAGGCCGGCTGATATCACCGCAGCAGAAGCTATGCTGGGAACCTTGGAGAGGAAAATGAGTCGGCTGACTCATGAGATTCCTGCAAGCCGCATGGACTAGATACCTGTTGACATGCAGGAAGATGTTGTTGGGGTGCCCCCGGCATGGCTTAGATTACTGCGTAGGGTTGCTAGACTAGTGATATGCTACCGTAATGGGGTAGATGATGAGGAGGTTCCTCCTTCTCCATAGGAGAAGAAAAACATTATATGTATATATTTTTGAGGCTGCCATGCCCAACTTTTGTACTTTTATGACTTGACTTATGAGACTCATAACTCGAAACTCATATTTTTTGATACGGTATCAGTTATATATACAGTATCGGTTATTTACATGTGAATGTGTTTTTAAATTTTATGTGTGGAATGTTGTTTACAATGTATGATGCAAATGCCAGTCTAAGACATAGTTTGCTAACGAATCAGCTAAATTGTTTAAATTTCTTGGAATGTGTTCATATCTGATAGAATGAAAATGTCTTTCCAATAATCTAACTCGTAGAAACTGTCGTAGCAAACCTGGATCTCTGATCCGATAGACACCTGTTAACTGAAATACAATTAGTTGTGAGTCAAGCCTTACCTCCAGGTATGAAATTCCATGACTGAGGGCATCTCGGAGAAGTTCTATAACTGCACTGTATTCAGCCACATTGTTCGTGGTAGGTCCCAAACAAACCCCCCCCGAAGAGACAAGTTGGTCAGCGGGTGAATAAATGACCCAAGCTGCTGCAGCCAACTGACAGGTGTGGCGACTGGCGCCATCAGCAAATCCTAAGAAATGTGCGGTTGACATCTGGTACATGAAACGAGAAGTACAAATCAGATCACCTAACGAACATAACAAAACTAACTATACAAAAATATACAGCTATGTTACAAGAAAAAGTACTTCAACCTAGGCGTAGTACTTCTTCAGGTAGGGTCAATGCCTGGATCTTCCTCAGGAGGCCGGGCAAAGGTGTTATGGAACTCACGGAAAAGATTAGCATACGGGATTATTTCATCGAGATAACATCCCGTTTCAAAGAAAATGTTTCCGTTAACTCCAGTAAAAATGTTCACCAACGAGGTATGTGCTCTATTTGCTTCAACAATGGCAACTTGTGAAGGGGTGAGACCAGTATTCTCATCGGGTGGTGAACAAAATTCTCCTCTCTCTAATAAGTGAAGAAAAGGAAACAAGAAGGATACGCGATTTATATGTTCACGAGGATGGTCTGGGTCATTCAAAGCTTCTAACATTTCCTCATCAGAAGGTAACGTAATTCCTGAACTGTTGAGAGAATGAATTGGGTTAGGTATCTGAGTAGTGGCACCATCTATATTTGACTCGACAGACACCAATTGAGTCGACATATGTCCTGTTGTAGTTTGATGAGACTCCAAATGGGTAACTTCTTCAACAGGAGTAGGCACGGAGGGGTTTGTATTAGCTGAGAGAAACTCGGAATCAGTTGTTGAACTAATCATAGGAATTTCAGACGATGAACATCCTTCAGTACCAACAAATAAAGTAGGAGCGGGTAGATCAAAAGTGCCAATCAGTGACCCAAAAAGTCCTGCTCCTAAACTCTCGCTAACTGGGGTGGTTTGATCAATCATAGGAATCGTGGTTTCCGTAGAAGTTTGGTGTTTTCCTTGAGTGAAAGAAAGTTGATCGACTGTAACGATCTTACCTTCAAATGGGAACATGACCACTCGGAAAACTGCCGATGCTATAGCTTGCATGGCATAAGTCCAACTCCTGCCCAATAACATGTTGTAATCGAGCGGAGCGTCCAAAACTTCAATCTCAACAGCGACTGTCTTACCGGCCAAAGCGACATTAAATGATGGCAAAACTCCATGTGGACGGAAAGTTCTGCCGTCAAATGCAGTAAGCATTGTGTTGGAAGGGACTAACTCAGGAGAACCTAGAGATTTCCAGCAGGAAATAGACATTACGCAAGTCGACGCTCCCTCATCTACTACAGCTCGTCTTATGGTCATTGGACCATGAACGACTTCAATCTGGAGGGCAACGTGATATGGCAACCGGTATTTGACATCAGTCATATCAAAACGCGCAGACATGTTGGAGGACTCCATACTCCCAATAGCTGCCAGAAGTGCATTTCGTTGCAAAGGACAACTCTGCAAGACTTCTAAGGTAGACATGGCACAAGGAGTTTGGGCTAGATCTTCAACTACATTGTAATTGGAAGCAGCCCGTGTGTTGGGATTGTGCGATGTCCTCTTTAAGACACCTTTCGGAATCTTAGGCATTGGGTCCACAGGTATGTGGAGTGGAGTGGAGGATTCAGCAATCTCCTTATCCTTTCTCTGCGTTTTCGGGGTATAGTTTTTAGCTCTGGTTTGCAAAAGTGCATCTGAGTTGACCATGTTTATGAATGTTTGATCAACCGAAGCGTGTGAAGTGCCCCCAGTTTTGGAGGTGCCAGAAGTGGAGCCTTGCCCTTTGGGGAATGGATCTTTCAAGACGGCAGGCTTCTTCTCTTTCAAGAGCTTCTGGGCTTCTTCTAGTAGAGGGCATTGGTGAGTAAGGTGGTTTTGTTTGCAAAGTTTACAAGGAAACCTAACCTTCTTCTCTTCTTTATTACCCTCTTCGGCATTATCTTTTTTGGGCTTTTGTTGGTTCCCCTCTCCTTTCTTGCCCTTCTTTTTGTTGTTGGGCTGCCGAGGGCCCTTTTGATTGTTCTGAACCTGATTAACAGATTCAGAAGTAGAAGGAGAGGTTGTGACGGAAGCAATGTCTGCAGTCGAATGTTTGACAGTTAAGGCTTGGACCTGTTTGGTCAGTGCTTCGAAAGCTGCAGAGTTAACCGAACCCACTATGCCGTCAGCATGTGGTCCAGGTTTGGGTCTACTTAGATCAGTGTTTGATCTCGGTGCGTCCGGTATAATCTCATACAGTAAACCAGATTGTGCGTATACAAGGTCTAACTGTTGAGTCCTTAAAATGGCTTCTTCTTCATTGGAGACTCCAGATGTCGCTACTTCCTTAGAAATATAAGGAAGGAGTGATTTCAAGTACCACTCAAGCAGGAACTCTGGAGGGATGTTGGCCTCTTCCGTCTTCCGTCTTCGCCACTCCTGAATGTGGTCAGATAGGTGAGTGGCTTTGTTTTGTCTAAAAGTAGACAAAAGTTCTGTTCCGGCATCATACCGAACAGGAAGTTGGAAATGGTTCAAAAAGACGGTGGCCAGATCCCCAAAACTAGAGAAAGTAGCCGCAGGTAACTCAATGTACCATTTGGCCGCGGGACCAGTTAAGGTCCTTTGAAACAATCTCAATCTGATGGAATCTTCGTTCAATGAATTTGAAGAACACCACAAGTGAAAGGTAGTGACATGGTCACCAGGATCTTCACCAGTTTTGCCTTCGAATTTGGGAATATCCGACGGTAATTTGGTGGGAACTGATGGCCATGCTGAGTTATGACACACAGGATCATTTGTCAATTTCGAAAGGTCTGGCAAATTCAAAGTTGCCAGAAAAGGTAGACGAGGCCGGTAAGATGAAGCTTGATAAGGGAAAGCACCCATTGTTTGTCCCATACATTGTTGGTAGGGGTTGCCCCCAGCCATTTGGTGATTAGGGTTGCCCCCGGCCATGTGTTGGTAGGAGTTTCCACCTCCCAACTGTTGATAGGGGTTACCCCCAGTTAACTGTTGGTAGGAGTTACCCCCAGGTATTTGTTGGTAGGGGTTGCCCCCTGCCAGTTGTTGTTGTTGTGAGAAAGAATGATTAAAATTTCCCCACCCATACGAGAGCGGATTAGTGCTTTGTTGGTTCGTCCATTGTGGCTGGGTGTTAGCCCTGCCATATTGTTGGTTGAAAAAGTTGCCCCCTCCCCCTGAGAATAAGGAAAAAGGAACATTATTTGCAGGCATGCTACCCTGATTCAAGTTAGGGCCTACAAAGTTGTTGAAACCAGCCGAAGTTGATGTGGACGGTGCAGTCATGGTACCCATGACTGGCATGTTTGCTGAAACACTTGGTCCTACCACAGGTGTGGAAACCCAAGTACTAGGGATCTGATATAAAGGTTGTGAAGTAGAAGGTGTTGCACAGTTAGCCATACCGCTAGGTCTGACAGTAGACGTGGGAATAGAAGCCATTGTTGTGAAACTAGGCATTCCTAAAGTACTAGTGTTAAAACTGAAAGATGGAGTAGGCACAGACGTAGTTTGTGCCTGACTAGATGTAGCAGTAAAAGAAGGGTTAACTGTGCTGGTATTCATACCTAAAGTGGGAGTTTGGGGACCCCCTTGTTCACCTCCTGTATTAGTCATCAGATAATCGGGAAGCAAAAGATCTGCACTGAAAAGAGGCTGTTGGAAACCAACAGGTGACAGCAACGGAATTCTAGTGTTAGTTAAGGGAGGATTGAAAGGAGTGCTATACTCCGCGGAAGTAAGATCTTCCACCTCAACAGTACTAAAAGGTTGTTGATCTGTGATACCTGGTGATGGTTCTACAGGAACCTCAGTTTCAAGGTTTTCTGTTATAAGTATTTCTTCAAGCAGTTCTATTTCAGAAGTAATTTCTGAAGAAATACTGGGGTTTACCCGCTGTCTTGTAGCTGGTTGAATAGGTTCTATTCTAATAGGAGGAAGGTTTTGAATCCTTCTCGATCTACGGAGTTGTTGATTCTCCGTGATTATAGATATCCGATAAACAGCCTATAACCTAGTGGCCACTAAGACTAGGGGGCAAACAGCACACCACCTAAAAATTCCTAAGTATTCAAACCAATCAAACAAAGGTGCCTTCCGGAGAAGAGTCTGGGATGATGAGGGCCCAGAACAGATCAACGAAGGATGAAGAACAGTTAACCGGGGTCCACAATACAATGACTAAGGGTGCAAGCGCTGGAATCACCCAACCGCCCTCCCAAAGACCTGCAAGGGATTTCCTCCCGCGTCTGTCCTAGGTACAGCAGATATACCCTCTGCTGTCACCTGTGTAAGAACCTAAAAGTATGATACTAAGGATACCAAAACACCGAAAAATCCTGGGGGAACAGTCACCGGTCGAATCAGAAAGCGTGGGCAGGGTAGCTAAGCCCGAAACTCGAAAGAGTCCCCAATACGCTATCCGATCCTGGCGTATGCTCAATCAGAAAGTAGGAGAGGTATTCCCACAAACCGATCTCACATTGACCTACTGCATATGCTCCCAGGCAATTTTTGAGTGTAGTGGATTTGCCTAAATGATAATCTCACTACGATTATTGCGCAATGTGTGATCTTGGGTGGTTTAAAGTGATTTAAACCCAAGACCCTAACCAAGACTAGTTGGTGTAGTGTGCCCTAAAAAAAGAAAAGGTTTCTAGTTCATTTTATTAATAAATTTTAAGGGCTTTTATTACGCAAAGGGGATAGTGAGTGTGTGAACGTGGTTATAACAAGAAAACTAAATGCAAATATATTCAAATTTTCTTACAACAAAACTCTTTTATTTTTTATTTTTTCATCTATCTTTTTCAAAAATGAAAATCTAAGCAAACTTTCCTACTAATTTTTTGTTTTCTTTTTGAATTAAACAAAATATACTAAGCTATTTTGCATTGACAAAAACAAGTTCTATTTAACTCAAAGTACCAAATTTTTTTGCTTTTTCAATGACCGAAAAAGAACTATGAAAAAAAAATGGAAAGCCAAATAAAAACTTCTTATGCAAAAAAGTGGAAATATGGCAAATGTTCTTGAGCCTACAGCTATCGAAACCTAACTCGAGAAAGGCTTAATCTACAGGTTTTTTACTCAGGAAAAAGCCTATAAACTTGGACACCAAGTGGGAGAAAACCAAGGAGAGAACACCCAAGGACTGACCTAAAGTGTTTTAACCCTAACAAGACCACGAAGCCAAGTACATGTAGACAAGCAGGCTGTGCTACTAACACGAAGAAAACTGAGAGGTGAAACTAGCTTAGAGCTGTTAAAAAAGGCATTTGTGACCATCAAAAGGCAAAAAGTCTCAGGAAAACATGAAACTAGACACAAAGAAGACACCCTAAAAGCTCTACCAAAGACCAAACCCTAAACAAAGGACATGGACAGTAGAGAACAGACAACTTCACCACAAACAACAGACACAGGAGTGTACAGGTTTGTAAATGGGCAAAAGCAGTCAGGGTCTGAAAACAAGTGAAAATGTTCGTCACCAAACACCACTAGGTCTTCCAAATAGGTCAAAAAGGTCTCAAAGAAATCCAAAGGTCAACAAATGGTTTAAAAAATGGAAAAACTTTAAGGAGCGGTTCTATGACTTGAATCAACGATTAAAAACCTTATGCAATCATCCCAAGAATCCTACAACAAAGTCAGAAAGTCTCCAAAGGGCCAAAAGCAAGAAAAATCAAAAAATGACTGCTTCAGGAAATATACTCTACTGTGCAGTAGAGCATCTCGCGCCCATGCCAAAACGGGCGCTACTGTATATACAGAACAGTAGCGTATGGGCGCTACTGTGTATATGTAAGAGTAGCGCTCATATTTCAAAGGCTAGGAAAATGACTTTGGAGGGTATGAAAATCGATGAAAGCAGGCAAGCCAAAACACAGGATACCTAAAAAAGTTCTTAACACATCGAAGGAATCAAAATAAACCGAGAAGACATCCAAAAACAATGGTCTCCTAAAGCCAAAAACACTTGATCTCCCCAGTATGGTCGCCAGTCTGTTGGCGGATATTTCTACCCTATAGTCAGGAAACTAAACTATCAACTTGGTTGGGGTGACAGGTAAGTGCATTTATGTCATTACAGAGGTGTTTACAAAAGAAATAGATTACAGATTTAGAGAACATACCTTGTACTGGAGTCTGATCCTAGCCTTGACCCAGTCTTGTGTCCAGCTCTCAAATCTACTTTCTTTCAGCAAACCTGAAACAACAATACCTTCCTCAAACACTTTGGGCAACATATAAATCATAAAATAAACAAAGATTATGTTTAATATCCAGTATTGACCAAAATGAATCCAACTCAAAATGCCATTTTATAACACCTTCAGATTGGAACAAGGAAACACTTCAACCTTTATTTGTCAAAATAGTATGCAGTACAAATATACCTGATAATGAAGCAGGCTCCTGCAACTAGATCCTGGGCTCTGGCTCTGCTCTGGTCTGAATGTCTTCTGCAACAGTTTCTCCATTAACTCATCCTCTCATTCTTTAGTAATCATTTGCATTCATAATTTCTTCTAACCTTGCTCCCTTAGCCTTCTTGGAATTTATAGTTTTAAGGAAGCAGTTCAAGTCGATGAGGAGGTTGGGGAAGTTAAGAAACTGACTTCAACTAATCCTCTTCGATGGATTAATATATTTTTTAATCATTTTTAAGATACACGCGACTATTACACAGTGGAGTAGCGTATAGGGCGCTACTCTATTGTTTGAGGAATAGCGCTCATTTAGTTTTAAATTCCGAGCGCTACTTTGATAATAAGGAGTAGCGTATATATTGATATGGGCGCTACTATTATGCACTGGAGTCGCGTATGGGCGCTAGTCTCTTTAAGTAGAGTAGCGCTCATACCTCAAAATGATATTTTTGTATGTTTTCCAGTATTCTCAGGAAATGGGATGAGTTGTCATAATATCTAAGGTCAACATGCTCCTCCATCCAAGTTGTCCTTTTGTGTGATCAACAGCTCAGGGTGATCACGGACGGAGAGGTGCAAGTTTGACCTATAACAAATGCTTAGTTAATAGTACATATTGTTAAAATGTATATAGGTAAGTTAAAATTGATAATTTAATTAGTTGAATAGTCTTAATTTTATGGATATTGAGACATAGTTACATGGACTTTGTATTTTATTATACATTGTTAGGTGTGAGATAACTAATCATTAGATCACCCCCTTTTAACATGGATTCTGATTCAAATTTGGACAAAAATTTGCCAATAATATTAGTCCCAACTATGGTGGAATTCTATCCTTAATGGTTTTACTTTCCTCTTAAACAACCCAAAAATTGTAAAATTCCAAAAATACTTGGTTTGGTTGGAACTTTTCCATTGGTGGGTTGTTAGATTCTCACCAGGTCAATGGAAATGGAGTGATATGATAGTCCCCGATGTTCCTACATTCTTATGTAATGCATTCTAAGTACTTTATTTTATTTTATTTTGTAGAATATTTCTTATATTTACAAGGTCATAGTTAAAGACACAACCATAGAGAATTTTGAACTTAGGTCTCCATGTTATTACAAGTTTGATCACCTCAATGATATATTTTTCCCACATTTGGGAAATCTGTAGTGGTATAGTTGAATGACATATTCACTGGAATATCATATTTGAACATATTTTGATTGTTTACTTTCTTAGCAACATAAACTACAACAAAAAAATGAAAATGTCCTTTTATGGGAAGAATTCTAATCAATATTTGGGTTTTGTTGTTGACCACACTAGTGTGCATGCAAATTTAGACAAGTTCATTCCTTTAGGATTGGTTCACTCCATCTAATGCCACATATTTGAAGAGTTTCCTTGGTGATATGAATTTTACATAAAATTTATCCAACATTTTTCTCACATTACCCAACCACTTCATGAGCTTTCCAATTAGAAGCAACATTTTTCATGGAATGCTGCAACAAGTAAGGTATTTACGTAACTTAAGGACACCTTTTATTTAGAGTGCTTGCTCTTTTTAATTTAAATTAATGTTTTGAGACAGAGAACAATGCTTCAAATTTTTCATAAGCACTCTTCCTAAACATGGAAGCAACCAAATTGCATCTCACTCAAAACAATTTATTCCCCAAACAAAATTATAGTATAGACGATAAAAACATTCTATTTATTGGTTTAATTACTCAAAATTGGAGGTACTACATCCTTTTAAGAAAACAATATTTCATTATACTTCACATTGATCATCATGCCTCATGGTTTTGAACTCTTAGTCTCAGATTTAACAACAAATACACTTTAAATGGGATTCTAACATTCACTAATGCCATCTCTACTACAATAGCTATGTTTGTCATGTCCCCTTCCATCAATCCAACTCAAGGAAGGGGTCATGACTAAAAATATGGGCTTTTCAAAAATATTCTAGCCCCATCATCATCTTTAAAATTAATAACAAATAAAACACACGTGTGTAGATGCATAATACAATTAAACACAACGGAAATAAAATCTGCTACACACATCTATCATACATTTATTTGCATAATCATAACATCCTTCAATGAAAAACATTGCATAATGAAAATACAAGAGAATACGTATCTTGGTATGAAGTTTTCCCGAGCAACTGGCTATGCAACTGCAATGTTCCACCTAGCCATAGGCCAACTATGCTCATTAATCTCTCAGCACAGTTGCCACCCCCGAGCTGAGCATGATTTCTACAAGGAAAAAGTGCACAACAGACTCAAACATAGCCAAGAATATAACACATCTCAACCAAGCTAGTTCACAACTGGGTTTATCAGGCTGTTTAGGTAGTAGAAATAAAGGAATTGCTAATCTAATGAGCTCAACCACAGAGCTATTGGTACCTCCAAAATATTTAGCTAGCTTGGCACCCACAATACCTACACACCCAACCCATGGAAGTATTCCTTTCACTGCTCCACAGTCCCTCGGGCTATACCTTCATTCTAGTGCTCTTCAAGGTGTGCATAGAAAGGCCACCAAATCCCTATCATCTTTTGTGAGGTCACACCCTTCACTAGGTTTATCAAGCCAATTCTAATCCTCTTCTCCTCCTGGTTGCTTACACACGGTTCAAGCCAAGACAAGGGACACATATAATCCAATTCACAACAATCTCCACACACACACACATCAAATACAAAAGTTGGGAATGGAAAAATGATTTCAACTATGGGATGCACAAAACAATATGTCCATGGGTTTCCCAAATCATGGCACCCCAAAACGAGTTGTGAGAGGGGAAAATCAACCACGAGGGAGAAAATCGACATTTCCCAAAGGAATACCAACATTCAAATGGAAAAACAACCCCTTTGAACCCCCAAATTGAATTTCTCTTCCTCCCAGTCATTCCGCAACACTAAAAACGACTTCCCAATGAGATAAATGGAGAAAAACTCAGGAAAAACGTGAGGGAAAATGCCCAACAAGCTAAAACTGCAAGAGGGAGAAAAACACACAGATGAATGATGAATTGGGGATCAAAATCGTGGGTCCTTTCATGCCCATGAATCCAAACACGATTTTCCAAAATGGTGGCTTTCCCATACACGAAATTTGGATAGCCATACCTCTCCATTTCCCAAATTAATAACTACCTCAACCACCTCTTAGAAGAATTAAATGATTGGGTGCATAAGTCAAAATGGGTAGTTGATTGTTTATGGGTTCTCTCATTGACACTTGGATTGGCACTATTGGATTCAAGGGTTTAAATATTTCCCTCCCTATTCCTTTTAAAAATCATGCCGCCATACTCTTGTTGCATTGCATAGCTAGTTGTTGGTATTTTTATTAAAATACATTTACATCATATTTACGATTTCCATCATCCCATCCTAGCACGTGATCCACACACATAGATATTTAATTTCAGATACGAGAATGATAAATCGATGGTGGGACCTTGGCCTTGAGCTCCTCACCATGATTTTATAATGATATTCCATTATTTACATGCTTAATGCAATGGGGTCAAAATCGGGGTGTTACAATGTTGAGTAAACCTCCTTCTATAGTTTCACATATTATAAATACTAGATTTTCTGTTTAAGGATAGTGAAAGTCGCTTTATTTTCCAGATCCACACTTTGAGCCAATTCTCACATCTTCACAACAACTTATAGTGGCAATCAAAATGTGTTTTATTTGATTGTACATTAATATATGGTTCATTGTACAAAATTAATTAAATCAGTGTTGCATCTATCTGGTCTAGCCTACCTACACTCATTTAAGAGACACACTCCTCAAGTGAGAGTGGTGCTTTGAACTGAGGAAGTGTTCAACATCATCTAACTCATTTCGTTCTTGAAGGAAAGATTTTGCAAGCATTTGACATTATACTTTGAGAGGGATTCCATTAAATTGGAGTCCATGGTTAAGGTCTTGAAATGTATATATTATAAGTTGATTTGGCTTATGTTGCATTCCTCACACATCGGCGTGGCTTCTATTTATTTTCTATTCTCGTTTTTTACATATCATGTAAAATATATGACCATGTTGGGCATGTGCCATTTTTTTGGGATACCAGTTTTAATTGTGTAACCGAGAGTAGGCGATGAATTCTATTGTTGTGGGGAAATTTTTTATCACAAATGTGCTCCAACAGAAAATATGGACATCACTTGGAGAAAAATGTGCTTTTTCTATCATGTAAATACTATGACAAATACAAATGTAGTAGAGATGTTTAACTTCATGGAAATTTCTCTCTCAATATAATATATAATGTAATCATCCAATTTTTTGGGTGTGAATATGTACATGTACCTGTCAATTTTCAATATTGGCAAGGAAATTGCACTAATTTTCATGCCTATATGATAGTTGCAAGTTGGAGAGAATGTGAGGGTTTAGCTAAGATAATAAATTTGGGGGCATGGCAGGAAAACTTAATTGCATGGAAAAAAAACTTGAAGAGTACCAACTAGCTGCAAAGCACTCTAAAAAAAGGACAACCATGACAGGATTGTGTGAGCTTTCATAAATTTATTTTGGATTAGAGGAGGGACGCATATAGTGGAATAGGGACCATAAGTCGTCATAGAACCTGTCCCATGAACCACCCAACACAAGTCTACATAAACACTAGAAAATGGCATCATTAACTTAATTAAATAAAAGTTCAAAATCTAAAAAAGGTTAAAAAATTCCTATTTGTTGACTGGGCCCACAACTATCCATAAAAAAGTAATTTTAAATACAGTTGTATATAACTAACAGATCCACCTATCAAACCATATTGTCCCTGCCACAACCAATTATGTTTTCACATGGATATCTCATCAAACAGAACAACAACCTACATAATCAAATCTAAAAGGACATATCCTCAATAACTCCAGACCCAATGAATGACCTATGGAGAAGACATAAACAACCAGTATCCCAACTCATCCCAACACACATACACACCTACACATCATACATCCCCGCCTTCAAAGATTACAGTTATGTGGATGTTAGCTTCTCCCACATGAACATTCAACTACTCAAACCACCCAAAGCAATAAATGACACCCAACCCATTAACTTAACTAAACCAAGCATTAAATTGATTAGAAACACATGGATCATCTAAGAATGTTTCTTAACCATTGGATTAGATTGAAATCAATCCTACACACTCATTCACATATTCAAGATCATGATCCATGCAAATTCCAATCTCCAATCAAACCCAACAGTAGAAATCTATAAAATGCAACAAACATCCCACAGTCTACCATATTTGCATTCCATAATTTCAAACTACCTAGCAGCACTATCAACAGAGAACAAATTTTCAAACTGATTATAATCACTATCGACAAGTAGTCCAGTATATTGTTTTCAAATCATGTATTAATAGTCTATATAATCCACCTTCCTCTCAATTGATGTTAAGAGTATTTTCTGCTCAATTCTTGTTAGTACTTTATGCTCAATTGACAAGTTCATTGTTTTGATTATGAACTGATAAGAAAAATGCAGGCAAACAAATCATTCGCATACATAACCATAGAACATTCTCATTTATGATTTTAACTACAAGATCATAAAACTTGTTAGTTCATATAACTTGCAATTTTGATTTCCCATCATTCAAGTAGGGTGAACACATCATTCACAAATATATAACCATATAAAACCCAAAGTACCAATTTTGACTTTAAGTTCATAAAACAGGTAAGTTCATACCATGCAAAGCTCAATTCCCATCATACAAGTAGGGATACACAATTTTCTTTCATGACTATGTTGTTCTTTCTCATTATAGATCTCTTCCTACAAACTACAAACCATAGATAGCTTTAAACAAACACATAGATCACTAAAATGTATGAACTATAAATGCAAAAGAATCCATAACACTCAAATCACATATGTTTTATTATGTTAACTAAAACGAGAAACTGTTACAAAAAGAACCCATTCAAAATTGAATTGTTGAACACCTTACCCATCATTTTCTTTTATAGATCAAGAAAGCAGAGAAGCTACAAAAATAATGCATTCCTGTTGGTGCTCAAATTATAAAATCAAACACTAAAATTGGCTAGGGATAAAGGCCCTGTCTTGCATGAATAATTGAGGAGGAATGATTCACCTCAACTGGAGTAGGACAATTAATATAGTTAAGTTCCTATCCTTGATATATGCACCCTCCTCCTAGAATAGAATTCCTCATGAAAGTGGCACCTAATTTAAAAATAGAAAAGTACTTTTCCTAAATGTAATACCCCCAATTTTGACTTGGAATGTATTTAATTAAAATTATGTAAATGATGTAAATATGCTAGTATGGATTCCTAGTGTGGAGCTTAAGGACAAGGCCCAACTAGTGAATGGCTAGGCATGTATGATGTATATATTTTTATTTGGACCATATGGTTGGCTTATCATGCCAATTCAAAATGTATGTAAATATTATGTTGAAAATGAATGAAATGGTCCAAGATGGTTGTGTAAAGAGCACTAGAGGGGCTATGATTCTACCATAGGGGAAGAGGAAAGGGGGCCTATGGGGAAACCAAACCCTATGTTTCCATGTGTCAACCTTAGAACTCATCCAAAATATGCCATGCGCCTTAAATAAGCCAATTACCTTCTCTTGACTATTAAATCCAATCGTTGAATACATGTGTGAGGTTGGTGGGGAAATTCACTTCATGTAGTTATTGAAGCATGGGGGTTGTGACAGTTATGTCAGCTGTAAACAGTCTTATTTATTATATGGTTAGAATCTATGTTAGTTGTCTTTTCACCATTACCTCATATCCTTGGAGTCAAAACATTTTTGGATCATTCTCTCATGCATGTTCCTACACTATGTAGAGTTTTCCATTGCTCTTCATATCCATTACCAGACTGGTGTTTAACCCAGAAAAATTCGAATTTGAAGACATAGCTGCATTTTTGGGAAGGGAAAATAGATGGCTGTAAGTGAGCATGGAGGTTGGTCAAGATAGGAACCTTTACCCATTGAGTTCTGCCTCTTTTGGATGCTTGAGAAGCCATGGATTGATGTTGCAGGAGGTTCTCCATTAGCATACAACAAGTTGGAATCATATTGCACACATCGGTAAGCACTGTAAGGGTTGGATTTCCTAAGGGAATTGTGGATAAGTGAAGGGAAATGCCTTCCTTGTGTTGTGTGGGGCAGTTGGAAGGAGTGCCATGGTTGTGATGGCTCAGTGCGACCTTTGTGAGATCTAGTTGAGTTTTTTGGCTAAGCACAGTGAGTAGAATGGGTTGTGGGCTGAGAGATAGAAGATTTTAGGTGTTCCCTTTTCCCTGGTGGCCTCATAGCCCAACTTGGGGGTGGCCTCTCAACAGAAAGAGTATATGTTGGACATAGTTCCTATGGCTGGGTGGAAAATTGCTCTTACATAGCTATTTTCTTGGATCTTCTTTTCCTAAATATAAGTATTCTTATGTATCTGATGCGCAATGATTTTAATTTATATGCCTGTGACAATTATACTTTGAATTGCATGTTATGTGTGCGTGGATCAATTTTATTTCCGTTTGTTTTTAATTCCATGTATGCACATGCATTTTAGTTGTATAAATTTGTAAGTGTGGCTATGGGGAGAAATTTAAAGTCCCTGGTTTAGTTAATGTTCCCTATGCTGGACATATTGGGTGAAGGGGACGTTACACTAAACTAGGAAAGCAACTCAAAAATAGAAATCACTATTATTTTAAAAATAGAAAAGCACAAACTATTTCAGAATTTGTTGGCGCAACTCTAATTCAACCAGGCTTCACTTAACTAATCATCAACAAATACCAATACATCGGCCCTTTTGGCATCACCTGCAAAGCAGGTGAAGTCTCACCTGAGGTATCTATGGGAGTTACAAGAACTAGATTTCTGCAATAGCGAAGGGGTGCGACAGGATTCTACCAAACATAACATTCCAGACCTCGACAGACACAAGGCTTCGACATATATTAGAAGTTCCATGCATATCACTTAACTAGCTACAACATATATTTATTAACTAATGCAATATCCATATCATTCATAACTTCCACGTCAATTAACATTTATTCATTAATATGCAGAATGTAACAAAATAACATAGCACCTCATAACATCATTTACACACATTGAACACCAGATATAACATGGAAACCCAAACGAGAGAAAACCACAGAAGCACTTTTCTTTATTCATGATTTGCAGTAAATAAACACTTCATGTTTACATCAACATCTTAAAGATATCATATTTCTATTTTACAATGGATCTGCGCACATAGCTTGCAGATCATGCGACCCTCTCCTTTACAGTATGCAATATCTTCGACATAAACCCACAACCTCTTCAGTCTTACTTTTAGGAACCAAAAATATCGCAAAGACTAACCAACCCCAAAAATCCCAACCCGTTACATATTTATAGGGCGCACACAGCCTGCCCCGCTCCCACTACTCCACTAATCAACTCATTAATGTATGTGGAGACAAAATACTTACTAACTTACCCAAATTCTCCCTTGAAATATTCAAAATACCCATTTTCCTTGGTTCCCGACCACTATACCAGAGTTGACCCTCCTTTGTCAGACAACTTCGCTTTAAGCCTGTTCACACCAAAACTGCTTTCCAATAGTAAAAAACTTTACACGGCCCAACAGGCCCCCAAAACTCACATCTGGCTCATCCTGATCCACTTCAAGGTTGCGATGTTGGTGTCTTGGACTTCGACAAAAAATATGCATACTTCTATTTGACATCTTCTATGGTTTGCTATGTCCTATCTCTATGTTGGCACACTTCTTGTACCAACTCTCCAATCAAGTGTGTCTGCGCTTGCTGCTCACTCCATTCCACCTTTTTCTGCACTTCATTATTCTCACCACTGATAATTTCTAGCTCCCTTTCTACCTCTCCTTGGAGTTATTCGACCTTTTCAGTCTGCTTCTATTGCTCAATCCTTAGCTGATTTACTTCATGCTGTAATAGTTTATTTTTGACCACTTTTACCATCTTTTCAGCATGCGAAAGGGTCTTCAGCTGACTCTTCAGACTCGTTATTTTATTATGTGTCTCCTCCAACCTGCTATTGATATCTTGTAATTCCACATCATCTAGTAGTGCTACCCATGTCTGTGTAGCATCCTCAAAAAACTTTACACATTCACCTTCAAAACGTTTGATTGATTTTGATGGCTTTAGTGACATCCTCATTGCGTTGCGCAGTAACCTCTTGTGGAGTACTAGGAACTACCTTTGCCTCTAGATCCACAATCTTCGCTTAGAATCTTGAAATGGCTCAGCTTAGCTTCATCATTTTTTCCTTGGTAGCCATATCTTCTGCTACCTCTACTTTTGGTACTGCAAAATAAGCTACTGCGACAACATTATGCAACTGCTCCTTTTCTTTAGCAATTTATTCTTGCTCCTTCTGTAGCTTCTCATATTCTTCTTGCAACATACCATGTTGAGCATGGTACTTAATCATTTCACCGTATGTGTTTTCTTCATGCACCTTGATTTCTTCTGTGACATGCTGTTGAATATTTTGCAGCATAAACATAGGTAACATTGACAATTTCAAATCGATATAGCTCAATTGATGAGCCTTCTCCTATAAGCTGGGCTTGCCAAAATTTAGTGCTCATGGTAGCATTTGAATTGCCCTTCCCATCGTAGCAGTGGATTCTTGGAGAACCCCTTCCTCATCTGACCTTCCCTCCTTTTTTTGCGCAGCTCCAGGATGGACTGGAGCAATTTGAAGCCCCTGAATAGCTCGCCACAGACCATTGAGCTTCTCCATCACTCCTCCAAATAATTGCAGAGTCTTTTCTTCAGCTATCTTGGATGTTTCCTCTGCCACTTCCATCATGTAATCATACATGATATTGATATCATCTTCGGTTAACTCCATTACAAACTTTTGCTTTTCTGCCATTGTCTTCTTTCTTTGTCCCCACGTCACACTTGATATGCTTTCCTTTTTTCATCGAGACCTAAGTATGTCCCTATCACGCTTGATTCTTATCATTCTTCTTGTGAATTTTCTTGGTTTTGGTTGTTTCCACTAGTATTCCCAACATGATGGGAATCTCTATCTTCATCATGAGCTCCATTTTGAGTGGAGGCCCCTCCCTGTCCTAGATCCTGCTGCAACATATTTGTGGATATCTGCTCAACCTAAATGGGAACTTTCCACTCTAATGGCCATTCTTCAGTGATGGCGAGGACATCTTGTTTAGGTAGATTGTAACTGGTCACCAACCACTACTTATTTGGTTCATGCCTCACTTGCACATACATATGGTGGCGTCGTTCTTTGAATCTTATAATTCCTCTAAACTTGGAGTGCTTATTTATGCAAGTAGAATTCTATGTTGATGTCGATCTACCTCTTAGTCTCGTCATTGTACCAGATATTATCATACCTAGTGGCCAAACATTGACCACTTTGATTGTCCATTGCTTGGTACTCCTCGGGTTCTACCCAAGCGACAAATGAAATTAAAATGATAAGCCATGAATAATGAAATGGGTTCCCTCCATCGAATGCATCTTGGAATTCGATGAGGAAATCTTTCAGGAGAAAGGTGCCCCAGTTCATCTACACACCTTGCGCGCATTGCTCTGCTACCGCAATGACCATTGCAAGTACCTGGTTAGAGACACACTTCCTCATCAATTTTCTAGCTAGCGCCTCTACTGTGAAGCGCACACCTTGATAATTGATTGAGGCTATCTCATAGCCCCTATTATCCTTCGTCAAATTATACTTTGCCTTCATCCTATTTGTGATCTCCCTATCTTTTTCTTTCCCCACAAAAATGTGGCAAGGTCCATGCTTGCCTTTGGAAAGCATGTGATTTGCACAATTAATTCGAGGTCAATAGAAATTTTCTTGTCGAGCCATAAGAATCCACCATGCACATAGAGTAGCAACTATTTAACGCATGAATTAACTTCAACAGTCCTCCCAAAATGCGCTATGTTGAGTAGCGACAAAACACCCAATTGTTGTAATTCTAAAGCCAATGGCATAGGATCACGAAAAGTAATTTGAGTGCCCGACAATAAAATCATTTTCATATAGTTTGTCAATTTAAACTTTGGGAATTTCCAAATATCGTGGTCTACATATGATAGCTTCACAATCTTTCCCATCATAACCCTTTGAGTGATGACATCTTTTGGTATTGTGGGAAGTAATATTGTATACTTAGCATTCTTCCCAATCTTGAATGATTTGTCATTTGGATTCCTAGGTGGCACATATTATAGAAGCATGGAGCCAGAGCCAGATCCATACCCTGATGCTTCCTTGTCATTATTCCTCTTCGAACTTATTTCTGTAGCTGCATGTCGGGCTGACGATCTTTTCTTCTTCAGTGGATCGATTAGGACTTGCGTTGACATGATTTCCGGTTATTCTTGCTCAACTGGAATATTTTCTTCGACAATGCCTTCTTCAACATATATTTTCTCAACACCAAATTCAAACATAACTACCACCATTATTACAGACCTCTGCTCTTAGCACTTCAACACTCTAACACGTTGTCTCTCTGCTCTCACAATTAACTTAATCCCTCAGGAAACAATGAGCCAACTTGTCGACTTGATAGGATTTTAAATCCTTTCTTCAACTTTTCCTTTCAATGATATTCCCAAGATTTAGTTATTTGGACCAAATCCATTGTAATAATTAGCTTTTTCAGCGGCAAATCCATTTACACATCGAGATTTTTGACATTGATGGCTAGATCCTCCACCAACGCTATCACCTTGTGTGTCATAAATGTAGTAATAAAAGAACACTCGGGCCGCTTAAACACAACTTAATTTCAACTCAAATATAAGTATGTACAAACATCTACTACAACAAAACAAACTGCAACACAAACTAGACTTCAACTTGGACTAACTTTGACACAACAAACTAGACTTCGACACAAAAATAAGTTGGGGTTTCCAACACACACACACACATATATATATTAGATGTACATGCATGCTCAGTGTGGGAATGTGCGGCTGTCACTATAAATTTTCAGATGGTTTCCATTGACTAGACCCTTTAGGGATAGCCATTTAGTTTCTATAATTATACAACACCTCCTTCTGTCACATAATTAATCACATATGGTCCCAATGAGTGCATTCTTAGCTCACCAGGATGTTTAAAGAACTTACTATCATATAGGAGTACTAAATATGCTCGCTAGAATTGCTTCTTCATGATGTTGCAATCATGCCATGCCTTCTCTCTATCTTTCTGGACTTGTTGTTGGAATCCTACTATAAATCCATCCTCCTCCAATTGAAGCAATTGCGACAACCTCTCCTCAACAACATCAATGTCTGACATACTTGTGAATGCAACTACCCTCAATCTTGGCACAATGTGTTCCATTGGCATGACAACTTCTTAACCATATACCAACTTGAAGGGTGTCTGGCCCATTAACTTCTTGCAAGTTGTTCTATATTCCCATAATACTGTAGGAATCCTAAGATCCCAATCGTTGCAGTTCACATTACATAATTTTGTCAAAGCATGTTCTAGGATTTTGTTGAAGGATTCAACAGTCCCATTAACTTGTGGATGATACAGAGTACTATTTCGATGATAAATTTGGAACTCTTGGGTAAGTGCCTCAATAATCTTATTGACAATGTGGGATCCTTGATCACTCAACAAAACTTGTGGGCAACCAAATATAGTTACCACATTTTGAAACAGGAACTTCGCAGCAGTTATATAACTACAGTCCTTCACCAGTTCAACTTCAGCCCACCTAGTCAAGTAATATGTTGCAATAATGATGTAAGGTGCTCCTGATCGCTTTGCAGGTGGGTTGATTGGTCCCACAAATTCCATATCCCATTTCTCAAAATCTTGCAAGGTTACCTGTGGCACTAATGGCATCTCGTCCCTCCTGGATGATTTCCTTGTTCTCTGGCAGACATCGTAAGATAGCTAATAGTCCTTAGCATATTTATGCAATGTAGGCCACCAAAGTCGTCCTCTCAGTGTATTTTGAGTTGTATCCTTTCCTGCATAATGGCCCCCTACAACACCTTCATGAGCTCTGGCCAAAATAATTGGTCGCTCATGCTTCATAACAATGCATCTCAATACTTCATCTAGTCCCAACTTGTATAATTGACCTACTATCAGTTGATAGTTCGCTTATTTGACAACCAAATGTTTCTTTTGATAGATAGATATCCCTATGGGTGCCATACCTATGGTCAAGAAGTTTACAATGTATTCAAAATATTCATCCACCATTCTAACCGAAAACAACAATGCATCTGGGAGGTTGTCAACCAAGTTAACCGGCTCTTCCCTTGTTTCTAACGTCAATAGATGTTCAGGTCCCGCATTTATCCTTCCTGGTTTAACTATAATCTCAAAATTGTATTCCTGGAATAATAGGAGCCACTTGTATATTCTCCCCCCCAACACTGGCTTGTTGACCAGGCATCTTAAAGAAGAATGATCTATAAAATTTTTAAAATGACCCCCTAATAAATAATGCCAAAAATTCTGTAGTACATAAACCATAGCTAATCCTTCTCTTTCCGTCGTAGCATATTTACTTTCTGTAGTGGATAACGTCCTGTTAGCAAATGCAATAGGATGATCAATATATCCCTCACCAGGTTGAGCCAGAACTACACCTAATGCAATTGATGAAGCATCAACATGAACATGAAACTCCTTTTGCCAGTCAGGAAACACTAAAATAAGGGTTTTCACCATATTTTCTTTCAATGTGTCAAAGCTCTAATGACACTCCTCATTCCACTAAAATTTAGTATCCTTCTTCAATAGATTCTCCATCAACGTTGTGATCTGCGCATATCCTTTGATAAATTTCCTATAATACTATGTATTGCCTAAATTTGTTCTCAATTGTCGAACTAATGTTGATGGTGGAAAACATACTATAATGGAAATCTCTCTAGTATGCATCAACATACCTTGTTTACAAACCACGTGACCCAACAATATACCAAATGGGGCACACAAAATGCACTTCTTCAAGTTTAGTGATATCCGGTACCGTCTACAACGATCCAACATCAGCCTGAGGTTCTCAATATGGTTCTTCAACAATCTATAGACTGTCTTGCTATCGAAGTATACCTCCATAAATTTATGTATGAACTCCTTAAAGGCTGCGACCACGACCCGAGAAAAAATAGTTGGCACATTCTTTAGGCCGAAGGGAATCACTGTCTACTGATAAAAACCCCATTTAGTCGCAAACGTAGCCTTGTGTCAATCCTCCTAAGAGATTTTTATTTGATGATTTCCAAAAAAATCCATCCATAAATGAGTAAGCCTCTTGTCCACCCACATTCTCTAATTTTTCATTTGTAAAAGGTGTCGGAAACAGATCATGCAAACAAGCATCATTCAACTTCCTCAAATCTACATAAATCCGCATTTCACCAGTGTTTTATATCTTGGACCACCATCTGAATAATCCTTTCAGACTCTTCGATAGGCTCAATAATTCCCGCATCTATCATTATGTTGAGATCCGCTCTTACCTTTTCCTTATATTTTGGATTCAATCCATTTGGGCATTGTTTAATAGGTTTCACATCAGTCTTTAGTGGTATTTTCATCTCTCCCAGATCACTAGTAATGCCTTTCATTTCTAAGTACTTAGTAGGAAATAAATCTTGATTTTCATGCAATAGGTCAGTCATCTTACCTACAGTTTCATCATCCTAGTAGTCCCCAATGTTAGCAAATTTTGGATTTTCAGTTGAACCTATGTTGACCTTCTTTGTTTTCAACAATTGAAATTTTTTATCAGATGTGATCTCAGGGCCCTCGAGCTCTCGACTTCCTTATTTTTCTGGGATATGCAAATATATCGAATCATCATCCGGATCTCCAGTAACATTGTAACACCCCATCACTTGCTCAAGTGTCGTAGTCCACTGTGGCAGATTAGGTAACTACACAAGTAATTTTTCATAAATCTTAGTCTTTATTATCTACAAAGCTACATCTATTGACAAATACTCATCTTCATAACTAACGTTCTTCTGAAATTCATGACCATATCATCCCATTCTGTCGTGCCTTGTCAAAGTTCTAGTGTTGTATGCCAGCTTTGGAGTATAGTATCCAAGGTATGAATAAACATATGTACCCACTCTTGCTTAGGTACATGTTCCCATTCTTTAGTACATGATGCTAAGCGATCTACAAAACTAGTTAACCCAATATACTTTTCTCTATTATAATATATTCCCTCTCCAAATCTGACTTCTAGTAGCTTTCTGCACTGCAACCATACTTGTATCTTCCCCTTATGGGTATCCCACTACCTAGCCGGAGTAGCTTTTAATGCTACATCTAGAGCTAACATTCTTTGTTGTTCAGGTACCTTGATTTCAAAATAAAAAATGAAAACATCTAAATTTGTCAACCCTTCATAAGTAGGTAGATCACATACCTCTTTGCCAGCCCAACAAATCAATTTTGTAACATGGGCACAAATCCTCATGGATACTTCATGTAGATTGTTCTACCAATTTTCCAGAGCTTTTCGTGAGTCTGAAGAACATGAGCTAACGCTTCGCTAACTCAAGGTACCATCTACATTCGGATTGATACAATCATCCATTATTGAAGTAACTTTGTAAATATTTTCTAAGTCTTTAGCATTGTATTCCTCTCAGACAGGTTCGACATACCTCAGACCCTCCAAAGGATCCAAAGATGCAACAAATATTATATCCCCACCTTCAAATTTCATCAACCTTTTCTTCAAACTTATGATAGTCTAGTTTTCAATTTCCCAACCGATACCAAGCAATGCAGGGTATAGGTTGGTATCATCCATTATTTCTATAACTTCGAAATCAATGTAACTTCGCAGTCTATTTATTTCGACAGGGACACCCACCAGTCTTCCAAATGGTATTACTTTCCATTGATTTTCTAATCTTAATTGGACTGGAGACCATACCAAATTGGGTTTTCCCATAGATTCCCATGTCTATTTAGTAATAACATTCACATTTGACCCCACATCTAGAATAATAAAATCCATGTCGAAGTCCCCAATTTGTGCTTTAAGTCGTATTTCCCTTCCCGTTCTTACCTTCTTTTCAAAATTATTTAGAGCCCTTTCCTGAAGGGTTTTTTTTCTGACTCGTCAATTAAACTCTATAACTCCCTTAAGGAATTTTCATCTTTAACTATGTCTAGAAAACTTTTTAGAAAAAATTTAAGTGCACTTACCTTTCCCGGGCTTCGATTTCGAGTTGATTGGTTGAAGCAGGTTGGCATATCATATACAGGAACTTCGTCAAAGATTGGTGGTAGCACAGATGTTGATGTTCCCCTATGTGTCGTAGTAATTTATTTCCTTGCTTCCACAAAAGTCTATTTTTCCTTCTAGATATCGAATGGTACTGTTAGTTGCATGGATGGCATGATTCTAGGGGCACGTAGATCATTACATATTTCTCTATCATCTCCTGTCACAACAACCCCTCTTGTAACAACAACAATGGTTGGTTGGTCCTATCTTGGTTCTGCTGGAATTTTTTGGACATTCTAGTTTTGGTTTTGATTTTGATTTCCCTTGGATTTCCACTTTGCTATGAGTTGTGGATAGTCTTCGATAGTGTGATCCGATGCTCTACAATATGTGCATGTCAAACCTAGGTTTGGATAGTCTTTGGAAAAATATCCTGGCTTACCACAATTGTAATAGATTACCTGGTCTCTACCTCAACCAAGTCCTCCTCGTCCTCGGAAGCCACCCCTTTGTTGATTAAACTGCACACTAATCCCTTCACCTTGTTCCTCACCTTTCATTCTATAAGAATCTGTTGTTCGTTTTGTGAGCAACTGATATGCTCGATAGTCCTTCTCATCATGGCCAATTGATATACAGAATTTACAGAACAAGTTTTGTGGAGTAATTACAATCTTCTACAACATATATCATTCTTCTAGTCAATATCCCCTGGTTTGACAGATCCTACACCAGACTCCAGCTCCATGGTTCAACGGATTAGGAGCTCCGACAACTATATAATCTTGGAAAGTTGTTCATTGGTCCATAGAATGACCCTCTTCTTTGCACTTGGTACACCAAACTTCTTCTCTTTTTTCTTTCCTTTCTTGATGTATTGGATTTGTAATGATAGATTTTCCAACTACGATTGAATCTGAGCCATACCCGCTCCAGTTTCTCCAACAGGTGATGCTTCTAGTTTCATAGTCAATTCAATGGCCTTAGTGTTTGGCGAAATTTTTTGTTGCATTAGAGGGACTCGGATATGTGGTAACAAAGCAACTATAAACCATTCCTTGTGTTGAACATCGATCATCTGAAAGCTTACATGAGCTATCATCGTCTTGAACCTCTAGTCGAAATCCCAAACAAATTCATTTTTCAACAGCTTGATCTCTTTGAGTTCAGTGATACATTGTGATTCATATTTTGGCTTCTTGAATTCATCCTTTAATGCATCCCTAATCTCTACTAGGGTCTTCTGTGGCTGTCCAGTAGGTACCTTTGCAAATTTCATGAACCAATCCAAAGCACGACCCCAAAAATTCATAATTAGTTGCACTCTTTTTACATTGTCATCCTTCACTTGCTTGACAGTCCAGACATAACATTCTAGACCTCGATAGACACAAGGCTTCGACAGATCATAGAAGTTCCATGCATATCACTTAACTAGATGCGACATATATTTATTAACTAAGCAATATCCATATCATTCATAACTTCCACATCAATTAACATTTATTCATTAATATGCAAAGTGTAACAAAATA